>JALGPY010000002.1:25250115-26734047 GCA_023055425.1 Linanthus parryae | reverse complement strand
TCACACAATATTGTCAACAATAATACATGTATACGTACAAAGACGAAATGACTGCTATAAAGTAGTACTGGAAGATAACAAAAAAAAGATGATAGAGACTGGATGTCATCAATTTTGTGCACATGCCAAACTCCCGGAAAACTCAACTACCAATGCATCCTCTCTTGAAGCCGCCATTCCTATATCTATAGCTATAAATAAAACTACTAGTATAAGATAACATGCTTTGTTTATTCCTTGGATATAAAAGATTATCTCATTAATGCCGTCTCATTGCTTTCTAAATGAAATGTTGAAGTCTATTTTGACAAATTCAAATGAACACGTAAATCCTCTAAACAAACTTTTATTGAATTATTCACGAATGCTTCTGCTAGGAACTGGTATTTTTTTTGCTAGAACTAAAAACATAGAACTACGGGGAAACGGTTATACTCTGGGATATACTGAATTGTTCTGATCTCTGACTCCTAAAGTAAATTTACGATCTTTCAATGACATCTTAGGACTATAGAATCTGACCTAAAACCATTGCTTTTACTGTTCATTTGGGACTGGGTGGCAACACTAGATATGTGATACATCAAATGCTTGTAAATTGAAGTGGACGAATAGCCTAAATCGACCGGTAATTAACAAGAAACATACTTCATAAGCGTATGGAGAGGGAGTTTTTACCTTTAAGAGGAAAGATGCCTCTTTCCTTGAGATCTTTGTAGTGTGTGTAACCCAAGAACCCACAAGCACTAGTTGTCCAGAAAAGAACCTCAGGAATACCAAACTCCTCTGCAGCGTCCACCGTGAAGCTCATACAACCGTCGGAGACGATACAAGTCACCGGCGGCACGCCAGACGACGGCGTGTCATTTAGTTTATTGAGGAGGTGGCGGAAAGGAGCCAAGCAAGTCTTGGTAGTGGAATCACTCAAAGAAGGGATGTCTTGGGTGGAGTCGGCGTCGGTTGGCGGGAGACCGTCGGGGATGGTCTCATACCGGAAGTCCGGCAAGCCGGAGAGCGGCTCCGATCCTCTTGACCGGAGTAGACGGCTGTGGTTGTACTCGGTGTTGACGAAGGTTATGTGGAAGCCTTTGGAGTGGAGGAGTTTGGCTAGTTTTAGCATTGGGTTGATGTGCCCTTGTGCTGGGTAGGGTATGCACACTGCATGTGGTTTCTCATTTGCAACCGAACCCATCTCTATCTCTCTTTCTCAGTTTCTTTTAGTTTTTCCTGGTTGTTTGTAATGACGATGAAGGTAGAGTTTGGTTTCTATTTATAGAAGGTGGATCGTTGCAAGTTGTGACTACCCAACCAATGCTTGGGGCACTTGTCGCATCATAAAATACATTTTTTTTTAATAATTCAAACGCGGAAGTCTCAAAATATTTTTGACTTATGGTTTCTTTTTTTATTGGCTATTTGTTTATAGCTGAAAGTTGCCGCTACTATTCGGTGTGTACTGAATAGACACAGCAATAACCTCCAAACTACGCTGGAAAGGTAAACTGGGGTATTTTTCTCTTGTTTTCACGAGTTCATTTTACTATTGAAGTCAGCAAGAAAAACTGTAACAATAAACGGTGAGAAGATCAAAAAACAAGAAAAAGGTTTGGCAAGTTGATCTAATAATTCGAAGGGAACAAATTAACCACAGTATTCCCGTGAAGATTGTCTGGTGTGAACTGTTTAGAATTTCACATCATTTGGATGATTTTTCAAAGAACAAGTACTTTTCACTAACAATTCAAAGATAAAAAAATGTGAACAGATTTTACGAAGTAGTAAAATAATGTGTGCTACATGTTCCTTTTGAAATTTGTGAAATGTTTGTGATCTTTTCCCTACAACTGTTTTCACAGTTTTCATGGTTTTTTTTTTTTTTAGGAGAAAAAATTCATTAACGGGCCAAAAGGCCAGGACTGTCTGCAGCCAAAACATCACAGGCCCATAAAGGAGGCCTTGTATACAAGCTAAATTGTGGGTGCAGCAAGGCCCTCTTGGCAAAAACGTCTGCCACCAGCGTTGAGCTTACGAGCCACGTGGACAAGCTTAAAGTCTTCGAAACCTTCCATTAGTTCAATGCACCTGTCTGCAATAAAGGCGATGTCTTCGGAAACCTCCATACATCCCCTTCGTCTTCTCCAATTCTCGAGAAGGTCTTTGCTGTTCTTTGAATCCGTTTCCACCATAAATCGTCTGCACTTTGCTTCTCTTCCTATGGTCAAGCCTCCCTGAATTCCGATTAACTCTAATTGCAGCACCGAGTTGTTGAACGGTGTTCTCTCACATCTACCTGCCACAAAAGCGCCGCTTGAATCTCTCATGACACAGCTTGTTCCTGCTATGAACAACTTCGGATCTAAGGCACAATCGGTGTTGATTTTAATCCATCCCTCGGCGGGGCTTCCCACTTCTCGATCTGTTCATTGGTGGTCCGGAGATGCGCTTCATCAGTGGAGCTGTCTCCTATTGGATTTCCTCGCCAAAATGCCAAAAGCAGATAAGTAGTGATGAACTTGCTCGATTACTCTTTCAACTTTCTTCCATTGAATCTGTCGTCATTTCTAGCAAACCATAAGCACCAAACTACCACTGCCCATTTTTGTCTGTAGATTGAAGATTCCGAACTAAAAAATAAACTGTTTCAATCCAACTTCTCAGGTCTCGATGGCGCAATTGGGCTTTTGTTATACCCAGTATCTCTTCCCAGATCTTCGACACAGTAGCACAATGGACAAAGAAATGACTGCTAGTTTCTGGATTTCTGCGGCATGCCGTACACTGGGTGGGAACTTGGATGCCCCTTTCAAGAAGCTTAGTTGCTACCGGCAGAGCATCATGCCACAGTTTCCAGATCGGGAAAGATATTTTCTTCGGTATAGGCATTGACCAAAGATTTTTCAACCACGGTAAGTTGGACCTTGTAGAAGTTTCTGGGTAATCTTGGTTCAACTTTTGCTGTAACACATACCCGGATCTGGTCGTGTAGACGCCTGTTTGAGTTTGAGTCCAAGACACTGTATCTTGTTGACCATGGTCATGGACCGTAATTGCCATAATATCATGAACATCCACCTCCCACATATAAGTCCTCAACCTGTTTTCGTTCCAATGCCCTGCTTGTAAACAATGGGAGACCTTCATGCTAGCGAAATCAGGTCTGGGGGTTATTGTTGCAGCTGTGTGCCCCCTGGGGATCCATTTGTCCTTAAAAAGATTAATATATTTGCCATCCCCAACTTTCCAAACCAAACCTTTCTTAAGCAGTTCTCTTCCAGCTAGAATACTTCTAAAACCAAAAGAGATTTGTGACTTTGGTTTGCAGTGTAAAAAATCCCACCCCCCCCCCCCCCCCCCCCCCCCCCCCCCCGCCCTTTGAAGTATTTATCCCGTAACAGCCTACTTAGTAAACTATGAGGCTTTTTAAGGATTCTCCAAGCTTGCTTTGCTAGGAGAGATAGGTTAAAGGATTGAAAATCCTTAAACCCAAGACCCCCAACTTCTTTATCCCACTTCAGCTTGTCCCAATTTAACAAGTGTAGCGACCTTTTCTCTTTCGACTCCCCCCACCAAAATTGTCTAATAAATTTTTCAATTTCTTGACAAATACCCACAGGTAATAGGAAACAGCTCATTGCATAATTAGGAATTGCTTGAATGACAGCCTTGATAAGTATTTCTTTACCTGCTATTGAAAGTGTTTTTTTCTTCCAGCCTTTCAGCTTACTGATGATGCTTTCAATAATTTTCTGAAACATGATCTTCTTTTTTCTCCCAAATGCCACAGGTAAACCTAAATAGCAGTCGTGACTCTCAACCGTGGGTATGCCTGTTAATCCGCTGAGCTGCTCTCTCACAGATTCATTCACATTATCAGATAGAACCATCGTGGACTTCTGCACGTTCAGGACTTGTTCCGAGGCCACCTCATATGTATGTAAAAGCTATAATAATTCATGTGTTTGGTTAATGTTACAAGTTTTTATTCTCATGTTAGGTAAATATATAAATTATTTCAAAAAACTTGTGAGAGATTTTATACCATTTTGATGAAAAGATTTTAGTTTGTAAGAGATTTTACGAGTTAAAATGCGAACTAAACACTTGAAAAAAGAAAATGTTTTTACGGAAAAAATGTATTATCACCTAATAAACAGTCTAAGTACGACAAAAGGTTGTATTCCGGTTACTGAAAGTGATATTTTTCGTTAAGTTCAATGGAAACCATCACATGTTGCATATTTGGTGGAATCATTTTAGAAAAAACAAATGCTCGTTGTAGTACTCCTTCCGTCCCAATATTTTGATCCCTAATTCTACTTTTGGATGTCCCAATTTTTTTGTTAACTTTCATCTTGTGTAGCCATCTTCATTTCAATTGGTATTTGAAAAGTGTAGGAATGACATTATTAAAAAGTTTAAAAGTAGTGGTACCTAGTGCTGCGAAATCAATTCGGTTCACCCGAGAACCGAACCGAAACCGGTGCTAAACGAATCGGATGAGGAGACCCGGAACCGAACCGAAGACCCGACGAACCGGATCGAACCGGACCCGGGGATCTCCGGTTACGGTTCAGTTTAACACATTTTCGGAACCGGGACCGGAACCGGAACCGGCCCGGAACCGACCCGAAAACCGAAGACAGACGGCCGGATTTTTGAAAAAAAGAGCCGTTTGGATTTGTGACCGTTGTCCTAAACGGTCCAGTGACCGTTTGGGCAATTTTATTTTTTTTCACCTTCCCTCCCCTTCCTTTAATACCTATAAATACCCAACCCATACTACAAATTTTTTCACACTTCCTCATCAAACTCTCTCAACATTTCTCACAATTCTTCACTCAAAAATCATCCTACACTCTCCAAAATTCATTCTCCAATCTCCATATTCCTCAATCCTCAATTCCAATTTCCAAATACACTCTCAAAAATTAAAATCACTCACAAATCCTCATACACTCTCGTCTTCAATATTCGACAAGCAAGAGCAACGCATCTTCAATCTTCGGCAACGCATCTTCAATCTTCGACGTTTCGCTCCACCTCCAAGAATTATTCTTGGAGTTTGTAAGTTTTATTTTTTGTTGTTTGCTATTTGATTGTGTTATTATTTGTGTTTTATTTGTAAAATTTTATTTTTTTTCATCAAATTTCTATAAGAAAAAAATGGCTTCTTCTTCTCATGTAAATTTTGATGACCAAAACAACCAATACGTACCCGTAGTCGAGGACATGACTATTGATGATCAAATGGACCTTTTATTTGGCCAAGGTGCCGCTAACGCTTTTGACGGTATAGAGGAAAATGATCCGAATTTAGGTAGTAATAAAAGAACACGTAAGGTGGAAAAAACTAAAAAAAGCCCCGTTTGGGAACATATGGATAAAATACCCGATGGCTTAGACGACAAAGGTAGACAAAAATTTAGGGCTAAATGCAAACATTGTCAAAAAAGTTTTGTATTGGATATAACCGGTGGATTAGGATCACTGAGAAAACATTTACAAAATGTACACGGACTTTTGAAAGATACACCCGCCGTAGGCGACGCGATGCTCCAAACCCAACTAGGATTCGACGCACACGGCAACGTAGTTACTTTTGTCTACGATGAAAATAGGGCAATAAAAGCATTATCTCATTATATCACCGACACCGAAAAACCTCTAAATATGACCGACGACGGAGAGTGGGACACATTAGTACAAACCGCTTTTTGCCCGAGTTATAAGCGTATTAGTAGACACACTATTAGGAAAAATATAATGGAAATATATAGTGAGAGGAAAGCGGAAATTATGCAAACATTTTTAAATTCTAATTTAATAGTTGGTTGCACTTCGGATATGTGGTCGGGTAGAAATAACAAAGGATATATTTGCGTCACCGCACACTACATTGACACTAATTGGACTTTACAAAAACGTGTTATTGCATTTCAAGAAGTTCCATATCCTCACAACGGTGTAAACATAGGAGAAGCCATAATCGATGTTTTTGAAGAGTGGGGTATTGATCAACGAATTACATCATCGTCATGTGATAGTGCGATAGATCATATTCGAACTTTGATACAAACACCATTTCGCGAAGAAATTGAACATGTTCGTTGTGTATGTCACATTATCAATTTAATTGTACAAGATGGTTTGAAAAAACTAGATGAGTATATTTCTCCTATTCGTGATGCTATTCTCTTTATTGTGTCTTCAAACAAAAGATCCACACTTTTTGCGGAATATTGTGCTAAAATAGGCAAGAAAAAAAAAAGAAGGTTTGGAGGAGATTGTAGGACTAGATGGAACTCGACTTATTTGATGTTGAAAAGTGTTGAAGGTTATTAGACCACAATCACACGTTTTTTGAATGAAAATGACAATCCCGGATCCGTTTCACAAAATGATTGGAACGCCGCAAGGGTCTTAAGAGAGTTTCTTGAACCATTTTATGACGCAACTAATATTCTTTCGGGTGTTTATTATCCTACTACTAACAACGTTGTTCCACAACTAATGTTTTTAACTATGGCTTTTAAAGAGTATAGGGAGAATGAAATTTTATACGAGGCAATTAACGACATGGAAGACAAATTTCTCAAATATTTTGAAACGATCCCTATGATTTTTTGTTTGTCAAGTATTTTGGACCCAAGACAAAAGGATGCTTCCCTAGGTTTTATGCTAAACCAAATTTCGGAAAACATGACTACCCAATATAGAGATGTAGTGATATCACCAACTATTGAACAAGTTAAACAAGAACTTAATGTTATGTACGATAAATATCTTGCCAAATTTGGTGTTGGTGGTGCTCAAACATCATCGAGCGATCCGAAGGGTAAGGGTAAGGGTAAGAGTAAGTATGCTATTGGTTCTTTATTTAAGACTACACAAGCCACACCCACGGGGACGAGTTGCGTCTCGGAATTATTGTTGTTTCTCAACCAACATTATTTCATAAATGTATCGGAGCAAGACATAGAAAATGTAGATATACTTGATTGGTGGAAAAATTATGAAAGAACTTATCCAATTGTTTCAAAAATGGCACGTGATTTACTAACCCCTCCCGCTTCTACAGTCCCTTCCGAATCTACTTTTAGTGCAGGTAAACGAGTTTTGTCGGAGAAAAGATCGTGCCTAACCTCGGAGATATTGGAGGTACTCATATGCTCGAAGGATTGGAGCGACGCCAACAAACGCACACAAGACCAACACCCTTTGGACGTTTTGGTCACCGAACTTTACCAAGATTTGGGAATAGACCCGGACACTGCCCTAGATGTAGACGAATTGCCAAAGACAAGGCGTTGAAAAATGAAGACTATTATTGGGTATTTTTGTTAATTTCAATAAGTTTGTATGTAAGTTAGAAAAAATGCAAATGATTGTTAGTTAAGTGGGTGTCAACCTAGTTGGGATGTACTTAAACTATAGTGATGCAAGTTTTTCTAACATTTGATGTTTTAATCAATAATACAAGTTTAGTTGGTTTTTTTCAATATTTGTCGAATTTTGATGTTTTTTTCAATATTTGTCAATATTTGTCAAGTTTAAGTACATTAAAAAAATCAATTATTAATTAAGAACATTAATGGAACCCTACCCTAACTCTAGTTTTATTAATGAACCCTAACCCTAGTTTTATTAATTAATACTACAACAATTACTATTACCACAAACAAAAATAAATAAATAAATAAATAAACCGACCGGTTCATAACCGGAACCGAACCGAAACCGAACCGGTGAACCAACCGGGTCCGGTTCACGGTTCGGGTTCGGTTCCAGCCGAAGAAAAATCCTCGGTTCCGGTTCACCTGAACCGAAAAAGCGTCTCGCCCGTGTAACCGAACCGGAACCGACCGGTTTTGGCCACAACCGGTTCGGTTCCGGTTCGGTTGAACCGAAATCGCACCCCTAGTGGTACCACTCCGTCCCGCCTATATTGCACCAGTTGGGCTTTTATCACTATTCACTGGGTCACTTGACCCGGTGATTGGGATAGCAAAACTTTGCAATTTTCAGATAACTTTTTCGCGGTATTGTAGAGTAACTACTTATACTACAAGACTATGAAAAATTATTAAAAAATTACATCGTTTTGCGATCTTAATCACTAGATCAAAGTGGCCCACTTACGAAAAAAAAGTCCAAATGGGGCAAACGAAGTGGGAGGGAGTGGTATTTGTTTCTAGAAAAAAGTAACGGAATTCAAGCAAATGCCATGGTAAACGATTAGTGGATATATAATAATTGCATGTTCTTTTATAAAGTTTGAATTATCAGAAGGAATAAATATATTACAAAATATTGAGATGATTACATGTTCATTTAAAAAGTTAAAATATCATAAGGGACGAAAATATTACAAAATATTGAGACAGGAAATATCTCATAAAAACTAAACTGTGGCAAGCTACACTATCAAGTATCAAGATCTGCACAAACTTCATCATCATCATTTCAGTTTTGATGTCTTTTAGGTTTTGGAAGGCTGAAAAGGTCACTTTCGTTTTTCCGTCGGGGACTCAGGGTGAGTTTGGTAGAATAGTTTTTGGTGGAAAAACTGCTTTTTAGATTGTGGTGGAAAGTTTTTGGTTTTTTTTAGAGATTTTATATAAACCATTGTGTTTGGTGATGATTTTTAAACAAGATTAAAAACTGAAAAATGTAATTGGTATTGGTTTTTAAACTAAATCTAGTATACTAATTGACAAATTTACCCCCTATATATATTTATTTTTTAGAACCACAAAGAACAAAATAGAGTGCATTTTAAAAAGATAGATGTCATAAGTTGGTAATAACTTGACCATTGAAGGTGTGAGCTGAAATGAAGATTATGAATGCAGAATTGGTTGCTAAACAACAATAATTGGAAGCCTATGAGATGTGCGTGAGAACCAAATTTTAGTGAAAGAATGCAGTGGCATTTCTAAGGCTCGGTGGAGTAGAAAAGCAAGAGTTGAGGGTATCAAGGAGTGGTTGATACTATCCCCAAGTATAGAAAGTTTTGTCAGAAATTTACCCCCGGTCATATTCTTGATATCTGGGTTAGAGAAAATTTTGTCTCGGGTAGTGTAGATTATGAAATTTTAAACTTTTGATCCAACAAATAATGAAGGTTTTGTTAATCCTCCATTCATGATTCCAAATTTATTAATATATAAATCCTAAATATATCAACAAAAAAAAGGGAAGGCAAACAATTACAGAAAAGTGACCTACGAGTAGCCTTGTGATTATGAAAATTATATGAGGGCATTTTAGTCATGATAGAAACTCAAAAATAAACGGGAAAAAAACCTCAAAATGTTGGTTTTTTCTGTCATGGCAAAAGTGGAAAAAACTGGTTTTAAAACTGGTTTTTAAACCAACGTAAACAAACACATTTAAAAAACTATTTGGTTTTTCCACCAAAAACCAAAAAAAACTGATTTGCCAAACGGATCATACTCATGTAGTCGGAAACAAAAGTTGAAATTCTTTTCATAAATGCGTGGATGAGTAGTAATTGAGAACAAGTATACGAGTTAACCATAGTAGTAGATAATTTTTTTATTTTTTTTTTTTTGCAAATAGTAGTAGATAATTAGTCCAACTCTTAAATGAGAATTTTAATAATTTCTATTGATGTGAACACTCATGAGACAAATGTGAGAGCGCCTGGAACCGGCTGTTTTCGGGTTGTATGGGTTGACATTGATCCGACCGTATATTTCTTGTCACTTTTAGGTAGGCCTATTTTTTACCAGTTGCAGATTCATGTCTACCTAAATCTACTAACTTCGTATCGTGTCGAGATAGTTCCTCTACTTTCCGTTTCTTCTATGTTTTGAAATGTGAGAAATGTCATTTGCTTCAAGCATAAAATCTTCATGGTGGTGAGAGGAGATGGTACCAACTTAACTTTGATCCAGGTCGTCAGTAGCACACATTGTGCGCCGAGAAAGCTAATTGGTGAAAAGGTGAACATTAATTTTAGGATAACTTTTAGTATTGAGAAGACAAACACATTGTATCCCCAGAAAATAAATTAGCTGCAAGAAACAGTAAATTGAACACTGATGGGAAGAAGAGGGAAATATTGCAGGCTTTGGAGGAGCATTTAGAGATGAGAATGGGCAATGGGTCAAGAGCTATATGGGACAAATAGGATATGACAGTGCTTGAACCAGAATTATAGAGAATTCACATAGGAGTGGTGATCGTCCATCAGGATCAAATGAAGGACATCACCGTTGAAACTGACTCTATGGATGCAATCAAGTTCATTGATGGTTATCGGTGACATGATCAAATGTAATAGTAGTAAGTTGTTTGTTTTACATTCTGGACGAATAAAAGAATGAGTAACTTAGGCTAACTTTTGGTATTAGAAAAGACCTAGTGCCACAATAATCTGCATATTTTCAGTTTAAAATGATTTTTCATTCAAATTTCAAATAAGTTCCAATACATCTCAAATGGGCTTTTGACTTATGTATTATTATTAATTTTTTGTTTATTGCTTGAGATGAAGACGTATGTATTTATTTATTTTTTGTTTATTGCTTGAGATGTAGAATCGCATTAATCAATCTTGGTTACTTCGTTCTTGAAGTTTAGAAAAATAGGAGAGTCAAATAGAACCAAGTGCAGGACCTTGAATTGCTCTGATCTAACTAATGATAATAATTGCTCTGACTTAACTGAGATCCGAGCATGATCTCAGTTCCAAGTATAACAAACTTATCTTCGGGTTTGGAATTTGGAAAATCCAAACTAAGTGCATGAACATGGAACTGTTGGGATGTTTAACAAAAAATAGATCTTGTGTTTCATTAATTTCTTCGGGGAAATGATTCATTGATTTCGTGACTCGATTATATAAGTGATCATGTTAGACCATATCAGGCAGAGATCCTAACCATCCTAACCGCAGAGTAGAGTAAGCGTCAGTACGATTTGGTATGATACTCTCACGCCACTAGATCATTACTAGTTGTATCAAATGGATTGTAGTATAACTATTTAGGCCCCACTTTCTTTACTTAATTTGGATGACTTTTTAGTTCTTTTTAGAAAAAAAAAGTAAAAAAATTGCTTACTTTGACATTGTTAAATTTTTTAAAAAGTTTTAGACACTTTTTTTCAAAAAAAAAATTGCTTACTTAGGTTCTATTTTAGCTCCTAAAAAGTAATTTTAAGATTAAAAAGTAAGAAAAGTTGAAGTTAGAAAATACTAACTTTTTAATCTTGTAAAAAGATGAAAATATTACCCAACATAAATTTTAACGAAAAGGAAATAATTATAACTTTTTGATGACTTAAAGAAAAAGTAAAAATAGCTTAAAATTAGACAAATTAATCTCATTTAACGCTCTACTATAAGTGGTTGGTAGTCTAGTAGTAAGGGCATTTTAAGGGCTGTTCAATCGACCTGACCTTAGCTCGCTTCCCTTTTTCCCAGTGTGCCGCCGGCAATGACTGGCAAATGAGAGGGTTGGGCTAGGCCAAAAGAGAGAAAAAAAAATCAGTACTTTCTACGAGGCAGGCTATAAGAGAAAAAAAAATCAGGTGCACCTTCTTTGAAGTTTACTGTTGAATGTATTTCCCAAAATTAGCCGATCACTTTTCGCTAAGACCTGGCGTAGCAAAAAAGCTTATTTCCCTCGACAATTATATATGTGTGTGTGAGAGTGAGAGAGAGAGATTTAAATAATTTAAATCATTTTTTATAACTTACGATAAAAATATTAGATTCTAAAGTTGGAGTCTTTGAGATATCTCTAATATATGAACATACTGAGAGGTGCGAGTTCGGTTCGGTTCACCCGAGAACCGAACCGAACCCGAGAGAAAACCAACCGAAGAAAAGGACCCGAAACCGAACCGTTTACCCGACGAACCGAACCGGACCCGGGGTATACCCAGTTACGGGTCGGTTTCTACTTTTTTCAGAACCGCGACCGGAACCGGAACCGGCCTGGAACCGACCCGAAAACCGGTCCAACGTTCGGAGTTTTGAAAAAAAACTACCGTTTGTGTGTTGTCCTAATCGGTCAGTGACCGTTTGGGGCCTTTTTTTTTTCTTTTTTCACCCCCCCCCCCTATAAATACCCAACCCCTACTACAAATTTTTTCACACTTCCTCATCAAACTCTCTCAACATTTCTCACAATTCTTCACTCAAAAATCATCCAACACTCTCCAAAATTCAATCTCCAAATTTAAACACCCTTTCCAAAATTCATTCTCCATATTCCTCAATCCTCAATTCCACATACACTCTCAAAATCACTCAAAAATTCTCATACACTATCATCTTCAATATTCGACAAGCAAGAGCAACGCATCTTCAATATTCGACAAGCAAGAGCAACGCATCTTCAATCTTCGGCAACGCATCTTCAATTTTTTGTTGTTTGCTATTTGATTGTGTTATTATTTGTGCTTCATTTGTAAAATTTTATTTTTTTCATCAAATTTCTATAAGAAAAAAATGGCTTCTTCTTCTCATTTTGATGACCAAAACAACCAACACGTATCCGTAATCGACATGACTATTGAAGATGAAATGGACATTTTATTTGGCGATGGTGCCGCTAATGATTTTGGTGGTATAGAGGAAAATGATCCGAATTTAGGTCGTAATAAAAGAACGCGTAAGGGGGAAAAAACTAAAAAAAGCCCTGTTTGGGAACATATGGATAAAATACCCGATGGCTTAGACGATAAAGGTAAACCAAAATTTAGGGCCGTTTGCAAACATTGTCGAGCAAGTTTTGTATTGGATCCCACCGGTGGATTAGGATCAATGAGAAAACATTTACAAAATAAACACAACTTTTTGAAAGATACACCTGCCGTAGGCAACACGATGCTCCAAACCCAACTAGGATTCGACGCACACGGCAACGTAGTTACTTTTGTCTACGATGAAACTAGGGCAATAAGAGCATTATCTCATTATATCTCTGCCACCGAAAGACCTCTTAATATGACCGACGACGTAGAGTTTGACACATTAGTACAAACCGCTTTTTTCCCGAGTTATAAGCATATTAGTAGACACACTATTAGGAAAAATATAATTGATATATATAGTGAGAGGAAAGCGGAAATTATGCAAACTGTTTTAAATTCTAATTTCACAATTGCTTGCACTTCGGATATGTGGTCGGGTAGAAATAACAAATGATATATTTGCGTCACCGCACACTACATTGACACAAATTGGACTTTACAAAAACGTGTTATTGCATTTCGAGAAATTCCATATCCTCACAACGGTGTAAACATGAGAGAAACCATACTCGATGTTTTTGAAGAGTGGGGTATTAGTGAAAGAATTACATCAATGACTTTTGACAATGCATCGGCATGTGATAGTGCGATAGATTGTAAGTATGGTATTGGTTCTTTATTTAAGAGTAAACAAACCACACCCATCGGGTCGAATTGCGTCTCGGAATTATTGTTATTTCTCAACCAAAATTATTTCTTAAATGTATCGGAGCAAGAAATAGAAAATGTAGATATACTTGATTGGTGGAAAAATTATGAAATCCAATATCCAATTGTTTCTGAACCGCAACCGAACCGAAACCGAAGCGGTCAACCAATCGGTTTAGGTTAACGGTTCCGGTTCGGTTCCAGCCGAACCCAACTATTCGGTTCCGGTTCAACCGAACCGAATTCCATTCACTAACCGAAAAACCGAACCGAACCGACCGGTTTGGCTCCAACCGTACTTACTATTTATAGGAAAAAGGTTTGTAGTCCTTGAATAACCTGTTTTTGTAGGATAATTGGGAGTTCACAATTCACAAACAACCTGTTGATCTACAATTTGTTTCTATTTGTGCAACTGTCCCCAACAGATCAGATTTAGAGTGGTGAAATGTCAATCCGTTAAATCTAACATCATCTTAAGACACGTACCGAAATTAGAAAATGGAATACAATGTGTTATGTTACGTATTATACGATGTATTGATTTAGACTCTTATAAAAAATGAACTAAATTATTTTTTTTAAACAAAATGAACTCAATTATTGGAGAGTTGACAAGATTACGACAAATTTATTAAATATCTTTTGAGATAGGGACACATTTTTTTAGAATAAACACATCTATTAATTAAGAGAAGACTATAACAACTTGCCCAACATAACTGACCAATTCCTCATCTAAAAAACTCATAACTGACCAATTCCTCATCTTATTATGTATTCCTTGAACAAAGCCCCCTTGTTGCGTCTACTTATCTCCCATACCCTCGCATCAAAATGCTTATACTTCTATTAACTTAATTTTTCATCACTATATTTTGACTTCCCACTATTTTTATTTCTACTACTATGATACATGAACGTCATATAGCATACCAGTCCGTCCCAGCTCTTTCTTCTCATCTGATTTTTTTGACTCGTATCTGGGTCACTTTGACCGGGTGATTTGGATAGCAAAGTAATACGATTTTTTTATAATTTTTTCACCATATTATAGAGCATATTTTACTCTACAACACCATGAAAAAATATCAAAAAATTACATCGGCTTGCTATTCAAATCACCGGGTCAAAGTGACCCAGTAAATAGTGACAAAAGTCAAATTGGGAAAAAAGAGCTAGGACAGACTGGTAAATGAAATGACATGTTCACCAATTTGTACACGCAACTATACCGGCGTGATTACAAACATCACATGTAGCATGAGAAATGCATAAATGCATCAAATTATTAACGGACGAGTGATATAAGAACTTGTTCAATTCAATGGTATCAACTCGAAACGTAACACAATAATAAACTTCTAAAACTTACATAGAGCGTTGAATAAAATGGTAAATTTCGGATTTCGCACCAACTGGATCAATTGACAATTTTCTTTAACAGCACATCTTGAATCAAATTCTCCAAACTCAAATATGACGACCCAGATGGTTCAATGGTCTCTTCGGATTTCTTCTTCCACTCCATAGCTTTCCTCTTCATCTCTTTCCCTTTTTCTCCATCCATTAACTCTCTCACCAACTCTTCCACTTTCTCTCTCTTCACATCGCTGTCGATCTCCATTCCAATCCCCCATTCCGTTCGACTGAACCAGCAATTCGTCTGTTGCTCCGCGAAAAACGGCCAACAGATCACCGGCACCCCGCAGGTGATGCTCTCGATCGTTGAGTTCCACCCGCTATGGGTTAGGAACCCGGCGATAGCGGGGTGCTTCAGGACATGCTCCTGTGGGCACCAGCCCGCTAACTTCCCCCTATGTTCTATCTCTGCCAGAAACTCTGGCGACAGAACGGCCGAATCTCCGCTTACGAGATCCGGCCGAATGATCCAGAGGAAATCCTTTTTGCTGTTCGCGAGTCCCCACGCGAACTCAACTAGTTGTTGTGGAGTCATCACTGTGATACTCCCAAAGTTGACGTACACTACGGACCCCGGTTGCTTGGAATCTAGCCATTCCAAACAACCTGGCTCTTCTTTCCATAAATTTGACCCGATTGGGTTCAACCTTTTGTCAGATACGTGGCGGTTGACCATCAAATTGAGTGGGCCAACAGTGTGGATCGGAGGGAGGAAAGTCGATAGAGTGTGGACAACATCGTGTTCCAGAGCGTCGAAAGTGTTTATGATGATTGCAGAAGCTCTGGCAGCTCGAATTGCTTCATTCGATAGAAAGTTAAACATGAAATCATTCGGGACAACGCATGAAACAAAACTCGGTAGATCTCGTATACGGATATCCTTCATCCCCGGAATCCAATCTATTGTCGTATCCAAATGTCCATTTGTAAGGTAACTCTCATCTGCAAAATAATTTTTTCCTTTAAACTGATATAATCTCATCTGATTTAAGCTTATTCAAACACACCCAATGTTTCATACGAGGGAGTGAAAGAGAGAGAAATATAACCTTTGAGAGGAGCAAGACCTTTTTCCTTGAGCTGCTGATACTGTGCATAACCCAAGAAGCCACAAGCACTAGTTGTCCAGAAAAGAACCTCCGGCACACCAAACTCTTCAGCAGCTTCAAGGGTAAAGCTCATCACTCCGTCAGAGACTATACAACTCACCGGCGGCACACCTGACACCGCCGTATCATTGAGCTTATTGAGGAGTTCCCGAAAGGGCACCAAGCAAGTCCTTGAGGTGGATTCACATAGAGATGGGATGTCTTGGGTGGCGTCAGCATCAGACGGCGGGAGGCCTTCGGGGATGGTCTCGAACCGGAAGTCTGGCAGGCCGGCGAGGGACTCGGGGCCTCTTGACCGGAGGAGGCGACGGTGGTTGTACTCGGTGTTAACGAAGGTGATGTGGAAGCCTTTGGTGTGGAGGAGCTTGGCTAGTTTGAGCATGGGGTTGATGTGCCCTTGTGCAGGGTAGGGTATGCACACTGCATGAGGCTTCTTCTCATGAGCACCTTCTGTATAACCCATTCTTGATCCTGTTTTCTTTTTCCCCACTTCCTCTCTAATTGTCACTCTAATGTGGTGGTTGAAGCTATGGTAGAAGAGTGAGCTTTCTTGCTTGCTTTTATAATAGACAACACACAAGAAGCATGGAATTTATTTATTTGAGTTCTCTAGTATGTATAACCACCACTATGATTGATTATTTAGTTTACTAGACAGAAAATCACATTGCGATTCGGTATTTCAAACACTTAGATAGTAGTACAACGTGACGCTCAACATACGTCGTACAAACACCTTGATTCATTTATAACTCAAAATTTAAATCTACCGTATAATTCACAAACAGTCTGGATCGATCTTTAACAAGTGACCGACACTTCGAGTGTGCTCTGATCAATGATCTTATTGGCTAATCCGACTGACATCGAGATCTAAAATTACAATGTTTATACTTACTTAGCTGTCCAACTTGTTTTTGGTTTAATGATTCCATTAGTTTAATGGTTCCACCCTAATCAATCCATGTGATGGATGGATCGATCTACGTTTTCAATAATTTTAGGGATTTTATGCGTCAATGATACTCCTAACTATTTCCGTTCATGTTATTGATTTTTTTTTTGGTAGGTGCGCATAAACATTGATATCTTTTCCCTTTCTTGCTTTTAGTTAGGAAAATGATTTGTAAGTTGTTTATAATACAACTTTCTGGTATTTTTATGACAAATGGCAAGAAGCCAATCAAGCCTATTACTTTATATTGTTAGTATTTTATTAGGGCCCGTGCCGTTGCCAATATGAATCGGGGGTTTTGAAAGATATGCAAAAGGTAGAACATTATATCATAGAAAAGTAAAACCTACAAAGATGATAGCGAATGAATGCTAACTCAGTAGTAGAGTTTGCAAAGTCGCTGCATGAGGTTCTTGGATGTTCTTTCTCAAATTCGATTTCTCTATAGCTTATTTCTGGACTTCTATTGTGTGATCACCATTTCTAACACTTAGATGTTGTTTTGAAAAATTCAATTTTACTGGGGTATGGACTCATGGCTATGATAACATTTTCTTTTGGCACATTAAGTGATGCTTCGTCTTCCATGGAGGCTTCATCTCCTTCGTATTTGAGTAGTACTTATAATCCAGGCATTGTCCTTGTCACTCAGCCCCTTATTGGTAAGAATTACAACACATGTAGCTGCTCCATGCCATCTTGTTTGATCTCCGATCTAAGAACGAAGTACGTTCTGTGAACGGCAACAATTGTGCGGGGGCGGAGCCAACCTGTGACCCAGGTAGGCACGCGCATTACCTAAATCTTTGAAAAGCTATAATTTTATCCTGTGACTCACAAAAAACTTTAAAAAGTGTCTTTGCCAAATTGTGGTAGTGGCCCAAGTGTTTTGAATACCTGACTCCGCCCCTGTATTTGCATTCCTTATGAGGGTCATGATACAGTAATTGTGTATAATATGGCCATGTCATGGCTAATTAACTCTATATATATATATTTTTAGAAATTGTTATGTTGTCAATCGGTTTTGAAACTGGGACCTCATGCAAGGCCTTCCAACGCTCTATCACTTGAGCTACTACCCTAGCTGCAATGGCTAATTAACTCTATTTGAAAGGAAATTTATAAACAAAGTTCACGTGAAACTGAAATAAATAATTGAGCTTTCGACAGAAAACCCCCTTGCAGTATCAGTTCGCTGACACTACGCTACCAACAGTTTCAATTTTGACACATAACCCCCTTGCAGTATGTATTTCACTGACATCGCGCACCAATCTTAATAACGCCGTTAGTGGACATGGATTTCCGTCAATGATATGGCATTGCAGTATGGAAATTGACACATAAGCCCTTGCAGTATGTGTTTTACCGACATATCGCACCAAAAATAAATTAAAAAAGTTTTGTTTCTTTTTTAAGTAAGTTTCTTTTTCAATTTAGCTTTTCTAAATAATAGAATATATTATTTATATATTAAGAATGCAACACATAATAGTTATTTATTTATTTTTATTTTAAGTGTAAAGTGTCTTTTTAGCCTTTATTAAAAAGGCATTTCTTTCACTTTTATCTTTTGTATTAAATAAATAGCATAGATATGTCCAAAGAATTAAATGAGAAAAGACCATATAGAAAAAAATATAGATTTTTTATTCTATTAACATTTTCTAAGAAAAAAAATCTCATTTGACCTTCCTCGAAGTTTCTTAGTTACTAAAGAAATTTTTCTGAGTTAATAAATAGAAATATTTCATAAAAATTGTCTTTTTTGGCCGTCATTAGTTAGACATGACTATACATCAACATTCTAAAAGACATTATTTTTAGTTTTGAATATTTTATTAAGGCTCATTAAATATTTTTTTCATTAAATAAAGAGCAACGATCTATCTAAAAAAATGAGAAAAGAACACACAGAGAAAGAAAATATATATCTTTTATGCTATTAATATTTTCTCAAAGGTGTATTTTTTAAAACAAACTTGTATTTTATATTTTTTTACTGAAATATAACAAATATTTACTACATGAAAATGATATATTTTTTAAAATATTACTTTTTTATATAAAAAAAATATAATTCAAAAATAATTTTATTTAAAAGAGACACTATTTTGTTTTTAGATTTTTGGTGAGTGATGTCAGTAAAACCCATAGTGCAAGGGGGTTATGTGTCAATTTTCATACTGTAGCGCCACGTCACTAACGGAAATCCACATCCACTAACGGCGTTAACAAATTTAGTGCGCGATGTCAGCGAAATACATACTGCAAGGGGGTTATGTGTCAAAAATCAAACTGTTGGTAGCACAGTGTCAGCGAACTGATACTGCTAGGGGGTTTTCTGTCAAAAGTTCTAAATAATTGAAAATCTTGTAATTGGAGTTTCCACATTATTGTAAATTAAAGTTTTCACTGGCTTGTGCCGGGAGCCAAGCAAAATGTAATTTGGAGATCCTTGCCGATGCTGTCTAAGGATGCTGTCTAAGGATTGGCGATCATTGATAAGATGTAGATTGGAATGTTGAAGTAGTTTTGTTGATTGCCAGGTTTTCAAAGTATTAAAACAAGATTAAATTCGGCACCAATTCAAATTTAGATAACTGTATATGGTAATATTTGCCTTAATATATTCTTAGGCCATGGCATAATTTTATGCTTCGGCCGGAGTCATAGATCTTACCGTGCACTTCATATTTTGGTCGTTTTCTATTGTTTTTAAACCTATAAATTGGAAGAATAGTTATTCATATCCAATACTCTCATTATGCCAACTTTCTCAAGAATGACTAACTTCCACTTATCACTATTATTGGTGCTCTTCTTTTTACTAACCTTAGTTTGCGGTGACAATTATCTATACTACACTTGCGATGAGAACGGCAATCAAGGGAGCATCAATTACCAAATGTATACGGGCATGATTTCTGGAACCATATATACCCAAGCTGCACAATTCGGGTACGGATATCGCAAAGTGAAAGAAGTCCACGGCTCATTACTATGTCGTGGTGACGTGCACCCCGACAACTGCAAAACTTGTTACCTCGGAGCAGGACGAATTTTACGCGGCTCGTGTCCTGCAATGTTACAAGCTTTTGGGTACTCAGAGTATTGTTCTCTGGGACACACTCACATAGATAGAGACTGGGACCCCACTCTCTATTACTGCACTGATGGGAACATTGTTCCCAACGATCCATCATGGTTTTCAGGCGTCCTGCAAGATGTGTTTCATCAAGTTTCCTTAAACGCTCCTACGGACGCAAAGTATATGTCTGCGATGTACGTTGACTTGGGAGATTCGAACACGCTTTATGTTTATGGACAGTGCAATAACGAAATTGCGGCAGATTATTGCCGGCAATGTTTTGGGTATTTGAAGGGCATGTTAGGGACCAGTAGTGTTTGTGTTAATGGTTTCATTGGAGGTAGACTTGTTGCTGGGAGTTGTATCATAAGATACGAACTCTATCCCTTTCTCTATGTCTTGGGCTTTCGATCATTGAAATAGCCCTCCATCTATGACGTGAGTGCAAGTGCACATACACAAATGGCAAACACTGTAATAAATTACATAAATGAAATGCTTTGTTGCGAAACGAGCTAGCCTTACATACAAGAATGGGAAACAATACTAATTACCTTCTTTTTTATTAACTACGAAAATGATTTGTAAATTATAAATAATCTAACTTTCTAGATCTTTAATAGTAGTATATTTTAGTTTTCTATTCTATTTTTATTTGTTTCAAAAAATTATCTGCTATCTTTCTTTGTGATACATAACATTGTGGTTTTTTTTTAATTTAATCATGAATGAGTGCAAATGTCAACTAGGGCTAGCTGTGGGCTGGCTGGGTTGGGCCAGACTCACGGGAGGGTGAACCCGAGCCCAATGATGCGCTTTTTAGCGTGCTATTTTCGACTCAGATTATCGATCCCACAGGGACTTTGCAGGTTTTTCTAATAATCAGTTTTAACTAACAGACTGTAAAAGGGGGAATAGTTTAGGATTGTGATTGACTATAAACTAAAAATAAACAAATAAAACGTAAATCTTTTTGTTTTCTGAATAATCTTAAGGTTGTAAAACTAGGGTTTGAGATACTAGGTCCCGGGATCCCCTAGGGTTCTTCAGATTTTCGTTCTTTGTTTGACATGAATACACACAGCAGTCTCGTTATCCGTGCCACGTACCAATTGTGCAGTATCTTTTTTTCTGCACGTTATCACAATCCTGCAGACTGTCGGATTCCTGTTAAGCTGCCAAAATCAGCAGTCTCGTTCTAAGGCTGCTAGTGTTTCTAACCTGTCCTGATGGCCCAGGTCAGATTCTCTAACAGTTGGTCAAACGATTTCAGGCTAGTCATAACTCCCCTTCGCTAGTCGGCCCATCGGGGTAAGGTGCTAAATTCTGTCTTCTCTTCCTAACCCTAACCGGACGTTTTCACCTACTGGCTCGGGTCTGTAGCAATTTTGAGTAGCTACTCCGATCATGCATAAACAGTAACAATCAAAGACATAATAATGAATAAAGTTATTGATATTAAGATAGTACAATCATGAATCCATAGTCAAAACATAGAACTAATCTCTGAAAATGTAACCCTAGGTTCACCGAGAACCTAGGTAAAAAGTTTAGCTACTGAAATTCATTAGGAAAATAACACAGATTTTGAATGAGAGAGAGAATAAGATCAAACTAGGTCTTCGAATCTGGAATCGCGCTTTCGTGCTCTCCCGGGATGCTCAGACTTTTCCTTGGATGTGTCGATGTGTGTTTAAAACGAGTCTGGACGAGTCTTTATATAGTGCTGGAGACGTTTCCGGAAACTGCCTTTATTTACAAAACTGCCACTGCCCGAAACCGCCTCAAATTTTGTGTTGTCTGCGTAAAATACGCAGGATCCTGCGTATAATACGCAGACAGTAGCCTGACATGTGCTGATTTTTGCGTATTTTCCTCCCTGGCTGCGTGTAATACGCAGGGCTGCGTATTTTTCCATTTTCCTGCGTAAACTGGCCAAAAATCCTTCCTCTGGCGTGCTGTCTGCGTATAATACGCAGCATCCTGCGTAAAATACGCAGACAGCAAGGAAAACTGCTCTTTTCTGCTCCGGCACGCGTTTTGACCCGAAACTTGTCAAAATTACCAAAATACCCCTGGGTCAAAACCGCTCTAAATTCTGCCCAATCCTGACTCTGGCCATAGGAAAACAGCTGACTGAATTTGGGAGACAAAATCTGAACTTGACTCCGGAAACCCGGGCCAGGTGCCAAAATGACCAAAATACCCCTAGGCCAAAACTGTCCCGGAAATCGTCATGAACATAAAATAGTTGCTCCTGATTCCAGACACCGGAAACCGAGACTCTTACTTGGGCGTGGCCTGTCTGGGACCCACACTTGACGGGAGTCGGTTTTTCGGCCGGACTCCGTTTCAGCATTATAACCTGTTTTCGGAAAGCCCTTGACGTCTCCGTTCTTTTGCCCTTGGTTTCACTTCAAAATTCCAAGTCAAGCTCAAGATATTGTCAACCGAGCGCATCCCGGTCATTCTCGGTTTTAGCGTTTTCAGCTTCCTCGGTCGGTTTTCACTGCTCGTTTCTCCTCCAGACTTTCCGTTTCCCATTCCACTCTCCCTTTCACCAGTCTCGGTCAAATCCTGCTCCGAGCATTTTCTGCACGTTTCCCGAGGCGATCCCGATTCAGTCTCGGCACGCATCCCAATGCACTTTCCCGAACCTGTTCCTGTAACGACAAAATGAACAAACCCGCGATCATATCCAATAAAAGTACGAAACATGCAGAAATTTACGAAGAGCAAATAAACGTCTCGTTCCTAAAACCGAGGCTTTCCGAGGGTGAATTCTAGCTAAAACGCGGCTTTCCAGCACACATACACATCTTTTCAGGCTATAAGATAACCCCTATTTGGGCGTTATCACCCAACCCAACCCAACCCACCGATAGGGCCAAAACTCAACCTCGTGAGCATTCGTCAAATGCTTAGCCCAGGCCCACCCCGTGGGCAAACTCTGTCTGAAGAAAAACTGTGAAAGTGTAAAAAAATTGAAAATTATATGACTCGCAAAACATCTAACTATCTATGATATTCTTAATCGTCAACAACACAACTACATTAGTTTTAAAGTATATAATGTTTTACTCTAGTAATTGTTTTTAGTATTCCTTGCATGCAATAGATGTTTGCAGGGATTGGTAAATGATACAAGTGGTACCTAGTAATACAAGAATACATGATGCGTCTAATTAATTCTTATTTTTTTATATTTATGACATACTACTACGTGGGCTGGGTTGGATTGGGTCTGCGCCAAAATAATAGAACCCGGACCCAAACCCAACCCATAAATTGATGGAGACTTCTTTCTTAACCCAAGCCCGTGATGGGTTGTAATTTTCCAAACTCAACTTTAGTAAAAGTGGGCTGTGTTGGGCAGGATTCCTGGGCCACTAGGCCGATGACCAGCCCTGGACCAAACTGTGCACAATGTCGGAACTTAATCTCCTTAAGCGATCCAAACTAAGTGAGATTATTATCATATAATTTCATGTAATTTATCTTTATCTAAACAAAACCCGTATTCTATCTTAGAGTGACTGTAATTCTATGACGTTATTAATAGATTTTTAAAAATGCTTGATAAAGAAAGATACACAAAAGCATACATAAATTATATCTTTAAACAATCAGTTCTGGTCAACAAATTAATTTAGACAAAGAAAAAACATGATTCAAAATCATATGCTCAAGCCTTGTTGATTTGGGACTCAATCTTGAGATACTTGAGCAACATACCAAAGTGAACATAAGAAGACCCTCCAGGCTTCCCAGCCTCCTCTGCTTTCCTCATCCATCCCACAGCATTTCCTCTCATTTCCTCCCCCTTCTTCCCCTCCATCAATTCCCTCACTAGCCCCTCCACTTTCTCCCTCTTAACCTCGCCCTCGATCTCCATCCCGATCCCCCATTTATCGCACAAGTACAAGCAATTCATCTGTTGTTCCGCGAAGAATGGCCAACAAATCATAGGCACGCCATGACTTATGCTCTCGAGCGCTGAGTTCCACCCACAATGTGTCAAGAACCCTCCAACCGCCGTGTGGCCTAGGACTTTCTCTTGAGGACACCAATCCAATAGCAATCCGCGCCCTCTAACCTCGTCTTCAAACTCATTCGTGATTATTTCTCTCCCATTCTCGATAAGATTAGGCCTAATCACCCATAGAAAATGGTATCTACTATTAGCTAGTCCCCAAGCAAACTCACTTAGCTGTTCTTTTGTCACAGTTATTAGGCTCCCAAAATTCACATATAAAACGGATCGTGGTTTTTTCTCATCTAACCAATTTAAACACCCGTCATCTTCCTTCCACAAACTTAAATCCACCGAATTCGAAATCTCTGAGTTGGGAAATTGTTTGTGGAGGATTGATAATGGTCCAATTGTGTATATCTTTTCGAATTTCTTCCTCATGAGATCTAAAGCTTCTTGCTCTAAATCCTCAAATGTGTTGAGGATTATGCTCTTGGCTCTCAATGCATTGTTGACTGATTCCAAATTGTAGTTGAACATCGTGTCATCACGGTTGGTTGTTCGGATGAAAGTGGGGAGATCTTTAAGACGCATTCCTCTTATTCCTGGTATCCAATCGATTTCCGTATCTAGGTATCCGTTGCTCAAGCAACTTTCATCTACATCCAAACAGAAATGAAGAATTTTTCAATTTAAAAACAACTTGAAAAACTTTCGTTGAAAGATGACTCTATCAACTGAGCTGACAACCATTCGCATAAACAACAGGACCAATTTGTTCATAATGAATTTACTAAACGTGTCTGAAAAGATTATGTATAAAACACTACTATGCAGTTAGACACTTGAGACACTAATAAGCTTGATGTATCATGTACTTTAATTTGGAGATTCGACTCCTCGCACATTATAAATTTGTGACAATTAAAATTAGACATATGCACAATGTCTAAAATCGAGTAGTGTCGGTCTTTGATTGGACCAAATTCATGAACCGCAGTGAGTTAAGTACCCCAAATTAAAATTCTGAAAGCTCAAGTGTCTAAACTCTAAAGTGATGTGTTTTCACTTACCTTTGAGAGGGAAAAGGCCTCTAACAAGAAGCTCCTCAAATTGGAGATAACCCAACATGCCACAACCACTTGGAGTGAAAAACAACACCTCAGGAATACACAACTCTTGGGCCACTTCCATTGTAAAGCCCATCACACCATCAGAGACTATGCAAGAAACAGGAGGCACACCTTGTAAGTTTCCAATTCTTACAATTAGGTCCCTGAATGACCTCAAAGTGTGGACAGGCATTGACACACACAAGGCTGGCAGGTCAAGAATCCCTCTCCGGTTCTCCGGCGGCAACCCGTCGGAGATCGTCTCTAAGTGGAAGTCCGGTAATCCTGCGACGGATTCCGGACCCCTGGAGTCCACCAGTCTTTGGTGGTTGAACTCTGTTTGGACAAAGGTAATGTAGAATCCTTGGGAGTGAAGCAACTTGGCTAGTTTTAGCATTGGATTGATGTGGCCTTGAGCTGGGAGAGGAATACAAACAGCATGAGGCTTGTCCATGGATAAGAATTAGTTTGGGAGATTGGGACAAGGAAATGGATGAGCTAAGGAGTGATATTATTAAGTGAGAGGACAATAGATAAATTCTTAAGTCTCGTTTGGATGAGCTGAATTAAATGATAGATAGATGATTTTTTTTAGTATTAATTCAGGTTGTTTGGATGATTTTGATTATTGATGGATTTTTTTGGGTCGGCCGGATCTGGGTCCCGGTTTGAGCCGGGTCCGGGTAATTATAAAATATGTTTCTCCTCTTTTTGTTTTGACAAATGTCCAGACATGATCAACCGGTTCTAGTTCACTACAAACCCGTTCCTGCTCAAACGTTTAACCACCAACCTCATAATGTCACGTGTCATTCAACTATGAAAAATATGTGTTTTTCGTCCTCAGCTAGATCCGGGTCCTCCTTAATCGAATTCTGGTCCTCCTGAACCAGATGCAGACCACTTCTAGAAAAATTCACATTTCAAACACATTTTTTATAATCTATCCATCCAACAACTTATCTCTCCCAAACAATGCCATTGTCGTGTCGTATTACTAATGAAGACATCATCATGCAGTTGCAAAAGTCAAGACTGAATTCGAGATAGCAGAAGTACATGTACAAGAAAGTGTTTTGTCTTTTACACGTTTGGATTGGGATCTTAGGATGATGAAAGACATCTTGTCTTTTACGTATGCCCAACACTAAAATCCATGCCGGCCTCTCACAATCCATATCAATTGTGACAAATATAATTCAAATATCTCATAATGATATTTCATTAATATTCCTACGCTGGATGAGTCCTACGATTTACATTTAAAAAGAATAAGAGTGTATATGTGTGTTCCCTTTTATTTATTTTGTATGGGATGTTTCAACTTCAATAGTGTGGTTGATATGTTTCTTTGAGCCATTTTAAATACGAGCTATTTTTAAACAAAAAGAAAACATGAGCAAATAATCTATCAAAAAAAATGAGCAAATGGCCATTGGTTCGGATCAGGTCTGATATCCGGCATGATCCGACCCTAAGGGAGCATATCCGATCCGATCCGTTTACAAATGAATCTGATTTATGGATCACGGATTTTGTGATCCGTAAAGTTCAATCCAATCTGATTAGGTTATAATAAATCAGCTAGGTGTGTTCCCTCTAAAAAAATGTGATGCGAAAATTCTAACCATACAATAGCTAGAAATGTCTTGAGACATTTTGGTTATCTCATTATGTCTTCGAAATCATTTAATTGATTATCTGTTTGACACATAAATATTAAACACGTAGACCACGTAAATGTAGCATAAATGATTTCTCTAATTTTAAAATAACTTAATTTCGTCTCTCAAAAAAAAACTTAATTTCCATTTACTTTTATAACATCATACATTGTCTATTTTTATAGTGGCCTACGAGCACGGGTCATTTTCTAGTACTTAATAAATCTACATGTACTAATGTAATCACATAAATAAATTTTACTATGTTTATTTGAATAACGGCATGAGTTTGATGTATCTATACTTTTATTGTTCTTAAATTGATAAAATTATAAATGTAAAGTGTATGTTAATCCAATTTTAATTCTAATTCATAACAATCTTAGGTCTAATAAACTAAAAACACTCTTAGGCAAGATCATGTGGATAATTTGATTCAAATCCAATAAAATTTGGTCCGAGTTCGATCCAATTTGAAGTCTCATGGATCGGATTTGGATCTAGACTGATTCAATCCAAACCCGATTTGTTGCTATTCGTAGACGTGTGTTGTTTAAAACATGTTTTGTTTCTAGAAAAAAATTACTTTTAGAGATGCTGGTAAGTAGAGTACACAGTATTTGCACTGGCTCCTTATACAAGTAAAGTACAAAGCTTTGGTCTAGCTCATTCAAGAAATAAAACGCGACATTTCTATAATTTGAGCTACGAAGCAGGTGAAAATGTGAGCAAGTACACTGTACATCTATTTCAGCAGTAGCACCATTACTGACATCTAATGGCACTTCGGTTTCCCAAATTATTGAGATTGAATTTGATTGGATTAGTTTGGTGAATACTGACTTGTATTATATTAATGTGTTTCGCATTGTGCTGTATAAACCTTTTTGCCCCCAAAAATATTGGATTACTAATAATTTTTGTTTAATCCCGCTAATCACCATATTACACACAAACTGTTCACTCTTATTTAGATAGTACAGGTACTGAAAATAGTTTAAGACCTAGCAAACCAAGAATAACTTGCATACTTTAATTACTAATTTAGGTAAAGTTGTCACCAAGGGGTGGTGGCGCAGTTGGCTAGCGCGTAGGTCTCATAGCTTCTGAGTTATCCTGAGGTCGAGAGTTCGAGCCTCTCTCACCCCACTTTCTTTTTTGTCTTTCTTGTATTTTTTCTTCTTGCCCCATTCTTCTATTTACTTTTTCTATTTTCAAATAATCCGAGAGAAAAAAATAACAAATTCCGACTCCATAAGAAATATTTAGGTACTCAACGACCACCATGCTAGGTTTGTTTTTTGTATTTTTGATGTAAGGTAAGAAAGCTTGCCTTATCACTGGCACAGCCGCCAAGTTCCATGCCGGGTTTATTATTTGCCCAAATTTATTCTTGATGGAGGAGACACAAGGTGTCTGTGTTTCCTCTCAACCCTATCATATTTTGCAGGAGAGTGAGGGCAAGAAGTTTGATGAAGAGTGTCTTGTGATTGTAAGAATTGTTCAAGTATTCAGTACCATCATAGCTTTGAAAACTTTAGCAGTGGCACTAAATTCAGTGGCAATCATATTAGTGAAAGAGAAGTATAAACATGAAGAACACAATCACGTCCACCACCTGAGCGCCACCGGAAACTCAGAATTCGGTGACCCTGCCACCATAGAACATGGGACTTAAACTAAATGTATCCAGGCTTCTGACATCACCATAGAACACACTACTAGGAAGCAGTAAGACTGCTGAATTGAACAACTAACGATTGTACCATTGTCATAATTAGAACAAGCTACATCACTAATTGTTGGAGCAAACAAAATATTCTCACAGCGATAGGAAATGCGGCTCCGAAACACAAGACGGCACTTAATATGTTGATACCATAGTCCGAATGTTTGTATGATTTAGAACAAGCCGCATCATTTACTGTTAGAGCAAACAAAAGTTTCTCACAGCTCTGTACTAACTGCTTGCTTTTGCTAGAGCAGTGATGTTATAAAGCCATCAAGACTAACCACTAAAAGAGATCTAAAGAAGAACAAATTTGCGACAAGAGACATTAACAAACGTGACCAATTTCGTCGATATATAGTACCAAAATTGTGCGGGTCTAGGTTTTACCCAATTGTACACACCAACTACCACCAAAATAATTAGTATATGTTCAAACAAATATGATTACTAAAACATAAAAGCCACCATAACCACATCACAGCAACAGCAAATTTTCTTTCCTCCCCCAACCCTTCAATCCATCCCTCCCAGTATAAAACCCTACAGTAATAATGAGTACCCTATCCCTTTTTCAGCTATCTTCTACTGTTGAGAGCTTTCTCCTTGCTCAAGTTCGATAGCTCTTCCACGAGCTTCTTCTCTTCGCCGCTCAACCGTTTCGGAATCTCCACTTGCACCCTCACCAACTGATCCCCTCTCATGCTGCTCTTGTTCAGAAACGGCACACCCTTTTTCGCCATTACCAGCGTCGTTCCTGGCTGTGTACCAGAAGGGATCTTCAAGTCAACCACACCATCCACCGTCGGAACCTTCACAGTCGTTCCCAATATAGCATCAATGTAGGACACCTTGCAGGTGTAGAGAATGTTGGAGTCTTCTCTTTTGAGTACCGGATCCGGACGGACGTCGAGGACCACAAAGAGGTCCCCAGGGGGGCCGCCTCGCTTGCCGGCATTTCCCTCCCCCCGGACTCTCAACCGGCTGCCGGAATCAACTCCGGCAGGGACTTTCAGGGAGATCCGCTTCGATTTCCGCACCCGGCCGTCGCCGCCGCAAGTGTTGCAAGGAGTGGAGGACTCGCCGGTGCCGCCGCAAGTTTGGCACGTCATTACTTGTTGGAAGACGCCGAGTGGGGTCCTTGTGGAGGAGACGACTTGGCCTTGTCCGTTACATGTGTTGCATTTGGAAGGTGTGGTTCCTGGCTTGGAGCCTGTACCCTCGCACGTGCTACATGATTCGAGGCGAGTTACTTCTATCTCCTTTTCTACTCCGAATACAGCTTCTTTGAAGTTTAGAACCAATTCGTACATTTGGTCCTCGCCCTCGGTTGCTCTACTACGAGAACCTCTTCCTCCCATACCGCCGCCCATGCCGCCCATTCCTCCCATACCGCCCAAGCCATCGAATAGCGACTCAAACAGATCAAATGGGTTGCTGAAGTCCTGCTGTGAAGATAAAATTTAAAAAATAAGAATAATACAGGATTCACTAACGGCAACACCAAAAGACACGGACGGGAGATGGTTTTATTCGACGTTAGACCAAATATACTCACCCCCATGCCGCCCATGCCTGCCCCTTTTAGCCCAGCTTCTCCATACCTGTCATATATGGAACGTTTCTCGTCATCTGATAGAACCTGCAACATGCACGTTCTCCTGATGCGTCAATCATATATTCAAATTGACTTACTCTGGGTCTGAGTGCAATGGAAATCACTAATTAAGATCATATGGAAGAGAGCGCGATTACCTCATAAGCATTGCTAATGTCCTTGAACTTCTGCTCTGCTCCTGGTTCTCTGCAGAGAAAATAACAGGACTTCAATAAGCATAAGAAACAACATTACCAAGAGGACAGAGAGAACTGAAAAACCACACGAAATAAAACATACGACAACAAATCTATACTAGTTCATCTTTTTCCTGCTATCATCACACTAGTCAGTAGTCACTAACATAATTCTCTTGCCCAGAACTTATTAAGACATCCACTACATTGCTAGAACTCTTAGAATATCACCTCGAGCACATTATCCTAAGCCCCCATATTGGTGAAATATATCAATCCACTGAGCTACCAACCTACCAGGTCTCTCACTAAAACAGTCACAACTAACAGCAGACACTTCAGCCCGAACAGCTTCTCATTCCAATACACTCATCAATGTTTACCTGTACGTCCCCAATCCGGCCAAAGATAAACTACTACTCGATACCAAGCTTCATGTTACTTCTCGGACTTACTATCCATGAACACTGTCATCTACACCTTTAATGGAATTAACATAGCTGAAACACCTACATTTTCTCTCTTTATCTTGAATCCTGTTCAAAATCATCTTCATTTATGAACTTAGTTTTTGGTGAATGCTGTGATATGTGCAAGACTCGGGCATCTGCAGGTATTCAATTAGCTCGCTTTGAGCTATTTATGGCACTTTATATCAATCAGTTTTTAACATCTCCCGCCAGCATGTTCTTGTAACTTTGTGATTTTGGACATTCTTCCTTTCTTTTGGTAGGAGTTCTGAACATTCGTCTTTGTGCATTCAAAAAATGTAACCATTTCGTGGAAATAAATTGATGCTTCTTTTAAGCTCAAACTTCTTAATCATTCTATTAATCAAGAACAACTTTTGACTCCACTTCCACATGTTAATATATCTAAGGGTGAGTTTGGTACGACTTATTTGTAGCTTAAGGGGACTTATAAGTTTATGTCAAAAAAAAAATCTATGACAAAAAAGTAGAAAAAAAAGGACAGGTGTGTTTGGTAAAAAAGTCTATTCACAAAAAAGTCAAAGGAAAACTTTAAAAAAACCAACAGTTTCTACACTCATTTTTACATTATGGACTTATACGTTCACTTCGAAATGCCAAAACTTCTTATAAGTTCACTTCAATTTATAAGCGAAGACCGACTTATAAGCTGCTAATAAGTCATACCAAACTCACGCTAAAAGACAGTAATAGCAATAAATTCTGTTACATTGTGAGACTCTATGGCCTATGCTGTACCCGCATTATTTTCTTTCAATATCTGAACCACAGGTGTACTCTTCATTAATTAATACCTCTGACGACAAGCCCATTGAGATCACATAAATAAACAAATCAACATTCTTCTGGCCTTGAGATCTTTAACCAATGATTTAGCTCCTAGACTATCGATGCAGACACAATTGCAGTAAGCCAAAACAGCATGCAAAAAATCGGTTTGCTTATATTAAGTTTTCAAGTAAGCATCAGCTCATTCCATTATCTTTGGACAGAAGATTAGTCAGGATTTGAGAGATTATTCCTTGCTCCAAGAGTCATCGCCGTAGTGCTCTGCAGAGCATTAGAACCACACATTTGCATGGCCTCCACACAAACTTGTGGTCCTGGTGCTCTGTAGAGCACCACGTCAGTAACTATTGGAGCAAGGAATAATTTTCCGTCAGAATTGTTTACTATAAGTACCTTGTTCTACTACCGACTTCTGTAGCAGCATTAAAGTAGTTGGATAGACCAACTTGCTTGGAATAAGTTATTTTCCCAACTATGATAAGAATTCTCCCTGCGTATATCCGATATCATGACCCTAACCCTGAGAAGCTTGTATATTTTTAAAACGGACAAATATAGAGCGAAAGTATGCATGTCGTATGATTAAGTTATAGAATATAGATTGAAGAATCAAATAATTTGTTTCAAGTTGAATAATAAAAATTGCACACTCAATAGAATGGTCAGCACAACTTACTTGTTCACATCAGGATGATAACTTCTTGCAAGCTTCCGGTAAGCTAATTCAGAAAATAAACAGAAACCCAATTAGAAATACATTCACCAACTTTTCTGTGGAGTCAACAGAAACGGATGATTTCCGGAATATGAAAAGCTACAGAAATAATGCAGCAAATCCTAATGACATAAAAAGTGAAAAGCGGTGTGTATCCGGTAATGCTAAGAAGATCCTGGCAGTAACATGGTCAAGTACTTGATAAACTGAGGCCCTTGATGATCAGATTAGAAATCACACCCTATGGTTCTCCCAGATCTCATGGAGACATCACAGATAAGGAAAAAGCTAGCACTTACAAACAAAACAATAAAAGTTAACGGAAAGTATAAATGTTGAAACATGAGTTCTATTTTGATAATGCTTCATGGTTATCTTGATTCAACGAGAAATATTTAGGTGAGAGCTGCTAGGTGCACTGTTCATGTTTTAAGATTAATTACTGTCGGATACCAAGGAGTAAGTTGAAAATATATTTTCCAGATATAAATACCTAAAAGACTTAAACTTGGAATTATAAACCGACATACAAAAACGAGGCTATGTAGGTAGTCCACTCTGCCTCAATTAGGGTGTTCCAATTTCTAGAACTAGTTTGGCAGCATTGTCTATAAAAAAATCCTCCAATAGCAGAACCAAACAATTTTTGTGGTGACTACAACTTCTAAAATTTGTGAGTATTCATCTTTATGGAGAGAAATGCATCCCAAGCGCACTTTCTGATAGCTATTTCAAAAGTTCTTGAAATTATCTTGCGTGAAAATAAGATCCTTCTAGTGGAGAAAATGTTCTTTGAGAATAAATCATATACCGGCTTCAAAACTAGATCCAACAGGCTGCTTCGTTCCTTGACAATACAAGAGAGTCACAGATTAGGATTCGTATAATTAAAAGCAGTTGTTTTCTCCCAGTGAGGAATCAACCAAGTCGTTAGGTTGTTGAGGCAGACTTTTGACTGTATCCATATCTCTGATTATTTTGTCAAAGCCCTTATCCTTCCGTTGTTCATAAAATGGGGTTCCACCATGCCACTCGGCTCGATACATATCTTAGATTATCTGTCTTCGTTCCTTTTAGTTTTTCTTTCATTGTGTAGGTAATGGCTTGTGAAGGTACAACCTATCAGTTTCTAAAGCATAGAAATGGCCATCTAAGGTGATCGAAGGGGTTAGTCACCACAGAAGAGGTTACTTGATCCATTTCCCCAACCTACATCTCATTGAGCTCATTCAAGATGTAATCGCTGGTTTAAAATCTTTCTTCAAATTTCCAGATTGAACCAACCAATAAGTTCATTATTACCGATGGCCCAAGGAAACTATCATTTCAAGCCCATAAAAGCAAACTTCACAAACTTCAAGAAACAGTCACCAATTACTAATCAAGCCAATATCATAAAGCCAACTCATTTCCGGCTCCTAATGTACCACCCCATCATCGGTGACCAGCAGACCATGAAAGAAACAACCCACAGAGCCACGTAAAATGTCGGGTAGCACTCCAAACAGAACGAACCAACAATAATAATTTTTGTAGCAGCTTATATAGTGATAAATTTGCAGAGTATGGCTTATAATGAACCAATGTAGAAGTAGACCGTAGAACCCCCCCCCCCCCCCCCCCGGCGCCAAAATAAATTGTACTTGCGATAAATAAAAGAATTGTTGGTAGAATTCTGAACTAAACAAAAGACTAAGCAACAGGAGGACCACATGGATTTAAATTGCCACCATGCTAATCATTGGGTAACCCAGAGTCGTAAGTGAGCATCCCAGTCACTATTTCTTTACCACCAGATATTATTTCTTTACCATTACGACCATCATCTGTTTCGGCACTGAATCCCCAACTAAAATATGAGCACACAATTTACCGTCCCTGACGTAAAGCACCCCTGCAGAGCTCTAGAGCAGATTAAGGTGCTCCCCAGTTAAAGAAAGTGAGTAGAAAGAGATAAAACAATCAAGGTTTTTTGAGTTTTTTTACAGAAAATTTAACGTGTGTTGGTTAGCTGCAGCATTTTTAATTTAACTAAAGTCACTTAGTTGGAGGGTAATTTAGTTGAAGTAAAAATCAATAATTCTAAGCCCAATTACAGCAAGAATAAGTTGTATATCAAGAACTTCATACATGAAATATTTCATTAATCTTTGACATTTAATGACAAATTCAGTAGTTGGTAAGACGCGCTTCATAACCACATTGAAAGTTAAGTAACACAAAGGTGGCGTCAAATCAAGAAAATAATAAATAAATATGAATAATATCTGAGATTCATGAAGTGCATTACAGTATTGCACGTTATAGAGTAATAATTTTATCGTCGAGAAGATTTAATCCTCTTAAGACCCAGCAAACACACGGCAAGCTATGAAGGTCAACAAGTCGGTGTCTTTGAGATAGTGCACCTAAAAACCTGTTTTTAAGCTAAAGAGGCTAGATAAGAAAAGGTTATAGGGTTAGTCTGATAGAACAACTAAGTTGGTTTTTCTGTTCCTCAAGTATCATCAGATGCTCCCAAAGAAATTATGTGGAGCATCAGGACACCCAGCTTGTAAAGGTGGAATTCAAATGTACCGTAGGAACAAAACCAAACACATGTGACAAGAAACCATCAAAATTTACGTACCACTTGTTTATTCAGAGAAGATGTTAGCAAGTCAATGATTTGTAGAGACAACTCTACGTCACCCAAGAAAGAACTGCATCATAAATGTGAGACAATTATGGAAACCATCAAAATTTACGTACCACTTTTTATTTCGGACTTGCTAGCATTTTTTGACACCCCAAGGACAGAATAGAAATCCTGCATGTATATGACATTGTCAAGGTTGATATGAGGGTATATGTCTCAAAGAAGCACCAAATCTCGAATGGAATTGCAAGGCACTTACACTATTGGCTCTTACAATCAAGCGGCCTGCTCTCTTCTGACATGGATTCCTAGATGGAGCCATACTGAAGAGCCCGTATAGAGAGCGCTGAGAAAATATGGCAGAACTTTGTGATGCCAAGGTTTTCATTTTGCCCGAGACACTGCAAGTAATGACACTCAAAAACTCAGTCCAAAACAAATCTCTAATTGAATGTGCACTTCTCGTCAATCAGCTTTGCAGAAAAGACTTGTCAAATCACACACGATACCTAAAAGTGTCCTCAGCTTCCACAAGTCAGCTTGATTTTTAGTGAAACAAAATCACACACGATACCTAAAAGTGTCCTCAGCTTCCACAAGTCAGCTTGATTTTTAGTGAAACCATTAAAAATCCTTAGGGAATTGAAGGGGACATAATTCGATAGGTTATATATGGTACTGTCTAGTGACTTTCAATAAAAGACAAAAGCGCACATGATATCGCGAAAGAAAACAACCTTGGTTTACAGCAAGTAGGACCAAAGAAACCAATCAAATAATTATATGAAATCCCAAATTATATACAGCCAATACTCATCCCACTGAATCTAAAAACTATGATTGCCAAATAGAAATATTCCTTTCTAATATATGTCCTGCAACTGCAGATCCTTCATCCCGTCCAAGAAATTTAGAGAACATTTTGCTTGCATCAGAAAGATTTGAATGTATTCAAACAGGAAGAGCAAATTTTGCACATGTGAAGCCAAGCAAAGACAATAGAAAAAGAAAACTTGCAGATCTTAGAGTGCTTGCAAAAAAATTCACTTGTTTCCACTTCTCATTACATACTCCAAAAATGGTGTTTCAATGCTGACAAAGATTTGCAATAAATTTCTAAACGCAGGTTTCATCTAGGGAGGAGAGCTACTCCTATAAACTGACAAGAGATCCACAAGGTCACAATGTAATCCTAAGGAAATAACATATTTTGCTGCCCTAAATATGCATGCAGCTCAGATAAGAGAGTCTCTTGGTAATCGACTTCTTCCATTCTAGTTATTGCTTACTGAGGAGAGAGAACAAGATTCAGGAGCTAAAATCAATAAGCAAGATACTACTGATAGAACCAATATCTACTCACCAATTTGAAGGTTCCGATAATTTGCATGTGAAGGACAATCTTGATACCAGTTGAGGCTGTCCCCATCGAGCCACCCATGTACTTCCACAAGGTACGATGGCCATCTAATTCACTATATCAAAGAACATGGCAGGTGAGAGACTTCAACGACAGATATTGCTGAAATTAGTGAACTAATACAATAATATTCAGACCTCATACTACAGCCGGAAAGGTAACGTACGCCAAAACAGCGGACCACTGAACTACTAGGATTCAGTCACCTTTCTGATATGAAAGGGGAAAATAATCACCTTGCCCTCAAAACATTAAATAAGTTTCTTGCATTCTCAAATTATTTGTTCTTGTAAGAACGATGAAACTTAATGGTGTAGTATCATCTTTAGAAAGTATCTAGAACAGATATTGTCAAGACTTAGCAATCCAATGCATCTAAACATTGTATGAGTAAAATGGAGGGTCTGATAGTGTGTTGTTGATTCAGATATTCATTTATACTACCCCACATCAACTTGGTTATCTACTCATATTCTCCCCGGTACCTCCTAGACCACTTCCGTAAAACGACTGATGTTACCTAAGATTACTTATGCATCTCTACGCCGATCCCTATACTTCGTATAGTATCTAAAATGTGACTACCATTGTGAACTAGATAATTAGATTCCGAACAGAGTGTAATCCCTCTCCCATAATACCTCTTTCCTATAATTGTATGATTATTATAGGCAGAATTCTGTAACGAGCATTGAACATCCTTTTCAAATCAAAATAGGCTTTGAACATCTTTATCAAGTCAAAAAAATAAATACATTAACTGTGTAATCTTTTTATCTGGAAATTCCCACATTTTGAGAAGCAAAAAATGCCTAACCTCCCCAATGTAAAAACCATACTCCCCTCCATCTCATCCAACCGAAACAGGTTCCCTGACTAACCATATGAGTTACCACCAGTGACCATCACATGAAACTATCCCAAGTCTAATCCAAACTTCAGGAACAATCCTACAGTAGCGGAAGAACACGAAGCTACGGTTCCTTTTCCCAATAACCTATAAATTCGACACCTTTTTTGCATTCAAATGAAAAACACTTCAAATCCACCTCCTATCCACCCACCTAATTACAGTTAACCCAAATTACACATTTCCAGACACAAAAGCAGTCTTTCTCCTATAAACAGTCTTTTTTCGGATGAATCTATCCGGATTAGGGCTCGTATACTAGTTATAAGAAACAACAAGCTTAAGCAAATGAACAATCAGAAACAATACTATAGATTTGAAGAGATAGGGTTTAGAAGTAGGAAGAACCTTCAAATTAGTCCGCAAAATTGAAGCTTTTTGCTTTGCCGAAGTTGCAGCTTGTGGTGGTTGGTGAAGCTCCAGAGAGAGAGAGAGAGAGAGTTTTATCTGTGTCTGTGTTGGGTCGAAGATGAGGCTCCAACGACGGAGAGAGAAACCAAGGGCTTTTTCCAGAACTAATACGAATTTAGTAGAACCCACTGGTGATCCCATGTGTGAAGACTCATAATAAGTTTCGTGGACGTGCTGTTATGGGCCGTTGATTCTCGTATCGTCTCGTTTGAGGAAATATTGGTGAAGAATTTGCGGCTAAGAAGAGGTTTGAGGTTTGTGTGGTCAAATTAGAGGATCGCTGATTGTGTGGTATGGGCACGACCCGGATTCGTATTCGAGTTTGATGGTTGGGGTCGGTCGGGTCAAGTTGCCCCGGACATTTCATTGATGCCACACAACGTTTTGGTAATTGTTGCACCCACCATCGATGGTTTGAGGTTAGATTAATAGAATTATTATGTTTCTTTCAAAAATATATATATAATTTTGTTGCATAAATGGTACTCCAATTCAGCATTTATTTCTGATTTATGGTTCATTTTTGGTGGTATTTTATGGTTGAAGTGTGTTGCAATACTCTGCTATGTTTGTTTTCGGGCCTGGGTGCACAAGCCCAAACAGTACAAGATTCTTGTTTGGTAGAGAAAATGAAACAAGTATGAGTGAGTACTCTCGGGCTCAATTATGATAGGGGCTCAACCAAACTGTTCTTACAACCCAACTAAAGAAAGCCCAGACATGGACAGCAACCTAACCCAACAATCCCAGCAACAAAAAACAACAATCACATGAACATCCCAATACCCATCATATATGTGATCACTAAACCTTTTACAGCATCAGGGATGTCAAACAACAGCTTCATGTGACTTTCTTGTTCATCCCCCATATTTGCAAGTCCATTAGCAACTTCATTTGCATCTCCTGTAACATATTGGATTTTACCATTCATTCTAGTCAAAATGTGCATACCATCACTTATTTGAGATCTCATAGATATAGGCCCCTCCTTTGTGCCTTGGAAGATGTTGATTGCTTCTTGGCAGTCACTCCCAAGAATAGCATTCATCCAATTTTGATTGTAGAGCACAGTAGCTCCTCTATAAATAGCCCATATTTCACTTTCAAGACTTGTACAATTCTTGAGTCTTCCCAGAAATCCAATTTGCCACTCTCCTCTAGCATTTCTTCCAACCCCTCCAAAACCAGCAACCTCTCCATTTAGCCTAGCACATCCATCCACATTGATCTTCACAGATCCTGCAGATGGGAAACACCAATTATTTTGTGCATTTAACAGATTGAAAGAAAGGAAATTAGGGTTGTTAGTAAATGCTCCCTGTATGAGCTTGACCTGCTTCCAGATTCTTTCCACACACACATTGACAGGTTCAAGAACCTTGTTGAAAACAAACTCATTTCTGCGTTTCCAGATATGCCACATAGTGACACTGAATAAAACATCCTGATTGGAGCCATTAACACTCTTTTTTGATTTAATATTCAAACCAACCCAGCTTCTAAAATTGTGAACATTGCTATTTCTGCACCAGTTGGCACCCCATATATCAGTCCAGATATCTTTAACTTTGATGCATTCAAAGAAAAGATGCTCATGACTTTCAGGTTGTAAGCCACAAATACCATGAGCCATGAAAATCAGGATTTGTCAACCAAGCAGCTTCAAATTTAAATTTTTTAGGATGTGAAAGATTAGAAGTCATACCATCCACATGGATCATCAAAGGGGAATGATCAGAATATGTTCTTGGAAGATTTCTCACCACAGCATTGGGATAGTTGATTCTCCAGCTAGCATTGCAAACAGCTCTGTCCAGCCTCTCCATAGTATTAGCAAAACCTTCCCTGTTGTTTGTCCAAGTGAGTTTCGGTCCTTGACAACCCAGGTCCATCAACTTGCATCTATTGAGATTGTTTTGGAACTTATTGATTCTGTTCCCTGAGTTGGAACTACTAAAGCTCCTTTTTTCATTCACGCTTGCAAAATCGTTGAAGTCCCCTGCAACCATCCATGGCTCATCCGAGTCTCCCATTTGATCCTCAAGCTCGTCCCAAAGAAGTTCTCTTTCAGCAGGGTTAGGACTACCGTAGACCGCAGAAAATACCCAATCCTCATACTTGAAACGGCTCACAGTAGCGTGAATAACCTGACTGGTGATTTTATGCGTCGTGACATTGACATGATTCGGTTGCCAGTGCAGCCAAACCCCTCCTTTTTTCCCCACCGGATCAGAGATTGACATAGAGGTGAACCCCAAATCGGAGAAGAAATCTCCCATAGAAGAGATGGGAACCTTCGGCTCAACAATCACCGAGATCTGAAACTTGTGCAAGTTTAGCAGCTCCACAAACGTACCTTTAAAAGTATTGTTGCCCGCACCGCAGACATTCCAGGCGAGGATCTTCATAGACATGGAAGAATCTTCAACAACATCAGGGAGAACCCTAAAAAACGGATCCATCCGGCTCACCCTCCGTTGATCTGCCTCCGTCGACCTCACTCCCTTCAACATCAATGAGTGCCATCTCACTTCCTTCTGATCCGACCAGTCCATTCTCACCGTCAGTCTGGCTTCTTTCTGTAGGGTTTTGATTCATGGATGCGCAACGGAAGAGGAAGAGGAAGAAGAAATCACGCAAAACGAGACCCAAAAGGAGGGTCTCGGCCTCCTTTGGCCGACGGGGACGGGGCGGCGGCAAGGGGGCGGTCGGGCCTCCTTGTTGCTTGCTCTCTCTCCTTTTGTTCTCTCCCACTCTTGTTATGTTCACTAATGAGCATAAGTTCTGTGGGAAGGAAGGAAGGAAGGTCCTTTATATAGTCCAACAACTCCTTGTTAACTACCTAAAGGACTTATTCTAGTCCTACTAGAATTCAATTTAGTCCCTTCCTTGCAAATTAGTCCCTACTAAGTTTGCAAGGTTTTGCAAAGTGATCCTTCTAATTAATTAATCCAATTAATTAATTCCCAAGTCTAGTTCAACTCTATGTAGCGTGTGACCCCATAGGTTCTATCTAGTTGGTAGCAACTATTTGCTAATATGGAGCGGTCTCTAGCAAAACATCCATTCTAGCCAACTAATAGAATAGTCATCTTGACAACCTTTGTGCAAGTAATTGTCTCATCCCTTTGTCTCTATATCCGGATTGGACACGAGACATACAAGTCACACTCGTATATCCAATCCATAGTTTCTCGATCCATGGGAATAGCCTTATTCGTGCAAATAACATCAATATCCCATATTGATTTATTTGAGTCTGGCCTGACATTCTATAAGCACTATCCCTCGAGTGGCCTAGGATATTTGCTCCCGTTATGTGGGAGGGACAAATTCTATCTACGTCCACTACGATCTCTAAGCTTGTTTCTTATTGTATCCAGTACACGCCTTTATAGCTACCCAGTTACGGTGTAGCGTTTAACGCTACCAAGATCACAATAATCCACAACTAGAATATCTAGTGACTTCAAGTCTAAGGATGACAATACCATTGCACCGAGAGAAGCGCTTGTGACTCAACATAACGTGTATGTAGCCTTCTCGGAGATGGGTCAATCCAGTGCAACATTCCCTAATGCACACCTATGTGTTGGATCGTGATATCTCCATATCAATCCAACCCCATACTAGTATATAGATGATTGTCCCATTAATCATTATACTTGACTAGGGATATTTAAGATAAACAACACAATTGCAAATCTAAGGACTTCATTATATTAAATATCCAATAAATAATAAATGAATTTATAGCCACAAATAATTCATACTAAACTAGATTGCCTCTAGGGCATCTATTCCAACAGTCTCCCACTTGCACTAGAGCCAATCTGGCGCATCTTGTATGCCCATACTCCTAGTTTTCCCTTCATGCTTCCACTGAGAGGCTTCGTAAGCGGGTCTGACAGATTATCATCTGTAGGAATTTTGCATATCCGAACGTATCCTCTATCGATAATATCTCGAATCAGATGAAACTTCCTGAGCACATGCTTGGACTTCTGGTGCGATATGGGTTCCTTTGATTGCGCGATCGCCCCAGTGTTGTCACAGAACAACTCAACTGGATCCGCAATGCTAGGGACCACACCAAGTTCAGAAACAAACTTTCTGATCCAAACAGCTTCCTTTGCTGCGCCATTTGCAGCAATGTACTCAGCCTCTGTTGTAGAATCAGCTACCGTCTCTTGCTTGGAACTCTTCCAGCTCACCGCTGCTCCATTCAGGCAAAACACATATCCCGATTGTGATCTAAAGTCATCTCTGTAGGTTTGGAAGCTTGCATCAGTGTAACCCCTTACACGCAACTCTTCCTCACCGCCAAATATCAAGAAGGCATCCTTAGTTCTTCTCAAGTACTTTAGGATGTTCTTGACTGCAATCCAGTGACTCTCACCCGGATTGGATTGGTATATACTTGTCATACTCAAGGCATATGACACATCTGGTCTAGTACACAACATGGCGTACATGATAGATCCTATGGCCGAGGCATAGGGGATTCTACTCATGCGTTCCTTCTCAATCTCATTGGAAGGACAACCACTCTTCGAAAGAGTGATTCCATGTGACATGGGCAAGAATCCCTTCTTGGAATCTTGCATGTTGAACCGTTTCAACACCTTGTCAATATATGTACTTTGACTTAGGCCTAGCAACCTGTTAGATCTATCCCTATAGATCTTTATACCGAGTATATAGGCTGCTTCCCCTAAGTCCTTCATTGAGAAACACTTTCCTAGCCAATCTTTCACAGATTGCAGCATGAGAACGTCGTTTCCAATGAGTAGTATGTCATCCACATACAAGACCAGAAAAGCTACAGAGCTCCCACTAACCTTCTTGTAGACACAAGACTCATCTTCGTTTCTGATGAAGCCAAACTCTTTGACCACTTCATCAAAACGTCGATTCCAACTCCTAGAAGCTTGCTTCAATCCATAAATGGACCGTTGCAGCTTACAAACTTTATTGGCTTGCTTTGGATCTTCAAAACCCTCCGGCTGTATCATATACACGTCCTCGAGGAGATTCCCATAAAGGAATGCTGTTTTGACATCCATCTGCCAAATCTCATAGTCGTGGTATGCTGCAATTGCAAGTAGGATTCGGATGGATTTGGTCATAGCGACTGGTGAAAAGGTTTCATCATAGTCAATACCATGAATCTGTCTGAATCCTTTAGCCACCAATCGGCCCTTATAGGTAATCACATTACCATCCATGTCGATCTTCTTCTTGAAGACCCACTTGCACCCTATGGGTCGCGCCCCATCGGGTGGTTCCACCAAAGTCCATACTTTGTTGGTATACATGGATTCCATCTCGGATCTCATGGCTTCTAGCCACTTCTGAGAGTCTCGGCCACTCATGGCCTCCTCATAGGTAGTAGGCTCATCATCTATGAGCATCGTGTCACCGGAATCGGTTACGAGAAGTCCATACCTCTCGGGTTCCTAGCGCACTCTACTAGATCTACGAAGCTCTTGTGTTACTTGAACAGGTTGTTCCACAACTGCTTGTGGTTCATGTTCATGTTCCATAATCGGTTCAGTGATTTGTGGTTCTTGAACCTCTTCAAGTTCTACATTCCTCCCACTTGCTTCTTTAGAGACAAATTCTCTTTCTAGAAACACGCCGGTCCGAGCAACAAACACTTTGTTCTCGGTTGGATTGTAGAAATAGTATCCCTTAGTTTCCTTAGGGTACCCCACAAATTTACACTTATCCGATTTTGGCCCCAGCTTGTCTGACTGTAAACGTTTTACATAGACATCGCAGCCCCAAATCCTCATGAACGACAGTGTGGGACGCCTCCCACTCCACATCTCATATGGTGTCTTCATGACTGATTTGGATGGAACACGGTTAATGGTGAAAGCTGCACTTAATAGACCGTAGCCCCAAAATGATAATGGAAGATCAGTTTGACACATCATAGATCGAACCATATCCAATAGGGTTCGATTCCTCCTCTCGGACACGCCATTCCATTGTGGCGTTCCGGGTGGAGTGAGTTGAGACACGATCCCACACTCTCTAAGATAGTCGTCAAACTCTTGGCTCAAGTATTCTCCTCCACGATCCGATCGTAGAGCCTTTATACTTTTGCCAAGTTGCTTCTCTACTTCATTCTTGAATTCTTTGAACACTTCAAAGGATTCGGATTTTGCCCTCATGAGGTACACAAATCCATATCTACTGTAATCATCATTAAAAGTAATGAAGTAGACATAACCACCCCTGGCAGGCGTGGCAAATGGCCCACATACATCGGTATATATGAGCGCCAATTGCTCACTAGTCTTCTCACCTTTCTTATTGAAAGGGGACTTTGTCATTTTTCCCAATAAACAAGCCTCACATGTCTCATATGATTCAAAATCAAATGAGTCTAGTTTTAGAATTAAATAATTGTCATTTTTCCTTCTTGTTCATCACCTTATGGAGTCTAGATACACGTTTCTCATTTATGTGGCCTAAACGACAATGCCATAAATAAGCAGGATTTAAATCACTTATTTTAATCCGCTTGGTATTAATGTTGTAGACATGATTGCTTAGATCAAGGACATAAAGTCCATTAAATAATTGCGCACTAAAATAGTGAATATTATTTAAATAAAAGGAACAACAATTGTTCTTTATTGAAATAATAAAACCATCCTTGTCCAAACAAGAAATAGAAATAATGTTTCTGCTCATAGCAGGCACAAAATAGCAATTATTTAATTCTAAAACTAATCCTGAAGGCAGAGATAGCTCGCACACGCCTATGGCCAACGCAGCAACCTTTGCTCCATTCCCAACGCGCAGATCTGCCTCCCCTTTAGTCAATCTCCTACTTCTCTTCAGATCCTGCATATTTCGACAAATATGAGATCCACATCCAGTATCTAATACCCATGATGTAGAGAAATTTAAATTGACATCTACAACAAAAATACCTGGTGGTGGTGGAATCACTATTCCAAGCCTCTTGTCCTCCAGATATTTTGGGCAGTTCCTCCTCCAGTGTCCAGGCTGACTGCAATAGTGACACTCACCTTTAGTCACGGCCTTGGCAATGCCACCAACAGGCTTAAGGGCAGGTTCCTTGGACTTGGCAACTGACTTGCCTTTGCCCTTGGAGGAAGAGGCAAACCTTTTGCCCTTTCTTTTCTGTACCATCATTATGGCCTTGCCCTTACCCTTGTTGATGCTCTGTTCAGCCGTCCTCAACATGTTGAGTAAATGTGGCAGTGGTTTAACGATCTCGTTCATGTTATAGTTCATAATGAACTGTCCATAACTCTCGGGCAACGATTGCAACACGATATCGGTTGCCAACTCTTGGCCGACCGGGAACCCCAGTCGGGCGAGATTCTCCAAGTACCCGATCATTCGGAGTACATGGGGTCCCACCGGGTTCTCTTATGCCATATGACATTTGAACAGTGCATTTGAGACCTCATACCTCTCTACCCTCGCCTGCTCTTGGAAGAGCTGCTTTAGATGTTCGATCATATCGCCAACATTCATGTTTACGTAATGCTTCTGAAGCTCAGAAGTCATGGTGCAAAGCATAAGGCAGGCCGCATCATTAGCGTCATCAACACGCTTTTGATACGCCTTTAAGGCAGCAGGTGTTTAGTTCTCTGGACCTTCTGGAACATGCTCCTCTATTGCGTACAGTTTCTTCTCTTGCTTGAGAACAATTCTCAAGTTTCTGTACCAATCAAGAAAGTTGGTTCCAGAGAGTTTGTCCTTCTCAAGGACAGATCGTAGGGAATGTTGTGAACTGGATGAGTTGTTTGCCATTTGGAATTCTACAAAAGGAAAATACGCAAGTTTTAGTATTTGTGAATTTTTGACTATATTCAATAATGGCTAGTTTATCAAATATAGCTCCCACTATTTTTCTACGGATTAATAACCCTCAAGATATTAATGCGGAAAATACCCTTATATTTTCTAGTGGGCCAAGATCCATCTTTCATCTCCTTATGAGCTTGCTTTGGCAAGTCACCCATAATTTGACTACTTTAGGTAGGAACAATTCCAATTGCATCCCATATGCAACTCTTAGTTCAATTGGGCAAATAACTCCTTATTTATCCATCCATATGGATAATCCCAATTGATTGCCTCTAGGTTTCTTAATCAAATTAATAGCCTAGTTGTGTTCAACCTCTTATCTAAACAATTGCACATTGTTACGTGTCATCACATTCCATCATGATGAACCAAGTCGCCATGCTTTGGCACGCACGAACTTGGTAAATAATGATGATAATGAGTGTTTAAATAACGAGAAGGCAAGAACACAATATTTGAATTTTGAGGGGTTTTAAATTCAATTTTTAATTATTTTTGTTGATCAATATCAACTAATCTATCTATTTGGGTTTGGGCACAACTCCAAATAATAGATCTGGGTTGTCTAATTATCTTATTATTCTAATTGCATGCATCATCCATACACCAACCACACAATAATAAGACAATAAAATAAACAACCACAAAACAGAAATTAAACGTGATGTGGATATGGCATTTTCTAGACTAAGATAATTCCAAGCCAATGGAATTATCTATGAACCCTAAAGCAAACACATCTCCATGCGTCTTGATCTTTTGGTCCATCCTTCATAGTCTTGTGGAATGCTCCATGCTCCATGCTCCATCTTTTGTGGCTTCTTTGGCTTTGGGCTTCTTTTCTTCAATCTTGACTAACAATCTACTTTATCTAGCACTAGCTAACTTCTATACTAAATAAAATAAATCTCACAAGTTGAGAAAAAAATGGCACGCAGGCCATAAAACCCTAATTAATTATTACAATTAAATGATCAGCTCGCAGGCCGTAAAACCAAACCACAAAATTAAACATTTACATCAAACCACATCCTAAGGTCATATCCAATCACCATGCGATTTGCAGATAAACAGTTAACATCCAATTTTAACGCGCTTGGTCAATTTTTAATTGATTTTAGGATTTCTAGGGTTAAAACGGTCCATGGTCCCAACAATCAAATTGCCCGGGTGATAACTCCGTTTTCGGAGTTATTTTATGCCTTTTATTTCTACGTTTTGCGTGCTTATAATGGAGAATTTGTCGTCTTTTGAGTAAATTGAGCGTAAATGTGAAAATATGAGTTCATACGCATTACTTGTTAAATCCGGGCGTTTCTTTAGATTTTTGAGCTTTTATTGTGATATGATCGCGGGTTGTGTTTTCGTGTTGTGATTCGCAGGAAAACAGGGCTTGGAGGATCGTAGGGGATATGGAAGCGAACTTCGGAAACAAGGAACTCAAAGGCAAGTCAAAAGGAAGGATAAAGTCAAAGGAAATCAAAGGAAAGTCAATGGAAGAAGGAAGGAAGAGAAAAGTCAAAGGAAGGGAGAAGAAAGTCAAAGAAAGAGGGCTGGACACAGAAGTCTTCGTGCGAAGACATTTGTCTTCGTGCGAAGACAAATACTTAGCCAAAATTCAGCTCGGCAAAATTCTCTTCTCAAACATGCTCTCAGTATCTCTCTGAGAAGACCTTCGCACGAAGAGCAGAAGTCTTCGTACGAAGACTCTTCGTGCGAAGACAACTGTCTTCGTGCGAAGAGATCGCTGGACAGTGCAGTTTTCTTGGGGCTTTTTCGTAGTTTATCCAAACTTTGTAATTAGCTTATGGAAACATATTTAAGGCTTTTAGGTCGACTTTTTCAGTAGTTTTTGGAGATTAGAGACATCTTTGGAGATCAAGAAGCCTTTGGGAGAGCTTAGGAGCTTTTGGATCATTCGTTTGGATTCTAAACTCTCGGTTTTCTTGATTTTTATGTTTAAACTCATTATATTCGTCGTTTTGATTATGAATATGAGTAGCTAAACACTTTTTGCTGGGAATTCTCGTTTGGTGTAGCTAGGGTTTGATCTAAAGTTGATGTTTTGATGATTGTAATGCATGCTTAGCTTAATCTCTCGTGTTTATTCACTATTATGGATTATTTACGTTCTTAATCATATTATCTTTGCGAGTAGCTAACGTAGAGATAGAATCAATTAGTTTTCACGCGGTAACTCCGTGAGAATTAGTCGGTAAATTGAATAATCCACCTAGTCGTATCAATGCTTGGTAACTCGGCATCGTTAACTAGGATCATTAAAGTAGAATTATACTCTTAATGCGTGCTTAAAGCTAAATTAGGCTTGGTAACTCGGTCTAGTTTAACCTAAGTGTAGTGGACTTGCTTGGTAACTCGGTAAGTTCAACGTTGCTTGATTAATAGTGAATAACACGTGGTTGTTTTACAAATCAAAATATAAATTTAGATCAACCTAGTGAGCCTAGAGAATTCCCGGTACTTTTTCCCTTATTGATAAAACCTCCAATTATTCATTCTTTATTAATCGTGAATTATTTCACTTGGTTAATTGAGAATATTGCATTTATTTTCTTAGAATTAGATAAAAACACAACTTGCGACTTGCCCAAACAAGGTTTCGAATAATAATTAATTTGCACAAAGTCCCTTGGGTTCGACAACCCGGATTTACCGGATATTACTACACGCGACAGCCGTACACTTGCGGTTGGATCGTGTCAAGTTTTTGGCGCCGTTGCCGGGGACTTCGGCTAAATTAGTTATAATTCCTAGCCTTAGGGATTTTAATTTATTGTTTATATCCGTTACTCACCTACGTTTTGCGTGTTTCGTGATTTCAGGTTGATTTACACGGTGCATGACCCGTTCTCGAGACGAGCCTTTGTATCCAACGTTTGAAGACCCGGAATCCTTATTAAAAGCACAGCGTAGAGACAAGAGGAATTCAAGCTCAGTAGTTATGGATGAAGAGACGAGAGCTGAGTTTGAGAGAATCCGCAAAGGTATGCAAGATGCGGAAGCAGCTAGAGCTGCAGCTGTAGAGGAGGCTGCACAAAGAGCCGCAGAAGCTGAGGAGGTGAGAGCTCAAATGGCTGAGATGCAGGCAAGGATGGATCGCATGGCTCCCCCAAATCCACAACCACGTCATGGTGTGGGGGCACAAGTGGCGAACATCGGTGGGAACAACAATGGGAATAATGGGGAAAACAACAGGCAGAACAATGCTGAAAATGAAGAACGCCCTATGGTGGATTATTTCAGGACTACTCCAGCATGTTATCAGCCTACCATTGTCAGGCCACAGATCAATGCCCAACACTTCGAGTTGCGCCAACATATGATCAATATGGTTCGTGATGAGTGCGCATTCAACGGAGCTCCAGGAGATGATCCCAATCATCATCTGCTGGTATTTGAGCAAATCACATCAACCCTGCACGACCAAAGAGTTCCAGATGAAACAGTTAAGCTATTACTATTTCCATTCTCCTTATCTGGAAAAGCCAAGAAGTGGCTTATGGAGCTGCCAGCTGGTAGCATAGTGACATGGGCAGACTGTTGTCATGAGTTTCTGAGGAAGTATTTGCCACCATCCAGAGTCGCTCAGCAGATGGCGGAGATTGCAAAATTCACTCAGGATGAAGACAGTTCGTTGGGAGATGCATGGAGGAAGTTCAGCCAAATTCTCCGTAGATGTCCGAATCATGGAGAGCCATGGCACAAGCTCTTCCATTATTTCTACACTGCATTAGACAAGGAGACAGCTGACCAGTTAGATATGCTAGCTGGAGGTAATTTTATGGGACTTGGAGCACAGCGAGCTCAAGATCTGCTGAACAACGCGTCAAAGAGAGAGACTACACGATCTGAAACGCGTAGGTACTCCAAACCGGGGGATACATCCTTAGTCAACAAGATTGAATCGATGGAACAAAAGCTGGAATCCATGACTTCAGCATTTCACGGTATGCACCCTCCAACACAGAAGCCCATGGGTGAATTACTAGCAGATGAAAGCCAGGGATATGATAACAGTGTTGAAGATGTGAATTTTATGCGACAGCAGCAATGGCCTAACACCTATCATCCCAACAATCGTAATCATCCCAACTTCAGCTATGCCAATCCAAACAGTGGATTATATGCACCCGGACAGAGACCCAATGTTCCATATCAAGCGCAGAGGCAAGTTCCACAACAGCAGGCTCCACAAAAAGAAGATCAAGAGACAAATGCTCTATTGAGAAAGCTCCTAGCTAATCAAGACAGGATGGAGAGCACGATTGTCTCAATGCAAGCCACAATGAAAAGCCACGAGACTCAGATTGGGCAGATCGCCAATCAAAATATCAAGCTTCCACCAGGTATGCTTCCAGCAAATACCATCACTCCTAATGAGCAGCTAAATGCCATCACAACTCGCAGTGGCATCACTACTGAGGACCCCCCATATCCTAGCCACGTGCGAGCTGAGGCGACCAAGGCCACTGAGAAAGCATTGGATGAAGAGATTCCCGTGCCTACCGTGAGTCCCCAATCAAAGGACACGGTGAGGAAGTCGGATGAGAAACAGAAGCCTAGGGAGGAATACAGTGTGCGAGTGCCATACCCGCAGAGATTAAAGAGTCAAGAGGATGCCAAGCATTTCAAGAAGTTTGTGGATATCTTCAAGAAACTTCACATTAATATACCTTTCGCGGAGGCAATTTCACAAATGCCTAAATATGCCAAATTTCTCAAGGACCTCCTTTCTAATAGGAGGCGCATGGATGACTTTGAAACCGTGACTCTGAATGAGGAGTGTAGCGCCGTTGTGCAAAAAGCGCTGCCAAAGAAGATGAAAGATCCGGGCGGTTTCATCATTCCTGTTACATTGGGAGACGCATTTCATGGGAGGGCACTATGTGACCTTGGTGCAAGTATTAATTTGATGCCCACGTCGGTTTTTGAGCAACTTGGTGTGGGAGATCCTAAGCCTACCAGGATGTGCTTGCAGATGGCTGATCGCACAATAAAACGCCCCAGGGGTGTTTTAGAGGATGTATTAGTGAGAGTTGAAGGACTCATCTTCCCAGCGGATTTTGTGATCTTAGACATGGAGGCCGACGATGATGTTCCTCTTATCTTGGGCCGTCCATTCCTGGCCACTGGGAGAACTATCATTGATGTGGCCAATGGGGAGCTGACTATGCAGATCAACGATGAGAAGGTGGCCTTCAATGTATTTGAGGCTATGAAGTTTCCCGCATACGCGGTGAGCGAGCAGTGCTTTGGGGTGGAGGCATATACGCTGGACGAGGATGAAGATATTTTGTTGGAGCAACTATATGAGGAGCTTGCTCTATTTGATTCCAGCGAGAAAGAGCAAGCGTTAGATGTTCATTGGCGCCCACCATTACCCCTCTTTAATGAGGGAAGCAGGAAGATTCTTACTCCTTCTCTTATTACTGCTCCTGTTTTAGAATTAAAGCCTTTACCTGTTCATTTGAAATATTTATACTTGGGATCTAATGATACTTTACCTGTGATTGTGTCTGCATGTTTGGACAGGGAACAGGAGGAGCAGCTTCTCGAGGTACTACAGAAGAGGAAAGCAGCTATGGGATGGACAATAGCAGATATTAAGGGGATCAGCCCCACAGTTTGCCAGCATAAGATCAGGCTCATGGAAGACAAGAAGCCGGTCGTTCAATTTCAGCGCCGCCTCAACCCTCACATGCAGGAGGTGGTGAAGAAAGAGGTGCTTAAATGGTTGGAAGCAGGTATCATCTATCCGATTTCCGACAGCACGTGGACTAGCCCGGTACAATGTGTTCCCAAGAAGGGAGGTATAACTGTGGTGGAAGGGGAAAAAGGTGATCAAATTGCCACACGTACCGTTACTGGGTGGAGAGTTTGCATGGATTACCGCAAACTCAATGATGCCACTTTGAAGGATCACTTTCCCCTCCCATTTGTGGATCAGATGCTTGATAGGTTAGCTCACCATTCACACTACTGCTTTTTGGATGGATATTCTGGGTATAATCAGATAGCTATTGAGCCAGCTGACCAGGAGAAGACGACATTTACTTGTCCATATGGGACGTTTGCATTCAGACGCATGCCATTCGGGCTATGCAATGCCCCAGCTACGTTTCAGAGGTGTATGATGTCCATCTTCTCAGACATGATGGAACAAAATTTTGAAGTCTTCATGGATGATTTTTCGCTTTATGGTGATGGGTTCGAAGACTGTCTCCAGCAGCTAGCTCGGGTACTGGACAGATGTATTGACACCAACCTAGTGCTCAACTGGGAGAAGTGCCATTTCATGGTGACCGAGGGAATAGTATTGGGGCACAAGATCTCCAGTAAAGGTTTAGAGGTAGACCGGGCGAAGATAGAGGTGATTGAGAAGCTTCCTTACCCTACGTCTGTCAAAGGGGTACGGAGTTTCTTGGGACATGCAGGTTTCTATCGGCGCTTCATTAAGGACTTTTCGAAAATCACAAAGCCTTTATCTGGTTTGCTTGAGAAAGATGCCGTGTTTGATTTCAATGAAGACTGCAAGACAGCTTTTGATTTGCTCAAGAAAAAGCTGATTAGTTCTCCCATTATAGCTACTCCAGACTGGACCCTACCGTTTGAACTTATGTGTGATGCCAGCGATTATGCGGTGGGAGCAGTGCTGGGACAGCGGAAAGACAAGGTAGCTCATGTAATTTACTATGCTAGTCGTACTCTTAATACTGCACAGGTTAATTATGCCACCACGGAGAAAGAGATGTTGGCTATTATCTTCGCATTGGACAAGTTTCGTCCATACCTTGTGGGTTCTCAGGTGACTATTTTCACGGACCATGCAGCCCTCAAATATCTTCTTGCAAAGAAGGATGCGAAGCCTAGATTGATCCGATGGGTGTTGCTAATGCAAGAGTTTGACATAGTGATAAAGGACAAAAAGGGTGTAGAGAACGTTGTTGCAGACCATTTGTCACGACTGGATAACGAAAAACAAGAAGATGTGCCGATTAGAGAAGATTTTCCAGATGAACAACTTATGGTAGTGGTAGCAGCTGTGCCTTGGTTTGCGGATTTCGCAAATTTCAAGGCGCTCAAAATTGTCCCGAAAGACATGACGTTCCATCAGAAAAAGAAATTTTTCGCAGATGCACGACACTATTTCTGGGATGACCCTTATTTGTTTAGGTTGGGAGCTGACAATGTGTTGAGAAGATGCGTAGCTGAGCCAGACACTTTGGACATTCTTAGACACTGCCACGAATTGAATTGCGGAGGACATTTTGGCAAAACGCGTACTGTGGCAAAGGTATTGCAAAGTGGATTTTACTGGCCTTCTCTACATAAAGATGCTCATCTATTTGTACAGCAATGTGATCGATTTCAGAGAACCGGCAATATCTCCAACCGAAACGAGATGCCTCAAAATTTCGTGTTGGAAGTAGAGCCCTTTGATGTCTGGGGCATCGATTTCATGGGACCATTCCCGTCTTCACTTGGCAATCTTTATATACTGTTGGCTGTGGATTATGTGACCAAGTGGGTGGAGGCAATGGCGTGCCCCAAAAACGATGGAGCTACTGTAGAGAGATTCGTGCGTAAGAGCATTTTTACACGGTTTGGAACTCCCAGAGCCATAATCAGTGATGAAGGATTGCATTTCGTGAATAAAGTCTTTGCCAATGTCTTGAGCAAATATGGGGTAAAGACGCATAAGATATCACTGGCCTATCATCCGCAGTCGAATGGGCAAGCAGAAGTTTCTAACCGAGAGATAAAAGGAATTCTGGAGAAGACAGTCAACCCGGGACGCAAGGATTGGTCTCTGCATTTAGACGATAGCTTATGGGCGTATAGGACTGCTTACAAGACTCCTTTAGGCATGTCTCCCTACCAGTTAGTATTTGGGAAGTCATGTCATCTTCCGGTGGAACTTGAGCACAAGGCATTCTGGGCCTTGAAGAAGATCAATTTGGACGCTAAGCTCTCAGGTGAGCTACGAAAGCAAGCGCTACTTGAACTTGAAGAATTTCGATTGATGGCATATGAAAGTGCGAAAATCTATAAGGAGAGGACAAAACTGTGGCACGACAGGCACATCATCCCGAGAGACTTCAAGGTAGGACAGAAAGTATTGATCTTCAATGCAAGACTAAAGCTGTTTCCAGGGAAATTGAAATCTAGGTGGAGTGGTCCCTACACGATTACTGCAGTTTATCCATGGGGATCTCTTGAGGTAGAGGATGCAAATGGGAACAGGTTTAAGGTGAATGGCCAGAGAGCGAAACCGTACGTGGACGGGAATTTCATTGGAGTCATTGAATGGCTTCATGCAACTCCCGCAACTTGAGAAGTCTCTGAGGTAACTGGGTCGGGCCGTCGACCTTAAATTACAAAGCGCTTGTTGGGAGGCAACCCAACCTATTTATTGCTTTAGGATAGATTTTAATACTGTTTTGTAATTTTTATTCGGTTTGATTTTATTGAGAGGTGCGAGAGAGTGGATTTAATATTTCCAATGAGTATGTGCAGGAATACGAGGTGAAAGGCCTATTTCGGATCCCCCTTCTTGATGCGCGCGTGCGAAACAGAGTAAAAAGTCCAGATTTGCAGCTAAATACGCGTATCGGGATCCGAAGTGAAGGAATTGAAGATAGAAGCCATTTCTGCGCCTATTCAACACACGCACCTGGGGAAGATCATGTTCCCGGACTCCCCGTCTTGATTTGCGCAAGAACTGAATTAGTGAACGGAGAAAGCTAGCACGCCGGCACGGATTACGAGGTGAAATTTTGAAGGACAAACTGAAATGAGAATTGAACAATGCCAACGTGTGGGGGTGGTCGAGAGCTTTCTGTAGACAGGTGGATCGCGCAAATTGGAGTCCGGATGAATAAGTTACGCCAAAAAGGATGTTTTAGCAAGTAAAACGAGGCCAAAAGCATCCGGAAATGCAAAACGTGCCTTGGAACGCGTGAAATTGACAAATAAAATATTCCCCGGATTTTGGGAGTGTTTTAAGGTAAAAAGGGAGTCTCGAGGTCGAGGAGATCCTTCGGAAAGCAAAGGCACGGTCGGATACGCGAAAATTTGACGAAAAGGATGTTTTTGGCAAGCTTCAGCATTGTCTTCGTATGAAGACAATTGTCTTCGTAGGAAGACTTCATACTTAGAAAAATTTTCAAAGCTCTGAATTGTCTTCTCAAAACCAAGTGCAGTATCTATGTGAGAAGATCTTCGTGCGAAGACAAATTGTCTTCGTACGAAGACTCTTCGCACGAAGAGAACTGTCTTCGCACGAAGACAGCGGGCGAAAAGTCAGGTTAGTCCACACGCAGAGAACAATGAGAGGCAATGTAGTAAGGGCTTTTTAGACCTTTTGGCACAAACTTGAAGCTTCATCAGCTGGTCATCGATTCATTCTTCATTCTTCATCTTCAAACACAGCAGCCTTCTCCTCCATAGCCGCGCACGAGCCAAATTCACCCCTCCCTTGATTCTTCACCAAAAGCAACAATCCACCTAGGGTTTTGCTCGCGAATTAGAGGAGAACAAGATTCCAGAGGTGGTTTTGAGTGAGCTTGAGAGACAAGAGAGAAATCAGAGGAGGAAGAAGCTAGGGTTTTGGAGAAGAATTGAGAAATTGGACGAGTTAGAGCTTGATTCAGCTTACGGACGAGAAGGCAACGCTAACGGGGACTACGCAAGGAGTAAGGAGCATCAAACAATTCAAGGTTTCGACAAATTTTTTCCGGCGACATCAAAATCAGCCCGGGTTTGTCAAATTTTGAAATTTTTGCGTCCGTAAGACTTGCTCCGGACGCGTAGGTACAATCTAAACTCTGTATTTCAATATTCGAGTCCTAGGCACATTGAGTAAAAGCCCGATTTTTTTTTGTTGCGCTTAGTAGCGTACTTTGGGGGCGATTGCGTAAAGTCCTAGTATTTACTTGCTTACGTGCCTACGTGTTTCATTCAATACACACTTCTTGTTCACGTGCACAAATAGTTGAATTTCTCGTTTTTACTTGAAATTACATTCTAAATGGCGGGTGGAAAGAAACGGAAGATGGGCGAGGGTTCTTCGCAAGAAGCATCGGGGTCGGGCGATCCTCAATTAGAGATACCGCCCACTCCCCAATATGCTATCTTGACTGCCCCTTTTCCGGCTAAACCGGGCATTGTAGGCCGACGAAAGGCCAAGGCTAATTTGAAAGAGCGTAGTATTGGGCCCGGATACTATGATAGTTTCCGTTTCGTCACTTACGAGGCCCATCTTGACTCTCGAAAAGATACTTACTTGACTAAGAACGGGCAGCCCGAAAAGGCATTTCCATTGCACGAGGACATGCCTCAAGCAATCAAGGAAATTTTTGAGCGCGAGAAGCTTACCAATTGGTTTAAGCTAGTAGGGCAGTCTAGTTCGCATATTGCGCGAGAGTTTTGTTTCAATTTGCGGTATGCAAAAGATGGTGAGAGCCAAGACCCTCGTCTTGTTTACTGTCGGAACGAGTGGATAGTCTTCACGCCAGAGACTATCGCTCTAGCCATGGGTTTCCCCGCTTTGAAAGAGGGTTGTGGGTTAGAGACTGTTCTTCGTAGTGAGAACCTTTGGTCTCGTTTAAATGCTTTTTGCTTTGCGAAGGGGGTTGATCCATGGGACAGGAAAGGGGAGGTGCTTCATTGGAAGGCCGAAAAGAAGTTTTATAGGCCGGAGGCTAGGTGGTGCTGTGAATTGTTAGAAAACTGGGTTTTGGGAATCACACGAAACCCTAGTTACACTTTCCGCCTCTCTGTCTGGGCTCTTTGTCTTTACACCGGGGTTAGAATCAATATCCCCAAACTGATTTGGGAGAATTGTCTTGAGAGGGTGTCGAGGACGAACAAATTGGGTCCCGGTCATACTTGCTTGCTCACTCACCTAGCCAAAACTGCCGAAGTAGTCATAGGGAGAGATATGGATTTCAAAGCGTTTACTGCTAGGAAGTGGCATAGGTTTGATGAGACAGCGAGGAAGAAGGGCAAGGGTAGGAGGATGAACACCTCTAGGTTTGATAACCAGGTTTCTTATGACCACCTGCGAGAGGAGATGGCCCGGGATAGACTCGAGAGAAGACGCCAGTTTGCCCACACTCGGGACAATCAGGCGAAGCTGGGGGGATTAATCCAGATGGTGGGCCAGTGGGTTATACAGTCTAGTGGTCAGGCGGCGAGGGAGTTTGTTCCACCGGTCCCGACGGCGGATCCGTGGTTCCAGGAGGATGAATTTGAGTATCCGGTTCCGCCGAGTGAGGATGAGGAAGAAGAAGATGATGAGGAAGAAGATGATGAGGATGAGGAAGATGACGAGTAGTGGAGAGTGCCCTCGTGCTAGAATTGTTGAGTCCTCGTGTTATCGTTGAGGACAACGATGCATTCTAGTGTGGGGGTGGTTGAATCCTTTTTACTAGTCAGTGTCGTGTCTTTGCATCGCCAGTGTCAGCATGTAGTTAGAAATTTTTGGTTATGTCCTTATTTTTCTTTTTATTATTCATCTTTTTGCGTGCACGTTTTGGTATTTTTGAGTCATCCCACCGTTATTGAGTCGTTAGTCGAGTTGGCCGTGCATATAGTGTAGGTATAAAAAAAAAAAAAAAAAAAAACTAAAAATGTGAAAACACCAAAAAAATTAAAAATTTGAGAAAGGGCAATCGAAAGAAGCTGAAAATTCGGTAAAATCGAGAAGTGTGAGACTTTTAGGCATAGGGCGTGAATTGCGATCGAGAGTGACAATGTGAGTTTCCCTTAGTAAGTATAGAGAAACTTTCTTTACGGGAATGCGTGCCTATTTTACACACGAATTTAATTCTTTCAAATCTAAAGTGTGTGCCTAATTTTCTTACAAGAGTTGAGCTAGGTGTGAGCTAAACAAGCCGAACGTTCTTGTGTACGTCTTAGGTAGTCGCCAACCCGCCTCGTAGTGGCACACAGAACAGCTGTGCGAGGTGTGTATTAGAGCACTCACTGCTTATAGAACTTACCTTGTAGGACCACTAGTAAACCCGGATTTGAACCATGGATTCTTTGACAACCTTTGGACTTAGGGTGACGATTCTTGGCCTTCAGCATTGATTGGTTAGAATCACCACTTTAGTGCGTCACGAGGGTGTTGTAGTTGAGGGGGTTCGATGAGGGAGTACTTCATGCTATATTTGTGTGAGTCTTGCATATCGCATATGCTTCATGTGTGATCTTTGAGGGGAATGCGAGGGTGAGTGAGAGTAGGCTTGCGCACTTCGGTGTGGCGGTGTTCCATGGCATTACAACATGGACACAAGTGAGGAGAGCCGTGAGTGTGTACCATCTAATACACACAAAACTTGGGTTGGGGGAATTTAATAGGTGGATCGTGCTAGGTACCGGATCTTACTCATCGTGGTGTAGGAGGTTTGGTTGGATTAGGCACGAGACAGATATTTGATCGACTACTTGAGAGGGGACAGGATTACATTCGAGTGTGGGGGTGTCGACATTTGACTTCGGACATCGAGATTGCGCTTGCGACGACTCCATCCCCACACATGCTCTATTATGTTAGCGGCTTTGTTGGTTACACCGAGGATTTCATTGAGATAGGGAGAGACATTGATTTGTGATTTATACGTGTTGATTTGGATATTGTCTCTCCTTACGATTATATGTTAGCTTGGCACTTGGAAGACCACTCGAGACAGATATTGAAGAAATTGTGCAGGATTTTGAGAGATTAAAAAAAAAAAAAAAAAAAAAAAAGAAAAAAAAAAAATCAAAAAAAAAGAGAGAAAAAAAAGGAGAGATGAATAAAGGAAGAATGAAAAGCTTTGTGGAAGAACGAGTGGAGAAGCGACTAGTTCACGAACGGGAAATTTTGGCTTATACATTATTCATGACAATAGCCGCGGAGATCGTAATTGTACCGGGGTGTGAGGGGATCGAGGGCCGGAGATGGTGAGTTTCGGGCTTGGTTTCTATCATTGTTGTGAGGGTGTGTGAGCTATGGTATTTGTGAGAATGTGACGCTTTAGGACTTGTATTTGATTCTTATCCTATTTGTCCCTAAAGCCTCATCATTCTAAACCCGTTAGCGGATTAGGAGCTCGGACCTCGAACGTGGCTTAGCCTAGCGTAGCCTTTTATTTTGTGGCACACATGAAAAGGTATTGCATTCTTATACTTAGTAAAGTTAGGTTCTCTATACTAGCTAGGGGGAATTCATGTTGACGAATTTGATTTCGAATCATTCCTTGCGTCTAGATTTCTCATCGCTTCGTGTGAATCGGTTTAAGCTAATGGAGATTGCCCAATCTCACAAAAGAAAAAGGAAAATTTGTTATTTCAATACTTGCATTGTGAATATTGCATTTGCATATAGGTGCATTGTGTATAATCGAGTCGTGTCGACTAGTAAAGAGGATGGTTGGTGAATGGTTCTACTCGGATTAGTATGCAAGTGTTCATGGTTTTGTATGCAATGTGAGGTGATAGTATGCAATTGGCGTAGGGAAGTTATGCAATGAGTAAGTAGGTTAGTATGCAAAGTTGGATGAATTGCGGGAAAGCAAGAGAAAAGTTTTGATTTGAGAGAAATGGAATTGACTTGGGAGATTTGCTCGGGACGAGCAAAAGGTAGTGTGGGGGGTAGTTGATAACTCCGTTTTCGGAGTTATTTTATGCCTTTTATTTCTACGTTTTGCGTGCTTATAATGGAGAATTTGTCGTCTTTTGAGTAAATTGAGCGTAAATGTGAAAATATGAGTTCATACGCATTACTTGTTAAATCCGGGCGTTTCTTTAGATTTTTGAGCTTTTATTGTGATATGATCGCGGGTTGTGTTTTCGTGTTGTGATTCGCAGGAAAACAGGGCTTGGAGGATCGTACGGGATATGGAAGCGAACTTCGGAAACAAGGAACTCAAAGGCAAGTCAAAAGGAAGGATAAAGTCAAAGGAAATCAAAGGAAAGTCAATGGAAGAAGGAAGGAAGAGAAAAGTCAAAGGAAGGGAGAAGAAAGTCAAAGAAAGAGGGCTGGACACAGAAGTCTTCGTGCGAAGACATTTGTCTTCGTGCGAAGACAAATACTTAGCCAAAATTCAGCTCGGCAAAATTCTCTTCTCAAACATGCTCTCAGTATCTCTCTGAGAAGACCTTCGCACGAAGAGCAGAAGTCTTCGTACGAAGACTCTTCGTGCGAAGACAACTGTCTTCGTGCGAAGAGATCGCTGGACAGTGCAGTTTTCTTGGGGCTTTTTCGTAGTTTATCCAAACTTTGTAATTAGCTTATGGAAACATATTTAAGGCTTTTAGGTCGACTTTTTCAGTAGTTTTTGGAGATTAGAGACATCTTTGGAGATCAAGAAGCCTTTGGGAGAGCTTAGGAGCTTTTGGATCATTCGTTTGGATTCTAAACTCTCGGTTTTCTTGATTTTTATGTTTAAACTCGTTATATTCGTCGTTTTGATTATGAATATGAGTAGCTAAACACTTTTTGCTGGGAATTCTCGTTTGGTGTAGCTAGGGTTTGATCTAAAGTTGATGTTTTGATGATTGTAATGCATGCTTAGCTTAATCTCTCGTGTTTATTCACTATTATGGATTATTTACGTTCTTAATCATATTATCTTTGCGAGTAGCTAACGTAGAGATAGAATCAATTAGTTTTCACGCGGTAACTCCGTGAGAATTAGTCGGTAAATTGAATAATCCACCTAGTCGTATCAATGCTTGGTAACTCGGCATCGTTAACTAGGATCATTAAAGTAGAATTATACTCTTAATGCGTGCTTAAAGCTAAATTAGGCTTGGTAACTCGGTCTAGTTTAACCTAAGTGTAGTGGACTTGCTTGGTAACTCGGTAAGTTCAACGTTGCTTGATTAATAGTGAATAACACGTGGTTGTTTTACAAATCAAAATATAAATTTAGATCAACCTAGTGAGCCTAGAGAATTCCCGGTACTTTTTCCCTTATTGATAAAACCTCCAATTATTCATTCTTTATTAATCGTGAATTATTTCACTTGGTTAATTGAGAATATTGCATTTATTTTCTTAGAATTAGATAAAAACACAACTTGCGACTTGCCCAAACAAGGTTTCGAATAATAATTAATTTGCACAAAGTCCCTTGGGTTCGACAACCCGGATTTACCGGATATTACTACACGCGACAGCCGTACACTTGCGGTTGGATCGTGTCACCGGGCCAAACAAAGTGAACCACAAGGCCCTAGGGCCGGCCCGGCCCAAAACCCACAAGCCTAGGCCCGCGGGTTAGGGCCGCCCGACCCCTAGGGCGGCCAAGCTTGGGCGGCAAGCAAGGGGGGCGGTCCCTAGGGGGGCCGAACCTCCTTGAGGGAGTTGTTTCCAAAACAACTCCCTTTCTTGGTGCCCAAGTTTGGTTGTTTCCTTGTTTTGGGAGAACTCCTTCTTCCCCAAGGATGCCCAAACCCTAGATCTAAGATCCTAAAATTTCTCAAACTCACCAATTCATGCATCCAATGCAAGAATTGGATCTTGTTATGATTAATTATTGAAAAATTGCATCCCATGCTTGATTTGTCTTGTTTTACGCGATAAACAATCAAATCAAGGTGTAAAACAACTAAAACGTAACACATAAACCACGTTTATGCTCTACGACCTGTGGCTCTGATACCACTGTAGGGTTTTGATTCATGGATGCGCAACAGAAGAGGAAGAGGAAGAAGAAATTACGCAAAACGAGACCCAAAAGGAGGGTCTCGGCCTCCTTTGGCCGACGGGGACGGGGCGGCGGCAAGGGGGCGGTCGGGCCTCCTTGTTGCTTGCTCTCTCTCCTTTTGTTCTCTCCCACTCTTGTTATGTTCACTAATGAGCATAAGTTCTGTGGGAAGGAAGGAAGGAAGGTCCTTTATATAGTCCAACAACTCCTTGTTAACTACCTAAAGGACTTATTCTAGTCCTACTAGAATTCAATTTAGTCCCTTCCTTGCAAATTAGTCCCTACTAAGTTTGCAAGGTTTTGCAAAGTGATCCTTCTAATTAATTAATCCAATTAATTAATTCCCAAGTCTAGTTCAACTCTATGTAGCGTGTGACCCCATAGGTTCTATCTAGTTGGTAGCAACTATTTGCTAATATGGAGCGGTCTCTGGCAAAACATCCATTCTAGCCAACTAATAGAATAGTCATCTTGACAACCTTTGTGCAAGTAATTGTCTCATCCCTTTGTCTCTATATCCGGATTGGACACGAGACATACAAGTCACACTCGTATATCCAATCCATAGTTTCTCGATCCATGGGAATAGCCTTATTCGTGCAAATAACATCAATATCCCATATTGATTTATTTGAGTCTGGCCAGACATTCTATAAGCACTATCCCTCGAGTGGCCTAGGATATTTGCTCCCGTTATGTGGGAGGGACAAATTCTATCTACATCCACTACGATCTCTAAGCTTGTTTCTTATTGTATCCAGTACACGCCTTTATAGCTACCCAGTTACGGTGTAGCATCTAACGCTACCAAGATCACAATAATCCACAACTAGAATATCTAGTGACTTCAAGTCTAAGGATGACAATACCACTGCACCGCGAGAAGCGCTTGTGACTCAACATAACGTGTATGTAGCCTTCTCGCAGATGGGTCAATCCAGTGCAACATTCCCTAATGCACACCTATGTGTTGGATCGTGATATCTCCATATCAATCCAACCCCATACTAGTCTATAGATGATTGTCCCATTAATCATTATACTTGACTAGGGATATTTAAGATAAACAACACAATTGTAAATCTAAGGACTTCATTATATTAAATATCCAATAAATAATAAATGAATTTCTAGCCACAAATAATTCATACTAAACTAGATTGCCTCTAGGGCATCTATTCCAACACTTTCCTCCACCAACTCACGCGCAGATGACGGATCTCGGTTGCTTCTGCTTCCAACTTGATAATGATTTCCTCGTCCACCAAAATGTTTCGATCTTCCTCCCGCTTCTCCATGTTCTTGATTCGATCGGACCTTGAACTCCTTAGAAGCTCCTATCGATAATCTGTTTCTGAACCCACTCTGATTTCCTATTTGCTTAGATCCAGTTCTTCGATTTTGATTGAAATCAAGCTCTTCCCGATGGCAAACCTCGGTGGCTGTGCCAATTTTTTGCGTCTCTAGATCCAATTGCAGTTCCACCGTCCCTTCCTCTGCCATATCTTTATTGCCCTCTTTTTCGTCATGACTGATCTCCATCAACTCACTGTTGTCATCTGGTTGAGATCCAACCATCTTCTTCACCGAGACCGAAATGGACTCTTCAATTTTATCAATCATCATCGAAACACTTCCCTTATCTTTACCTGACTTATCTTGGATCTCCATACTGCCCTTGTGACTAAAGCTCGGTGGCTCAAATTTTCTCCCTGTTGGGTTATAAGAAACGTTGGGTTTTGAGAGTCTATGCGGCCCATTTACTTCGGCTCCATAAACAGAGACCATATTGGGCCCTTTACATTCCAGCCCATTTAAACTACCTTGTTCCACTTCCCTATCATCTTTCTCCAAATTTGCAAGAGCCCCAAAACTGTTACTATTTCGATTGTTACCCAAATTGTCCTGTTTTGGTGTCTCCTCATGATCTCGAGGACCCTTCTTGTTAATATGTCTTTTCTTGTTCTGAAAATGCCTCCATGGCGTAATCCACTTGCTCTCCTCTTGTTTTTTGTCATTTGACCGTTGCTAGCCATCTTATCATTTGACCGTTGCTGGTTGTCGTCGTCCTGTTCATCTTCTCCGTCTCCGGCGTCCTCCGACCCTCTCTCTGACTGTTATCATTATCTGACTTCACGATATCCGGACAAAAAGATCTTCGATGCCCAATTCTCCCACATCCAAATCAAATATTGTTAATGTGTTCATATAAAACTTTGTACGAGTATCTATTGATGCGCAAACTAACGTGCTGTCGCAAGTGTACGAATCTTGTAATACCGGGTGCAATTAGACTCGGGTGATCGTTCCCACGAGGACTATTTCGGGTTTACTCACGTTGTCAGTTTCAGTTAACCAAGTGTAGTAACAAGGAGGAGTAGGTTGTAATCGTAGTGACTAAGCTAAAAACAGAAATTAAAAACGCAAACGTAAATATTTTTTGTGACGTTTTCTGAAATAAGTTGAATCGGTTGTAACGATAATAGATGAAGACTAGGCTCCAGGATCCCCTAGGGTTTCTACAGATTTCAGTTTTACGTTCGATTATGAAAACACTCAGCAGTTTCGATATCTGTGCAACGTACCAGTTGTGCAGTGACTTTTCAGATTCCACACGTAATCCCGATCCTGCAGACTTTCGGGTTCTTGTTAAGCTGCCTAAATCTGCAGTCTCGGTCTAATCCTGTTAGGGTTTCTAACTTGTCCGAATGGCCCGGGTCAAATTCTCTAACAGTTGGTCTCACGTTTTTCGATGCTAGCCCTATCTCCCTTTCTCTGGTCGGTCTATCAGGGTAAGGTTCTAAATACTGGTTTTTCTTCCTAACCCTAACTTGACGTTTTCACCTACAAGCTTGGGTCTATAGCAATCCTGGGTGATCAATCCTATCATGCATATACGATAACAATCAAAACCAGAATAACAGATATAACTTGCTGAATTAAGATAACAATCATGAATCCATAAACGAAGTAGTCATAAAATCTGGGTACGAAACCCTAGGTTCACCGAGAACCTAGGTGAGAAGTTTAGCTACGACTAGACATAATACAAAACGCAGTTTTTGAATATAAAGAGAGAGAACGAAATCAAACTAAGTCTTCGAATCTCGAATCGCGCTTTCGTGCTCTCCGTGAATGCTCTGACTTGCCCTTCGGTTGTGCTGAGAATTGTGTTGTGTCTCCGTGTCTTCAAAACGAGTCTGGACGAGTCTTTAAATAGTGTTGTTTTCTCCGAAACGCGTGCTCCCGAAATTACGGAATCTGCCATCAGTCCACCGTCTTTGACCAAAAAGTCAAAACTGGCTGCGTATATACGCGGGGTTGCGTATATACGCAACCAGGGCCATCTCCTCACCTCCCCATCTCCCTCCCTGCCTGCGTATATACGCAGCCTTGCGTATATACGCAGGCAGGGGGGAAAATGGGGGCCTTGCTTGGTCCTTTGGTGGGCCTGGTTGGGTCCCCTGGGTCCCACTCTTCTGCCTGACGCTCCCGGTTTGCCTCCCTTGTTCTCCTACTTTTCCGTGTTCCCGTCTTGTCCCGGTCTTGTGCACGTTTCCCGAGACGGTCCCGGCTTGGTCCTGGCATGCTTCCCGATGCACCTCCCGAACCTGTTCCTGAAAAGGCAACACGAACGAAAACCCGCGATCATATCCAAATATAGCAATAAATAAGCAGAAATCCAGGAAGTACAAATAAACGTCTCGTTCTAGATTCCCGAGGCATTCTAAGGCTTTTTCCGGCTGTAGATAGTGCTTTCTGAGCTGACAGATCTTGGCCACGTAGCGAACAACCAGCACACCATATTGTGCTCCACACACACTGGATCACCTGCCGAGCTGATCCATGTGGGGGCTGCGAGACAGAGCCCTCGCATACCACTGCACGGGACTTGTAGGGACTTAGTGGTTTGGAGGCTAGAGTAAGCCCTGTCGCGTGCGAGCCAAGCCCGCACGCGACCTTTAGTAACTGTTTTGAGAGATTTATGGCACGAGCTCCATAAACCAGGTCAATCCGGTCAAACCCGGTCAACCTCGTAACGGTTCCGGTATTCGCGCACCAGGTGCTGTAACGGTCCCTATATACTCGGACGAACGTGCCGTTATGGTTAAGCTAATTAAGCCGCCATCAATGGGCGCATTAACCACACTACAACGGTCATGTTCTCTGCTATATATAGGACGTTAACCTTTCCATACAGAGGGGAACACACTTGCCATACGCGGAAGCTCTGCCAAACCTCTGTCTCTCTCTCAGACATTACTACTGCCTTACTCTCTCCCTACACACAACCCCACTCTTCCTGTGCGATCCTTGATCCTCTACATACGGTGTACACGGAGGTCTCCCCGCCGGAATCTCTTGTGCACATTTTGGTGAACCCGACGTGAACTTACCAACAAAAGCAACCATGTCTCAGGAGGATGATATCAGCAACATATCGCCCTCCACCGAAGCTCCCTAGGGAGACGAGACCCGCCGTACTCCTACGACTCCCAGCGAGACACCGACGCTAGAGTCTTTGGACGCCACTGTCCAGAGTCAGGCGAAAGCTCTCAAAGCTCAGTCTGCGAAATTAGAACGGATCTTAGCCGTTCTGGGCACCCTTGCGCCAAACCCGTCGTCAGCTACCACTGTCCCTCAAGGAGGAGGAACCCCTACCGCTCCGGGACTGGGAGTGTCAACCACACCTCCCAACCCCAATCTGCAGACTCCACCGGCGACTACGCAGCTGCCTTCGATTCAGGGGTCAACGGCTCAGATGTTGCCTCTCGCTGCTCACACTCCTCAGCCCTCGGCTTTGGCGTTTAACCCGACTCTGCAGTACCCTTTGCCTCCTCCAACAGCAATCTGGGGGAATGCGAGTAGTCAGTATGCTCCCAACCCTCCGACGGCGTATGTGTCGCCCCCGCCTGCGGCCACCCCTCCGTCGACTACCGAGGGGAGCATTCCAGAATGCATGACGTCCCTGCAGAAGCGCATGGACACTATTCTGGCTCATCAGTCATTCGTGGATACCATTATCCCGAAGTTAGACAACGATCCACCTATTCCACGAGAGATCTATCTCATGCCTAACCCGGCAGGGTACAAGGCTCCTAAATGGGACAAGTTCGAGGATGTCAATGGAAACGCTCATGAGCATGTCATGCGTTTCATTGATGTCATGGGGCCATATGGAGCTGATCCCAAATTGCTGATGCGAGAGTTCCCGAAATCTCTAGGGAACGTAGCGTACAAATGGTACCGAACGTTGGAAACCGGGTCCGTGAAGACCTGGGACGACATGGTCCAGAAATTCTACACCAAGTTCTTCCAGATGGAAGAAAAGGTGACGATGATCCATCTCTCGAGAATGTATCAGAAGCGCGAGGAGGACGGGATCACTTTCATCAAGAAATTCAGGGCGAAGTCCTTGGAATGCAAAGATCCAATGCTCGAAAGCCGGCTCGTAGAAATATGTCTGCAGTGCATGCGAGATGAATACAAAGGTATGCTCATCAATTTACAAACACCTACGTTTTCAAAGCTAATCGAGTGCACGAAGAACATCGAACCTATAGTCGAGAGGCAGAAAAAGAAGAACGCCACGGAGCGATCTTCGAGCGGCACCACCTACAAGATCGGGAGATTCAGTTACAAGAGGGGACGCGAAGCTAAGGTCAATACAGTTTCACCCCAGAAGCAAGCGAAGGTTGTGAGCTTCGACGTGCCACCCCTGCCATGCTCGGTAGAGGAGGCAAGCGACCTCTGCAGGCAGTGGCGCAAGGACGGTGTCCTACCGCCGCTCGAGAAGACACCCTCCAAGGAGATGGTGAGGGACCCTAAGTGGTGCGAGTACCATGGCAAGGTCATGCACCCCACAGCAGATTGTAAAAAGCTCAGGTTTACATTCGACCAGAAGATGAAGAACGGCGAGCTAATCGTCAGCGATCACAGAAAGGATGTGCGCAACAACCCACTTCCTGCTCATACGGAGCAAGGCTCGAAAGCCAAAGAGGTCGCCATGATCTCGATAGTAGACTTGGAAGAAGTCGCGGAGGATGGTCTACCCATCGTTGCCGAGGTCCATGAAGACGAAGACTACAGCATGGACACGGAGGATGAACGTGCCGACCGGATGAAAGGGTCGCATGGGTTCAGCAGATTCTTCGACGAGATGAACTTCTCTGAGAAGTGCTGGACAGATATGACGAAAGCGATCTTGAGAATAGCGGAGGACTACGAGGAGGACCTCGTAGTCTCCAACGGGAAAGTCATCAGGGCGTCCCGCTCTACAGAAAAGATTATGACCTTTTCTGCCAGCGACAAGAAGACGGATGCGAGCCACCAGAGGCCTCTGTACGTGACCGCCATCATCAATGGCGTCGAGTTCAAACGAGCGTTCGTTGATGGAGGAGCAGCGGTCAACGTCGTTTCGCTCCACACACACTGAAGCTAGCAGGGATCCCCGAGCACAAGATCGTCAGGCGTCCATCTCCGCTGATGGGATTCGGAAGCGACTCTAGAATGACGATCGGATGGATCCGCCTGGGCGTTCAGATCGGCAAAATCTAGTGCTCAGCAAAGTTCTATGTCATAGACGCGAACACCACGTACCACATGATCATAAGTCGAGCCTGGATTCATCGCTTCGACGCAGTTCCTTCAACGGCTCACCAGGTTATGAAAGCTATCTGGAACGACAGAATAGTCGAGATACCGGCTTCGACGAACCCATTCAACCTGGACGAAGCACATCTCAGCGAGGCGGTGTGGTTCACCGAGATGGCGGACGAGCAAACACCGGGACCATTCAACCCTACTCCTTTGCCGCTCTGGGAGGAAATCAAGGACCAGTCACCTGCAGGAGTAATGGTGACAAGGGAAGATGCCAAGGAAAAGCCGCCTACACGCGAAGAGGCGCCGCGTATCGCATACCACCGAAAGAATGTGTATACTCTGAAGAGAATCGCAAAGCATGACCCCGAAGGCAAGGAGATAGAGAGCTTCTACTCCAATGGGAAGAAATGCTATCGCATATGAAGGTGCGCGGGGATGTCCTCACACGGGCATGGGGATATCCCTGGGCAAATCAATCAAATCGAGCAAATCGCGCCGACGGAAAAGCCAACACAGGGAGCTCCAGACGAGAAACTCAAGGAAGCACCTGAATGCATGGAAGATAGGCCCAGACCGCAAAACCAAGAACTAAAGGAAGTGTTCCTCAGCCCGAATGAGGAAAAGAAAAGGCCAGTCTTTCTAAGTGCGGACCTCACCCGCGAGGAGGAGCAAGGACTGCTGCAGCTCCTAACTGAATACAAGGACGTGTTCCCATGGGAGTATGATGAGATGCTAGGTCTGGATACAAGCATCACCATGCACCGTTTAGACATCATTACAGGGTCTAAGCCGGTAAAGCAGAGCACAAGAAGCTTCAGGCCGGAGCTCAACGTGAAAATCAAGCAGGAGATTATCAAACTCCTGGATGCCAAGTTCATAGAGCCGAACCACCATCTCACATGGTTGGCCAACATCGTGCCAGTAGTGAAAAAGAACGGACAGCTCCGCATCTGCGTGGACTTCCGAGATCTCAATCGCTTCTGCCCCAATGACGATTTCCCACTGCCCAACATCGATTTGCTTATCGATTCAACAGCGGGCCATCGCATGTTCAGTTTCATGGACGGCTTCAGCGGGTACAATCAGATCAAGATGGATCCCGAAGATGCTCGGAAAACTGCGTTCATCACTCCAGTAGGGGTGTTCAACTACACAGTGATGCCGTTCGGTCTCAAAAATGCGGGTGCAACCTATCAGCGGGCCATGATGGCTCTATTTCACGACATGATGCATAAAGAAGTGGAATTCTATGTGGATGACCTGGTTGTCAAATCCAAGCACGAAGCAGACCACCTCGCAGATCTACGAAAGGTGTTCAATAGATGCAGATGTTTTCAACTGAAAATGAATCCCATGAAGTGCGCATTCGGGGTAACATCATGGAAATTCTTGGGATGCGTGGTTCATCGCCAAGGGATCGAGCCTGACCCTGCGAAAGTGTCAGCTATCACCAGCATGACGCCACCCCATAACCAGAGTACCTTGAAAACATTCTTGGGAAAGCTATCATATCTGCGAAGATTCATCCCAGCGATTGCAGAAACCAGCTGCTGTTTTAGTGCTCTCCTCAAGAAGGACGCCGCGTACAACTGGGCTCCGGAGCACGAAGCCGCATTCGAAAAGCTGAAGGATTTACTGACGTCCTCAAAAACAATGATCGCACCTCAACTGGGATCACCGCTTCTGCTATATCTGACATCAACAAGGAGATCTATAGGAGCGCTCTTGGCTCAGGGGTATGAAGGCCAAGAGAGGCCTATCTACTACATCTCTCGCATCTAGCAGCCAGCTGAATCAAGGTACACAGACATCGAACGTCATTGCCTTGCCTTATTCTTTGTGATAGAGAAGTTGAAACACTATTTTGCATCACACAAAGTAGTAGTGGTCACCAAGAGCGACCCTATACGATATTTGCTAACTCACACTACTCCGGGCGGGAGATTGGTGAAATGGTACATGACCATCTCTCAATACGATATCACATGCGTGCGACCGCGAGCGATCAAGTCGCAGGCGGTAGCGGATCTGTTGGCACAGTTCCCCGACAACAGCCACGAACCCGTGATCGAAGAAGAGTTCGAAGGCCCTGAAATCTACGCAATCGACGTGCCCTATTGGACGCTCCACTTCGACGGTTCGTCGACCAGGAAAGGTGGAGGCATTGGGATAGTCTTGACAAAGCCAGATGGGGAAGTCATACAGATGTCCGCAAAACTCAACTTCGCAGTCACAAACAACGAAGCGGAATATGAGGCTCTCATCGCAGGGCTCCGTGCGGCGAAAGCTTTGGAAGTAAGCAACTTAACGGTCATGGGAGATTCCAAGCTGATTGTTAAGCAAGCCTCGGGCGAGTATGGTTTGAAGGAGATCAACCTCCTGTCTTACCGCACCCTAGTACAAAAGTTGATGCAGCAATTCTGCGATGTGAAGTACGAGCACAAGCCCCGAGCAGACAACAGGCATGCGGACGCTTTAGCAACCTTGGGATCTAAGGTCAGCACTGACAAGTGTCCCGCAAAGATCTCTATTGAAGTGCGAACATCGTCGGCATTGACAGAGGATGCGTGCGACGACGAACACATGGATGACGCAGACTGGAGGAAAGCAATCCTACAAGCTATTGCGGAAGGCACAAGCAGTGAAAGCTGGGCACTCACAAAAGGGTACTGCATACATGACAACACCCTTTACTACAAGGGTCCTGGCGGAATACTCATGCGATGCGTCTCCGAACGAGAGGGACAACGGTTGTTAGAAAAGATTCACCAACATGCTTGCGGAGAAAGCGAGGTGTCAATCTACCGGAAGGCTCAGAGATATGGCATTCATTGGCCAGATATGTCAACAGCCGCGGCCCTGATACAAGGAAAGTGCGAGAGTTGCGCACTAATCAAAGATTCTCTACTCATCGCTTTAACCAACGATGACACAGATTGGAGGAAGCCACTATTTGATTATCTCACTCAGGGCACCCTGCCCGAATCGAGAAAAGAGGCCGAGAAATTGAAAAGGAAGGCAGCTCGATACATAGTACAAGAAAACCTGCTTTGGCGAAGAGGTCACGAAGGCAACTTGCTGGGGTGTCTAGACGGCAGAGAAGCACAAGAAGTCATGGACCTTTCCCATCAGGTAGAGCATCAAGGAGGCGCGAAATTATGCAGACAGCTCCTCTCAATTGGGTATTTCTGGCCCACGATGGAGGTCGATTGCCGCACCAAAGTGCGACGCTGCCAGGAGTGCCAATTCAAAGGGAACCTAGTGCACGCTCCCGCCGTGGATCTACATGCATTGGGGACGCCATGGCCATTTCACACATGGGCTCTGGACTTCATTGGTCCCATCCGGCCAACGTCGCACGGGAACCATTTTATACTCACTGCAACTGAGCTATTCACCAAGTGGGTGGAGGCAATACCACTGAAGACGGCAAATGCGCTGGCTGTGGTCAACTTCATTCAGGAAAACATCGTATGCAGGTTCGGAATCCCAAACACCACTCTTTCAGATAACGGTACTCCTTTTGTTAATCGCCAGGTAGCTGCGAAATTAGCGGAGTACAATATCAGGCAGATATGTTCTACCCCTTATTACCCGAAGGGAAATGGACAAGCCAAAGCGACCAACAAAACGCTGTTGAGAATTTTGAGCAAGATGGTCGCAGATGACCACAAGAAGTGGGCCGACTCTCTAAGCATAGCTCTGTGGGCCTACCGAACTTCTACAAGGACACCCACAGGGGCCTCACCATTTCTACTATGTTATGGGGCCGAAGCTGTGGTACCTGCGGAGGTGAGAGTCAATTCGGCAAGACTAGCCTTCCACGCACTCTACGAAAATCAACGCGATCATGACTTAGTCTTGCTAAAGGAAAAGCGAGAACAAGCCAAAAGGACCAACAAGCGATATCAAGAAAGGATTGCTCGCGCTTACAATAAGACAGTCCAGCGAAGAGATTTCGCAATTGGAGATTTGGTCCTGCGCGCATCTGACCACTGCATGCGAGAAGCGACTCACCCAAAGTTCGCAGCCAATTGGGAAGGACCCTTCGAAGTCACAGAAGTCTTCGACAGTGGCTATTGCAGCATACGAAGGTTGCACGGCACAACCTCAACCCGAGTTCAGTCAACATGCGCTGGATTAAGAAGTACTATCCCTGACTTCTCTCATTTCATGCGTTTTATTATGACGTCACTTAATGTCTTGTGTGGCTACGATTTACACAATCTCTTCTCCCATATGAGAGGATTGTAATCCCATCTCTCCCATATGAGAGCATTATAATAAGAAAATTCTCCCAAATGAGAAACTTTGTATTTCTGCATGTCAATTTTACTTTATTTCAGTTTTTTATAACTGTTAACAGTGAGTCATCCGCTACAATCACAATCCGCGAATGCGATCTTAACTGATCATCTAAGCCTATCTGTCACGATAGCAGCCTATGCAAATGCGATCTTAATTGATCATCTAAGCCTATCTCTCATGATAGCAGCCAATGCAAATGCGATCTTAATTGATCATCTAAGCCTATCTCTCATGATAGCAGCCAATGCAAATGCGATCTAAACTGATCATCTAAGCCTATCTGTCACGATAGCAGCCTATGCAAATGCGATCTTAACTGATCATCTAAGCCTATCTGTCACGATAGCAGCCTATGCAAATGCGATCTTAATTGATCATCTAAGCCTATCTCTCATGATAGCAGCCTATGCAAATGCGATCTTAATCGATCATCTAAGCCTATCTGTTACGATAGCAGCCTATATAAATGCGATCTTAATTGATCATTTAAGCCTATCTGTTACGATAGCAGCCTATGCAAATGCGATCTTAATTGATCATCTAAGCCTATCTGTTACGATAGCAACCTACACAAATGCGATCCTAATTGATCATCTAAGCCTATCTGTTACGATAGCAACACATATAAATGCGATCTTAATTGATCTTGTAAAGCCTATCTGCTACGATAGCAACTCATGCGAAAATTGATCTTAATTGATCTAGAAAAGCCTATCTGCTACGATGGCAACTTACGTGCAAAGTAAGCTTGATTGATCTTCCAAACCTATCTGCGGAGATGGAAGCATTCTACGAATACGATAGCAATATAGTGAAAATGATCTTAAGTGATCTACAAAGGTCTATCTGATATGATAGCGCGTGCATCAAAGGCTAATCATAAGCCCATCTGCCAAGATGGCACAGCTGCGAAAATATGATCTCGAATGATCTAGTGAAACATCTGCGAATTCATATGGCAGATCGCAAATGCGAAACCATTACATAACATTATGCAAGGTGAAATATGCTGAAACGCATGCGAAGTTGTATTTTGTTGAAAAGAGACAGCAGATAATACAAAAGCTATTTATCATTATGAGTCGGAAAGACTTACAATTTATCTGTCTAGATAGCAGCTTACAAGCGGAAAAGCTCGAATCTAACTACACAGCCAACATGGCTTACAATACATTCGAAAAGTAGCTGACAAGTCAGCAGAAACACACTACGGGAATCCTGATTGAAAGGGATGAACCCACCGGTTCTGACACCGGCTATACAATACGCAAATCTGCGGGTGAACATCTGTCGCAAGTGGGATCTTGCTCCAAAGAGCCACATGAAGCCATACGTTCAAGATCCCAGTATTTTACAAGGCCCTTGTCAGATCTGCACCCCATAACATTTGCCCAAGGAACCACCGGTTCCAGCGATCAACAGGCAAGCAGAAGCTCCAAAGGGTAAGGGCTCCTTGTAGACGGGGATGAACATAGCGGTCCGCCACCCTGAGTTCAAGAACGAAGAGGCAAGAAATCCTCCTCCAGGGATGCTGGAGGAGAATTCCGCCGTTCATTACGAGACGGTAGCACGGTCACTTCAGCGCTGCACCTCACCACGAGGCGGCCGGAAACATGACCTGCAAACATTATACACGAAGAAAATTCTTCGAACACACATGAGATATCATCTCCATCTTCTTTATGATGGTTATAAAGAGAAATATTCCTCATAAAGTGGATCTTGGAAACTATTTCTATAGCACAAAGCGCAAACTCAGGATTCAAAACTTGAAGTTGCCATGAATCAACGAAAAACAAGCATTGAAGCCAGCAGTCGTAAGGACTCACGGCAACACACATGTTGGGATGAAGAACCCAGATGGCAAAGACGGGGTTTATATAGACCCTATGGAGACTCTTCAGTTGCCAAGGATGAGTCAGCAGAATTCGAAAAGAGGGTAAGTTCAATCACTTACGCCTTGAAAAGCGGTAACAATCAATTACCCTACTAAAGGCTACGACGATTCAATTGCGTATCCTAATAAATGACGGATAGTCATGATTCGGATGGACTTCCCAACGAAAGCGTGTTTATCTGCCAAGAAATTAGCGCGAAAATCAAGCAAAGAATCAATTGCTGATGTCATAATTGGATATGCACAGAGATATCCTATCAAATCCCAGAAAAGGGCAAAACGGGCAAGTAGATTCTTGTTGTTAAAAAAAAGGGGGAGAAACCCTAGCGACATTACATTAATGTTGCAAACATTACATTAATGTTTCAGCCATTTCCTTGCTATTTTCAAAATTCAAAAAGTCAAAAGCAAATTCTTGATCAAGGAGTCATGGGGTGCGAACTGATGACTCAGCTTCTCTACCTGCTCCACTTCTTGCTTCAATTGCTCGCACTTGGCATTCATCTCATGATAGAGCTTCATAGCTTCTTCAGCCTTTTGCTTCTGCTGCTATACCTTTTGCTTTTCAGCTGCGAGGTTCTGGTGACCGAGCTGCAAGGTGACGGCTGCGCGAATCAGAGTAACTCTTTTCATAAGAAATATGAAATCCAGTCTGCCCTGAACTTTGGTAAGGAGATTTTCGCACATGCCATGAAGCAATTCGGCGCTCTGGACAGAGATGGTCTCAGGCGTGGCCGCAGACAGCTGCTCCAAAATCCAAATGGCTTCGGTGAGAAACAGCCTCCTGTCGAAGGGCCCTATCTCCAGAGATCTTGCGAACGATCGGGGGTAGGTGAGGCGCATCCGGACTAGCCAGTCCACATCTGTTTGCTTCAAACCTGAAGCAATGTCAAAACTAAGTTATGCTATCAAACTCGCAAATGCGTCATGCGAGATGCAAACAGTAAAACACTACTTACCAGTTCCGTCGAGAATCTCACGAAGAGAGGGAATGCGCATTACTGGGGTCGTTGAAGACTGCCCTTGCTCCATGACTCTCCTGTCAGCTGCGAGCTCTAACTCCTCATAGTTAGAGGGAAGAGTGTAGGCCGCACCAGCTGCGACTGCATTCCCAACCTGCGAGCCCCAAAAGCCCCACGCAGGAATAGGTGCCGCCGACCCAGTCATCGCCGGAGGAGAAGTGACAGCCGAGGTCGCTTGGCGAGGAACATTCTCAGATGCGGAAGCATCGGCAGTATTTGTCCTTACTTCCTCAGCGACAGCATGGGCATCTTCATCCATTAGCACAGCACCAGCTTCAGCATCGTCGGAAAGTTCGATGATGTCCTCGAAAGGCTCACCTGCATGATCAGTAGCCGCGACGAGCTTCTCGGTATGGGCGCTCGGAATCGGAACGTAGGACGCAGAAGGCTGACTTCTCTGCTCCCGCACAGGTTCCTCAGCATGGCCTGCGATATTAAATGCGATAATATGAGGTAACTTGTGCTATAAGTTATTTCGCTATCTTTACTAAAGCTAAGAGTAAGCACCTCCACGCGAAGGTGGGATTGAAGCCTCTTCATACACTAAAGACGAGGAACCATGTCCTATTAGTGTGTCCTCACTAAGCAAGTCTTTAAGAGGGGCGTGACCTGGGATGCGAAGAAATCAGTCATGATCCTGTTTCAAGTTGCTCAGGCCTAGTACATGCGTATCACTCGAATGATTACCTGAAGGTTCTCCGCACTTGTTTACTAGCCAACGGCGAATGTCAGCTTTTGACACACCATGCTGTAACGCACCCACAATAACATCTCTATAAGTTACTGCGAGATTAAAGATCTCACCTTTATCGCCGCCTGCGATTTCTTCAAAGTCCGCTTGGACTTGCTCCAGGGCTGCTGCATCTTCTTCTGGAACCGCATCCTCCTCCTCCGCCTGGGGAGCCACTTCTTCGGGAAGCTCATCTTCCTCGTCAACTGGACGCACTACGTCGTCAACATGCTGCTCTTCGAGGCTTCTCTGTCTCACACGCTCGAGCTCTTCCTCTTCTCGCTGCCTTCTTCTTTCAGCAGCCTCCGCGGCTGTCTTCCTGGACTCAGCAAGAATGTCCTCGCTTATGGGATCGTCTGGAATGCCAGAATGGGTATCTCTCTTTTGTCTCTTGGCCAAAAGGCCACCAATGGTCTCATCATCATCATCATCTGCGAAGATATGATTGGTTTAAGAAAAGAAGTGCAGAGAAGTTACGATAATGGGAAAGGAAATGCGACAGGGGTACCTCCTGATTCTTCCTCATGTATCACAACTGTTCTTTCTTCTTCTTATTCATCACTTTCTCTGGGCTCCTGCCTCTCTCCTTCTTCCTCTTGGTTGAATGGAACGAAAGTCTCAACTGCGAGCTCTTTCCGCACTTTGCTGGGCATGCGACCTTTGCCTTTGTCTTTGGCAGAAAGGGACCTCATTGGAGGAGAAGTTGGAGCACTTCTAGGGGAAGAAATTGAAATTCCCTTTTGCCTAGGTCTTTTCACTCTCGGCGCCGCAGTCGCTGGAGGGGACGGATCATCTCCGGGAGGAGACGAGGCCGGAGCATTGTCTATCAGCGAGTCAGCAAAAGCATTCATGACTGCGCGAATCTTGGTCTCGACCTCAGGGTCCATCCTCCATGCTAGCCGAAACGACTGCTTTTGTCTTCTGGTGGCAACAATGGCGTTAACCAATGACTTGGAGCGATCACCAGATGCGAATCGCCGCACATGACACTACGGAAAACAGTACAAACTAAATGTGTCAGCATAAGGAAATCAAGAAGCTTAACGCACGCGAAGAAATTGCTTACCTCAGCAAATGCCTTACTGTATCTGACGACATGCGTGTCGCCCTTCTTAACTGCGGCGACCTTCTTTTTCAGAATGAGGTCAGGACACAAATGGTTCTCACGATCCAGCAGTGAATAGCAACCATATTCAAACTCGCTCAGACTGCAATTGGGGCGAAACGGAAAAGAATTTCTCTTGATCAAGGGGGCTCTACTTGGCTGTGCGGCCGACTGCGTCTCAATCCTCGTTTGCTGGGCGATCCAGTATGCGAGCCAGTTCTGAGAACAACCACCCTCGCGGGTCCCTGCAGGCTGCTCAAAGGGTAGATTGTTCATGAAGACTGTCTTGCACTCCTTTGTTAGCAAGCGCTTATAGCAACCTCTGATAATGGACTGGGGCCAGATTGATGGTGCCACCGCGTCAAAACCAAACTGGGGCGAAACTCGAGTGGGGTCAACGTCCACGGTAATCCTTTCATACCTTGGTGCGAGCTCACGAATATGCTCTGCGAGGGCAGGAAGAGAACCTCGTAGACACCAGCAAAGGAACTCGCGATAGCGCTCATGGAAATGCGATCCCTCTTCGAAGAGCAAATCTTCTGAGAAGACAACACCCTTGGAGGGGTACAGCTTGGGAAACCATCGCACGTTCTCGACACGCGTGGCATAGGGCATGGCAGTAAACTCTTTCCGTTTGTCGCATATCAAACTCCAAACGCACTTGGTGTTGCTCGCTCCAAACCACCTCGCAGCCCTGCCGCTGTTACGCTCTTCGGTCTCGCCTGGGGGACACCACTTGTCAAGTTTGAGAGCAGTTGGGGCATAGGATGGCCATCGCTCGAAAACCCACATTGTCAAAAAGGAAATATTGACAAAAGTCAGTACATCGAGACGGCCGCGCGACTCTTTCATGGCCAGGACCAGTTGATCAAGCCTATAGTAAAGCGTACCCAAGACCAAGGGTCCGAGTGCGACTCTCTGGCCAAGGGCGAGCCTCACGGCAAGTGGCAAAACATGGTAGAAGACCCCGTCATGTGGGTGACCGTCAATCAGGTACCTCGACAACCAAGCACAGAGGAAAGCACAAAGGGTCAAGTGATAGCCTTTACCTTCTACGTAATTCTCAGCCTCTGGGTTCTCACTCAGAAGCTTCTTTGTGATGCTGCTGTTCGCGTAGTCTCGGAAGAAGTACTGCAACCATTTATTCCAGGTGTTCTTCGCAGACGTATCAACCAACTGCCAGTTTGGAAGGGCCTTTGTATTAGTCCACCGGGTGGAGATTTTCTTTACCTCTGCTAGGCATTCCTCCATTTGAGTGTATAAAGCAATCTCCGCAGATGTCCTCAAAGGATTCAAAGGGTCCACTTCACCCATGGGGGAAAGATCGTACAGCATCTGCACGTCCTCGAGTGTAGGAGCAGCCTCGAACTCAGCAAAGTGGAATGTGTGAGTCGCAGGCGAGTAGCGGGACAGAAGGTCTAGAAGCATGGATTGGTCCAGCTTCACGGCAGCACCTTTCATAGCACGGATAGCAAAGTATACGCCGGCTTCATCGAGAGTCGTGGCGTGATGGTCCAACACGTGGTCAATCCACTCATCCATATAGTCCAATTTCTGGACGAACGCCTGGGTAGAAATCGCAGTATAGGGGAAGTGCCCGTTCTCGATTCCCAATCGAACCACATCCTCGGAACCAATCAACTCGAGCAAGGCGGAGTTAACTGGGCGAGTCAGCGTCAGCAATCGCTCAACTGGGACAGGATCAGGCATCCTCTTCGCCTTAACCCTCGCATGGTAAAAATCTTTGCCACCTAAATAGGGGGCTTTTCGCCACAAGGCCTGCGGAAGGTCGGGTATCTCTTCATCTTCCTTGATAGGTCTGGTTCCTTTTGTCTTGGCCATTCCTGCGGAAGAGCAAGAAAAAAAGGGGGAGAAATACCACACTTCAGTTTGAATTTCGAAATTCAAGATCTATGAAAAGAAAGACGAACAGTTTCTGGTATTGATTTCAGAAATCAGGGAGTTGCATTATCAGTGATTGCAAGATCTCACATCTGAAGTTCTTATTGTTGAAGGATTAAAGCAAAAGTGGGTTCAAAGACCAAAGCTTCTTCACAAATTTCATGGGTTTACAGATTCAACGCAGTTCAAGGCAAACACTGGTATCTTAAATCAAAATTGAACGAAGCCAACCTTGTTTTCTTGAAGCCTGCTTGGAGATGCACAATTGAAGAACACGATTTGCAGTTCTGAGCTGGTGATTGATTATCTGAATCTGCTCTCGAAGATCTCCGGGTACCATTCACTTTAAGAGAAAGAAGTGATGCTTTGCAATAATGGGGGATACAACGTATTTATCCAAAACAATGAAGGGTTGCGTCCTTTCAGTAGTCGAATCGCAACCGTCACCGTCGAATCGCGCAATCACAGGACAAGATGACGTCACGCCTAAAACCCTAGAAGCCAGACGGCACGACTCTAGGGGTTTTAGGTCATAATGACACGCACGGGGGCTGAACTTACCCGTATTTGAATTGGTGCGTGGCGGCAACGCGTATGTTGGTTTCCGCGCATGGAAGTCTATACAGCTATGAGTCTTCACGCGCAGAAAGGGGGCTAATGTAGATAGTGCTTTCTGAGCTGACAGATCTTGGCCACGTGGCAACCATCCAACACACCATATTGTGCTCCACACACACTGGATCACCAGCCGAGCTGATCCATGTGGGGGCTGCGAGACAGAGCCCTCGCATACCACTGCACGGGACTTGTAGGGACTTAGTGGTTTGGAGGCTAGAGTAAGCCCTGTCGCGTGCGAGCCAAGCCCGCACGCGACCTTTAGTAACTGTTTTGAGAGATTTATGGCACGAGCTCCATAAACCCGGTCAATCCGGTCAAACCCGGTCAACCTCGTAACGGTTCCGGTATTCGCGCACCACGTGCTGTAACGGTCCCTATATACTCGGTCGAACGTGCCGTTATGGTTAAGCTAATTAAGCCGCCATCAATGGGCGCATTAACCACACTACAACGGTCATGTTCTCTGCTATATATAGGACGTTAACCTTTCCATACAGAGGGGAACACACTTGCCATACGCGGAAGCTCTGCCAAACCTCTGTCTCTCTCTCAGACATTACTACTGCCTTACTCTCTCCCTACACACAACCCCACTCTTCTTGTGCGATCCTTGATCCTCTACATACGGTGTACACGGAGGTCTCCCCGCCGGAATCTCTTGTGCACACCGGCAAAAACCGCTATTTCCGACACAAATACTCGTGAAATCAGGCTATAAGATAACCCCTAATTGGGCGTTATCATCTACCAATGGTGAACTCCGGCACCAAGGGTTTGTTAAGATCAACGTTGACACAAATCCGAGCATACTTTTATGGATTCCATTGGCCGAAACTAAATCAATCTTGAGAGGTTCTCCGAATTCCCTTGCAATTTTTTTCAAAACGTACTCGTGGTAATACTTTGAGGGAAGCTGCGGAAGACGAATCCAAACCGCCGTCATGTTGTTCTTAGCTTCAGACGGTTTAAAGTTGGCTTCCCATTTCCTCACAATCAAATAATGATCCATAATAATCCATGGCCCCCCTGTTAGCACTTTATCGTACTCCTCTTTCACAGAGAACTGGACAGTATAATACCCATCGGCCATGTCTTTAAAACTGCATCTTCCTTCCAATTGCCAAGGTTTATGCGCTCTTGCTTCCAGCAGCTTAAATCCTATTGTCCTGCCCAAAAGTTTCACAATAAGACAGTTTTAAAGGATTTGTTCAAGATTGCTCTGACCTTTTTGGATAGAAAGATTGTCGGATTTAGCGGATTCTCCTGGTTCTGCGCTTTAACACTCTGCCTTTCTTCTTCCTCCTCTGTTTCATCTTCAGAATCAACAAATTCATCAAACAATTTCTCTTTGTTTTCATCTCCTATAAGGATCTTTTTGAACGAATTGACCATCGTTCCTTTAATCCTTCTTAACTCCAACTCTTCTTCAGCTTCATCTCTGTTTCCTTCTAACCCCGCAGCATATGGATCTGCATCCATTTCCTCATTATTGAGGTTTATCTCTTTATCATTTTCACTGAAGATAACAATCTCTTTGCCCTTGTCTTTCCTAACACTTCTTGCAAGCTGATCTTCTTCTTCAACCGAGACCTCTGATTTGTTATCCATAAGCCGTGCACGGATTTCAAGTCTGAGAGAAAAAAGAAGAGAGAGTAGCGTTCTGTTTAATGTTCAGGAATCAAGAATACGGAAAAATCTGAAAAATGGGGGATTGACAATATATGGCACCCCCGGTATTGAAAAGGATTTGAGTTGAAATGACAATGTTGTCATCCGTCTCTCTCTCATTCCATTAAAATACAGATCTTGCTCTCATTGAAGAGCATACTTTTATTTGATTTGGTGTCGTGTTGAATAGGGAATTAAATTATATTATGACCTAGATTTATGATATTTAATTTAAACACGAGATGATTGTAATTTTGGCAAAATCGAGGCTGAATTGAACATAGCTAAGGATGATATACGAGTGGGGTGACAATCTTGAAGTGTGTTGTTGTAGATACTGCTTTCTGACATGGCTAATCTTAGCCACGTGGCGATCATCCAGCACACCATATTGTGCTCCACACACACAGGATCACCAGCCGAGCTGATCCATGTGGGGGCTGCGAGACAGGGCCCTCGCATACCACTGCACGGGACTTGTAGGGATTTGTGGTTTGGAGGCTAGGGTAAGCCCTGTCGCGTGCGAGCCAAGCCCGCGCGCGACCTTTAGTAACTGTTTTGAGAGATCTATGGCACGAGCTCCCTAGACCCGGTCAATCCGGTCAAACCCGGTCAACCTCGTAACGGTTCCGGTACTCGCGCACCACGTGCTCTAACGGTTCCTATATACTCGGACGAACGTGCCGTTACGGTTAAGCTAATTAAGCCGCCATTAATGGGCGCATTAACTACACTACAACGGCCACGTTCTCCAGTATATATATATCGTTACTCTTTCCATACAAAGAGAACAACACTGCCATACGCGGAAGCTCTGCCAAACCTCTGTCTCTCTCTCAGACATTGCTACTGACTTACTCTCTCCCTACACACACCCCTATTCTTCCTGTGCGATCCCTGATCCACTACGTACGGTGTACACGGAGGTCTCCCTGCCGGAATCTCTTGTGCACATTTTGGTGAACCCGACGTGAACTTACCAGCAAAAGCAACCATGTCTCAGGAGGACGATGTCAGCAACCGATCGCCTTCCGCCGAAACTCCCTCAGGAGAAGAAGTCCGCCGTACTCCGACGACACCCGGCGAGGCACCGACTTTAGAGTCTTTGGACGCCACTGTCCAAAGTCAGGCAAAAGCTCTCAAGTCTCAATCTGCGCAATTGGAACGGATTTTGGTCGTTCTGAACACCCTTGCACCAAATCCTCCACCGGTTACCGCTGTCCCTCAGGGAGGAGGTACCCCTACCGCTCCAGGATTGGGAGTATCGGCCACGCCCCCCAATCCTCATCTGCAGACTCCACCGTCGGCCACGCAGCTGCCTTCGGTCCAAGGGTCAACGGCGCAGATGCTACCCCCTGCTGCTCACGCCTCTCAGCCCACGGCTTTGGCGTCCAACCCAACTTTGCAATACACTCTGCCTCCACCAGCAACGATCTGGGGAAACGTGGGCAGTCAATACACTCCCAATCCTCCGGCGACATATGTGTCGCCACCGCCTACGGCAACCCCTCCGCCAGCTACAGAGGGGAGCATTCCGGAATGCATGACGTCTTTGCAGAAGCGCGTGGACTCCATCTTGGCTCATCAGTCGCTCGCGGATACCATCATCCCGAAGCTGGACAACGATCCGCCCATTCCACGGGAGATCTATCTCATGCCCAACCCAGTGGGGTACAAGGCTCCTAAATGGGATAAGTTCGAAGACGTCAATGGAAACGCCCATGAGCATGTCATGCGTTTCATTGATGTCATGGGTCCGTATGGAGCTGATCCCAAACTGCTGATGCGAGAATTCCCAAAGACTCTTGGGAATGTAGCATACAAATGGTACCGAACATTGGAGGCCGGATCCGTGAAGACCTGGGACGACATGGTCCAGAAGTTCTACACTAAGTTCTTCCAGATGGAGGAGAAGGTGACGATGATCCATCTCTCGCGGATGTATCAGAAACGCGAGGAGGATGGGATCACTTTCATCAAGAAATTCAGAGCGAAATCTCTGGAGTGCAAGGATCCCATGCTCGAAAGCCGACTCGTAGAGATATGCCTGCAGTGCATGCGAGATGAGTACAAGAGCATGCTAATCAATTTGCAAACACCCACGTTCTCAAAGCTCATCGAGTGCACGATGAACATCGAGCCCATCGTCGAGAGACAGAGAAAGAAGAGCGCTCCAGAACGATCTGCGAGCGGCACCACCTACAAGATCGGCAGATTCGGCTACAAGCGAGGACGCGAAGCTGAGGTCAACGCGGTTTCGCCTCAGAAACAAGCAAAAGCCGGAAACTTCGATGCACCGCCTCTGCCATGCTCGGTGGAGGAAGCAAGCGATCTCTGTAGACAGTGGCGTAAAGACGGCATCCTGCCACCGCTAGAGCAAAAACCCTCCAAGGAAATGACGAGGGATCCTAAGTGGTGCGAATACCACGGCAAGGTCATGCACCCCACAGCCGAGTGCAAGAAGCTCAGATTCGCGTTCGACCAGAAGATGAAGAACGGCGAACTCATCGTCAGCGACCACCGGAAGGATGTGCGCAACAACCCACTGCCTGCCCATACAGATTCGGGCTCAAAAGGCAAGGAGGTCGCCATGATCTCAATAGTGGACCTGGAAGAAGTCGCAGACGATGGTCTACCCATCATTGCTGAAGTCCATGAAGAGGAAGACTACAGCATGGACACGGAGGATGAGCGTGCCGACCGCATGAAAGGGTCGCATGGCTTCAACAAATTCTTCGACGAGATGAACTTCTCCGAAAAATGCAGATCGGATATGACAAAGGCAATCTTAAGGATAGCGGAGGACTACGAAGAGGAACTTGTGGTCTCCAACGGGAAGGTCATCAGGGCGTCCCGTCCCACAGAAAAGATTATGACCTTTTCTGCCAGCGACAAGAAGACAGATGCGAGCCATCAGAAGCCCCTGTACGTGACCGCCATCATCAACGGCGTCGAATTCAAGCGAGCATTCGTCGATGGAGGAGCAGCGGTCAATGTTGTTCCACTCCACACACTGAAGCTAGCAGGGATCCCCGAGCACAAAGTGGTCAAACGTCCATCCCCGCTGGTGGGATTCGGAAGCGACTCTAGAATGACGATCGGATGGATCCGCCTAGGCGTTCAGATTGGTAAGATCAAGTGTTCGGCGAAGTTCTATGTCATAGATGCGAACACCACATATCACATGATCATCGGTCGAGCCTGGTGTAGATACTGCTTTCTGACATGGCTAATCTTAGCCACGTGGCGATCATCCAGCACACCATATTGTGCTCCACACACACAGGATCACCAGCCGAGCTGATCCATGTGGGGGCTGCGAGACAGAGCCCTCGCATACCACTGCACGGGACTTGTAGGGATTTGTGGTTTGGAGGCTAGGGTAAGCCCTGTCGCGTGCGAGCCAAGCCCGCGCGCGACCTTTAGTAACTGTTTTGAGAGATCTATGGCACGAGCTCCCTAGACCCGGTCAATCCGGTCAAACCCGGTCAACCTCGTAACGGTTCCGGTACTCGCGCACCACGTGCTCTAACGGTTCCTATATACTCGGACGAACGTGCCGTTACGGTTAAGCTAATTAAGCCGCCATTAATGGGCGCATTAACTACACTACAACGGCCACGTTCTCCAGTATATATATCGTTACTCTTTCCATACAAAGAAAACAACACTGCCATACGCGGAAGCTCTGCCAAACCTCTGTCTCTCTCTCAGACATTGCTACTGACTTGCTCTCTCCCTACACACACCCCTATTCTTCCTGTGCGATCCCTGATCCACTACGTACGGTGTACACGGAGGTCTCCCTGCCGGAATCTCTTGTGCACATTTTGGTGAACCCGACGTGAACTTACCAGCAAAAGCAACCATGTCTCAGGAGGACGATGTCAGCAACCGATCGCCTTCCGCCGAAACTCCCTCAGGAGAAGAAATCCGCCGTACTCCGACGACACCCGGCGAGGCACCGACTTTAGAGTCTTTGGACACCACTGTCCAAAGTCAGGCAAAAACTCTCAAGTCTCAATCTGCGCAATTGGAGCGGATCTTGGCCATTCTGGGCACCCTTGCGCCAAATCCTCCACCAGGTACCGCCACCCCTCAGGGAGGAGGAACCCCTACTGCTCCAGGATTGGGAGTATCGGCCACGCCTCCCAACCCTCATCTGCAGACTCCGCCGTCGGCCGCGCAGCTGCCTTCGATCCAAGGATCAACAGCGCAAATGCTACCCCCTGCCGCTCACGCCTCTCAGCCCACGGCTTTGGCGTCTAACCCAACTTTGCAGTACACTCTGCCTCCACCGGCGACCATATGGGGAAACGCGGGCAGTCAATACACTCCCAATCCTCCGGCGGCATATGTGTCGCCACCGCCTACGGCAACCCCTCCGCCAGCTACAGAGGGGAGCATTCCAGAATGCATGACGTCTTTGCAGAAGCGCGTGGACTCCATCTTGGCTCATCAGTCGCTCGCGGATACCATCATCCCGAAGCTAGACAACGACCCGCCCATTCCACGGGAGATCTATCTCATGCCTAACCCGGTGGGGTACAAGGCTCCCAAATGGGACAAGTTCGAAGACGTCAATGGAAACGCCCATGAGCATGTCATGCGTTTCATCGATGTCATGGGTCCATACGGAGCTGATCCTAAACTGCTGATGCGAGAGTTCCCAAAGACTCTTGGGAATGTAGCATACAAATGGTACCGGACGTTGGAGCCCGGATCTGTGAAGACTTGGGACGACATGGTCCAGAAGTTCTACACCAAGTTCTTCCAGATGGAAGAGAAGGTGACGATGATCCACCTCTCGCGGATGTATCAGAAACGCGAGGAAGATGGAATCACTTTCATCAAGAAATTCAGAGCGAAATCCTTAGAATGCAAGGACCCAATGCTCGAGAGTCGGCTCGTAGAGATATGCCTGCAGTGCATGCGAGATGAGTACAAGAGCATGCTAATCAATTTGCAAACACCCACGTTCTCAAAGCTCATCGAGTGCACGATGAACATCGAGCCCATCGTCGAGAGACAGAGAAAGAAGAGCGCTCCAGAACGACCTGCGAGCGGCACCACCTACAAGATCGGCAGATTCGGCTACAAGCGAGGACGCGAAGCTGAGGTCAACGCGGTTTCGCCTCAGAAGCAAGCGAAAGTCGCAAACTTCGATGCACCGCCTCTGCCATGCTCGGTGGAGGAAGCAAGCGATCTCTGTAGACAGTGGCGTAAAGACGGCATCCTGCCACCGCTAGAGCAAAGACCCTCCAAGGAGATGACGAGGGACCCCAAGTGGTGCGAATACCACGGCAAGGTCATGCACCCCACGGCCGAGTGCAAGAAGCTCAGATTCGCGTTCGACCAGAAGATGAAGAACGGCGAACTCATCGTCAGCGACCACCGGAAGGATGTGCGCAACAACCCACTGCCTGCCCATACAGATTCGGGCTCAAAGGGCAAGGAGGTCGCCATGATCTCAATAGTGGACTTGGAAGAAGTCGCAGAGGATGGTCTACCCATCATCGCTGAAGTCCATGAAGAGGAAGACTACAGCATGGACACGGAGGATGAGCGTGCCGACCGCATGAAAGGGTCGCACGGCTTCAACAAATTCTTCGACGAGATGAACTTCTCCGAAAAATGCCGATCGGATATGACAAAGGCAATCTTAAGGATAGCGGAGGACTACGAAGAGGAACTCGTAGTCTCCAACGGGAAGGTCATCAGGGCGTCCCGTTCCACAGAAAAGATTATGACCTTTTCTGCCAGCGACAAGAAGACAGATGCGAGCCATCAGAGGCCCCTGTACGTGACCGCCATCATCAACGGCGTCGAATTCAAGCGAGCATTCGTCGATGGAGGAGCAGCGGTTAATGTTGTTCCACTCCACACACTGAAGCTAGCAGGGATCCCCGAGCACAAAGTGGTCAAACGTCCATCCCCGCTGGTGGGATTCGGAAGCGACTCTAGAATGACGATCGGATGGATCCGCCTCGGCGTTCAGATTGGTAAGATCAAGTGTTCGGCGAAGTTCTATGTCATAGATGCGAACACCACATATCACATGATCATCGGTCGAGCCTGGATTCATCGCTTCGACGCAATCCCTTCGACGGCTCACCAGGTGATGAAAGCCATCTGGAACGACAGGATTGTCGAGATACCGGCCTCAACTAACCCGTTCAACCTGGACGAAGCACATCTCAGCGAGGCGGTGTGGTTCACCGAGATGGCGGACGAGCAAACACCCGGACCATTCAACCCTACTCCTTTACCTCTCTGGGAGGACATCAAGGACCAGTCACCTGCAGGCGTGATGGTGACAAGGGGAGACACCGAAGAAAAGCCGCCTACCCACGAAGAGGCGCCGCGCATCGCATATCATCGCAAGAGTGTCTACACTCTGAAGAGGATCGCAAAACACGACCCCGAGGGCAAGGAGATAGAAAGCTTCTACGCCAACGGAAAGAAATGCTATCGCATATGAAGGTGCGCGGGGACGTCCTCACACGGGCATGAGGATGTCCCTGGGCAAATCAATCAAATCGAGCAAGTTGCGCTGACAGAAGAGCCAACACAGGTCGTTTCGGACGAGAAACTCAAAGAAGCACCCGAATGCATGGAAGACAGGCCGCGACCACAAAAGCAAGAGCTAAAGGAGGTGTTCCTCAGCCCGAACGAGGAAAAGAAAAGGCCAGTCTTCCTGAGTGCGGACCTCACAAGCGAAGAGGAACAAGGGCTGCTACAGCTTCTAACTGAATACAAGGACGTATTCGCATGGGAATACGATGAAATGCCAGGTCTGGACACGAGCATCACCATGCACCGTTTAGACATTATCCCAGGGTCTAAACCGGTCAAGCAAAGCACCAGAAGTTTCAGGCCAGAGCTCAACGTCAAGATCAAGCAGGAGATTGTCAAACTCCTAGACGCCAAGTTCATAGAGCCAAATCACCATCCCACATGGTTGGCCAACATCGTGCCGGTAGTGAAGAAGAACGGACAGCTCCGCATCTGCGTGGACTTCCGCGATCTCAATCGCTTCTGCCCTAAGGACGATTTCCCACTGCCTAACATCGACTTACTTATCGATTCGACGGCAGGCCATCGCATGTTCAGTTTCATGGACGGTTTCAGCGGATACAATCAGATCAAAATGGACCCCGAAGATGCGAGGAAAACTGCATTCATCACTCCCGTGGGGGTATTTAACTACACGGTAATGCCGTTCGGTCTTAAGAACGCAGGGGCAACCTATCAGCGGGCTATGATGGCCCTGTTCCACGACATGATGCACAAAGAGGTGGAATTCTATGTGGATGACTTGGTAGTCAAATCCAAGCACGAAGCAGATCACCTTGCAGACCTGCGAAAGGTGTTCAACAGATGCAGAAGCTTTCAACTAAAAATGAACCCCATGAAATGCGCATTCGGCGTAACTTCGGGAAAGTTTTTGGGATGCGTGGTTCATCGCCAAGGGATCGAGCCTGACCCTGCGAAAGTGTCAGCCATCACCAGCATGACGCCACCTCACAACCAAAGCGCCTTGAAAACATTCTTGGGAAAATTGTCATATCTGCGGAGATTCATCCCAGCAATCGCCGAAATCACATGCTGTTTCAGCACTCTTCTCAAGAAGGACGCCGCGTACAACTGGGCTCCTGACCATGAAGCCGCATTCGAAAAGCTAAAGGAGATACTTACATCCCCAAAGATCATGATCGCGCCTCAACTGGGATCACCGCTGCTGCTATATCTTACATCAACAAGGAGATCTATAGGAGCACTCTTGGCTCAGGTGTATGAGGGCCAAGAGAGGCCTATCTATTACATCTCTCGCATCGTACAGCCTGCTGAGTCAAGGTACACAGACATCGAACGTCACTGCCTTGCCTTATTCTTTGTGATAGAGAAGTTGAGACACTATTTTGCATCGCACAAAGTAGTGGTGGTCACCAAAAGCGACCCCATAAGATACTTGCTAACTCACACTACTCCGGGCGGGAGATTGGCGAAATGGTACATGACCATCTCTCAATACGATATCACATGCGTGAAGCCAAGGGCGATCAAGTCGCAGGCGGTAGCAGATCTGCTGGCACAGTTTCCCGACAACAGCCACGAACCTGTGATCGAAGAAGAGCTCGAAGGCCCTGAAATCTACGCGATCGACGTGCCCTATTGGACCCTCCACTTCGACGGTTCGTCAACCAGAAAAGGTGGAGGCATTGGGATAGTCTTGACAAAGCCCGACGGGGAAGTCATACAGATGTCCGCAAAACTCAACTTCGCAGTCACGAACAACGAGGCGGAATACGAAGCTCTTATCGCGGGGCTCCGTGCAGCGAAAGCTCTGGAAGTGAGCAACTTAACAGTCATGGGAGACTCCAAGCTGATTGTTAAGCAAGCCTCGGGCGAGTATGGTCTGAAGGAAATCAACCTCCTGTCATACCGCACTCTAGTGCAAAAGCTGATGCAGCAATTCTGCGACGTGAAATACGAGCACAAGCCCCGAGCGGACAACAGGCATGCAGACGCCTTAGCAACTCTGGGATCTAAGGTCAGCATAGACAAATGCCCCGCGAGGATTTCCATCGAAGTGCGAACATCGTCGGCATTAACAGAAGATGCGTGCGACGACGAACACGTAGATGACGCAGATTGGCGAAAAACAATCCTGCAAGCTATTGCGAAAGGCACCAGCAGCGAGAGCTGGGCACTCACGAAAGGATACTGCATCCACGACAATACCCTTTACTACAAGGGTCCTGGAGGGATACTCATGCGATGTGTCTCCGAGCAAGAGGGACAACAGCTGTTAGAAAGGATTCACCAACACGCTTGCGGAGAAAGCGAGGTGTCAATCTACAGGAAAGCTCAGAGATATGGCATTCATTGGCCAGGCATGTCAACAGCTGCAGCCCTGATACAAGGGAAGTGCGAGAGTTGCGCACTAATCAAAGATTCTCTACTTGTCGCTCTAATCGATGACGACACAGACTGGAGGAAGCCATTGTTCGAATTCCTCACCCAGGGTACCGTACCCGAATCGAGAAAAGAGGCCGACAAATTGAGAAGGAAAGCTTCTCGATACGTGGTTCAGGAAAACCTGCTTTGGCGAAAAGGCCACGAGGGCAACTTGCTGCGATGCCTAGACGATAGGGAAGCACAAGAAGTCATGGACCTCTCTCATCAGGTGGAACACCAGGGAGGTGCGAAATTGTGCAGACAGCTCCTCTCAATCGGATACTTCTGGCCCACGATGGAAGCCGATTGCCGCACCAAGGTGCGACGCTGTCAAGAATGTCAATTCAAAGGGAACCTAGTGCACGCTCCCGCCGTGGATCTACATGCATTAGGGACGCCATGGCCATTTCACACATGGGCTTTGGATTTCATTGGCCCCATCCGACCAACGTCACATGGGAACCATTTCATTCTCACCGCAACTGAGCTGTTCACCAAATGGGTGGAAGCAATACCACTAAAGACGGCAAACGCGCTGGCTGTGGTCAACTTCATCCAGGAAAACATCGTATGCAGGTTCGGAATCCCGAATACTATTCTTTCAGATAACGGTACTCCTTTTGTTAATCGTCAGGTAGCCACGAGACTTGCGGAGTACAATATCAGGCAAATATGCTCTACTCCCTATTATCCAAAGGGAAACGGACAAGCCGAGGCGACTAACAAAACGCTGCTGAGAATTCTGAGCAAGATGGTCGCAGATGACCACAAGAAGTGGGCCGACTCTCTTAACATAGCTCTGTGGGCCTACAGGACCTCTCCAAGAACACCCACAGGGGCTTCGCCATTTCTATTATGTTATGGGGCCGAAGCTGTAGTACCTGCGGAGGTCAGAGTCAATTCGGCACGGCTGGCCTTCCATGCGCTCTATGAAAATCAACGCGATCACGATTTAGTCTTGCTAGAAGAAAAGCGAGAACAAGCCAAAAAGACTAACAAGCGGTACCAAGAAAGAATCGCTCGCGCCTACAACAAGACAGTTCAGCGGCGAGATTTCGCAGTTGGCGACCTGGTCTTGCGCGCGTCCGACCACTGCATGCGAGAAGCGACTCATCCGAAGTTCGCAGCCAACTGGGAAGGACCCTTCGAAGTCACAGAAGTCTTCGATAGTGGCTACTGCAGCATACGAAGGTTGCACGGCTCAGCCTCAACTCCGAGCTCAGTCAACATGCGCTGGATCAAGAAGTACTATCCTTGACTCCTCTTATTTCATACGTTTTATGATAACGTTGCTTAATATCTCATGTGGCTACGATTAATGCAATCTCCTCTCCCATATGAGAGGATTGTAATTCTACCTCTCCCATATGAGAGCGATGTAATAAAAGAATTCTCCCAAATGAGAAGTTCATATTTCTAGCCGCTTATATTGCTCTATTTTATTTAAATATCTCCGTTAACAATGATTCATTCGCTGCAAATAGCAATTCATGCAAATGTGGTCTTAATTGATCATCAAAAGCCTATCTCTACGATAGCAGCAAACACAAATGCGATCTTTATTGATCATCAAAGCCTATCTCATACGATAGCAAACGCGATCTCAATTGATCATCTAAAGCCTATCTTCTACGATAGCAGCCAAACGCAAACGCGATCTCAATCGATCATCAGAGCCTATCTCATACGATAGCAAACGCGATCTTAACTGATCATCAAAGCCTATCTCATACGATAGCAAACGCGATCTCAAGCGATCATCAAAGCCTATCTCATACGATAGCAAACGCGATCTCAATCGATCATCAGAGCCTATCTCATACGATAGCAAACGCGATCTTAACTGATCATCAAAGCCTATCTCATACGATAGCAAACGCGATCTCAAGCGATCATCAAAGCCTATCTCATACGATAGCAAACGCGATCTCAAGCGATCATCAAAGCCTATCTCATACGATAGCAAACGCGATCTTAACTGATCATCAAAGCCTATCTCATACGATAGCAAACGCGATCTCAAGCGATCATCAAAGCCTATCTCATACGATAGCAAACGCGATCTCAAGCGATCATCAAAGCCTATCTCATACGATAGCAAACGCGATCTCAATCGATCATCAAAGCCTATCTCGTACGATAGCAAACGCGATCTCAACCGATCATCAAAGCCTATCTCATACGATAGCAAACACGATCTCAATCGATCATCTAAAGCCTATCTCTTACGATAGCAGCTACACGCGAGTGCGATCTTAAGTGATCATCTAAAGCCCATCTCCTACGATGGCAGCCAATGCAAATGCGATCTTAAGTGATCATCCAAAGCCCATCTCCTACGATGGCAGCCAATGCAAATGCGATCTTAAGTGATCATCCAAAGCCCATCTCCTACGATGGCAGCCAATGCAAATGCGATCTTCAGTGATCATCTAAAGCCTATCTCTCATGGTAGCAATCAAATGCGAATGTGATCTCAATTGATCATGTAAAGCCTACTTCTTACGGTAGCAATCAAATACAAATGAGATCTTAAGTGATCGTGCAAAGTTTATCTTTTACAATAGCAGTCAAGCGCGAATGCGATCCTGAATGACTGTTGAAGCCTATCTTTTGCGATAGCAGTCCGCACGAATACGATCTTAAGTGATCATCTGAAGCCTATCTCTTACGATAGCAGCCAAACAAAAATGCGATCTTAAAAGATCATCCAAACTCTATCTTTTGCAATAGCAGCGAAAATACAAAATGATCTCAATCGATCATCTAAAGCCTATCTATAGAAGATAGCAGGTTCTACAGATGCGATCTTATAATGGTCTTCTTAAGCCTATCTATTACGATAGCAATTTCTACGCAAAGTAATTTTGGTTAATTACCCAAGCCCGCCTGGTATGATGGCAACGTACGTGCAGAATCATTTTATTAGATCTTCCAAAGATCTATCTGCTGTGATAGCAGTTTATGCGAGAAACGATCTCAAACAAAGCCTATCTTCTATGATAGCAATTTGCATGGCTCAACGATCTTGATTAATCTCTGGAAAATTATCCGGAACGATGGCAACGTTGTGAACGTGATCTCATACGATTTACAACGACCAACTACAAGCCCATCCGTCAAGATGGCACAGCTGCGAAAGTACGATCTTAAATGATCTAGCGAAACGTCTGCGAATTGACATCGCATATGAGAAATCATTACATGGAATTATGCAAGGCAAAACAAGCCGAAACGCATGCGAAATTGTATTTTGTTGCAAAGAACAGATAATACAAGAGCTATTTATCATTATGAGTCAAATGACTTACAATTTATCTATCTAGATAGCAGCTTACAAGCGAAAAGCTCGCATCTAACTACACAGCCAACATGGCTTGCAATGCATTCGAAAAATGGCTGATAAGCCAGAGATGCACCAAGGAAACTCTCGACTAAGAAAAGAGAGAATCCACCGGTCTTGATACCGGCAGCACAGCGTGCGAATCTGCGGCCAAAGATCTATAGCAAAAGGGATGCTGCCGCGAAGAGATCAACTCGCCATTCGCTACATCCCTAGCAGTAAGGTCAGGGATACAATATGCCCAGGACCCCAAAGAATGACTAAAGCCTCTGTCTGATCAAGGTAGGCGCCGGAGGAGCTTCCTGTTCCGACAGATGCTACTCCGCAAAACAGGCGAAGCAGTCATTCCTCTGGTGATGGACTCCTTGTCATGTTGGACAAGGGCATTGACGAGCACCCCGACCTCACAAATTTGAGGGAGAGGGATTCTTCTCTGGAGATGCTGAAGAAGAATCCCGCCGTTCATTACGAGACGGTAGTACGGTCACTACGGCGCTGCACCTCGCCACGAGGCGGCCGGAAACATGACCTGCACACATAATACACGAAGAAATTTCTTCGAACACACATGAGGTATTATCTGCATCCTCTTTATGACGGTTATAAACGGCAATGAGCCTCATAAAGTGGATCTTGGAAACTATTTCTATGGCACAAAGCGCAAACTCAGGATTCAAAGCCTGAAGTCGCCATGAATCAACGAAAAACAAGCGTTGAAGCCAGCAGTCGTAAAGACTCACGGCAAAGCACATGTTTGGGATGAAGAACCCAAATGACAAAGGCAGGGTTTATATAGGCCCTGTGGAGACTCTTCGGTTGCTTAAGATGAGTCAGCAAATTCAAAAAGAGGGTAAGTTCAATCACTTACGCCTTGAAAAGCGGTAACAATCAATTACCCTACTAAAGGCTACGACGATTCGGTTGCGTATCCTAATAAATGACGGATAGTCATGATTCGGATGGACTTCCCAACGGAAGCGTGCTTATCTGCCGAGAAATTAGCGCGAAAATCAAGCAAAGAATCAATTGCTGATGTCATAATTGGATATGCACAGAAAATGTCCAATCAAATCCCGAAAAGGGCAAAACGGGCAAACTCATTGTTTGTTGTCAAAAAAGAGGGGGGAGAAACCCTAGCAACATTACATTAATGTTTCAAAGCATTACATTAATGTCTCAGCCATTTTCCTTTCTTTTCAAAAAAACGAAAAGTCAAAACAAATTTTTGACTAAGGAGTCCTGGGGCTCGAACTGCTCGATCAGCCTCTCCACTTGTTGCACTTCTTGCTTTAGCTGCTCGCACTTGGCATTCATTTCGTCATACAGCTTCAAAGCTTCATCAACCTTTTGCTTTTGCTGCTCCACCTTCTGCATCTCAGCTGCGAGATTCTGGTGCCCAAGATTCAAGGTTACAGCTGCGCGAATCAGTGTAACTCTGTCCTTGAGGAATTTCAAACCAAGTCTGCCTTGGACTTTGAGCACGAGATTTTGGCACATGCCACACAGCAATTCAGCACTCTGGGCCGAAATGGTCGCAGGTGTAGCCGCACACAGCTGCTCTAATATCCAGATGGCTTCAGTAAGGAATAGCCTCCTGTCAAAAGGACTGATCTCCAGACACCTCACAAACGATCGGGGGTATCTGAGGCGCATTCGAACCACCCAGTCTACATCGGTTTGCTTCAAACCTGAGACATCAAAAACGAGTTGTAATGTCAGAACTCGCAAGCAAATAATACGACGTGCGAATGGTAAGTCTCTACTTACCAGTGCCTTCCAGAATTTGGTGAATAGAGGGAATGCGAGCCACCGGGTTGTTCGAAGACTGCCCTCGCTCCATGGCTCTCCTATCAGCTGCGAGCTCCAACCTCTCATAGTCAGGAGGAAGAGTGTAGGCCGCACCAGCTGCGACTACGTTCCCAACCTGCGAGCCCCAAATGCTCCACGCAGGAATAGATGCTTCCGGCTCAGTCATTGCCGGAGGCACAGGAACAGCTGAAGTCGTTGGGCGAAAGACATTCTCAGGTGCGAAAATATTAGCATCACTTGTCCCTTCTTCCCCACCACCGGTACGGACACCTTCGTCCATCGGCACAGCATCAGCTTCGACATCATCGGAGAGTTCAATGACATCCTCGAGATGCTCACTCGCGTGTCCAGTAGCTGCGACGGGCTTCTCAGTATGAGAGCTCGAGATTGGAACATGGGATGCAGAAGGCTGACTTCTCTGCTCCAGCTCAGGTTCCTCAGCATGACCTGCGATACCAAATGCGACAATATGAGGTAACTTGTGTTATAAGTTATTTCACTATCTTTGGTAAAGCTAAGAATAAGCACCTCCACGCGAAGGTGGGATTAAGGTATCCTCATCGTACACTAGGGACGTGGAACCGTGCCCTATCAGTGTATCTTCACTAAGCAAATCTTTAAGAGAAGCATGACCTGGGACGCAAGTAAACCAGTCATGATTTTGCCTCAAGTGGCTACAGCCTAGCATGCGCGTGTTACTCAAAACAATTACCTGAGGGTTCTCCGCATTTGCTTACCAACCAACGGCGAATGTCAGGCTTTGACACACCGTGCTTTAACGCACCCACAATTACATCTCTATAAGTAACTGCGAGATTGAAGATCTCACCTTTATCGCCACCTGCGATCTCTGCGAAGTCCGCTTGGACTTGCTCTAGCTCTGCTGTGTCCTCTTCAGGAACCTCATCTTCCTCCTCCACATGAGGAGCCACTTCTTCGGGAAGCTCGTCTTCCTCGCCAGTTGGACGCGCTAAGTCGTCAACATGCCGCTCCTCGAGGCTCCGCTGTTTCACAAGCTCGAGCTCCTCTTCCTCTCGCTGCCTTCTTCTCGCAGCAGCCTCCGCGGCTGTCTTCCGGGATTCAGCAAGAACATCCTCGCTTATGGGATCATCTGAAACGCCAGCATGGGCATTTCTCTTTTGCCTCTTGGCCACAAGGCCACCAACGGCTTCATCATCATCACCTGCGAATATACAATTGGTTCAAAGAAAAGAACTGCATAGAGGTCATGATAAAGGACAAGAAAATGCGGCGGAAGTACCTCCTGACTCTTCCTCGCGCATTACAACTGTTCCTTCTTCTTCTCCGTTACTTGCCTGGGGCTCCTGCCTCTCTTCCTCTTCCTCTTGGTTGAATGGAACGAAGGTCTCGACTGCGAGATCTTTTCGCACCTTGCCGGGCATACGACCCTTACCTTTGTCCTTGACAGAAAGGGACCTCGCTGGGGGCGAAGCTGGAGCGCTCCTAGGGGAAGAAATCGTAATCCCCTTTTGCCTAGGCCTCTTCGCTCTCGGCGCCGCAGTCGCTGGAGGGGACGGGTCATCTCTAGGAGGAGACGGAGCCGGAGGGTTGTCTATCAGCGAGTCAGCAAAAGTGTTCATGACCCCGCGAACTTTTGTTTCGACCTCGGCATCCATCCTCCATGCTAGCCGATACGACTCCCCCCTTCTTCTGGTCGCAACAATGGTATCCACCAGCGATTTGGAACGGTCACCAGCTGCGAACCTCCGCACATGACACTAGACAATACAGAACAAAAAGCATCAGTGCAAGCAAATCAAAGAGCTCAAAGCACACAAGGAAACTGCTTACCTCAGCAAACGCCTTGCTATATTTGATGACCTGCGTGTCACCCTTCTTGATTGCATCGACCTGCTCCTTCAGAATGAAATCGGGGCACAAATGATTCTCGCGGTCCAACAACGAGTAGCAACCGTACTCAGACTCGCTCAAACTGCAATTGGGGCGAAACGGAAAAGAGTTTCTCTTGATCAAGGGGGCTCTTCCTGGCTGCGCCGCCGCCTCCGTCTCCATCCTCGTATGCTGGGCAATCCAGTATGCGATCCAATTCTGGGAACAACCACCCCTGCGAGTTCCCGCAGGCTGCTCAAAGGGAAGATTGCTCATAAGGACCGTCTTGCATTCCTTTGTCAGCAAGCGCTTGTAGCACCCTCTAACGATTGACTGGGGCCAGATTGATGGGGCCACCGCATCGAAACCAAACTGAGGAGAGACCCGAGTGGGGTCAACATCCACTGTAAGCCTTTCATATCGTGGCGCGAGCTCACGAATATGCTCTGCAAGTGCAGGAAGAGAACCTCGCAGACACCAGCAAAAGAACTCACGATAGCGCTCGTGGAAATGCGATCCCTTTTCAAAGAGAAGGTCTTCTGACAAGACCATACCTTCGGAGGGGTATAGCTTCGGAAACCACCGCACATTCTCAACACGTGTGGCGTAAGGCCTGGCAGTGAACTCCCTTCGCTTGTCGCATATCAAGCTCCAAGTACACTTGGTGTTGCTTGCACCAAACCATCTCGCAGCCCTTCCGCTGTTGAGCGCTTTCGTCTCGCCTGGGGGACACCACTTCTCAAGTGGGAGGGGAGTTGGAGCATAAGACGGCCAACGCTCGAAAACCCACATTGTCAAAAAGCTGATATTGACAAAGGTCAGAACATCGAGGCGGCCACGCGATTCCCTCATCGCCAGAACCAGCTGATCCAGCCTGTAATATAGCGTGCCCAAGACCAAGGGTCCAAGTGCAACTCTCTGGCCAAGAGCGAGCCTCACCGCAAGTGGCAGCACATGGTAGAAGACCCCATCATGGGGGTGACCATCAATCAGAAATCTCGACAGCCAAGCACAAAGAAAGGCGCAAAGGGTCAAATGATAACCCTTGCCCTCTACGTAATTCTCGGCCTCCGGGTCCTCGCTCAAAAGCTTCTTAGTAATGCTGCTGCTCGCATAGTCTCGGAAGAAGTACTGCAACCATTTGTTCCAGGTATTCTTCGCAGACGTATCAACCAGCTGCCAGTTCGGAAGAGGTTTTGTACTGGTCCACCGAGTGGAGATTTTCTTCACCTCTGCTAAGCACTCCTCCATCTGCGCGTACAAGGCTAATTCCGCAGATGTCCTTAAGTGACTCAAGGGGTCCACCTCGCCCATGGGGGAAAGCTCATACAGCATCTGAACGTCCTCGAGCGTGGGGGCAGCCTCGAACTCAGCAAAGTGAAACGTGTGAGTCGCAGGCGAATAGCGGGACAGAAGGTCTAGAAGCATGGACTGATCCAACTTCACGGCAGCACCCTTCATAGCACGAACAGCGAAGAAAATGCCGGCTTCATCAAGAGTTTCGGCGTAATTACCCAACACGTGGTCAGTCCACTCATCCATATAGTCCAACTTCTGGACAAACGCCTGAGTAGAAATCGCAGTGTATGGGAAGTGCCCGTTCTCGATTCCCAATCGAACCACATCCTCGGAGCCAACTAACTCGAGCAAGGCTGAGTTAACTGGGCGAGTCAGTGTTAACAACTGCTCAACGGGAACAGGATCAGGCATCCTCTTCGCCTTCACCCTCGCGTGGTAAAAATCTTTCCCACCCAGAAAGGGGGCTTTTCGCCACAGAGACTGCGGAAGCTCCGGCATCTCTTCATCTTCCTTGACGGGTCTGGTTACCCTTGTTTTGGCCATTCCTGCGAAAGGGCAAAAAAAAAAAAAAAAGGGGGGAGAAATACCACACCAGTCAGTTTGAATTTTGAATTCGAGACTTATGCAAAGGAATGCAAACAGTTCCGGTACCGATTTCAGAAATTGGGTAATTGCAAGATCCAATATCGTCGAAAGAGTAAAGCGAAGCGGGATTAAAGATCAAAACCTCTTCACAGATTCCATGGGTTTACAGATTCAACGCAGTTCAAGGCAAACGCCGGTACTTTAAAATCAAAAAGTAAACGAGGCCAACCTTGTTTCCTTGAAGCCTGCTTGGATATGCACAGTTGAAGAATACGATTTGCAGTTCTGAACTGATGGTTAATGATCTGGATCTGCTCTCGAAGATCTCCGGGTACCATTCACTTTAAGAGAAAGAAGCAATGCTTTGCAATGATGGGATACAAGGTATTTATCCAAAAGAATGAGGGGTTGCGTCCCTTCAGTAGTCGAATCGCAACCGTCACCGTCGTGTCGCGCAATCACAGGACGGGCTGACGTCACGCCTAAAACCCTAAAGGTCAGATGGCACGACTCTAGGGGTTTTAGGTCATAATTACACGCACGGGGGCTGAATCTACCCGTATTTGAATTGGTACGTGACGACGACGCGCATGTTGGTTTCCGCGCATGGAAGCCTATACAGCTACAAGCCTTCACGCGCAGAAAGGGGGCTAATGTAGATACTGCTTTCTGACATGGCTAATCTTAGCCACGTGGCGATCATCCAGCACACCATATTGTGCTCCACACACACAGGATCACCAGCCGAGCTGATCCATGTGGGGGCTGCGAGACAGAGCCCTCGCATACCACTGCACGGGACTTGTAGGGATTTGTGGTTTGGAGGCTAGGGTAAGCCCTGTCGCGTGCGAGCCAAGCCCGCGCGCGACCTTTAGTAACTGTTTTGAGAGATCTATGGCACGAGCTCCCTAGACCCGGTCAATCCGGTCAAACCCGGTCAACCTCGTAACGGTTCCGGTACTCGCGCACCACGTGCTCTAACGGTTCCTATATACTCGGACGAACGTGCCGTTACGGTTAAGCTAATTAAGCCGCCATTAATGGGCGCATTAACTACACTACAACGGCCACGTTCTCCAGTATATATATCGTTACTCTTTCCATACAAAGAAAACAACACTGCCATACGCGGAAGCTCTGCCAAACCTCTGTCTCTCTCTCAGACATTGCTACTGACTTGCTCTCTCCCTACACACACCCCTATTCTTCCTGTGCGATCCCTGATCCACTACGTACGGTGTACACGGAGGTCTCCCTGCCGGAATCTCTTGTGCACACCTGGATTCATCGCTTCGACGCAATCCCTTCGACGGCTCACCAAGTGATGAAAGCTATCTGGAACGACAGGATTGTCGAGATACCAGCCTCAACTAACCCGTTCAACTTGGACGAAGCACATCTCAGCGAGGCGGTATGGTTCACCGAGATGGCGGACGAGCAAACACCCGGACCATTCAACCCTACTCCTTTGCCTCTCTGGGAGGACATCAAGGACCAGTCACCTGCGGGCGTGATGGTGACAAGGGGAGATGCAAACGAAAAGCCGCCTACACACGAAGAGGCGCCGCGCATCGCATATCATCGGAAGAATGTGTACACTCTTAAGAGGATTGCAAAGCACGACCCCGAGGGTAAGGAGATAGAGAGCTTCTACGCCAACGGGAAGAAATGCTATCGCATATGAAGGTGCGCGGGGACGTCCTCACACGGGCATGAGGGTGTCCCTGGGCAAATCAATCAAATCGAGCAAGTTGCGCTGACAGAAGAGCCAACACAGATCGTTTCGGACGAGAAACTCAAAGAAGCGCCCGAATGCATGGAAGACAGGCCACGACCACAAAAGCAAGAGCTAAAGGAAGCGTTCCTCAGCCCGAACGAGGACAAGAGGAGGCCAGTCTTCTTGAGTGCGGACCTCACAAGCGAAGAGGAACAAGGGCTGCTGCAGCTCCTAACGGAGTACAAGGACGTATTCGCATGGGAATACGACGAAATGCCAGGTCTGGACACGAGCATCACCATGCACCGTTTAGACATCATCCCAGGGTCTAAACCGGTCAAGCAAAGCACCAGGGGCTTCAGACCAGAGCTCAACGTCAAGATCAAGCAGGAGATCGTTAAACTCCTAGACGCCAAGTTCATAGAGCCAAATCACCATCCTACATGGTTGGCCAACATCGTGCCGGTGGTGAAGAAGAACGGACAGCTCCGCATCTGCGTGGACTTCCGCGATCTCAACCGTTTCTGCCCTAAGGACGATTTCCCACTGCCTAACATTGACTTGCTTATCGATTCGACGGCAGGCCATCGCATGTTCAGTTTCATGGACGGCTTCAGTGGGTACAATCAAATCAAGATGGATCCCGACGATGCACAGAAAACTGCATTCATCACTCCCGTGGGGGTATTCAACTACACGGTAATGCCATTCGGTCTCAAGAACGCAGGCGCAACCTATCAGCGAGCCATGATGGCTCTATTCCATGATATGATGCACAAAGAAGTCGAATTCTATGTGGATGATCTGGTAGTCAAATCCAAGCATGAGGCAGATCACCTTGCAGACCTGCGAAAAGTATTCAACAGATGCAGGAGCTTTCAACTGAAAATGAACCCTATGAAATGCGCATTCGGCGTGACCTCGGGGAAGTTTTTGGGGTGCGTGGTCCATCGCCAAGGGATCGAGCCTGACCCTGCGAAAGTGTCAGCCATCACCAGCATGACGCCACCTCACAACCAAAGCGCCTTGAAAACATTCTTGGGAAAGTTGTCATATTTGCGGAGATTCATCCCAGCAATCGCCGAAATCACATGCTGTTTCAGCACTCTTCTCAAGAAGGACGCTGCGTACAACTGGGCTCCTGACCATGAAGCCGCATTCGAAAAGCTAAAGGAGATACTTACATCCCCAAAGATCATGATCGCGCCTCAACTGGGATCACCGCTGCTGCTATATCTTACATCAACAAGGAGATCTATAGGAGCACTCTTGGCTCAGGTGTATGAGGGCCAAGAGAGGCCTATCTATTACATCTCTCGCATCGTACAGCCTGCTGAGTCAAGGTACACAGACATCGAACGTCACTGCCTTGCCTTATTCTTTGTGATAGAAAAGTTGAGACACTATTTTGCATCGCACAAAGTAGTGGTGGTCACCAAAAGCGACCCCATAAGATACTTGCTAACTCACACTGCTCCGGGCGGGAGATTGGCGAAATGGTACATGACCATCTCTCAATACGATATCACATGCGTGAGGCCAAGGGCGATCAAGTCGCAGGCGGTAGCAGATCTGCTGGCACAGTTTCCCGACAACAGCCATGAACCTGTGATCGAAGAAGAGCTCGAAGGCCCTGAAATCTACGCGATCGACGTGCCCTATTGGACTCTCCACTTCGACGGTTCGTCAACCAGAAAAGGTGGAGGCATTGGGATAGTCTTGACAAAGCCCGACGGGGAAGTCATACAGATGTCCGCAAAACTCAACTTCGCAGTCACGAACAACGAGGCGGAATACGAAGCTCTTATCGCGGGACTTCGTGCAGCAAAAGCTCTGGAAGTGAGCAACTTAACAGTCATGGGAGACTCCAAGCTGATTGTTAAGCAAGCCTCGGGCGAGTACGGTCTGAAGGAAATCAACCTCCTGTCATACCGCACTCTAGTGCAAAAGCTGATGCAGCAATTCTGCGACGTGAAATACGAGCACAAGCCCCGAGCGGACAACAGGCATGCAGACGCCTTAGCAACTCTGGGATCTAAGGTCAGCATAGACAAATGCCCCGCGAGGATTTCCATCGAAGTGCGAACATCGTCGGCATTAACAGAAGATGCGTGCGACGATGAACACATAGATGACGCAGATTGGCGAAAAGCAATCCTGCAAGCTATCGCGAAAGGCACCAGCAGCGAGGGCTGGGCACTCACGAAAGGATACTGCATCCACGACAATACCCTTTACTACAAGGGTCCTGGAGGGATACTCATGCGATGTGTCTCTGAGCAAGAGGGACAACAGCTGTTAGAAAAGATTCACCAACACGCTTGCGGAGAAAGCGAGGTGTCAATCTACAGGAAAGCTCAGAGATATGGCATTCATTGGCCAGACATGTCTACAGCTGCAGCCCTGATACAAGGGAAGTGCGAAAGTTGCGCACTGATCAAGGATTCTCTACTTGTCGCTCTAACCGACGACGACACGGACTGGAGGAAGCCATTGTTCGAATTCCTCACCCAGGGCACCGTACCTGAATCAAGAAAAGAGGCCGACAAATTGAGAAGGAAAGCTTCTCGATACATGGTTCAGGAAAACCTGCTTTGGCGAAAAGGCCACGAGGGCAACTTGCTGCGATGCCTGGACGATAGGGAAGCACAAGAAGTCATGGACCTCTCTCATCAGGTGGAACACCAGGGAGGTGCGAAATTATGCAGACAGCTCCTCTCAATCGGATACTTCTGGCCCACGATGGAAGTCGATTGCCGCACCAAGGTGCGACGCTGCCAAGAATGTCAATTCAAAGGGAACCTAGTGCACGCTCCCGCCGTGGATCTACATGCATTAGGGACGCCATGGCCATTTCACACGTGGGCTTTGGATTTCATTGGCCCCATCCGACCAACGTCACATGGGAACCATTTCATTCTCACCGCAACTGAGCTGTTCACCAAATGGGTGGAAGCAATACCACTAAAGACGGCAAACGCGCTGGCTGTGGTCAACTTCATCCAGGAAAACATCGTATGCAGGTTCGGAATCCCGAATACTATTCTTTCAGATAACGGTACTCCTTTTGTTAATCGTCAGGTAGCTACGAAACTTGCGGAGTACAATATCAGGCAAATATGCTCTACTCCCTATTATCCGAAGGGAAACGGACAAGCCGAGGCGACTAACAAAACGCTGCTGAGAATTCTGAGCAAGATGGTCGCGGATGACCACAAGAAGTGGGCCGACTCTCTTAACATAGCTCTGTGGGCCTACAGGACCTCTCCAAGAACACCCACCGGGGCTTCGCCATTTCTTTTATGTTATGGGGCCGAAGCTGTAGTACCTGCGGAGGTCAGAGTTAATTCGGCACGGCTGGCCTTCCATGCGCTTTACGAAAATCAACGCGATCACGATTTAGTCTTGCTGGAAGAAAAGCGAGAACAAGCCAAAAGGACTAACAAGCGATACCAAGAAAGAATCGCTCGCGCCTACAACAAGACAGTTCATCGGCGAGATTTCGCAGTTGGCGACCTGGTCTTGCGCGCATCCGACCACTGCATGCGAGAAGCAACTCATCCGAAGTTCGCAGCCAATTGGGAAGGACCCTTCGAAGTCACAGAAGTCTTCGATAGTGGCTACTGCAGCATACGAAGGTTGCACGGCACAACCTCAACTCCGAGCTCAGTCAACATGCGCTGGATCAAGAAGTACTATCCTTGACTCCTCTTATTTCATACGTTTTATGATAACGTTGCTTAATATCTCATGTGGCTACGATTAATGCAATCTCCCCTCCCATATGAAGGGATTGTAATTCTACCTCTCCCATATGAGAGCGATGTAATAAAAGAATTCTCCCAAATGAGAAGTTCATATTTCTAGCCGCTTATATTGCTCTATTTTATTTGATATCACTGTTGACCATGATTTATTTGCTGCAAATAGCAAACGCAAACGCGATCTTAACTGATCATCAAAGCCTATCTCTACGATAGCAGCAAACGCAAACGCGATCTTTATTGATCATCAAAGCCTATCTCTACGATAGCAGCAAACGCAAACGCGATCTTTATTGATCATCAAAGCCTATCTCTACGATAGCAGCAAATGCAAACGCGATCTTAACTGATCATCAAAGCCTATCTCTACGATAGCAGCCAATGCAATGCGATCCTAAGTGATCATCTAAGCCTATCTCTCACGATAGCAGCCAATGCAATGCGATCCTAAGTGATCATTTAAGCCTATCTCTCACGATAGCAGCCAATGCAATGCGATCCTAAGTGATCATCTAAGCCTATCTCTCACGATAGCAACCAATGCAAATGCGATCTTAAGTGATCATCTAAGCCTATCTCTAACGATAGCAATCAATGCAAATACGATCTTAAGTGATCATGCAAAGCCTATCTGTTACGATAGCAACGAATACAGTCGCGATCTTAATTGATCACTAAAGCCTATCTCTTACGATAGCAGCCAAATACAAACGCGATCTTAATTGATCACTAAAGCCTATCTCTTACGATAGCAGCCAAATACAAATGCGATCTTAATTGATCACTAAAGCCTATCTTTTACGATAGCAGCCAAAAACCAATGCGGTCTTAATTGATCACTAAAGCCTATCTCTTACGATAGCAGCCAAATACAAATGCGATCCTAGTTGATCATCAAAGCCTATCTCTCACGATAGCAGCCAATGCGAAGGTGATCTCAATTGATCATATAAAGCCTACTTCTTACGGTAGCAATCAAATACAAATGAGATCTTAAGTGATCGTGCAAAGTTTATCTTTTACAATAGCAGTCAAGCGCGAATGCGATCCTGAATGACTGTTGAAGCCTATCTTTTGCGATAGCAGTCCGCACGAATACGATCTTAAGTGATCATCTGAAGCCTATCTCTTACGATAGCAGCCAAACAAAAATGCGATCTTAAAAGATCATCCAAAGTCTATCTTTTGCAATAGCAGCGAAAATACAAAATGATCTCAATCGATCATCTAAAGCCTATCCATCGAAGATAGCAAGTTCTACAGATGCGATCTTATAATGGTCTTCTTAAGCCTATCTATTACGATAGCAATTTCTACGCAAAGTAATTTTGGTTAAGTACCCAAGCCCGTCTGTTATGATGGCAACGCACGTGCAGAATCATTTTATTAGATCTTCCAAAGATCTATCTGCTGTGATAGCAGTTTATGCGCAAGACGATCTCGAACAGTTTTCTAACAAAGCCTATCTTCTATGATAGCAATTCGCACTGCTCAATGATCTTAATTGATCTGTGAAAAATTATCTGAAACGATAGCGAAGTTGTGAACGTGATCTCATACGATTTACAATGACCAACTACAAGCCCATCCGTCAAGATGGCAAAGCTGCGAAATTACGATCTCAAATGATCTAGCCAAACGTCTGCGAAATGACATCGCATATGAGAAATCATTACATGGAATTATGCAAGGCAAAACAAGCCGAAACGCATGCGAAATTGTATTTTGTTGCAAAGAACAGATAGTACAAGAGCTATTTATCATTATGAGTCAAATGACTTACACTTTATCTATCTAGATAGCAGCTTACTAGCGAAAAGCTCGCATCTAACTACACAGCCAACATGGCTTGCAATACATTCGAAAAATGGCTGATAAGCCAGAGGTGCACCAAGGAAACTCTCGACTAAGAAAAGAGAGAATCCACCGGTTCTAACACCGGCAGCACAGTTCGCAAATCTACGGATTTGACGAGATCCCCGTTTGATTAAGATGTGTACCAGAGGAACCACCTGTTCCGGCGTATGCAGTCGTACAAAACAGGGGAAGCCGTCATTCCTCTGGTACTGGGTTCCTTGTCCTGATCGACAAGGGCATTGGCGAACCTCCTGAGTTCAAGAACGAAGAGGCAATGAGTTCTCCTCCAGGGAGGCTGGAGGAGAATCACGCCGTTCATTACGAGACGGTAGTACGGTCACTACGGCGCTGCACCTCGCCACGAGGTGGCCGGAAACATGACCTGCACACATAATACACGAAGAAAATTCTTCGAGCACACATGAGGTATTATCTGCATCCTCTCTATGATGGTTATAAACAGCAATAAGCCTCATAAAGTGGATCTTGGAAACTATTTCTATAGCACAAAGCGCAAACTCAGGATTCAAAACTTGAAGTTGCCATGAATCAACGAAAAACAAGCGTTGAAGCCAGCAGTCGTAAGGACTCACGGCAAAGCACATGTTTGGGATGAAGAACCCAAATGGCAAAGACGGGGTTTATATAGGCCCTGTGGAGACTCTTCGGTTGCTTAAGATGAGTCAGCAAAATTCAAAAAGAGGGTAAGTTCAATCACTTACGCCTTGAAAAGCGGTAACAATCAATTACCCTACTAAAGGCTACGACGATTCGGTTGCGTATCCTAATAAATGACGGATAGTCATGATTCGGATGGACTTCCCAACGGAAGCGTGCTTATCTGCCGCGAAATTAGCGCGAAAATCAAGCAAAGAATCAATTGCTGATGTCATAATTGGATATGCACAGAAAATGTCCAATCAAATCCCGAAAAGGGCAAAACGGGCAAACTCATTGTTTGTTGTCAAAAAAAGAGGGGGGAGAAACCCTAGCAACATTACATTAATGTTTCAAAACATTACATTAATGTCTCAGCCATTTTCCTTTCTTTTCAAAAATACGAAAAGTCAAAACAAATTTTTGACTAAGGAGTCCTGGGGCTCGAACTGCTCGATCAGCCTCTCCACTTGTTGCACTTCTTGCTTTAGCTGCTCGCACTTGGCATTCATTTCGTCATACAGCTTCAAAGCTTCATCAACCTTTTGCTTTTGCTGCTCCACCTTCTGCATCTCAGCTGCGAGATTCTGGTGCCCAAGATTCAAGGTTACAGCTGCGCGAATCAGTGTAACTCTGTCCTTGAGGAATTTCAAACCAAGTCTGCCTTGGACTTTGAGCACGAGATTTTGGCACATGCCACACAGCAATTCAGCACTCTGGGCCGAAATGGTCGCAGGTGTAGCCGCACATAGCTGTTCCAGTATCCAAATGGCTTCAGTAAGGAATAGCCTCCTGTCAAAAGGAACGATCTCCAGACACCTCACGAACGAGCGGGGGTATCTGAGGCGCATTCGAACCACCCAGTCTACATCGGTTTGCTTCAAACCTGAGACATCAAAAACGAGTTGTAATGTCAGAACTCGCAAGCAAATAATACGACGTGCGAATGGTAAATCTCTACTTACCAGTGCCTTCCAGAATTTGGTGAATAGAGGGAATGCGAGCCACCGGGTTGTTCGAAGACTGCCCTCGCTCCATGGCTCTCCTATCAGCTGCGAGCTCCAACCTCTCATAGTCAGGAGGAAGAGTGTAGGCCGCACCAGCTGCGACTACGTTCCCAACCTGCGAGCCCCAAATGCTCCACGCAGGAATAGGTGCTTCTGGCTCAGTCATTGCCGGAGGCACAGGAACAGCCGAAGTCGTTGGGCGAAAGACATTCTCAGGTGCGAAAACATTAGCATCACTTATCCTTTCTTCCCCACCACCGGTACGGACACCTTCGTCCATCGGCACAGCATCAGCTTCGACATCATCGGAGAGTTCAATGACATCCTCGAGATGCTCACTTGCGTGTCCAGCAGCTGCGACGGGTTTCTCGGTATGGGAGCTCGAAATTGGAACATGGGATGCAGAAGTCTGGCTTCGCTGTTCCAGCTCAGGTTCCTCAGCATGACCTGCGATACCGAATGCGATAACATGAGGTAACTGGTGTTAAAAGTTATTTCGCTACTTTTTACTAAAGCCAAGAATAAGCACCTCCACGCGAGGGTGGGATAGAGGTATCCTCATCATACACTAGGGACGTGGAACCGTGCCCTATCAGTGTATCTTCACTAAGCAAATCTTTAAGAGAGGCGTGACCTGGGATGCGAATAAACCAGTCATGATCTTGCCTCAAGTGGCTACAGCCTAGCATGTGTATGTCACTCAAAATGATTACCTGAGGGTTCTCCGCATTTGCTTACCAACCAACGGCGAATGTCAGGCTTTGACACACCGTGCTTTAATGCACCCACAATTACATCTCTATAAGTAACTGCGAGATTGAAGATCTCACCTTTGTCGCCACCAGCGATCTCTGCGAAGTCCGCTTGGACTTGCTCTAGCTCTGCTGCATCCCCTCCGGGAACCTCATCTTCCTCCTCCACATGAGGAGCCACTTCTTCGGGAAGCTCGTCTTCTTCGCCAACTGGACGCACTAAGTCGTCGACATGCTGCTCTTCGAGGCTCCGCTGCTTCACACGCTCGAGTTCCTCTTCCTCTCGCTGCCTTCTTCTTTCAGCAGCCTCCGCGGCTGTCCTCCGGGACTCAGCAAGAACATCCTCGCTTATAGGATCATCTGAAATGCCAGATTGGGCATCTCTCTTTTGCCTCTTGGTCACAAGGCCACCAACGGCTTCATCATCATCATCTGCGAATACATTTTTTGGTTCAAAGAAAAGAACTGTATGGAAGTTGTGATAAAGAACAAAGGGATGCGACGGAGGTACCTCCTGACTCTTCCTCGCGCATTACAACTGTTCCTTCTTCTTCTCCATTACTTGCCTGGGGCTCTTGCCTCTCTTCCTCTTCCTCTTGGTTGAATGGAACGAAGGTTTCAACTGCGAGATCTTTTCGCACCTTGCCGGGCATACGACCCTTACCTTTGTCCTTGATAGAAAGGGGCCTCACTGGGGGCGAAGTTGGAGCGCTCCTAGGGGAAGAAATTGTAATCCCCTTTTGCCTAGGCCTCTTCGCTCTCGGCGCCGCAGTCGCTGGAGGGGACGGGTCATCCCTAGGAGGAGACGGAGCCGGAGGGTTGTCTATCAGCGAGTCAGCAAAAGTGTTCATGACCCCGCGAACTTTTGTTTCGACCTCGGCATCCATCCTCCATGCTAGCCGATACGACTCCCCCCTTCTTCTGGTCGCAACAATGGTATCCACCAGCGATTTGGAACGGTCCCCAGCTGCGAACCTCCGCACATGACACTAGACAATACAGAACAAAAAGCATCAGTGCAAGCAAATCAAAGAGCTCAAAGCACACAAGGAAACTGCTTACCTCAGCAAACGCCTTGCTATATTTGATGACCTGCGTGTCACCTTTCCTGATGGCATCGACTTGCTCCTTCAGAATGAAATCAGGGCACAAATGGTTCTCGCGGTCCAACAACGAGTAGCAACCGTACTCAGACTCGCTCAAACTGCAATGGGGACGAAACGGAAAAGAGTTTCTCTTGATCAAGGGGGCCCTTCCTGGCTGTGCCGCCGCCTCAGTCTCCATCCTCGTTTGCTGGGCAAGCCAGTATGCGATCCAGTTCTGGGAATAACCACCCTTGCGAGTTCCCGCAGGCTGCTCGAAGGGAAGATTGCTCATGAAGACCGTCTTACACTCCTTTGTCAGCAAGCGCTTGTAGCACCCTCTAACGATAGACTGGGGCCAGATTGATGGGGCCACCGCATCGAAACCAAACTGAGGAGAGACCCGAGTGGGGTCAACATCCACTGTAAGCCTTTCATATCGTGGCGCGAGCTCACGAATATGCTCTGCAAGTGCAGGAAGAGAACCTCGCAGACACCAGCAAAAGAACTCACGATAGCGCTCGTGGAAATGCGATCCCTTTTCAAAGAGAAGGTCTTCTGACAAGACCATGCCTTCGGAGGGGTATAGCTTCGGAAACCATTGCACATTCTCAACACGTGTGGCGTAAGGCCTGGCAGTGAACTCCCTTCGCTTGTCGCATATCAAGCTCCAAGTGCACTTGGTGTTGCTTGCCCCAAACCATCTCGCAGCCCTTCCGCTGTTGAGCGCTTTCGTCTCGCCTGGGGGACACCACTTCTCAAGTGAGAGGGGGGTTGGTGCATAAGACGGCCAGCGCTCAAAAACCCACATTGTCAAAAAGCTGATATTGACAAAGGTCAGAACATCGAGACGGCCGCGCGATTCCTTCATCGCCAGAACCAGCTGATCCAGCCTGTAATATAGCGTGCCCAAGACCAAGGGTCCAAGTGCGACTCTCTGGCCGAGAGCGAGCCTCACCGCAAGTGGTAGCACATGGTAAAAGACCCCGTCATGGGGGTGACCATCAATCAGAAATCTCGACAGCCAAGCACAAAGAAAAGCACAAAGGGTCAGGTGATAACCCTTGCCCTCTATGTAATTCTCGGCCTCCGGGTTCGCGCTTAAAAGCTTCTTGGTAATGCTGCTGCTCGCATAGTCTCGGAAGAAGTACTGCAACCACTTGTTCCAGGTATTCTTCGCAGACGTATCAACTAGCTGCCAGTTCGGAAGAGGTTTTGTACCGGTCCACCGAGTGGAGATTTTCTTCACCTCTGCTAAGCACTCCTCCATCTGCGCGTACAAGGCTAATTCCGCAGATGTCCTTAAGTGACTCAAGGGGTCCACCTCACCCATGGGGGAAAGCTCATACAGCATTTGAACGTCCTCGAGCGTGGGGGCAGCCTCGAACTCAGCAAAGTGAAACGTGTGAGTCGCAGGCGAATAGCGGGACAGAAGGTCTAGAAGCATGGACTGATCCAACTTCACGGCAGCACCCTTCATAGCACGAACAGCGAAGAAAATGCCGGCTTCATCAAGAGTTTCGGCGTAATTACCCAACACGTGGTCAGTCCACTCATCCATATAGTCCAACTTCTGGACAAACGCCTGAGTAGAAATCGCAGTGTATGGGAAGTGCCCGTTCTCGATTCCCAATCGAACCACATCCTCGGAGCCAACTAACTCGAGCAAGGCTGAGTTAACTGGGCGAGTCAGTGTTAACAACTGCTCAACGGGAACAGGATCAGGCATCCTCTTCGCCTTCACCCTCGCGTGGTAAAAATCTTTCCCACCCAGAAAGGGGGCTTTTCGCCACAGAGACCGCGGAAGCTCCGGCATCTCTTCATCTTCCTTGACAGGTCTGGTTACTCTTGTTTTGGCCATTCCTGCGAAAGGGCAAAAAAAGGGGGGGAGAAATACCACACCAGTCAGTTTGAATTTTGGAATTCGAGATCTATGCAACAGGAAGCAAACAGTTCCAGTGCCGATTTCAGAAATTGGGGAGTTGCAAGATCCAATATCGTTGAAAGATTAAGAACGAAGCAGGTTTAGAGATCAAAGCCTCTTCACACACTTCATGGGTTTACAGATTCAATGCGATTCAAGGCAAACACTGGTAGTTTAAATCAAGAGTAAACGAGGCCAACCTTGTTTCCTCGAAGCCTGCTTGGAGATGCACAATTGAAGAATACGATTTGCAGTCTTGAACTGATGATTGATTATCTGGATCTGCTCTCGAAGATCTCCGGGTACCATTCACTTTAAGAGAAAGAAGTGATGCTCTGCAATAATGGGATACAAGGTATTTATCCAAAAGAGTGAGGGGTTGCGTCCCTTCAGTAGTCGAATCGCAACCGTCACCGTCGTGTCGCGCAATCACAGGACGGGCTGACGTCACGCCTAAAACCCTAAAGGTCAGACGGCACGACTCTAGGGGTTTTAGGTCATAATGACACGCACAGGGGCTGAACTTACCCGTATTTGAATTGGTGCGTGACGACGACGCGCATGTTGGTTTCCGCGCATGGAAGCCTATACAGCTACAAGCCTTCACACGCAGAAAGGGGGCTAATGTAGATACTGCTTTCTGACATGGCTAATCTTAGCCACGTGGCGATCATCCAGCACACCATATTGTGCTCCACACACACAGGATCACCAGCCGAGCTGATCCATGTGGGGGCTGCGAGACAGGGCCCTCGCATACCACTGCACGGGACTTGTAGGGATTTGTGGTTTGGAGGCTAGGGTAAGCCCTGTCGCGTGCGAGCCAAGCCCGCGCGCGACCTTTAGTAACTGTTTTGAGAGATCTATGGCACGAGCTCCCTAGACCCGGTCAATCCGGTCAAACCCGGTCAACCTCGTAACGGTTCCGGTACTCGCGCACCACGTGCTCTAACGGTTCCTATATACTCGGACGAACGTGCCGTTACGGTTAAGCTAATTAAGCCGCCATTAATGGGCGCATTAACTACACTACAACGGCCACGTTCTCCAGTATATATATATCGTTACTCTTTCCATACAAAGAGAACAACACTGCCATACGCGGAAGCTCTGCCAAACCTCTGTCTCTCTCTCAGACATTGCTACTGACTTACTCTCTCCCTACACACACCCCTATTCTTCCTGTGCGATCCCTGATCCACTACGTACGGTGTACACGGAGGTCTCCCTGCCGGAATCTCTTGTGCACAGTTGTGTTTACAAAGGCTTTGAAGTTGTTGAGGTGCTGAGTTGCGACCTCCAGCGAGAGCAAATACAGGGGAAGGAAGGTTTTAGAGAGAGAAAGAGGAAGAACAACGAACAAATGAGACAAACAAACCACTTCCATATTTATGTCAATGGGATTGACTACTCTAGGGTCGTCCGTGATTGTGGAGGGTGAAGTAATCAATTGATGGGGAGAGAGAGAGAGAGAGAGAGAGAGAGAGAGAGAGATTCGGGTAGAGTTGATTAAACTGTGAAGGGATAGTTGTTCATTTAAAAACTAGCACCATATCAAACATATCAAAAATCAAACATCATATTATATTTCACTCAGAACTAACTATCCATGTACTATAAATCTCATCACTAATAGTTCTAGTACTACCGATCCCCCACAATTAAGACAAAAAACAAATGAGCCCCTAGTTCTCATGAAAACAAGTTCACACACCATGGACTCTTCTATCTAAACCTTGCCCGTCCCAACCACCAACCGCTTAATTTTTCGGCAGTTGTGTCCCCATTAACTCGTTGTCTCATCATTTCATTACCTTCACATTATTACTACGATGTTTTATCCTTTTAGCTCCGTTCTTCTATGCTTTCTCATCTCTCAATTCGCAACTCTCCTGATATATTGTTATTTAGATGTTTTTTCTTAGTGGGATGGAATCCATTTCTTTTTACTAGCTTGTAGGAGTTCATGCTTCTGTCGTGCAATTTCTGGAAAGACTATAGTTTCTATCTCCAAATTTGAGAAGGTCGAATAAGAAATTTGGCTTGTTGCTTGTGTGGTGGACGACATAAAATCAAAAAGAGTACACGATTGAGTAAAAGATTTCAACTCATTGGAAACATGTCTGAAAAGTGATGGTTAAGGCGCAGAATAAAGCGGGGCTACGCATTTTCTAACTAAGTCGTCGTCAAGGGTTATATGTTACCCACATTCTTTGGTTTTCAAAGTACTTAAAGAGAAATTCTTGCCTACAAACTCATTTTTGTCAGCGGCCTTTGGATCCAAACCCTCCTACTTGTGGAGGAGTCTGCAGTTGGGGAGAAAAAATTATAAGAGGGATTAAGGCATGAAATATGGGACGGGGGAAGTACCTCTATCTATGGCCGTAAGTGGCTCCCGGTGGATGATGGAAGAAAGGTATTTATTTTTCAAGTTTTAGGTGCTCAAGCCAAGGATAGTGACTTTGTCTAATAACAACGGGCAGTGAGATCAACAAAAGATTCAATCATGTCCAACAGAACATGAAGATCATATCATTCTACGGATTCCTCTGTGACAACAAAACAAGAGGACAAATTAGTTTTGGGGTATTTTCAAAGAGGGGTTCTATAATGTGGATTCAGGTTACCAAGTGTTTTTAAAATATGTTACCCATAACTTTTACTAGCTGTCTCAGAAGGTTCAAGTACAGAGTCTCCGAATCAATTTTAGAAAAAAGATTTGGACTTTGAAAATGCGAGGAAAAATCCAAATATTTGCTTGGAGGCTTGTAATGGGTTACTTTCCAACTCGTCGGAATTTGATCAACAAAGGCATGGTTGTTCTGAGTCGGTGCCCCTATTGTGAAAAGAAGATAGAGGACATCCACCACTTGTTTTTCAGATGGAGGACCACAAAATAGATTTGGAGCTTTGCAAGATTGTCAAACATGCTTTTGCGGAATCAGCTAGTTGACTTCGTCTCAGTGGCGCTCCGACGGCTAGATCGAGCGGATAAGCAGAGAGAACTGAAATAAACTACAAGACTAAAGCAAGACATAAACTAAAAAAAACTACTTAGACAAAGGAAAACTAAACTACACAGGGTGGTTGTCAAGCAAGACGCTTTTAGTAGCATTGCGGGCTTTTGAAACAGCGGAACGAGGAACTTTTGTGATGATGCAAAAATTGAGAGAGAAAAGGCGTCTTTAATACAATCAAAGACTGGCACATCCTGGTAGTCTGGTTTACTCTTTCCCTGGAATAAGGCAAAGACATGCGAGCTATCAGTATTAATATTGACACAATTGATATTGTAATGAAAGGCAAAGTTAAGTCCATGTTCGACTGCAAGGAGCTCGGCTTGCAAGGCACTTGATGCATTGATCTTTTTTCCTATAATCCAGTCTCTTCCATTTGCACCAGTAGTGAAGAGGCCCACACTAGAAGTTAAATATATGTTGTTCCAAGCTCCGTCAACACCGATGTTGAGGGTGCTTTGAGGGTGGGTCTCATCATCTTTGACAATCATTTTTTCCTCATGAGTCGGGTTCTCACATGAACCTGAGACAGAAGTAGCATCAACAACGGTGAGAAGATGAGCTTCAACCTCCATCAAGTTGTTAATGACATTGATAGAAAAAGAAATGTTGCTAAAAACTTTGTTGCATCTTCCCCTCCAAATAGCCCAAAGAATATGGATGGATTTAGTATCCTTATGCGTAATGATCTCCTGGAGCTTTGAATTGAAATCTTCATTAGTATTAGGCTTGTAGAGACCTGGAGACCAGAGATGGGAGACCATTCGACATTGAAAGAATAAATGCATTGCAGTTTCTGGCAATTCCCACAAAGTTGAAAAAGATCGTTTCCAGATTTATGATGATGGTAGAGAAAACTCATAGTTGAGAATTGTTATGGGCGTCCTTCCACAAAAGAAATTTCCATTTTTCCGGAACTCTTAAATCCCAAATATGTCCCCAAGTGCGATTCTTGATATTATTTGAGATGCCATCCAAAAACCCTCCCGTTCGGTAAGATATCTTGTCATTGCTGTTAATGAAATTATACCCAAATTTTGTGGTGAATTGTCTGTTTTGGTGAAAGGCCAGATGAGGGCGTCAGACTTTTTATTGTGCGGGAGCTGAATGGCAATGATGAGTCAACATTGATGGCATCACTATTTTGCAAGAAGCTTATGACTATATTGGGGAAGAATTGAGTCACTGAATGAACCATGGTACCATTGGGAGTGCCCACCGCAAGTTTTTTTTTTTTTTTTTTTTTTTTTTTTTTTTTTTTTTTTTTAAGATGAACACTGATACGACGATTGATGATGCCAAGGGAATCGCGTGGGCTGTGTGTGTTGTCCCTGACCACAACGGTGGTTTTGTAGCGTCAAGAAGTGCGTCAGTGACATGCTTTGCGTCCTCCAGAGATAACGAGGTATTAGCTCTAGAGAGCTCAATTAGATGGTTTTCAAATCTCTTTTCAACAAGATTGATTGTAGAGACGAACTATAAGTGTCTAGTGGATGCTTTGAGATCGTCAACCTCCATAAATAACGAATCTGGGAGCTACATGGCGGAGCTCAAGAGTTCAATCGAGAGTTTAATTGATGCAGAAGTCAAGACAGTAAGAAGAACAACAAATTGGATGGCTCAGAAATTTATGTCGAAAGGCCATAAAATAGTTTTTTTTTGTCAAACCCTCTAGAATAGATTGACTTGTTCATATGTCTATGATCCGCCAAATTTCATTATTCCATTTATGTCGAAGTATCACTTTGGCTCAAAGTTTTAAAAACCGGACTGGCCATCGAACCGGTGAGGCACCGATTCACGGTCGGACCGGTCGGACCGGTTCAATCGCTTGTTTATTAATAATATATATTTATTATTTTTTATACACAAAATAGAAAACATAATGGGAAATAGCAAGTAAAAAGACTTAAAATGTTTCAATTTGAAGTAAAAATTATGTTTTAAAAATAAAAAACTCAAAAAATAACAAAATTATGTTAAATAAAAATGTTTTAACATAATTTCTAAACAAACCCACAAAAATAACATGTTTCTCCTTCTTATTCCTACTTTCACTATTTAGTAACTTTTTAATTAATTTTACCACATTACCCTTTCCCCAACCAACTCTCTAAGACTCACGCTTATGTGACCTACCTCTTCTCACATTACACACACAGACACACAGACGAGAGAGAGAAAGAGAGAACGGCAGAGAGAGAAAGAGAGATGACGGCGTGAGGGAGAAAGAGAGAGGACGGCGTGAGGGAGGGAGAGAGGTGGCCGGGACAGAGAGGAGACGATTGAGATGACGAGGACGACAGAGATGACGGAGATGACGATTGCTTATGTCTGCGACCCCGACCTTTTCTTCTTCCTCTTCTTCACCTGCTTCTTGTCCTTCGTCCAGATCTGCAAGATCTATTTGTGGTGATTTTGGTTTCCTTCGCAGCGGCGATAAATCAGCCGTGGCGGCGGCGGTGGTCGAAGATCGATGGCTATCTGGGTTTTCAATCATTTTTGCAAAAACCGGCCAAACCGGTCAGAACCGGCCGGTTCACCGGTTCGGCGAAAAACCGCCGGTTTTTGACCGTTTTGACCGGTTCGCTGCATCCACGGTCTAATACTCGAACCGGACCGGTTACCCACCGGTTCACCGGTCGAACCGGTCGAACCGGCCGGTCCGGTCCGGTTTTTAAAACTATGCTTTGGCTTGCTTTATGTGATGACCTTGCTTCCTGGCCTTTGATGATATTCCCCCTTTCATAAAATAAATCGTAACTGGTGCGCGTTATGCAGGATTGTTCAAGTTATAGAGCGTTGTAAGCCCCTACATGAGGTCTGTAGTTCAAACCCGGTTGACGACTGTGCACAAGAGATTCTGGGAGGGAGACCTCCGTGTACACCGTACGTAGTGGATCAGGGATCGCACAGGAAGAATAGGGGTGTGTGTAGGGAGAGAGTAAGTCAGTAGCAATGTCTGAGAGAGAGACAGAGGTTTGGCAGAGCTTCCGCGTATGGCAGTGTGTCCTCCTTTGTATGGAAAGGTTAACGATGTATATATACTGGAGAACATGACCGTTGTAGTGTGGTTAATGCGCCCATTAATGGCGGCTTAATTAGCTTAACCATAACGGCACGTTCGTCCGAGTATATAGGAACCGTTAGAGCACGTGGTGCGCGAGTACCGGAACCGTTACGAGGTTGACCGGGTTTGACCGGATTGACCGGGTTTATGGAGCTCGTGCCATAAATCTCTCAAAACAGTTACTAAAGGTCGCGCGCGGGCTTGGCTCGCACGCGACAGGGCTTACTCTAGCCTCCAAACCACAAAGTCCCTACAAGTCCCGTGCAGTGGTATGCGAGGGCTCTGTCTCGCAGCCCCCACATGGATCAGCTCGGCTGGTGATCCTGTGTGTATGGAGCACAATATGGTGTGCTGGATGGTTGCCACGTGGCCTAGATCTGCCATGTCATAAAGCAGTATCTACATTAGCCCCCTTTCTGCGCGTGAAGGCTCATAGCTGTATAGGCTTCCATGCGCGGAAACCAACATGCGCGTCGTCGCCACGCACCAATTCAAATACGGGTAGGTCCAGCCCCCGTGCGTGTCATTATGACCTAAAACCCCTAGAGTCGTGCCGTCTGACCTTTAGGGTTTTAGGCGTGACGTCAGCCCGTCCTGTGATTGCGCGACACGACGGTGACGGTTGCGATTCGACTACTGAAGGGACGCAACCCTTCATTCTTCTGGATAAATACCTTGTATCCCATTATTGCAAAGCATCACTTCTTTCTCTTAAAGTGAATGGTACCCGGAGATCTTCGAGAGCAGATCCAGATAATCAATCACCAGTTCAGAACTGCAAATCGTATTCTCCAATTGTGTATATCCAAGCAAGCTTCAAGGAAACAAGGTTGGCCTCGTTTACTTTTGATTTAAAATACCAGTGCTTGCCTTGAACCGCGTTGAATCTGTAAATCCATGAAATTTGTGAAGAGGCTTTTGATCTTTGAACCCGCTTCGTTTTAATCTTTCAACAATATCAACTCCCCAATTTCTGAAATCGGTACCGGAACTGTTTGCTTTGGTTTGCATAGATCTCAAATTCCAAAATTCAAACTGAAGTGTGGTGTGGTATTTCTCCCCCCTTTTTCTTGCCCTTTCGCAGGAATGGCCAAGACAAGAGTAACCAGACCCGTCAAGGAAGATGAAGAGATGCCGGAGCTTCCGCAGGCTCTGTGGCGTAAAGCCCCCTTTTTGGGTGGGAAGGATTTTTATCATGCGAGGATAAAGGCGAAGAGAATGCCTGATCCTGTTCCTGTTGAGCAATTGCTGACGTTGACTCGCCCAGTTAGCTCAGCCCTGCTCGAGTGGGTTGGTTCCGAGGATGTAGTCCGATTGGGGATCGAGAACGGGCACTTCCCGTATACTGCGATTTCTACTCAAGCGTTCGTCCAGAAATTGGACTATATGGATGAGTGGATCGACCACGTGTTGGATCATCACGCCGAGACTCTTGATAAAGCCGGCATTTTCTTTGCTATCCGTGCTATGAAGGGTGCTGCCGTGAAGTTGGATCAGTCCATGCTTCTAGACCTTCTGTCCCGTTACTCGCCCGCGACTCACACGTTTCATTTTGCGGAGTTCGAGGCTGCCCCCACGCTCGAGGACGTTCAGATGCTGTATGAGCTTTCCCCCATGGGTGAGGTGGACCCCTTGAGTCACCTGAGGACATCTGCTGAAATGGCCTTGTACGCGCAGATGGAGGAGTGCCTAGCAGAGGTAAAGAAAATCTCCACTCGGTGGACCACTACAAAGCCTCTTCCGAACTGGCAGCTGGTGGATACGTCTGCGAAGAATACCTGGAACAAGTGGTTGCAGTACTTCTTCCGAGACTATGCGAACAGCAGCATTACTAAGAAGCTTCAGAGCGAGAACCCGGAGGCCGAGAATTACGTAGAGGGCAAGGGTTATCATTTAACCCTTTGTGCCTTTCTCTGTGCTTGGCTGTCGAGGTATCTGATTGATGGTCACCCCCATGACGGGGTCTTCTACCATGTGCTGCCACTTGCCGTGAGGCTCGCTCTTGGCCAGAGAGTCGCACTCGGACCCTTGGTCCTGGGGACGCTATATTACAGGCTGGATCAGCTGGTTCTGGCGATGAGGGAATCGCGTGGCCGCCTCGATGTTCTGACCTTTGTCAATATCAGCTTTTTGACAATGTGGGTTTTCGAGCGCTGGCCGTCTTATGCTCCAACTCCCCTCCCACTTGATAAGTGGTGTCCCCCAGGCGAGACAGAAGCGCGCAACAGCGGAAGGGCTGCGAGATGGTTTGGAGCAAGCAACACCAAGTGTACTTGGAGTTTGATATGCGACAAACGAAAGGAGTTTACTGCCAGGCCCTATGCCACACGCGTTGAGAATGTGCGGTGGTTCCCAAAGCTATACCCTTCCAAAGGTATGGTCTTGTCAGAAGACCTTCTCTTTGAAAAGGGACCGCATTTCCACGAGCGCTATCGTGAGTTCTTTTGTTGGTGTCTGCGAGGTTCCCTTCCTGCCCTTGCAGAGCATATTCGTGAGCTCGCGCCAAGGTATGAAAGGCTTACAGTGGATGTTGACCCCACTCGGGTCTCTCCTCAGTTTGGTTTTGATGCAGTGGCCCCATCGATCTGGCCCCAGTCTATTATCAGAGGGTGCTACAAGCGTTTGCTGACAAAGGAGTGCAAGACGGTCCTCATGAGCAATCTTCCCTTTGAGCAGCCTGCGGGAACTCGCAAGGGTGATTGTTCCCATAACTGGATCGCATACTGGGTTGCCCAGCAAACGAGGATTGAGACGGAGGCGGCGGCGCAGCCAGGAAGGGCCCCCTTGATCAAGAGAAACTCTTTTCCGTTTCGCCCCAATTGCAGTTTGAGCGAGTCTGAGTATGGTTGCTACTCGCTATGGGACCGCGAGAATCATTTGTGCCCCGATTTCATTCTGAAGGAGCAAGTCGACGCAATCAAGAAGGGTGACGCGCAAGTCATCAAATATAGCAAGGCGTTTGCTGAGGTAAGCAATTTCCTTATGTGCTTTAACCTTTTTGGTTTCCTTGCGCTGATGCTTTTTGTTCTGCGCTGTTTCAGTGTCATGTGCGGAGGTTCGCAGCTGGTGATCGCTCCAAATCGCTGGTGGACACCATTGTTGCCACCAGAAGGAAGGGGGAGTCGTACCGGCTAGCATGGAGGATGGATGCCGAGGTCGAAACAAAGGTTCGCGGAGTCATGAACACTTTTGCTGACTCGCTGATAGACAACCCTCCGGCTCCGTCTCCTCCTAGAGATGACCCGTCCCCTCCAGCGACTGCGGCGCCGAGAGTGAAGAGACCTAGGCAAAAGGGAATTACGATTTCTTCCCCTAGGAGTGCTCCAGCTTCTCCCCCAGTGAGGTCCCTTTCCATCAAGGACAAAGGCAAGGGTCGTATGCCCAGCAAAGTGCGAAAAGATCTCGCAGTTGAGACTTTCATTCCATTCAACCAAGAGGAGGAAGAGAGACAGGAGCCCCAGGCAAGTGATGAAGAAGAAGAAGCAACAGTTGTGATGTGCGAGGAAGAACCAGGAGGTACTTCCGTCGCATCTCCTTGCCCTTTATCTTGACTTCTTTGTAGTTCTTTTCTTTGAACCAAATATGTATTCGCAGATGATGATGATGAAGCCGTCGGTGGCCTTGTGGCCAAGAGGCAAAAGAGAGATGCCCATTCTGGCATTTCAGATGATCCTATAAGCGAGGATGTTCTTGCTGAATCCCGGAAGACAGCCGCGGAGGCTGCTGAAAGAAGAAGGCAGCGAGAGGAAGAGGAGCTCGAGCGTGTGAAACAGCGGAGCCTCGAGGAGCAGCATGTTGACGACTTAGTGCGTCCAGTTGGCGAGGAAGACGAGCTTCCCGAAGAAGTGGCTCCTCATGTGGAGGAGGAAGATGAGGTTCCTGGAGAGGATGCAGCAGAGCTAGAGCAAGTCCAAGCGGACTTCGCAGAGATCGCAGGTGGCGATAAAGGTGAGATCTTCAATCTCGCAGTTACTTATAGAGATGTAATTGTGGGTGCGTTAAAGCACGGTGTGTCAAAGCCTGACATTCGCCGTTGGTTGGTAAGCAAATGCGGAGAACCCTCAGGTAATTATTTTGAGTGATATGCGCATACTAGGCTGTAGCCACTTGAGGCAAAACCATGACTGGTTTACTCGCATCCCAGGTCACGCTTCTCTTAAAGATTTGCTTAGTGAGGATACACTGATAGGGCACGGTTCCGCGTCCCTAGTGTACAATGAGGATATCTCAATCCTACCTTCGCGTGGAGGTGCTTATTCTTAGCTTTAGTAAAGATAGCGAAATAACTTATAACACAAGTTACCTCACATTATCGCATTTGGCATCGCAGGTCATGCTGAGGAACCTGAGCTGGAGCAGAGAAGTCAGGCTTCTGCATCCCATGTTCCAATTTCGAGCTCCCATACCGAGAAGCCCGTCGCAGCCGCTGGACACGCAAGTGAGCATCTCGAGGATGTCATCGAACTCTCCGATGATGTCGAAGCTGATGCTGTGCCGATGGACGAAGGTGTCCGTACCGGTGGTGAGGAAGAAAGGACAAGTGATGCTAATGTTTTCGCATCTGGGAGTGTCCTCCGTCCAGCGACTTCGGCTGTGCCTTCGCCTCCGGCGATGACTGAGTCAGAAGCACCTATTCCTGCGTGGAGCATTTGGGGCTCGCAGGTTGGGAATGTAGTCGCAGCTGGTGCGGCCTACACTCTTCCTCCTGACTATGAGAGGTTGGAGCTCGCAGCTGATAGGAGAGCCATGGAGCGAGGGCAGTCTTCGAACAACCCAGTGGCCCGCATCCCTTCTCTTCATGAAATTCTGGAAGGCACTGGTAAGTAAAGATTTACCGTTCGCACGTCGCATTATTTGCTTGCGAGTTCTGACATTATAACCATTTTTGATGTCTCAGGTTTGAAGCAAACCGATGTAGACTGGGTGGTTCGAATGCGTCTCAGATACCCCCGATCGTTTGTGAGATCTCTGGAGATCGGACCTTTTGACAGGAGGCTATTCCTTACTGAAGCCATCTGGATACTGGAGCAGCTGTCTGCGGCTACACCTGCGACCATTTCGGCCCAGAGTGCTGAATTGCTGTGTGGCATGTGCCAAAATCTCCTGTTCAAAGTCCAAGGCAGACTTGGTTTCAAATTCCTCAAGGACAGAGTTACACTGATTCGCGCAGCTGTAACTTTGAATCTCGGTCACCAGAATCTCGCAGCTGAGATGCAGAAGGTGGAGCAGCAAAAGCAAAAGGTTGATGAAGCTTTGAAGCTGTATCATGAAATGAATGCCAAGTGCGAGCAACTGAAGCAAGAAGTGAAACAAGTGGAGAAGCTGAGCGAGCAGTTCGAGCCCCAAGATTCCTTAATCAAGAATTTGTTTTGACTTTTCGAATCTTGAAAAGAAAACAGGAAAATGGCTGAGACATTAATGTAATGTTTTGAAACATTAATGTAATGTTGCTAGGGTTTCTCCCCCTTTTTTTAACAACAAACAATGAGTTTGCCCGTTTTGCCCTTTTCGGGATTTGATTGGACATTTCTGTGCATATCCAATTATGACATCAGCAATTGATTTTCTGCTTGATTTTCGCGCTAATTTCTCGGCAGATAAGCACGCTTCCGTTGGGAAGTCCATCCGAATCATGACTATCCGTCATTTATTAGGATACGCAACTGAATCGTCGTAGCCTTTAGTAGGGTAATTGATTGTTACCGCTTTTCAAGGCGTAAGTGATTGAACTTACCCTCTTTTTGAATTTTGCTGACTCATCTTAGGCTACCGAAGAGTCTCCACAGGGCCTATATAAACCCTGTCTTTGCCATTTGGGTTCTTCATCCCAAACATGTGCTTTGCCGTGAGTCCTTACGACTGCTGGCTTCAACGCTTGTTTTTCGTTGATTCATGGCAACTTCAAGTTTTGAATCCTGAGTTTGCGCTTTGTGCTATAGAAGTAGTTTCCAAGATCCACTTTATGAGGCTTATTGCTGTTTATAACCATCATAAGGAGGATGCAGATAATACCTCATGTGTGTTCGAAGAAATTTCTTCGTGTATTATGTGTGCAGGTCATGTTTCCGGCCGCCTCGTGGCGAGGTGCAGCGCCGAAGTGACCGTGCTACCGTCTCGTAATGAACGGCGGAATTCTCCTCCAGCATCCCTGGAGGAGGGTTTCTTGCCTCTTCGTTCTTGAACTCAGGAGGCTCGCCAATGCCCTTGTCTATCAGGACAAGGAACCCAGTACCAGAGGAATGACGGCTTCCCCTGTTTTGCACGACTGCATTCGCCGGAACAGGTGGTTCCTCTGGTACATATCTTGATCAGACAGGGGTCTCGTCAGATCCTAAGATCTTTAGACGTAAATTCACCCAGATCTTGCTGCTAGGGATGTAGCGAATGGCGAGTTGATCTCTTCGCAGATGCATCCTAATTGCTACAGATCTTTGGCCGCAGGTCTGCGTATTGCACAGCCGGTGTTAGGACCGTTGGGCTCATCCCTTTTCAGTTAGGATTCCCGCGATGTGTAACTTCGTGCTTGTAAGTTACTTTTCGCATGCATTGTAAGCCATGTTGGCTGCGTAGTTAGACTCGGGCTTTTCGCTTGTAAGCTGTTATCTAGATAGATAAATTGTAAGTCATTTGACTCATAATGATATGTAGCTTTTGTATTATCTGCTCTCTTTGCAAAAATACAATTTCGAATGCGTTTCGGCTTGTTCTGCCTTGCATAATGCCATGTAATGATTTCACATATGCGACCTCAATGCGCAGATGTTTCGCTAGATCATTCGAGATCGTAATTTCGCAGATGTGCCATTTTAATGGATGGGCTTGCAGTTGGTCGTTGTAAATCATATGAAATCATGTTCACAACTTTACTATCGTAACAGATAGTTTTTTTTTAACAGATCGATTAAGATCGTTAAGTGGTGCGAATTGCTATCATAGAAGATAGGCTTTATTATAGAATTGCTTGAGATAGTTTCTCGCATAAATTGTTATCGCAGCTGATAGACCTTTAGAAGATCTAGCAAGATGGTTCTGCAGTTACGTTGCCCTCGTAACAGACGGGCTTGGGTGATCAACTAAAATCACTTTGCGTATAAATTGCTATCGTAACAGATAGGCTTAAAGAAGATCATATAAGATCGCATTTGCATAAACCGCTATCGTGAGAGATAGGATTTTTGACGATCGATTGAGATCGTTTTTTTTTTTTTTTTGTATTTTGCTGCTATCGTAAGAGATAGGCTTTGGATGACCACTTAAGATCACATTTGCATTGGCTGCCATCGTAAGGGATGGGCTTTAGATGATCAATTAAGATCGTATTTGTGTTGACTGCTATCGTGAGAGATAGGCTTTGATGATCACTTAAGATTGCCTTTGCGTTTGGCTGCTATCGTAAGAGATAGGCTTTAGATGATCAATTAAGATCGTATTTGTGTTGACTGCTATCGTGAGAGATAGGCTTTGATGATCACTTAAGATCGCATTTGTATTTGCTGCTATCGTAAGAGATAGGCTTTGATGATCAATTAAGATCGCATTTGTGTTGACTGCTATCGTGAGAGATAGGCTTTGATGATCACTTAAGATCGCATTTGTATTTGCTGCTATCGTAAGAGATAGGCTTTGATGATCAATTAAGATCGCATTTGCGTTTGGCTGCTATCGTAAAAGATAGGCTTTAGGTGATCGATTGAGATCGCGTTTGCTATCGTAAGAGATAGGCTTTGATGATCAATTAAGATCGCGTTTGTGTTTGCTGCTATTGCAGCGAATAAATCATTGTTAACAGTAATAACAAATTAAATAGAGCAATATAAACGGCTAGAAACATGAACTTCTCATTTGAGAGAATTCTTTTATTATAACATTCTCATATGGGAGAGATAGGATTACAATCCTCTCATATGGGAGAGGAGATTGCGTTAATCATAGCCACATGAGACATTAAGCAACGTTATCATAAAACGTATGAAATAAGAGAAGTCAAGGATAGTACTTCTTGATCCAGCGCATGTTGACTGAGCTTGGAGTTGAGGTTGTGCCGTGCAACCTTCGTATGCTGCAGTAGCCGCTATCGAAGACTTCTGTGACTTCGAAGGGTCCTTCCCAATTAGCTGCGAACTTTGGGTGAGTTGCTTCTCGCATGCAGTGGTCAGATGCGCGCAAGACCAGGTCGCCGACTGCGAAATCCCGTCGCTGGACTGTCTTGTTATAGGCGCGAGCGATTCTCTCTTGGTACCGCCTGTTAGTCCTTTTGGCTTGTTCTCGCTTTTCTTCCAGCAAGACTAAATCATGATCGCGTTGATTTTCATAGAGTGCATGGAAGGCCAGCCTTGCCGAATTGACTCTGACCTCCGCAGGTACTACAGCTTCGGCCCCATAACATAGTAGAAATGGCGAGGCCCCTGTAGGTGTCCTTGGAGAAGTTCTGTAGGCCCACAGAGCTATGTTAAGGGATTCGGCCCACTTCTTGTGGTCATCTGCGACCATCTTGCTCAGAATTCTCAACAGCGTTTTGTTAGTCGCTTCGGCTTGTCCGTTTCCCTTTGGATAATAGGGGGTAGAGCATATCTGCCTGATATTGTACTCCGCGAGTTTCGTAGCTACCTGGCGATTAACAAAAGGAGTACCGTTATCTGAAAGAATGGTATTTGGGATTCCGAACCTGCATACGATGTTTTCCTGGATGAAGTTAACCACAGCCAGCGCGTTTGCCGTCTTTAGTGGTATTGCTTCCACCCATTTGGTGAACAGCTCGGTTGCAGTGAGAATGAAATGGTTCCCATGTGACGTTGGTCGGATGGGTCCGATGAAGTCCAAAGCCCATGTGTGAAATGGCCATGGCGTCCCTAATGCATGTAGATCCACGGCGGGAGCGTGCACTAGGTTCCCTTTGAATTGGCATTCTTGGCAGCGTCGCACCTTGGTGCGGCAATCGACTTCCATCGTGGGCCAGAAGTATCCGATTGAGAGGAGTTGTCTGCATAATTTCGCACCTCCCTGGTGTTCCACCTGATGAGAAAGGTCCATGACTTCTTGTGCATCCCTGCCGTCTAGGCATCGCAGCAAGTTACCCTCGTGACCTTTTCGCCAAAGCAGGTTTTCCTGAACCACGTATCGAGAAGCTTTCCTCTTCAATTTGTCGGCTTCTTTTCTCGATTCGGGTACGGTGCCCTGGGTGAGGAATTCAAACAATGGCTTCCTCCAGTCTGTGTCGTCATCGGTTAGAGCGATGAGTAGAGAATCTTTGATTAGTGCGCAACTTTCGCACTTCCCTTGTATCAGGGCTGCAGCTGTTGACATGCTTGGCCAATGAATGCCATATCTCTGAGCTTTCCTGTAGATTGACACCTCGCTTTCTCCGCAAGCGTGCTGGTGAATCTTTTCTAACAGCTGTTGTCCCTCTTGCTCGGAGACACATCGCATGAGTATTCCTCCAGGACCCTTGTAGTAAAGGGTGTTGTCGTGGATGCAGTATCCTTTCGTGAGTACCCAGCTTTCGCTGCTGGTGCCTTTCGCAATAGCTTGCAGGATTGCTTTTCGCCAGTCTGCGTCATCCATGTGTTCATCGTCGCACGCATCTTCTGTTAATGCCGACGATGTTCGCACTTCGATGGAAATCCTTGCGGGGCATTTGTCTATGCTGACCTTAGATCCCAGAGTTGCTAAGGCGTCTGCATGCCTGTTGTCCGCTCGGGGCTTGTGCTCGTATTTCACGTCGCAGAATTGCTGCATCAGCTTTTGCACTAGGGTGCGGTATGGCAGGAGGTTGATCTCCTTTAAACCATATTCGCCCGAGGCCTGCTTAACAATCAGTTTGGAATCTCCCATGACTGTTAGGTTGCTCACTTCCAAAGCTTTCGCCGCACGGAGCCCCGCGATGAGAGCCTCATATTCCGCCTCGTTGTTCGTGACTGCGAAGTTGAGTTTTGCGGACATCTGTATGACTTCCCCGTCCGGCTTTGTCAAGACTATCCCGATGCCTCTGCCTTTTCTGGTTGACGAACCGTCGAAGTGGAGGGTCCAATAGGGCACGTCGATCGCGTAGATTTCAGGGCCTTCGAGCTCTTCTTCGATCACAGGTTCGTGACTGTTGTCGGGAAACTGTGCCAACAGATCTGCTACCGCCTGCGACTTGATCGCTCTTGGTTTCACGCATGTGATATCGTATTGAGAGATGGTCATGTACCATTTCGCCAATCTCCCGCCCGGAGTAGTGTGAGTTAGCAGGTATCGTATGGGGTCGCTTTTGGTGACCACCACTACTTTGTGCGATGCAAAATAGTGTCTCAACTTCTCTATTACGAAGAATAAAGCGAGGCAATGACGTTCGATGTCTGTGTACCTTGATTCAGCAGGCTGCACAATGCGAGAGATGTAATAGATGGGCCTCTCTTGGCCTTCATACATCTGAGCCAAGAGTGCTCCTATAGATTTCCTTGTCGATGTAAGGTATAGCAGAAGCGGTGATCCCAGTTGAGGCGCGATCATTATCTTTGGGGATGTGAGTAGCTCCTTTAGCTTTTCGAATGCGGCTTCGTGATCAGGAGCCCAGTTGTACGCGGCGTCCTTCCTGAGAAGAGTGCTGAAACAGCATGTGATTTCGGCGATTGCCGGGATGAATCTCCGCAGATATGACAATTTTCCCAAGAATGTTTTCAAGGTACTTTGGTTGTGAGGTGGCGTCATGCTGGTGATAGCTGACACTTTCGCAGGGTCAGGCTCGATCCCTTGGCGATGGACTACGCATCCCAAAAACTTCCCCGAGGTCACGCCGAATGCGCATTTCATGGGGTTCATTTTTAGTTGAAAGCTCCTGCATCTGTTGAACACCTTTCGCAGGTCTGCAAGGTGATCCGCTTCATGCTTGGATTTGACTACCAGGTCATCCACATAGAATTCCACTTCTTTGTGCATCATGTCGTGGAATAGAGCCATCATGGCCCGCTGATAGGTTGCGCCTGCGTTCTTAAGACCGAATGGCATTACCGTGTAGTTGAATACCCCCACGGGAGTGATGAATGCAGTTTTCCTTGCATCTTCGGGATCCATCTTGATTTGATTGTACCCGCTGAAGCCGTCCATGAAACTGAACATGCGATGGCCTGCCGTTGAATCAATGAGCAAATCGATGTTAGGCAGTGGGAAATCGTCCTTAGGACAGAAGCGATTGAGATCTCGGAAGTCCACGCAGATGCGGAGCTGTCCGTTCTTCTTCACCACTGGCACGATGTTGGCCAACCATGTGGGATGGTGATTTGGCTCTATGAACTTGGCGTCTAGGAGTTTGACAATCTCCTGTTTGATCTTCACGTTGAGCTCTGGCCTGAAGCTTCTGGTGCTTTGCTTGACCGGTTTAGACCCTGGGACGATGTCTAAACGGTGCATGGTGATGCTCGTGTCCAGACCCGGCATCTCGTCATATTCCCATGCGAACACGTCCTTGTATTCAGTTAGGAGCTGCAGCAGTCCTTGTTCCTCTTCGCTTGTGAGGTCCGCACTCAGGAAGACTGGCCTTTTCTTTTCCTCGTTCGGGCTGAGGAACACTTCTTTTAGCTCTTGCTTTTGTGGTCTTGGCCTGTCTTCCATGCATTCGGGCGCTTCTTTGAGTTTCTCATCTGGAGTGCCCTGTGTTGGCTCTTCTGTCAGCGCAACTTGCTCGATTTGATTGATTTGCCCAGGGACATCGCCATGCCCGTGTGAGGACGTCCCCGCGCACCTTCATATGCGATAGCATTTCTTCCCATTGGCGTAGAAGCTCTCTATCTCCTTACCCTCGGGGTCATGCTTTGCGATCCTCTTCAGAGTGTACACATTCTTCCGATGATATGCGATGCGCGGCGCCTCTTCATGAGTAGGCGGCTTTTCCTTGGCATCCCCCCTTGTCACCATCACGCCCGCAGGTGACTGGTCCTTGATGTCCTCCCAGAGAGGTAAAGGAGTAGGGTTGAATGGTCCGGGTGTTTGCTCGTCCGCCATCTCGGTGAACCACACCGCCTCGCTGAGATGTGCTTCGTCCAAGTTGAACGGGTTAGTTGAGGCCGGTATCTCGACAATCCTGTCGTTCCAGATAGCTTTCATCACCTGGTGAGCCGTCGAAGGGATCGCGTCAAAGCGATGAATCCAGGCCCGACCTATGATCATGTGATATGTGGTGTTCGCGTCTATGACATAGAACTTTGCCGAGCACTTGATTTTGCAGATCTGAACGCCCAGGCGGATCCATCCGATCGTCATTCTAGAATCGCTCCCGAATCCCACGAGCGGGGATGGACGCTTGACTACCTTGTGCTCGGGGATCCCTGCTAGCTTCAGTGTGTGGAGTGGAACAACATTGACCGCTGCTCCTCCATCGACGAATGCTCGCTTGAATTCGACGCCGTTGATGATGGCGGTCACGTACAGGGGCCTCTGGTGGCTCGCATCTGTCTTCTTGTCGCTGGCAGAAAAGGTCATAATCTTTTCTGTGGAACGGGACGCCCTGACGACTTTCCCGTTGGAGGCCACGAGGTCCTCCTCGTAGTCCTCTGCTACCCTTAAGATTGCTTTTGTCATGTCCGCTCGACATTTTTCGGAGAAGTTCATCTCGTTGAAGAATTTGTCGAAGCCGTGCGACCCTTTCATGCGGTCGGCACGCTCATCTTCCGTGTCCATGCTGTAGTCTTCATCTTCATGGACTTCAGCAATGATGGGCAGACCATCCTCTGCGACTTCTTCCAAGTCCACTATCGAGATCATGGCGACCTCTTTGCCCTTTGAGCCCGAATCTGTATGGGCAGGCAGCGGGTTGTTGCGCACATCCTTCCGGTGGTCGCTGACAATGAGTTCGCCATTCTTCATCTTCTGATCGAACGCGAATCTGAGTTTCTTGCACTCGGCTGTGGGGTGCATGACCTTGCCGTGGTATTCGCACCACTTAGGGTCCCTCGTCATCTCCTTGGAGGGTGCTTTCTCGAGCGGTGGCAGGACGCCGTCTTTGCGCCACTGTCTGCAGAGATCGCTTGCTTCCTCCACCGAGCAGGGCAGAGGCGGTGCGTCGAAGTTTGTAACTTTTGCTTGCTTCTGGGGCGAAACTGTATTGACCTCAGTTTCGCGTCCCCGCTTGTAGCCAAATCTGCCGATCTTGTAGGTGGTGCCCCTCGCAGGTCGTTCCGGGGCGCTCTTCTTTCTCTGCCTCTCGACAATGGGCTCGATGTTCATCGTGCATTCGATGAGCTTTGAAAACGTTGGTGTTTGCAAATTGATCAGCATGCTTTTGTATTCATCTCGCATGCACTGCAGGCATATCTCTACGAGCCGGCTTTCGAGCATTGGATCCTTGCACTCCAAGGATTTCGCTCTGAATTTCTTGATGAAAGTGATTCCGTCTTCCTCGCGTTTCTGATACATCCGAGAGATGGATCATCGTCACCTTTTCTTCCATCTGGAAGAACTTGGTATAGAACTTCTGGACCATGTCGTCCCAAGTTTTCACAGATCCGGCCTCCAATGTTCGGTACCATTTGTATGCTACATTCCCAAGAGTTTTTGGGAATTCTCGCATCAGCAGTTTGGGATCGGCTCCGTATGGACCCATGACATCGATGAAACGCATGACATGCTCATGAGCGTTTCCATTGACGTCCTCGAACTTATCCCATTTGGGAGCCTTGTACCCCGCCGGGTTAGGCATGAGATAGATCTCTCGTGGAATGGGTGGATCGTTGTCTAGCTTCGGGATGATGGTATCCGCGAACGACTGATGAGCCAGGATGGAGTCCACGCGCTTCTGCAAAGACGTCATGCATTCTGGAATGCTTCCCTCGGTAGTTGGCGGAGGGGTTGCCGTAGGCGGTGGCGACACATATGCCGCCGGAGGATTGGGAGTGTATTGACTACCCGCGTTTCCCCAGATTGTCGCTGGTGGAGGCAGAGTGTACTGCAGAGCTGGGTTGGACGCCAAAGCCGGGGGCTGAGAGGCGTGAGCAGCAGGGGGCAGCATTTGTGCCGTTGACCCCTGGACCGAAGGCAGCTGCGTGGCCGACGGTGGAGTTTGCAGATGAGGGTTGGGAGGCGTGGCCGACACTCCCAATCCTGGAGCGGTAGGGGTTCCTCCTCCCTGAGGGATAGCGGTGGCAGGTGGAGGATTTGGCGCAAGAGTGCCCAGAACGGCCAAGATCCGTTCTAACTGCGCGGATTGAGACTTGAGAGCTTTTGCCTGACTTTGGACAGTGGCGTCCAAAGACTCTAAAGTTGGCGCCTCGCCGGGAGTCGTCGGAGTACGGCGAGCCTCGTCTCCCGAGGGAGTTTCGGTGGAAGGAGATCGGTTGCTGACATCGTCCTCCTGAGACATGGTTGCTTTTGCTGGTAAGTTTCACGTCGGGTTCACCAAAATGTGCACAAGAGATTCCGGGAGGGAGACCTCCGTGTACACCGTACGTAGTGGATCAGGGATCGCACAGGAAGAATAGGGGTGTGTGTAGGGAGAGAGTAAGTCAGTAGCAATGTCTGAGAGAGAGACAGAGGTTTGGCAGAGCTTCCGCGTATGGCAGTGTGTCCTCCTTTGTATGGAAAGGTTAACGATGTATATATACTGGAGAACATGACCGTTGTAGTGTGGTTAATGCGCCCATTAATGGCGGCTTAATTAGCTTAACCATAACGGCACGTTCGTCCGAGTATATAGGAACCGTTAGAGCACGTGGTGCGCGAGTACCGGAACCGTTACGAGGTTGACCGGGTTTGACCGGATTGACCGGGTTTATGGAGCTCGTGCCATAAATCTCTCAAAACAGTTACTAAAGGTCGCGCGCAGGCTTGGCTCGCACGCGACAGGGCTTACTCTAGCCTCCAAACCACAAAGTCCCTACAAGTCCCGTGCAGTGGTATGCGAGGGCTCTGTCTCGCAGCCCCCACATGGATCAGCTCGGCTGGTGATCCTGTGTGTATGGAGCACAATATGGTGTGCTGGATGGTTGCCACGTGGCCTAGATCTGCCATGTCATAAAGCAGTATCTACAACGACAAAACCAGTTTATCGAAAAAAGAAAAAAAGGGTGCGTGTTACTACTATGGAGTACTACCTCTGTTTCTTCTCTTTCACCTTAGGAGGACTTTTTTACCCGTATCTGGGTCACTTTGACTCGGTAATTTGGATAGTAAAACAATGTAATTTTGGGACAATTTTTTCATCGTATTATAGAGTAAGGTTTTCTCTACAAGATCATGCAAAGATTACCGAACTCATGTATCGTTTTGCTAACCAAATCACCGGGTCAAAGTGACCTAGTGAATAGTGTCAAAAAGTAAAGTAAGGTGAAAGAGAGAAACAGAGGTAGTATAAGAAAAGGGAGGAAATGAAAAAATAATAATGCTCAGACCATGAAGAAGCAAAATCGAACTTAAAACCCTAAAACTCACCCCAGACCTCATCGCTACTCGCTACCCCCAAACCTCCCCGCCGGCTAATTCACAGTCACCGGAGCAAACCCTTAACTCCATTACACAACCCTTGAGCTCATTCCAATGGAAACCACCGACTCACATCCACAATTATCCGACAACCCCACCAACGCCACCTCCGACGACTACTCCATCGACAACCCCCACCACTCTCCGCCACCAACCCAAACCCCCTCCGAACCACTCATCTCCGACGCCTCCGAATCAATCCCCGAACACCCACCACAAATCACCACCGACGCCGCCGACGACGCCGCCGCCGCTCCTCCGCCGTCGAAGAAGCGCCGCCGCAAGAAGAAGCTCTTCCCGGAGATGATCTCCTCCTTAGCCCTCCGAGCCCTCCGCAAGCACCACCACAACAACACCCACCACGACGACAAGTCAACAACCGACGAGGGTTTCGAGATCGACGACTCTCCGACGACCCAGAACCGCCGTGGACGGCGGACCTCCGATCTGGACATCGACGTGGAGGCCCTCATCGCGATCTCAGTTGGGTTTCCGACCGATTCGTTAACAGAGGAAGAAATCGAAGCCAACGTGGTTGATCAAATCGGTGGTGTTGAACAAGCCAACTACATGATTGTACGGAACCATATTCTCTCTCGTTGGAGGTCAAATGTGTCAATTTGGATGACGGAAGAACACGCCTTGGAGTCAATTCGTGTTGAACATAGAGGGTTAGTGAATTCAGCTTATTCGTTTTTGCTTCATCATGGGTATATTAATTTCGGTTTAGCTCCGGCGATTAAAGAGGCGAAATTGAGGCCGATTGATGGTGTAATGAGAGGGAATGTGATTGTAATTGGGGCTGGATTAGCTGGTTTGGTTGCTGCTAGGCAATTGGTTTTTCTAGGGTTTAAGGTTGCGGTTTTGGAAGGGAGAATTCGTCCCGGTGGGCGCGTTCGGACTAAGAAGATGTCGAGCGGCGGTGGGTTGGTGGCTGCGGCTGACCTTGGTGGAAGTGTTCTCACCGGAATAAATGGGAATCCGTTTGGGGTTCTTGCAAGGCAGCTTGGGTTTCCACTCCATAAGGTGAGGGACAAATGCCCGTTGTATTTACCCGATGGGAAGACGGTTGATACAGAGGTGGATTTGCGGGTCGAGTCTTCGTTTAATAAGCTGTTGGATAGGGTTTGTAAGCTGAGGCAAGTGATGATGGAGGAGGTTAAGTCGGGTGATCTTTCGTTGGGGACTGCGTTAGAGGCTTTCCGGCGTGGTTTCAACGTCGCGGAAGATCCGCAAGAGCGGATGCTTTTGAATTGGCATCTTGCGAATCTAGAGTATGCGAATGCTACGTTGATGTCGAATTTGTCGATGGCGTTTTGGGATCAGGATGATCCTTATGAGATGGGTGGCGATCATTGTTTCATTCCGGGAGGGAATGAACGATTCGTCCGTGGATTAGCAGAGGGTTTACCTATCTTTTATGATAGGAAAGTGGAGAGTATCAGATATGGCAGCGACGGGGTTTTGGTTTGTGCAGGTGGGCAACAATATCGCGGAGACATGGTTCTTTGTACGGTTCCATTAGGAGTCCTCAAGAAGGGATCAATTGAGTTTGTCCCTGAGCTACCGCAGAGGAAAAAAGATGCAATTCAGAGGTTAGGATTCGGGTTGTTAAACAAAGTTGTGATGTTATTTCCTTACGACTTTTGGGGTGGTGAGATTGATACATTCGGGCATTTGACTGAGGATTCAAGGATGAGGGGCGAGTTCTTTTTGTTTTATAGCTATTCTTCTGTCTCCGGCGGCCCAGTCCTTGTAGCTCTTGTTGCCGGAGAGGCTGCGATTGAATGCGAAAAGAGATCTCCGGTGGAAGCTGTGGGAAGGGTTCTTGAGATATTGAGGGGCATATTTAATCCCAAAGGGATTTCAATTCCCAACCCTCTCCAGGCTATTTGTACTCGTTGGGGGCAGGACCAATTCGCCCGTGGGTCCTACTCTTACGTCGCGATCGGTGCTTCAGGCGATGATTACGATATTCTCTCAGAGAGTGTTGATGGAAGGGTTTTCTTTGCCGGAGAGGCCACTAATAAGCAGTATCCGGCGACAATGCACGGAGCTTTTCTTAGTGGGATGAGAGAGGCTGCTCACATCTTCAGAGTTGCTAATAACAGGAAGCCGACGCTTCTGGCAGAAAACCCTAGTAATGATAATCATATAAGTGACGATGTCGATAAATTATTTGAAACTGCTGATCTCAGATTCGGTAGCTTCTCTGTGTTATTTGATCCGCGGTCGAATGATGTTGAATCTGATTCTTTGTTACAAGTTGTACTCCAAAGTGATAAACTGGATTCTGGTTGCGTGCATCTCTATGTCTTGATCAAGAGGAACCAAGCTGTGAAGCTGAGTGAGATTGATGGAGATGTAAATAGGATGAAGATGATGACTCGTGATTTCCGGGTGAAGCTGGTTGGAAGGAAAAATCTATGTAGTGCCGCGGAGTCTCTTATCACCTATATTAAATCAGCAAAATCCAGCATAAATTAAGAAATAATTCAGGGCAACCGAAGAAGCTGTTTAGGTATGTTAACAGCTTTAAGCAATAGGAGGCAGTGATTGACTTACTCTTAGTGGTTTGTTTAGATGATTTGATGATGCGGTAAGCTTAAGTTATCTCAAGATGGAACTCTTCCTGAAATAAAGCTTTGCTTTATCTGTAGAACTGTTGTCAAAACCTTTGGAAATGGGGAAGATAATTTCTGTTTGTTCTTCAATTGTGTGATGCTTGTGAATTTCGTATAAAATATCAGTTTACCTTTCCTTGCTATACATCCAAATGGTCATAAGTATTCGCGTGTTTGTTAACTGGAATTTTGACTTGCGAGTAACGAAATTGAATATGGTAACTAGAAATTAATTTTACCTTAAAAAATGACAAATTAACGGAAACCTACTTGCATTTTGATATTTGTCACCGAAAACCTACTGTAGTTTCAGTTTAACCTCCAAACCTACTTGCAGTATTCGTGTGTCTGTTAACTAAAATTTGACTTGCGAGTAACGAAGTTGAATATGGTAACTAGAAATTATTTTTACCCTAAAAAAGACAAATTAATGGAAACCTACTTGCGTTTTGATATTTGTCACCGAAAACCTACTGTAGTTTCAGTTTAACCTCCAAACCTAATTGCAGTTTGACATTTGTTACCAGAAACCTTTTGCAGTTTCAATTTGACCTCAAACTTACCTGCAGTTTACAAAATTCTAGCAGCCACCACAAATCCCCTACGACTTTAGAAGAGCCTTGGCGTCATTTACCAGCTTTCTTCTTCGTGAAAATTACCATTTACTACTTACATGACAATCACCATTTACCCCATTACATGACAATTACCATTTACCTTGTGTAGTCACGTGTATCATCCCGTTAAAGTTTTTAAATTAGCGGGGGACTTGTGGCGATTGGTACAAATTGTATACTGCAAGTAGGTATGTTTTGAGATCAAATTGAAACTGCATTAGGTTTTCAGTAGCACATGTCAAATTGCAGGTAGGTTTAGAGGTTAATTTGAGATTGCAATAGGTTTTCAGTAACAACTGGCGAACTGGGTTTACACCTTTATGGTAACTTTTTTCAGGATATTATATGAAAATGTAAATCAAATAAAAAAGTGAATTTAAGCAGAAACAGACGGAGTTTTTGCTATGTGATGCATTTACATGCTGTCTGGTGTTGTCTCTTGCCCTCTCTATGTGATTACTGCTTAATGTTTATATGTTCATAGTCAGATCATATTAGTCACTGCCCAAGCAATAAGTGCCCATTTTTTCAACTGGAAGCTAAGCTTTTGATGCTCATAAGTAGCAATAGGAATAAAGTTTCATTATTTTATCTTTAGCCAATCTATTCCAGGATGTCCACTGCTGAAGCTTTCTATTTGGTGTTCCTGGAGGATTAAAGCACCTTCAAATAGATTCAGTCTATTGATGAGCTCCTGCAGTTGATTTGATTGTTTCTTTACTTGGTAGCCCAAGATAGTTGGTCTGAATACATTCTAAAGTGTGGTGACAAAAAGTAGCTGATGACGTTAAACTTAAGAATCTCTCGTCTAGTGTAATTCCCGTGTCTTGTATTCTGTACTCTGGGCTGTTTTCTCTACTGTTTCTTTTACTCTCTTCCTCTCAAGCTTTAAGTTGTCATCTTTCCTTTGTTAAGTCAGCTGATATGTTATACTCTCGCAACATTCATGTTCTTATTGATTAAAAATGTCATCCTATTTCACTTCTGCGGATTGGATGCTTTTTCAACATTTGTTGTCTAGTTTTTAAGTGTGATCCCTAAGTGGACGGGGATTTTCATAACCATTTTCAGTCAACGGCTTTGGTGGTTTGACACTTGTTGTCAGTAATCAATCACAGGATTCTTCCCCACCAACAAAAGAAAAAAGTTGGCAGGATACTTGTTATATTTATTCTCCCAGAAATTTTATTGGGGTTAGAATCTGGTTCTCTTTCTTAATTTTGCCTTTAGCAAAAAGAAGCAAACCTGCAGATTACAGAGAAATGATTCGGCTGCTTCAATGTTACATCAAGATACCGCAAAGGCCAGGTACATGCCATCCCTCTTTCAAATACCATATATATTGGTTAACTAAAAAATAGGTTATTCATGTCCATAGATGGAGCCATTCATATATTTTCTGTTCTGCTCAACTTTCGCCCTATTTGTTTCAGTTTGTCATGGTTTCTCGGACCTCGAAGTGCTGCTGAAGATCAAGTCATCCATGATCGCCCCTGGAGGATCAGGACTTGAGGACTGGGGGTCCTTACCTGAACACTGTTCTTTCTCTGGAGTAACTTGTGATGAAAACTCCCACGTGACCTCTCTCAACATCTCCTCAGTGCCTATGTTAGGCAAAATCCCCCCAGAGATCGGTCGCTTTCATAATCTCACCAGTCTCACTCTAGTAGCTTGCAACCTCACCGGATATCTACCAGTGGAGATTGGGAACCTGACATCAATTAAACTCATCAACATCTCTTCCAACTCCTTCAGCGGGCGCATCCATGGAAGCATGATAAGTGGGCTGATCCACCTTGAGGTTTTTGATATATACAGTAACAACTTCACGGGTAGCCTCCCAACAGAGTTTGTTAAATCGAAGAGGCTAAAGACTCTTCATCTTGGCGGAAACTACTTCGACGGGTTGATACCAAAGGAGTACGCGGAGATTCAGAGTCTGGAAAGATTAGGGTTACAAGGAAATGAACTTACTGGAAATGTTCCGTCGAGTTTGGGTCAGTTGTTGAACCTGAAAGAACTGTATCTTGGTTATTTCAATGTTTATGAAGGAGGAATTCCTTCCGAATTCGGATCGTTGATCTCACTACAAATTCTAGACATGGGAGGTTGTAACTTATCAGGGGAGATTCCAAAGAATTTGGGTAATTTGAAGATGTTAAGGGTTTTGTATCTCCAGCTCAATAGGCTCTCTGGTAACATTCCTCCTGAATTCTCGGATTTAGCAAACTTGGAACAGCTCGATCTTTCTGTCAATGAACTCAACGGCGCATTACCCCGAGGTTTGTCGAAACTGGAGAATCTTTCCTTACTGAATCTGTTCCGTAACCGGTTTCACGGATCTATTCCGGCTTACGTCGGTGAGCTGCCCAACCTCGGTATATTACAGATTTGGGAGAACGATTTCACGTCTGGGCTGCCTGGAAATCTCGGGCGGAACGGGAAACTGACCGTTCTCGACGCGACCGCCAGCCGTCTCTCCGGAGCTATTCCTCCCCATTTGTGTGATGGTGGGAAGCTTGAGGAGCTAATTCTGATGGATAGCGACTTTTCCGGAACGATTCCCGAGGAACTCGGAAAATGCAAGTCACTGGTTAAGGTCAGACTTAACAACAACTCACTTAACGGAACCATTCCTGCTAAACTCTTCACTTTGCCAGAATTGATCATTCTTGAACTCACAGATAACCGTTTCACCGGAGAGCTTCCGCTCCGGATGTCAGCGGAGAAACTCGAGTTCCTAAAGATGTCCAACAATTCGATGACCGGAGAAATCCCACCCGCAGTAGGGAACCTCGGGAGCTTGGTCGGTCTTTCGCTCGGCGCGAACAGATTCTCCGGCGAAATCCCTGGCGAAATTTCGAATCTCAAGAACCTCTCGACGCTGGACTTGAGCAGCAACAACGTTAGCGGCATTTTCCCCGCTTCGCTTCTCGATTGCACCGAACTGAATTCCGTCGATCTGAGTAGAAACAACTTGAACGGCGAAATCCCGAAAGGAATGTCGAAGCTGTCGAAGCTACAATCTCTCAACTTGTCAAGGAACCGTCTCGATGGTGAAATACCGGACGAGATCGCATCACTGATCAGCCTGACGTTTCTGGATCTTTCGTATAATAACTTGTCTGGTACACTTCCCAATGGCAGCCGTTTCCAATTCTTCAACAGCGAGGCGTTTGTGGGGAACCCGAATCTCTGCTTGCCGCATAACGCTTCTTGCCCGGAGATGCCAAGGAGGCGTCGGAAGTCGTTTGACGAAACCAAAGTGGTTGTGATTGTGGTGCTTGCGGTGGTCACATTGGCGTTGGTGGTGGCTATTACGGTTGTGATTTACAGAAAGCGGGGGATTCAGAGAAGCTAAAACTGTTGTGGTGATGCGGGGGATTCACCACAACGGTTATAGGCGAAAATTCAATGCAATGTGTAATATTATTCTGTGTAGTGTTTCTTGAACTTTCGACGTTTAACTACTTTGCATTTTTGGTAGGTGACACTGCGATAAATTCAGGTGGCCTTCCTTCTTTCATTTACTACTGTATTGGAAACAGAGGAAATGCAAAAGCCTTTGAGGATATGGGAGAGAAAAACATGGACTGACCCGGGCTTACAGTGTACCCGTCAGCTTACACCAAACAAATTGAAAATGTTTTGTTAAAACAATGAAAAGGAAAAGTTTAAGTGAACAAAAATTTAAATAGAAAATGAACATAAAGCTTTTTTTTTTTTTTTTTTTGGAGAAAATAACTTGGATTAAACAGACAAGGCACTCTGGCCCATTACATTATTTTAAAGATCGTCAATAGCCCAATCTGGTGGATGGGCCTTCCACGTCTTGCTTAACACAAGCCCAATACCTTCAGCTGCAAATCGGTGGGCTACTTTGTTCAACGTACGTGGAGCGTGTATTACCGAAACACCTCTTCGATCTACGAGATACATGTTACACTCTTCAATACACCTACCAACTTCGGTGTTATATTTTTGGAGATTTCAATTTGCTATGTTATTCCTCTCTCTAGTCAGAGAGAGATTGTCCGTTTCAAAACAGTTGAGATCCAAATTAGCACCTTCTGTTAAAGCTTCAGCTTCTGCTACTTTTGCCAAAATATCAAATGAACAAAAAGTTACTAGGAAGAAACGCGTCAATCTACAAACTAGGGTGTTAGAATTTGTGTACTCTGATACTGTGGTCTTCGTCTTAGGGTGTGTTTTCTTTAAGTATCAATGTTCAAATACCACAAACCCTGACATTTATTGCGACAATGTTAAATTTTATTTGGGTGAATATAAATCTTTTTAAATTTGGTCAAGGTGCGTGGAATATCACTTGTAACTGAGTTATGCTAATATCATCACTTCAATTATAAGTTCTTTTTTTTTTGCGGTACTAAGAGAACTTCAATTATAAGTTCTAAGACCAGTTGCTTAAATGTATTGGGAACAAGCAGGTGGTTCATGTTGCCTCTTTTACAATGAAGTATTTTGCTTAAAAAATTGTTGAAGTATTTTGCTGGCCTCTTTTACAAAGAAAGAGCTTAGAAATAATTATTCTCGAAAAGCTATTTCAGAAACCGACCTTAGCTCAGTTGGTAGAGCGGAGGACTGTAGTGGTTAATACCTTAGCCATCCTTAGGTCGCTGGTTCGACTCCGGCAGGTCGGAATTTTGATATTTATTTTGTTATCTTTTTCCTCAATAAAATTCAACCGAGCAGATGGCAGTTGTAAGTTTTTTTTGGAAAGTTAGTTTTCTCTTTTCACTATGTTGCTTATGAATATAAGATGATTATGCCGAAATTCTCATATTCCTCCTTAATTAGGGCATCTCCAATAGTGACATGCAATTTTTAGATAAAATTTCTCATTTGCATGTTGTATAAAGATAATTTGATAAGTCATATCCAATAGTAGAATGCAAAATTAAGAAAATTATCGTTTTTGTTGTTGATTTGATTATTGGGTAAAAGACAAAATCCACCCTCGTTAGATGGGTAATATACAAAAACATCCCTATTGTTTGGGGATATACACTTTGGTCCCCTGCTAACGGAAAATTAGAGGACAGATACCACCCTTCTGTTATGACATGAAGAACACGAAGAACATCATATTCATGTCTACAACAACCCTAAAATGTTTGCCTAACATTTCTCTCTTTTTTCCTTTTCTTTTAATTTTATACCCAAAATCTATGCATCAAATGAACCAATTGGATTCATCAGCTCACCTCTCCCCAATACGTCCTCCTTTGTTTGGTTTTTCTCCTATATCAACTCACCTAATCATAACATAATACATATTTTTTTTTGGCAAAAGTAATTAAGATGCATATATAAATTCCTGAATTTTCTGGTACAAGAACTTTAAATCTCCAAAACAGAAAGGAAATGGAGAAAATGAACAAGCTAAATAAACCTTGAATGCTTTAGTTTGCCGATGAAATCCAGAAAACAAACAGAAATCTTCATATCAACCATTTCTTCAACTGCATGTTTGAAAAACTGAATACAGATCTAAATAAAACAATAATCAAAAACTAAACAAAACCTAATCACTAAACTAGTACAGATCTAAACCAAAGAAAAATTAGAGAAGAGAAGAAGGGGAAGAACACGATCAGAGGATGAACAGATCGGAGACAAACCCAACCTCCATGACCACCAATTCAGCCATCATCTCCTCAATTCCCGACCGAAACCGAACCCCACCTCTATGCTCACAACACCAGCTCAACAACCGCCTCTTCCACCTTTATGCTTCGATTAACCACCATCATCGCCTCCACAACCCAGAACCCTAATCAAGTCCGACAAACCTCAATTTCTTGTTCGATCCTCTCTTCATCGCGGACCTCGTCTTCAATCGCCGTCTTGATCGATTCTTCGGGTTCTCAATTGCTCCATTTGGGTGGAGCGGCTTCAGAGCCGACGGAGTCTTGAAACCACAAACCCACGGTACTGGGTTTCCGTCGAGAAGAACAGAGAGAGGACAGAGAGGGGGAATCGGGTCAAGAGGACGAAGAGGGGGATCAGAGGCGTAATGGTGGCGGTCTACGCCTGGGTCGCTGGCGGCTCGGTCTGGTGGTCCGACAGTTGTTGTGGCTAGGGTTTTCAGATTGGAGAGGTGAGGAGGAAGAGAGAGAGATAGGGAGAGAGAGTGGTTGAGAAGAAATGGTGAGTTGTAGTAGAGAAATGATATTTATATGCGTAATTTTGCATCAAAATTCAGGGTGGTTTCGTCATTTGAACATATCCGTTAGCTCCGTCAGTTAAGAGGGGACCAAATTGTATATCCCCAAACAATAGGGATGTTTTTGTATATAACCCATCTAACGAGGGTGAATATTGTCTTTTACCCTTGATTATTTTGCAGGAGAGAGAAATAGAAAATTTAGGAAAAGTGTTATCAACATGTAGGAAAAATAATAAAAGAAGTTGAAAAAAACTAGGAACATGATTTGAATATTTTTGTCGCGCCTACAATCCTCGCCAGGTTTGGCGATGAGTTTGCATGTTCTGCATTTTGCATCTTCAGATGCCTCTTCTATTTGAGTCCTTTTTTTCACCAACTCCTTTAAATTTTGGGTAAAAGACAAAAACCACCCCTCGAGGTTATATACAAAAACAACCCTCGTGTTCGGGGATATACAAAAACCACCCATATCGAGACAAAAACCACCCTATCAATGGATGGACGTTAGAAAAAAACACCCTTCTGTTACAATCAATTATTATGGGGTGTAATTTGTCTTTTTTATGACCATTTTGCCCCTTGTTTGTATTTTTTTGTATCAAGGGTAAAAGACACTGACCACCCCTGAGTTTAGGGTTAATACCACTCCGCTACCCTGGCTTTTGGAAAAAGACACTTTGCACCCATTTAACGGAATATTCCGTGGACACTTAGCACCCTTTTGTCATTTTTCGTTAGAAAAGTAGATGATTGATTTTTTCGGACGATATTACCCCTGTGTACTTTTTTGACATTTCTTTGCCTCTTTATGAACAAGAACATCAAGAACATCCACAAAAATATCAAGAACACCAACAACATCCACAAAAATATCAAGAACACCAAGAACATTTCTCACTTGAATCCAAAACATTTGATGCTTCTTCTTCACCAGGAGTAACCCAACCATTTTCTCATTTGCTATGTTTGTTTGTCTTGATAATTGAGGTAGTATTAATATGTAATTTCTCTCCTGCTATGAACTTATTAAAAGTTGAAAGAAAGGAACTTATCTGCAGAAGCATAAACGAGACTTAAAAAAGAGCCTTCATTCTATCATTTTTGTAAGCAGTTATTACACATGATAATTTTAGGAGCCCCAGATTTTCTTCTTTAGGCTTCAACAAAAGCATTATCATTCATATCTCCGTTCTTTTCTACTCATCATCAGGCCCATTAGATATCTTCAAGTTAACAAATAACCCCAACAAATAAACAGCAAAAAAGCAGAGAAGCTTCAAAGTTTGCCTCAGCGGTAGTGACAATATATATACAAAAATCATCATTGTTTAGACATCTGATAAGTGCATATGATATCATCACTGGCAAACTTAAACACATTAAATTGGGTGAGAAATCAATTACCAAAAAAATGAAAAATGGATCAATGAAACACAATTAATTAGATTAGGGAGGTGCATCAGAGAGACTCCCATTTTAGACTGAGTCTATCATTCTACTCTCGAAGGATGATGTCCCTGTCTTTTTATCATCACATGCACCACTCCACCAAATTTCATCTTAAAAACAGATCAAATCAAAGGCAACAAAGAGATGAAATGTTGAGAAAAAACAAAGGATTGCCGAAACTTTATGTTGTGTTCATGGTTAATGAATACCTCATAGTATATTTATAAACCATCATCGGCAATCTATCCATGGTAGAAACCTTACATTTTGGATTACAGAACAGCTCAAATAGAACAAAAAATCATGTTTTTCTGTACTAATTTGCATCAGAGAGATTTTGTATCATCAACTGCAACAATCTTACACAAGCAATCTAAAACCAAATACATCATAAACCCTTAATTTTCCCAAAATATCAAGCAAAACCCACAATAAAAAAGATGAGCTTTTGACCTTGAATTTCAAAATCTTGATGTTAGAAACCTGATATTGATTGAGTCAGATCTATGAACAAGAGGTCAAAAAAGTTCTTTAAATATTCTCACCTCAATTATCAAGAAAAAAGCATGGTGAAACTGAGGAATCCGGGCAGCTGGGTTTTGAACAATGAGATGAGAACGCAATCGAGCTGAAGTCCCCGCCGTCGACGAGATTCTCCAGCTTCTTGGAGATCTGACCTTCGAACCCGACAACGAGATCGTCGATCGAGCTGAAGTCGCGATCCAGGACGCGATGGGTCGTTTGGAGGACGAATTCCGGCATGTCCTGATTCGGAACACAGTCGCTCTCGGCGACGCCGAGAACCTCCGCGGCTCGATCCGGCGAGGTTTTCTCGCCTTCGCCTCCACAGACGGCGGAGTTGTTGATTTCGAGATCTTCGGAGAAGATACTGATAGAAAAAGCTTCTGCCATGAGAGGGGTTTGAGCTTAGGAGATGCAATTTGTGCTGATTTGATCCTACCTGAAGCTGTTGAAACTCAGAGAGATATCTCTGACTTCGACCGAAACAACCCACGGCAAGGAGGGAGGGAAGGTGGGGGAGGCGTGAAGAAGATGGAGATTGGAAGGTGGTTGGCGGCTGTGTTTCACAAAGAGAGGAAAGAGGGAAAGAGGGGGAAGAGAGAGAGGGATAGGGTTAGAAATGAGGTAGAGAGAGGGGTTAGGGTAATATATACGAGGTAATTTTATAATGTTTCAGGGGTAAAATGGTCTTTTTTTCCGTGCAGTTAGTCAACCGTTTGTCTCCATCCAAAAAAAGGTGTAAAGTGTCTTTTTCCAACAGTCAGGGTAGCGGAGTGGTATTAACCCTAAACTCAGGGGTGGTCATTGTCTTTTACCCTTGTATCAATTGTCAATGTTCTTGATGTTCTTGGTGTTCTTGGCCACCACCACCACATCCCCGCCGCCGCCACAACCACCACCAACAAGTCATAAACAACACCAGCATGATTAACTTGTGATGCTCTGAAAAACAAGGAATTCACAATGGATGCCTGAGTGGGGTAGTGAAATCATTCGATCAGTAATTATAGCATCTCCAATTTCACCTGCTTGTGTAATACAGTTGTATACGGTGTAACCAATCCATAAGATCAAGCCAACTTTTACACAAAATTGTCCTCGCATCTAAAACACAGCATAATCAATAGATAGATCAAGCCAAGCTTTTACACAATCGCCTGCATCTTCTACACAATTGGAACGAAACAAACACAGAGGGAAGGAATCGTGTTTGCTTAATTAAAGACTACTCTTCTCAAATTGGGCAATTGAGAAGTTGCCCTCTCAGGCTAGATCTACCGAAAAATCAACTACACAGATGTAGATGAAGAAGCACAGTGAGTTTAGATTTCTTAGTGTAATTGGTCCTCTTCCTTTTTCATAATACTAGATCCTACCTTTATGTTGCAAACTGTGGTGATGAAAGCAGGGCACAAAAGAGGGCCAAACCAACAACCTCTGATGGTTGTAATGACGCAACAAGAAAAAAGTATGGATCTTCCTCACTTCTCAAATTAAACACAGAGGGAGGACGGAGAAAGGAAGTTGGGATTCCGTTGTTGCTCCTCGCCCTCCCTCTCCGCGTCCTTCGATCCCAACTTCCATCGCACAACTCCTACAGTGACAAACTCAAGATGGGAGACCATAGAATCAATGATGAGAGACCATAGAATCGAACGAAGATCCGAATCGACAGACCCGAAAGCTCTGAGACCTTCCTCGAGGAAACCCACAGTACCCTCGCCTGAGATCCAAATCGAAAGAGACTCCAACGCCACCACCATCAATTCCCTTCGCCTAGATCCGCAACCACCATTAACACCATTAGCCTCGTCGGCGTGGTTGTCCTCTTCCGGTTTTGGTGATTCGAATCTCGATATATCTGAATGGAGGAGGCGGCGGCGGCGTCCTCGTGGTAGGAAGTGGGTGCAGCATCGTTGTTCTTGGTGGTTTGAGAATGAGAGAGAGAAAAGGAGGTGGAGGCTGATGGAGATTTTGGAGCTGTGTTCAAGCCTGGGTAAGGAAGGGCGGCAGTGGAGGAGGAGAGAGAGGGGGGAAGTGATGGTAGGGTAAGAAATGAGAATAATAAGGAGAAAAAATGATTATATAGAAGTGTAATTTTTTTCAATCGGAGGGCATGTATGTCTTTTTTCTCCTCCGTTATGTCACCGTTACTTCCGTTATCTGACAGGGGTGGTTTTTGTATATCCCCGAACACGAGGGATGTTTTTGTATATAACCCATACTCGAGGGGTGGTTTTTGTCTTTTACCCTTAAATTTTGCATAAAATATTGATTTGCATTATCTATTGGAGATGCCCTTATAATTAATTATTTTAGTCTTATTGTTCTCTCGACCAATATTATTCATATTTTCTGGTTGGGCATTCAAAAAGAGAGGAATAGATACTGGGAGAGCATTGGAGAGAAATTTCCAACAGAAGGATAATAATCTCCCAGTCCTCCATGTTCTTAAGCAGACGCAGTGCCCCATTCCTACTTCCACTTGTCCGCGCTGTAAGATACAAGAAGAATCTCTTTTCCACTGCTTATTTCTTTGCTCATCTTCGCGAGCCACATGGTTTGGTTCACGCTTGAGTCTTATAATACCAACAGGCCAGTCGCACACTCTATCAGATTTTGTTCTGACTCTTTTTTCTTCTTTAACATGTCAAGAGGACAGGATGTATTTCCTCCTCACCATGCGACAAATATGGCTGCATAGAAATGAAGTGGTAATGAACTTTAACCGTTCCATTACCCCCCAAGCTTCATTGGTAGCCCTGGGTCAGGTGGTTTATGATTCTCAGCAGGCGTATGTCAAATCTTATGCTTCGCCAAGAAAGATCGCTGAAGAGGTTACCCCCAAAAAAGTGGACAGTCACAAACATATGGAATGGAAACATGGGAATACCAGTTCTCTTCCCACGGTTTTCATTATTGATGCTTCGTGGATAAAAGAATCTTCCTCCACAGCAACCTGGATGAGATTAACACAAGTTATGGAAGATGGTTATGTCTCCTTTAAATCAGAAACACCGCTTCAAGCGGAAGTAAGAGGATTATCGGTAGCAATGAGGTGGATGGTTTCTTTCGACTACAAGGATATGGAAATTCTCACGGATTCTCTCAACACGATTATTAGTCTGTCGAATGCTGAGAAACACTTCCGCATCCAAAAGATCATTGAGGATATTGTGAGCGATAGTACAGCTTTCAATTCGGTAGTTGTCAGATATACCAATCGTAAAGAGGTCCAAAAAATCCATGACAGGATTCAATGGATCAACAAAAATTGTACCTTTTCTTGATTTATCGAATTTCCGCTTTCAAAAAAAAGAGAGGAATAGATAATGTTACAAGTAACTGCAAGTTGATTGCAATTTTGGTTGAAATACTATGCTGACTGTCTAATGTTCTTCCTTAATTTGCTGTGTCGTTCCAATTTATTTCTGATATAAGTCTTGTTCTTAGAGCATCTCCCACAGTTTATATCAAATTTTACACCAAATCCTATATTTGGTGGAGAAAAAGGATTTCACCTCCCACAGTTAACCCTCAAAAACACAATTTGACCATTTTTGGTTGAAAAATAGCACTTTTGGTCTCCTACAGTTTTCAACAAATTTTACATTAGATAGCCATTTCATCATTTCATCAAATTTAGAGAATGGTATTTTTAACCTCCCACAACAAATCATCAAATTTATCACCAAATCATGAATTTCATAACTATCAAAAAAAAATATATTACCAAAACAATATTACATGAAATTATAAAATGATTAAATAACACTTCAAAAAATAAAAAATTAACCAATCTAATCTATTTGACCATGATTATTCCATAAGTGTGCAATGAGTTGTCTTCTTAGTTCGTTATGAGCTCCTTAGTTCATCAAATCTCGATGTCGACCTAAAAATTGGATAAGGGTAAAAGACAAAAACCACCCCTCGAGTATGGGGTATATACAAAAAAACCCCTCGTGTTCGGGGATATACAAAGACCACCCCTGTCATTAACGGCCGTTGGACAAATACCACCCTTTCTGTTAATGTCAGTTAAGAGAAGGGTGCAATCTGACTTCTTTTATGACTATTTTGCCCTTATTTTTGTTTTTGTGTTATTTTGTTCTTGTTCATAGTGTTCTTGGCCACCACCACCACCACACCGCCACCGCCACCGCCAACACAAACAGCATTAAAAGTAACCAAAACAACTCACCTGAATTTCAATTACCAGAACCTATCGAACCAAAATCATATTCCTCAAATTACAACCCAGTAATTGAACAAAACCAATTTCCGAATCAATTTCAAACCATACAAGTTACAAAACCAAACCATACAAGTTAATTTGTCAAATATTTATCATCAAGAACACCAAGAACATCAAGAACACAAAGTACATACCTACAAAATTTTCAAATAAATTAGTTACAAGTTGTAAATTCTTTTTGAAGGTATTTCTATACTTACATTGAAAAATAAAATTGTTGTCTACCGAAGAAGAATCACTCTCTCCTCTGCCGCACACAGCTCAATCCCGTACCCACCGCCACTCGCACAAGACCTTGAATTGGAAGACAAGAGGCGGCAATTTCACCAATCGAGGAATCGTTCAGTTAGAAGAACGAATTGCCTAGCTGCCTCCTCCTTCTCCTTCCCCACCTCTCTCTCTCAGATCTGTTTTCAAACCCATCTTCTCTTTTCCTTCTCTTCCTCCACCTGCATCCACGAACAGAGAGGGACAGATAGGCATCTACGAACACTAACCCGCCTCCTTCTCTGTCCATCAAACCCACCTCCACCTCCATTTCTGTCCTACTCTTTCTCTCGCGGTTCCACTATTCGAACCAGGTCCCCAACAAGTTATAGAGAAATTGCTAGTAGTCAATCTACAAGTGAAGTTCAAACCTGCAACCACTGATTCAAATGAAACCCGATCTGTTACATTGCCGGAAAACTCATCTTCGTCGCCGCTGCCGCCCCAACAAACCACCGAGCCGTTCAAGGATGACCATTTCTGGGTAAGACGCCGCCGGCAAGAACCGCCGCCGTAGCAGAGCAAGAGTACCTCCACCACCGCTGCTAAGTCTCTCTCTCTCTCTCTCTTCTCTGGCTGATGAACGACAACCCAGATCTGGGGAGATTCGGCCTACACGGCGGGGGGGATTTTTTCGTTGAGCGAGAAGCCAGACCGGAGCTCTGAGTTTGGGAGAGCTCTGAACCTCCGATGGTGCCCCCCGTTCAACGAGAAGATTGGGAGATCTTTCCCGATCTGGGAGAGCTTTGAGCTCTGAACCACCGCCGTTGGTCGGAGTTGGTGAGCAGCCACCAGATCTGGGGATCTCTGGGTTCGGGTCGGAGTTGGAGGAGGGACATCGAAGTCAATCGGGGATCTCTGGGTTCAGGTTACAAAGTGATGGCGGTGGAGGCTGAGAGAGAGAGAGAGAGAGAGTGATGGGGAAGGGGAATAATGCTGCTAGGTTACAAAGTGAGGAAGAAAGAAGAAAAAATGGTATTTATAGTGTGACTTTTTTTACCAAAATGAGGGTAAATATGTCTACTTACCCATCCGTTAGTCTGCTGTTAATGACAGGGGTGGTTTTTGTATATCCCCGAACACGAGGGGTTTTTTTGTATATACCCCATACTCGAGGGGTGGTTTTTGTCTTTTACCCATTGGATAAATGTTGAATTAGTGATATCCCTTGCAACCTCAGCATGCGGTACAGATGGTGAACTTTCGTAATCAAGATTTATGGGAATGTGAGAAGCATCAAAAGTGTAGGTGTTAAGATACTCACTACGTTCCTCTTCGACTATCATATTGTGCATGATAATGATCAGACGTATCCTCGACCAGATGCAAGTTATCCCAATTTCGGTTGGGCATGCCAGAAAAAATAATCTAATTAATAAGGATATTATAAATTGTAGCAAAGATTGTAGATAGAGCAATTAATAAACATTTTAGTAAACATTCTACAGTAAAACCTCTATAAATTGATACTCGATAAATTAATAACTTCGATAAAATTAATAATTTTTCCACTCCCAACTCGGGATCAGTACAAAATTGGACTCCAATCGATAAAATATAAGATAATAATTTTTTTGAAATCTCAGTGTATATATATTGGTCCCGGCTAAACTATAAATTAATAATTACTAAAATATTCTAAATTCTAATATTGAGTAGTGATAAATGAATCTCTAGTCATTTATTTTTTGTTGAACTTCAGATCTTTCATGAGTACATCTGTGAATCTCTTCATTGCACATACGAGTTGGGGCATTGTCTTCTCGTATTGCAAGTTGTAAAGAGTTATTGCCGCTTGCAATGCTTCTTTCCCAGTGACTGGTTCCAATGCTATTGAATCATCCTCAACATCGTCATCGACCGGATTTTGAATAGCATCCGCCAAAATTTCTTTAATGCTTTGAACCTCTTAATATTCATAACTTTCACCAGGATAATCTAGGAAGTGATTCACATCCATTTAATAAGGATAAAATTGGTTTGTTTTTATCTAATATACATTGTAAATAATACACTGGACTTCAAAATTTAAAGATCATACTAACAATCTCTTTAAATTAATAAATTATTAATTTATCGATATAATAATATCTCGCTAAATTAAGAAAGGGTTAAAGACATTTTGCACCCTCGTGATTTGGGATAATATACAAAAAACCCCCCGATGTTCGGGGATATACCAAAACCACCCTGAAAGTGGATGGGCGTTAGACAAAAAAAACCCTCTGTTAATATCAGTTTGGAATTGGTATTTTTGTGACTATTATACCCCTGTACCATGACAATTATCTAAATGCCCTAATAACTATCAACTATTAACAGTTTTGTTAGGACAACTATGCCCTTTTACAATAAATTTAATTAAAACATAATTATTATCATATTTACATCACTTTTTTACACGATTGCATCATCATTGTATATGTTAAATGACCACAATACCCCTGAGGACTGTTCTAGTGGACACATACCACCCCTGACACTGTTCATCTGGACAATTTCCACCCTATTTTTACTATTCATCTGGACAATTTCCACCCTATCTTTACTATTCATCTGGACAATTTCCACCCCATTTTTACTGTTCATCTGGACACAAACATTATCTAACTTTTCTCCAATACCTAGCCTCGATAAAGTTCCTCCGATTACTTCCCTCCAATAACTCCCTCTTATTTCCCTCCAAGAACTCCCTCCTCTTATTCCCCCCCCCCCCCTAAATTTCCCTCCAAAAGTTCCCACATAACATTGACAATTGCTATTTATTGTCTTCCCCACAACACAATTTCATCACTTCACACTCAAAGCTCTCTCTTTAGCAAGTTAAGTGCATTTTGATTGTTTTTACCATAAATTGTTTATGCATTTTGTGTTTTCATACAACTAATTTGTCTTTGTTGTGTAGGTACGATGTCTAGCTCAAGCAAAATAACAAAACATGGTGAAGAGTTCTTGATGTACGAAGAAGTATTGCCTTTGTGAAGTGCCTTTTCGGGCTGACATACGAGTGACGGAGTCTAAAGAAAAAGGTAATAGGGGACGGCTCTACTATGTTTGTAGGAATGATAGTTGTAGGTTATGGGGTTGGCGCTACCCTATCGGTCACGGTGCAACTTCATCTCATTCACGTGACCTTGAATGGATGGCTGGGAGAGTTGAAATAGCGCTTGCACAATTGGAGGCTTTTAACGGGAGGTTGACACTTTTGGAGTTGAAGAAGGAAGAAAATGGCGTTGAAACGGAGAACCATCCAACCCAAACACCAATACTGATATTGTCTATTGCAATGGTTTTAGCACTCGCTGTTTTGCTAGTGAAATAGCAATGGCGAAGAACATGTTATCTTTTACTTAATTAAGCTGTACTGGCCTAATTCAGAATGTATTCTTCTATTTTGTAGGATCCCCTTGTATTGATTCCAAAACGACAAGCAAAAGTCTTTAACTAACAAACAAGCAGTTGTGAAACAATTAAAACCATTCAACCAACAATTAAGAGCATGGCAAAAGTATATTTTCATTGATTGCCAACAAAAAAGGTTACACCTCCCAACAGTTAACATGTTGGAGGGAACCTTGTCTACATATTAAGAAACCTTCCAACACTTCACTAGTGCGGAGGACACCTATCTGGGCTATACAAAAACCGTCAAACACCTCACAAGTGTGGAGGACACCTAGTTTAGCATTCACAAAATACCAATAGCTTTACAAAACCAACCAACACTTCAAATACTAGTGTGGTGGAAATTAGCTTGTTCAAAATAGTTACAAAACCAACAATTAGCTTGTTCAAAATGGTATCAAAATATACCTACATACACATCCCCTGCTCTATTTTTGTACACAGACCACTGGATGTGTATGAAAAGTCCTGACATCCATTATTGTACGGCTGGGAGGAAGTCTGTGGTGGGACTCCAACTTTCTTCTTGCTCCTTGTCACCTACATGAAAGAGATGTAAAATAAAATGTGTCATATTGATGCACAGTTACAAGTACGTAATAATATCAAATTTTTGAAAATGTTAATTACCCTGGGGGGTTGTTGTGACATTGAAACCCGGAGGTTGCTTTGGCCTTTTTCTTGGCTGGTCCTTGGGAAGATCCTGCTGGGTTTGCCTCCTACAATCCCAATTTCAATTACAACATCACAAATACTAACTTGTTATGGATACATTCGGTTCAAAAAGATACTTATTCCATAAAGTGCATAAAAGAGAAGTTAAAGTGCACAGAGGTACAGAAAGATCATGACACTTTTATACTTGAGGATATAAACACTATAAAGAAGAGAATAAAATAAGGATCAAAAGAAGATGGTACCGATGACAACCGTAATTCTGTTTATTAGTTGTTCACGCAATTCAGCCTTTTGCCTTTTCGTGCTTAAGTGATTCATATTTAACTTTTACAATTAATATTGTCTAACATCAGAACTATGTTACACCCTATAGAACAACAAGCACGTGGATTACAACTTTGATGTCAACTATGAAACTAAACCCAGTGTTTATGAACCTACAACTCATTGTTATCCGTTTGTGATTGATTATGGCTTCAAAAGCTACAACTCGTTTTAGTTAGCTACAAGTAGTTTCAGTTATGGTCTAACCAGTCTTACTGAAGAATTCAACCATTGATCACTCTATTTGTCTATTTGTCTCAAACCCTCAATGGATCACCAATAGTTTCGTTAATTCTATATGTCTCAAACTCTCAATGGATCACGACTGATCTAACTAATATCACAAATTAGAGTAAATTCATGAACTGAATTCAAATATAAGAAACTATCCTAGCATCACATCCAAACACCTAATTTCCAACACACACTAGTGCAAGGGTGGTTTTTGTCCACAAACCAATGCAGTTGACAGATTTAAAAAAATGAGGGGTGGTATTTGTCCAGTAACCAATGCAGTGGACAAATTCAAAAAAATGAGGGGTGGTTTTTGTCCAGTAACCAATGCAGTGGACAGATTCAAAAAATGAGGGGTGGTTTTTGTCCAGTTACCGAAAACATATACAAACAAAAGCAGCTTACCATCTTGTGAACCAATAACATAAGTAGAAGAAGAACATGTACCTGGTGACCCTTCCTCTCCTGATATGACATCTTGTGAACTGGTACCTTTCCACATGTCTTGCTGTTGTGCCCAAACCCTTTACATTTAGTGCACTGAACAACACCCCTTGGACATGCAGAAGCTGCACTCTCCAGATTCTTGTCTCTTCTCCTCACATTCTGGGGTATGCCTCGTTCCCTCTTCGTCTTTGGTGGATCTGGAACTTGTCGGCCCCAAAATTTTGGATTTGGGATGAGGTGGATAATGTACTCACCATTAGCTTTCTGAAATGTCTCCTTCTAGTAGCATCTGCATGGATTGTTTGAAATTAATAAGTAAAAAAATTGAGTAACGAAAACATGTGTTTCAAAAAAAATAAAAAGTAGAAGCAATTGTACCTGTCAACATATTCCACCACATCCAGCCTAGAGTATGCCATGCATGTGATACTGTGCTTGCATGGTATCCCAGTTAGCTGCCAAGACCCACAATCACATGTCCTCTTCTCCAAATCAACCGTAAATCTTTTCATCACCTCATCCAACACTTCAGATTCAGTCATACTTGCTGCAGCTATAGTGCATTTTCTTCCTTCCACCTGAAGCTTCTCAATCTTCTTTATGTTCTCGCAAAGAACACCATCCCATTTCACACTCATTACATATCTGTTGCGTGTCCTGACCATCATCTCCTTCCTTGTTCCATCTAAAAGTGGTACAATTTCCTTCTCTCTCAATTCAGCCAACCACCCGTTGAAACTCTCGGTGTGATTATTGGTCACATGATCTCTTCTAGTTCCTTTTACAAAGCCATGTCTACTCCAACATTTTGGGTCCAATTTCATCAACCAACCATGAGCTTCTACATTTATTCCATGGATATTTTTCATCGCATACTTGAAGTCATACTCAGTGTATGCTCTACTTGCAGCCCAGAAGTATTTTGCTAGCATTACACCAGAATATTTCCCCCTAAAGTTATGGAAAATATGTCATGCACATCTTTTATGCTCAGCCCCTGGGAAGTTTTCCTGTACCACTTTATCGAATCCCTGCACGAGGAAATGGCAGATTCATACATACAAGATCTAAACAGTTTACAAAATATGAAATGCAGTTGACAGATTTAAAAAAAAAAAAAAACAAAGGGTGGTTTCTGTCCATCCCAGAAATGCAGTACACATATTACAAAATCAAAGGGTGGTTTTTGTCCACCCAAAAAATATAGTGAACAATTTAAAAATATGAGGGGTGGTTTCTGTCCCAACTGTAGGAGGAGCTGGAGTGGTGCTTTCTGTCCCACCTGTAACAGAAGGTGCAGGGGTGCTTTTCGTCCCAACTGTAGCAGAAGGTGCATGGGTGCTTTCTGTCCGACGTGTAACAGAAGGTGCAGGGGTGCTTTCTGCCCCAACTATAACAGAAGGTGCATGGATACTTTTTTTCCCGACTGTAGTAGGAGCTGGAGGGGTGCTTTCTGTCCCAACTGTAGAAGGAGTTGGAGTGATACTTTCTGTCCCAACTGTAGCAGAAGGTGTAGGGGTCCCACGTGTCCCACCTGTCTCAACAACCAGAGGGGTTGTATCTGTCCCACTAGGAGAAGGTCATGTGAGAAGGCGAGGTGGTTCTGTATCTGGAGGAGAGGGAAGTACTGTCAAGATAGGTTTGGCTGTGTCATATGTGACATGTATGCTAATCACCTGGGATCTCTTGTGTGCTATTAGCATGTCCAGAAATTCCAAATCATGGTGGATTTCATTATGTTCCCTCCAGGCAATGGGGTCTGCATACTTCACTTTGTAGGCTAGAGATCTATCCTTTGGCAACTTCGCATCTGTTGTCTTGTTGATCAAGTCCAACAATTTTGGAAGGACATATCAACACCCACAAACCCCATTCTTCCAACATGGGAACCACCACAATACAGATGCAGAAACCACACTTGATCTTCCTCTAAACAAGACAAGTCTGGAAGGGGATCCAAGCCTGCAAATGAGAGTAATTGCAAGTAATCCAAAACAAATTCAAAATAAATATAAAATATTAACTAAAAAAATACAAAAAATATAAAATATTAACTAAAAAAATACAATACAAGTACTAGACACATTTAGCTATCTAGTACTTAACAAAAAAAAAACATTAACTAAACAAAACGCATGTGACATTCAGTTCACATTTTGCAAAAAAAAGAGGGGTGGTTTCTTTCCACCACAAACATCAGTTCATAGTTTGCAAAAAAAAGAGTGGTGGTCTATGTCCACCCCAAACAACAGACTCTACAAATTAAGTTTCAAGTACTTAACATGTTAGGCTATCAAGTTGTAGTACTTAACAGTTGACAGATTGGAATTACTTAACAATTACAAACCAAATACTAAACATGTTTAGCAATCAAGTGCTTAACATATACAACTACATAACATATGCAAAACAAGTACTAAACATGTCTGACTATGAAATACTAAACATAGAAAATCACTTTCGATAATAAGATGTGGTTGCGGTTGATTTATTAAAGCAACTTTCCTCTCTATTTTTGTTGGAAGACATGTATATGTGGAGTTAATCTAACGCACTTGGCGTAGTAGCACTGGTAACTGACTTTGGTAACCAATTAAAGTAAAAGGCTATTTTAATGTATACAAATGTTTCTAGATCACATCATCAGTTCCCTTTCTTAGGCTTGCGCTTGATTGAACTGATTTTATGTTAAGCAGATTTTTGTAGGCACCCTGACCCTCCCTATCCTTTTATTTGTAATTCGAACATCGATTATCTCTAAACTCCCTTAACTAAAAAGTTTTTCTTTTGCGATTTGAGAGTGTTATATACTCTGTTGATAGAGAAGCCTGGACTTTTACACCGGAACATGTACATTTAGGTTATTTTTAGCATGGTACCCTTATATGACTCAAATCCTTATTCCTTCAACTGCTAGTCTCATTCTCCTCAGTACTCTAGGCCTGGATCGGAATTTTTAACCACAATGGCGTGAGGCAATGCAGTTTGATTTTAGTTTGATGTAGTGTTCTTGTGATTTACGTTACCGAGGTGTTTATGTTTAAACACAACCATTCTTTATTCAGGAATATCATGACCTTCCTGTACCATGGTTTCTGTCATAATTTTCTGTTATGACTGGGAGTAGAGATCGTATGAACTAAAGAATGAAGAAGAAAATCGATCGTCATACGAAGAAGCCCTAGAACACAAAACCCATCAAAACCCACTTTTCACAGACATTGAACCACAAAATGAAGACTACAAACCCATACCCTAGCATACAAACCCAGAGAAAAAACCCTAATTTCGCCACACACAGGCAATCAAACCATACATTTACATGAAACCCGAACCATATCGACCAGTAAAAACCGCCAATAACAACCACCAACACACAGAGAGTGAGAGATAGAGTGAGAGAGAGAGAGAGACAGAGCTATCTGTCCCTCTATCCATCGGAACCGACCTAGATCGACCGATAACAACCACCAACGGCCGACTGTAAGAAGTCGAAGAACACCCAGAGTCTGGTCGCTCGCCTCCAACACTTGCTCCCGCTCTCTCTCTCTCTCTAAACGGTAGACGGTAAGAAGTCGAATGAATTTGGATAGGGTTTACCCCCTCCACAGTTTTAACCTTCATTGATGGCGGTGGCTGGGGGACAACCATCAAATCAGAAAGGGTAAAATGGTCATTTACAAATTCTTACATTAAATATATATATATAAGTATATGAGAGGGTAAAGTGGTGATTTCATTAATTTCTTTTGTTATTGTTACCGTCCGTCCACTTTCAGGGTGGTATTGGTATATTCCTGAACAACGGGGTTTTTTTTGTATATTATCCAAACCACGAGGGTGCAAAATGTCTTTAACCCTTTTATATTTTATATGCAGTTCGTATAAACAATGTGGATCACCCAAGTTCTCATAAATGACATGTAATCACCCTCCCACTACACATGCAGTTTTAGATGCTATACTTCTCACCCTCAACTTTTCAGAAAGTACAAAAACTACCCCCAAACATGAACACACATATAAATCTCACAACCCAACAACCCGATTTGATTTAGATCTAACAAGATCAGATTTTGATGATCCATAATGAACTATAGGGTGATTTAGAGCTTTCTTATGCGAAAAATCGCGAGAAACTGTCAAGAGATGAAGCGGGTCTCGGATCCGAAGGTTGCGGTTGGCGGTGATAAACGATGGCGAATAACCTGACGTTCTTGGCTCCGTTTGTTGATGCTAATGAACTCCTCGGACATCCAGGAGCTGTTTGGTACCAAAATCGAAGGGTGGGTGCTCCAGAAACGCAAGGTTGAGCTTCTCACCAGAAAATATGGTGGTTGGCGGCGTGTGGAGCTCGACGGGACTTCTTTGGGGGTTCTTGGCTCTGGTTGAGGCCTCATAAGGCTTGGTCGGACCTATGTGATTTTAATGGGATAGATAGCAGAGGGTGGGTACGCCTGATTCGCCGGTCGTGCTCTTCGCCGGCGTTGATGGCGGCCGGCGGCGTTGGGGTGGTTCTTGGTCGACTTGGCAGCTAGTTGTTGCTGTTGTTTCTTCTCTTGTTTTACTCGTTGGTCAGAAGGGATAATGGGGAGGTACGAACAGAGAGTGAAAGAGAAGAGAGTGGCCGATGGTGGTGGTGGCGTGGCTCATCGGCGGGGAAGACAGCGGCCTTGTGGCTGCTTTGTTTTCGCCGGCCAAACCATAGTGAAGGGAGGGAGACAAAGAGGGAGGCTGAGAAGTGGAGAAGGAGAAGTGATGGAGGTGGTGGCTGCGATGGTGATGTTGTCGGTGGTAGAGGTGGTGATGGGGTCGGGGGTGAGAGGAGGAAGAAGAAGAGAATGAAGAAATATTAAGAAGAAGAGAAAGAAGAAGGTTGCAGGAGGTGAGGTTTCCCAAAAACAAGTTGCAGATGTTGGAGAACGAGAAACTCTCATTTCTTTATTATTTTTTTGTTTTATTATTTAATTCACTTTCATCTATTTACCCACTAGGTTTTAGGGTTTCTTCAAATTACAATCACAACCCCCGTAATTAACTAGTTTATTTTTTCTCAAACAACAACCACATCCCCGATCATCATAACAATAAAGATATCGTCTTCTATACGAATATACAAATAGTATATAAACTTCCCGACTATATTTTGAACCCGAAATTTACTCAATTCGCTACTCGCAATAAAATTGAATTTCTTGTCTCAATTACCAATTTACCCTTCGTATTAAAACAGGGCATTACATCCTTTCCCCGTAAAGAGAGCTTCGTCCTCGAAGCTAAGATCCAACATCTAGCCGTGGTGCAGGGAATCACCCGACAACAACTAACTTCCACATACCAAACAAATTACTCCATGCAAGCAAGTCGCCACCATTTGGTACACCACACAATGTATGTCCCCACTCATTTCACAAAGAAAGATTTGTCTCCACTAGCCCATTTCATCTAGATAACCCACCTCACCAAGTCTTTAAAGAATAGCTATCACCTCTAGTTCGCACGAAACATAAAGTAGCCTGATAAAGTCGTATAACTTCGGGAAATAGCTAATGAATGAACGATCATCCCATGGCCCTCAAATATCTGTTAGTGATAAGACTCCAAATTGCATATACTTCTATTAGTGGATCGTACTAATTATCTGAAGCCCATATCTGTACCATAGATCGATAGGCAAAGCCTAATTACACCAAGTGATAGAACTATTTCAATAAAAACCTCCAAAGCCTTGGTAAACTACTAAAGCCACATTTAATGCTTACTTTATATAACCAGTAGTCCAGAACTTAAATTAAGAAAGAAATTAGAACGTACTCCCAAGATACTGAACCAATAATCCTACGGGTTCCCTGACCCCACGGTAATTCATGGCTAAAAATTTGTGCTCCTCTGGTGATGGGTGACAAGACTCCATACAACAATGTCTAAAGAAACTATCAACTTCTTAAGCACTCAAGTACATTATTCCTCCCGAACAAGACTTGATAAAGTAGCGACCTGTTCTTCTTATTGTTTTGAAATCTGGCTTCCGACCCAAATATCACGATACTTTCCAAGGATCCCAGAATCTCGTGTCAAATGACAAGAGAAGGTATTATACTGAATGTTAGACTCTCAGGAAATTTATTAACATTCACACCTCACGAATCAATCATGAACCAACCCTATGTAGGAAAATTTCCAAAACATAAAAACTTCAAATGAAACTTATACCAACGATAAGACTTCAATAAACTTTATATGAAAATATGTGCCACAAGGAAAAATGAACTTTGACCACTAGATACGTCATCCTCTTACATAACTTCAAGAAGTTCAGAAGGACAAACCCACATAGTGTTGAGAATTTTTGACCATATCAATAACCAAATCCCTCAGCCTAGTTGATCAATGGACAATGAAACTTTAAATGAACCCCCAAAAATGTCATAATACCCCCTAACTGAATTAGCCGAAATATCTAAAACTCAACGGGTTAACTCTGCGACCTTTGGTCAAATTTTCAACGTTCCTTATGATTTTCCCTACAATAGGAGTATAATTCATCCAACAATTAACCAAAACTGCATATACAGAATAGTCTAAGTTTCAATAATCACATAGAGATCAAAACACATATAAATCAATCACAACTCAAGATTCAGTTTTCACATCTTAATTTTCCACTATAGGAGCAACATTTGTTACTAATGCCCTCATGACTTGTCTCCTCAGATAAGACAGTACTTCATTCATAATCCGAAATCTAATTCCAATAATCCATATTTCCCGTTTCCTATCAAATGAATAACAGATCAATGAAGCACAAAATTGAATTTCTTAAATCAAACCAAACGATATCAGAATATGAGGGTTGAAGGGACAACAAGACAAACACTTAAGCGACCATCATCCCGATCGGCTTTTTAAATTTTTATTATCTTACCCTATGTTGATTTTAGTTGCCCTACATGTTTTAAATTCTCTTTTAGAACGAACTGCTCTGATACCACCTGTAAAACCCCTCGTTCCCGAGCTCTCCAGTCCGGAACGGAAAGCTCGGGAACGACTGATGAAGATAGATAAGTGCTTTTTCGAATTGAATGTTTACATTGAGCAGTATAGGGATTTAATAGGCAGATTTGACGAGGCACATACGCTTCACAGCAGGCGAAGCAACGAGCTGGCGCACATATTTGCAAAAAGGTCTCTTAAATTTTCAGAAGAGTTGTTTTGTATTGAAAAGTGATTGAGTTTAAATTGTAACGAATCAAATGATAGTGAGCTTGGAAGCCAGTAATAAAATTTGACATTACATCCAGAAAAAGGCTTACATTCCAATTATATAGATTGAACTAGGGGATGGCCCGTGCCCGAGGGCACTACACCCAAAGAAAAAGATTACAATGATTCACTAATTATAGAGCACCCGAAAAAAGATGGAAAAATTAATCCGTTTATGAATAAAAGTACAAATAAAATTTGATTTTATTCTTCGACAATTATTAGCTTTTAATCAATTATTTGAACAATATGTATGATTATTACATGAAAAATATGTATGGTAATCAGTCTTTAATTCGACTACTTTTCCCGAGAGAGCGGGTAAGTTCCCAAGTAGCGGGTAGTTGTTTCTACATATAGTGCGGTTCTAAATGAGATAAAAACGTGAGTTTTAAACCCCAGTTCTTAAAATTTTAGAAATTCAAACTATAAGTGGGTGGTTGATTTGATCTAATGGCCTAAAAAACATTTTAAAATCAACCGTTCTCTTTTATATTATAGATGCTAAACTCTCCTCTCAAATTGTCCACGCCATCCACACTGAAACGTGAGACCCCTTATTCTCAAAAAAAAAAGGTGAGGCCCTCAATATCCATTACATCATGAAAAACAAGAATATTTACTCCCATATTTTTTGACCTATGCTTTTTTTTTTTTTTTACATCAACAAAAATAAATTAAAAGAAAGTCATGATCTCTTTTTTTTTTCCAGTTATTTTTTTCCACGTCGACATACTCTGCAAAATATAAAAAGAAAAACTTTTAAAAATGAAAACTTTAGTACACATAAGGATTGACATTATAAGGTTGAAGATAGTAAATATTTGTCTTTAATCTAAAAGCGACAATTAAGAATCAATGCATATACTATTCTTATTCATCAAATTATATGTACGTGCAAGTAATTTAAGAAACCCAATGTACACTTGTTAAAGAAAATCCACATAATTAGACATTTTCTTTAATTTAAAGGTGACAACTAAAAAATCAATGCACATAAGAACTCTTATCCAACAAAAAAACTTGCACTTGCAATTAATTTCAGAAACTTAATGTACATCTATTGAAAAAATTAAACTGATTGGACATTTTTCATTGAACTTAAAGGTGGCAGCTAAGAAAAATGTAAATACATATGATTCTTTTTTAGTAGAAAAGATACATAAGTTGAAGCGAATTTGAAGACTCTGCATGAGGTCTCAGGTTCAAACCTTGTTATATGATGTAATTTAAAAAAACTTATACTTTCAATTGATTTAAGAAACTTAAGTACATCAGCTAAAGAAAATCCACTTAATTAGACCTTTTTTAGAGGTTATAACGGGTCTCATCCACCAAAAAACATATACTTACAATTAATTAAAGAAACTGAATGTACATCTGTCAATGATATCTACATAATTAGACATTAATTTAAAACTTGCATCAACCCAATAAATAATTAATTGGCATTTCAATAAATAATTAATTGAAAAACTTCCACATAAAGAGATTCATGCATTGTTGGCATGACATGTGTTATAAAATGTATTACTATGTATAAAAATAAATAAAATTCAATGAAAAATTAAAAATAAATTAATTCTTCTATTCATAAATTAAAAAATAAATAAAATTCAATGAAAAATTAATAATAAATTAATTCTTCTATTCATAAATTAAAGTCCACAAATAAATAAATAAATTAAAGTTCACAGTATTTCATTTGTGGTTGCGAGATATTAATGGTAATCAATAAAAAGTTGGAAATAATTTAATAATTCAATACATGAAAGAAGCATGATTAATAGTAATGGACTATTAAATAACGACAGTCAGTTATTCTAAAAAACAATTATGACAGTCAATGGAAAAATGGGAAAAAATTAATTATCAAATCAAAATTATAATAAAAGAAATGGCAGCAATTCATCTCAAAAGAGGGGGTTTAATGTATTCTCCTTACAAACAATTGGGGCAAAACTATAACAAAACATAAACAACATTTCAAAAACTGAAACCATATCGCCCTTTGCTCCTGCTATTCTTTCATCTCCTCCATTCTCTCTTTTCGCAACAATGGCAAGCCAATCGACCCCCAATCAATCGCCGCCCAAGGTCAAGCCGGAGCCGTCGTCGGAGTCATTTCACGGCATGAATCCTGATCTACCGGCGGAATCATTTCCGTCTCTGACCATCCGCGGCCATAGATTCCGGCAGCGCAACCGGCTTCCCGGTCCGCGGCCGAGGAGATCCTCTGCAGATTCTCCTCTAATTGAACCTCCTCACTCGGATCTCGCACTCGACGAAGTCACCGTCGCTATGCTGAGGAAGTCCTGGGCCAGAGTCATAGCGGAAAGGTCATCAACTGAGGTGAAGGAGGAGGTCAAAATTGAAAGTCAACAAGAGCCTCTGAATGGGTCCGGTTTAGGTCAACCAAAGAGGGAGGGTGAATTTGAAGCCCTAGCGGAGGAGAACCTGTTTGATGTTGAGGTCAAGTACGATTTTGGGGAATTTTCAGATGTATTCGGCAGCTCTACAGCAAGCAGAAATGATAAGTAAGGTGGTTTTTCTATTGACAATTTCTTTCAGTTCAGAGAAATTATTTTGCTGTCATTTTGAGTCTTTTAATTCTGTTTGGCTATCATGACTTTTTTATGCCGGATAACTATCATTTTGAATTGTTCTTGCTGGGATATGGTTTTTTCCCCTCATAAGTCTACAAATAATTGTACTGTTGAAACAGTTGCTAATGTTCTGGGTTAGTTCTGCTTTTTTCACAATGCTGAGTTTTTGCATTGTGGAGGGTTTTTGATGTGTTATTGCACCATTAGCGTTTGTTAATGTTAACCATTGTTGTTGCCTATTGATAACATGAGAATGCTTGATTGAACGAACATTCAGTCAATGGTTCTTTGATGTTTCTAGCGTATGGGACCTGAAACTCTAGAGCTTCGTATGGCACTAAATGATCGAAGCAAGGGGTGGATTTGGTATAATTTTGATCCATTTGCAAACGGGACTATATTTTCTGTAAACTATAGACTTCCCGAGCCCCGTCCTTGTAGTTTTAATCTCTTTTTGGGTTTTACAATTCTCAACTGGTACCTACCTAAGTGAAGTGCTCAATCATGAAGGCGGCGAATAACCTTTGATGTTTCTAAGGAAACTTGGTTGGTTGGTAGCTGAAGAAAGTTATCATAATATTGTCCATTTTACAATACTAGAACTCAAATGCGGTGTGGGGTTGATAGTTAGGTGACCACAACGTTATCACAAATGGCTGACTCGTTGTCCATTTTCCCTTTTTGTGACACCGATTTCACCATGTACACGAGCCTTGCAAGCTCAATGGACATGGTCGCAAAAATCTACCCGCATTTTCTTCTCGAGACTAAATCTTGCTTCCAACAGTTACAGTTAAGTCTAACATACCATTAGAAGGTTATAATTGTTAACTTTTGGCAGTGTGTAGATGTGCTTCATAGGGAATAATGATCCAAAACTCTTGGAAACCTATAGATTTATGTAGATAGCGTGCTGATATACAATGGAGTATATTTTGGTTTATTTTTACAAATTTAACCTTGTACTGCTTCATTGTGGAACTACCTTATTGGATGACTCTGGTGGTTCTTACTGTACTGGAAGGAAAGACCTCAGTGTTCCTTTTGGAGCTCCCGAGCTTCTTTACATGTTTATTCGTAAGAAATCTGTTGAGAACATCAAGAGTTGGTTGATCTTCTTCAGCCAGAATTGCGCTTCTTGACTTAATTTTTAGGCTTCTATAGAAGGAATAATGGAACAACTAGGACCCTGCAATAGAATGACTAAAGTAAATATAGTTACCATAATAGGATATAACAGTTCATGTAGAGCCTGGTGTTTGGCTCAGTAACAGCTCGGTTCGTGATAATATCTCATCATAGATGAGACAAGCTTCATCACAGTTTTGTAGCTTACATGATGAGCCAAGCTTGAGCGGAATGATGCTTCGCCAAATTTCGCCCATTTGGTATTGCCAACCGTGAACTGAGCTCATTAGGTCGTAGCTTGTGATCAGGCTCATGCTTACTATTTTCTTGTCAGTGCTGCTTGGTGTGTGTGTGTGCGTGTGTGTACATTATTTGTTCATAGGCATGTGATGATTCAAATTCACACCCCATATATAGGCCACACGACCTCAAATCGCAACACCCTCTCCTGTCTCTGCTAACTTTGTGAACCTCAGAGCATCTCCAACCGCTCAATGGGGAGGGGGGGGGGAGAAGATGTTTGTGGAATCCCCTTGAATTTCCTCCGGGGGTGAAGCATTTGTTGGAAAGTTTTGGCCTTTGGGTACGTTTAATCTTTGTAGCACGGGTGTGGGTGCGAGAATTGGGTGCGGCAAATTTCCCAAAATCATGGGTGCAGATGCGGCGGGGGTGCGGTCACTTTCGTTATACTTTTGTTTATATTATTTATGATACCATTATACTAATATAAAAACAACAATAATAGTAATCCAAATTACAAATAGAAATTCATACAGATTCAAAGATACATAGCTACTATATCAACAATGTAATCTCTTCATGTCGTTCTACTTAGCTGCGGAGAGACGAGTAATCTAAGTGTTAGAAATGTTCACATAGATGCACGTTTAAATTATAGTTTTGTTTAGAAGACCTCTCAACTAAAACTTTGAAATGACCTTGCCTCACCCACAAAGCACCCGCAAAGCACCCAGAAGCACCCGGTGCGGGTGCGCGACCTCCCAGAAGCACCCGTGCTACAAGCTTTTAATTATCGCTTGAAATGAAGTACTGTTTGTTAATATCTGTAATACAATCTTTCTCTTGTAAATGTAAAAGTACATCGAATTTTGTGTATGATTTGATTATACATTTTGGTATACTTAAAAATATGAACCAAACAACATTTAAATACTTTACATAATAGTAACAGTTATTGTTATTAGCAATGTTATTATTGTTATTTATTATTGTTATTATCATTATATATATATATATATACATTTTAATATTTTCATTTTTTGAAATTTTTGAAAAAGTGTATACACTAAATTTAACTGGACGGGGGAAGCTTTTCGGTAGGAAACGATAGTTAATCGGTGGAAAGGGAAGATGGGAGGGGAAGCTTTTCGGTTGGAGACGATAATTAATTGGGGGGAAGGGGAAAATAAGTGGGTCCTTGAGGGGGAGGGGAGGTGAAGGGGAATGCCATCTGTTGGAGGCGGTCTCACTCTTAATAGCCACTCCTCGACTTTTATACTTCTGAACTTTTCGTGAGATTATTTATATAGATCAAAACAACAATTCTCTGCCTTGTCCTTGTCCTTCAATCTATTTTAGAATGTAATCTGTGACATTATTAGGAGAATGTGGTTGTTAGTGCGAGTCAATTATGTAACTCCTTAATCAGCCAAGCTTCTGATAAATCAAGCTAAACCAGCCTCTGTTGATGATCGTTATAAGAACTCTAGCTTGTTCCTCAAGAACATCTCCAGATTTTGTCGAGTTGAGCCACAGTGCAATGAAGTTCTAAAAGAACTGAGCTCCAGCTGCATTTCTTGTCTCCGATCCAAGTCCAACTCAAACTTGAGCTTCTGGAGCAGTTACTCGAGTTTGAACATCCCAAAACTCCACTTGGCACTATTGCTTCCACACCCATAATGTTTAAGGTCCACCTGTATAGCTGATCGCTTTTTTCTTCAGATTTGGCGGTGTTAGAAAAGTACTATTGTATATCAGGTTTACGAATTAACTAATGGAATTAGTCTTGATGGACTTTTCGGTTTTTTATTTTTTTAAACAGTATACTTTTTGTGAACATCTAACATTGGATGATGATGCTCATTTGACTTCTATACAGTGCTCTTAATAGCATAAAAAAATTAAAGAAAGGGAGTAAAATGAAAATAAATAAATTACATTCAGCAGAATAACATTTCTAGTAGTGTTGTCCATAACTTCTCTAGTTAGAGTCTGCCAAGTCAGGGTGCCATGAGAATTGCTCTCTACCCATTGACTTGCCATGAGCATTGCACTCTGCCCATCGACTATATCTAGTGAGGGAGGATCATGATACTGTGGAAGATGAGACACACCTACGCCCATGCATGTAGCCCCTAGATGGAGGGGGACCACTTTGATGGTAATCAGCCATCATAGTTCAAGGAACTGTGAGAAGATAATAATAACCATGATAGATGATTTCCGAACTATTTCTTAAACAGATTAGTAAGCATTTACCCGCCCGATAATGAGGGAGTACCTGAGATTCATCAATTTAAGAAGATGATGGAGGTTTATGTCGTCGCACTTACGCGGTGTTTTTGAACCTAGATGAGGGGATCATTACATTCAACAAGATTTGCTTCCTTCACCCGGAAATACTTCATCAGTCACTAAACCACCCATTCTTCAACAGCTTGCTTCATCTTAGTGCACACTCGCCTGCAGACATTCGTCTTAGGGACACTTGAAAGATATTTGTTACTACCAATCATATGTAATCTGCCTACGCTGTTCGCACAACCCTAACAAGCATTAAAATGCTATAAACAATTTAACATTGGGCAGATTCTTCATTTCTCTTTGACGATCAATCGATCAATCGCACAAGTAAATGAATTCGTGGAAGCATGTTTAACGGAGCAAACCGTATGACACATCATACATATTAGGATACTCACAATAGCAAATACACTTAAGACATACAGAACACCTACATGCATGTTGTCATCAATGGACCTAAGTAATAATGTACATCTCCAGGTTAATAATCAATCTATTCGTAAGAAATAGTGAGCTCAATGGATTTCGATCCATTTGAAGATTTTAGTCATAATCTGGCAGCCAATACATCGACAGGGTATTCTTAATCAAGATACTAATAAAGGCAAATGAATACATGCGAAAGTTAAACAAGTGATTGTGTTTTCAAACTTATCCTTAAATGGAAAAAGTTGGGATACTGGCTGCTAGTTATATTTGCAAAGACTAAAACGACAACCCATTGTTTCGAATGGCCAAAAAAAATATTCATTTGGTTCCTTTTCTTTCATGTTGGGTGTAAGGTTAGTGTCCCTCTTCTATATTTTCTTGATTTTCCCTTCTTTTTAAGTAATGGCAACTCGTGGGTCTGCCTATGCTGTCCACACAACCCTGACATGCATTAACATGCTGTAAGCGATTTAACAATGTGGCTAGGCTCTTCATTTCTATTTGAAGACCACATATACAAATAAATGAATTCCTGGAAGCATATTTAATGGAGCAAGCCTTATGACACATGGAGTATGCATACTTTTCACACCGTACCTATTAGTTAAAATACTCATATTAGCAAAAATACTTGACACATACACAAAACCTACATGCATGTTATCACCGATTGACATAGGTAGGGGTTACCCAGAGGTAAATCTTCAATCTAGTTTTAATAAATCATGATCGCAATGGACTATGATCCATTTAAAGAAGTTAGCGATAATCTGGTAGCCTATACGTTGATAGGGTATTTTAAAGCAAGATGCTAATAAAGGAAAATAAATACATGCAATAGTTAAACAGATTATAGTTATTTGATATTTATCCTGAAATGGAAAAAGTTAGGATGCTGCCTGCTGGTTCTATTTGCGAAGAGTAAAACGACAACCCATCGTTTCTAACGGCCAAAAAAATCACTAGTTAGTTCCTTTTACTTCTTGTTAGGTGTAAGTTTAGCGTCCCCATTCTAGATTTTCCGGAATTTCCCTTCTTTTGAAGTAAGTTCAACCTATGGGTTTGTCTACGTGCTTGGCATGTGGAATTTTATGGGCTATAAACTTATAATGAATGAAGGATAAACTCTACCAAGCAAGGCAAAGACGTCTGACATGAGTTGGAAATCTGTATACTAAGGAAGCATGGCTTTTTCACTGTTCACCAAGGTGTTGTCCAATTTTTACACCGTTGGATGGTTTTAAACAGAGTGGGCTAGAACATTGATCTCAACTTTCCATCATTACCATCATTATCTAATGATTGGTAGTTCCATCTTTAGAGCATCTCCAATAGGTTAGGTATATCGGTTTTTGAGGCAAATTATAGAGAAGTTTGAAAATATTGGACTTCAATTGATTAGCCATTTTGTTAGGCAAAATAGAACTAGGCATCCTCATCGCTAAGTTTGGCGATAAATTTGTTAGGCAAACTGAGAGTGCCTCTCCTATTTTCCTGGATCATGTGTGTGTCCTAAATTTTCTCACTTGTTTCCAACATTTTCTCACACTATGTCCACATTTCTACAATTTGATAGGTGATAAAGCGCTACAACCGTGGAATCTCCTATTTTCTCTCCCCACTACCATATTTTTGCCTAACCACTACTGGAGACCACATTTAAAATATCTCTAATTTCTAATGCAAATCAGTAATTCTAAGTATAACTTGCCTAAAATTTACCTAATAAAATTGGAGATGCTCTTAAAGAAAGAATCACATACATTTTTTCTACCACGTCAACCGTCGGTACTTAAACAACTACTACCCACTTTGTATATTTGCTAACTTCATGATATTCATATGTTAAATTAGAGTTTAAGTTTATTGTTGATTAAATAATGTTTTTAACAAGTCTAATAGTCCAAACGGACGGGTTTTACACTAGTGATCCTTACAGGAACATTTGATGACACACTTTCGATATGCCTCCAGTCATATTCTATTGATTTACTTTCTAAGAGACTAAGATTGGACTCTCATAGGAAATTTGAGGAGGAAACATCAGTTTTGACGTTAATGAATATTCTCCTGCATAGACTCTATGCAATGTCTTGTATTCCTTTTCCTTTGAAATGAATATTTGTATCACCTGTCGTAGCATATAATTTGAGGCTGCGTAGTCAATATATGGCCTTTGAATTTAAATCATGGCAGGCCTATTTAGTATTTATACAAGAGGTAATAATTTACATATATACCAAGGTACCCTGATGCAACATTAGAAACATGAGTTTGTTCACAAGCCAAGCCCAACCCTAGTGCAACAACCTAATGAGCTCTGTTCACCGATGGCAATACCTAACAGGCCAAATTTAGGGGAAGCTCTAACACTGTGATCACCAACCCAGCTGTCACTGAGCCGGATTTTATATAAGGCTCTTTGAAAATCTTATTTTGGGAACTATACATAGTTAAGTCATGATATTGATTTCCAAAAAGGTTCAAATCTATAAAGGCGCCTGTGGCTAAATAAGCAAAAAATAAAATGAAATTTATAAAGTGAAACACTGGAGGGCCTCAATTGTTCCATCTTCTTGCCGTAGAATACTAAAACAAATCAAGAAACACAGTTCTTGATGTAGAAGATCAACCAACTCCAAACGTTCTCGACAGAGTTCTTACGAAGAGCTACGTAAAGAAGCTCAGAGGTTTTTAAAGGAACGCTGAGGTCTTGCATCCCAGTACAGTAAACACCACCAGAACCATCCAATATAATAAAGCAGTACAACAAGCTCAAATTGTAACTGAAATGTGGCATCAGTTTGGGCTTTTTGAGGAACCCCTGAGCTTGTATCTTCGTCCATTCAAAATTAGAAACATCTCATTCCAATTCGTTTGGAGTGTTTAGACTTGAGAGATGCAAGTATATAACCTAATTTTATACTTTATCGTTTTATCATCACACATGTACCCAAACCTCTATCTGTTTCCAAGTGTTTGGATTATTTTTCACTATGAAACGCGTCTACACAAACTGTCACCACAAAATGTTCTGCAATTGTGTAATAAGAGCATCAAAGCCCTGCACAACACTAAATTCAGCATTCGGAAAATCAGACCTTGACCCAGATTGTGTAGTTTAAGCAATACATTTATTTGTAAAACTAGGAAAAAATCATATCCCACCAAAGCCAATTCAGAATACATTCTTAAGATATTATAAATGGTAGATAATTAGTTCCTGTGCTGAAATAAATTGTCAAGAGAAAACCATCTTACTCATCATTTCTGCTTGATGCTGCAGGATCCAATTGAAGTTGCCGGCGATCTGAATTCCTCCAAATCACACTCAACTTCCACAGAAGTCCCCTAAATCATACTCCACTTCTACAGAAAACAATTCCTCCATTTCCACTGCTTCAAAGTCAACAGAAACTTTGTCCTTCCTTTGTCGCTTACCTAAACAGGACACATTTAGATCTCTTGTTCACTTTTAACATTTAACTCTTCCTTAAATCGCTGGGAACAGCCGCCTGAGACTGCTGGACCTCGTTTTTTTGATGAACTTTCTGTTTTGCTATCGTCTAAGACCTGTTTGAGTGAATCGACTACAGCTTTGTCGTCGATATCCACCGTGCATCAGAAGGTTCAACTACAGGAGAACTTCTGGAGCTTCTCCTTGGTCGGGGACCGGGCAGATGGTTACGCTGCCGGAATCCATGGCGGCGACTGGAATGAGTCGTGACTCGTGTGGGAATTAGAGTCCCATTCGTTGATAAGCATTTTTGGAGAGATCAGAATCATAGCGAGGCATGTCAGTTACAGGAATGGTGTCAATCAAAAGTCCCAATGGCAGTGATTTGGTGAATGATTCCGCCGGGAATGCCAGATGGAGGCCGAGATTCGGTTCTGACGTGGATGGCTTGGTCTTGACCTCAGACAGTTGTTGATCGGTGGTCGATAACCGTACCATTGTTACGCGGCGCCAAGAGAGAATGGGAGAGAGAGATGAAGGATTGACGAAAGGAAGGTGCAGAGTAATGGTTTCTGTTTTTGAAATTTAATTGTATCTTTTTTAATGTTTAGCCCCCGTTGCTTGTAAGGACGGGGAGCCTTGGCACGACGGTAAAGTTGTCGCCGTGTGACCAGAAGGTCAGGGGTTCGAGTCGAGTCGGGGAAACAGCCTCTTGAGGCTGCGTACAATAGACCTCCAAAGTGGGTCCGACCCTTCCCCGGAGCCCCCGCATAGTGGGAGCTTCGTGCATTGGGCTGCCTTTTTTTGTTTGTAAGGAGGTGAGTCTATTAGATAAGATTATAGGCTCACTTCCTTCTGCTGCATCGAACATTTTGTTCATCTTCTCGGTCTACGAGAACTCATTGCATTCATGAACTTCACGTCCCTACATCCCGTAAATATTTGTCTGTCTCAAAACCATCCACTCTCCTAGAGGTTGCTTCATTTCCCTTGTCTGCATGCATTAGTAGTCTTATGCGGACTTTGAAGAATTTTGTTACCACCAATCATCCATAATCTGCCGACACTGTTCACACAACCCTGAGCTGCATAAACGTGTTGTAAGCAATTTGGTACTGTGGGTGGATTCTTCATTTCTATTTGAAGATCAATGACATAAATTCCTTTCACATTGTTCATAGTTTAGGATATTCACAGCGGCAAAAATATTTGATTAAATACCTACATGCATGCTGTCACCAATTTACCTTCACCTAGGTAGTGTAGATCTCCACTAGGAGCCACCCAGAGATGAATATTCAATCTATTTCATAATTAATCATGATCACAATGTATCACAATCCATTTGAAGAAGGTACCTTGGATCTGATAGCTTATAAGTTGATAGGCTACATTCTAAAGCAAGATGCTAATAAACTTAAGTGATACTTATGAAAGTTAAATAAGATGAGTGATAGTTTCTAAACTTATCTTGAGATGGAAAAAATTGGGATATTGCTGCTAATAGTTTATTTATGTAGAGTAAAACAACAACCTTTTATCCTAACGGCCAAAGAAATCACTGGTTTGATACCTTCCTTTTCTTCTTAGGTGTTAGGTTAAAGTCTCCATTCTACATTTGCTGGATTTTATCTTCCTTTGAAGCAAGGTCAACCTGTGGGTGTGTCAACGTGCATGACAGGTGCCATTTTCGGGTTATAAATTTGTAGTGAAAGAAGCATGAACTCTACCAAATAAGGTAAACATGTCTGACATGTTTTCAAAATGATAATTCTGGGAACACTTTGTGTCATGTATTTTGACGTGCCTCCAGTCATGTAATTTAATTTACTTTCTTAGATTGGAACTCCATGAGGACAGAAATTGATGTCAAGTGATAAACTTTTGCATAGATTCTATGCAACGTCTTGTTGCTTCTTTTCCGAAAATAAAATATTTATCTATATCACCTGTCGTAGCATATACTTGTTTGATGGCATGGCTGTGCTTGGATATGCGTAAAAAACTTGGATATGTAGGTATATTTGAGTATGGTGGTCGCACTTTTGGCCATTCCCTCTTCTCCCCTTCTGCTGCCTCTAACATTTGGTCTTCTTGGTACTTTTACAGCTCCATGGACAGTGGTTATACCCCTGAAAGAGCTTCTTCATGCTGCAATTGCAAGACCATTGGATCATCTTCGTTCATGTCAACCATTGACTCATACGGATGATAGTGGTCACCAGGTCCATGGATTTTTAATTGTAAATTGGTTACAAGGGTGGCTGTTTATTCTGGTAACGATTTTTTGTGGCTACTTGCTTGATGTGCAACAATATGCGGGTCAGGCCGCATGTTACAGAAAGATCAATTAAATAATGGCCTCTTGAATGGTGAAAGTTTATGATGCTCATGGTAAGAGTGATTGAACCCTAGATGTGGTTGGTTCTTCTCGTTGTCAGCTGGAAGTAGTGACTACTCTGGAAGTTCTGCCTCCATTTTGGACCCTGAAACTCAATTCCAGGTATGTTATATGCCGTTGGGGATTCAATCAGTGTTTTCCCTCATTTAGTTCCACACTATCTTCAAGAGAAACAATCGTAAGATTTGACGCAAATCGTGTTTGACCAGATTTTAAATGTGTAGTTAATGTTGCAACTTTTTTTTTTTTTGATCCATATCCTCAGTCTGCAATGATAGTTCTCTAAGAGTCTCGGCATGAGATGCCAAATACCAAGTCATCTGAAACTGAAAGTATTTGCTTTCATTGCTAAAATATGCGTCATTTCTTAACAGGGTGTCCTTTTGGCCAATAGACGCAACTGCCCAGCTTTATGAGAGTGTACTCACTGAAAAGAGGTAAGCAACACGAAAACTATTTATTTTTCTAGGGAAGTGAATATGACTAAGAAATCCTGGTTGTTATGCACTCTTCGATTCCGTAAATATTGCAACCGAAAACCCCTCATTTTACCCCCTGGCAGCATGTTTACTTGCTCCGTGTTTCACACTAGATTAGTGTTTTTTTTTTTCCAATATTCCAAATTCATGATAGGAAGAATAATATGCAGTTGACATTAATTAGCTGTGGTTAGAGTGTTAGACAAATCGTGAGCCTGAATTGAAGTCTTGAAAATTGACCAGATCTCTCGTGTCTGCCTTGCATCATAAACCTGGTTAATGTTGAAGGATATCCAATTATCCTTTACTGATTGCCATGAAGTCCTGGCCCTGTCACGTTAGAAAGGTCTAATTTTAAGGCTCTGAATCTTTTGTCTAATTACTCCATGGTTTTTTGAGCTCTTGAGATGCAATTTATGTAAATGTTCCAACTTGTAATTTTACTCATTTCTAAGTGGTTGGGCCAAGTGGTAAGAAGCTTTTGACCTTAGGGAGGGCCTCTGTTTACAGAACCCGGACTGGATTAAGTGAGCAATCGCTCTAAAGCCAAAGTATGGTACTCTAACCGTGGAATGGCTAAGTAGGAATTCATTGTCTGACTGTAACCAATTTGAGAAGTCTGATTTATGTGAGGATACCGGCTGGCGTCAACTCTTTCGTAACTTCACTCTTCTAGTGATCTCAGTTTTTGATCATCTGTATGTTAAGTGTCATTCTTTTAACATAAATACCTTGAATGGCACTACTCCCAAGTGTTCTGAGGGGACTCAAACTCAAATTTAGCGTGTCAGTGGGAGGCTCAAGTTTAGCGTTTCATGAATGTCTGTGTTAATCTTCGTGCTTACTTTTCTGTGTTCACCGGGGAATTGAAAATGTGAATCCATCTCAGGTCCTTCCCAAGCTTAACTTTACGGTTCCTTCTGTACATTCTGCAGAACGACGTTGGGCAACATTATTAGCCAAAATTTGCAGTTTGGTAGATGCTCGTGGTAGCTTCTGAATCAGGAAACTAAGATAGATCTCCCCTAAGTGATCATTGTCTTTTTTTAAGGTAAGTGATCATTGTCTATTCCTGCTGAAAAATGAATTTAAGGAAATGTAAAAGGATACACCATACACTCAGTTTCAGTCCAATTGTCCCACTGCTCTTTGAGATCTGATTCCCCTGAAATTTCCTGGCAGATAATAGCTGCAACTGGACTTCTTGAGGCCACGGAGAATGTCATATCCATGCGTATCACCTTGAAATGTCTTTCTGGTACAAACTCAACTCACTGATAGAATATTGCTCATAAAGTTGCGACACGGACTTGGTATTTTTCTCTAAACTAGAAGAGGCCTTACATTCTCCCATGTACTTTGTAAGTTACCATCTGTACTTTTTTTTTGACGTCCTCATCTCTATTTTCGCTTCAGCAGTCCTATTCTGCTTACTGCAAATCAGCAATTTCCAAGAAGGAAAAATGACACGACTATTGATGACATGTATGTGTGTTCCAAGCATTTTATCCATAAAATAAAAAAACACAGAGCTCCTGAAACAAAAACACAGAGCTCAATCCATAACTTCCCCGTTATCATACCCAAAAACCATCCCTAAATCCCGCAAAATCTAACCCTAAACCCATCCTCAAATCCCCCATAATCGAACCCACAAACTATCCCTAAATCTCCCAGAATCGAACCCTACATCATGAAGTTTTATACTTTAAATCGAGCTCCGATGCATAAACACTATTTGGGTTTGCGTCAAATCAAACCCTTAAGTAACGTGAATGGATATTTCAGAGGGCGAATTCTTTGGTTTTGCTGCTGTGAATTTTGATTGGGACTTGAGAGTCTTTTTCTGTACATTTTGTTTCGGTGCGTTCTTCAATTAATTGACTTTGGGCAATATTATGTGATGTTAGATTTGTTTAACTTAGTGGGTTTGTGATAGTCAGATGTGTGTGTGAGAGAGAGAACACAGAGGACTATTATGAGGGAGGGTGGTGATGGAGGCTATAGGTGGTTGGGCAAATGACAGTATTGGCCCTCACTTGTGCTGACGTGGTTAACTTCAAACCATTTTATTTTATTTTTTTGAGAAAAAAACCTGTTTTTATTAACGTTGTTAGTAAGTAGAGCACGGTGTCTCAAATTTTCATACAGTGTGTACTTCAATGTCAAAATTGATACTGTCTGTACCTATGTGTCGATTGTATCAAACTGTAAGGTAGCTAAGTGTAATTTTTCTTGATTTTTTATAATATTTACAATATTGTGAACACAATTAGAAAACATTAAAATTCACATAGATGTACTTTGATCATGACGAAAATATAAAAAATTGCAATAAAACCAATAAGACCAATTCACTCAAACGAAACCAGTTCATTTTGATGATTTGGACATGATTTTCAGGTCATTGGGTTGGTTTTGGTTAATGCTTACCTATCTAATTAAATATAGATTGGACGCTAAACTCTCCTCTCAAATCGTCCGTACTGGAATGTGAGACCATCTATTAATCACATTATGAAAAATAAGAAAAGTTGCTTCCATATTTTTTATCAATCTTTTATTTACACCAACAAAATATAAATTGCAACAAAATTTGGCCAAGCATTATTCTGCTCAAGCTTGGCTCATCATGGAAGCTATAAAACTGTGATCAAGCATGTCTCATCGAAATGATCATGAGCCCAGCTGTTACTGAGCCAAATACCAGTCTCTCCACGAACTGTTATATGCTACTATGGGCACTATATTTAGTTTACTTGCAGGGTCCAAAAAGGTTCAAAAGACGCTTGTGGATATACAAGCAAAAAATAAAATAAAATAAAATATATAAAGTGAAGCCCCAGAGGGCCCTAATTGTTCCATTTTTCCTGCTATAGAAGCCTAAAAATATTTCAAGGATCGCAGTTCTGAATGAAGAAGATCAGTCAGAACATGTAAGCAATTTTCGACAGATATCTTATGAAGAAACATGTAAAGAAGCTCAGGGGCTTCAAAAGGATCACCGGGGTCTTGCCCTCCAGTACAGTAAGCACCACCAGAGTCATCCAATAAGGTAGTTCCACAATGTAGCAGTACGACAAGGTTAAATTTTAACAATAAACCAAATTATACTCCATTTTTTTTATCAGCATGCATCTCAATAAAAACATATGTATGTTTCCAATAGTTTTGGATCATTTTTCACTACTAAGCAAGTCTACACACTGCCACCAAAACATGTTCTGCAATGGTGCAATAACAGCTTCAAAAACCCTTCGCAATGCAAAAACTCGGCATTGGGAAATAAGCAGAACTAACCCAGATCGTTAGTAACTGTTTCATCAGTACATTTATTTGTAAAAATATGGGGGGGGGGATACATATCCCGGCAAGAACAAGTCAAAATAATAGTTATGAAACAGCAAAGTCATGATAGCCAAACAATATTAAGAGATTCAAAATGACAGCAAAAGTATTTTTGTGAACTGAAAGAATTGTCAAGATAAAACCACCTTACTCATCATTTCTGCTTGATGTAGAACTGCCGGATTCATCTGATAATTCCTCCAGATCATCTTCCATTTCCACAGGAAAAAAGTCCCCTAAATAGTACTTAACCTCCACAGGAAACAGGTTCTCCATTTCCAGGGCTTCAAATTCATCCCCCCTCTTTGTCTTACCTAAACTGGCCCATTCAGCCACTCTTTTTCACTTTTAATCCTTACCTCTTCCTTCACCTCAACTTTGCCGGAAAATTCCTCCTGGGACCCCTGTAAGTGGTCGGTCGATGAACTTTCCGCTTTGATTTTGGCTAAGGACTTCTTCATTAAAGCGACGACAACTTTGTCGAATTCGATATCCACCACCCTCGCATCAGCAGGTTCAACTAAAGGAGAATTTATAGATGATCTCCTCGGTCGGGGACCGGGAAGACGGTTGCGCTGCCGGAATCCTTGGTGGCGGATGGAGTGAGCCGGGAAGGAACTCGGGCCCCATTCGTTGATAAGTTCCAACGGCGGCTGGTCTGTGGATGATTCCACCGGGAATTCAGGATTCATTTCGTGTTTCGATTCCGAAGACGGCTCCGGCTTTACCTTAGACGGTGGTTGATCGGTGGTCGATTGCCTTGCCATTGTTACGCAACGATGAGCGATAATGGAAAGAGAGATGAAGGAATGACCGGAGAAAAGAAACAGTTTCAGTTTTTGAAGTTATTATTTATATTTTATTATAATTTTGCGCCTGTTGTTTGCAAGGAGAATACATTAACCTCCTCTTTTCTTATGAATAGCTGTCATTTGTTTTATTATTATTTTGATTTGATAGTTAAATTATTTCCGTTTTTAAATTGACTGTCATTATTTTATAGTCCATTAGTGATTATCATGCTTATTTTATTGACTTAATTTATTTCCAAGTTTTTATTAATTACCATTAATTTGTACCATAATAATGGAGTAATTTCTGGCAGAAAAAATTCACTTAATTTGACATGTAATTATAATTTACATTAGCCAAATGAATAATTAATCTAAAAATTTCCACGTTGGCACGGCATGTTTTAAAGAACAATATTACTATGGTATAAATTAATAACATTCAATGAAAAATTAAAAATAACTTACTTTTTCTGTTCAGAAATTAGAGTTCATATTTTATTTTTGGTTGCCAGAAATACTCTGTTATTATGGTATAAATTAATGGTAATGAATGAAAAGCTGGAAATAATTTAATTATTCAATAAATGAAAAGAAGCATGATTACTAATGGGCTATAATATAATGACAGTCCATGTAAAAATGGAAATAATTTTATTATATAATCAAAATAATAGTAAAACAAATGACAGCAATTCATAATGAAAGAGAGGGTTAATGTAGTCTCCTTACAAACAATAGGGGCAAAAGCATAATAAGATATAAATTATAATTTCAAAAACTGTAGCCTATTCTTTTTTCCAGTCATTCCTTCATTTCTCTTCCGTTTTCTCTCGTCGCCGCGTAACAATGGCAAGGCAATCGACCACCGATCAACTACCGTCTAAGGTGAAGCAGGAGCCGTCTTTGGAATCGGATCACCAAATCGATCCCCGGTGGAATGATCCTCAGAGCAGCCACCGTTGGAACTTATCAATGAAGGCGGCCCTAGTTCCTTCCCGTCTCACTCCAGCCGCCACCATGGATTCCGGCAGCGGAACCGTCTTCCCGGTCCCCGACCAAGGCGATCATCTATAGATTCTCGTTTAATTGAGCCTGCCGATGTGGCGGCGGTGGATGTCGAATGCGACAAAGTTTCCCTCGCTTTACTGAAGAAGTCCTTAGCCAAAATCAACGCGAAAAGTTCATCACCCGACCACTTACAGGTGTCTCAGGAGGATTTTTCCGGTGAAGGAAGAGGTGAGGATTAAAAGTGAAGAAGAGCCGCTGAATGGGTCCAATATAGGTAAGCCAAAGGGGGAGGATGAAGTTGAAGCCCTAGAAATGGATGAGAACCTGTTTCCTGTGGAAGTGAAGTACTATTTAGGGGACTTTTTTCCTGTGGAAATGGAGGATGATCTGGAGGAATTGGGTTCACGGGCAACTTCAGATGATTCCGGCAGCTCTACCATAAGCAGAAATGCCGAGTAAGGTGGTTTTATCTTGACGATTTCTTTCAGTTCACAGAAATACTTTTGCTGTCATTTTGAATCTCTTAATACTGTTGGGCTATCATGATTCATGACTCTTTGCTGCTTGATAACTATGAATTGTTCTTGCCGGGGTATGGTTCCCCCCCCCCCCCCCATATTTTTACAAATAAATGTACTGGTGAAACAGTTACTAATGATCTGGGTTAGTTCTGCTTTTCCCAATGACGAGCTTTTGCATTGTGAAGGGTTTTTGATGCTGTTATTGCACCATTACAGAACATGTTTTGGTGGCAGTTTGTAGACGTGCTTACTTATGATCCAAAACAATTGGAAACATATAGATTTTTACGTAGATGCGAGTTGATATAAAACAATGGAGTAAAAATTTGGTTTATAGTTGATATGTAACCTTGTTGTAATGCTAATGCTACATTGTGGAACTACCTTATTGGATGACTCTGGTGGTTCTTACTATACTGGAAGGCAAGACCTCAGTGTTCCTTTTGGAGCCCCTGAGCTTCTTTGCACGGTTGCTCGTAAGGAATCTGTTGAGAACATAAAGAGTTGGTTGATCTTCTTCAGCCAGAACCCCGCTTCTTGACTTTTTTTTTTTGGGATTCTACAGCAGGAAAAATGGAACAGTTAGGGGCCCTCCAGGGCGTCACTTTATATATCACATTTTGTTTTTTGCTTATTTATTTATTAGCGTCTTTTGAACCTTTTTGGACCGTTCAATATCATGACTATTGCCCATAATAGCATTTAGCAGTTTGTGGAGAGCATAGGGTTCGTAATCATTTCTCTTTATAGATAAGTCAAGCTCGATCACAGTTTTCTAGCTTCCTATGATGGGTAAGCTAGAGCAGAATGATGCTTGGCCAAATTTGGCCTGTTTGGTATTGCCACCCATGACCTGAGCTTGTTAGGTCGTTCCATTAGGGTCGGGCTTGGTTTGTGATCAAACTCATGCTTACTAATTTTGCATAGTGTTGCTTGATGTGTGTGTGCGTGTGTGTGTGTAAATTAGATGTTACATCTTGCATAAATACTAAATAGGCATGATTCAAATTCACAGCCCATATGTTGATCACACAACCTCAAATCGTAACACCCCTCTACTGTGGGGGTGGGGGTTGGGGTGGGGTGGAATGCATGGAGTGCCCTTGGCTTTTCCCCCGGGGGTGAAGCATTTGTTGGATAGTTTTGGGTATTTTTAATTATCGGTTGGAAATTTTGATTGCATTGGTTGTTTTTGTTCACAAAGTATGAACAAAATCAAATAAAGTAATGTTCATCAATATCTGTAATGCAATTGTTTGTGTGTAAATATACAAGTATATTGGTATTTTGTCTATGATTTAATCATACTTTGTTGTATAATTAATATATGAACAAATAGTATTTAAACACTTGAAATAAATATTCAATGGTGTTTGGTTATTATTATTGTTACTTCATGTTAGTATTTTATTTTTATATTATTGTTATTATTATATTTTTTAATTATTAAAATTGGCAAAAAAAGTGTATAAACTAAATTTCATTGGACGGGGAAGCTTTTTTGTTGGAGACGATAATGAATTGGGGGGAAGGGGAAAATAAGTGGGCCCCTGAGGGGGAGGGAAGGTGAAGGGGAAAATAAGTGGGCCCCTGAGGGGGAGGGAAGGTGAAGGGGAAAGCATTCGGTTGGAAATGCTCTCACATTTCATAGCCACTCTCCGAATTTCATTCTCATTCTGCAATCCTTGCGTGAGATTATTTATAGATCAGTGAGATTATTTATAGATCAAAACAACATTTCTGTGTTTGACGCTTATCTTTCACTTGATTTTAAAATGTAATCTGTGACATTATTAGGAGAAAGTGGTTGTTAGTACAAGTCAATTATGTAATCCCCTAATCAGCCTAGCTCCAGATAATGAAAGCTAAACCAGCCTCTGTGGATGATCATTACAAGAGCTCTAGCTTGTTCCTCAAGAGCATCTCTAAGTTTTGTCGAGTTGAGCCGTATTGCAGTGAAGTTCTTAAAGAACTGAGCTCCAGCTGCATTTCTTGGCTCAAATCCAGCTCAAACACAAGCTTTTGGAAATGGCAACTATTTGAGTTTGAACATCGCAATGTATTGCACCCGCACCCATTGAGGTTTAAGATCCACCTGTATCGCTGATTGCTCCTTTCTTCAGGGACGGACCTGTGTAATGATCAACAGGGGCAATGGAACTCTCACTCAACAAAGGAGCTTATGTATGTACATAATTAATATGTACATAAATTATTAATATGTACATAACGTATTAATACATATTAATAATTTATGTATACATACAAATCATTACCCTTAATAACTCAAAATTAAATTATTATTTCAAATTACCAATTTTATCCGTTGTATTGAAATGGGGTATTACATCCTTCCCCCCTTAAAGTTGCTTCGTCCTCGAAGCTAAAGCTACAAGATGGGTAATTAACTTCTTTATGATGGAAATATAAGCTTAACTTCTTTATGATGGAAATATACGACTATATGACCATTCACAACGTATATTATTAAATGCATATTAAATATCATGTAATGTTGTAGCTTCTTTTTAGTAGTTGGGTACCAATGTTAAGCGTGAAGTAAATGTATTAAAACGAAGGGTTACATCCTTTCCCCCTTAGAGGGTGACGTCCCCGGAACTCAAATTACCTCTTCAAAGAGGTGCGGATACTTCTTCCTCATATCATCCTCTGCCTCCCAAGTAGCCTCTTCTGTCTGGTGATTTGTCCATAGAACTTTAACCAACTTAACGCTCGTGGTACGTGTGTCTCTTGTCTTGGTATCAAGGATCTTAACAGGGTGTTCCTCATATGTCAGGGACGGGTCTAACTCGATTGGTTCGGGATTTAACACGTGGGATGGGTCTGGTACATAGTTCTTCAGTTGCGATACGTGAAATACATTGTGCACTCGCCCCAAATTAGATGGTAGGTCCAGTCGGTATGCTACCTTCCCAATCTTCTCGACGACGTCGTATGGCCCAATAAACTTAGGACTTAGCTTCCCTTTCTGGTTGAACCTCATGACTCCCTTTGTCGGCGAAACTTTAAGGAATGCCTTCTCTCCTATCTGAAATTCCAATGGTCTCCGTTTCTGATCAGCATAGGATTTCTGTCTATCCTGAGCTGCCTTCATTCTCTGCTGGATGAGACGTACTTGATCTGTCATTTCCTCGATAATTTGTGGGCCAATTACTACAGTCTCACTGATGTCACTCCAGCATAAGGGCGTCCGACACTTCCTACCATACAAAGCCTCGTGTGGTGCCATGCCAATACTAGCATGATAGCTGTTGTTATACGAGAACTCTATTAGTGGAAGTCTGTCAACCCACGACCCTTGGAAGTCCATAGTACAAGCTCTAAGCATGTCTTCCAGAGTTTGGATTGTTCTTTCTGTTTGTCCATCCGTAGCTGGGTGGAAAGCTGTACTGAATCTCAATTGAGTTCCCAATGCTTCTTGTAAGGCCTTCCAGAAGTGAGAGAGGAAATTAGGGTCCCTGTCAGAAATTATTGAGCTTGGAACCCCATGATACCTCACAATATTCTTGACATAGGCATCCGCCCAAAACGTATCCGGCATACCTCGCTTGGATCAAGTTAGCCAAGACCGAGTCCCGGGCGCAAATGTCGGGTAAGGTGGATTTAACACTCCGGGCTGGCACCGCTCTGATACCACTTGTCACGACCCGTACCTTTTTCTCGCTACGTTGATTAAGAATTTATCAGAGTAAACGCGTGCTTTTCGGCCGCGACGGAAATACGAACCTTTTGTCTTTTGAATAAAAATAGCGGAAGCTTAGAAATAGACAACTCTTTTCAATTTCGAATAAAAAGATCATTTTCCTATTCATTTGAACAATAATCTTTACATATATCAAATGAAAGAATCTTGACAAATATTACAATTAATTTGAAAACGCTATAAATCTAGCCCGTCTATAGTCTCGAATCGACCCGTTCCAGTACCTGTAGATATTTTAGGGTGAGCAAAAAGCCTAGTAGGTACCGCCTAACCACTGGCGTAGAAATATAATAATCAATTAAACTGTAACATCGCGAATCACATAATTATCATGCTTTAGACATGATGCGAATAACAAACAATAACTTAACAATCAACATATAAGCATATAATCATGTATAGACCGTAATTACAGTAGACGTGAAAACTATATTTCCCCTACCTCAATAATAGCTTCAGGATAATGACTTTGAAATGATATGAGTAGCTCCAATCTTTTATCTCGAAATATTCCCAGTATCTCTCTATTTCACTTATCAGTAGTTGAATCGATTCAGGAATGACAAATAACTATAGCACTAGACCCTATTTATAGAAGTCAACGACCAATCAGATCGCGACGAGTCACAGGGACACGTGGCGCGCATGCAATGAAAGTTGTGCCACACGACGACACATGTCGCCTGTGTGTCACACATGGATAAGGATGGCCTTAGAGCATGACACGTAACCCCCCTACGTGTCGCGCATGCAGGGAAAGTCGCAGATTTCGTGACACATGTCTGCCTGTGTGTCACACATTCATTCGGCTAAATCTAAATGCTTATCATCAACCACCACAGCGATTAAACATGTAATTTAGTCACGTCAAGCATTTAGCAAGCCACATATCACAAGATGCATAAACAATACTTAATTAACACTTAAACTAGTGATTAGCACTAATTAATACTTAAACTAGTAATTAGCACTAATTAACACTTAAACTAGTGATTAGCACTAATTAACACTTAAACTAGTGATTAGCACTAATCATTCCCTAATTATTTTTATCTTTAATTTAGAAATAGAATAAGAAATTACGACTTTCGGTGTATTTCTGGTCGAGCTTAACATTTATAGTTTAGCAATTATGAGTACATCTATAAAAATGTTAAATTCTTAAACATGAAATTTATTGAAGTAATATAAGCTTAAAAATATGTGGTCATTACATTCTTCACTCCTTACTAAAATTTCGTCTTCGAAATTTGAATTTTAATTATCGTGGGTTTCTATTTCAAAAATCATTCTTATCATGACATAGACAATTTCATCACTTTTGCATAGCCAGACAGCGTGCCTACACAACTCCCCTTGCGCCCCGGCATACCTCGCTTGGATCAAGTTAGCCAAGACCGAGTCCCGTGCGTAGGTGACGAGCGATGCAGGTACCACACTCTACCCCAAAACGTATCCGGCATACCTCGCTTGGATCAATTTAGCCAAGACCGAGTCCCGGGCGCAAATGTCGGGTAAGGTGGATTTAACACACCGGGCTGGCACCGCTCTGATACCAAATGTCACGACCCGTACCTTTTTTTTCGCTTTAAATTGATTAAGAACTTATCAGAGTAAACGCTTGCTTTTCGGCCGCGACGGAAATACAAACTGTTTTTGCTTTTAGATAAAATATAGCAGAAGCTTTAGAAATAAACAACTCTTTTCATTTTCAATCAAAATCATCATTTTCCTATTCATTTGAACAATAATAATTTACAAATCTCTAATAAAAGAATATTAACAAATATTACAATTAATTTGAAAATGCCATAATCTAAGCACGTCTATAGTATTCGATCCATCCGTTCCGGTACCTGTAATTATTTTAGGGTGAGAAAAAATCCCAGTAGGTACCGCCTAACCACTGGCATAGAAATATAAAATCATTTAAACTGTAACATCGATCACGAATCACATAATTATCATGCTTTATACTTCATGCGAATAATAAACAATAACTTAACACTCAACATATAAGCATATAATCATGTATAGACCGTAATTACAGTAGACGTGAAAACTATATTTCCCCTACCTCAATAATAGCTTCAGGATAATGACTTTGAAATGATATGAGTAGCTCCAATCTTTTATCTCGAAATATTCCCAGTATCTCTCTATTTCACTTATCAGTAGTTGAATCGATTCAGGAATGACAAATAACTATAGCACTAGACCCTATTTATAGAAGTCAACGACCAATCAGATCGCGACGAGTCACAGGGACACGTGGCGCGCATGCAATGAAAGTTGTGCCACACGACGACACATGTCGCCTGTGTGTCACACATGGATAAGGATGGCCTTAGAGCATGACACGTAACCCCCTACGTGTCGCGCATGCAGGGAAAGTCGCAGATGTCGTGACACATGTCTGCCTGTGTGTCACACATTCATTCGGCTAAATCTAAATGATTATCATCAACCACCGCGGCGAATAAACATGTAATTTAGTCACGTCAAGCATTTAGCAAGCCACATATCACAAGATGCATAAACAATACTTAATTAAAACTTAAACTAGTGATTAGCACTAATTAACACTTAAACTAGTGATTAGCACTAATTAACACTTAAACTAGTGGTTAGCACTAATCATTCCCTAATTATTTTTATCTTTAATTTAGAAATAGAATAAGAAATTACGACTTTCGGTGTATTTCTGGTCGAGCTTAACATTTATAGTTCAGCAATTATGAGTACATCTATCAACTACTAAACAATTAAATATGAAATAAACTGATGTAACATAAGCTTAAGAAATGCGGTTATTACATTCTTCCCTCCTTAATAAAATTTCGTCCTCGAAATTTGAATTTTAATTATCGTGGGTTTCTATTTCAAAAATCATTCTTATCATGACATAAACAATCTCATCACTTTTGCATAGCCAGACAGCGTGCCTACAGAACTCCCCTTGCGCCCCGGCATACCTCGCTTGGATCAAGTTAGCCAAGACCGAGTCCCGTGCGTAGGTGACGAGTGATGCAGGTACCACACTCTACCCCAAAACGTATCCGGCATACCTCGCTTGGATCAAGTTAGCCAAGACCGAGTCCCGGGCGCAAATGTCGGGTAAGGTGGATTTAACACTCCGGGCTGGCACCGCTCTGATACCACTTGTCACGACCCGTACCTTTTTCTCGCTACGTTGATTAAGAATTTATCAGAGTAAACGCGTGCTTTTCGGCCGCGACGGAAATACGAACCTTTTGTCTTTTGAATAAAAATAGCGGAAGCTTAGAAATAGACAACTCTTTTCAATTTCGAATAAAAAGATCATTTTCCTATTCATTTGAACAATAATCTTTACATATATCAAATGAAAGAATCTTGACAAATATTACAATTAATTTGAAAACGCTATAAATCTAGCCCGTCTATAGTCTCGAATCGACCCGTTCCAGTACCTGTAGATATTTTAGGGTGAGCAAAAAGCCTAGTAGGTACCGCCTAACCACTGGCGTAGAAATATAATAATCAATTAAACTGTAACATCGCGAATCACATAATTATCATGCTTTAGACATGATGCGAATAACAAACAATAACTTAACAATCAACATATAAGCATATAATCATGTATAGACCGTAATTACAGTAGACGTGAAAACTATATTTCCCCTACCTCAATAATAGCTTCAGGATAATGACTTTGAAATGATATGAGTAGCTCCAATCTTTTATCTCGAAATATTCCCAGTATCTCTCTATTTCACTTATCAGTAGTTGAATCGATTCAGGAATGACAAATAACTATAGCACTAGACCCTATTTATAGAAGTCAACGACCAATCAGATCGCGACGAGTCACAGGGACACGTGGCGCGCATGCAATGAAAGTTGTGCCACACGACGACACATGTCGCCTGTGTGTCACACATGGATAAGGATGGCCTTAGAGCATGACACGTAACCCCCCTACGTGTCGCGCATGCAGGGAAAGTCGCAGATTTCGTGACACATGTCTGCCTGTGTGTCACACATTCATTCGGCTAAATCTAAATGCTTATCATCAACCACCACAGCGATTAAACATGTAATTTAGTCACGTCAAGCATTTAGCAAGCCACATATCACAAGATGCATAAACAATACTTAATTAACACTTAAACTAGTGATTAGCACTAATTAATACTTAAACTAGTAATTAGCACTAATTAACACTTAAACTAGTGATTAGCACTAATTAACACTTAAACTAGTGATTAGCACTAATCATTCCCTAATTATTTTTATCTTTAATTTAGAAATAGAATAAGAAATTACGACTTTCGGTGTATTTCTGGTCGAGCTTAACATTTATAGTTTAGCAATTATGAGTACATCTATAAAAATGTTAAATTCTTAAACATGAAATTTATTGAAGTAATATAAGCTTAAAAATATGTGGTCATTACATTCTTCACTCCTTACTAAAATTTCGTCTTCGAAATTTGAATTTTAATTATCGTGGGTTTCTATTTCAAAAATCATTCTTATCATGACATAGACAATTTCATCACTTTTGCATAGCCAGACAGCGTGCCTACACAACTCCCCTTGCGCCCCGGCATACCTCGCTTGGATCAAGTTAGCCAAGACCGAGTCCCGTGCGTAGGTGACGAGCGATGCAGGTACCACACTCTACCCCAAAACGTATCCGGCATACCTCGCTTGGATCAATTTAGCCAAGACCGAGTCCCGGGCGCAAATGTCGGGTAAGGTGGATTTAACACACCGGGCTGGCACCGCTCTGATACCAAATGTCACGACCCGTACCTTTTTTTTCGCTTTAAATTGATTAAGAACTTATCAGAGTAAACGCTTGCTTTTCGGCCGCGACGGAAATACAAACTGTTTTTGCTTTTAGATAAAATATAGCAGAAGCTTTAGAAATAAACAACTCTTTTCATTTTCAATCAAAATCATCATTTTCCTATTCATTTGAACAATAATAATTTACAAATCTCTAATAAAAGAATATTAACAAATATTACAATTAATTTGAAAATGCCATAATCTAAGCACGTCTATAGTATTCGATCCATCCGTTCCGGTACCTGTAATTATTTTAGGGTGAGAAAAAATCCCAGTAGGTACCGCCTAACCACTGGCGTAGAAATATAATAATCATTTAAACTGTAACATCGATCACGAATCACATAATTATCATGCTTTATACTTCATGCGAATAATAAACAATAACTTAACACTCAACATATAAGCATATAATCATGTATAGACCGTAATTACAGTAGACGTGAAAACTATATTTCCCCTACCTCAATAATAGCTTCAGGATAATGACTTTGAAATGATATGAGTAGCTCCAATCTTTTATCTCGAAATATTCCCAGTATCTCTCTATTTCACTTATCAGTAGTTGAATCGATTCAGGAATGACAAATAACTATAGCACTAGACCCTATTTATAGAAGTCAACGACCAATCAGATCGCGACGAGTCACAGGGACACGTGGCGCGCATGCAATGAAAGTTGTGCCACACGACGACACATGTCGCCTGTGTGTCACACATGGATAAGGATGGCCTTAGAGCATGACACGTAACCCCCTACGTGTCGCGCATGCAGGGAAAGTCGCAGATGTCGTGACACATGTCTGCCTGTGTGTCACACATTCATTCGGCTAAATCTAAATGATTATCATCAACCACCGCGGCGAATAAACATGTAATTTAGTCACGTCAAGCATTTAGCAAGCCACATATCACAAGATGCATAAACAATACTTAATTAACACTTAAACTAGTGATTAGCACTAATTAACACTTAAACTAGTGATTAGCACTAATTAACATTTAAACTAGTGGTTAGCACTAATCATTCCCTAATTATTTTTATCTTTAATTTAGAAATAGAATAAGAAATTACGACTTTCGGTGTATTTCTGGTCGAGCTTAACATTTATAGTTCAGCAATTATGAGTACATCTATCAACTACTAAACAATTAAATATGAAATAAACTGATGTAACATAAGCTTAAGAAATGCGGTTATTACAGGTGCTCCCCAGGGTGACACGCTTGGCCGTATGTACCCTTTCTCCAGTTGTTCTTGTAATTGATCCTTTAGCTCCTTCAGCTCTGCTGGTGCCATTCGATATGACGCTTTTGAGATCGGCGCGGTTCCAGGAGCTAAATCCAGCATAAACTCCAATTCTCTTCTTGGTGGCATTCCTGGAATCTCGTCTGGGAATACGTCAGGAAACTCCTTCACGACACGTATCTCCTCTAGAACATTCTCTTTCTTGAAAACGTCATGGATGTAACATAAGTAGGCAGAGTTCCCTTTCTTCACTTGGTTGACTATGGTCAATGCTGACACTATTCTAATACAGGGCTCCTTTGTGATTCCATGATAAGAGATTCTTTCCCCGTTAAGTCCTCTTAACCGAACTTTTTGATCATAACAATCAATGACAGCTCGATATTTACTAAGCCAATCCATCCCTAGGATGACATCTATGCCTCTAAGATCAAAATTAATCAAGTCTGCAGGCAAGGTGTATGCTAGGATTTTCACCCCTACTCCTTCAAATACGGTATCACATATCGTTATTTGACCAGTGGGTGTGGCTACTGGGATGGGTTTCCTAGTAGATTTGTTCAAACTTAAATGTTCTACAAATGACGATGATATGAACGAATATGATGCACCAGAATCAAATAATATAAAGGCGGGTTGCTCATGGATAAGGAAAGTACCCGTGACAACTCCATGAGCAGCGTCAGCCTCCGCCTTAGTCATGACAGCAATCCTCCCCATATTTGCATTCTGAGCTCCAGCTCCTCCTGCACCAGCTCCATTGTTGTTGTTGCTAACATGACCAACATTGTTGTTGCGATTTTGAGCTCCATTATGTCCTGCGTTCCCTTGAATGTAGTTTGGCTGCCTTCCATATCCATTTCCACCATTGTTCAGGTTGTTTCGGTTTCCAAGGTTCCCGTTCCTATACTGCTGACGGTTTCCCTGATAGTTGTTCTGGGGTTGCCTCTGATAGTTTTCTCCTTGGTTCCCTTGCTGGTTCCTGGCTGGTGGAGCTAGACATTCATAAGCTCGATGCCCTTTTCTACCACAGTTGTGGCATATGACTGGGTTTCCCATACAGTCAGATCCAGGGTGGTTTTGCTGGCATCTCTTGCAGATGTAGCGGCGAACTTGCGGAGCTACCTGATTCTGCTGATTACCCCGGTTCTGATTGTTTCCCCCATTGTTGGGCTTAAACCTCTTATCCCTAGAAAAACTATTTCCACTACCTCCAACCTCAACCGCCTTGCGTTTCCCGCGAATATCATCTTGAACCTCCTGGATTTGCCACATGTCGGCTGCTCGGTCATATGCCTCGTGCAAGGAGTCGTAAGTCCTACTGCGCATAATTTTCTGCAACTGAAGGTGTAGACCTCCAATGAATTTTGAGACCTTGCTATCTTCATCAGGTACCGTGTTTCCCGCAAATCTGGAAAGCTCCACGAATTTATCGAAATAGTCCGTCACTGAGCCATTTCCTTGCTTAAGGTTTTGGAACTCATTACACATCCTATTCTTAACATGGCTTGGGTAGAACCTCAACCTCAGGGCATTCTTGAAAGCTTCCCAGCCAAAGTTGGGTCGAGCCAATAGGACCTCATGATTGGTTGTCCACCAATTGTCTGCCTTGCCGACCAAATAAAGGACGGCACAGTTAACCTTCTGGTCATTAGGGCATTGGACAGCCTTAAGTATCTTCTCGAAATTCCTAATCCAATCCTCCAACTCAGTGGGGTCTTCCTTTCCAGCGAATTCGCGAGGGTTATGATCCGCTATCTTCTTGGAGTAGCTCCGTTCTTCACGCTCCTCGTTTCTAGCAATGATTCTGGCCATTTGGGTGACCAGTTGAGCCATCTCTGATTGGTTGTCGCCTCCAGCTGCCATTCGTGCTAAGTTGACTCTCCTGGTGTAGTATCGTAGTGGTCTATCAGTCATATCCCTACACTATCACCTATTGTATTATTGCTTATTCTATCATGGAATAGTTGTTTAGAAAGAATTAGCTCATGAATTATACACATATATCATATTCATATAAGTATCACGCATAGTGATAAACACAATTTGAGCATCAAAACCATGAATTTATAATCCACGTTCTCCACCGTAAGTTCGAAATTCAGTCATATAAGAATGTTCCAATGTATCTCATAATCTAGGCCACACAATCAAGGTGTTATATGGACAAAAACGTAAATCCCGAAGAAAGGACGTGGGTGGGTGGGATTTAGTAAAACATAGGCTACCCATAACCCCAACCGACTTGTCAAATTTTAGATTTTATTGCCCTAAATTCATTTTAAATTACCCTACAGGTTTTAATTCCTCTTTGGATTGCCCGCTCTGATACCACCTGTAACACCCCTCGAATTCCCAAGCTTTCCGTTCCGGACCGGAGAGCCCGGGAGGGTGCTACTTGAAATGAAACGGCGGAAATCATGAACAAAACATCCATAGTTATATATTACAAATGGCATAATTGTCTCATTACATTACAAATGCTAAAATTAAACTAAGAGTTCAACCTAACAAAATAACCTAAGATAAACTAGTACGGATTTCGCGTCCCCTCCTACATTGAGCTTCCTTCGCCTAGACCTGCGGGGGAGAGAAACAAAGACCGCAGTTTTTCCAAAATCAGCAAGAAATGCTGAGTAAGAAAACACCCATACGTGTAAATCGGATAAGAGGCATGCTTTACTTTTAAGAAAAGAAGAATAAAACGGAAGAAGTCGATTAAGTTATTCGAAATGACCATCTATGAGAAACATAAATTTTCCAACTCCTAATTAGCATTCTCAATCATTTCCGTCTTTATATCCAAGGAAAACATTCTCAACTCACATCATTAGGGGATTCTCAAAGAATAACTTTCATCTCATTTTCCACATAAAAATCCATATTTATTATTTAGTTGTGGCGGGGAATGAACCAATACGTCACCATATACCATCACATTATCTCAACACATAACCAACCATAAACCATGCATCCAAGACCTTAAGTGTCGACACCCCCTTAAGACTTCTTGCGGCCAGAAGGGTGAGTACATGGAGCGGCCCGGGGCAAATTGCAACCGAGCAAAATATTTCAATCACAATATGTAAGAATCCGAATATAGTTCCACCGCACAACTGTTTCCACTTTACGTTGTTATCCAATTATTATTTATCATGTGATAACTTTGAAAGGAGCATTTCGACATATAACCAAAATCTCAAGTTGAACATGTACATCAAAAATCACATTTTGAGATATGAAATCATTAAATCGTTGGACACGAAAGGAGGACGGGCACACTAGGCATGGCATGTTTACTCACCTCGAGTAGCAACGAATCCTAGCACAATAATAGATTCTACGGATAGACGTAGCCCTCGTCTATGAATCCTTCACCTACAATTTAATTAGCAAGCTTCTAGTCACACGGTTGTACTCTTAGACAAATGAATGTACTAATCCTATATGAATGCTTGGTTAGGACATATGGCTAAGTCCAACTCTTACGGTCCGTATAGATATCCAAATGATTTTTATGTGAAAATAGATATATCTCTAAGGTAATTTTCATCATACTAGTAGTTACTATTATTTTTAAGTAAATCTCGTATGATGGAGTTATGAATTAATGCCATATGGTTCAAAATTATATTTTCAACTTGACACAGTTTATAAAAATCAGTATTTAAAAATATCTACATTTTATTTTGGTGTGAAACCACTTGGAGATGAAAGTAGACACATAGGGCTTCGTAACGGTATAAAGTGGAGCAAAAACGGAGTTCGTATGAGTGAGTTATGACCTCACAAAATTGGGTCAAATAATATGTCCGAATCCAGATTTTCAGACCCGACTCATCTTACAAAAAATGGCATTCTGGAAAAAGTATAAATGATTTGAATGTGAAACCAGTTGGAAATGAAAGTAGACTCGTAGACCTTCGAAACGATATAAGGTGGGACAAAAACCGAATTATTATGAGTGAGATATGACCTCTCAAAGTCAGGTCAAGAATTTTGACCGAAAAGTGAATATCAAAACGTGACTATCTTCTTTCAAATTCATTTCTTTCCACAATCCTATGGGAATACTTCATTTTAGTTATATCAAATAAAAGGAAGAGGGTCTATATGAGGAAAGAAATTGAATAACTCTAGTGTGGATGCATGAATGATCAACATAAAGAAGTATGATTGAAACTTACCAACTTAGTCTTTAGGAATACCCAAATGAAGAAAAAGGAAGAGAGAGCTTGAGGTCTTCAACTATGGAAGTAAGAGGAGAGTGTGGTGATGGTTTCATCCAAGTGAGAGATGTAGGTATTTATAGAGAGGTGGAGTCTTGGAGTGGATGATGTGACTTGACATGTAGAGTATTAGAGTGGAGTGATGTGACTACTCATGTTGAATGTTGGATTGGATGTGACTACTCATATGGAGTATAAAAATTGAGTGATGTGACATGTCATGTTGTGTGTTGGATTGGATGTGACTACTCATATGCAGTATAAAAATGGAGTGATGTGACAAGTCATGATGATTGTTGGGTTGGATGTGACTACTCATATGGAGTATATAAAAAAAATGGAGTGATATGAAAAATCATGTAGAGTGTTGGAATAGATGATGTGACTAGTCATGTTGTGTATAAAAGTGAGGTGATGTGACTAGTCATGTGGAGTGTTGAAATGTTTTTACTTTACTTGAAAAGACTACAAAAGTGTGTGATGATGGCCAAAGATGGCTTGAGTATTTTGTAAAAAGTTATGTCTAGTCATTTAAGAGTATGATAATAACTTTTGGTTTTTGGTGTTCTTATGCAATAATCTTATAGTCATGATATATGGCTTGTTATTATAGCTTCTTTGTGGTCCATATTGATAAGAGATGGTAGAAAATAGTCATTTGGTCCATATATATACATATTCTCCTTATTTTTCTACACTTAGAGTAGTAAAATAACAAGTTTTGGTCATGTTTTGAGAGGTCATCCTCTCAAATTCGGGAATACACTAGGGAATGTGATTGTTTGGACAAGATAGCTTGAAAAATGGTAAATCTAAAGTGTATAGGGAAAATAAGTTTGATGGGACAAGTAAGACATTACTAGCATGCCTAAAGATAGGAAAATCATGGGTCTACCTTAGGAAAAACATGAGTATAACCCTTTCCTACACTAGATGTATATGCAAATCATATGTACATAACGTATTAATACATATTAATAATTTATGTATACATACAAATCATTACCCTTAATAACTCAAAATTAAATTATTATTTCAAATTACCAATTTTATCCGTTGTATTGAAATGGGGTATTACACTTATGCCGTACAACAGATATGCTGACCCTCGTGAACCTCATTTTCATGCACTGAAGCGCATTCTCCGTTATGTTCGCGACACTCTTGATCACATATTTCCGATCTCTACATCGGCTCCCACCAGTCTTGCCGCCTATACTAATGCTGACGGGGCCGGCTGCCCTGAGACTCGCCGATCCACCGCCTCCTGCCTGATACTCTGGGTATTGCGTTTTCTACGGTGACAACCTTCTCAGTTGGTCTTCTAAGCCGAATATCGTAGAGTTGCTAATGCCGCCTCTAAGTTGTGTTGCTTTGCAATCTTCTGATTGAGCTCCGGGTCCCACCGCCTCCTGCCTTCGTTGTGTGCTGTGACAACGTGACTGCCGTTTACCATTCCGGTAACCCGGTCCAGCATCATCACAATGGACTATGATCCATTTAATGAAGTTAGCGATAATCCGGTAGCCTATACGTTGATGGGGTATTCTAAAGCAAGATGCTAATAAAGGAAAATAAATACATAAAAAGTTATACTTGTCCTGAAATGGAAAAAGTTATTTTTTTTTTCTTTTTTTTTTTATAATTATTTATCCATTTAATTTTTGTATGAATTGAATTAGAAAAAGTTAGAATGCTGCCTGCTAGTTCTATTTGCGAAGAATAAAGCGACAAACCGTTGTTCCTAACGGCCAAAAAAATCCCTAGTTGATTCCTTTACTTCTTGTTAGGTGTAAGTTTAGCGTCCCCATTCTAGATTTTCTGGAATTTCTTTTCTTTTGAAGTAAGGTCAACCTGTGGGTTTGTCTACGTGCTTGACATGTGGCATTTTTGGGCTATGAACTTATAATGAATGAAGGATCAAAAGGCAAACATGTCTGATGAGTTGGAAACGATCATTATGGGAACACTTGATGACACACTTTCGATATGCCTCTAGCCAGATTCTATTGATTTACTTTCTAAGAGACTAAGATTGGACTCTCTTAGAAAATTTGAGGAAACATCAGTTTTGTTGTTAATTAATATTCTCTTGCATAGACTCTATGCAATGTCTTGTATTCCTTTTCCTTTGAAATGAATATTTGTATCACCTGTCATAGCATTAATTTGAGGCTGCCTGGTCAATAAATGGGCTTTGAATTTTAAATCATGGCATGCCTATTTAATAGTTATACAAGAGGTAAACTATAGTTTACATATATACCAAGCTACACTGATGCAACATTAGAAACATCAGTTTGTTTACAAGCCAAGCCCAACCCTAGTGCAACAACCTAATGAGCTCTGTTCACCGATGGCAATACCTAACAGGCCAAATTTAGGGGAAGCTCTAACACTGTGATCACCAACCCAGCTGTCACTGAGCTGGATATAATATAAGGCTCTCTGTAAAGTGTTATTACGTGAACTATACATAGTTAAGTCATGATATTGATTTCCAAAAAGGTTCAAATGACCAACAAAAGACGCCTGTGGCTAAATAAGCAAAAAATAAAATGAAAATTCTAAAGTGAAGCACTGGAGGGCCTCAATTGTTCCGTCTTTCCTGCTATAGAATCCAAAAACAAATCAAGAAACACAGTTCTTGATGTAGAAGATCAACCAACTCCTAACGTTCTCGACAGAGTTCTTACGAAGAGCTACGTAAAGAAGCTCAGAGGTTTCAAAAGGAACGCTGCGGTCTTGCATCCCATTACAGTAAACACCACCAGAATCATCAAATATAATAGAGCAGTACAACACGCTCAAATTGTAACTGAAACGTGGCATCGGTTTAGTCTTTTTGAGGACCCCCCTGAGTTTGTATCATCGTCCAACAAATGAGAAACATCTCATCCCAATAAGCTTGGACTGTGTTGAGACTTGTGAGATGCAAGTATATAAGCTAATTTTATACTCCATTGTTTTATCAGCACACATCTACCCAAAAACTCTTATCTGTTTCCAAGTGTTTTGGATTATTTCTCACTATGAAACACATCTACACAAACTGTCACCACAACATGTTCTGCAATGGTGTGTAATAAGAGCATCAAAACCCTACACAACACTGAATTCAGCATTAGGAAAATCAGAGTATCAGACACTGACCCAGACCATTATTCGTTATTTCTAGTTTCATCAATACATTTATTTGTAAATCTAGGAAAACATCATATCCCACCAAAGCCAATTCAGAAGATAATTTAAAGCAACAAAGTCATAATAGTAAACAATCTTAAGAGATTTTAAACAGTAGATAAGTAGTTCTGTGTGCTGAAATAAATTGTCAAGAGAAAACCATCTTACTCATCATTTCTGCTTGATGCTGCAGGATCCAATTGAAGTTGGCGGCGATCCGAATTCCTCCAAATCACACTCAACTTCCACAGAAGTCCCCTAAATCATACTCCACTTCTAGAAAACAATTCATTCATTTCCAGTGCTTCAAAATCAACAGAAATCTTGTCCTTCCTTTTTCGCTTATCTAAACAGGACACATTTAGAGTCTCTTGTTCGCTTTTAACATTTAACTCTTCCTTAAATCGCTGGGAACAACCGCCTGAGACTGCTGGACCTCGTTTTTTTTATGAACTTCTTGTTTTGCTCTCTTCTAAGACCTGTGTGAGTGAATCGACTACAGCTTTGTCATCGACATCCACCGTCGCATCAGAAGGTTCAACTACAGGAGAATTTCTGTAGGTTCTCCTTGGTCGGGGACCGGGGAGATGGTTACACTGCCGGAATCCATGGCAGCGACTGGAGTGAGTCGTGAGGGAATTAGAGTCCCATTTGTTGTTAAGCATTTTTGGAGAGATCAGAATCAGATCAATGCAGGTCAGTTACAGGAATGTTGTCAATCAAGAATCCCAATGGCAGTAATTTGGTGGATGATTCCACAGGAAATGCCAGATTGAGGCTGAGATTCTGTTATGACGTGGATGGCTTGGTCTTGACCTCAGAGGGTTGTTGGTCGGTGGTCGATAGCTCTACCATTGTTACGCGACACCACGAAAGAATAGGAGAGAGATGAAGGAATGACGAAAGGAATATACAGAGTAATAGTTTCTGTTTTATGAAATTTGAAATTTATCTTTATTACTGTTAAGCCCCCCTTTTTCAAGGAAATGAGTCTATTACATAAGATTATAGGTTCACTTCCTTCTGCTGCATCTAACATTTTGTTCTTATCGGTCTATGAGAACTCATTGCTTCCAAAAAAGTTCACTTCCCTACATCCCGTATATACTTATCAGTCACACAACCACCCACTCTCCTAGAGGTTGCTTCATTTCCCTTGTCTGCATACATTAGTAGTCTTATGTGTTGTAACATTTGGCACTGTAGGTGGATTCTTCATTTCTTTTTAAAGATCAATCCTCAAATTCCTTTCACATTGTTCCCTAACACTGTAGGTGGATTCTTCATTTCTTTTTAAAGATCAATCCTCAAATTCCTTTCACATTGTTCCCAGTTAGGGTATTCTCAAAAAAAATAATAATAATAATAATAATAAAAATAAAAAAAATTAACGCAAGACCTACATGCATGTTGTCAATGATTGACCTAGGTAATGTAGATCTCCCGTAGGGGCCACCCAGAGGTAAATATTCAATCTATTCATAGTTAAACATGGTCACAAGGGACTATGATCCATTTGAAGAAAGTAGGGAGGATCTGATAGCTTATAAGGTGATAGAGTATTCTGAAGCAAATATGCCGATGAAGGTAAATGGGACATGTGAAGGTTACAGAAGATGAGTGATAATTTCCGAACTTATCTTGAAATGGAAAAAAGTGGGATATTGCTGCTAGTAGTTTATTTGTCAAGAGTAAAACAACAACGCCTTGCTCCTAACGGTGCAAGGCGTTAGGAGCTAGTAGCTTGATTCCTTCCTTTTATTCTTAGGTGTTAGGTTTACGTCTCCGTTCCACATTTCCTGGATTTTATTTATCTTCCTTTGAAGCAAGGTCAACCTATGGGTCTGTCAACATGCATGACAGGTGCCATTTTGGGTTCTAAACTTATAATATCATTTGGGAACACTTAATATCATGTGTTTGATGTGCCTCCAGTCATGTTATCTAATTTACCTTCTTATATTGGGACTTCAGGAGGACAGAAATTGATGTCAAGTGATAATCTTTTGCATAGATTCTATGTAACGTCTTGTTGCCCCTTTCACAAAATGAATATTTATTTATATTACCTGTCGTAGCATATACTTGTTTACTGGCATGCTGTACTTTTGGGTTATAAAGGAATAATGATGTACCGGATCAGAGAATAGTTTTACGGGTATATGTAAAAAACTTGGATATGTCAGTATATTTGAGCATGGAGGTTGCACTTTGGGTTATCCTCTCTTGTCCCCTTCTGCTGCCTCTTAACATTTGTTCTTCTTGGTATTTTTTTTAGCTCCATGGACAGTGGTTATACCTCTGAAAGAGCTTCTTCATGCAGCAAGACCATTGGATCATCTTCATTCATGTCAGCCATTGACTCGTACGGATGATAATAGTCACCAGGTCATGTAAATTGGTTACAAGGGTGGCTGTTTATTTCTAGTAACGGTTTTCTGTGGCTACTTGCTTGATGTTGCAGAAAGATCAACTAAGGGCCTATAGAATGGATGTTTTGGTGAAATTTCTCAAAGTTTATGAAACTTGTGTTAGAGTGATTGAACCCTTGATGTGGTTGGTTCCTCTCTTTGTCAGGTGGAAGTAGTGACCACTCCTGGAACTTCTGCCTCCATATTGGACCATGAAACTCAATTCCAGGTAATGTTATATGCCGTTGGGGATTCAATCAATGTTTTCCCTCGTTTAGTGCCACACTATCTTTACAGAGGAACAATCATAAGATTTTGGGTGAATCATGGTTGACCAGATTTAGATATGTAGTTAATTTGCAACTTCTTTTGTCTTTTGATCCATATCCTTGGTCTGCAATACTAGTTCTCTAAGAGTCTCCGCATGAGAGGCCAAATACCAAGTCATCTGAAACTGAAAGTATTTGCTTTCATTGCTAAAATATGTTTCATTTCTTAACAGGGTGCCCTTTGTCCAATAGACGCAACTGCCCACCTTAATGGCAGAGGGTAGTCACTGAAAAGAGGTAAGCAACATGAAAACTATTTCTTTTCATAGGGAAGTGAGTATCACTAAGAAATCCTGATTGTTATGCACTCTTTGCTTCTGCGAGTATTGCAAATTAAGGGCTGGTTAATGGTTCCAGAAACCTTTAACCGGCCCACGGGACCGGACCTCTTTAACCAGGCCGGTCCGGGCACCTTTTTTCTTCTTTTTTAGTAACAGTTTCATCTATGTATGTGTGTTTGTGTATTCTTATTCTCAAGGGGGCCAGCCCATGCTTGAAAACAGCCCGCACTAAAATGGGCCAGGCCCGCCCCCCTCCAATCCGGCCCGCCCCCACCAAGCTAGTCCCCCCCCCCCCCAAAAAAAAAAAAAAAAAAGTACGGCTTAATGTATTAGTAACCGGGCCCACCCGGCCCCCTAACCCCATGGGTTTAGGGCCCCGGGACCGGTGGGGGTCAAGTTTCCCAACCCCTCAACCCGGCACGGCCCCCTCTTCCCCTCAACCCGGCCCCAGCCTGGCCCCCTTTCTCACAAACCCCTCCAACCCGGTCCAGCCCGCTGACACCTTGAGTATACATTAAATAGTTGTAATTGGCAGTTAATCATGACGGTTAACCGCGGTTAATCGTTCGGTTAAGGTTTAACAGTTCGGGCCAGGTATGTCTAAGCCGGTTTTTGGTGGGCCGGTTATGCCGGTTAACCGGCCCTCTTGACAGCTCTAGAGCGACGCACCTTGTGAGTGTGTTAACATCGGTCGCGTCGCTTAATTTTCTGTGTTCAGTTTGGGAATTGTAATTGTGAATCCGTGTCAGGTCATTCCCAAACTCAAGCTTAACTTAATGGTTTCTTTTGTACATCGCAGAACAGTGCTGGGCAACATGATCAGCCGAAATTTGCAGTTTGGTGGATGGATGAGGTAGCTTCTGAATCAGGAAACAGAGATAGATCTCTTTAAGCGATCACTGTCTATTCCTGCTGAAAAATGAATTCAAGGAAAGGTAAAAGGTTGCTTCATACACTCATTTTCCGTCCAATTGTTTCCACTGCTCTTTGAAATTTCCCCTGAAATTTCCTGGCAGATAATTGCTGCAACTGGACTCCTCGTCTACAAGCTTGAAATATCTCTGGCACAAAGTCAACTCACTGATGGATTATTGTTCATAAAGTTGCGATACTAACTTGACATTTTGCTCTAAACTAGAAGAGGCCTTACAATCACCCAAGTACTTCGTAAGTTGCCATCTGTACTTTTTTCGACCTCCTCAGCACTATTTTAGCTTCGGCAATCTTATTTTGCATACTGCAAGTCAGCAAGTTCCAAAGAGATTCGATTGCGAGATCTTTCTAAGATTGAAAAAGTTTGTACGACCACTATTGATGACATGTATGTGTGTTCCAAGCATTTTATCAACTTTTGTTTATGATCACTGACAGGTATTTCTTCTGATCATTTGGGTGGATGGAATTGAAACGACTGATAATGAATTCCAAATCTTTGTGAGACTTCGTGGGATGAGGCCGGTGTTGGTTTCCCTGCGGATGATGAGCTCGATCTGGTGCAGAAACTTTCAGCAGTCTGTCAGTTTGAAGCGTGAAACACCCTCTTGGGGGGTTTGTTGTGTCCGGTTCAGTTCTGCTTCAGTTAGGCTTTAGTTGTTGGTAACTTTTTAGAAGAATATTTCGGGCAATGCAAGTGCTCAAGCTCCAAATGACAAGGACTATTCCTGCAAGGTTACAAGTATAAACTCATTTACTATAGTGAGCAGTTTGAGTTAGACTATCATGTTACAATATGATGATATCAATGTATAGATGTATGCCAAAGAAAATGAATGGTTTAATTTTTTATCTAGATGTCATATGGACAAGAATTTACTAAAATGTTTTATATAAGTAGCTATTTACAATTTAGACAAGACACGAACAAAATTTTGTGCAGCTGTTGAATGGTTGTGTCCAAGTATGAGGTCCAAAGACCGAATAATGGCGCTTGCGTATGGAAAATCATTTGGTTCACATAATCAAATCCCAAATTCTATCCTAATCTATGAGTGTTAGAGGATAATCAAATGTGCAATTTAAACCCCAAGGGTTGGCCTAGTGGTGGAGGTTTGGGGCTCAAGGGTTTGCTCCCCTTCCCGTCTCAGGTTCAAACTCCACGACGATCAATAATCATTGGAGCCTTGTGAATTTAGCCGATGTGTGCGCAAGCTGACCCGAACACAACAATAATCTGAAAAAAATGCAATCAAGTAGAGGTCCTAGTGCTAATAGAGAGTGTGGGAGAACTAAAATTGTAATAGTAAGCTAGCTAGTGTTGTAATAGGTTTGAGAAATTAAGGGTCACTAATCTTTACAGGTTTGCCCTTCATATTTCCAATGTGTTTAATTTGAAGAAAAAGTGGTTCTACATCAAGTCATTAGAACTGTCATCATATATGTTTTCCCCTCACATGAAACAAATAGAATGCCATAGATAAATCAAGTCATAGGAACTGTCATAATATATGATTGATTGTCCTTTGAGAAGGCCGCAAAACCTGTGCCTCGTTTCCATGCGCCCTTTGTTTGAAAAATGATTTCCTTGTCGTTAGGGTTGTTGGCATGCCGACCTATTTGGAAAGGCAGGATCGTCTCCTGATCATTTTTCTTGGGGTGAAGTTCTTAATTGCCTGACTCACTGCGAAAAACGAAAAAGCTCTAGACGATGCTTCTGCACTAATTCGAGGGGCATGGATCTCCTGGCCTTGAAAGGTTCCTTGGTTCCTTGTTTTCCATTGATTCTAGAGGATCTCATTGATGGTAAAAAGGTTTCAGTGGTTATCGAAATATGTGCAGCCAATGGTTGAGCCAGTCAAAGAGGTTTAGATTCGGAGGGGATGAGAGAATGTTGGAGGAGAAGGGGTTGGTTGACCAAACATTGGTAGCGAGATGGCGGGTGCTGAATATGTGGTTAGTGCATCCTCTTCTGTAGGACAAAGGCGACATAACGGAGAGAAATGGGGATTCCTAGTTTCCAGGGAGGGTGTAGGAGAGTATTTTCCGAAGGAAGAGTTAGGTTTCGAGGTAGGGGAGGCTCCACACGGGTTTCTCACTTGGCGCCTTTTTAGAGGAGAAGGATTCAGGGAGGGAAGCCATGGCTTGACGGTTGATCGAGGGTCAGACAAGGAGCCGCTATTCGAATTTGGTAGAGTAGGAGTTGTTTTTTGTGTAAGGCCATACAAGTTGATATGGCCCGGCGTCGGGATGGAGCTTGATGGCTAGAATTCTCGGTATGAGGAAAGGTGGGATGTGATTTTCTAGAGCCTGCATCTTCCATGAGGGGTCAAGGTCAAGGTAGGATATGAGATTTGAGATGGTGAGGGTAGGGTAGGGTTTGTGTCCAATGAATTGGGATAAGGGGGTCTAAGGGATGAAAAACTTCGGTGATCATAGATTTTCACAGAGGAGCCATCGCGAATGTCCCATCTCAAGCCTCTTTATTAGATCTCGACCATGCAGAATGCTTCTCCTGGTCCACGACTTAGAAGGGAGCGGTGTGGCTTCAAGTAAGGCCTTGGATCGATAATATGTGGTCGTAAGGGTACGTGAAAGGAGGAGGTCTGGGTTTTTCGGAGGTGATGCAGTCGCAGACCGACAAATGTAGCTTGAAGGTGGAGGAGGTGTAGACAGGGAGGGTTGCGAAGACAGACTTTACCAGGGTAAGGCGACTACCACAGTTAAGCCATTTTCGTTGCCATCATAAAGTGCGCTTAACGACACAGTCCTTTCCAAATTGAAAGAGATCTTTCTTTTTTGCCCCATGGTTGGTTAGGAAACCGAGGTTGCGGGTGGGGTTGTCTGTTTGGGGGTAAGGGAGGAGGCATGCGATTGTTTTCATCATCCGGAGGGTGGTGTTGGGGTTGAGGATAATGAAGGTTTTAACTTAGTTGATGGATTGATCAGAGGCCTTACAGAAGCTATCAAGGGTCACGACGAGGTGGAGGTAACTGGAGTTTGTTGCTTTGCTAAAGATGAGGTAGTCGTCTCTGAAGAAAATGTGGGAAATGGCTGGGGGTGATATATAAATTTTTTTTCCGGGGCAAAGTCCAATGACGTCAAGACCATGGAGATGTTGGATAGGGCTTTAAGGTAGAGAATGAAAAGGTAGGGGGATAGGGCATCTCCTTGCCCAAGGCCACTACTTGGTTTGAACTGTTGTAGCGGGGTTCCATTGACCATGATTGCAAGGGTGGTAGTTGCAATTCATTGGGAGATGAGGGTGATTAAGTGCTCCAGAAACCCCACGATGGTAAGCACCTGTCTAAGGAAGCCTAGTTGACTCGATTGTTTTCTTATCTCAATGTTAAGAGCGGCGAGAATGAATCTGCCGGTCTTTTTGTTGTTGATATGGTGGTAGAGCTCATTGACAAGGATAGAATTGTGAGAGATGAGGCGTCTCGGTACAAAAGTATAATGGTTTGGGTTAATGATGGAGTTGAGGATCAGCTTGAGGCAGTTGGTTGGGGTTTTGGAGATGGTTTTATAGATGTTGCAAAGGGTAATGAGACGGACATCTGAGGGGTTTGAGGCTCGATTCTCTACAAACACATTGCGTACAATTGAACTGACAAATTCTTTTAAAGTGCCAAGCTCGAAAAACAATGACTGTTTCTGCAAGTATAACTCATTTAATATAGTGACCACTCAAGTTATCCTATTAAAATGTGATGATATCAATATAGATGTATCAATTTTCACAAAAAATGAGCAATTGAATTTATTTATCCTAATGCCATATAAGAAACTATTCATTTAGAAGTTTCATATAGGTAGCTATTAAGATTTGACACAAGTGGTAAATGGTTAAGTCCCTTAAGCACGAGGTCGAAAGACTAAATATTGACACTTGAGTATAGAAAATGACTTTGTTGGGAGAGACAATATCCACTTCAGTCACCTCTATTTCTCCAAAGAATTAGTCTATAGATATCTGTTGGAGGACACCGCATGATTTCCATAGAATGCTATTCAGACCAGACCATCTCGAATCTACCCAAAATCTATGGGTGTTGAAAATAATCAAATGTGCACTTGATTACAGGTACATGTAGAGCTAATGGAGAGTTTTGGAGAACTAAATTTGTAATGGTAAGCTAGCTAGTGTTTTTTTCCAAGAAGTTTGTAATTTATTTAATACTGGGCCTGAAGGCCAAACATTTTACAAGTTACTAGGGCAAGAGGTCCAAATACAACAAACATCAAGTTTTAGACCCAATTTGGAAAGCCCGTGAGCGAGGGCATTTTTGTCCCTACCATTAACAAGTTGTGATTCAAAATGTCAAAGGAAAATTATTGATGAGCTACAAAAGAAAGAGGTATAAACATAATAAAATCTAAAGAGGAAGGGTATAGATGTCAATCTCAGCCCAAAGTCAACGGAAAAGATGGGGAAGATGAAGCATATAATGGTAAGGACGAATGGTAGGACGTGAGAGAGGAGAAAAGGGTCACGAAGAAATTCGATGGGAAGAGCATCAAATCGGGGGGGGGGGGGGGTGGAGAGAAGCTCGTGAGTTTCAGAATCAACCTAGAGGACAGGGGGAGCCTCAAAGAACCCAATTGTGCTAATGGCGGTCACTGGACCCCATCCCCGATAATCACAATGATTCTTCTACGTTGGAACTTAAAAGGGCTAGGTAACCTCTGTAGCATTTTTGCTCTTTTCGACCTTGTGAAGAGACGGAAGCCGGCCATAATCTTCGTAATGGAGACAAAGATGCATGCAACTGAGACGAAAAACTGTAAAGAGGAAGATGGTGTATGTAAACACATTTTTATCTGATTGCAAGCAAAGAAGAGGGTGGGTTAGCTTTGTTTTGGAATGAGGAGGTGAAGTTCATATTGAGCACTTTCTTTAAGTTCCTCATCGAGGGTCAGGTCAGAGACCAAACTCGGATAATACATAGGTGCTTATTGGATTTTATGGCGATCCAGATAGAACCCAACGACAAAATTCTTGTGAGCTAATACATAAAATGCACCCATATGGTCAATGTATCCTCAAAAGGCACCGGGCCATGGAGGGATTCCAACTCTATGTTTTTATGATTTTTTGCACGCAGAAGGAAATGAAGTTGAAGAGATATGTCGTCATATTACCTTCGCGGTAAATGGTCTGATTTTCTAGATTTGAGTGCTTCTCTTCCCGGCAAGCAAATCACAGATAATATCGTAGCAACATTTGAACTCATCCGCACTATACAAACTCGGGAAAAGACACAATGTGTGACCAATGGTGTGGGAAATAACCTGTTACAAAACAACATCTATTTCAGACTCGTATGGATGGGTTTCGAAGTTCCTATTTTATGCCACTGGTGTGGGGAGGAACCTGTTACAAAACAACATCTATTTCAGAAATTATCCAAAGCATGGGACATTTGGAGTTTAGCTTTCATAGATCCAATTATGCATAAGAGATAAATGGAATTAAGATAATGGATGCAAGATATCTTCTTCACTCAGTCAAAGGCGAAGAAAGATAAATGGATAAATATTATCTTGAAAATCTGGTCCAGTAAGAACGATATATGATTCAATCACGTAAAACATACAACGCAAGAAATATACAAAATTGGATAAATTTATTATTTGAGTATAAGACTTTATCCGATGGGGAGGAGAATCTAATTCCAGAGCGGACAGTAGCGACTGGACCGCATGTATGGAAGCCACAACCAGGCGGTTTAAAGCTTAATTGCAATGTTTGTCAATATGAAACCGATTCAAAATTTAGTGTAGGCATCTTAGCACATGATGATCGAGGACGATTCATGGCCGGGAAAGCTACTCAGATAACCCATTTCCGTTCGCCTCTTCATACCGAGTTTGTTTCTATCATAGAAGGATTGCATCTCACTTAGGAACTGGGGCTGAATAAGGTATTTTAGAGAATGATTGTGTTACAACCCTTCGGTTGATCCATAGAAGAGGAATGTCTGACGAAGAGATAAGTGCTTTTTCGAATTGAAAGCGTACATTGAGCAGTGCAGAGATTTAATAGGCTTATTTGACGTGGTACACAAATCTTACACCGGGCGAAGAGGCAATGAGCCGGCACACATATTTGTAAAGATGTCTCTTAAATTTTCTGAAGAGTTGTTTTGTATTGAAAAGTTTGATTGGGTTGAATTTTTAACGAATCAAACGATAATGGGTTTTGAAGTCCAATAATAACAATTGACCATTACATCTAAAAAGGATTACCATTCCAATTATATATGGATCAGATGCTAAACTCTCCTCTCAAATTTGTCCAAAGAAAATTCTCCTCTCAAATCGTCGTCAACGCCATCCACAGTGAAGCGTGAACCCCTCTCTATCATGAAAAATAAGAAAAGTTGCTCCCATGTTATTTTGACATATTTCTTCTTTTTTATTACTTCAAATAAAAATAAACTACAAGAAAGTCATGGTCTCTTTTTTCGTTACTTCCTTTCCACGTCGACATACTCAAACATAATAGGTAAAGACAAAAACCACATCTTTTTATGGGGGAACTACATTTGCCCTCTGATTTATGGGGAAATACATTTTTCACCCCTGTCAGAGTTAAAAACTAACACCACACTAATGGAGGGGTGAAAAGACAAAAATACCCCTGACAATTGACGAAATGACCTCACTGTAAAGGCCAATCCCTTCCCTTATATCCTCATTTCCTAACCCTAGCCACCCTCTCCCTCTCTTCTCTTTCTCTCTTTAGCCTCCTCACTCTCTCACTAATCTCTTTCTCTTTCTCGAGGTTGAATCGCCACCCACCATCGTCGCCGTCGTACCTGGCGCTACGAACTAGCACCATCTCTCTCCCCTTTGATGGGCTCTCGATCTGGTGAGGCGGCGCACCATAACCTTTTTATCTCTTCTTCTTCCTTCGCCAGAGCTGTGTGTGGTGCGGATCTGGGAAAAATCGCCCCTTCAGCCATCGAAGATCTTGCGGGGAGCCACCGGTTGGATAGAAGAGCTTGCGGGGAGCCACGAGGTCGTCGCCGAGATAAGAGGTGACGACCTTCTTCTTCTTCTTCTTCCATGGGGTGAGATTCAGATCGAATATGGGTTTTCTTCGATCTGTTTTGTGTTGTTGAAATTGGGGATTTTGGTATTGGTGGTGTTTGTGGTTTATATTGAGGGTTGTTTGAATCGTCTAGGGGTGCTGGGGGATGAGTGGACCGAGAGATGGATGTAGAGATATGGATTGGGAGATGATGGAATTTGTTCCCCCCATGGCTATGTTGTTTGGTCTATGGGTGTTGGTGAGGATGATGTAGCTGTGGTTTGTTGTTGTTGTTGTTGTTGTTGTTGTTGTTGTTGTTGTTGTTGTTGTTGGTGGTGGTGGTGGTGGTGGTGGTGGTGGAGGTGGTGTTCAAGAACACCAAGAACATGATGAACATTGTATTAAGCAAAAAAATGGAGTTATTTGTCCACAATTTGTAAGGGTAAAATGGTCACAAAAAGTCAGTTTGCACCCCTCCATTAACGGATTGTAACAGAAGGGTGGCCCTCCATCCACTGACGGGGAGCAAAATGTATTTTCCCCATACATTAGGGGGCAAAATGTATTTTCCCCATGAATGGAGGGTGGTTTTTGTGTTTTACCCAACATAATAAGGAAAACTTTAGAAAATAAAAACTTTACACATAAGAATTGATATTATAGAATAAAAAAAGGATTGGAATTATAAGGTCCAAAATAGTAAATATTCTTCTTTAATCTAAAAATGACGGGTAAAAATCAATTCACATATGACACTTGTCCATAAAACTTGTACTTGCAATTAATTTTTGAAGCTCAATGTACACATGTTAAAGAAAAGCTTAATAGTTAGACAATTTTTTAATTTCAAAATGACAATTAAAAAAGTTAATGCATATAAAATTCTTATCCCCCTAAAAAACTTGTACTTGCAATTAATTAAAGAAACTTAATATACATCTGTTAAAGTATATCCACATAATTAGACATTAAATTAAAACTTACATCAACCCAATAAATAATTAATTAAAAAAGCTTCCACACAAAGAGATTCATGGCATAGTTGGCATGTCATGTTTTATAAAAAACATTAAAATGATATAAATTATTAAAATTCAACGAAAAGTTGAAAAATAACTTACTTCTTCTGTTCAGAAATTAAAGTTCATAGTATCTCATTTTCTTTTACCAGAAGTTACTCCATTATTATTGTATATAAATTAATGGTAATCAATAAAAGTTGGAAATAATTTAATGATTCAATAAATGAATAGAAGCTTGATCATAAATCTCATTTTTTTACCAGAGATTACTCTATTATTACTGTCTAAATTAATGGTAATCAATAAAAAGTTGGAAATAATTTAATGATTCAATAAATGAAAAGAAGCATGATCATCAATAACGGACTATAAATTAATGACAGTCAATGGAAAAATGGAAAAAAATATATTATCAAATCAAAATAGTAATAAAACAAAGGGTAAAAGACACTGACATCCCAAGGTTTAGGGAAAACCCACAGATCACCCTTGGGTTTTGGATAAAAACACTCCGCACCCATTTAACGGAATATTCCGTAGACAGTTTACACTCTCTGTTAGGTTCCGTTACAAAAGTAGTTGATTGAATTTTTTCGGACCATATTGCCCCTGTTCATTTTTCGGACCATATTACCCTTGTTCATCAAGAACACCAAGAACATCAAAAACACCAAGAACAAATGCATAAAATTCCCAAAAAAAATCAGATACAACAAGTTGCCAATTACAAATAACAAGAACAATATTTCTGTACAAGGTCAAGAACAAGAATCAGAAATTCCAAAACATTTGTTTCACACAAAATTTTATATAACTTAGACGAAATGAAACTACAACAAGAATGAACATTTTTGATATTCATGTTCTCGGTGAATATTAAGAACAATAAATAAATTGTCATGTAAAAGAGAAATTTTTCCAAGTGTCACCTGAGAAAAAGTGTATCAAGAGAAATATCATGTTTGGTTGCTAAATAATGAAGAAAAAATCAAACAAAACAAAAACAAACAACAGCATAAAAATTGCTACTTTTAGACCCAGAAGAACAGGGCACAATCACAGACAAGATTTGAGACCAAAAATCGACATATACAGTCAAAAGAACTTGAAAAGATCATATGTGTTTGTCTCAGAAAACTCAGTTTCTTGAATTAGTGCATTTGGATTCTGGATCTACAAACCCATGATCAATTGAGTCAAGAAACAGAAAAAAATTGGATCTTCTTCTTCAATACCCCGGTGTATTTTTTTGGACACTTTTTCACATCTTTTATCATCAAGAACACTTGGAACATTCATCAAGAACCACCAACAATACCAAATCACTTATGAATATCAACAACCTCATCACTTGATAGTTTATAGTTTTGCATATATAACAGGAAGGAATAGTACGTTTATTAAAAAAAAATCCATAACTTTCATAAGCACTTAAATTATCAAATAGTAGTATCAAATTAGGGAATTTCAATGAACTTGCATAAGCCAGAAAAAAGGAAATTTGTTGATTCTAAACAGGATGAAATGGTGAAAAGTCAGAATACCAATCCAAGCAGGAGACTAAACCAGCAAAAGAAACAGAGAGCCCATCGCCTACAATTACCGTCAAGTGATGCGCAAACTAACGTGCTGTCGCAAGTGTACGAATCTTGTAATACCGGGTGCAATTAGACTCGGGTGATCGTTCCCACGAGGACTATTTCGGGTTTACTTACGTTGTCAGTTTCGGTTAACCGAGTGTAGTAACAAGGAGGAGTAGGTTGTGATTGTAGTGACTAAACTAAAAACAGAAATTAAAACGTAAACGTAAATATTTTTTGTGATGTTTTCTGAAATAAGTTGAATCGGTTGTTACGATAATAGATGAGAACTAGGCTCCAGGATCCCCTAGGGTTTCTGCAGATTTTACGTTTTTCGCTTTGATATGTAAACACTCAGCAGTCTCGTTATCTGTGCAACATACCAGTTGTGCAGTGACCTTTCAGATTCCACACGTAATCCCGATCCTGAAGACGTTCGGATTCATGTTAAGCTGTCTAAGTCTGCAGTCTCGTTCTAAGCCTGTTAGGGTTTCTAACCTGTCCTAATGGCCCGGGTCAGATTCTCCAACAGTTGGTCTCACGTTTTTCAATGCTAGCCCTATCTCCCTTTCTCTGGTCGGTCTATCAGGGTAAGGTACTAAATCCTGTCTTTTCTTCCTAACCCTAACCTGACGTTTTCACCTACAGGCTCGGGTCTATAACAATTCTGGTTCGCGACTCCGATCATGCATATACGATAACAGTCAAAGACTGAATAACAGATAAAGCTGCTGAATTTAAGATAACAATCATGAATCCATAATCAAACATCTATAATAAAATCTGGATACGAAACCCTAGGTTCACCGAGAACCTAGGTAAAAGGTTTAGCTACTAAGTGACATAATTAAATAACAACGTTTCTGAATAAGAGAGATAGTGAAATCAAACGCGTGCTGTAGATTCTGAATTCCTGCTTCCGTGCTCACCGAGAGTGCTCTGCGATCTCCTTCGATTGTGCTGAGAATTGTGTTATCTTTATGATGAGCACTGGACGAGTCTTTATATAGTGCTGAAGACGTTTCTGGAAACTGCCGAAATTACGAAACTGCCACTGGGCCGAAACCGCCTCGGGAAACGGGTCGTCTGCCACCGCCTCGGGAAACGGGCCAACTGCGCAAGATAGCTGCCTAGCTACCTGCGTAGTTGGCTGCGTAGCTAGCTGCGTAGGTAGCTGCGTAGCTACCTGCGTAGCTAGCTGCGTAGGTAGCTGCGTAGCTACCTGCGTAGCTAGCTGCGTAGCTAACTGCGTTGGTAGCTGCGGAGCTAGCTGCGTAGCTAACTGCGTAGCTACCTGCGGAGCTAGCTGCGTAGCTAGCTGCGTAGGTAGCTGCGTAGCTAACTGCGTAGGTAGCTGCGTAGCTACCTGCGTAGCTAGCTGCGTAGCTAACTGCGTAGGTAGCTGCGTAGCTACCTGCGTCCTCGGTTTGCGCGCCAAACTCCTCGGGATGTCTCGGGATGCGTACCAGGCTCCTCGGGATGTCTCGGGATGCGTACCAGGCTCCTCGGATTTCGTCCGTCTCAGGATGCGTGCCAAACTGCTCGGGATGCGTGCCAAACTGCTTGGGATGCCTCGGGATGCGTGCCTGGCTCCCCGGGATGCGTGCCAATCTTCCTCGGGAAACGTGCCAATCTTCTCGACTTGCATGCTCGGCTTCTCAGCCTCCTCGGATCCTTCACCCGCATGCCTGCTTCATTTCCGGCTCCTGCACAAGTCCTATCCCTGCATCAACGACACGAAACAAAACCCGTGATCATATCTCGATATGCGTGAAATAAAGCAGTTTATGCGTCTAGGAGATAAAAACAGCAAACCGTGAATTCCCGAGTCAAACGGGGCAGAAATCGACTAAAACGCTCATTCAGGACGAAAATACCCCTCAAATTGGGTAAACCGATAACTCCTAGTGAGGAGCTATCATCAAGCTCTTCGACAGGAAATCAAATCCACTCGATAAAAGATCGTTTACACAAGATCACCGGAATGGTGTATGAAGAGATTTTGGTGGCGAAATTAAGCTTCACCCATCTTTTTTCTCTCTCGATCTATACCACCACAGGACGACCAGAAACAATTACTCACTGAGAGAGAGAGGGATTTGGTAACCACCAGAAAGCCCCCAAAATTTCCGATCCCAAACCAGCAACGAGAACAAACAGATGGATAGAGGAAGAAGAAGAGGAGGAGGAAGAAGATGGCGAGGCCGTCCTCCCCTGTCCCCTCATCCTCGTCCTTCCTCCGCCGGTGAATACACGAATCTGCGAGCAAAGAGTATCGACCTGGAGCTCTGTCTATGTCGGAGAGGGTGCGGCGAATCGCCGGGTCGGCATCAAGAAAACGACTTCTCAATCGACTAAGTCGAGGGTGCGGCGAATCGCCGGACGGCCCTTCCCTTCGTCGCCTGTAATACCCCGTCTATTTGTGAAGGGTAAAATGGGTAATTGGGAGATATAAAATTTACTTTTTATTTCAAGTGGTGATTTAGATTATTTTTGGGTTGATAATATACTCGGGAATTTCATATAATAGTTTTATAGAAAACGGTATTTTTATTGGGTATTTATTTAGCATATTATGTGATTTGTGTGAATATAGCAATTATGTGTACCCAACCCACTAGATGACACACCCATTTGGTACAACAATAACACCCTACAATAATTAGCTAGCTGACAAAAAAAAAATGTTTGGGGCGGTTGAGGAAGTTAACTCCTCCAAGTAACAAAACCATTATTTAATACCCCCTCCCACATGTCTCTTTCACCAAAACAAAACAACATCAGAACACAACAAAGCATCTCTCTCTCTCTTCTTTGCACACCCACGGCCGCCACCACCCTCACACCCATCACCACCACCACCGCACCCTTCATCACCACCACAGCAGCCCTCTCCACCTCCTATCTTCTCCCTCTCTTCTCCCCCTCTACAAACCACCACCACCAGCAGCAGCAGATGCTGCCCCCAACGCCACCCGCCACCTCCGGCGAGAAGCCCGACGGGAAGCAACCCAGCCACCCGTCTCTCTCCCTTTCCCCCCTCACTGTTTGAACCTCTGAAACTCTTCTCTCCCTCTCTCTGCTACTCCCTACCAGTAGTAGCAGCAGCAGCAGCCGCCGAGAAGGCCGCCAGCAACTCCGGCGAACCAACCCGACGGCAAAACGCCGCCACCACCTCTGCCTTTCTCACTCTCTCACTGTTTTGAGCTCCTCTAGCCCTCACCCTCTCTATTTCGACCCAAGGTGAAGCTCTAGCAGCAGCAACACGCTGCAGTTCGCCCGAGCCGCCACCATCGCCGCCGCCACCATTAAATCCGGCGAGAAGCTCACCCGAGCTAACCGGAGCGACCCACTTGCTCCCGTTTGAACCAAAATACTCCTGGAGGTCCGAGGAGTGCTTTAGCAACCTCGAGCAGAGCCCCCATCGTCCGATTCGTTGTTGGTGTTCATCACCGCCGACCGCCGCCTTCGGAGACGAGACCCGCTCCGTTTCTTGACCGTTTCTCGCGATTTTTCGCGTAGGTGAGTCCTAAATCACTCTCTGGTTCATTCTAATCATCAAAATCACATCTTGTTAGCTCTAAATCGAATCGGGTATGTTGGGTTGAAGATGGATGCTTGTGTTCATAAAGGGGGGTAGTTTATGTAATTTCTGAAAAGTTGAGGGCAAGGTGTTAACTGCATGTTTAATTTCTGAAAAGTTGGGGGTGATGTGTGTATATTATCAAACTGCTTATTTGTATAAACTTTAAAAATGTTATTTTTGTATTAATGATATAAACAAATAATTGCTATATATTATTTTGACTAAATAAAAGTAAATAAGTTGTTAAAATTACATAGAGTTATATTTATTTGAAGTATTGTTGTTTTTACAAGCAAGTTAAAAATGTACACTTTGGTTTAATTAGATAATTTCGGTTTATTTAACTAAATAGTTTAAGTTGCTTGTAAATTGTTATTTTGAGTAAAATAGACTATTTTGTTAATATTGTTAAAAATAAATAAGTTGGAAGTTAGTTTGTGAAATAATTAATAAAGTAGACTTTTTAATAAAAAATCCATATTATTATTGTTGATATTAAATGATTATTTTTCTAGAAAGTAGAAATTATTTATTTAACATAAGTTTATAATTATATATGACTTGTTTTATTAAAATAAGCATTTTTGTGAATTTTATTTGAGTATTTAATTATTATATAGTATATATATTTTCTAATAAATATATAGTTATAATTGATTTAGTTTGAATTTACTTTTATAGTCACTTATAAATAAATAGTTTGTCTATTAGATTATTATTTTCTATAAAATGAGAGTGTATAAACTTAATATTAGTTTTATTTCTCAATAATTTTGCAAGTTTATATTTATATGAGTTATAATATTTTTATAAGGAAAATATAAGTGTTATTTTAAATAATTGTTTTGTGATATTAATTAATGGGGTTAAGGGAGATAAAGAAAATGAGAAATTAGGAGATATAGCAATTTTTGCATACTTGCATAATTAGACTTGTAATTAATTTAGGAATTATAAATTGTAGGTGACGAATTCGTAGACGAGGGCTACGTGTATCTATAGGAGCTATCGTGACTGTTGTCGTGCTTCTTGATGTGAGTAAATATGCCTAACCTAGTGTGCCCGTCCTTCTTTCGCGTCCAATTATTTTGATGATTTATACGTCTCAAATGTGATTTGTAATTTAAATGCTTAACTTGATATTTCAATTACTTGCTTGTTGATTATTTTGGAAACTGTCACACGAGATTAATAATACGTAATAACGTAAAGTGATAACAGTTGTGCGGTGGAACCCTATTCAAATTCTTCTATATATATTGTGATTATTATATTTGGCTCGGTTGCCATTGCCCCGAGTCGCACCATGTACTCACCCTTCTGGCCGCTAGAGTCTTAAGGGGGTGTCGACACTTAAGGTCTTGGTTGCATGCGAGATGGTTGGTTCTATATTATTGGATTGGTTTGTTCCCCGCCACAACTAAATAATAAATGGGGATTTTTCATATGGATGATGGATGGACTTGGTTTATTTTGGAAAATATGGAAATGGATTGGGAATATTAAATAATAAGTTGGATAATTTATATTGGTCATTTGAAACGATTTGTTGTTTACTTACTCATTATTCCTCTTTTTATTAAAATAAAATATGCCTCTTTCCGATTTACATGTTGGGGTGTTTACTTGCTTAGCGTTTGTGCTGACTTTGGAAAAACTGCGGTCTTGTTTCTTTCCCCCGCAGGTCTAGGTGAAGGGAGCTCGGCTTAAGGGGATATCGCGGACTCACCTAGTTATCTAGCATTTAAATAATTGAAACACCTAGACAATTGTTTCATCTTGTTTAATAGTATGTAATGTTTCACTTTGGAAGACTTCTGGGTTGTAATAAATAACTATGTGATGTTTGTTTTGTTTACCATTCGTTCCCTTGCACCCGGGAGCAATCTCGGGCGCGGGACGGCATTCCCGTATCTCTCCCCACTGCAAGAAGGCAGCCCGCCACCACCACCATCTCCGGCGACCACGCCATCACCACCACCATCTCCTCAGCCTCCACCACGACCCATCTCTACCCCCCTCAATCTCTCTCCTTACCTCTGTTTCGACGAAGAGAAGCAGCAGCAGCAGCGGCAACAACGCCGCTGCTTTCCCGACGAGAAGTCCGCCGGCGAAAATGGCCGCCACCATCACGGCCACCCATCTCTCCCACTTTCCACTGATCTCACCCTCTCTTCCCTCTCTGACCTGCTCGACGGAGCCACCTGAAGGAGAAACAGCAGCAGGAGCAGCAGCAGGGCCGCCGGAGCCGCCGGACCTCCATTTTTTTCCGGCGAGCTTCGAGCCCGCTCAACACCGAGGCACCCAGCCTCCTCCACCTATCCCCCTGGCCTCCTGGAGGTCCGACTAAGCTGATGGAGGCCTCAACCGAAGCCAAGAACAGCCGGAGAAGCCACGGCGAAAGCTCCACTTCCGGCGACCCGACGGCGACCTTGACCCGTGCGAATTCTTGACCGTTTCTATAAATTCAACAAATTGTGAGAAAATCATTGTAGATTGTGTTCAAGCACGGACGTTGGTATGAACTACCATAGTTGAACTAATGTGGTTTTCATAGCTTGGGATCAATCATAACATATACATTTTGCTTTGATTACAGGAGGCATTACAATATTTCACTTGAACAAGCGACATTTTAAAAAAAGTAGCTCTTAAAACACCAGTTTAAAATCCACTGAAATTGTAGTAAATCCACCTTTTTAATGTTCCGTACTGGCACACGCAAATTTCATCATCCCCAATTCCGAATTCCGTTAAATACTCTCTCACCTTACTTCATCCAAACACACCATTGACCTTCACTAAAACTCCAATCTAATGCATCATCAAGGGGAATACTTCATTTCTTATATATTCATACCACCACCACCCATACACAGTCACAAATATACATCTGCTCAAAGAGTTCAACAGTGGAGATAAAAGCAATATCTCTACTTCATAGTTTTAGAGTGGGTTTGGTTTTCCATCAAAACTCAATATGCTACCAAAAATAAATATTTAAAAAATAGTAATAGTCATTCGTAAAGGAATATTCGAAATTTCTTTTCGATAACAGTACTATTCCTTAATCATAAAAAAGAATTTCTAAGTCAATCAAAAGAATATCATAATGCATAAAAAATCTGAACTTACCTAAAACAAAATATAACAAATTAAATTTAGAAAATGTGTTACTTAAGTAATAAGTGAGGTTATAATTGTCACGACAACTAAAAATCGGTGTAACCATCATTATTAGACGGTGCAAGAATCAATTCCCTAAAACAAATGGCTGCAATTCATCTCAAAAGAGGGGGTTTAATGTATTCTCCTTACAAACAATTGGGGCAAAATTATAATAAAACATAAACAACATTTCAAAAAGCTGAAACCATATCGCCCTTTTCTCCTGTCATATTCTTTCATCTCCTCCATTCTCTCTTTTCGCCGCGCAACAATGGCAAGCCAATCGACCCCCAATCAACCGCCGTCCAAAATCAAGCCGGAGCCCTCGTCGGAGTCGTTTCACGGCATGAATCCTGATCTCCCGGTGGAATCATTCCCGTCTCTGTCCATCCGCGGCCATGGATTCCGGCAGCGCAACCGCCTTCCCGGTCCCCGGCCGAGGAGGTCCTCTGCAGATTCTCCTCTAATTGAACCTCCTGGCTCGTCGGCGGCGGATCTCGCACTCGACGAAGTCACCGTCGCTATGCTGAGAAAGTCCTGGGCCAGAGTCAAAGCGGAAAGGTCATCAACTGAGGTGAAGGAAGAGGTCAAAATCGAAAGTCAACAAGAGCCTCTGAATGTGTCCGGTTTAGGTCAACCAAAGAGGGAGGGTGAATTTGAAGCCCTAGCGGAGGAGAATTTGTTTGAGGTGGAGGTGAAGTACGATTTTGGGGAATTTTCAGATGTATTCGGGAGCTCTACAGCAAGCAGAAATGATAAGTAAGGTGGGTTTTCTATTGATGATTTCTTTCAGAGCACAGAAATACTTTTGCTGTCATTTTGAGTCTTTTAATTCTGTTTGGCTATCATGACTTTTTTTGCCGCTTGAGAACTATCATTTTGAATTGTTTTTGCTTGGATATGGTTTTTGGCCCATATGTTTACAAATAAATGTACTGTTAAAACAGTGACTGACAGTATGGTTAGTTCTGCTTTTTTCCCAATGCGGAGTTCTTGCATTGTGAAGGGTTCTTGATGCTGTTATTGCACCATTGTAGACTTGCTTACTAGTGAAATTTATCCAAAGCTATTTGAAACATATAGGTTTTTATGTAGATGCGTGCTGATAAAACAATGGATTACATTTGGTTTATGGAACAATTTTAACCTTGTACTGCTACGTTTCTGGAACGACCTTATTGGATGATGACTCTGGTGGTGCTAACAGTATTGGAGGGCAAGACATCAGTGATACTTGTGAAGCCCCTGAGTTTCTTTACATGTTTATTTGTAAGAAATCTGTCGAGAACATCAAGAGTTGGTTGATCTTCTTTAGCTAGAACCCCGCTTCTCGACTTATTTTAGGCTTCGCAGGAAAGATGGAACAGTTAGGGGACCTCCAGGGCTTCAATTTATATTTCACATTTTGTTTTTTGCTTATTTATCCATTAGTGTCTTTTGAACCTTTTTGGACCGTGCATCATGACTAAACTAAATATAGTGTCTATAATAGCCTTTCACAGTTCGTGGAGAGCCTGGTATTTGGATCAGTAACAGCTTGATCACAGTTTTGTAGCTTCCATGATGAGCCAAGCTTCAACCAGACTGATGGTTGCCCCATTTTTCGGCCGTTTGGTTTTGCCAGCCTTCGAACTGAGCTCGTTAGGTCGTTCAATTAGACTTGGGCTTGGGTTGTGATCATACTCATGCTTACTAATTTTGCCTCAGTGCTGCTTGATATTGTGTGTGCGTAAGGTGTTAATAGGCATGCCATGATTCAAATTCACACCCCATATATGGGCCACACAACCTCAAATCGCAACACCCCCTCCTGTCTCTGCTAACTTTGTGAACCTCAGAGCATGTTCAACCAACCAATGGTAAGGGTGGTGCTAGTGGTGGTGGTGTGGAATGCCATTGGATTTCCCTAGGGGTGAAGCATTTGTTGGATAGTTTTGGGTACTTTTAATTATTTTGTTGGAAATTTTAATTATTAGTAGTTTTTTCATATTTTTTCAAATATTTGTAATTATTTAAATTGGTGAAAAAGTGTATAAACTAAATTTTTATGTTGCACGGGTGCTTCTGGGAGGTCACGCACCCGCACCGGGTGCTTCAGGGTTATTTGTGGGTGCTTGTGGATATGGCATGGTTATTTTTAAAGTTTTAGTTGAGAGGTCCTATAAAATACAACTACAATTTAACCCAAACAAATGTATCTATGTGAACATTTCTAACCCTTAGATTACTCGTCGCTCCACAGCCCCGAACAACAACAGGATGTGATCATATTGTTGATATAGTAAGTCTGTATTTCTGTGTATGACTTTCTGTTAGAGTAGTTGCTTTTGTAATAGTATAATGGTATTACGAACAATATAAAATGTAAACAAAATCGCTGCACCCCCGTCGCACCCTCGATTTTTAGGAATTTGCCGTTCTCGCACCCGCACCCGTGCTACATAGGACGAGGGAAGCTTTTCGGTTGTAGACGATAATTAGTTGAGGGGAAGGGAAGGGGAAAATAAGTGGGCCCCTGAGGGGGACAGGAGGAGGTGAAGGAGAATGCATTCTGTTGGAGGTGGTCTCACTCTTCATAGCCACTCCTCGACTTTTATACTTCTCATTCTGAAACCTTTCCGTGAGATTATTTATATAGATCAAAACAACAATTCTCCGCTTGACCCTTGTCCTGCAATCTATTTTAGAATGTAATCTGTGGCATTATTAGGAGAATGTGGTTGTTAGTGCGAGCCAATTATGTAATTCCTTAATCAGCCAAGTTCCAGATAATCAAGCTAAACCAGCCCCTGTGGATGATCGTTATACGAGCTCTAGCTTGTTCCTCAAGAGCATCTCCAGCTTTCTTTGAGTTGAGCCGCAGTGCAATGAAGTTCTAAAAGAGCTGAGCTCCGGCTGCATTTCTTGGCTCTGATCCAAGTCCAACTCAAACTTGAGCTTTTGAAAATAGCAATTACTCGAGTTTGAACATCCCAAAACTACACTTGGCTCTATTGCACCCACACCCATAATGTTTAAGGTCCACCTGTATAGCTGATCGCTATTTTCTTCGGATCTGGCGGTGTTAGAACAATACTATTGTATAACAGGTTTAAGAATTAATGATGGAATTAGTCTTGACGGATTTTTCGGTTTTTTAGATTTTTAAACAGTATACTTTTTGTGAAAATCTAACATTGGAGATTCTCAAAAAAAAATCTAACATTGGATGGTGAGGCTCATTTGACTTCTATACAGTGCTCTTAATAGCATAAATAATTAAAGAAAGGGAGTAAAATGAAAATAAATAAATTTAGATTCAGCAGAATATCATTTCTAGTTGTGTCGTCCATAACATCTCTAGTTGGAGTCTGCCAAGTCGGGGTGCTGGGTCGTTATTGTTGACTTGCCATGAGCATTGCACTCAGCCCATTGACTATATCTAGTGAAAGATGAGACACACCTACGCCCACGTATGTAGCCCCTAGATGGAGGGGGACCACTTTGATGGTAATCAGCCATCATAGTTCAAGGAACTGTGAGAAGATAATAATAACCATGATAGATGATTTTCGAACTATTTCTTAAACAGATTAGTAAGCATTTACCCGCCCGATAATGAGGGAGTACCTGAGATTCGTCATTTTAAGAAGATGATGGCGGTTTGTGTCGTCGCACTTACGCGGTGATTTTGAACCTAGATGAGGACTCATTACACTCAACAATTTGCTTCCTTCAGCCCAGAAATACTTCATCAGTCACTAAACCACCCATTCTTCAACAGGTTGTTTCATCTTAGGCACACTCGCCTGCATACATTCGTCTTAGGGACACTTGAAAGATTTTTGTTACTACCAATCATATGTAATCTGCCTACACTGTTCACACAATCTTAACAAGCATTAACGTGCAATAAACAATTTAACATTGGGCAGATTCTTCATTTCTATTTGACGATCAATCGATCAATCGCACAAGTAAATGAATTCGTGGAAGCATGTTTAACGAAGCAAGCCGTATGACACATCATACATATTAGGATACTCACTATAGCAAATACACTCAACAGTACACATACACAACACCTACATGCATGTTGTTACCAATTGACCTAAGTAATGTACATCTCCAGTAGGGGTTACCCGGAGGTTAATAATCAATCTATTCGTAATAAATCGCGAGCTCAATGGATTTCGATCCATTTTAAGATTTAGTCATAATCTGGCAGCCTATACGTCGACAGGGTATTCTAAATCAAGATACTAATAAAGGCAAATGAATACATGCGAAGTTAAACAAGTATTTGTGTTTTCAAACTTATCCTTAAATGGTAAAAGTCGGGATACTGGCTGCTAGTTATATTTGGAAAGACGAAAACGACAACCCATTGTTCCTAATGGCCCAAAAAAGATCATTCAGTTGGTTCCTTTTGTTTCTTGTTAGGTTTAAGGTTAGTGTCCCTGTTCTAGATTTTCTGGATTTTCCCTTCTTTTGAAGTAAGGGCAACTCGTGGGCCTGCCTATGCTGTCCACACAACCCTAACATGCATTAACATGCTGTAAGCAATTTAACAATGTGGCTAGTCTCTTCTTTTCTATTTGAAGACCATATATACAAATAAATGAATTCCTGGAAGCATATTTAAATGGAGTAAGCCTTATGACACATGGAGTATGCATACTTCTCATACCGTACGTTAAGATACTCATATTAGCAAAAATACTTGACACATACACAAAACCTACATGCATGTTATCACCGATTAACGTAAGTATGGGTTACCCAGAGGTAAGTCTCTGGTAGGGGTTACCCAGAGGTAAATCTTCAATCTATTTGTGATAAATCATGATCGCAGTGGACTATGATCCATTTAAAGAAGTTAGCGATAATCTGGTAGCCTATACGTTGATAGGGTATTCTAAAGCAAGATGCTAATAAAGGAAAATAACTACATGCAATAGTTAAGCAAATTATAGTTATTTGATATTTATCCTGAAATGGAAAAAAGTTAGGATGCTGCCTGCTGGTTCTATTTGCGAAGAGTAAAACGACAACCCATTGTTCCTAACGGCCAGAAAATCACCAGTTGGGGTTCCTTTTACTTCTTGTTAGGTGTAAGTTTAGCATCCCCATTCTAGATTTTCTGGAACTACCCTTCTTTTGAAGTAAGGTCAACCTATGGGTTTGTCTACGTGCTTGACATGTGGCATTTTTGGGCTATCAACTTATAATGAATGAAGGATGAACTCTATTAAATAAGGCAAACTTGTTTGACATGAGTTGGAAATCTATATACTAAGGAAACATGGCTATTTTACTATTCACCAAGGTGTTGTCCAATTTTTACACCGTTGGATGGTTTTAAACTGAGTGGGCTATATTCAACCATTAGCACATTGATCTCAACTTTCCATCATTATCTGATGATTGGTAGTCCCATCTTTAGAGCATCTCCAATAGGTTAGGTATATCGGTTTTCAAGGCAAATTATAGAGAATTTTGAATATATTGGGCTTCAATAGATTGGACATTTTGTTAGGCAAAATAAAAATAGGCATCCTCGTCGCTACGTTTTGCGATAATTTTTTGTTAGGCAAACTGAGAGTGCCTCTCCTATTTTCATGTGTGTGCCTTAAATTTTCCCACTTGTTTCCAACATTTTCTCACAATTTGATAAGTGATAAAGCGCTACAACCGTGGAATCTCCCATTTTCTCTCCCCACTACCATTTTATGCCTAACCACTACTGGAGACCACAGTTAAAATATCTCTCATTTCTAATGCAAATCAGTAATTCTAAGTATAATTTGCCTAAAATTTACCTAAGAGTATTGGAGATGCTCTCAAAGAAAGAACCACATACATTTGTTCTACCACGTCAACCGTGGGTACTTAAACAACTACTGCCCACTTTGAATATTTGCTAACTTCATGATATTCATATGTTAGCTAAGAGTTTAAGTTTATTGTTGACTAAATAATGTTTTTAATAAGTCTACTAGTCCAAACGGACGGGTTTTACACTAGTGATCATTACGGGAACACTAGATGACACATTTTCGATATGCCTCCAATGGAGATCTCATTTCTAATGCTAAATTTAGGACATGAATAGTGAATTTGGGCATTTATAGCATTTCATGCTCCAATGTATATATGTGGCATGCAATTCTATTTAAATTAAAAACTAATTTTTTATTTTAAACTACCAATTATATACTCCATCAACTGCCATAATAACCAAACCTCTTTTACAATGTAATCAAATTTTATGCCTGCGTTAATAATCGCGACATAAAGTTAATATGAATTAAAACTAATTTTTTATTCTAAATTATCAATTATATACTCCATCAACTACCATAATAACCAAACATCTTTTACAATGTAATCAAATTTTATACATACGTTAATAACTATCGTGACATAAAGTTAATAAGATGGTTCAATGTGGTCAAAATGGCAAATATGTAAATAAAATCAAGAGATAAATGGATAGAATACTGTTTCAATCTTTAGCACAATCCTATACTTGGTCTCAAATTTGAAACCAAGTATAGCACAATGCTATATGTTTTAGGATTTCCACAACTTTTAACACCCCATTGTAGCACTCCACTGCTATAATTATAGAATTAGAACAACTTTTAACACTCCATTGGAGATGCTCTAAGATTGGACTCTCTTAGGAAATTTGAGGAGCAAACATCAGTTTTGATGTCAATGAATATTCTCTTGCACAGACTATATGCAATGTCTTGTATTCCTTTTCCTTTGAGATGAATATTTGTATCGCCTGTCGTAGTATATAATTTGAGGCTGCGTGGTCAATATATGGGCTTTGAATATGAATCATGGCATGCCTAGTTAGTATTTATACAAGAGGTAAAATATAATTTACATATATACCAAGCTACACTGATGCAGCATTAAATGAGTTTGTTCACAAGCCAAGCCCAACCCTAGTGCAACAACCTAATGAGCTCTGTTAACCGATGGCAATGCATAACAGGCCAAATTTAAGGGGAAGCTCTAACACTGTGATCCCCAACCCAGCTGTCACTGAGCCGGATAAATTATAAGGCTCTCTGTAAAGTGTTATTTTTGGGAACTTAAGTCATGATATTGATTTCCAAAAAGGTTCAAATGACCAACAAAAGACGCCTGTGGCTAAATAAGCAAAAAATAAAATGAAATTTATAAAATGAAGCACTGGTGGGCCTCAATTGTTCCATCTTTCTTGCTATAGATTATAGAATCCTAAAACGGATCAAGAAACACAGTTCTTGATGTAGAAGATCAACCAACTCTAAACGTTATCGACAGAGTTCTTACGAAGACCTACGTAAAGAATCTCAGAGGTTTCAAAAGGAACGCTGAGGTCTTGCATCCCAGTACAGTAAACACCACCAGAACCATCCAATATAGTAGAGCAGACAAGCTCAAATTGTAACTTAAATGTGGCATCAGTTTGGGCTTTTTGAGGACCCCCCCTGAGCTTGTATCTTCGTCCATTCAAAATTAGAAACATCTCATTCCAATTCGCTTGGAGTGTTTAGACTTGAGCGATGCAAGTATATAAGCTAATTTTATACTCCGTCGTTTTATCAGCACACATCTTCTTAAAACTCTATCTGTTCCCAAGTTTTTTGGATTATTTTTCACTATGAAACACGTCTACACCACAAAATGTTCTGCAAAGGTGTAATAAGAGCATCAAAGCCCTGCACAACACTAAATTCAGCATTTGGAAAATCAGACATTGACCCAGATTGTTTGTAGTTTCAGCAATACAATTATTTGTAAAACTAGGAAAAAAATCATATCCCACCAAAGCCAATTCAGAAGATAATTTAAAGCATCAAAGTCATAATAGCAAACAATCTTAAGAGATTATAAATGGTAGATAAGTTGTTCTTGTGCTGAAATAAATTGTCAAGAGAAAACCATCTTACTCATCATTTCTGCTTGATGCTGCAGGATCCAATTGAAGTTGCCGGCGTCCGAATTCCTCCAAATCACACTCAACTTCCACAGAAGTCCCCTAAACCATACTCCACTTCCACAGAAAACAATTCCTCCATTTCCAGTGCTTCAAAATCAACAGAAACTTTGTCCTTCCTTTTTCGCTTACCTAAACAGGACACATTTAGAGTCTCTTGTTCACTTTTAACATTTAACTCTTCCTTTAATCGCTGGGAACAACCACCTGAGACTGCTGGACCTCGTAATTTGAAGAACTTTCTGTTTTGCTCTCGTCTAAGACCTGTTTGGGTGAATCGACTACAGCTTTGTCGTCGACATCTACTGTCGCATCGGAAGGTTCAACTACAGGAGAATTTCTGGAGCTTCTCCTTGGTCGGGAATCGGGGAGATGGTTACGCTGCCGGAATCCGTGGCGGCGACTGGAATGAGTCGTGACTCGTGTGGGAATTAGAGTCCCATTTGTTGATAAGCATTTTTGGAGAGATCAGAATCATGGCGAGGCATGTCAGTTACAGGAATGGTGTCAATCAAAAGTCCCAACGGCTGTGATTCGGTATGATTCCACCGGGAATGCCAGATTGAGGCCGACATTCGGTTCTGACGTGGATGGCCCGGTCTTGACCTCAGACAGTAGTTGATCGGTGGTCGATAACCCTACCATTGTTACGCGACGCCAAGAGAGAATGGGAGAGAGAGATGAAAGAATGACGAAAGGAAGGTACAGAGTAATGGTTTCTGTTTCTGTTTTTGAAATTTAAATTTATCTTTATTATTGTTTAGCCCCCATTGTTTGTAAGGACGGGGAGCCTTGGCACAACGGTAAAGTTGTCTCCGTGTGACCAGGAGGTCACGGGTTCGAGTCGAGTCGGGGAAACAACCTCTTGAGGCTGCGTATAATAGACCTCCAAAGTGGGTCCGATCCTTTCCCGGAACCCCCCGCATAGCGGGAGCTTTGTGCATTGGGCTGCCTTTTTTTTGTTTGTTTGTAAGGAGGTGAGTCTATTACATAAGATTAGAGGATCACTTCCTTCTGCTGCCTCGAACATTTTGTTCATCTTCTCGGTCTACGAGAACTCATTGCTTTCATGAACTTCACTTCCCTACATCCCGTAAATACTTATCTGTCTCAAAACCACCCACTCTCCTAGAGGTTGCTTCATTTCCCTTGTCTGCATGCATTAGTAGTCTTATGCCGGCTTGGAAGAATTTTGTTACCACCGATCATCCATAAGCTGCCAACATTCTTCACACAACCCCGATCTGCATTAACATGTTGTAAGCAATTTGGTACTGTGGGTGGATTCTTCATTTCTATTTGAAGATCAATCACATAAATTCCTTTCACATTGTTCCTAGTTTAGGATATTCACAGCGGCTAAAATATTTAATTCAATACCTACATGCATGTTGTCACCAATTAACCTTCACCTAGGTAGTGTTGATCTCCACTAGGAGCCACCCAGAGATGAATATTCAATCTATTCATAATCACAATGGATTACGATCCATTTGAAGAAGGTACCTCGGATCTGATAGCTTATAAGTTGATAGGCTACATTCTAAAGCAAGATGCTAATAAATGATACATATGAAAGTTAAATAAGATTGATTGATAGTTTCTAAGCTTATCTTGAGATGGAAGGAGTGACTATTCTGGAACTTCTGCCTCCATTTTGGACCATGAGACTCAATTCCAGGTATGTTGTATGCCGTTGGGGATTCAATCAGTGTTTTCCTCATTTAGTTCCACACTATCTTTAAGAGAAACAATCGTAAGATTTGACGCGAATCGTGTTTGACCAGATTTTAGATATGTAGTTAATGTTGCAACTTTTTTTTTTTGTCTTTTGATCCATATCCTCAGTCTGCAATGCTAGTTCTCTAAGAGTCTCCGCATGAGATGCCAAATACCAAGTCATCTGAAACTGAAACTATTTGCTTTCATTGCTAAAATATGCGACATTTCTTAACAGGGTGCCCTTTTGGCCAGTAGAGGCAACTGCCCAGCTTTATGAGAGAGTGTATTCACTGAAAAGAGGTAAGCAACACGAAAACTATTTATTTTTCTAGGTAAGTGAATATCACAAGAAATCCTGCTTGTTATGCACTCATCGATTCTGCAAATATTGCAACCGAAAACCCCTCATTTTGCCCCCTGTCAGCATGTTTACTTGCTCCGTGTTTCACACTATATTAGAGTTTTTTTTTTTTTTTTTTTTTTTTTTTTTTTTTTTTTTTTTTAATATTCCATATTCATGATAGGAAGAATAATATGCAGTTGACATTAATTAGCTGTGGTTAGACAATCGTGAGTCTGAATTGAAGTCTTGAAAATTGACCAGATCTCTCATGTCTGCCTTGCATCAGAGACCTGGTTAATGTTGAAGGATGTCCAATTATCCTTTACTAATTGCCATGAAGTCCTGCCCTGTCACGTGAGAAAGGTCTAATCCTAAGGCTCTGAATCTTTTGTCTAATACTCCATGGTTTTCTGAGCTCTTGAGATGCAATTTATGTAAATGTTCCAACTTGTAATTTTACTAATTTCTAAGTGGTTGGGCCAAGTGGTAAGAAGCTTTTGAGCTTAGGGAGGGCCTCTGATTACACAACCCGGACCGTAATTGAGTGAGCAATCTCTCTCAAGCCAAAGTATGGTACTCTAACCGTGGAATGGCTAAGTATGGAATTCATTGTCTGACTGTAACCAATTTGAGAAGTCTGATTTTATGTGAGGATACCAGCTGGTGTCAACTCTTTAGTAACTTCACTCTTCTAGTGATCTCAGTTTTTTTATCATCTGTATGTTAAGTGTCATCCCTTTAACATAAATACCATAAATGGCACTACTCCCAAGTGTTCTGAGGGGACTCAAACTCCAGTTTAGCGTGTCAGTGGGAGGCTCAAGTTTAGCGTTTCATGAATGTCTGTGTTAATCTTCGTGCTTACTTTTCTGTATTCACTGGGGAATTGAAAATGTGAATCCATCTCAGGTCCTTCCCAAGCTTAACTTCACGGTTCCTTCTGTACATTCTGCAGAACGACGTTGGGCAACATTATTAGCCAAAATTTGCAGTTTGGTAGATGCGCGTGGTTACCGTGGTAGCTTCTGAATCAGGAAACTAAGATCGATCTCCCCTAAGTGGTCATAGTCCCTTTTTTTTGAGGTAAGTGATCATTGTCTATTCCTGCTGAAAAATGAATTCAAGGAAACGTAAAAAGATGCACCATACACTCAGTTTCTATCCAATTGCCCCACTGCTCTTTGAGATCTGATTCTCCTGAAATTTCCTGGCAGATAATAGCTGCAACTGGACTTCTTGAGGCCACGGAGAATGTCATTTCCTGGCAGATAATAGCTGCAACTGGATTTCTGGTACAAACTCAACTCACTGATAGGTTATTGCTCATAAAGTTGCGACGCAAACTTGGTATTTTGCCATCTGTACTTTTTTTTGGACGTCCTCATCTCTATTTTCGCTTCAGCAGTCCTATTCTGCTTACTGCAAATCAGCAAGTTCCAAGAAGGAAAATGACACGACGACTATTGATGACATGTATGTGTGTTCCAAGCATTTTATCCATAAAATAAAAAAAACACAGCTCCTGAAACAAATACACAGAGCTCAATCCATAAATTCCCCATTATCATACCCAAAAACCATCCCTAAATCCCGCAAAACGTAACCCTAAACCCATCCTCAAATCCCCCATAATCAAACCCACAAACTATCACTAAATCTCCCAGAATCGGACCCTACATCATGAAGTTTTATACTTTAAATCGCGCTCCGATGCATAAACACTATTTGGGTTTGCGTCAAATCAAACTCTCAAGTAACGAGAATGGATATTTCAGAGGGTGAATTCTTTGGTTTTCCTGCTCTGAATTTTGATTAGGACTTCAGAGTCTTTTTCTGTACATTTTGTTTCGGTGCGTTCTTCAATTAATTGACTTTGGGCAATATTTATGTGATGTTAGATTTGTTCAACTTAGTGGGATTGTGATAGTCAGATGTGTGTGTGTGTGAGAGAGAACACAGAGGACTATTATGAGAGAGGTTGGTGATAGAGGCTGTAGGTGGTTGGGCAAATGACAGTACTGGCCCTCACTTGTGCTGACGTGGTTAACTTCAAACCATTTTATTTTATTTTCTTGAGAAAAAAACCTGTTTTTATTAACGTTGTTAGTAAGTAGAGCACGATGTCTCAAATTTTAATACCGTGAGTACTTCAATGTCAAAATTGATACTGTCTGTACCTATGTGTCGATTGTATCAAACTGTAAGGTAGTTAAGTGTCATTTTACTTGATTTTTTATAATATTTTACAATATTGTGAACACAATTAGAAAACATTAAAATTCACATAGATGTACTTTGATCATGACGAAAATATAAAAAATTTCAATAAAACCAATAAGACCAATTCACTCAAACGAAACCAGTTCATTTTGATGATTTGGACATGATTTTCAGGTCATTTGGTTGGTTTTGGTTAATGCTTACCTATCTAATTAAATATAGATTGGACGCCAAACTCTCCTCTCAAAGCGTCCGTACTGGAATGTGAGACCATCTATTAATCACATTATGAAAAATAAGAAACGTTGCTTCCATATTTTTTTATCAATCTTTTATTTACACCAACAAAACATAAATTGCAACAAAATTTGGCCAAGCATTATTCTGCTCAAGCTTGGCTCATCATGGAAGCTATAAAACTGTGATCAAGCACGTCTCATCGAAATGATCACGAACCCAGCTGTTACTGAGCCAAATACCAGGCTCTGCACGAACTGTTATAGGCTACTATGGGCACTATATTTAGTTTACTTGCAGGGTCCAAAAAGGTTCAAAAGACGCTTGTGGATATACAAGCAAAAAATAAAATAAAATATATAAAGTGAAGCCCCAGTGGACCCTAATTGTTCCATTTTTCCTGATATAGAAGCCTAAAAATATTTCAAGGATCGCAGTTCTGAATGAAGAAGATCAGTCAGAAGTCAGAACATGTAAGCTATTTTCGACAGATTTCTATGAAGAAACATGTAAAGAAGCTCAGGGGCTTCAAAAGGATCACCGGGTCTTGTCCTCCAGTACAGTAAGCACCACCAGAGTCATCCAATAAGGTAGTTCCACAATGTAGTACGACAAGGTTAAATTATAACAATAAATTAAATTATACTCCATTGTTTTATCAGCATGCATCTACATAAAAACATTTGTACGTTTCCAATAGTTTTGGATCATTTTTCACTACTAAGCAAGTCTACACACTGCCACCAAAACATGTTCTGCAATGGTGCAATAACAGCTTCAAAAACCCTTCACAATGCAAAAACTCGGCATTGGGAAATAAGCAGAACTAACCCAGATCGTTAGTAACTGTTTCATCAGTACATTTATTTGTAAAAATATGGGGGGGGGGGGGATACGTATCCCGGCAAGAACAAGTCAAAATAATAGTTATGAAACAGCAAAGTCATGATAGCCAAACAATATTAAGAGATTCAAAATAACAGCAAAAGTATTTTTGTGAACTGAAAGAATTGTCAAGATAAAACCACCTTACTCATCATTTCTGCTTGATGTAGAGCTGCCGGATTTATCTGATAGTTCCTCCAGATCATCTACCATTTCCACAGGAAAAAAGCCCCTAAATAGTACTTAACCTCCACAGGAAACAGGTTCTCCATTTCCAGGGCTTCAAATTTATCCTCCCTCTTTGGCTTACCTAAACTGGGCCCATTCAGCCACTCTTCTTCACTTTTAATCCTTACCTCTTCCTTCACCTCAACTTTGCTGGAAAATTCCTCCTGGGACCCCTTTAAGTGGTCGGTCGATGAACTTTCCGCTTTGATTTTGGCTAAGGACTTCTTCAGTAAAGCGACGACAACTTTGTCAAATTCGATATCCACCACCGTCGCATCAGCAGGTTCAATTAAAGGAGAATTTATAGATGACCTCCTTGGTCGGGGACCGGGAAGACGGTTGCGCTGCCGGAATCCATGGTGGCGGCTGGAGTGAGCCGGGAAGGAACTAGGGCCCCATTCGTTGATAAGTTCCAACGGCTGCTGGTCTGTGGATGATTCCACCGGGAATTCAGGATTGATTTCGTGATCCGATTCCGAAGACGGCTCCGGCTTTACCTTAGACGGTGGTTGATCGGTGGTCGATTGCCTTGTCATTGTTACGCAACGATGAGAGATAATGGAAAGAGAGATGAAGGAATGACCGGAGAAAAGAAATGGTTTCAGTTTTTGAAATTATTGTTTATATTTTATTATACTTTTGCCCCTATTGTTTGCAAGGAGAATACATTAACCCCCTCTTTTCTTATGAATAGCTGTCATTTGTTTTATTATTATTTTGATTTGATAATTAAATTATTTCCCTTTTGCCATTGACTGTCATTATTTTATAGTCCATTATTGATAATCATGCTTATTTTATTGACTTAATTTATTTCCAACTTCTTATTAATTACCATTAATTTGTACCATAATAATGGAGTAATTTCTGGCAGAGAAAATTCACTTAATTAGACATGTAATTAAAATTTACATTAGCCAAATAAATAATTAATCTAAAAATGTCCACAAAGAGATTCATGGAGCCGTTGGCACGGCATGTTTTAAAGAACAATATTACTATGGTATAAATTAATAACATTCAATGAAAAATTAAAAATAACTTACTTTTTCTGTTCAGAAATTAGAGTTCATATTTTATTTTTGGTTGCCAGAAATTACTCTGTTATTATGGTATAAATTAATGGTAATGAATGAAAAGTTGGAAATAATTTTAATTATTCAATAAACGAAAAGAAGCATGATTACTAATGGGCTATAATATAATGACAGTCCATGTAAAAATGGAAATAATTTAATTATTTATTCAAAATAATAGTAAAACAAATGACAGCAATTCATAACGAAAAAGAGGGTTAATGTAGTCTCCTTGCAAACAATAGGGGCAAAAGCATAATAAAATATAAATAATAATTTCAAAAACTGAAGCCTATTCTTTTCTCCAGTCATTCCTTCATTTCTCTTCCGTTCTCTCTCGTCGCCGTGTAACAATGGCAAGGCAATCGACCACCGATCAACCACCGTCTAAGGTGAATCCGGAGCTGTCTTCCGAATCGGATCACCAAATCAATCCCGAATTCCCGGTGGAATCATCCTCAGAGCAGCCACCGTTGGAACTTATCAACGAAGGCGGCCCTAGTTCCTTCCCGTCTCACTCCAGACGCCACCATGGATTCCGGCAGCGGAACCATCTTCCCGGTCCCCGACCGAGGAGATCATCTATAGATTCTCCTTTAATGAGCCTGCTGATGCGGCATCGGTGCTTATCAAATTCGGCAAAGTTTCCGTCGCTTTACTGAAGAAGTCCTTAGCCAAAATCAAAGCGAAAAGTTCATCACCCGACCCCTTACAGTGGTCTCAGGAGGCTTTTTTCGGCGAAGTTGAGGTGAAGGTAGAGGTGAGGATTAAAAGTGAAGAAGAGCCGCTGAATGGGTTCAGTTTAGGTAAGCCAAAGGGGGAGGATGAATTTGAAGCCCAGGAAATGGATGAGAACCTGTTTCTTGTAAAAGTGAAGTACTATTTAGGGGACTTTTTTCCTGTGGAAATGGAGGATGATCTGGAGGAATTGGGTTCGCCGGCAACTTCAGATGATTCCGGTAGCTCTACCTCAAGCAGAAATGCCGAGTAAGGTGGTTTTATCTTGACAATTTCGTTCAGTTCACAGAAATACTTTTGCTGTCATTTTGAATCTCTTGATATTGTTTGGTTATCATGATTCATGACTCTTTGCTGCTTGATAACTATGAATTGTTCTTGCCGGGATATGCCCCCCCCCCCCCCCCATATTTTTACAAATAAATGTATTGTTGAAACAGTTACTAATGATCTGGGTTAGTTCTGCTTTTCCCAATGCCGGGCTTTTGCATTGTGAAGGGTTTTTGATGCTGTTATTGCACCATTACAGAACATGTTTTGGTGGCAGTTTGTAGACGTGCTTACTTATGATCCAAAACAATTGGAAACATATAGATTTTTACGTAGATGCGAGTTGATATAAAACAATGGAGTAAAATTTGGTTTTTAGTTGATATGTAACCTTGTTGTAATGCTACATTGTGGAACTACCTTATTGGATGACTCTGGTGGGTCTTACTATACTGGAAGGCAAGACCTCAGTGTTCCTTTTGGAGCCCCTGAGCTTCTTTGCACGGTTGCTCGTAAGGAATCTGTTGAGAACATAAAGAGTTGGTTGATTTCTTCAGCCAGAACCCCGCTTCTTGACTTATTTTTTTTGGGATTCTACAGCAGGAAAAATGGAACAGTTAGGGGCCCTCCAGGGCGTCACTTTATATATCACATTTTGTTTTTTGCTTATTTATTTATTAGCGTCTTTTGAACCTTTTTGGACCGTTCAATATCATGACTATTGCCCATAATAGCATTTAGCAGTTTGTGGAGAGCATGGGGTTCGTAATCATTTCTCTTTATAGATAAGTCAAGCTCGATCACAGTTTTGTAGCTTCCTATGATGGGTAAGCATGAGCAGAATAATGCTTGGCCAAATTTGGCCTGTTTGGTATTGCCACCCGTGACCTGAGCTTGTTAGGTCGTTCCATTAGGGTCGGGCTTGGCTTGTGATCAAACTCATGCTTACTAATTTTGCATAGTGTTGCTTGATGTGTGTGTGCGTGTGTGTGTGTAAATTAGATGTTACATCTTGCATAAATACTAAATAGGCATGATTCAAATTCACAGCCCATATGTTGATCACACAACCTCAAATCGTAACACCCCTCTACTGTGGGGGTTGGGGTGGGGTGGGATGCATGGAGTGCCCTTGCCTTTTCCCCCAGGGGTGAAGCATTTGTTGGATAGTTTTGGGTATTTTTAATTATCGGTTGGAAATTTTGATTGCGTTAGTTGTTTTTGTTCACAAAGTATGAACAGAATCAAATAAAGTACTGTTCATCAATATCTGTAATGCAATTTTTTGTGTGTAAATATACAAGTATATTGGTATTTTGTCTATGATTTAATCATACTTTGTTGTATAATTAATATATGAACAAATAGTATTTAAACACTTGAAATAAATATTCAATGGTGTTTGGTTATTATTATTGGTTACTTCATGTTAGTATTTTATTTTTATATTATTATTATTATTATTATTATTATTATTATTATTATTATTATTATTATTATTATTATTATTATTATTATTATTATTTTTAATTATTAAAATTGGCAAAAAAAGTGTATAAACTAAATTTCATTGGACGGGGAAGCTTTTTTGTTGGAGACGATAATGAATTGGGGGGAAGGGGAAAATAAGTGGGCCCCTGAGGGGGAGGGAAGGTGAAGGGGAAAGCATTCGGTTGGAAATGGTCTCACATTTCATAGCCACTCTCCGAATTTCATACTTCTCATTCTGCAATCCTTGCGTGAGATTATTTATAGATCAGTGAGATTATTTATAGATCAAAACAACATTTCTGTGTTTGACGCTTATCTTTCACTTGATTTTAAAATGTAATCTGTGACATTATTAGGAGAAAGTGGTTGTTAGTACAAGTCAATTATGTAATCTCCTAATCAGCCTAGCTCCAGATAATGAAAGCTAAACCGGCCTCTGTGGATGATCATTACAAGAGCTCTAGCTTGTTCCTCAAGAGCATCTCCAACTTTTGTCGAGTTGAGCCGTATTGCAGTGAAGTTCTTAAAGAACTGAGCTCCAGCTGCATTTCTTGGCTCAAATCCAGCTCAAACACAAGCTTTTGGAAATGTCAACTTTTTGAGTTTGAACATCGCAAAACTCCACTTGGCTGTATTGCACCCGCACCCATTGAGGTTTAAGGTCCACCTGTATCGCTGATTGCTACTTTCTTCAGGGCCGGACCTGTGTAATGATCAACAGGGGCAATGCCCCCCCTTAGAATTTGGGTTGCAAGGAAGAAGTTTCCACATGGTACTCTAGCAACACATTTTAGAAAACTAATTTCCTACACATGGCCCCCCTTGGCCAATTTAACCTACGTTACATGGACTCGGGTGCGGGTGTCATATCCGGTGTGTATCCGGAGGTTGGATTCGCACAATCCTCTAAAAGTAGGACCGGGGGAATCGAGATATATAAGTATCCAAAATTTGGATACGGGCATGGGGATATGGTATATAAATTTTAAAATAATAATAATGATATTATTAGTAAATTAGCATATCAATTACTACTTCTCATAAGAGGAATTGGCGCAAGAGAAAGATTAAGACAATTGCTACTTCTCATTAAATTATGTAATCAAATGAAATAATTACATAATTAAATGAAATTAGACCCAAGCATAACATAAATTCGTAAAATATATTGTATATATGAAAATAATCTATTAATATTATTAAAAAAATTAATCACCTATTATACAAAAGTGACACTGTTGTCGCACATCTAGACTTATCAGTTGACATAAAGACAATACTTAAATTACAAAACTAGTCTCCAGTACAAGTGTGTAGTTACTTTAAGTTTAAGGGTATTTAGGTCTTTTTGAAAATTACACTCATATTGTGAGGAGAAAGTATTCATTGGGGCTAGCCCCACCACGTGGCATGCCTAAATGGTGGGGCACGCCAATCAGTTTCTGACGAGGGTGCATTATTCAGATGGAACCCACCAAAATACTAGTCAAAACTGATTGGCGTGCCCCACCATGCATCATGTAGGCATGCCACGTGGTGGGGCTAGCCCCAATGAATACCTTCTCCATTGTGAGACACAATCGGGGAGAGACACAGCCACACAACCTTCGTCTCACTTATCCAAAACAGATCTGAAAGTGAAACGACTTCATCTCTCTCTCTCTTCCGGCAAAGCCACGAAGGGACCGAAAAAGTCATCTTCTCCGGCGCCGGTGAAGGCTCTCTGCTCCACCGCCCCAGCCGCGTCGGGATTCCTCCTCCACGAATCCGCCTCACATCCCGAACCCGAGTCGAACCGTATCGACCCGGGTATTTCGCCCATTCTGCCGAGTTGAGGTAACGTAGAATGTAACCCACATAAAATCTTATAACAATGTAACCTGTCACCACCCCCGTTGAGACTGGTGCCAAGCTCAGGGGGGTCGGACCCGGCAGTTTCTGATCCTACTCTATACAGAGGTTTGGCAGGTGCACTGCAAACTGCAGTATCTCACCTTCGCTCGCCCCGAGCTATCTTATGCCGTACAACAGATATGCTGACTCTCGTGAACCTCATTTTCATGCACTGAAGCGTATTTTCCGTTATGTTCGCGACACTCTTGATCACATATTTCCGATCTCTACATCGGCTCCCACCAGTCTTGCCGCCTATACTAATGCTGACGGGGCCGGCTGCCCTGAGACTCGCCGATCCACCTCTGGGTATTGCGTTTTCTACGGTGACAACCTTCTCAGTTGGTCTTCTAAGCCGAATATCGTAGAGTTGCTAATGCCGTCTCTAAGTTGTGTTGCTTCGCAATCTTCTGATTGAGCTCCGGGTCCCACCGCCTCCTGCCTTCGTTGTGTGCTGTGACAACGTGAGTGCCGTTTACCATTCCGGTAACCCGGTCCAGCATCATCACAATGGACTATGATCCATTTAATGAAGTTAACGATAATCCGGTAGCCTATACGTTGATGGGGTATTCTAAAGCAAGATGCTAATAAAGGAAAATAAATACATAAAAAGTTATACTTGTGCTGAAATGGAATTTTTTTCTTCTTTTTTTTTTATAATTATTTATCCATTTAATTTTTGTATGAATTGAATTAGAAATAGTTAGAATGCTGCCTGCTAGTTCTATTTGCGAAGAATAAAGTGACAAACCGTTGTTCCTAACGGCCAAAAAAATCACTAGTTGATTCCTTTACTTCTTGTTAGGTGTAAGTTTAGCGTCCCCATTCTAGATTTTCTGGAGTTTCTTTTCTTTTGAAGTAAGGTCAACCTGTGGGTTTGTCTACGTGCTTGACATGTGGCATTTTTGGGCTATGAACTTATAATGAATGAATGATCAAAAGGCAAACATGTCTGATGAGTTGGAAACGATCATTATGGGAACACTTGATGACACACTTTCGATATGCCTCTAGCCAGATTCTATTGATTTACTTTCTAAGAGACTAAGATTGGACTCTCTTAGGAAATTTGAGGAAACATCAGTTTTGTTGTTAATTAATATTCTCTTGCATAGACTCTATGCAATGTCTTGTATTCCTTTTCCTTTGAAATGAATATTTGTATCACCTGTCATAGCATTAATTTGAGGCTGCCTGGTCAATAAATGGGCTTTGAATTTTAAATCATGGCATGCCTATTTAATAGTTATACAAGAGGTAAACTATAATTTACATAAATACCAAGCTACACTGATGCAACATTAGAAACATCAGTTTGTTCACAAGCCAAGCCCAACCCTAGTGCAACAACCTAATGAGCTCTGTTCACCGATGGCAATACCTAACAGGCCAAAGTTAGGGGAAGCTCTAACACTGTGATCACCAACCCAGCTGTCACTGAGCCGGATATAATACAAGGCTCTCTGTAAAGTGTTATTACGTGAACTATACATAGTTAAGTCATGATATTGATTTCCAAAAAGGTTCAAATGACCAACAAAAGACGCCTGTGGCTAAATAAGCAAAAAATAAAATGAAAATTCTAAAGTAAAGCACTGGAGGGCCTCAATTGTTCCGTCTTTCCTGCTATAGAATCCAAAAACAAATCAAGAAACACAGTTCTTGATGTAGAAGATCAACCAACTCCTAACGTTCTCGACAGAGTTCTTACGAAGAGCTATGTAAAGAAGCTCAGAGGTTTCAAAAGGAACGCTGCGGTCTTGCATCCCATTACAGTAAACACCACCAGAATCATCAAATATAATAGAGCAGTACAACACGCTCAAATTGTAACTGAAACGTGGCATCAGTTTAGTCTTTTTGAGGACCCCCCTGAGTTTGTATCATCCCAATAAGCTTGGACTGTGTTGAGACTTGTGAGATGCAAGTATATAAGCTAATTTTGTACTCCATTGTTTTATCAGCACACATCTACCCAAAAACTCTTATCTGTTTCCAAGTGTTTTGGATTATTTCTCACTATGAAACACATCTACACAAACTGTCACCACAACATGTTCTGCAATGGTGTGTAATAAGAGCATCAAAACCCTACACAACACTGAATTCAGCATTAGGAAAATCAGAGTATCAGACACTGACCCAGACCATTATTTGTTATTTCTAGTTTCATCAATACATTTATTTGTAAATCTAGGAAAACATCATATGCCACCAAAGCCAATTCAGAAGATAATTTAAAGCAACAAAGTCATAATAGTAAACAATCTTAAGAGATTTTAAACGGTAGATAAGTAGTTCTGTGTGCTGAAATAAATTGTCAAGAGAAAACCATCTTACTCATCCTTTCTGCTTGATGCTGCAGGATCCAATTGAAGTTGGCGGCGATCCGAATTCCTCCAAATCACACTCAACTTCCACAGAAGTCCCCTAAATCATACTCCACTTCTAGAAAACAATTCCTCCATTTCCAGTGCTTCAAAATCAACAGAAATCTTGTCCTTCGTTTTTCGCTTATCTAAACAGGACACATTTAGAGTCTCTTGTTCGCTTTTAACATTTAACTCTTCCTTAAATCGCTGGGAACAACCGCCTGAGACTGCTGGACCTCGTTTTTTTTATGAACTTGTTTTGCTCTCTTCTAAGACCTGTGTGAGTGAATCGACTACAGCTTTGTCATCGACATCCACCGTCGCAGCAGAAGGTTCAACTACAGGAGAATTTCTGTAGGTTCTCCTTGGTCGGGGACCGGGGAGATGGTTACACTGCCGGAATCCATGGCGGCGACTGGAGTGAGTCGTGAGGGAATTAGAGTCCCATTTGTTGTTAAGCATTTTTGGAGAGATCAAAATCAGATCAATGCAGGTCAGTTACAGGAATGGTGTCAATCAAGAATCCCAATGGCAGCAATTTGGTGGATGATTCCACAGGAAATGCCAGATTGAGGCTGAGATTCTGTTATGACGTGGATGGCTTGGTCTTGACCTCAGAGGGTTGTTGGTCGGTGGTCGATAGCCCTACCATTGTTACGCGACACCACGAGATAATAGGAGAGAGATGAAGGAATGACGAAAGGAATATACAGAAGTAATGGTTTCTGTTTTTTGAAATTTGAAATTTATCTTTATTACTGTTAAGCCCCCCTTTTTCAAGGAAATGAGTCTATTACATAAGATTATAGGTTCACTTCCTTCTGCTGCATCTAACATTTTGTTCTTATCGGTCTATGAGAACTCATTGCTTGCAAAAAAGTTCACTTCCCTACATCCCGTATATACTTATCAGTCACACAACCACCCACTCTCTTAGAGGTTGCTTCATTTCCCTTGTCTGCATACATTAGTAGTCTTATGTGTTGTACCATTTGGCACTGTAGGTTGATTCTTCATTTCTATTTAAAGATCAATCCTCAAATTCCTTTCACATTGTTCCCAGTTAGGATATTCACAACAGCAAAAAAAAAAAAAAAAAAAAAAAAAAAAAAAAAAAATTAACGCAATACCTACATGCATGTTGTCAACGATTGACCTAGGTAATGTAGATCTCCCGTAGGGGCCACCCAGAGGCAAATATTCAATCTATTCATAGTTAAACATGGTCACAAGGGACTATGATCCATTTGAAGAAAGTAGCGAGGATCTGATAGCTTATAAGGTGATAGAGTATTCTGAAGCAAATATGCTGATGAAGGTAAATGGGACATGTGAAAGTTACAGAAGATGAGTGATAATTTCCGAACTTATCTTGAAATGGAAAAAGTTGGGATATTGCTGCTAGTAGTTTATTTGTCAAGAGTAAAACGACAACGCCTTGCTCCTAACGGTGCAAGGCGTTAGGAGCTAGTAGCTTGATTCCTTCCTTTTATTCTTAGGTGTTAGGTTTACGTCTCCGTTCCACATTTCCTGGATTTTATTTATCTTCCTTTGAAGCAAGGTCAACCTATGGGTCTGTCAACGTGCATGACAGGTGCCATTTTTGGGTTCTAAACTTATAATATCATTCGGGAACACTTAATATCATGTGTTTGATGTGCCTCCAGTCATGTTATCTAATTTACCTTCTTATATTGGGACTTCAGGACGACAGAAATTGATGTCAAGTGATAATCTTTTGCATAGATTCTATGCAACGTCTTGTTGCCCCTTTCACAAAATGAATGTTTATTTATATTACCTGTTGTAGCATATACTTGTTTACTGGCATGCTGTACTTTTGGGTTATAAAGGAATAATGATGTACCGGATCAGAGAATAGTTTTACGGGTATATGTAAAAAACTTGGATATGTCAGTATATTTGAGCATGGAGGTTGCACTTTGGGTTATCCTCTCTTGTCCCCTTCTGCTGCCTCTTAACATTTGTTCTTCTTGGTATTTTTTTTAGCTCCATGGACAGTGGTTATACCCCTGAAAGAGCTTCTTCATGCAGCAAGACCATTGGATCATCTTCATTAATGTCAGCCATTGACTCGTACGGATGATAATAGTCACCAGGTCATGTAAATTGGTTACAAGGGTGGCTGTTTATTTCTAGTAACGGTTTTCTGTGGCTACTTGCTTGATGTGCAACAATATGCAGGTTGCAGAAAGATCAACTAAGGGCCTATAGAATGGATGTTTTGGTGAAATTTCTCAAAGTTTATGATACTTGTGTTAGAGTGATTGAACCCTTGATGTGGTTGGTTCCTCTCTTTGTCAGGCGGAAGTAGTGACTACTCCTGGAACTTCTGCCTCTATATTGGACCATGAAACTCAATTCCAGGTAATGTTATATGCCGTTGGGGATTCAATCAATGTTTTCCCTCGTTTAGTGCCACACTATCTTTACAGAGGAACAATCATAAGATTTTGGGTGAATCATGGTTGACCAGATTTAGATATGTAGTTAATTTGCAACTTCTTTTGTCTTTTGATCCATATCCTTGGTCTGCAATACTAGTTCTCTAAGAGTCTCCGCATGAGAGGCCAAATACCAAGTCATCTGAAACTGGAAGTATTTGCTTTCATTGCTAAAATATGTTTCATTTCTTAACAGGGTGCCCTTTGGCCAATAGACGCAACGGCCCACCTTTATGGCAGAGTGTAGTCACTGAAAAGAGGTAAGCAACATGAAAACTATTTCTTTTTATAGGGAAGTGAATATCACTAAGAAATCCTGATTGTTATGCACTCTTGGCTTCCGCGAATATTGCAATCGAACACCCCTCATTTTACCCCATGTCAGCATGTTTACTTGCTCCATGTTTCACTGAAGAATCAAGATAAGTGGTTTTTTTCAATATTCCAAATACGTGATAGGTAGAATACATATACCTCAGCAAAAAAATGAAAATGCAGTTGACATTAATGAGCTGAGGTTAGACAAATCGTGAGCCTGAATTGAAAGTCTTTAAAATTGGCCAGATCTCTCATGTCTGCCTGTCATCATAGATCTGGTTAATGTTGAAGGATATCCAATTATCCTTTACTAATTGCCATGAAGTCCATTCCCTGCCAGGTGAGAAAGGTGTAATTCTAAAGCTCTGCATCTTTTGTCTAATTTTTCCATGATTTACAAATAATGAGCTGTTACCCAGGTGAGATGCGATTAGAGTAACTTAATGTGTGTAAATGTTCTAATTTCTAATTTTACGCATTTCTAAGTGGTTGGGCCAAGGGGTAAGAAGCTTGTGACCCCATGAGGTTGTGTGATCGACTCCAACTGGAGGCATTACCTTGGGGAGGACTTCTGATTGTGCAACGCGAAACCAGAATTGAGTGAGCAATACAAAAAATAAGGTACTCTAATCATGGAATGGCTAAAGTATGAAATTCATTGTCTGACTGCAACCAATTTGAGAAGTCTGATTTTATGCGAGGATACCAGCCAGCGTCAACTCTTTAGTAACTTCTCTCTTCTAGTGATCTCAGTTTTTGATCATCTCTATGTTAGTGTCATTCTTTTAACATAAATACCTTACGTGACACTGCTGTCAAGTGTTCTGAGGGGACTCAAACTCAAGCTTAGCGTGTTAGTGGGAGGCTCCGAAGTCCGAACTACTGGAGCGAAGAAGAGCTGTCAAGCGGTTAAACCGTAACGGGCCTGGTTGACCATGAACCACCGGTTTCGGTTCGGTTCGGTCCCGTTAGCCCTCAGCCAGTTGTGATTAAGGGCTGGTTAATGGTTCCAGAAACCTTTAACCGGCCCAGCCCACGGGACCGGACCTCTTTAACCAGGCCGGTCCGGGCCCCTTTTTTCTTCCTTTTAGTAACTGTTTCGTCTATGTATATGTGTGTGTGTGTGTGTATTCTTATTCTCAAGCTTGAAACCGGCCCGCACTAAAATGGGCCAGGCCCGGCCCCCTCCAACACCCGAACTGGCCCGCCCCCCAACCCGGTGCGGTTTGACTTGGCCCCCTCCAACCCGGCCCGCCCCCACCGGCCTGGTTCCCCCCCCCCCCCCCCAAAAAAAAATAATAAAAAAAAATAAAAATGGTACCGTTTAATGTATTAGTAACCAGGCCCACCCGGCCCCCTCAACCCCTAACCCCACGGGTTTAGGGCCGGGGACCGGTGGGGGTCAAGTTTCTTAACCCCTCAACCCGGCACGGCCCCCTCTTCCCCTCAACCTGGCCCCAGCCTGGTCCCCTTTCTCACAGCCCCCTCCAACCCGGTCCGGCCCGCTGACACCTTGAGTATACATTAAATAGTTGTAATTGGCAGTTAATCATGACAGTTAACCGCGGTTAATTATTCGGTTAAGGTTTAACAGTTCGGGCCAGTTATGTCTCAGCCGGTTTTTGGTGGGCCGGTTCTGCCGGTTAACCGGCCCTCTTGACAGCTCTAGAGCGACGCACCTCTTGAGTGTGTTAATATCGGTCGTGTCGCTTAATTTTCTGTGTTCAGTATGGGAATTGAAATTGTGAATCCGTGTCAGGTCATTCCCAAGCTTAACTTAATGGTTTCTTTTGTACATTGCAGAACAGTGATGGGCAACATGATCAGCCAAAATTTGCAGTTTGGTGGATGGACGAGGTAGCTTCTGAATCAGGAAACAAAGATAGATCTCTTCTAACCGATCACTGTCTATTCCTGCTGAAAAATTAATTCAAGGAAAGGTAAAAGGTTGCTTCATACACTCATTTTCAGTCCAATAGCTTCCACTCTTTGAAATTTCCCCTGAAATTTTCTGGCAGATAATTGCTGCAACTGGACTCCTCGTCTACAAGCTTGAAATATCTCTGGCACAAAGTCAACTCACTGATGGATTATTGTTCATAAAGTTGCGACACTAACTTGGTATTTTGCTCTAAACTAGAAGAGGCCTTACAATATCCTTAAGTACTTCGTAAGTTGCCATCTGTACTTTTTTCAACCTCCTCATCACTATTTTAGCTTCGGCAATCCTATTCTGCATACTGCAAGTCAGCAAGTTCCAAAGAGATTCGATTGCGAGATCTTTCTAAGAATGAAAAGTTTGTACGACCACTATTGATGACATGTATGTGTGTTCCAAGCATTTTATCAACTTTTGTTTATGATCACTGACAGGTATTTCTTCTGATCATTTGCGTGGATGGAATTGAAACGACTGATAATGAATTCCAAATCTTTGTGAGACTTAGTGGGATGAGCCCGGTGTTGGTTTCCCTCAGGGGCGGAGCCATGTAGGGGCAGGGGGGGCACGTGCCCCCCCAAAATTTTCCGAAAACACTAGATTACACCTAACTTGTAAAAGAAAACCAAGCGTGACCCTTTACAAATACGTAAGTGCCCCCCCCCCCCCCCCCCCCCCCCCCCCCCCCCCCCCCGTTTAGCAAAAGCCTATCCAGCAGAGATGGTAAAATGCTTGTCTTTAATTCGCAGTGGCAAAGGTTGAGTCTCACCATGCGTGTTTTTAATTTTTTTTCCACAAAAGATTAAAAGACAAAAATTAAAACGGCCCTGAGGAGGGTCGAACCGTGTGGCTGAAGCTAATAGCAGACCTCCATACCGCTGAGCCAGAATACTTCTAGTTTCTTTATTGATATTTAATATACTTTACCCTTTTCTGAAGAGTACAAATACTGGAACCGCTACTAGCCGAGTTGTGCCCCCCCTTCGATGAAATCCTGGCTCCGCCACTGGTTTCCCTGCGGATGATGAGCAAGATCTGGTGCAGAAACTTTTAGCAGTCTGTCAGTTTGAAGCGTGAAACACCCTCTTGGGGGGTTTGTTGTGTCCGGTTCAGTTCTGCTTCAGTTAGGCTTTAGTTGTTAACTTTTTAGAAGAATATTTCGTGCTATGCAAGTGCTCAAGCTCCAAAAGACGAGGACTATTCCTGCAACTGCAAGGTTGCAAGTACTTTTTTTGGCAAAAGCAAGAACATCATCATATATCAAGAATAAAGCTTACAAATAGGTTTGCGAGCCACAAGGGCAACAAGACTAGCAAAGAAGGGAAACCTAACAAAGCACATAAGGGATTTTTTTTTTTTTTTGGACAACACATAAGGGAACTAGCTAAACAAACAAAACCCAAGCACCACCTTCCTAACCTAACAAGCCCAAAACAGGAGCTAACAAAGCCCTTAAACAAAACAAAACAAGCTAAACACAGCCACAAAACAAAAACAAAAAAAATGCAGCACCAGTCCAAAATACAACCCAAGGAGGCCCAAAAGGCAAGAACTCTAGCACACCAGCATCACATCTAGGGGTGCGAACCGGAACCGAACCGGTTGGAGCCAAACCGGTCGGTTTCGGTTCGGTTTTTCGGTTAGTAATGGGCCTTCGGTTCGGTTGAACCGGAACCGATTAATGGGGTTCGGCTGGAACCGAACCGGAACCGTTAACCGAAACCGGTTGGTTGACCGGTTCGGTTTCGGTTCGGTTCCGGTTTAGAACAAAAAAAAAAGGGCATTTTTTTAAAAAATCAAGCCGTTGGACCGGTTTCGGTTCGGTTCCGGTTCCGGTTCCAACGGTTCCGGTTCTGGTCCCGGTTCCGAAAAAAGTAGAAACCGAACCGTAACCGGTATACCCCGGGTCCGGGTCCGGTTCAGTTCGTCGGTTTGTCGGTTCGGTTACGGGTCCTTTTAATCGGTTGGTTTTCTCTCGGTTTCGGTTCAGTTCCCGGGTGAACCGAAGCGAATTCGCACCTCTAATCACATCATCACGACCGGCACAACAACAGCGAGAGGGACGGAGCGGTGATGAACCAAATCAAGCCTCCGAAACAAACCCACTTTCAGACGATGACATCCCTCTCCCCAGAGATCTAGGTTTTGAGTGCTACCCTCTCGTCTTACCATGTCACACAGTTTCTCACCCGAAATTACCGGGAGCAACGGGGTGGCACAACCACCAGTTTAACGCCGGTTCAACCGGGGAAGGGGCTGGAGCAACGGAGTGGCACATCCTTGCCTATGGAAAATCATTTTGTTGGAAGAGAATACCCACTTTCTTGATCTCTATACCAGGTGAGAATTAATCTTTGACTATGTATTAGAGGACACAGTCTGGTTCACATAAAAAGGTAATTTAGTACTGAACCATTCCAAATTCTATCCTAATTGATGAGTGTTAGAGGATAATCAAATGTGCAATTAAAACCCCAAGGGTTGGCCTAGCGGTGGGGGTTTGGGGCTCAAGGGTTGCTCCCCTTCCGGTCTCAGGTTCAAACTCCACGACGATCAATAATCATCGGAGCCTTGTGAATTCAGCCCGCGCAAGCTGGCCCGGACACAACGATAATCTAGAAAAAATGCAATCAAGTAGAGGTACTAGTGCTAATAGAGAGTGTGTGATAACTAAAATTGTAATAGTAACCTAGCTAGCTAGTGTTGTAATAGGTTTGAGAAAGAAATTATGGGTCACTAATCCTAGTTCAGTTTCTTGTTTCTTTTAAATCGAAATTAGAATCTTTATAAGTTTGCTCTTCATATTTTAAATGTGTTTAATTTGAAGAAAAAGTGCTTCTACATCAAGTCATTATAACTGTCATCATATATGTTTCCCCCTCACATGAAACGATAGAATGCAATAAATAAATCAAGTCATAGGAACTGTCATAATATGGGATTGATTGTCCTTTGAGAAGGCCGCAAAACCTATGCCCGCAGAACCTGTGCCTCGTTTCCATGCGCCTTTTGTTTGAACAATGATTTCCTTGTCGTTAGGGTTGTTGGCATGCCGACCTGTTAGGAAAGGCAGGATCGTCTCCTGATCATTTTTCTTGGGGTGAAGTTCTTAATTGCCTGACTCACAGCGAAAAACGAAAAAGATCTAGACGATGCTTCTGCACTGATTCGAGGGGCATGGATCTCCTGGCCTTGAAAGGTGCCTTGGTTCCTTGTTTTCCATTGATTCTAGAGGATCTCATTGAAGGTAAAAAGGTTTCAGTGGTTATCGAAATATGTGCAGCCAATGGTTGAGCCAGTCAAAGAGGTTTAGATTTGGAGGGGATGAGAGAATGTTGGAGGAGAAGGGGGTGGTTGACCAAACATTGGTAGCGAGATGGCGGGTGCTGAATATGTGGTTAGTGGTTCCTCTTCTGTGGGACAAAGGCGACATAACGGAGAGAAATGGTGATTCCTAGTTTCCAGGGTTTTACAAGTTGGGAGGATGTAGGAGAGTATTTTCCGAAGGAAGAGTTTGGTTATGAGGTAGGGGAGGCTCCACAGGGGTTTCTCACTTGGCGCCTTTTGAGGGGAGAAGGATTCAGGGAGGGAAGCCATGGCTTGACGGTTGCTCGAGGGGTCAGACTGGAGCCGCTATCCGAATTTGGTAGAGTAGGAGTTGTTTTTTGTGTCAGGCCATACAAGTTGATATGGACCGGCGTCGGGATGGAGCTTGATGGCTAGAATTCTCGGTATGAGGAAAGGTGGGATGTGATTTTCTAGAGCTTGCATCTTCCAGAAGGGGTCAGGGTCAAGGTAGTATATGAGATTTGAGATGGTGAGGGTAGGGTAGGGTTGTGTCCAATGAATTGGGATAAGGGGGTTTCAGGGATGGAAAACATCGGTCATCATAGATTTTCACAGAGGAGCCATTGCGAATGTCCCATCTCAAGCCTCTTTATTAGATCTCGACCATGTAAAATGCTTCTCCAGGTCCACGACTTAGAAGGGAGCGGTGTGGCTTCAAGTAAGGCCTTGGATCGATAATATGTGGCAGTAAGGGTATGTGAAAGGAGGAGGTCTGGGTTTTTCGGAGGTGATGCAGTCGCAGACCGACAAATGTAGCTTGAAGGTGGAGGAGGTGTAGACTGGGAGGGTTGCGAAGACATACTTTACCAGGGTAAGGCGACGACCACAGTTAAGCCATTTTCGTTGCCATCATAAAGTGCGCTTAACGACACAGTCCTTTCCGAATTGGAAGAGACCTTTCTTTTTTTCCCCATGGTTGGTTAGGAAACCGAGGTTGCGGGTGGGGTTGTCTGTTTGGGGGTAAGGGAGGAGGCATGCGATTGTTTTCATCATCCGGAGGGTGGTGTTGGGGTTGAGGATAACGAAGGTTTTAACTTAGTTGATGGATTGATCAGAGGGCTTACAGAACCTATCAAGGGTCGCTGCGAGGTGGAGGTAACTGGAGTTTGTTGCTTTGCTAAAGATGAGGTAGTCGTTTGTAAAGAAAATGTGGGAAATGGCTGGGGCTGATATATAGATTTTGATTCCGAGGCAAAGGCCAATGACGTCAAGACCATGGAGATGTTGGATAGGGCTTTAAGGTAGAGAATGAAAAGGTAGGGGGATAGGGCATCTCCTTGCCCAAGGCCCCTACTTGGTTTGAACTGTTGCAGCGGGGTTTCATTGACCATGATTGCAAGGGTGGTAGTTGTAATTCATTGGGAGATGAGGGTGATCCAGTGCTCCAGAAACCCCATGATGGTAAGCACCTATCTAAGGAAGCCTAGTTGACTCGATCGTTTTCTTATCTCAATGTTAAGAGCGGCGAGAATGAATATGCCGGTCTTTGTGTTGTTGATATGGTGGTAGAGCTCATTGACAAGGATAGAATTGTGAGAGATGAGGCGTCTCGGTACAAAAGTATAATGGTTTGGGCTAATGATGGATTTGAGGATCAGCTTGAGGCAGATGGTTGGGTTTTGGAGATGGTTTTGTAGATGTTGCAAACGGTAATGAGACGGACATCTGAGGGGTTTGAGGCTCGATTATCTACAAACACATTGCGTACAAATGAACTAACAAATTCTATGAAAGTGCCAAGCTCGAAAAACAATGACTGTTTCTGCAAGTATAACTCATTTAATATAGTGACCACTCGAGTTATCCTATTAAAACGTGATGATATTAATATAGATGTATCGATTGTCACAAAAAATGAGCAATTGAATTTATTTATCCTAATGCCATATAAGCAACTGATGCGCAATTTAGCGTACTATTCGCAAGTATACGAATCAAGTAGTATAGAGTGTATTACGACTCAGATTATCGATCCCACAGGGACTTTGCAGGTTTTTCTAGTAATCAGTTTTAACGAACAGAGTGTAAAAAGGATGAGTATTTTGAGAGTTTGAACGTAAATAACTGAAACGTAAATATTTTTGTGAAAGTTTTCTGAATAATCTTAAGGTTGTAAAACTAGGGTTTGAGATACTAGGTCCCGGGATCCCCTAGGGTTCTTCAGATTTTCGTTCTTTGTTTGACATGAAAACACACAGCAGTCTCGTTATCCGTGCCACGTACCAATTGTGCAGTATCTTTTCTTTTCCTGCACGTTATCACAATCCTGCAGACTGTCGGATTCCTGTTAAGCTGCCTAAATCTGCAGTCTCGTTCTAAGGCTGCTAGGGTTTCTAACCTGTCCTGATGGCCCGGGTCAGATTCTCTAACAGTTGGTCTCAACGATTTCAGGCTAGTCCTAACTCCCCTTCGCTAGTCGGCCCATCGGGGTAAGGTGCTAAATTCTGTCTTTTCTTCCTAACCCTAACCGGACGTTTTCACCTACCGGCTCGGGTCTGTAGCAATTCTGGTTCGCGACTCCGATCATGCATAAACAGTAAAATTCAAAGACATAATAACGAATAAAGCTGCTGATATTAAGATAGTACGATCATGAATTCATAGTCAAAACGTAGAACTAATCTCTGAAAACGAAACCCTAGGTTCACCGAGAACCTAGGTAAAAGTTTAGCTAGTGAAACTCATAACGTAAATAACACGGTTTTTGAATAAGAGAGAAGAAGAGCAAACGGGTGTCTTGAATCTGGATTCACGTTTCCGTGCTCTCCGGGACGCTCCGACTCCTCCTTCGGTTGTGCTGTCTTGTGTTCTGTTCTGTGTATTCTGTCTCAAAACGAGTCTGGACGAGTCTTTAAATAGTGCTGTTTTTCCCAAAAACGCTTGCGCCAGAATTTACGAAAACTGCCATCGGTCCACCGACTCGGGAAAAAAATCAAAGTGGCTGCGTATATACGCAGGGTTGCGTATATACGCAACCAGGGCCTATAACCACCTCCCCCTCTCCCCCTCCTGCCTGCGTACGCAAGGCTGCGTATATACGCAGGCCTGCGTATATACGCAGGCAGGGGGGTGGAGATGGGGCCCTGCTTGCGCCTTTGGTGGGCCCGGTTGGGTCTCCTGGGTCCCACTCTTCTGCCTGAAATCTCCAGTTTTCCTTCCTCGGTGTCTTCCTGCTTTCCCGTGTTCCCGTCTTGCGTTTTGACCCGAAACTTATCAAAATTACGAAAATACCCCTGGGTCAAAACCGCTCCAAATTCTGTCCAATCTTGGCTCTGGCCATAGGAAAACTGCTGACTGAATTTGGGAGACAAAATCTGAACTTGACTCCGGAAACCCGGGCCCGGTGCCAAAATGACCAAAATACCCCTAGGCCAAAACTGTCCCGGAAATCGTCACGAACATGAAATAGTTGCTCTTGAATCTGGACACCGGGAACCGAGACTCCTTACTCGGGCGTGGCCTGACTGGGACCCACACTTGACGGGAGTCGGTTTTTTGGCCGGACTCCGTTTCAGCATTATAACCTGTTTTCGGAAAGCCCTTGACGTCTCCGTTCTTTTGCCCCTGGTTTCACTTCAAAATTCCAAGTCAAGCTCAAGATATTGTCAACCGAGCGCGTCCCGGCGATTCTCGGTTTTGGCGTTTTCCGCTTCCTCGGTCGGTTTTCACTGCTCCTTTTTCCTCCAGTCTTTCCGTTTTCCATTCCGCTCTCCCTTGTACCAGTCTCGGTCAAATCCTGCTCCGATCATTTTCTGCACGTTTCCCGAGGCGGTCGCGGTTCTGTCTCGGCACGCATCCCAATGCACTTTCCGAACCTGTTCCTGTAAAAACATGAAAAAACCCGCGATCATATCCAATAAAAGTACGAAACATGCAGAAATTCACGAAGAGCAAATAAACGTCTCGTTCCTAAAACCGAGACTTTCTGAGGGTGAATTCTGGCTAAAACGCGGCTTTCCAGCACAAATACACATCAAATCAGGCTAAAAGATAACCCCTATTTGGGCGTTATCAAATACCCCCACACTAAACTTTGCTCGTCCCGAGCAAATTCCAGCAATATTCTACCAATGCATACTATCCCGAATCAATCCAGAGCGGTGTAACTGCACTTATTTAAAAACAGTATTTATAAAAACAGTTTATAATTTTTTATTTTTTTTTTGGTGAGACTGGGCAATCTCTTCAACTCAAACTGAACATCATCAAGTTCTCATATTCCCCTAAATTTCAGAAACTGCGGTGATCGGAAGAACTCGCGGCCAGCCTAGGTTAGGAACAAGCACGAACACCACTTACTTCCGCTTTTGCACGCAAACCGAACGTATCCCTAACGCACACCTTCCGTGCTTTTACTCCGGGTGTACTGTAAATCTGCCGGCTTTTAAACGGTAGGATAAGTCATTTAGAAGCGATGTCCTAAACGTCACAGCACACTCACACATACCCCAATCTCACACTCCCTCACCAAGAAGACGGAAACTTACCCAAATCACCTAAGATTCTAGACACTCAATTTCCCGAGTCCCGGTGTAACTGCCGTTCTCGCGGCCACAACTGTGAACAAATGTGAAACTGTGATAAAAATTGCCGGCCTGACGTTTTGAAATAGAATCAATCAAGCACCCTGAATTTTCTGCCTTTGATACTTTTTTTTTTCTTCGTGTTTTTTTTTTTTTTTTTTTTTTTTGCGGGGCAAAACAATAAACACCAATAATATAAACCAGGCCAATTCTATGATAAACAAAAAACGTGGGGTGGCAGAAAAATACTGAAATAAAATCTGAAACGACCACCCCCACACTAATTTCGAACCATGTAGTCACTTTGTAAAATAATCGCGCTTTTCCAACCGATCCTCCTCAATCCAAGGATGTCTAAATCGCACAGCGCGTCCTCCAATAACCCTGTCAACCCAAAGTCCCCCATGTCGTGCAGAAAATTTACGCACTACAGCTCTCCTCCTGTGCTCACGGTGTAATGTCGTGAGTCACCGCCACACCGAAGTGTGCTGCCGTCACTATCTCACCCTTACACACCCTCAAATATAAAAATAAAGCTCATCCACTATCAAATATGACAATTCTGCTCTACCCCAGAAAATCCCCCTCGACTCAGCTCCGTAGTGCCATGACGCGTAGGAAAGGTCAAAATACTAACAATGATGCGAGTATCAAAAAACGGCTTCCTAGGTCAAAAAACGGTTACCAAGAAAAGGGTTAATGGATCAACGGGGCTCACTAGTGGACCTAAGGCGCGAGACAGGACGTGAGGTCCCCTATGGCCTATCACTCCACCAAATAATGTGGTGACCGTGATGGCGGGTTGACGACTACCTGGTGACGGTGGTCTGGCAGCTAGTCGGATACATTGCTCGGGAGACAGCTACTTGCGTTTTCTGACGTGCATTGGCTCTATTAACTCCCCCAGACAGATTCTCACAGCTCTTCCTCACCTAGGTTCGTCCACTTCGGGAAATTTTCTATCATTAAGCTCTCTCCAGTTTTAAGCTAAATCCTTCGCCCAGTCTCAAAATTTTCAATTTTTAAATTTTAATAATTTTTTTTTTACAATTTTTTTTAATAAAACGTTATGCAGTTACAACGCCACCACCCCCACACTGGATGGTGCCATGCCCTCATGGTACTAATCATTAGGCATACAATCTGGATTGGATGAGCTGGCTTGCCTCATCGAATGGGAACAAACTGGTAGAATATGCAGAAAAATAAAGCGAGAGACAGAAATAGAACCTGTGCATCCGGAGTCAATTTTTACAGGTGCGGGATTTTTCGCAGATTCCGGTGGAGCAGGACCGTTGACCGGTCGCCAGAAAATTTCTCGACGGAAGTTGTCAACCTTCCGGGCTCTATATGCGCTCTGCGAATGTGCAATCCCCGAGCACCATTGTGTGTGACAATGTGCTCCCATATGGTCGAGTATACTTTCGTACACCGGGGTCGATTGCTCTAATCGGCAGAAAAACCGTTCCTGAAAAATCCCCAACTCGTATGAGTCCCTGTGATGGTCGAGTGTGCCAGAACACACCGGGGTCGATTCTTCAAGATTTTGAAAATCTGCATTTCCTTCTACGAAATTTCCTGAATTCGCTTCAAACTCCACAGATCTGTATATAGAGGTCCAGAGAGAAAAATGGGGCATAAACGTGCTCCTATCCGAAAAAAAAATATATATATTTTTTTTCTTCTTCTGCCTGCGTATATACGCAGTACTGCGTATATACGCAACCAGGGAGCATTTTGAAAAAGTTTTTTTTTTTTTTTTTTTTTTTTAAAAAAAAATTTCCGTATTTTCACTGCTGGCTGCGTATATACGCAACCCTGCGTATATACGCAGGCAGCAACAAAAATAATTTTTCAATTTTTTTTTTTAATTTTTTTTTCAAAATTCTGAAATTTTCGCTGCTGACTGCGTATATACGCATGGTTGCGTATATACGCAAACAGCAGGTAATTTTTTTTTTTTTTTTTTTGTAAAAAAAAATTCTCCCCTGGTTGCGTATATATGCAGGGTTGCGTATATACGCAACCAGCAGAGTATTTTTTTTATTTTTTTTTTTCTCTTTCTTCCTCTTTCCCTTTCTCTGCATGTTCTCTGTTTTGCTGTATCTGCACACGCTCAATTCAAAGTCAATACCCACTCATCTTACCTCTCTCAAAATTCAAAACTGAAAATAAACATGAAATAATTTAAACTTACTACGTTGGGTTGCCTCCCAACCAGCGCTTGTAATTTGCGGTCGACGGCCCGACCCAGTTACCTCATGTTTGCTCAAGGGACGTCAAAACCGCCAGGGTCTACCTTGACGTCTGCTCCCGGGCCCAGATATGGCTTGACCAGGTTTCCGCTCACCCTGCAAGTTGTTCTGTCATGCGGATTCTCCAATTCGACCGCGTACCATGAAAGTACCTCTTTGATGACAAACGGTCCTGACCACCGAGATCTCAATTTTCCCGGGACAAGCTGCATCCGAGACTCGCCGAGACGTACTTCCTGACATACTTGAAACTGCTTTGGCTGTGCTGAACTGTGATGGCTCGGGAGCGGTTTAAGCTCTCGGGTCGGTGGCTCTTTGAGTGACGGGACCAGGGCCAATTTCTGCCCACCTTTTTCGTCCAGCTGTAAACTGGTCCGGTTTTCAGCTTGCATGGCCTGCTCCTCCTGGAATCTCTCCTCGTTCTCTCTGTCCACTCTATCAATCTCTTCCCATAGCTCATCCATCTCTTCGTTTTCCCAACCTTCTTCGACTACCTCCACTGCGAAGATGTCTTCATGCTCGTAATAATTCGGTAGTTGCAGATTTTTGAAAACATTGAACTTCACCTTGTCTTCATTGATTTGCATGGTCAGTTCTCCGCTCTTGCAGTTTATCATGGCTTCTCCAGTGGCCAAAAACGGTCTGCCCAGAATGAGTGGTACGTCTCCTGCCTCCATGTCCAGAATTACAAAATCTGCCGGAAAAATCAATTCTCCGACTTTCACCAGAATATCTTCAATAACTCCGTAAGCCTGCTTCACGGATCTGTCCGCCATCTGCAGCTTGATTCTGGCGGGCCTGAGTTCACCGATTTTCAAAGTTTTGAAAATCGTCAAAGGCATCAGATTGATACTGGCCCCTAGGTCACACAGAGCCTTTCCTGTGTAAGCATTACCTAGGGTCACCGGGATGACAAAACTGCCAGGGTCCTTCCTCTTCCTCGGTAGCCCATTCTTCACACAGTTGCTCACTTCTGCCGTCAGATTTATTGTCTCGAAATCGCTCATACGTTTCCGTCCATACAAAATATCTTTGAGGAACTTGGCATAAGTGGGCATCTTTGCCAACGCCTCCGCAAATGGTATGTTGATCTTCAGCTGTTTGAAAATCTCGAGAAATCTGGCGTGGTCCTTGCTATCATCCCTCTTTCGTGTCTTCAAAGGATACGGTGCCTCCTTGGAGATAGGTACTGTTTCTGCTTCCTTCTCGTTCTGCACTGCATCCTGCCCAACCGAGCCCTTCGGCTGGGGGCGGTCGGCTGAGCTGTTATCCTGGCCAAATATTTCGCGCTCGATTTCTTTCGACTTTTCTGCACGTGCATGGCTAGGATACTGCAGATCCTGCAGTACTAATCCACTCCGAGTGGTGATGGCATTGACCTGAGCACGTGGATTATTTACTGTGGTTGAGGGTAAGTTCCCTGGTTGTCTCTCTGTTAGTTGTTCTGCTAACTGCCCTACTTGTACCTCCAAAGCGCGCAGTGACGTTTTGCTCGTCTGCACGTCGGCAGTCAGGGCGTCCATGTGTGCAAACCGGGACTCCATGGTCTGGAACATGGACTTGATCTCCTTCATCTGAGCGTCATACAGCTGTGCGGATGGGCCTGGCTGAACCTGCGGTACCGATGCGACTTGCTGAGCCGGTGGCCTGTGCTGGAATCCCGGTACATAAATTGCAGAATTCGGGTTTTCGTACCGGAACCCGGGATGATCTCTCGTGCCCGGTCTGTACCGGCTCGGATCCCACTGCTGCTGTACGTAATTGGCATCTTCGTTTCTGAGCCCCTCAATGGCTGTGTCCAAATCTGGCCCGTCCACCACTGCACTAGTTGAGTAAACTTTCTTGACCAAATCTTGAACGATCTTGGCCAGATTGTCTATCCGGTCGTCTTCCACTGGCTCAGCTCGGGCCGTGATCCTGCGATCGTCAAACAGGCGAGTGTCCTGTTTGGCTAATTGCTTCATCAGCTCATAGGCACCGTCCTTGTCCACATGGTACAGAAAGTTTCCTCCGGCTTCTCTGTCAACCCTGTCAGCACTCTCCCTGTCTAGGGCATGGTAGAATACCTGCAGGATCTTCGGGTCCCCAAAATCGTGGTTTGGGCACTTTTTCACCAATCTCATCAATCTGTCCCATGCGTCTACCACCGTCTCCCCTGTCTTCTGCTTGAATGACAAAATCTCGCTTTGTAATTGAATGACCCGGGAGGCGGGGTAAAATTTGGCCAAAAAATCCGTGACACACCCCTTCCATGTTGTGATGGACCTGGGTGGTCGGGATTCGAGCCAGTTGTTGGCCACTCCATACAGGCAGTATGGGAAAAGAATTAGCATAAGTGCCTCTGCGTCAACTCCCTTATACCGGACCTTGTTGCAGTAGTCCTCGAATTTCCCGATGAAGTCGTTCGGGTCTTCGTCAGATTTTCCATGGAATGGGCAGAGGGTCTGAACAGTCTGGATGGTGGAGGGTTTGATGTCAAAGTGTTCTGCGGTGATCTCGGGCACCACAATAGCTCGTTCATGCCCCCCTATCGGGAACTCAAAATTTTCCACCAACGCCTTTCCAGACCTGTTGTACGTCCTCTGGTTGCTCCGAGCAGCGAATCCTGCTGCGATCAGATCCTTGATGTACCGAGCCATCTCAGCTGGAGTATGTGTCTCGGGCAGTTCTGGCGTTTTCTCGGTATTGTCGCCCATCCTGAAAAATAGAGATCTCAAGAGCAATGAGATAACGAAAAAAAATAAATAAAAAAAAAAAAAAAAAAAAAAAAAAACTCTGAAAATTAATTCGGACTACTAAATAAACCCTAAAAAGTCCCCGGCAACGGCGCCAAAAACTTGATGCGCAATTTAGCGTACTATTCGCAAGTATACGAATCAAGTAGTATAGAGTGTATTACGACTCAGATTATCGATCCCACAGGGACTTTGCAGGTTTTTCTAGTAATCAGTTTTAACGAACAGAGTGTAAAAAGGATGAGTATTTTGAGAGTTTGAACGTAAATAACTGAAACGTAAATATTTTTGTGAAAGTTTTCTGAATAATCTTAAGGTTGTAAAACTAGGGTTTGAGATACTAGGTCCCGGGATCCCCTAGGGTTCTTCAGATTTTCGTTCTTTGTTTGACATGAAAACACACAGCAGTCTCGTTATCCGTGCCACGTACCAATTGTGCAGTATCTTTTCTTTTCCTGCACGTTATCACAATCCTGCAGACTGTCGGATTCCTGTTAAGCTGCCTAAATCTGCAGTCTCGTTCTAAGGCTGCTAGGGTTTCTAACCAGTCCTAATGGCCCGGGTCAGATTCTCTAACAGTTGGTCTCAACGATTTCAGGCTAGTCCTAACTCCCCTTCGCTAGTCGGCCCATCGGGGTAAGGTGCTAAATTCTGTCTTTTCTTCCTAACCCTAACCGGACGTTTTCACCTACCGGCTCGGGTCTGTAGCAATTCTGGTTCGCGACTCCGATCATGCATAAACAGTAAAATTCAAAGACATAATAACGAATAAAGCTGCTGATATTAAGATAGTACGATCATGAATTCATAGTCAAAACGTAGAACTAATCTCTGAAAACGAAACCCTAGGTTCACCGAGAACCTAGGTAAAAGTTTAGCTAGTGAAACTCATAACGTAAATAACACAGTTTTTGAATAAGAGAGAAGAAGAGCAAACGGGTGTCTTGAATCTGGATTCACGTTTCCGTGCTCTCCGGGACGCTCCGACTCCTCCTTCGGTTGTGCTGTCTTGTGTTCTGTTCTGTGTATTCTGTCTCAAAACGAGTCTGGACGAGTCTTTAAATAGTGCTGTTTTTCCCAAAAACGCTTGCGCCAGAATTTACGAAAACTGCCATCGGTCCACCGACTCGGGAAAAAAATCAAACTGGCTGCGTATATACGCAGGGTTGCGTATATACGCAACCAGGGCCTATAACCACCTCCCCCTCTCCCCCTCCTGCCTGCGTACGCAAGGCTGCGTATATACGCAGGCCTGCGTATATACGCAGGCAGGGGGGTGGAGATGGGGCCCTGCTTGCGCCTTTGGTGGGCCCGGTTGGGTCTCCTGGGTCCCACTCTTCTGCCTGAAATCTCCAGTTTTCCTTCCTCGGTGTCTTCCTGCTTTCCCGTGTTCCCGTCTTGCGTTTTGACCCGAAACTTATCAAAATTACGAAAATACCCCTGGGTCAAAACCGCTCCAAATTCTGTCCAATCTTGGCTCTGGCCATAGGAAAACTGCTGACTGAATTTGGGAGACAAAATCTGAACTTGACTCCGGAAACCCGGGCCCGGTGCCAAAATGACCAAAATACCCCTAGGCCAAAACTGTCCCGGAAATCGTCACGAACATGAAATAGTTGCTCTTGAATCTGGACACCGGGAACCGAGACTCCTTACTCGGGCGTGGCCTGACTGGGACCCACACTTGACGGGAGTCGGTTTTTTGGCCGGACTCCGTTTCAGCATTATAACCTGTTTTCGGAAAGCCCTTGACGTCTCCGTTCTTTTGCCCCTGGTTTCACTTCAAAATTCCAAGTCAAGCTCAAGATATTGTCAACCGAGCGCGTCCCGGCGATTCTCGGTTTTGGCGTTTTCCGCTTCCTCGGTCGGTTTTCACTGCTCCTTTTTCCTCCAGTCTTTCCGTTTTCCATTCCGCTCTCCCTTGTACCAGTCTCGGTCAAATCCTGCTCCGATCATTTTCTGCACGTTTCCCGAGGCGGTCGCGGTTCTGTCTCGGCACGCATCCCAATGCACTTTCCGAACCTGTTCCTGTAAAAACATGAAAAAACCCGCGATCATATCCAATAAAAGTACGAAACATGCAGAAATTCACGAAGAGCAAATAAACGTCTCGTTCCTAAAACCGAGACTTTCCGAGGGTGAATTCTGGCTAAAACGCGGCTTTCCAGCACAAATACACATCAAATCAGGCTAAAAGATAACCCCTATTTGGGCGTTATCAAATACCCCCACACTAAACTTTGCTCGTCCCGAGCAAATTCCAGCAATATTCTACCAATGCATACTATCCCGAATCAATCCAGAGCGGTGTAACTGCACTTATTTAAAAACAGTATTTATAAAAACAGTTTATAATTTTTTTTTTTTTTTTTGGTGAGACTGGGCAATCTCTTCAACTCAAACTGAACATCATCAAGTTCTCATATTCCCCTAAATTTCAGAAACTGCGGTGATCGGAAGAACTCGCGGCCAGCCTAGGTTAGGAACAAGCACGAACACCACTTACTTCCGCTTTTGCACGCAAACCGAACGTATCCCTAACGCACACCTTCCGTGCTTTTACTCCGGGTGTACTGTAAATCTGCCGGCTTTTAAACGGTAGGATAAGTCATTTAGAAGCGATGTCCTAAACGTCACAGCACACTCACACATACCCCAATCTCACACTCCCTCACCAAGAAGACGGAAACTTACCCAAATCACCTAAGATTCTAGACACTCAATTTCCCGAGTCCCGGTGTAACTGCCGTTCTCGCGGCCACAACTGTGAACAAATGTGAAACTGTGATAAAAATTGCCGGCCTGACGTTTTGAAATAGAATCAATCAAGCACCCTGAATTTTCTGCCTTTGATACTTTTTTTTTTCTTCGTGTTTTTTTTTTTTTTTTTTTTTTTGCGGGGCAAAACAATAAACACCAATAATATAAACCAGGCCAATTCTATGATAAACAAAAAACGTGGGGTGGCAGAAAAATACTGAAATAAAATCTGAAACGACCACCCCCACACTAATTTCGAACCATGTAGTCACTTTGTAAAATAATCGCGCTTTTCCAACCGATCCTCCTCAATCCAAGGATGTCTAAATCGCACAGCGCGTCCTCCAATAACCCTGTCAACCCAAAGTCCCCCATGTCGTGCAGAAAATTTACGCACTACAGCTCTCCTCCTGTGCTCACGGTGTAATGTCGTGAGTCACCGCCACACCGAAGTGTGCTGCCGTCACTATCTCACCCTTACACACCCTCAAATATAAAAATAAAGCTCATCCACTATCAAATATGACAATTCTGCTCTACCCCAGAAAATCCCCCTCGACTCAGCTCCGTAGTGCCATGACGCGTAGGAAAGGTCAAAATACTAACAATGATGCGAGTATCAAAAAACGGCTTCCTAGGTCAAAAAACGGTTACCAAGAAAAGGGTTAATGGATCAACGGGGCTCACTAGTGGACCTAAGGCGCGAGACAGGACGTGAGGTCCCCTATGGCCTATCACTCCACCAAATAATGTGGTGACCGTGATGGCGGGTTGACGACTACCTGGTGACGGTGGTCTGGCAGCTAGTCGGATACATTGCTCGGGAGACAGCTACTTGCGTTTTCTGACGTGCATTGGCTCTATTAACTCCCCCAGACAGATTCTCACAGCTCTTCCTCACTTAGGTTCGTCCACTTCGGGAAATTTTCTATCATAAGCTCTCTCCAGTTTTAAGCTAAATCCTTCGCCCAGTCTCAAAATTTTCAATTTTTAAATTTTAATAATTTTTTTTTTACAATTTTTTTTAATAAAACGTTATGCAGTTACAACGCCACCACCCCCACACTGGATGGTGCCATGCCCTCATGGTACTAATCATTAGGCATACAATCTGGATTGGATGAGCTGGCTTGCCTCATCGAATGGGAACAAACTGGTAGAATATGCAGAAAAATAAAGCGAGAGACAGAAATAGAACCTGTGCACCCGGAGTCAATTCTTACAGGTGCGGGATTTTTCGCAGATTCCGGTGGAGCAGGACCGTTGACCGGTCGCCAGAAAATTTCTCGACGGAAGTTGTCAACCTTCCGGGCTCTATATGCGCTCTGCGAATGTGCAATCCCCGAGCACCATTGTGTGTGACAATGTGCTCCCATATGGTCGAGTATACTTTCGTACACCGGGGTCGATTGCTCTAATCGGCAGAAAAACCGTTCCTGAAAAATCCCCAACTCGTATGAGTCCCTGTGATGGTCGAGTGTGCCAGAACACACCGGGGTCGATTCTTCAAGATTTTGAAAATCTGCATTTCCTTCTACGAAATTTCCTGAATTCGCTTCAAACTCCACAGATCTGTATATAGAGGTCCAGAGAGAAAAATGGGGCATAAACGTGCTCCTATCCGAAAAAAAAATATATATATTTTTTTTTCTTCTTCTGCCTGCGTATATACGCAGTACTGCGTATATACGCAACCAGGGAGCATTTTGAAAAAGTTTTTTTTTTTTTTTTTTACAAAAAAAATTTCCGTATTTTCACTGCTGGCTGCGTATATACGCAACCCTGCGTATATACGCAGGCAGCAACAAAAATAATTTTTCAATTTTTTTTTTAATTTTTTTTTTCAAAATTCTGAAATTTTCGCTGCTGACTGCGTATATACGCATGGTTGCGTATATACGCAAACAGCAGGTAATTTTTTTTTTTTTTTTGTAAAAAAAAATTCTCCCCTGGTTGCGTATATATGCAGGGTTGCGTATATACGCAACCAGCAGAGTATTTTTTTTTTATTTTTTTTTTCTCTTTCTTCCTCTTTCCCTTTCTCTGCCTGTTCTCTGTTTTGCTGTATCTGCACACGCTCAATTCAAAGTCAATACCCACTCATCTTACCTCTCTCAAAATTCAAAACTGAAAATAAACATGAAATAATTTAAACTTACTACGTTGGGTTGCCTCCCAACCAGCGCTTGTAATTTGCGGTCGACGGCCCGACCCAGTTACCTCATGTTTGCTCAAGGGACGTCAAAACCGCCAGGGTCTACCTTGACGTCTGCTCCCGGGCCCAGATATGGCTTGACCAGGTTTCCGCTCACCCTGCAAGTTGTTCTGTCATGCGGATTCTCCAATTCGACCGCGTACCATGAAAGTACCTCTTTGATGACAAACGGTCCTGACCACCGAGATCTCAATTTTCCCGGGACAAGCTGCATCCGAGACTCGCCGAGACGTACTTCCTGACATACTTGAAACTGCTTTGGCTGTGCTGAACTGTGATGGCTCGGGAGCGGTTTAAGCTCTCGGGTCGGTGGCTCTTTGAGTGACGGGACCAGGGCCAATTTCTGCCCACCTTTTTCGTCCAGCTGTAAACTGGTCCGGTTTTCAGCTTGCATGGCCTGCTCCTCCTGGAATCTCTCCTCGTTCTCTCTGTCCACTCTATCAATCTCTTCCCATAGCTCATCCATCTCTTCGTTTTCCCAACCTTCTTCGACTACCTCCACTGCGAAGATGTCTTCATGCTCGTAATAATTCGGTAGTTGCAGATTTTTGAAAACATTGAACTTCACCTTGTCTTCATTGATTTGCATGGTCAGTTCTCCGCTCTTGCAGTTTATCATGGCTTCTCCAGTGGCCAAAAACGGTCTGCCCAGAATGAGTGGTACGTCTCCTGCCTCCATGTCCAGAATTACAAAATCTGCCGGAAAAATCAATTCTCCGACTTTCACCAGAATATCTTCAATAACTCCGTAAGCCTGCTTCACGGATCTGTCCGCCATCTGCAGCTTGATTCTGGCGGGCCTGAGTTCACCGATTTTCAAAGTTTTGAAAATCGTCAAAGGCATCAGATTGATACTGGCCCCTAGGTCACACAGAGCCTTTCCTGTGTAAGCATTACCTAGGGTCACCGGGATGACAAAACTGCCAGGGTCCTTCCTCTTCCTCGGTAGCCCATTCTTCACACAGTTGCTCACTTCTGCCGTCAGATTTATTGTCTCGAAATCGCTCATACGTTTCCGTCCATACAAAATATCTTTGAGGAACTTGGCATAAGTGGGCATCTTTGCCAACGCCTCCGCAAATGGTATGTTGATCTTCAGCTGTTTGAAAATCTCGAGAAATCTGGCGTGGTCCTTGCTATCATCCCTCTTTCGTGTCTTCAAAGGATACGGTGCCTCCTTGGAGATAGGTACTGTTTCTGCTTCCTTCTCGTTCTGCACTGCATCCTGCCCAACCGAGCCCTTCGGCTGGGGGCGGTCGGCTGAGCTGTTATCCTGGCCAAATATTTCGCGCTCGATTTCTTTCGACTTTTCTGCACGTGCATGGCTAGGATACTGCAGATCCTGCAATACTAATCCACTCCGAGTGGTGATGGCATTGACCTGAGCACGTGGATTATTTACTGTGGTTGAGGGTAAGTTCCCTGGTTGTCTCTCTGTTAGTTGTTCTGCTAACTGCCCTACTTGTACCTCCAAAGCGCGCAGTGACGTTTTGCTCGTCTGCACGTCGGCAGTCAGGGCGTCCATGTGTGCAAACCGGGACTCCATGGTCTGGAACATGGACTTGATCTCCTTCATCTGAGCGTCATACAGCTGTGCGGATGGGCCTGGCTGAACCTGCGGTACCGATGCGACTTGCTGAGCCGGTGGCCTGTGCTGGAATCCCGGTACATAAATTGCAGAATTCGGGTTTTCGTACCGGAACCCGGGATGATCTCTCGTGCCCGGTCTGTACCGGCTCGGATCCCACTGCTGCTGTACGTAATTGGCATCTTCGTTTCTGAGCCCCTCAATGGCTGTGTCCAAATCTGGCCCGTCCACCACTGCACTAGTTGAGTAAACTTTCTTGACCAAATCTTGAACGATCTTGGCCAGATTGTCTATCCGGTCGTCTTCCACTGGCTCAGCTCGGGCCGTGATCCTGCGATCGTCAAACAGGCGAGTGTCCTGTTTGGCTAATTGCTTCATCAGCTCATAGGCACCGTCCTTGTCCACATGGTACAGAAAGTTTCCTCCGGCTTCTCTGTCAACCCTGTCAGCACTCTCCCTGTCTAGGGCATGGTAGAATACCTGCAGGATCTTCGGGTCCCCAAAATCGTGGTTTGGGCACTTTTTCACCAATCTCATCAATCTGTCCCATGCGTCTACCACCGTCTCCCCTGTCTTCTGCTTGAATGACAAAATCTCGCTTTGTAATTGAATGACCCGGGAGGCGGGGTAAAATTTGGCCAAAAAATCCGTGACACACCCCTTCCATGTTGTGATGGACCTGGGTGGTCGGGATTCGAGCCAGTTGTTGGCCACTCCATACAGGCAGTATGGGAAAAGAATTAGCATAAGTGCCTCTGCGTCAACTCCCTTATACCGGACCTTGTTGCAGTAGTCCTCGAATTTCCCGATGAAGTCGTTCGGGTCTTCGTCAGATTTTCCATGGAATGGGCAGAGGGTCTGAACAGTCTGGATGGTGGAGGGTTTGATGTCAAAGTGTTCTGCGGTGATCTCGGGCACCACAATAGCTCGTTCATGCCCCCCTATCGGGAACTCAAAATTTTCCACCAACGCCTTTCCAGACCTGTTGTACGTCCTCTGGTTGCTCCGGGCAGCGAATCCTGCTGCGATCAGATCCTTGATGTACCGAGCCATCTCAGCTGGAGTATGTGTCTCGGGCAGTTCTGGCGTTTTCTCGGTATTGTCGCCCATCCTGAAAAATAGAGATCTCAAGAGCAATGAGATAACGAAAAAAAATAAATAAAAAAAAAAAAAAAAAAACTCTGAAAATTAATTCGGACTACTAAATAAACCCTAAAAAGTCCCCGGCAACGGCGCCAAAAACTTGATGCGCAATTTAGCGTACTATTCGCAAGTATACGAATCAAGTAGTATAGAGTGTATTACGACTCAGATTATCGATCCCACAGGGACTTTGCAGGTTTTTCTAGTAATCAGTTTTAACGAACAGAGTGTAAAAAGGATGAGTATTTTGAGAGTTTGAACGTAAATAACTGAAACGTAAATATTTTTGTGAAAGTTTTCTGAATAATCTTAAGGTTGTAAAACTAGGGTTTGAGATACTAGGTCCCGGGATCCCCTAGGGTTCTTCAGATTTTCGTTCTTTGTTTGACATGAAAACACACAGCAGTCTCGTTATCCGTGCCACGTACCAATTGTGCAGTATCTTTTCTTTTCCTGCACGTTATCACAATCCTGCAGACTGTCGGATTCCTGTTAAGCTGCCTAAATCTGCAGTCTCGTTCTAAGGCTGCTAGGGTTTCTAACCAGTCCTAATGGCCCGGGTCAGATTCTCTAACAGTTGGTCTCAACGATTTCAGGCTAGTCCTAACTCCCCTTCGCTAGTCGGCCCATCGGGATAAGGTGCTAAATTCTGTCTTTTCTTCCTAACCCTAACCGGACGTTTTCACCTACCGGCTCGGGTCTGTAGCAATTCTGGTTCGCGACTCCGATCATGCATAAACAGTAAAATTCAAAGACATAATAACGAATAAAGCTGCTGATATTAAGATAGTACGATCATGAATTCATAGTCAAAACGTAGAACTAATCTCTGAAAACGAAACCCTAGGTTCACCGAGAACCTAGGTAAAAGTTTAGCTAGTGAAACTCATAACGTAAATAACACAGTTTTTGAATAAGAGAGAAGAAGAGCAAACGGGTGTCTTGAATCTGGATTCACGTTTCCGTGCTCTCCGGGACGCTCCGACTCCTCCTTCGGTTGTGCTGTCTTGTGTTCTGTTCTGTGTATTCTGTCTCAAAACGAGTCTGGACGAGTCTTTAAATAGTGCTGTTTTTCCCAAAAACGCTTGCGCCAGAATTTACGAAAACTGCCATCGGTCCACCGACTCGGGAAAAAAATCAAACTGGCTGTGTATATACGCAGGGTTGCGTATATACGCAACCAGGGCCTATAACCACCTCCCCCTCTCCCCCTCCTGCCTGCGTATATACGCAAGGCTGCGTATATACGCAGGCCTGCATATACGCAGCCTTGCGTATATACGCAGGCAGGGGGGTGGAGATGGGGCCCTGCTTGCGCCTTTGGTGGGCCCGGTTGGGTCTCCTGGGTCCCACTCTTCTGCCTGAAATCTCCAGTTTTCCTTCCTCGGTGTCTTCCTGCTTTCCCGTGTTCCCGTCTTGCGTTTTGACCCGAAACTTATCAAAATTACGAAAATACCCCTGGGTCAAAACCGCTCCAAATTCTGTCCAATCTTGGCTCTGGCCATAGGAAAACTGCTGACTGAATTTGGGAGACAAAATCTGAACTTGACTCCGGAAACCCGGGCCCGGTGCCAAAATGACCAAAATACCCCTAGGCCAAAACTGTCCCGGAAATCGTCACGAACATGAAATAGTTGCTCTTGAATCTGGACACCGGGAACCGAGACTCCTTACTCGGGCGTGGCCTGACTGGGACCCACACTTGACGGGAGTCGGTTTTTTGGCCGGACTCCGTTTCAGCATTATAACCTGTTTTCGGAAAGCCCTTGACGTCTCCGTTCTTTTGCCCCTGGTTTCACTTCAAAATTCCAAGTCAAGCTCAAGATATTGTCAACCGAGCGCGTCCCGGCGATTCTCGGTTTTGGCGTTTTCCGCTTCCTCGGTCGGTTTTCACTGCTCCTTTTTCCTCCAGTCTTTCCGTTTTCCATTCCGCTCTCCCTTGTACCAGTCTCGGTCAAATCCTGCTCCGATCATTTTCTGCACGTTTCCCGAGGCGGTCGCGGTTCTGTCTCGGCACGCATCCCAATGCACTTTCCGAACCTGTTCCTGTAAAAACATGAAAAAACCCGCGATCATATCCAATAAAAGTACGAAACATGCAGAAATTCACGAAGAGCAAATAAACGTCTCGTTCCTAAAACCGAGACTTTCCGAGGGTGAATTCTGGCTAAAACGCGGCTTTCCAGCACAAATACACATCAAATCAGGCTAAAAGATAACCCCTATTTGGGCGTTATCAGCAACTATTCATTTAAAAGTTTCATATATGTAGCTATTAAGATTTGACACAAGTGGTAAATGGTTAAGTCCCTTAAGCACGAGGTCGAAAGACTGAATATTTACACTTGAGTATAGAAAATGACTTTGTTGGGAGAGACAATATCAACTCAGTCACCTCTATTTCTCCAAAGAATTAGTCTATAGATATCTGTTGGAGGACACCGCATGATTTCCATAGAAAGCTATTCAGACTAGACCATCTCGAATCTACCCAAAATCTATGGGTGTTGAAAATAATCAAATGTGCACTTGATTACAGGTACATGTAGAGCTAATGGAGAGTTTTGGAGAACTAAATTTGTAATGGTAAGCTAGCTAGTGTTTTTTTCCAAGAAGTTTGTAATTTATTTAATACTGGGCCTGAAGGCCAAACATTTTACAAGTTACTAGGGCAAGAGGCCCAAATACAACAAACATCAAGTTTTAGACCCAACTTGGAAAGCCCGTGAGCGAGGGCATTTTTGTCCCTAACACCAACATATACTTTACCATTAGCAACCCTAGCTAAGAGAGTATAAAACTCACAGACAACTCTAGTCGCCTCAGAACGCCTGCACCATTTCTTTCATTGAGAGCAAACCCTCTCCACCAGAATTCTGCAATCCGTCTCAACCACCAAACGATTAAACCCCATATCTATCGATTTAGAGAGAGAGAGAGAATATGCCATCGCTAAAGCCTATGCAGTGAAAACCGAAGAGGTGAAAGGAATCAGGAATGAGAATGAAACATCGGTTGAGTCTCTTATTACCGCCTCGTCGCCCGATCGTTATCGACAGAGGTCCAAGGAAGCATCGACGTTCAATTTCAACCACCCTGAAGGCGGTTGACTCCACGACGTCCTTGATATCCCAGATCCGTATCTGCACGTATCGTTCTAGCGGCAAATGAATCAAGATAAGTACATCCTGTAAATTCATTGTTCAAATCTAGAGATTTAGAGATGATATCATTCATATCCATACTTTCAGCTTGAAAAATTTGCTTATTTCGAGAAATCCATATACCCCAAAGCAGATGAACAATTTGTTTTGCGTGTTCCTTTTTTAAATTTTGTAAAATTTTCCGAATTCTCATTTGAAAAGGCATGTTATTCACAGGTATTTGGAGATCCACAAGAGCGATTTTCAAATTTACCTAACTTTAAAACAGTCTAGAAAAATATGTGGATCAGATTCTTCATGTAGATAGCAGAAGCAAACAAATTTCCATAAACTATCATGTTTAGAGCTAGTACTTCCAATGTTGTACTAGCTAGTGTCGTAATACTTTTGAAAAAACAAATTAAGATTCATTAATCCTAGTTCAGTTTCTTGTTTCTTTTGAAACAAAATTAGAATGTCTATAAGTTCGCCTTCATATTTCTAAGGTGTTTAATTTGGAAAAGAGATTCTACATCAGGATATAGGAACTGTCATCATATAAGTATCAAATATAACATTAAAACACTTCTACATTTGTTCCAATGCGACGAGTGGTTGAATCACTTGTCCATCAACTCCCTTCCTTAAAGAAGTGATACTTATTTTAGAGCAAATGAAAAATCTCATAACATCTTTGATAAAACTTGAACTAGAAAACCCATATATTTTCAAACGGCTCTTTCTAATCAACTAGAAAAAGGCAAATAATACTTTGACCTCAAAGAGCACCACCGAAAACATCATAAAAAATTGGGTCTTTGATACGCGTCACCCGTATCATCTAGGTATTAATTATTTGATTATTTTGTTTATTTAATTATTTGATATCAGTTAATTAGTTAATTACGTTATTAAGTTAAATAATGTTCGGGCTTCATTGTCAACTGGTCCGTAGGAATCTATGTTAGGATTAAGAGTCTATTTATACATTGTGTAGTCTTTGGTTATTTTTATCAGCTGAATTGAAAAATGAATTTCTTAGTTTCATCACAATTTACTTGATAGAAACATCGCCGTAGGCTATGTTACGTGGGAGTTTTCGATTTCTCACAAAAATCGTCACAACCCGATACCTTTACGGTATCAAATTTGATACCGTTAAGGTATCAGGGTTAACGATTTTGTGAAAATCGTCAAAAACTGTCCACGTAGCTTGTAGTCTACGGCGCTATTCTAACAACTAATGAGACGAATAAAGATTTATGCTCAATAATCAATTCATTCGATAAAAATAACCAAAGACTACAACTTGTTTAAATAGACAATACGAAACCTAACCCTAAACTCTTACGAGCCAGTTGAAAATGAAGTCCGATCGTTATTAACTAAATAACGTAATTAACTAATATCAACTAATTGAACAAACAAAATAATTAAATAACTAATCAACTACATGATACGACTGACGCGTATCAGTCTTAAACCGGCTGGGGAATTCATCTTTGCACACCCTTTCTTGACTGTGAAAGGGTTCTTGTCCTATAAAACATGTAATTACACTAAATTAATTAAGAATTTGTACAACTATGCCATTGTAAATGAACCTAAATTTGACTTTGAAACACACACAAACATACATATACAGGGGCCGAGCTAGAGTGGTGCATGTGCCGCACCCTAATTTTAAGAAACAATGCTATTACCCTTACTTTTATAGAAATTGTCAAAAGTTTTATTGGTAAATTTATGAAAATGCCCCACGTTTATTTGAAACGTAAAATTGTGCCATAGTACTCTATAAATCATAGCTCCGCCCCTGCACATTTACTTTCCCTCTCTCTGTAAATACCCTTCATCTTCTCCATCATCATCTTGATCATCCTCTTCCCCTCTTCACCGTTTGGAACCCAACCCATCAGGGGAAACCCACCTACCCCTAATTTCAAAATTTCTCACTACCATCAAAGTTTATAACGGCTAGCGATTAACAACTAAGTCTATTTTTGGGGTCAAAAAGTTAACTCTATTAGAAGTATCATCATATATAATTATAATTTCATTTTAAAAGAGATACACAATAATATTAAAAATCAGAAAACAAAACTATTTGTATCTAGAACAGATTTGTCCCTTCACCGTTATCTCCCTGCATCTTTCTCTTTTCTAGATTCTTTATCGAGGGAATCATGGATGTAGAAACAACATTTTTAGAGGGTTCATATCAACCCATCGTTGTTGTGTCAAAAATTCCAAGGGTCGCCAGAATTCAGGGAGGGAGAAAGAGTGAGCTTTATGTGGATTTGTGGTTGTTAGAGAATCTCTAACGAAGACCACAAAGAGTCTAATGGGCTTGGTGAGAAATTTATCATGGATTTGTGATCGTTGTCAGGAATCCATTGAGAGCAGGGACGGATCCAAAATTTTGTCTGAGTGAAGGTTTAAGTTTTTAAAGAGAATATTTTTGATAAATAAACCTAAGTAGTGGGTGTTATTATTTAATTTCCAAGGGCTAAAATGAATTTAATAGATCAAATATATTTACATTGCAATTTCTAAAACTCGAGTGGGGCTATAGCCCCCAACAAGTCCCTACTTGGATCCGCCAGTAACTGAGAGACGTTAGTTTGGTATTTTCCAATCCGTTGCTATCTCTGGATATGCCTCTCTTTGGATTTTCTTTTTTCGCTTGATCCAGCAACGTTGTATGTCAGTTTTATGCGGCGGTAATGGGGTGAAAATGGTTGGTATATTCGTGTTCATATTTTTTTATACCACTTTTCCCTTCACTAAATGGTAAAAGACACTTTCACCCTCTTTAGCTTGATTGAATGATACTTTCACCCCTTTTTGTTCGGAAAGTGACACTTTCACCACTCCTTGATACTATTTATGTTCTTCCATAGAGCCCAAATCAGAGCTATCCACTTTTCGCAATTCTCACGAGATCGGGACGATATAATTGCAACAATCCATTCATCAACAGATGGCAGGTAATTTCTTTTGGGAATCTTCCCAAATTTTTTTTTGCAAAGTTACACTGCATAAATAAATGAGTTTCTGATTCATTCTCGCTTTGACAGAAATGACTCTCATTTGGAACTATCACACCTCTGCGTCGCAAATTGGTAGGAAAAGGAAGAGCGTTTTGGCCAGCCACTCCAAACCGGATACATTATCTTCTTTGAAACTTTTAATTTCCAAAGCTTCTAAAGCTAACACTTCATAGGTAAGTTATTCGACGTCTCAACATCAGTTTTCATCATATCTGTAAGCAGTTTGTAGCATGAGGCTACCGTATAGCATCCCTTTTCCCTATAAAACCATGCTAATCTATCTGTGTCACAATACCCGTCCCCAGAAATGGTGTTCTGGTCAGGGACGGAGCCATGTAGGGGCACGTGCCCTCCCCCCCAACTTTCCAAGAAACACTAGCGTACCCCTATTTTATTAGCTATTTCTTAGTTGTGTTGTTCTGAATATATAAGTGCCCCACTCCAAATAAACACAATTTGTATTGTGGTCCTGCAATTAGGAGTTTGTATTGTGAATATTGTTACTTGAGTTCAGGGGCGGAGCCATGTAGGGGCACGTGCCCCCCCCCCCCAACTTTCCAAGAAACACTAGCGTACCCCTATTTTATTAGCTCTTTCTTAGTTGTGCTGTTCTGAATATATAAGTGCCCCACTCCAAATAAACACAATTTGTATTGTGGTCCAGCGATTAGGAGTTTGTATAGTGAATATTGTTACTTGAGTTCAAATCTTGACAGTGGTAGAGTTTTTTTTTTTGGACAAAAAAAACAAGTGCCACCTATTTGATATCAACAATTGTCACTCTAATTTTTCATAAATAAGTAAAAAAGACTATGGTATTTATTACACTAGCCTATTTTTTATTCATTGGAAATCTATACCCTTTTCTCACAAAAAAAAATGTGCCCTCTCCACCCAAATCCTAGCTCCGACATTGGTTCTGGTGACAACAAACTTGAAAGACGAAACAAATATTAACTAGCACAACAATTCTGCATTGATATCCGCTTTGTAAGATTAAGCTCCTTAACGAAAAATCTCAAACAAATATTCACTAGCACCACTATTCATTTCCAACAATTATAATTTCAAAAGGGTAAAAGACATTTTCCACCCTCTATTTATGGGGAAAATACATTTTACCCCCTGATTTATGGAGAAAATACCTTTTGCACCCATGTCAGAGTTAGAGGGTGGACAGATACCACCCTTTTGTTACAATCCGTTAGTGGAACGGTGCAAACTGACTTTTTTGTGATCATTTTACCCTTCCAAATTGTGGACAAATAACACCATTTTTTTGTTTAATACAATGTTCATCATCTTCTTGGTGTTCTTGAACACCACCTCCACCACCACCACCAACACCGACACCAACAACAACCTGAATATCAACCACAGATCAATTCAACACCACCACCAACACCACTTCCACTACCACCAAATCAACACGTACCACCACCAACACCTCCACCAACACCACCACCACCAACAACAAAAAAGTTCCCTCGCAATGTTTGGACCCAATCGTCGCGCTAAACCATTATTGATTATGTCTTGGAGTTCTTCTTCACCACCACCACCACGCCGCCACTACCACTAAATCACCACTACCAACACATAAGAAACAAAACAACCCAACCACAACAAACAAACAAACAAAAAAAACAAACAAACAACAACAGAGACAAATTCTGGACCACCACAAGCTTGAGATTTCCAGAGTCGTGAATGTTCGCTTCGAGAGGTTTCGTGGACTAATTCCGGCAGCGAGGTGGTCAGTTCGCTTCGAGAGGGGTTTCGTGAGGGTAAGGCGGTGGTGGAATTAGGACATTACTTGTTCGATTTAAACATGATGTTGCAGGTTGATTTGGAGAGTGAACTTGAGCCGTGAATTTAGAAAAAAAAAACCAGAGTCGTGAATGTTTCTCAGAATCCGAATGCGATTATGAAGAAATCAGCTTCTGGAAATCTCAAGCTTGTGGTGGTCCAGATTTGTCTCTGTTGTTGTTTGTTTGTTTGTTTGTTTGTTTGTTTGTTTGTTGTGGTTGGTTTGTTTTGTTTCTTATGTGTCGGTGGTGGTGATTTAGTGGTAGTGGCCGTGGTGGTGGTGGTGGTGGTGGTGAAGAAGAACTCCAAGAACATAAGCAATAATGGTTTAGCGCGACCATTGGGTCCAAACATTGTGAGGGAACTTTGTTGTTGTTGTTGTTGTTGGTGGTGGTGGTGTTGGTGGTGGTGTTGATTTGGTGGTAGTGGAGGTGGTGTTGGTGGTGGTGTTGAATTGGTCTGTGGTTGATATTCAGGTTGTTGTTGGTGTCGGTGGTGGTGGTGGAGGTGGTGTTCAAGAACACCAAGAAGATGATCAACAGTGTATAAAACAAAAAAAAAAGTGTTATTTGTCCACAATTTGGAAGGGTAAAATGATAACAAAAAAGGTCAGTTTGCACCTTTCCACTTACGGATTGTAACAGAAGGGTGGTATTTGTCCACCATTTAACTCTGACAAGGGTGTAAAAAGTATTTTCTCCATAAATTAGGGGGCAAAATGTATTTTCCCCATATATAGAGGGTGGAAAATGTCTTTTACCCTTAATTGTAATGGCCTACGTAATGTTACTGCACGTGTAAGCTTTCCACGTTAGATTTCATCAGTTTCATTAAATAAAACCATTTCATTCTCAGACAAAAGACATGTGGCCCTCCTGCAAACTCCACTCGTTTCTCTCCTTGTTCGGCCCAGAAATCTCTTCTTATATATCTCTCCATTTCTGGGTAGTAGAGTCAGTCGATAGTCCACCTTTTGTCCACCGTTGGACGACCGTTACGCCGTTGCACATACGGTTCAATGGTGGCGACGCCCATCAAAAAGCCACTGCCTAATGGGCTGAAGACGGAGTCCCTTAATCTAATTTACATGACCACCATGACCCAGTAAGAGCTCTATTCCCTTTCTCTGTATTCCTTCTTTGCATTCGACCTCCACCCTACCAACGACGTCGTCATACCAAAAATTGACCGCGTAATCTCCAACGAAAGTGCAGTGACTCGCGGCCAGACCCACTCCGGCCAGAGATTGGGGAGTAGGGGGAAGAATTCAGAAATCCACCCACCCATAACTCACAATCGCCACTGCGGCAGTAACCCAAGTAGGAAATGGTTGTGCGGCGGACATTGGTTTTGCATACTTGTCAGGGGCGAGGAATCGTGAGAGAAACAGAAAGAGAAGCAGGTGGTTGTGGTGGAGGATCACAGCCACCTATTTCTCATTTTGTTTCCTCTTCATGTTCCTCTCCCCCGACAAATCAGCGACACCCATTTCCTCTGCACTTCTAATTCCTTCTTGGGACGCTTCCGGCGGCGATGGTTTGGAGTTCTGGGTGGGGGAATTTTTGAATGTGCTACTGCTATCCGTAACCTCCGTCTTCTTTATGCTTTTTCTCTTCATCTTGCTCTCCACTGCCCGAGCCAGAATTCCAATTTCCACAGCGCCTGATGTTACCTCACTAACATTTACTTGGGCCATCCTCGGCGACAGCGGTTGTGGCTGATCGGTTGGCATGTGTTTTGTTTCTGCCTCGCTAATGAGCCTTTTGAGGTGATTGACCACAGATTTTCCCTCGTGCATAGCTGAGTCATTGGGAAATGGGGAAAGAGAGGCTATGGTGTGCCCTAGGAGCGGATGTGGCGGCCGAAGACGGAGGTGGAGTTGGTTCGTGGTGGGGGTGGATCTTTCCGCGATTCGCTGCTCTCTCGTTGAAGATTGTGCGGTCAATTTCGGGTATAACAACGTCGTTGGCGGGGCGGAGGTCGAAAGCGAAGGAGGAACATAGAGAAATGGCACAGAGCTCTGACTAGGTCATCATGCTCATGTCGATTCGATCAGGGGATTCCGTCTTCATCCTGTTGGACGTTTGATTCTTGGTGGGTGTCGCAACCATCATAGCGGTTGTGCGGCGGCAAAACGGTCGTCGATGGTGGAGAAATGGTCGACTGTTGGCTCACTCCGAGAAGTGGAGAGACATTGAGAGCGAGAGAGATTAATCTATATCTATATCTATCTATATATATTTAAAAGCAGAGAAGTGCTCAGGTTCAATATCAATTTGCCATTTGTCATTAAATATTTATCCTTATATTGACATTTGTCACGCCCACTTGGCACTTAGCCAATAATTATTCACCAAATAATATTTTCCTAATACACATAAGTTGCCACAGTGGCACTTTCATTTGCCCATTATAGTGTAATTATTATTTTAACTTACTTTTTATTAATACATTAAATTCACATTCGTTAAGACAACATTTTATTAAAAACATAAGCTACAATGTAACATTCATGTATCTAAAGCACAATTTATCATGATACATCAGTTTATTTTGAGCTTTGAGTGAGAGTCAATTAAAACATCTTAAAATCAAGATTATATTTTTCATTTTTTATCAATTTCGTCTACCCATAAGCATTTGTATTGCATACATATTACATAAAATTAATTAAATTATAATATATGAGCGATGATTTATCATTTATTTCACTGTTTGAAATTTTCTATTCTCGCTAAAATAAGTATAAATTTTACATGTATTACAACTGTAAAAATATTACAAATTTATTACATTGTAATATGTGACAATCAGTTTAAGATCTTTTCATCTCATTTTTTCCGCCAAAAAACAACTAACCATGACCCCTGTGAAATTTATTAAATTATGGGAGGTATGTTCCGGCGAATCTGGACGGGAGGAGAGGAGATCGTCATTCTAGAGGTAGACTTCAACACCTTTCTCTTTTGCTTTCCAGATCAAACTACCCTCGAAAGAGTCCTGTCAGGAGGACCCTGGATCTTCCAGAGAAAGGTATTATTATTACAGAAGTGGAACCTAGGCGATCCAACTAAGGACGTGGCTTTCAACTCTGTCGATGTATGGATCCAAATTCTAGGGCTTCCCATCCAACTGGTGAGCGAATAAGGAACAAGGAAAATAGGTTCATGTATTGGGGAGGTGGTGGAGGTGGACACAAAAATATACAGTGAATGGGAGGATGGTAATTTTATTTGAGCAAGAGTACGTGTTTCGATCAATGAACCCTTACAAAGAGGTATTCATGCATCTATTCGAGGTAAAGAAGTGTGGATTGATTTCCGATATGAACGTATCCCTTTCGTCTGTAAATGGTGTGGGAGAATCACCCATGATCATAATCATTGTGATGAATTCACGACGGGTGACATGACGACTATAGAGGAAGGGTATGGTAATTTTCTGCTTATATCATCCGGCTAACAGAAGATCCCAAGCTAGCCCAAAGGAAGACAAGAGAACGGGTAATGCACAAGACCCGGATGTAACAGAGAAAGTACCCCCCTCCACGAAAGCTACGGAAGCCATGGAAGAGGACTCACAATTAGGAAGCACTCAGGCTGTACCTACAATAGAAGAGACACAGAATAAAGATAGTATTGAGGAAGGTGGATCAGAAGGGTTGCCTACAACAGTGAGTCAACAAGAGTTCGCAGAAAGCTTTGCAGAGTCAGTGGTACAAGGTTTTCAAAATCAGGAGCTCAACTTAGTTAAAAGCCGAGTATCATCCTTAAAAAAAGCCTTGGCCAATGCCTCGGAAGGTGATAAAGCGAAGAGAAAGGTATCTACGAAGTATTTCAGTCCTCCACCGAACAAGTCGCCTACAGAGATTTTCACGAACAAGAAGGGGAGACAGCTTAAATTCATTGATGGGATTGCACAAAAAGAGGCAGGGAAGGAGACGGGTAACTTTGAACCTACTTTGAACGAGGCAGAGACCAGGGATCGGTCCGCCTCAAAACAGTGAGTCTTATAAGCTGGAACATACGAGGGCTGGGCAACCCTCGGAATGTGTTGGCTCTCCACAACCTTGTGAATAGCCATGGCCCCAGTCTGATTTTCATTATGGAGACCAGATTGAGAGTGGACGAGATGGAAGGTATTACACGAAAGTTTAATTCTTTTAGTGGGAAGTTCGTTAGTAGTAGAGGAAGAAGTGGAGGTCTCGCATTGTTATGGCGCATCAATCTGAAAGTAAATGTCCGTTCTAGTTCGTTGTGGTACATCGATTGTAGTGTCTTTGATGAGTTGACACAAGTCGAATGGCAGTTAACGTGCTTTTACGATAATCCTGACTCAAGGGAACGTCATCACTTGTGGGAACTCCTACGTCGTATTAGGAGTAACAGTACAAGCCCCTGGTGTGTTATTGAGGATTTTAATGCCATGAAAAAGTCTATTGAGAAGCTAGGTGGTTGAAGTTTCGACGAGGTGGGAGCAAGTCAGTTCCGCCAAGTGCTCTATGATCTTAATCTATTTGATCTAGGATAAAATGGAGCCGATTATACGTGGGAAAGCAATCCAAGGAATGGGGACATAATTTATGAAAGACTAGACAGAGTATTAGCCACCATAGACTGGATGTCCCTCTTCCGATCCAGTAGGGTTAACCACCTGTCTGCAACGGTCTCGGACCACTGTCCGGTACAACTGATCTGGAGCGTCGGCAAACAGATGAAGTGTTGGAATAGATGCCCTAGAGGCAATCTAGTTTAGTATGAATTTGTAATTGGCTAGAAATTCATTTATTATTTATTGGATATTTAATATAATGAAGTCCTTAGATTTACAATCGTGTTGTTTATCTTAAATATCCCTAGTCGAGTATAATGATTAAATGGGACAATCATCTATAGACTAGTATGGGGTTGGATTGATATGGAGATATCATGATCCAACACATGGGTGTGCATTACGGAATGTTGCACTGGATTGACCCATTACCGAGAAGGCTACATACATGTTATGTTGAGTCACAAGTGCTTCTCGGGTACAATGGTATTGTCATCCTTAGACTTGAAGTCACTAGATGTTCTAGTTGTGGATCATTGTGATCTTGGTAGCGTTAAACGCTACACCGTAACTGGGTAGTTATAAAGGCGTGTACTGGATACAATGAGAAGCAAGCTTAGGGATCGTAGTGGACGTAGAGAGGATTTGCCCCTCCCACATAACGGGAGCAAATATCCAAGGCCACTCGAGGATAGTGCTTATAGAATGTCTGGCCAGACTCAAATAAATCAATATATGTGATATTGATGTTATTTGCACGAATAAGGCTATTCCATGGATCGAGAAACTAGGGATTGGATATACGAGTGTGACTTGTATGTCTCGTGTCCAATCCGGATATGGAGGCAAAGGGATGAGACAATTACTTGTACAAGGTTGTCTAGATGACTATTCTATTAGTTGGCTAGAATGGATGTTTTGCTAGAAACCGCTCCATATTAGCAAAGAGTTGCTACCAACTAGATAGAACCTATGGGGTCACACGCTATATAGAGTTGTACTAGATTTGGGAATTAATTAATAGGATTAATTAATTAGAAGGATCACTTTGCAAACCCTTGCAAACTTAGTAGGGACTAATTTGCAAGGAAGGGACTAAATTGAATTCTAGTAGGACTAGAATAAGTCCTTTAGGTAGTTAACAAGGAGTTGTTGGACTATATAAAGGACCCTCCTCCTTCCTTCCCTACACACAACTTATGCTCTAAAGAGAACATAACAAGAGTAGGAGAGAACAAAGGAGAGAGAGAGCAAGCAACAAGAGGGACGCCGCCCCCTTGCCGCCGCACACTCGTCCCCGACGCCACAAAGGGGCCGAACCCCCTTTTGTGCCTCGTTTTGCGTGATTCCTTCACCCTCCTTTCATTCCGGGCTAGCACCAAGGAGATTGGAGATCTAGGAACAACTCTAGGCGTGGATCAACTATAGAGAACGTGACACTATTCGCGTTTGAAGTCATCAAGGAGAACCCAAAGGTGTGTTTATGATTTCTTACCTTCACTATCGTTATGCATCTAGACTTGTGATCCTTGGAGGGTTTTGCATGGTTGTTTATTTGATTATGCTTCCGTTTGCGCGATCCATGAATCAAAACCCTACAGTGGTATCAGAGCCACAGGTCATAGAGCATAAACGTAGTTTATGTGTTACATTCTTGTTGTTTTACACCTTAATTTGTTGTTTATCGCGTAAAACAAGACAAATCAAGCATTGGATGCAATTTGTCAAAGAATTAATCATAACAAGACCCAATTATTGCATTGGATGCATGAATTGGTGAGTTTGAGAAATTTTAGGATCTTAGATCTAGGGTTTGGGCATCCTTGGGGAAGAAGGAGTTCTCCCACAACAAGGAAACAACCAAACTTGGGCTCCAAGCAAGGAGGTTGTTTTGGAAACAACCTCCACAAGGAGGTTCGGCCCCCTAGGGGACCGCCCCCTTGCTTGCCGCCCAAGCTTGGCGACCTATGGGGCCGGGCGGCCCTAACCCGCGGGCCTAGCTTGCGGGTTTTGGGCCGGGCCGGCCCTAGGGCTTTATGGTTCACTTATTTGGGCCCGGGCAATTGGATTGTTGGGCCCATGGACCGTTTTAACCCTAGAAATCCTAAAATCAATTAAAATTGACCAAGCGCGTTAAAATTGGATTTTAACTGTTTATGTGCAAATCGCATGGTGATTGGATATGGCCTTAGGATTTGGTTTGATGTGGATGTTTAATTTTGTGGTTTGGTTTTACGGCCTGCGAGCTGATCAATTAATTGTAATAATTAATTAGGGTTTAATGGCCTGCGTGCCATTTTTTTCTCAACTTGTGAGATTTATTTTATTTAGTATAGATATTAGCTAGTGCTAGATAAAGTAGATTGTTAGCCAAGATTGGAGAAAAGAAGCCCAAAGCCAAAGAAGCCACAAAAGATGGAGCATGGAGCATGGAGCATTCCACATGACTATGAAGGATGGACCAAAAGATCAAGACGCATGGAGATGTGTTTGTTTAGGGTTCATAGATAATTCCATTGGCTTGGAATTATCTTAGTCTAGAAAAGGCCATATCCACATCACGTTTAATTTCTGTTTTGTGGTTGTTTATTTATTGTCTTATTATTTGTGTGGTTGGTGTATGGATGATGCATGCAATTAGGATAATAAGATAATTAGACAACCCGGATCTATTATTTGGAGTTGTGCCCAAACTCAAATAGATAGATTAGTTGATATTGATCAACAAAATAATTAAAATTGAAAAATCCCTCAAATTTTAAAATATTGTGTTCTTGCCTTCTCGTTATTTAAACACTCATTATCATCATTATTTATCAAGTTCGTGCGTGCCAAAGCATGGCGACTTGGTTCATAATGATGGAATGCGATGGCACGTAACAATGTGCAATTGTTTAGATAAGAGGTTGAACACAACTAGGCTATTAATTTGATTAAGAAACCTAGAGGCAATCAATTGGGATTATCCATAAGGATGGATAAATAAGGAGTTATTTGCCCGATTGAACCAAGAGTTGCATATGGGATGCAATTGGAATCGTTCCTACCTAAGAAGTAATCGAATTATGGGTGACTTGCCAAAGCAAGCTCATAAGGAGATGAAAAAGATGGATCTTGGCCCACTAGAAAATATAAGGATATTTTCCGCATTAATATCTTGAGGGTTATTAATCCGTAGAAAAATAGTGGGAGCTATATTTAATAAACTAGCCATTATTAAATATAGTCAAAAATTCACAAATACTAAAACTTGCGTATTTTCCTTTTTGTAGAATTCCAAATGGCAAACAACTCATCGAGTTCACAACATTCCCTACGATCTGTCCTTGAGAAGGACAAGCTCTCTGGAACCAACTTCCTTGATTGGTACAGAAACTTGAGAATTGTTCTCAAGCAAGGGAAGAAGATGTACGCAATAGAGGAGCAAGTTCCAGAAGGTCCAGAGAATCAGACACCTGCTGCCTTAAAGGCGTATCAAAAGCGTGTTGATGACGCTAATGATGCGGCCTGCCTAATGCTTTGCACCATGACCTCTGAGCTTCAGAAGCAACATGAGAACATGAATGCAGTCGATATGATCGAACATCTAAAGCAGCTCTTCCAAGAGCAGGCGAGGGTAGAGAGGTATGAGGTCTCAAAGGCACTGTTCAAATGTCATCTGGCAGAAGGGAACCCGGTGGGACCCCATGTACTCCGAATGATCGGGTACTTGGAGAATCTCGCCCTGTTTGGGTTCCCGGTCGGGCAAGAGTTGGCAACCGATCTCGTGTTGCAATCGTTGCCCGAGAGTTATGGACAGTTCATTATGAACTATAACATGAACGAGATCGTTAAACCACTGCCAGATTTGCTCAACATGTTGAGGACGGCTGAACAGAGCATCAACAAGGGTAAGGGCAAGGCCATAATGATGGTGCATAAAGGAAAGGGTAAAAAGTTTGCCTCTTCCTCCAAGGGCAAAGGCAAGTCAGTTGCTAAGTCCAAGGAACAAGCCCTTAAGCCTGTTGGTGGCATTGCCAAGGTCGTGACTAAGGGTGAATGTCACTACTGTAGTCAACCTGGACACTGGAGGAGGAACTGCCCAAAATATCTGGAGGACAAGAGGCTTGGAATAGTGATTCCACCACCACCAGGTATTTTTGTTGTAGATGTCAATTTAACTGTCTCTACATCATGGGTATTAGATACTGGATGTGGATCTCATATTTGTCGAAATATGCAGGATCTAAAGAGAAGTAAAAGATTGGCTAAAGGGGAGGTAGATCTGCGCGTTGGGAATGAAGCAAAGGTTGCTGCGTTGGCCATAGGCGTGTGCGAGCTATCTCTGCCTTCAGGATTAGTTTTAGAACTAAATAATTGCTATTTTGTGCCTGCTATGAGCAGAAACATTATTTCTATTTCTTGTTTGGACAAGGAAGGTTTTATTATTTCAATAAAGAACAATTGTTGTTCCTTTTATTTGAATAATATTCACTATTTTAGTGCGCAATTATTTAATGGACTTTATGTCCTTGATCTAAGTAATCCTGTCTACAACATTAATACCAAGCGGATTAAAATAAATGATTTAAATCCTGCTTATTTATGGCATTGTCGTTTAGGCCACATAAATGAGAAACGTGTATCTAGACTCCATAAGGATGGATTACTAGACTCATTTGATTTTGAATCATATGAGACATGTGAGGCTTGTTTATTGGGAAAAATGACAAAGTCCCCTTTCAATAAGAAAGGTGAGAGGACTAGTGAGCAATTGGCGCTCATACATACCGATGTGTGTGGGCCATTTGCCACGCCTGCCAGGGGTGGTAATGTCTACTTCATTACGTTTACTGATGATTACAGTAGATATGGATTTGTGTACCTTATGAGGGCAAAATCCGAATCCTTTGAAGTGTTCAAGGAATTCAAGAATGAAGTAGAGAAGCAACTTGGCAAAAGTATCAAGGCTCTACGATCGGATCGTGGAGGAGAATACTTGAGCCAAGAGTTTGACGACTATCTTAGAGAGTGTGGGATCGTGTCCCAACTCACTCCACCCGGAACGCCAGAATGGAATGGCGTGCCTGAGAGGAGGAATCGAACCCTATTGGATATGGTTCGGTCTATGATGTGTCAAACCGATCTTCCATTATCGTTTTGGGGCTATGCTCTATTAAGTGCAGCTTTCACCATTAACCGTGTTCCATCTAAATCAGTCATGAAGACACCATATGAGATGTGGAGTGGGAGGCGTCCCACACTGTCGTTCATGAGGATTTGGGGCTGCGATGTCTATGTAAAACGTTTACAATCAGACAAGCTAGGGCCTAAATCGGATAAGTGTAAATTTGTGGGGTACCCTAAGGAAACTAAGGGATACTACTTCTACAATCCAACCGAGAACAAAGTGTTTGTTGCTCGGACCGGCGTGTTTCTAGAAAGAGAGTTTGTCTCTAAAGAAGCAAGTGGGAGGAATGTAGAACTTAAAGAAGTTCAAGAACCACAAATCACTGAACCGATTATGGAACATGAACAGGAATCACAAGCAGTTGTGGATCCACCTGTTCAGGTAACACAAGAGCTTCGTAGATCTAGTAGAGTGCGCCAGGAACCCGAGAGGTACGGACTTCTCGTAACTGATTCCGGTGACACGATGCTCATAGATGATGAGCCTACTACCTATGAGGAGGCCATGAATGGCCCAGACTCGCAGAAGTGGCTTGAAGCCATGAGATCCGAGATGGAATCCATGTATACCAACAAAGTATGGACTTTGGTGGAACCACCTGATGGGGCGCGGCCCATAGGGTGCAAGTGGGTCTTCAAGAAGAAGATCGACATGGATGGTAATGTGATTACCTATAAGGGCCGATTGGTGGCTAAAGGATTCAGACAGATTCATGGTATTGACTATGATGAAACCTTTTCACCAGTCGCTATGACCAAATCCATCCGAATCCTACTTGCTATTGCAGCATACTACGACTATGAGATTTGGCAGATGGATGTCAAAACAGCATTCCTTTATGGGAATCTCCTCGAGGACGTGTATATGATACAGCCGGAGGGTTTTGAGGATCCAAAGCAAGCCAACAAAGTCTGTAAGCTGCAACGATCCATTTATGGATTGAAGCAAGCTTCTAAGAGTTGGAATCGACGTTTTGATGAAGTGGTCAAAGAGTTTGGCTTCATCAGAAACGAAGATGAGTCTTGTGTTTACAAGAAGGTTAGTGGGAGCTCTGTAGCTTTTCTGGTCTTGTATGTGGATGACATACTACTCATTGGAAACGACATTCCCATGCTGCAATCTGTGAAAGATTGGCTAGGAAAGTGTTTCTCAATGAAGGACTTAGGGGAAGCAGCCTATATACTCGGTATAAAGATCTATAGAGATAGATCTAAGAGGTTGCTAGGCCTAAGTCAAAGTACATATATTGACAAGGTGTTGAAACGGTTCAACATGCAAGATTCCAAGAAGGGATTCTTGCCCATGTCACATGGAATCACTCTTTCGAAGAGTGGATGTCCTTCCAATGAGATTGAGAAGGAACGCATGAGTAGGATTCCCTATGCCTCGGCCATAGGATCTATCATGTACGCCATGTTATGTACTAGACCAGATGTGTCATATGCCTTGAGTATGACAAGCAGATACCAATCCAATCCGGGTGAGAGTCACTGGATTACTGTCAAGAACATCCTGACGTACTTGAGAAGAACTAAGGATGCTTTCTTGATGTTTGGCGGTGAGGAAGAGTTGCGTGTAAGGGGTTACACTGATGCAAGCTTCCAAACCGATAGAGATGACTTCAGATCACAGTCGGGATATGTGTTTTGCCTGAATGGAGCAGCGGTGAGCTGGAAGAGTTCCAAGCAAGAGACGGTGGCTGATTCTACAACAGAGGCTGAGTACATTGCTGCAAATGGCGCAGCAAAGGAGGCTGTTTGGATCAGAAAGTTTGTTTCTGAACTTGGTGTGGTCCCTAGCATTGCGGATCCAGTGGAGTTGTTCTGTGACAACACTGGGGCGATCGCGCAATCAAAGGAACCAAGATCGCACCAGAAGTCCAAGCACGTGCTCAGGAAGTTTCATCTGATTCGAGATATTATCGATAGAGGAGACGTTCAGATATGCAAGATTCCTACAGATGATAATCTGTCAGACCCGCTTACAAAGCCTCTCACGCAGTGGAAGCATGAAGGGCACACTAGGAGTATGGGCATACGAGATGCGCCAGATTGGCTCTAGTGCAAGTGGGAGACTGTTGGAATAGATGCCCTAGAGGCAATCTAGTTTAGTATGAATTTGTAATTGGCTAGAAATTTATTTATTATTTATTGGATATTTAATATAATGAAGTCCTTAGATTTACAATCGTTTTGTTTATCTTAAATATCCCTAGTCGAGTATAATGATTAAATGGGACAATCATCTATAGACTAGTATTGGGTTGGATTGATATGGAGATATCATGATCCAACACATGGGTGTGCATTACGGAATGTTGCACTGGATTGACCCATTACCGAGAAGGCTACATACATGTTATGTTGAGTCACAAGTGCTTCTCGGGTACAATGGTATTGTCATCCTTAGACTTGAAGTCACTAGATGTTCTAGTTGTGGATCATTGTGATCTTGGTAGCGTTAAACGCTACACCGTAACTGGGTAGTTATAAAGGCGTGTACTGGATACAATGAGAAGCAAGCTTAGGGATCGTAGTGGACGTAGAGAGGATTTGCCCCTCCCACATAACGGGGGCAAATATCCAAGGCCACTCGAGGATAGTGCTTATAGAATGTCTGGCCAGACTCAAATAAATCAATATATGTGATATTGATGTTATTTGCACGAATAAGGCTATTCCATGGATCGAGAAACTAGGGATTGGATATACGAGTGTGACTTGTATGTCTCGTGTCCAATCCGGATATGGAGGCAAAGGGATGAGACAATTACTTGTACAAGGTTGTCTAGATGACTATTCTATTAGTTGGCTAGAATGGATGTTTTGCTAGAAACCGCTCCATATTAGCAAAGAGTTGCTACCAACTAGATAGAACCTATGGGGTCACACACTATATAGAGTTGTACTAGATTTGGGAATTAATTAATAGGATTAATTAATTAGAAGGATCACTTTGAAAACCCTTGCAAACTTAGTAGGGACTAATTTGCAAGGAAGGGACTAAATTGAATTCTAGTAGGACTAGAATAAGTCCTTTAGGTAGTTAACAAGGAGTTGTTGGACTATATAAAGGACCCTCCTCCTTCCTTCCCTACACACAACTTATGCTCTAAAGAGAACATAACAAGAGTAGGAGAGAACAAAGGAGAGAGAGAGCAAGCAACAAGAGGGACGCCGCCCCCTTGCCGCCGCCCACTCGTCCCCGACGCCACAAAGGGGCCGAACCCCCTTTTGTGCCTCGTTTTGCGTGATTCCTTCACCCTCCTTTCATTCCGGGCTAGCACCAAGGAGATTGGAGATCTAGGAACAACTCTAGGCGTGGATCAACTATAGAGAACGTGACACTATTCGCGTTTGAAGTCATCAAGGAGAACCCAAAGGTGTGTTTATGATTTCTTACCTTCACTATCGTTATGCATCTAGACTTGTGATCCTTGGAGGGTTTTGCATGGTTGTTTATTTGATTATGCTTCCGTTTGCGCGATCCATGAATCAAAACCCTACATGAAGGGCCCTCGAAGATTCCAATTCGAGGCCTTTTGGGAACAATACCAAAGTTGTGCTGATCTCATTACCAAAGTATGGTCAGAGCTGCCGAGGGAATTGCAGCTTGAAGTTAAATTAAATAACTTGGCCTCCCACCTGAAAGAGTGGGAAAGAAAGGAGGTTGGTAACATTACCATCCAAATCAAAGATCTTCGTCGGCAGCAAGCTCAACTAGAGTGCAATGGGGGTCTTGTCACAAATAGAGAAGCAATAAGGGAGGTGAAGGACAAAATCAACAATCTCCTCTTGAAAGAAGAGGAACTTTGGCTACAACGAACCAAAATTCAATGGCTTGAGAAAGGAGACAAGAATACTTCATTCTTTCATCGTAAAGCAATAATTCGTAAAGCTAGAAATGCTCTCAAAGGGCTAGAAGACGAGGATGGCAATTGGTGCACCGAGGAAAGTGAGGTAATTGCTATCTTATCAAACTATTTCAATTGAATTTTTACCTCTTCAAATCCAACTAGGTTTGATATGGAACCCCTTCTGAAAGAGGTGCCGAAATTAGTCAATGGTACTAACCAGAATATGCTTGATAGTCCTTTTAAAAGTATTGAAGTGAAGGAAGCTTTGTATCAAATGGGGTCTCTAAAAGCCCCAGGTTTTGACGGTTACTCAACAACTTTCTACCAGTCCTATTGGGGTGTAGTGGGTACCGATGTTGAGACAGTGTGCTTAGACATTCTAAACGGTAGAAGAAGTATGGCCGATTTCAACAAAACCCTTATTGCTTTAATTCCAAAAGTCAATCAGGTGAGAAAACCTTTTGACCTAAGACCCATTAGCCTTTGCTCGGTTATTTATAAATTGGTAACCAAAGCAATGGCAAATAGGTTAAATGTGTTATTACCGGAAATTATTTCCCCTTTTCAGAGAGCCTTTGTACCGGGAAGGCTCATCACAGATAATATTTTGCTAGCTTACGAGTTGTTACATACGATGAAATATCGGAAAAAAGACAAAGTGGGTAGTTTTGCCCTAAAAATTGACATGTCTAAAGCTTATGATCGTGTGGAGTGAGACTTTCTTCGTGCCACTATGGAAAGATATGGTTTTGGTAATAGATGGATTGATCTTGTGATGGACAGTATCACTACTTCGAGTTTTAGTTTTGCATACGAGGGTAGAGTTTGTGGAGAAGTCATTCATCATCGAGGACTACGTCAAGGGTGCCCTTTATCACCATACTTGTTCCTCTTTTGTGGAGATGTCTTTTCTCGTGCCCTCTCAGTGGCTAAGCGTGATGGTCATTTATATGGAGTAGCAACATCTCGGAACGGGCCTTCAGTCACCCATCTTTTCTTCGCCGACGACAGTATTTTATTTCTTAAAGCTAAAGAATAAGAGGTGGAGATTATTTTACAATTATTACAAGTCTACGAAGTTGCCTCGGGACAGAAAATAAACATGAACAAAAGTGCAATAGTTTTCTCTTCAAATGTAGATCAGACACGGAAGGAGTCCATCAGCAGTATGTTCGGCGTTGAAGTGGTCGATTCTCACGACCTATATCCATTAGCAAAAATAAAAGCTTAGATTTCAATTTTGTAATAGAAAAATAGAATGTAAATTTAAATCATGGAAAAGAAATTCACCCTCCTTTGCAGGTAGAGAAGTCATGATCAAGGCAGTGGCACAAGCGGTTCCAACCTACACCATGAGCTGCTTCAAACTCCCAGTATCGATTTGCAAGAAGATAGAGGCAATGAGCAGAAAATTCTTCTAGGGCCATGAAGATGATGCTAAAGGAATCAGCTGGGTGGCCTGGAAAAAGATGAAACAAGAGAAAAGCAGAGGAGGTTTAGCATTCAAAGACTTGCAAGCTTTCAATTTGGCGGTGCTAGGATAGCAATTTTGGAGACTTATTGATAATCCAGATTCACTACTCAGTCAAGTTCTTATCAAGAAGTACTGTAACCAGAAGAATATTTGGGAAGTAAATCCCACATCTCAATGCTCCTACACATGGAAGAGCATAATCTCAAGCTGGGGGGTCATAACAAAAGGGATCAAATGGAGAATTGGTGATGGATCAACCGTTAATGCGTTTACAGACCCTTGGCTACCGAAAGAGTACCCTTACAAGCCAATTACAGCTGTACCGGAGCAACAAGTGCTAGTCAAAGATCTCGTTGATGCTGATATGGGATGCTGGGATCAACAAAAAGTAGCAAGTATCTTTTGGCCCGTGGATATCGTGGAAATTAACCGAATTCCACTAGCCAAGAATCTGGGCAAAGACCGTCGGATTTGGAGTCTAACTGATACAGGTAAGTACAGTGTTCAATCAGCTTATCACATTGCTTTCCAACAGTTAGAAGAGACAAACCCAGGTCAAGAAAATAACTCGTCAAATGCACAAAAAGATTGGTTGAACAAGTTCTGGAAAGTAAAAATCCCTCGGAGACATCTTTTCCCAGTCTGGAGAGGGTATCATAATGCTTTACCGACCAAAGTTAATCTCAGCAAGAGGAAAATGGAAGTATGTACCAGATGTGACCTGTGCAATAGAGAAGATGAAGACGAAGATCATCTTTTCCTCCGATGTCCCATAGCAAAGAAGACATGGAAACTCGCATTTCCAGATCTACAACTCCCAACAAGGGAAGCGTCGTTCCAGTAATGGGATGAGACTTTTTTTGGGGGGGGGGGAAATAGCTCCGAGAAGAGGTTAAAGCTTTTCTGCATGTGTATTTCTATTCTATGGTCTTGCAGAAACCAGAGAATTTTTAAGAACAAAGTCTCCACTGTGGAAGAAATCATCAGATCTTTCACCACAAGCATCGAAAGATTTGAAGAAAGTAAATCTAGGAGAACGCCCCCTCCAATTCCCCCATCTCAGACCTGGCGGCCACCGGATCACGGAGCGGTCAAACTAAACGTTGACGGCGCGTGGGATCGGAGGTCTGCAAAAGCAGGTGCCGGAGGAGTCATCAGGGATGGTTTCGGGAGATACATCACTAGTTTTGCCAAGCCAGTAGCTTTCGGAACCAAACCACGTACGGCAGAAGGACAAGCCATCCGCGACGGGCTTAGGTTTGTCCTCAAACTTGGCTGCAGAAATGTGGAATTGGAAGCAGATGCACTCACCGTGTTGAAGGAATTGGAAGAAGCTATGAATGGGAAAGTGCAGAGCTCATCGGAGATAGGCGAAGTGATTAATGAGGCAGTGGAGTTATCTAGAAAACTCACCAGCTTCTCCATAAAATTCTCGGGCCGAACTACAAATAGGGTGGCCCATCTCCACGCGAAAGAAGGACTAGCTACACAATTGGATCAGGAATGGACCGAAAAGGAGCCCCACTGGGCATCTAAAAGCTTAACAATTGATGTAATGGGTCTCACAAGCCCAACCCAGTTTTGAGTTTTCAATAAATTTATTTTTCCCCTCAAAAAAAAAAATCAATGCATATATGACACTTGTCCATCAAACTTGTACTTGCAATTAATTTATGAAACTCAATGTACACATGTTAAAGAAAAGCCACAAAGTTAGATATTTTTTATTTTAATTTCAAAATGACAATTAAAAAATTAATGCATATGAAATTCTTATCCCCCTAAAAAACTTGTACTTGCAATTAATTCAAGAAACTTAATGTACATCTGTCAAAGTATATCCACATAATTAGACATTAAATTAAAACTTACATCAACCCAATAAATAATTAATTAAAAAAGCTTCCACATGACGAGATTCATGGCATAGTTGGTATGACATGTTTTATAAAAACATTAAAATGGTATAAATTAATAAAATTCAATGAAAAGTTAAAACAACTTACTTCTTCTGTTCGGAAATTAAAGTTCACAGTATCTTATTTTTTACCAGAAGTTACTCCATTATTATTATATAAATTAATGATAATCATTAAAAAGTTGGAAACAATTTAATAATTTAATAAATGAAAAAAAGCATGACTAATAACGGACAAAAATAATGACAGTCAATAGGAAAATGGAAAAAAATTAATTATCAAATATGAAAAAATTGAAAATATAGATCACACGGATGCGGATGCTGTAATTAAAATTACGGTACCAAATTCACACAAAAACCAAATTTTAAGTACCACCGGTGCAATTTACCCTAAAACAAATGACAGCTATTCAAAACAAAAGATGTTTGCAAAAAAAGAGGTTCCAACAAAAGAGAGTCGCTCAAAAACAAATGACAAAATAGGGGGTTAATGTAGCCTTCTTACAAACAATTGGGGCAAACAAAACATAAACAACATTTCAAAAACTGAAACCATATCGCCCTTTCCTCCTGTCATTCTTTCCTCTCTTCCATTCTCTCTTTTCGTCGCGTAACAATGGCAAGCCAATCCACCCCCAATCAACCACCGTCTAAGGTCAAGCCGGAGCCGTCGTCGGAGTCGTTTCACGGCATGAATCCTGATCTCCCGGTGGAATCATTTCCGTCTCTGTCCATCCGTGGCCATGGATTCCGGCAGCGCAACCGGCTTCCCGGTCCCCGGCCGAGGAGATCCTCTGCAGATTCTCCTCTAATTGAACCTCCTCACTCGGATCTCGCACTCGACGAAGTCACCGTCGCTATGCTGAGGAAGTCCTGGGCCAGAGTCATAGCGGAAAGGTCATCAACTGAGGTGAAGGAAGAGGTCAAAATTGAAAGTCAACAAGAGCCTCTGAATGTGTCCGGTTTAGGTCAACTAAAGAGGGAGGAGGATGAATTTGAAGCCCTAACGGAGGAGAATCTGTTTGAGGTGGAGGTCAAGTACGATTTTGGGGAATTTTCTGATGTATTTGGCAGCTCTTCTACAGCAAGCAGAAATGATAAGTAAGGTGGGTTTTCTATTGATGATTTATTTCAGAGCACAGAAATACTTTTGCTGTCATTTTGGGTCTTTTAATTCTGTTTGGCTGTCATGACTTTTTTATGCTGGATAACTATCATTTTGAATTGTTATTGCTGGGATATGATTTTTTCCCCTCATATGTTTACAAATAATTGTACTGTTGAAAGTTGAAACAGTTGCTAATGATCTGGGTTAGTTAATGCTGGATTTTTGCATTGTGGATGGTTTTTGATGCTGTTACTGTTAAAATTTAACCTTATTGTAATGCAACATTGTGGAGCCACCTTATTGGATGACTGTGGTGGTTCTTACTGTACTGGAAGGCAAGACCTCAGTGTTCCTTTTGGAGCCCCTGAGCTTCTTTGCACGCTTCCTAGTAAGAAATCTGTGGAGAACATCAAGAGTTGTTTGATCTTCTTTAGCCAGAACCCCGCTTCTCGACTTATTTTAGGCTTTGCGGGAAAAATGGAACAGTTAGGGGCCCTCCCAGGCTTCAATTTATATTTCACATTTTTGTTTTTTTGCTTATTTATCCATTAGCGTCTTTAGAACCTTTTTGGACCGTCATCATGACTAAACTAAATATAGTGCCTATAATAGCATTCCACAATCCACAGTTCGTGGCTAGCCTGGTATTTGGCTCAGCAACAGCTTGATCACAGTTTTGTAGCTTCCATGATGAGCCAAGCTTCAACCCCAATGATGGTTGGCCAAATTTCGGCCGTTTGGTTTTGCCACCCTTGGAACTGAGCTCGTTAGGTTGTTCAATTAGACTTGGGCTTGGGTTGTTATCAAACTCATGCTTACTAATTTTGCATCAGTGCTGCTTGATATTTGTGTGTGTGTGTGTGTTAGGTGTTAATAGGCATGCCATGATTCAAATTCACACCCCATATATGGACCACACAACCTCAAATCGAAACACCCCCTCCTGTCTCTGCTAACTTTGTGAACCTCAGACCATGTTCAACCAACCAATGGTAAGGGTGGTGCTAGTGGTGGTGGTGTGGAATGCAATTGGATTTCCCTAGGGGTGAAGCATTTGTTGGATAGTTTTGGGTACTTTTAGTTATTTTGTTGGAAATTTTAATTATTAGTAGTTTTTTCATATTTTTTCAAATATTTGTAATTATTTAAATTGGTGAAAAAGTGTATAAACTAAAATTTTATGTTGCACGGGTGCTTCTGGGAGGTCACGCACCCGCACCGGGTGCTTCAGGGTTATTTGTGGGTGCTTGTGGATATGGCATGGTTATTTTTAAAGTTTTAGTTGAGAGGTCCTATAAAATACAATTACAATTTAACCCAAACAAATGTATCTATGTGAACATTTCTAACCCTTAGATTACTCGTCGCTCCACAGCCCCGAACAACAACAGGATGTGATCATATTGTTGATATAGTAAGTCTGTATTTCTGTGTATGACTTTCTGTTAGAGTAGTTGCTTTTGTAATAGTATAATGGTATTACGAACAATATAAAATGTAAACAAAGTCGCTGCACCCCCGCCGCACCCTCGATTTTTAGGAATTTGCCGTTCTCGCACCCGCACCCGTGCTACATAGGACGAGGGAAGCTTTTCGGTTGTAGACGATAATTAGTTGAGGGGAAGGGAAGGGGAAAATAAGTGGGCCCCTGAGGGGGACAGGAGGAGGTGAAGGAGAATGCATTCTGTTGGAGGTGGTCTCACTCTTCATAGCCACTCCTCGACTTTTATACTTCTCATTCTGAAACCTTTCCGTGAGATTATTTATATAGATCAAAACAACAATTCTCCGCTTGACCCTTGTCCTGCAATCTATTTAGAATGTAATCTGTGGCATTATTAGGAGAATGTGGTTGTTAGTGCGAGCCAATTATGTAATTCCTTAATCAGCCAAGTTCCAGATAATCAATCTAAACCAGCCCCTGTGGATGATCGTTATACGAGCTCTAGCTTGTTCCTCAAGAGAATCTCCAGCTTTCTTTGAGTTGAGCCGCAGTGCAATGAAGTTCTAAAAGAGCTGAGCTCCGGCTGCATTTCTTGGCTCTGATCCAAGTCCAACTCAAACTTGAGCTTTTGAATATAGCAATTACTCGAGTTTGAACATCCCAAAACTACACTTGGCTCTATTGCACCCACACCCATAATGTTTAAGGTCCACCTGTATAGCTGATCGCTATTTTCTTCGGATCTGGCGGTGTTAGAACTTAGAACAATACTATTGTATAACAGGTTTAAGAATTAATGAATGGAATTAGTCTTGACGGATTTTTCGGTTTTTTAGATTTTTAAACAGTATACTTTTTGTGAAAATCTAACATTGGAGATTCTCAAAAAAAATCTAACATTGGATGGTGAGGCTCATTTGACTTCTATACAGTGCTCTTAATAGCATAAATAATTAAAGAAAGGGAGTAAAATGAAAATAAATAAATTTAGATTCAGCAGAATATCATTTCTAGTTGTGTCGTCCATAACATCTCTAGTTGGAGTCTGCCAAGTCAGGGTGCTGGGTCGTTATTGTTGACTTGCCATGAGCATTGCACTCAGCCCATTGCACTCAGAATAAAAATAGGCATCCTCATCGCTAAGTTTGGCGATAATTTTTTGTTAGGCAAACTGAGAGTGCCTCTCCTATTTTCATGTGTGTGCCTTAAAATTTTCCCACTTGTTTCCAACGTTTTCTCACAATTTGATAGGTGATAAAGCGCTACAACCGTGGAATCTCCTATTTTCTCTCCCCACTACCATTTTATGCCTAACCACTACTGGAGACCACATTTAAAATATCTCTCATTTCTAATGCAAATCAGTAATTCTAAGTATAATTTGCCTAAAATTTACCTAATAGTATTGGAGATGCTCTCAAAGAAAGAATCGCATACATTTTTTCTACCACGTCAACCGTGGGTACTTAAACAACTACTGCCCACTTTGAATATTTGCTAACTTCATGATATTCATATGTTAGCTAAGAGTTTAAGTTTATTGTTGACTAAATAATGTTTTTAATAAGTCTAATAGTCCAAACGGACGGGTTTTACACTAGTGATCATTACGGGAACACTAGATGACACATTTTCGATATGCCTCCAGTCATATTCTATTGATTTACTTTCTAAGAGACTAAGAGCATCTCCAATGGAGATCTCATTTCTAATGCTAAATTTAGGACATGAATAGCGAATTTGGGCATTTATAGCATTTCACGCTCCAATGTATATGTGGTATGCAATTCTATTTCAAATGCTTTTTCAAATTAAAAACTAATTTTTTATTTTAAATTACCAATTATATACTCCATCAACTGCCATAATAACCAAACCTCTTTTACAATGTAATCAAATTTTATGCCTACGTTAATAACTATCGCGACATAAAGTTAATATGAATTAAAACTAATTTTTTATTCTAAATTATCAATTATATACTCCATCAACTACCATAATAACCATATATCTTTTATAATGTAATCAAATTTTATACATACGTTAATAACTATCGCGACATAAAGTTAATATGATGGTTCAATGTGGTCAAAATGGCAAATATGTAAATAAAAATCAAGAGATCAATGGATAGATTACTGTTGCTATCTTTAGCACACTCCTATACTTGGTCTCAAATTTGAAACCAAGTATAGCACAATGCTATATTTTTAGAATTGCCACAACTTTTAACACCCGATTGGAGCACTCCACTGCTATAATTATAGAATTAGAACAACTTTTAACAGTCCATTGGAGATGCTCTAAGATTGGACTCTCTTAGGAAATTTGAGGAGCAAACATTAGTTTTGATGTCAATGAATATTCTCTTGCATAGACTCTATGCAATGTATTGTATTCCTTTTCCTTTGAAATGAATATTTGTATTGCCTGTCATAGTTTATAATTTGAGGCTGCGTGGTCAATATATGGGCTTTGAATAAGAATCATGACATGCCTATTTAGTATTTATACAAGAGGTAAAATATAATTTACATATATACCAAGCTACACTGATGCAGCATTAGAAACATGAGTTTGTTCACAAGCCAAGCCCAACCCTAGTGCAATAACCTAATGAGCTCTGTTCACCGATGACAATGCATAACTTGCCAAATTTAGGTGAAGCTCTAACACTGTGATCCCCAACTCAGCTGTCACTGAGCCGGATATAATATAAGGCTTTCTGTAAAGTGTTATTTTTGGGAACTTAAGTCATGATATTGATTTCCAAAAAGGTTCAAATGACCAACAAAAGACGCCTGTGGCTAAATAAGCAAAATATAAAATGAAATTTATAAAATGAAGCACTGGAGGGCCTCAATTGTTCCATCTTTCTTGCTATAGATTATAGAATCCTAAAACGGATCAAGAAACACAGTTCTTGATGTAGAAGATCAACCAACTCTAAACGTTATCGACAGAGTTCTTACGAAGACCTACGTAAAGAATCTCAGAGGTTTCAAAAGGAACGCTGATGTCTTGCATCCCAGTACAGTAAACACCACCAGAACCATCCAATATAATAGAGCAGTACAACAAGCTCAACTTGTAACTGAAATGTGGCATCAGTTTTGGCTTTTTGAGGAACCCCCTGAGCTTGTATCTTCGTCCATTCAAAATTAGAAACATCTCATTCCAATTCGCTTGGAGTGTTTAGACTTGAGAGATGCAAGTATATAAGCTAATTTTATACTCCGTCGTTTTATCAGCTCACATCTACTCAAAACTCTATCTGTTTCCAAGTTTTTTGGATTATTTTTCACTATGAAACACATCTACACAAACTGTCACCACAAAATGTTCTGCAAAGGTGTAATAAGAGCATCAAAGCCCTGCACAACACTAGATTCAGCATTCGGAAAATCAGACATTGACCCAGCTTGTTTGTAGTTTCAGCAATACAATTATTTGTAAAACTAGGAAAAAATCATATCCCACCAAAGCCAATTCAGAAGATAATTTAAAGCATCAAAGTCATAATAGCAAACAATTTTAAGAGATTATAAATGGTAGATAAGTAGTTCTTGTGCTGAAATAAATTGTCAAGAGAAAATCATCTTACTCATCATTTCTGCTTGATGCTGAAGGATCCAATTGAAGTTGCCGGCGATCCGAATTCCTCCAAATCACACTCAACTTCCACAGAAGTCCCTAAACCATACCCCACTTCCACAGATAACAATTCCTCCATTTCCAGTGCTTCAAAATCAACAGAAACTTTGTCCTTCCTTTTTCCCTTACCTAAACAGGACACATTTAGAGTCTCTTGTTCACTTTTAACATTTAACTCTTCCTTCAATCGCTGGGAACAACCACCTGAGACTGCTGGACCTCATAATTTGATGAACTTTTTGTTTTGCTCTCGTCTAAGACCTGTTTGGGTGAATCGACTACAGCTTTGTCGTCGACATCCACTGTCGCATCGGAAGGTTCAACTACAGGAGAATTTCTGGAGCTTCTCCTTGGTCGGGGATCGGGGAGTTGGTTACGCTGCCGGAATCCATGGCGGCGACTGGAATGAGTCGTGACTCGTGTGGGAATTAGAGTCCCATTTGTTGATAAGCATTTTTGGAGAGATCAGAATCATAGCGAGGCATGTCAGTTACAGAAATGGTGTCAATCAAAAGTCCCAACTGCTGTGATTCGGTGAGTGATTCCACCGGGAGTGGCAGATTGAGGCCGAGATTTGGTTCTGACGTGGATGGCCCGGTCTTGACCTCAGACAGTAGTTGATCGGTGGTCGATAACCCTACCATTGTTACGCGACGCCAAGAGAGAATGGGAGAGAGAGATGAAGGAATGACGAAAGGAAGGTACGGAGTAATGGTTTCTATTTTTGAAATTTAAATTTATCTTTATTATTGTTTAGCCCCCATTGTTTGTAAGGACGGGGAGCCTTGGCACAACGGTAAAGTTGTCGCCGTGTGACCAGGAGGTCACGGGTTCGAGTTGAGTCGGGGAAACAACCTCTTGAGGCTGCGTACAATAGACCTCCAAAGTGGGTTCGATCCTTTCTCGGAACCCCCCGCATAGCGGGAGCTTTGTGCATTGGACTGCCTTTTTTTTTGTTTGTTTGTAAGGAGGTGAGTCTATTACATAAGATTATAGGATCACTTCCTTCTGCTGCCTCGAACATTTTGTTCATCTTCTCGGTCTACGAGAAGTCATTGCATTCATGAACTTCACTTCCCTACATCCCGTAAATACTTATCTGTCTCAAAACCACCCACTCTCCTAGAGGTTGCTTCATTCCCTTGTCTGCATGCATTAGTAGTCTTATGCCGGCTTGGAAGAATTTTGTTACCACCGATCATCCATAAGCTGCCGACACTCTTCACACAACCCTGAGCTACATTAACGTGTTGTAAGCAATTTGGTACTGTGGGTGGATTCTTCATTTCTATTTGAAGATCAATCACATAAATTCCTTTCACATTGTTCCTAGTTTAGGATATTCACAGCGGCTAAAATATTTAATTCAATACCTACATGCATGTTGTCACCAATTAACCTTCACCTAGGTAGTGTTGATCTCCAATAGGAGCTACCCAGAGATGAATATTCAATCTATTCATAATTAATAATGATCACAATGGATTACGATCCATTTGAAGAAGGTACCTCGGATCTGATAGCTTATAAGTTGATAGGCTACATTCTAAAGCAAGATGCTAATAAACGTAAATGATACATATGAAAGTTAAATAAGATTAAGTGATTGTTTCTAAGCTTATTTTGAGATGGAAAAAGTTGGGATATTGCTGCTAGTTGGTTATTTATGAAGAGTAAAACAGCAACCTTTTATCCTTACGGCCAAAGAAATCACTGGTTTGATTCCTTCCTTTTCTTCTTAGGTGCTAGGTTAAAGTCTCCATTCTACATTTCCTGGATTTTATCTTCCTTGAAGCAAGGTCAACCTGTGTTTCTGTCAACGTGCATGACAGGTGCCATTTTTGGGTTATAAATATATAGTGAAAGAAGCATGAACTCTACCAAATAAGGTAAACATGTCTAACATGTTTTCAAAATGATTATTCTGGGAACACTTTATATCTTGTATTTGACGTGCCTCCAGTCATGTAGTTTAATTTACTTTCTTAGATTGGGAATCCATGAGGACAGAAATTGATGTCAAGTGATAATCTTTTGCATAGATTCTATGCAACGTCTTGTTGCCCCTTTTCAGAAAATAAATATTTATCTATATTACCTGTCCTAGGCTCCTAGCATATACTTGTTAAATGGCATGGCTGTGCTTTTGTGGGTTATAAAGGAATATTGATGTACCGGATTAGAGCGTAGTTTTTGGGGTTTACGTTAAAAACTTGGATATGTAGGTATATTTAAGTATGGTGGTCACACTTTCGGCCATTCCCTCTTTTTCCCTTCTGCTGCCTCTAACATTTGTTCTTCTTGGTACTTTTATAGCTCCATGGACGGTGGTTATACCCCTGAAAGAGCTTCTTCATGCTGCAAGACCATTGGATCATCTTCATTCGTGTCAACCATTAACTCATACGGATGATAATAGTCACCAGGTCCATGGATTTTTAAATTGTAAATTGGTTACAAGGGTGGCTGTTTATTCTGGTAACGATTTTTTGTGGCTACTTGCTTGATGTGCAACAATATGCAGGTCAGGCCACAGGTTACAGAAAGATCAATTAATAAGGGCCTCTGAATGGTGAAAGTTTATGATGCTCATGTTAAGAGTTATCGAATCCTAGATGTGGTTGGTTTTTCTCCTTGTGAGCTGGAAGTAGTGACTATTCTGGAACTTCTGCCTCCATTTTGGACCATGAGACTCAATTCCAGGTATGTTATATGCCGTTGGGGATTCAATCAGTGTTTTCCTCATTTAGTTCCACACTATCTTTAAGAGAAACAATCGTAAGATTTGACGCGAATCGTGTTTGACCAGATTTTAGATATGTAGTTAATGTTGCAACTTCTTTTTGTCTTTTGATCCATATCCTCAGTCTGCAATGCTAGTTCTCTAAGAGTCTCCGCATGAGATGCCAAATACCAAGTCATCTGAAACTGAAACTATTTGCTTTCATTGCTAAAATCTGCGACATTTCTTAACAGGGTGCCCTTTTGGCCTGCCCAGCTTTATGAGAGAGTGTAGTCACTGAAAAGAGGTAAGCAACACGAAAACTATTTATTTTTCTAGGTAAGTGAATATCACTAAGAAATCCTGCTTGTTATGCACTCTTCGATTCTGCAAATATTACAACCGAAAACCCTTCATTTTACCCCCTGTCAGCATGTTTACTTGCTCCGTGTTTCACACTATATTAGTGTTTTTTCTCTCCAATATTCCATATTCATGATAGGAAGAATAATATGCAGTTGACATTAATTAGCTGTGGTTAGACAAATCGTGAGTCTGAATTGAAGTCTTGAAAATTGACCAGATCTCTCATGTCTGCCTTGCATCAGAGACCTGGTTAATTTTGAAGGATATCCAATTATCCTTTACTAATTGCCTCAAAGTCCTGGCCCTGTCACGTGAGAAAGGTCTAATCCTAAGGCTCTGAATCTTTTGTCTAATTACTCCATGGTTTTCTGAGCTCTTGAGATGCAATTTATGTAAATGTTCCAACTTGCAATTTTACTAATTTCTAAGTGGTTGGGCCAAGTGGTAAGAAGCTTTTGACCTTAGGGAGGGCCTCTGATTACACAACCCGGACCGTAATTGAGTGAGCAATCTCTCTCAAGCCAAAGTATGGTACTCTAACCGTGGAATGGCTAAGTATGGAATTCATTGTCTGACTGTAACCAATTTGAGAAGTCTGATTTTATGTGAGGATACCAGCTGGCGTCAACTCTTTAGTAAGTTCAGTCTTCTAGTGATCTCAGTTTTCTATCATCTGTATGTTAAGTGTCATCCTTTTAACATAAATACCATAAATAGCACTACTCCCAAGTGTTCTGAGGGGACTCTAACTCAAGTTTAGCGTGTCAGTGGGAGGCTCAAGTTTAGCGTTTCATGAATGTCTGTGTTAATCTTCGTGCTTACTTTTCTGTGTTCACTGGGGAATTGAAAACGTGAATCCATCTCAGGTCCTTCCCAAGCTTAACTTTACGTTCCTTCTGTACATTCTGCAGAACGACGCTGGCAATATTATTAGCCAAAATTTGCAGTTTGGTAGATGCACGTGGTAGCTTCTGAATCAGGAAACTAAGATTGATCTTCCCTAAGTGATCATTGTCCCTTTTTTTGAGGTAAATGATCGTTGTCTATTCCTGCTGAAAACGGAATTCAAGGAAACGTAAAAGGATACACCATACACTCAGGTTCTGTCCAATTGTCCGACTGCTCTTTGAGATCTGATTCCCCTGAAATTTCCTGGCAGATAATAGCTGCAACTGGACTTCTTGAGGCCACGGAGAATGTCATATCCATGGGTATCAGCTTGAAATGCATTTCTGGTACAAACTCAACTCACTGATAGGTTATTGCTCATAAAGTTGCGATGCGAACTTGGTATTTTGCTCTAAACTAGAAGAGGCCTTACATTCTCCCAAGTCCCAAGTACTTTGTAAGTTGCCATCTGTACTTCTTTTTTTGACATCCTCATCTCTATTTTCGCTTCAGCAGTCCTATTCTGCTTACTGCAAATCAGCAAGTTCCAAGAAGGAAAAATGACACGACGACTATTGATGACATGTATGTGTGTTCCAAGCATTTTATCCATAAAATAAAATAACACAGCTCCTGAAACAAAAACACAGAGCTCAATCCATAAATTCCCCGTTATCATACCCAAAAACCATCCCTAAATCCCGCAAAACCTAACCCTTAACCCATCCTCAAATCCCCCATAATCGAACCCACAAACTATCCCTAAATCTCCCAGAATCGGACCCTACATCATGAAGTTTTATACTTTAAATCGAGCTCCGATGCATAAACACTATTTGGGTTTGCGTCAAATCAAACCCTTAAGTAACGAGAATGGATATTTCAGAGGGCGAATTCTTTGGTTTTGCTGCTCTGCATTTTGATTGGGACTTGAGAGTCTTTTTCTGTACATTTTGTTTCGGTGCGTTCTTCAATTAATTGACTTTGGGCAATATTTATGTGATGTTAGATTGGTTTAACTTAGTGGGATTGTGATAGTCAGATGTGTGTGTGAGAGAGAGAACACAGAGGACTATTATGAGGGAGGGTGGTGATAGAGGCTGTAGGTGGTTGGGCAAATGACAGTATTGGCCCTCACTTGTGCTGACGTGGTTAACTTCAAACCATTTTATTTTATTTCTTTTGAGAAAAAAACCTGTTTTTATTAACGTTGTTAGTAAGTAGAGCACGATGTCTCAAATTTTAATACCGTGTGTACTTCAATGTCAAAATTGATACTGTCTGTACCTATGTGTCGATTGTATCAAACTGTAAGGTAGCTAAGTGTCATTTTTCTTGATTTTTTATAATATTTTACAATATTGTGAACACAATTAGAAAACATTAAAATTCACATAGATGTACTTTGATCATGACGAAAATATAAAAAATTGCAATAAAACCAATAAGACCAATTCACTCAAACGAAACCAGTTCATTTTGATGATTTGGGCATGATTTTCAGGTCATTGGGTTGGTTTTGATTAATGCTTACCTATCTAATTAAATATAGATTGGACGCTAAACTCTCCTCTCAAATCGTTCGTACTGGAATGTGAGACCATCTATTAATCACATTATGAAAAATAAGAAAAGTTGCTTCCATAGTTTTTTATCAATCTTTTATTTACACCAACAAAACATAAATTGCAACAAAATTTGGCCAAGCATTATTCTGCTCAAGCTTGGCTCATCATGGAAGCTATAAACTGTGATCAAGCACGTCTCATCGAAATGATCACGAACCCAGCTGTTACTGAGCCAAATACCAGGCTCTCCACGAACTGTTATACGCTACTATGGGCACTATCGTTAGTTTAGTTGCAGGGTCCAAAAAGGTTCAAAATACGCTTGTGGATAAACAAGCAAAAAATAAAATAAAATATATAAAGTGAAGCCCCAGAGGGCCCTAATTGTTCCATTTTTCCTGCTATAGAAGCCTAAAAATATTTCAAGGATTGCAGTTCTGAATGAAGAAGATCAGTCAGAACATGTAAGCAATTTTCGACAGATTTCTTATGAAGAAACATGTAAAGAAGCTCAGGGGCTTCAAAAGGATCACCGGGGTCTTGCCCTCCAGTACAGTAAGCACCACCAGAGTCATCCAATAAGGTAGTTCCACAATGTAGCAGTACGACAAGGTTAAATTATAACAATAAACCAAATTATACTCCATTGTTTTATCAGCATGCATCTACATAAAAATATATGTATGTTTCCAATAGTTTTGGATCATTTTTCACTACTAAGCAAGTCTACACACTGCCACCAAAACACTGCAATGGTGCAATAACAGCTTCAAAAACCCTTTACAATTCAAAAAACTCGGCATTGGGAAATAAGCAGAACTAACCCAGATCGTTAGTAACTGTTTCATCAGTACATTTATTTGTAAAAATATGGGGGGGGGGGATACATATCCCACCAAGAACAAGTCAAAATAATAGTTATGAAACAGCAAAGTCATGATAGCCAAACAATATTAAGAGATTCAAAATGACAGCAGAAGTATTTTTGTGAACTGAAAGAATTGTCAAGATAAAACCACCTTACTCATCATTTCTGCTTGATGTAGAGCTGCCGGATTCATCTGATAACTCCTCCAGATCATCTTCCATTTCCACAGGAAAAAAGTCCCCTAAATAGTACTTAACCTTCACAGGAAACGGTTCTCCATTTCCAGGGCTTCAAATTCAACCTCCCTCTCTGGCTTACCTAAACTGGACCCATTTAGCGGCTCTTCTTCACTTTTAATCCTTACCTCTTCCTTCACCTCAATTTTTCCGGAAAATTCCTCCAGTGACCCCTGAAAGTGGTCGGTCGATGAACTTTCCTCTTTGATTTTGGCTAAGGACTTCTTCAGTAAAGCGACAGCAACTTTGTCGAATTCGATATCCACCACCGTCGCATGAGCAGGTTCAATTAAAGGAGAATCTATAGATGATCTCCTCGGTCGGGGACAGGGAAGACGGTTGCGCTGCCGGAATCCATCGTGGCGGCTGCAGTTAGTCGGGAAAGAACTAGGGCCCCATTCGTTGATAAGTTCCAACGGCGGCTGGTCTGTGGATGATTCCACCGGGAATTCAGGATTGATTTCGTGTTTCGATCCCGAAGACGGCTCCGGCTTTACCTTAGACGGTGGTTGATCGGTGGTCGATTGCGTTGCCATTGGTACTTAACGATGAGAGATAATGGAAAGAGAGACGAAGGAATGACCGGAGAAAAGATATGGTTTCAGTTTTTGAAATTATTATTTATATTTTATTATACTTTTGCCCATTTGCAAGGAGAATACATTAACCCCCTCTTTTCTTATGAATAGCTGTCATTTGTTTTATTATTATTTTGATTTGATAATTAAATTATTTCCTTTTTTTCATTGACTGTCATTATTTTATAGTCCATTATTGATTATCATGCTTATTTTATTGACTTAATTTATTTCCAACTTTTTATTAATTATCATTAATTTGTACCATAATAATAGAGTAATTTCTGGCAGAGAAAATTCACTTAATTAGACTTGTAATTAAAATTTACATTAGCCAAAAAAGTAACTAATCTAAATATTTCGCCTTAGAGATTCATGGAGCCGTTGGCACTTGGGACGGCGTGTTTTAAAGAACAATATTACTATGGTATAAATTAATAACATTCAGTGAAAAGTTAGAAATAACTTACTTCTCCTGTTCAGAAATTAGAGTTCATATTTCATTTTTGGTTGCCAGAAATTACTCTGTTATTATGGTATAAATTAATGATAATGAATGAAAAGCTGGAAATAATTTAGTTATTCAATAAATGAAAAGAAGCATGATTACTATTGGACTATAAAATAATGACAGTCCATGGAAAAAGGAAATAATTTAATTATTAATCAAATTAATAATAAAACAAATTACAGCAATTCATAACAAAAGAGGGTTAATGTAGTCTCCTTACAAACAATAGGGGCAAAAGTATAATAAAATATAAATAATAATTTCAAAAACTGAAGCCATTTCATTTCTCCAGTCATTCCTTCATTTCTCTTCCATTCTCTATCGTCGCCGCGTAACAATGGGAAGGCAATCGACCACTGATCAACCACCGTCTAAGGTGAAGTCAGAGCTGTCTTGGGAATCAGATCATGAAATCGATCCTGAATTTCGGGTGGAAACATCCAGCCGCAATCGGGACTTATCAACGAATGGGGCCCTAGTTCCTTCCTGACTCACTCCAGCTCCCACAATGGTTTCCGGCAGCGCAACCGTCTTCCCGGTCCCCGACCGAGGAGATCACCTAAATTCTCCTTCAATTGAACCTGCTGATGCGGCGGCTGTGGATATCGAATTCGGCAAAGTTGCCATCGCTTTACTCAAGAAGTCCTTAGCCGAAATCAAAGAGGAAAGTTCTTCGACCGACCCCTTACAGGGGTTTCAGGAGGAATATTCCGGCAAAGTTGAGGTGAAGGAAGAGGTAAGGATTAAAAGTGAAGAAGAGCCGCTGAATGGGTTCAGTTTAGGTAAGCCAAAGAGGGAGGATGAATTTGAAGCCCTGGAAATGGATGAGAATCTGTTTCCTGTGGAATACTATTTAGGGGACTTTTTTCCTGTGGAAATGGAGGATGATCTGGAGGAATTGGGTTCACCGGCAACTTCAGATGATTCCAGCAGCTCTACCTCAAGCAGAAATGCCGAGTAAGGTAGTTTTATCTTGACAATTTCTTTCAGTTCACAGAAATACTTATTGTTCTTGCCGGGATATGGTCCCCCCCCCCATATTTTTACAAATAAATTTATTGTTGAAACAGTTACTAATGATCTGGGTTAGTTCTGCTTTTCCCAATGAATTTTTGCATTGTTAAGGGTTTTTGATGCTGTTATTGCACCAGTACATAACATGTTTTGGTGGCAGTGTGTAGACGTGCTTACTTATGATCCAAAAAAGTTGGAAACATATAGATTTTACGTAGATGCGAGTTGATATAAAACAATGGAGTAAAATTTGGTTTATAGTTAATATGTAACCTTGTTGTAATGCTACATTGTGGAACTACCTTATTGGATGACTCTGGTGGTTCTTACTATACTGAAAGGCAAGACCTCAGTGTTCCTTTTGGAGTGCCTGAGCTTCTTTGCACGGTTGCTCGTAAGGAATCTGTTGCGAACATAAAGAGTTGGTTGATCTTCTTCAGCCAGAACCCCGCTTCTTGACTTATTTTTTTGGGATTCTACAGCAGGAAAAATGGAACAGTTAGAGGCCCTCCAGGGCGTCACTTTATATATCACATTTTTTTGCTTATTTATTTATTAGCGTCTTTTGAACCTTTTTGGACCGTTCAATATCATGACTATTGCCCATAATAGCATTTAGCAGTTTGTGGAGAGCATGGTATCTGGCTCAGTAACAGATGGGTTCGTAATCATTTCTCTTTATAGATAAGTCAAGCTCGATCACAGCTTTGTAGCTTCCTATGATGGGTAAGCATGAGCAGAATGATGCTTGGCCAAATTTGGCCTGTTTGGTATTGCCGCCCGTGACCTGAGCTTGTTAGGTCGTTCCATTAGGGCCGGGCTTGGCTTGTGATCAAACTCATGCTTACTAATTTTGCATAGTGTTGCTTGATGTGTGTGTGTGTAAATTAGATGTTACATCTTGCATATAGGCATGCCACGTGGTGGGGCTAGCCCCAATGAATACCTTCTCCATTGTGAGACACAATCGGGGAGAAACACAGCCACACAACCTTCGTCTCTCACTTATCCAAAGAAAGTGAAACAACGACTTCGTCTCTCTCTCTCTCTCTCTCTCTCTCTCTCTCTCTCTCTCTCTCTCTCTCTTCCGTCGAAGCCACGAAGGGACCGAAAAAGTCATCTTCTCCGGCGCCGGTGAAGGCTCTCTGCTGCTCCACCGCCCCAGCCGCGTCGGGATTCCTCCTCCACGAATCCGCCACACATCCCGAACCCGAGTCGAACCGTATTGACCCGGGTATTTCGCCCATTCTGCCGAGTCGAGGTAACGTAGAATGTAACCCACATAAAATCTTATAACAATGTAACCTGTCACCACCCCCGTTGAGACTGGTGCCAAGCTCGGGGGGGGGGGGGGGGGGGGGTCTGACCCGCCAGTTCCTGATCCTACTTTATACAGAAGTTTGGCAGGTGCACTGCAGACTGCAGTATCTCACATTCGCTCGCCCCGAGCTATCTTATGCCGTACAACAGATATGCTGACTCTCGTGAACCTCATTTTCATGCACTGAAGCGCATTCTCCGTTATGTACGTGACACTCTTGATCACATATTTCCAATCTTTACATCGGCTCCCACCAGTCTTGCCGCCTATACTAATGCTGACGGGGCCGGCTGCCCTGATACTCGCCGATCCACCTCTGGGTATTGCGTTTTCTACGGTGACAACCTTCTCAGTTGGTCTTCTAAGCCGAATATCGTAGAGGTTCTAATGCCGTCTCTAAGTTGTGTTGCTTCGCAATCTTCTGATTGAGCTCCGGGTCCCACCGCCTCCTGCCTTCGTTGTGTGCTGTGACAACGTGAGTGCCGTTTACCATTCCGGTAACCCGGTCCATCATCATCACAATGGACTATGATCCATTTAATGAAGTTAGCGATAATCCGGTAGCCTATACGTTGATGGGGTATTCTAAAGCAGGATGCTAATAAAGGAAAATAAATACATGAAAAGTTAAAACAAATTCTAGTTTTTTGATACTTATCCTGAAATGGAAAAAGTTCTCTCTCTTTCTTTCTTTCTTTCTTTCTTTCTTTCTTCTTCTTTTTTTTTTTTTTTTTTTTTTTTTCGTTTTTCTTTTTTTTTTCTTTTTTTATAATTATTTATCCATTTAATATTTGTATGAATTGAATTAGAAAAAGTTAGAATGCTGCCTGCTAGTTCTATTTGCGAAGAATAAAGCGACAACCCGTTGTTCCTAACGGCCAAAAAAATCACTAGTTGATTCCTTTACTTCTTGTTAGGTGTAAGTTTAGCGTCCCCATTCTAGAGTTTCTGGAATTTCTTTTCTTTTGAAGTAAGGTCAACCTGTGGGTTTGTCTACGTGCTTGACATGTGGCATTTTTGGGCTATGAACTTATAATGAATGAAGGATCAAAAGGCAAACTTGTCTGATGAGTTGGAAACGATCATTATGGGAACACTTGATGACACACTTTGGATATGCCTCTAGCCAGATTCTATTGATTTACTTTCTAAGAGACTAAGAGTGGACTCTCTTAGGAAATTTGAGGAAACATCAGTTTTGATGTTAATTAATATTCTCTTGCATAGACTCTTATGCAATGTCTTGTATTCCTTTTCCTTTGAAATGAATATTTGTATCACCTGTCATAGCATTAATTTGAGGCTGCCCGGTCAATAAATGGGCTTTGAATTTTAAATCATGGCATGCCTAATTAATATTTATACAAGAGGTAAATTATAATTTACATATATACCAAGCTACACTGATGCAACATTAGAAACATCAGTTTGTTCACAAGCCAAGCCCAAAGTGCAACAACCTAATGAGTGCTGTTCACCGATGGCAATACCTAACAGGCCAAATTTAGGGGAAGCTCTAACACTGTGATCACCAACCCAGCTGTCACTGAGCCGGATATAATATAAGGCTCTCTGTAAAGTGTTATTACGTGAACTATACATAGTTAAGTCATGATATTGAAAATAAAATAAAATGAAAATTCTAAAGTGAAGCACTGGAGGACCTCAATTGTTCCGTCTTTCCTGATATAGAATCCAAAAATAAATCAAGAAACACAGTTCTTGATGTAGAAGATCAACCAACTCCTAACGTTCTCGACAGAGTTCTTACGAAGAGCTACGTAAAGAAGCTCGGAGGTTTCAAAAGGAACGCTGCGGTCTTGCATCCTAGTACAGTAAACACCACCAGAATCATCAAATATAATAGAGCAGTACAACACGCTCAAATTGTAACTGAAACGTGGCACCGGTTTAGTCTTTTTGAGGACCCCCCTGAGTTTGTATCTAATAGTTGTAGGACTCGTCTTGTAATTACTAGAGGACTAATTTGTGTAAATAGGGATGTAATTACCTATTTAAAGGTGTGAATAGTCAATGAATAACTACGGAAGATTTCTCTCACTTTCATGGTATCAGAGCCAGCCGCTGCCGCCGTTGTTGCACACCTCCTGTGCACTGCCGCTGCTGCCTAAGCGCTTCGGTCTGCTCCCTGTTGCTTCCGCACTCTCTCTCGCTCTCCCCCTTCGCGTTGCACTCCGCAACGCCGCTCGTCCTCAAACCCGCTGCCCAATGCGGCGGTGTCTCACCTGATCGTCAAACCCAACTGGTACGATCGTCCCTCTTCTCTGCCTCTGTCACGGATCTACCATCGATCCCCAGGCCACAGCTGCTGTCTCTTCTCTGCTTCGGGTCGTCTCGCTTCGGGTCGTCTTCTCCAGAGCCCTAGCTCTCTGTTCCCGATCGTGCAGCACCGCCCTTCAGGTCGTCTTCTCCAGAGCCCTAGCTCACTTTTCCCGATCGTGCAGCACCGCCTCCGGTCGCATCTCATCGTTGTGCATACTGATAAACCAAAAACCTGCAATTTCTCACCCGGCGATTTGAATTGATTCTGATAAATTGAGGCACAACAATTGAATCGATTATCAATAGAAAAGGGGAGAACTGATTCTGATAAACTGAGGCACATCAATTGCAATTGAGGCACAACAATTAAATTGTTCAAGATTCTCTAACGACGGCGCCGAAGTAGCCCCGATTGCTCACTGCTCTCACTTGGAGAAAGTGACTTTTGTCTTTTGTGAGATTCATCAGTTGTGGTAGTTGTGGGTAACTTTTGTGATTTCAGGCTTTGTAACTGTGGGTCACTTTCCAAGCACCACGTGGGTAACTTTGTGACTCCTTACCATCAGTTTGAGTTGGCCTTGTTTGGGTGGAATTTTAACTGCGGTCAGAAAGTAATAATTTACTTAAGGTAGTATTGTTTTTTGAGATTTTTTGTGAAAATCTGCTTCTCTTCGTAATCATTCGTCATGTCGACCGCCAATCAAACCGTTTCTCCTCCCCAAGCACGCTCACGCAATAGTAATCGTCGTCAGTGTGGACGAAAAGGTCGGGCACAGACTCAGCAGCACCCACAGCAACACCCTGCCTCCCCTCACGACAACTGGGTGTGGTGTCCTGCCCCATCGTCCCCGACTGCTCAGTCGGGCCCATATCCCCCGACACCGGGTTGGACACAGTCAGGACCCTCTCAGCCTACAATTACGTCAGGTATTCTTGGTCCAGCAGGGCCTCACAGTCGCTTCTGCCTACCCGTCTGCTACTGATTTGGGATCTCCGTTCTCTGGCATGACACTCAACGTTCCGGATCAGACTTTGTATCTTGATTCCGGCGCATCTGCTCATCTCACTCCGCAGTCAGGTATACTCTCCTCTCTCTCGTCATCTTGTCATTTTCCTAACATACTTGTGGGAAACGGCTCTAGCATTCCTGTGAAAGGATCTGGCAATCACACTCTTACCACCAACTCCCGTTCCCTTCACCTTAGAAATGTCTTACTCACCCCAAACGTTATAAAAAACCTAGTTTCTGTTCGTCAATTCACTACTGACAACAATGTTTCCGTTGAGTTTGACCCTTTTGGTTTTTCTGTAAAGGACCTACAATCGGGAGCTCTTTTACAGAGGAGCAACAGTTCGGGTGATCTCTATCCATTCTAGTCTGTCCCACCACCGTCGTCTGCTGTCTCTTTTGCTGCCTTTCCTGCTTCTGTTTGGCACAACCGCCTTGGTTATCCCGGGCGTCTAGTTTTAGATTCGCTTCGTAGTAGTCATTTCATTTCTTGTAGTAGGCATAATTCAGAAGCTCTTTGTCATGCTTGTCAAATTAGTAAACACGTGCGTTTGCCTCTTTCACCATCTACTTCTTCTACTTCTAGTCCATTTGACATTGTTCACAGTGATCTATGGACATCTCCGGTCTTAAGTAAATCGCACTACAAATACTACCTACTACTATTAGATGACTATACCCATTTTCTCTGGGTTTTCCCACTTAAATAGAAAAGCGAAGCGATATCAAAATTTAAACAATTCACTACCTTCGTACAAACTCAATTTTTGAGCGACCCATCAAAACTTTTCAATGTGACCTTGGTGTAGAATTCGATAATGGCTCTTTTCACTCTCACGCCATTAATCATGGACTGTCTTCCGGTTTGCGTGTCCTCAGACGTCATCTCAAAATGGCAAAGCTGAACGCATGATTCGTCGAATCAATGACATCAGTCGTGCCCTCCTAGCTCAGGCCTCCCTTCCAGCCTCTTTCTGGGTTGAGTCTCTTCTGACTGCTGTCTACCTTCATAACATTCTTCCCACTAAAGTCCTTTGCAACAATATTCCTACTGTTGCTCTCTACCATCGCTCACCATCCTGTGAGCATCTCCGCACGTTCGGATGCTTGTGTTACCCGAACCTCTCTGCCACCTCACCTCACAAGCTTGCACCACGCTCTGTTCGATGTGTCTTTCTGGGCCTCTGGGGTACCCTCTTAATCATCGTGGGTACAGGTGTCTAGACTTGAGTACTGGTCGGGTTCACACTTCCCGTCATGTCACATTTGATGAGACGGTGTTTCCTTTCTCCACTCCTGGGTCTGTGTGTCCCTCTGTTCACAGGACGTCTGATCCCGATGACAGTTTTCCGTCTCCCCTTTTCACTCATCGTGCTCATAACCCTGTGGCACACACACCCTCACCCACCCCTACTAGGGCATCCACATCACCACCCTCACCTACTAGGGCACCCACACAGCTTTCCCCGTCCAGGACCCTTGTGGAACCTTTTCCTCAGCACTACGTCCGTCGATCTGTGTCCACTCGCCCTCCTCCTGTACCCTCTGTGCCTATGTTACCCGACTCCCCTGAGTCACCCACACCGAGCCCAGTGGCCACTTCTCCTCCCCATCTCTCTCCTCAGATGACTACCAGATCCATTCATGGCATAGTCAAACCAGTCACCCGTCTCACTTTAGCGGCCCAGCCACCAGACCGAATCTCGCCCCTTCCCAAATCCCCCATCCTAGCCTTGTCGGATCCTCACTGGAAAGCGGCCATGGATGATGAGTTTGGAGCTATGGTTACGAACCACACTTGGGATCTGGTTCCTCGCCCGGCAGGAGCTAATGCTCTGCGATCTATGTGACTCTTTCGCCACAAGTTTCGCGCTGATGGTAGTTTGCAGCGCTATATGGCGCGATTGGTAGCTAATGGGAAGTCCCAGATGATTGAAATTGATTGTGAGGAGACTTTCAGCTCGGTTGTCAAACCGACCACCATCCGTACCGTTCTCAGCATTGCCGTCACGCGCTCTTGGCCTATCCGTCAGCTGGATGTCAAGAACGCTTTTCTTCATGGTGATCTCTCTGAGACGGTATACATGCATCAGCCCCCTTGCTACCGCGATACACGCCATCCTGACTTTGTTTGCCGGTTACGCAAATCCTTATATGGTCTGAAGCAGGCTCCCCGTGCTTGGTTTCAGCGATTTGCCACCGTCCTCACACAGACTATCGGTTTCTCTGGTTGCTCGTGTGATGAGTCTCTCTTCGTCTACAGTCGTGGCTCGGACATCGTCTACCTCCTGCTCTATGTGGATGATATCGTCATCACTGGGTCGTCTCCGGTTGTCTTGGATCAGATTGTCTCCCAGCTCTCTGGAGAGTTTGCTATGACTGACCTGGGCCATCTGCATCACTTTCTGGGCATTGCTGTCACCCGTGATTCGTCTGGCCTGTTCCTGTCTCAACATCAGTATGCGACCGACATTCTTCGTCGTGCCTCTATGTCGACCTGTAAGTCTACGGCCACCCCTGTTCAGGTAGGAAGTAAACTCACAGCTACATCTGGCCCACCGGTTGCTGATCCTACATTATACCGCATCCTTGCTGGGGCCTTGCAGTACCTCACGTTCACTCGACCAGACATCCAGTATGCAGTTCAGCAGGTTTGTCTCTTCATGCATGACCCCCGTGAGCCGCACTTTCATGCCCTGAAGCGTATCTTGCGCTACATCAGTGGGACACTTGAGTATGGTCTCCGGCTCTCTGCCTCCGCTGCTGATTCCCTCACCGCCTACACTGACGCAGATTGGGCTGGTTGTCCGGACACGCGCCGCTCCACTTCTGGTTACTGTGTCTTCTATGGGGACAATCTTCTGAGTTGGTCGTCCAAGCGACAAGCCACGGTATCTCGTTCTAGTGCTGAGGCTGAGTATCGCGGTGTTGCTAACGCCGTCTCCGAACTCTGCTGGGTCCTGAATTTGCTTATTCAGCTTCGTGTCGCCCCGCCTCGGGCCACTGTCGTGTATTGCGACAATGTGAGTGCTGTCTATCTCTCTGGTAATCCTGTTCAGCATCAGCGCACTAAGCATGTTGAGATTGAGCTACACTTCGTTCGTGAGAAGGTTCGTATGGGTCAGCTTCGCGTGTTGCACATTCCAGCAGATTATCAGTACGCCGACATCTTCACCAAGGGTCTTCCTCGGCCCTTGTTCCAGCGTTTCCGTTCCAGTCTCAGTGTTGGCACGCCTACAGTTTCGACTGCGGGTGAGTAATAGTTGTAGGACTCGTCTTGTAATTACTAGAGGACTAATTTGTGTAAATAGGGATGTAATTACCTATTTAAAGGTGTGAATACTCAATGAATAACTACGGAAGATTTCTCTCACTTTCAGTATCATCGTCCAACAAATGAGAAACATCTCATCCCAATAATCTTGGACTGTGTTGAGACTTGTGAGATGCAAGTATATAAGCTAATTTTATACTCCATTGTTTTATCAGCACACATCTACCCAAAAACTCTTATCTGTTTCCAAGTGTTTTGGATTATTTCTCACTATGAAACACATCTACACAAACTGTCACCACAACATGTTCTGCAATGGTGTGTAATAAGAGCATCGAAACCCTACACAGCACTGAATTCAGCATTAGGAAAATCAGAGTATCAGACACTGATCCAGACCATTATTCGTTATTTCTAGTTTCATCAATACATTTATTTGTAAATCTAGGAAAACATCATATCCCACCAAAGCCAATTCAGAAGATAATTTAAAGCAACAAAGTCATAATAGTAAACAATCTTAAGAGATTTTAAATGGTAGATAAGTAGTTCTGTGTGCTGAAATAAATTGTCAAGAGAAAACCATCTTACTCATCATTTCTGCTTGATGCTGCAGGATCCAATTGAAGTTGGTGGCGATCCGAATTCCTCCAATTCACACTCAACTTCCACAGAAGTCCCCTAAATCATACTCCACTTCTAGAAAACAATTCCTCCATTTCCAGCGCTTCTAAATCAACAGAAATCTTGTCCTTCCTTTTTCGCTTATCTAAACAGGAGACATTTAGAGTCTCTTGTTCGCTTTTAACATTTAACTCTTCCTTAAATCGCTGGGAACAACTGCCTGAGACTGCTGGACCTCGTTTTTTTGATAAACTTCTTGTTTGCTCTCTTCTAAGACCTGTGTGAGTGAATCGACTACAGCTGTGTCATCGACATCCACCGTCGCATCAGAAGGTTCAACTACAGGAGAATTTCTGTAGGTTCTCCTTGGTCGGGGACCAGGGAGATGGTTACACTGCCGGAATCCATGGCGGCAACTGGAGTGAGTCGTGAGGGAATTAGAGTCCCATTTGTTGTTAAGCATTTTTGGAGAGATCAGAATCAGATCAATGCAGGTCAGTTACAGGAATGGTGTCAATCAAGAATCCCAACGGCAGCAATTTGGTGGATGAGATTCTGTTATGACGTGGATGGCTCGGTCTTGACCTCAGAGGGTTGTTGGTCGGTGGTCGATAGCCCTACCATTGTTACGCGACACCACGAGAGAATAGGAGAGAGATGAAGGAATGACGAAAGGAATATACAGAGTAATGGTTTCTGTTTTTTGAAATTTGAAATTTATCTTTATTACTGTTAAGCCCCCCTTTTTCAAGGAAATGAGTCTATTACATAAGATTATAGGTTCACTTCCTTCTGCTGCATCTAACATTTTGTTCTTATCGGTCTATGAGAACTCATTGCTTGCAAAAAAGTTCACTTCCCTACATCCCGTATATACTTATCAGTCACACAACCACCCACTCTCCTAGAGGTTGCTTCATTTCCCTTGTCTGCATACATTAGTAGTCTTATGTGTTGTAACATTTGGCACTGTAGGTGGATTCTTCATTTCTATTTAAAGATCAATCCTCAAATTCCTTTCACATTGTTCCCAGTTAGGGTATTCACAACAGAAAAAAAAAAAAAAAAAAAAATTAACGCAATACCTACATGCATGTTGTCAACGATTGACCTAGGTAATGTAGATCTCCCGTAGGGGCCACCCAGAGGTAAATATTCAATCTATTCATAGTTAAACATGGTCACAAGGGACTATGATCCATTTGAAGAAAGTAGCGAGGATCTGATAGAGTGATAGCTTATAAGGTGATAGAGTATCCTGAAGCAAATATGCTGATGAAGGTAAATGGGACATGTGAAAGTTACAGAAGATGAGTGATAATTTCCGAACTTATCTTGAAATGGAAAAAGTTGGGATATTGCTGCTAGTAGTTTATTTGTCAAGAGTAAAACAACAACGCCTTGCTCCTAACGGTGCAAGGCGTTAGGAGCTAGTAGCTTGATTCCTTCCTTTTATTCTTAGGTGTTAGGTTTACGTCTCCGTTCCACATTTCCTGGATTTTATTTATCTTCCTTTGAAGCAAGGTCAACCTATGGGTCTGTCAACGTGCATGACAGGTGCCATTTTTGGGTTCTAAACTTATAATATCATTCGGGAACACTTAATATCATGTGTTTGATGTGCCTCCAGTTATGTTATTGGGACTTCAGGAGGACATAAATTGATGTCAAGTGATAATCTTTTGCATAGATTCTATGCAACGTCTTGTTGCCCCTTTCACAAAATGAGTATTTATTTATATTACCTGTCGTAGCATATACTTGTTTACTGGCATGCTGTACTTTCGGGTTATAAAGGAATAATGATCTACCCGATCAGAGTATAGTTTTACGGGTATATGTAAAATACTTGGATATGTCAGTATATTTGAGCATGGAGGTTGCACTTTGGGTCATCCTCTCTTGTCCCCTTCTGCTGCCTCTTAACATTTGTTCTTCTTGGTATTATTATAGCTCCATGGACAGTGGTTATACCCCTGAAAGAGCTTCTTCATGCAGCAAGACCATTGGATCATCTTCATTCATGTCAGCCATTGACTCGTACGGATGATTATAGTCACCAGGTCATGTAAATTGGTTACAAGGGTGGCGGTTTATTTCTAGTAACGGTTTTCTGTGGCTACTTGCTTGATGTGCAACAATATGCAGGTTGCAGAAAGATCAACTAAGGGCATTTACAATGGATGTTTTGGTGAAACTTCTCAAAGTTTATGATACTTGTGTTAGAGTGATTGAACACTTGATGTGGTTTGTTCCTCTCTTTGTCAGGTGGAAGTAGTGACTACTCCTGGAACTTCTGCCTCCATATTGGACCATGAAACTGTTGGATATCATGTGTGAGCAGTTTGTCCCACATCGGGATGGTGGACATGAGGTTCATGGTTAATATAGTATGATTTGGGCCCTAACTCATAAGGTTGACCTTTTGGGTAAGTGGGTGTCCCGGATCATACTATGGTGCTCCTCTCTCGCGGTGCTTAATCTCCCTACAGAAACTCATTTCCAGGTAATGTTCAGGCCGACTGTAACCAGCGGCGGCTTCTCTTCCCCTCACTCAGGCGACCCCAGCGAACCCAAAGCAGCACCCTTCTCCCTCCCGACAGTTTCAAGCCGCCGCCACCATCTCAAATCACGCAGCAGAAAAGCAGCCGCCACCACCATCTCAAATCACGGCTCATCAATCCCCTCAAACTCCGGCAGTGTGGGGGTGTTTTCCGGCGAGTCTAAACTGCCTCTAACACCAATCCTTGGTGTTGAGGCCAATTGAAGTCCAATTTTCAGAATTGGGGAAGAACAACCCACCTAGGGTTTTTTTTTTTCGAAAATTTGTCAAATTGAAGAACAAGGCTATCGATTCAACTCTCGACGAAGAAGGAGGCATTGACGGGGACAACAAGGAGAGGCTAGGGCATTACTCAATTGGAAAAATTCAACGAAGAATTCGGCGTCCAAATCGGGTTCGTGTTGAAAATTTCTGCAATCTTTTCGTCGGTACTTCTAAACTCTCTCTTTAATTACGTGCTTTCTTAGCTTTATTTGTTGAATTGCTTTGTTAAAAGGAGTTGTTGAGTTGAATTGTTAAGTTGAATTTGTGGAATTGCTAGTTGTTGGACTTGCGTTATTTGAGTATAATGTCGAAAAGAAAAGCTGCTACTTTTGACGACCCTATCTTTCACCCCGTTAGGAGAGTAGGGCCATCGAACGTAGATGACATGATAGTCGAGGACCCACCTATCGTACCACCCGAAGAGCCCGAGTATGTGGTGCCGGACTCTCCGCCACATCACATACTCCGCAAACCCATGCCCCCTAAGCCCCGTTTGAGAAAGGGTAGGTCGGACAAACGGCTCAAGATAGCCAACACAAATGTGTCGCCAACTATTTATTGCACATATCGGTTTGTGAGTTTTCAAGCTCATGTTGCGTCGTTTCGCGACCGATACCTTAAGCTAAGAGGTGCGGCCGAGAAACCCTACCCCATAGACGAAGATAAACTCATGCCTACCGAACTAATAGCCATTCATGAACGTGAGCGGTTACATAAGTGGTTTGAGTTGTGTGAACCGTCTAGTTCTAAAGTTGCGAGGGAGATTTACGTTAATCTCCGTTTCGGGCACGAGGGGGAGAGCAAGGACGATAGGATGGTGTATTGTCGGGGAACTTGGGTGCGGATAACACCGGAGATCATTCGCAAAGCCCTTAAATTTACAGAGTTGGACCCTAATACCCCTTGTGCGTTACATGACATGCTTAGGCGACCCGATGTAGTCCCTATGGTCAATGCCTTTTGTTTTCCGGGTGAGGGGGCGGATCCTTGGGAAAAGTCGAAAGCCGAAGTGACGGGGTGGACGGTGAAGAAGAAGTGTCTACTCCCTCGTGCTAAGTGGGTGTGTGAGATGCTTGAGAATTGGGTCTTAGGCATCACACCGAACCCCCGATTCACATTCCGTCATTGTTGCATGTCCATGTGTGTTTGGTTAGGTCAGCGGGTTGACATTCCTCGCATGATTTGGCTAAACATCATGGCACGCAAATCGGAGAGAAATAGGATGGCCCCGGGTCACACATGTTTGTTGACCAAATTGGCTCGCGACGCGGGGGTAGACGTAGGGGAGATGGACATCATGCCACCCACTAAGCGCGAGTGGTCTAAGTATTTGCAACCCTCTAGGGCGTCTAGGTCTAGGAAGGGTAAGGAAAAGGTAGGTGAGTCTTCGAGCACCGACACACTTTTGCAGAGCATGCATAAGATGATGTTAGAGTCTAAGGCGGAGAATGCGAGGCGGTTTGCTCATGACCGAAGCAGCCGAAAGAAGTTAGGAGCCTCCGTAGAGACTCTAGGGAAGTGGGTAGCTCAGTTGGCTCATAAGAGCAATGTGGACCTAGACCCTAGCCCTGACAGTGAGCACTTGTGGTACGAGTCGAGCGATTTCGATGAGGCCGGTTCGGCAGACGAGGAGCCTGGTTCGGCAGACGAGGGGTCTGAGGATCAGGGTTCCGAGTCCGAGTAGATCCACCGCCCCTCACATTAGAGATGCTGAGTCCTCGGTTTTACTTCTAAATTCGTTGAGGACAACGAAGCAGTCTAGTGTGGGGGGATTTTTAGTCTTAACTAGCCAGTCCGTGTCTGCATTAACCTGTCACATATAGATTGTTAGTTTGTATTGTGTCATATTTGTGGTCCTTGTCGTGTCTATTTATAGTGGCGTATTGTGATGTGATTAGCTCTCTATATATGTGTTAGTTGTTTAATTTTTGCTGCACGTTTACTTAATTGAGTCCACCTACCTGAATCGAGTCAGTTTCGAGTCTTCTTTCGTGTTTGGCCTTGCATTTAGAGTTAGGATTTACATATATAAAAAAAAATAGAAAAATTCAAAAATTCAAAAAAAAAAAAAATTAAAAAAAGAGAAAATTTTGAGAAAAGGGCAATCGAAAGAGGCTAAAGTTTGATAAATTGCGAAGTGTGAGGATTTTAGGCGTAGAGCATGATTTGCGACCGAGAGTGACGACGTGAGTCCCCCCTAGTAGGTATAGAGAGACTTTCTTTACGGGAGTGCCTACCTATTTCTAACACTCACGTGATTTTCAAAGTCAAAGTGTGTGCCTGTTTTCTTACAAGAGCTGAGCTAGGTGTGAGCTAAACAAGCCGAACATCCATGTGTACGTCTTAGGTAGTCGCCAACCCGCCTCGTAGTGGCACACGAAACAGCTGTGCGAGGACGTGTATTAGAGCACTCACTGCTTTTAGAACTCACCTTGTAGGACCATTAGACGTCCCAATTTGAACCTTGGATTCTTTGCTAGCCTTCGGACCTAGGGTGACGATTCTTGGCCTTCAACACAAATTGATTAGAATCACCACTTTAGTGCGTCACGAGGGGGTTGTGTAGTTGAGGGGGTTCGATGAGGGAGTGAGTATACATTTCGTTGAGTTCTGCGTCTCGCTTGCACTTCATTGATTATCTACGAGGGGATGCGAGGGTGAGTGAGTGGGCTTGCGCACTTCGGTGTGGCGGTGTTCCATGCCATTACATCATGGACACAGTTGTGGAGAGCCGTGAGTGCGTGAATCTAATACGCACGAAATTGGGTTGGGTGAACTTTATTGGTGGATCGTGCTAGGTACCGGTTTTGATTACTTTGGTGTAGGAGGATCGGTTGGATTAGGCATGAGATACATTCATCTTCGGGACTACTTGAGAGGGGGTATGGTGACATTCGAGTGTGGGGGTGTCGACTTTTGACTCCGGACATTGAGTGTGAGCTTGCGACGACTCCACTCCCACACATTTACTTCATTGATTTTGCGGCTTGGATTTGATATGGACTTTGATTGAGTTAGGAGGAGATGATATTCTTTATGTGATATTCATTCATCGATTTACATGTTTCCTTCTCCTAGCATATGTGATTGTTATTTGAAGACCACTCGGACTTTATTGTTGCATTGTGATGGTATTTTGAAAAGAAAAAAAAAGAGAGAAAGAAAAAGAAAAAAAAAAAAGAAAAAAACAAAAAATAAACAAAAAAAAATGAGAGAAAAAGAAAAAGGAGAGATGAAATAAAGTATTGAGTTGAACTTGAATTGGAACGAGTGGTGGAGCTACTTTGACGACGACGGTTCACGTTTCATGCACGACGAACGACGATGGCCACGGAGATCACTAGTGTACCGGGGTTTGAGGGAATTGAGGGCCGGAGGTGGTGAGCTTTGGGTTTTGGTTCCTATCATCGTGGTGAGGGTGTGTGAGATGTGGGGTTTGATGTGAGAATGTGACGCTTAGGACTTTATTTCGACGAGATTATCTATATGTCCCTAAGCCTCATCATGTGAAAACCGTTAGCGGATTAGGAGCTCGGACCTTGGATGTGGCTTTGCCTAGCGTAGTCTCTTATTTCGTGGCACACGCGAAGAGGTAGCGTACTCTTGTAATTAGTAAAGTTAGGCTTTCTATACTAACTAGGGGAGAGTCTCGTTGTCGAGTTTAGTTTCAACTCATGCTTTGTTCCTAGGATTCTCATCACTTCATGATAATCGATTTAAGTCAATGGAGATTGCCCAATCTCAACCAAAAAGATAAAAAGTGTGTTTTGTATATATGTTTGTGTAGGATCGAGTCGTAGTTTGCATTTGCATCATATTGTTGCATTGTCGAGTCTTGTGTCGTTATTGAGTCGGCTAGTTAGGATTTGTATGCAACGGTGTTTCTAGTAAGTATGCAATTCTCGCCTCGTATCACTTGTGGGGTTGTGTTTCATTGGAGATGTTTTGGTTGGATTGTGGCCGGATTTTGGTTGTACTTTGATTGGATTGCTCGGGACGTGCAATAGGTTAGTGTGGGGGAGTTTGATAACTCCACATTAGGAGTTATATTTTTTATGATCCATGACCTTTTTGCGAGCGTTTCGGTGTATTTATGCGAGAAATTGACCAAATCCGAGTTGTTTTGAGCATACATGACTTATTGAGCTTTATTTTGTAATCCGGGTGTTTTTCATATGATTTATATATTGTTTATCGCATGTGATCTTCCGGGTTGTTTAGTGTTGTGTATCTCAGGTAAAAGAGGGGCAATGGAGCTTATGAGATGCTTGGACATGCTTGGAATGGAGCTAGATGAAGAGGAGAAAAGAAGACGCACAAACGAAGAGAAGTTGGAAAAGGCACACAGGACCAGCCTGCACTCTTTTCGATGCCCAGGAAAATCTACAAGGAATTTTGAAGCAAGGCTTGCGGCATTGGAAAGTAGACATCTGTAGCTTTCCAACGGTATATGGTAGGCCCAAAGACGAGTTCGTATGAGGGAGATACAGCCCGCGCAAAATCAGCAAAGAATTCTGTCCGGGAATTACAAAGTAAAGGGGCTGAAGTGCAATTTCGGCATAGTTTCATTAAAAAGCGTGTCCAGCTGCTAGAAAACGGGGAGAACGACCTAAGATCAGATTAGAGCTAGGGAAGAAGGGAGAACAAGCTTGGAGCAAGGATCATCAACTACATTGAAGATTCAAGCGTTTGATCATCTTTTCTTCCTCTATTCTTCATGAACTTCATTATTTTGATCATGTTGAACCATATTATGTCTAGCTAAACATCTTAAGCTAGGTGATTGATGGAAAACTAGGGTTTGTTGGATGATTTTCCGGATTTTGGACTTGATGCATGCTTTTGCTTAAATTCTATGAACGTTCTTGTTAGCTTATCTATTCTTGTACTCAATTCTTAGTGTTCTTGGCTTGATCACCCTTAGAACATTACTTGTTGATAGAGTTGCACGAAAGTGAATTCTTTGAGACGTGTTAAAGAATAGTTAGGTGATCTTGTAGTTTCTTGAGACTGAGAGGAGATAGGAACTTGATCAATCGTGTGAGGGTAGTTTCGATTGATTGTGTTAGAACTTAGTGAATTCGGTGGACCGATAGGACCCGGTGAACGAGCCTAACAAATCAATTAGATTGTAGTAATAGACGGAGGTGGACCGAGAGGACCCGAAATCTATTGTTTACACAAATTCACGTGAGATCGAGAGAAGATCGTGTTGAGCATTACCCGGTATAACTAGAACGTGAGTAGAGTGTTTCATGCATAACCCGGAAATCGTTAACAACCCTAGGGACATCAATTGCCTAGTTCTTCCTTATTAATCGTATTACATCACAATTTATCTTCGTTTAAAGTGAAAAATCTCCAAAAATATTTAGTTACTTGTCATTTAATTTTAGTCGCTTGTTTGTGGGCGAAAACTTTATAAAATCCAAACCCTTCTTACCGGTTACGTAGATATCTCATAATTACTTTCTAGTTAACTAATAATCGTAAATTCCCTTGGGTTCGATACTCGGAGTCGTAAAATACTCCACTTACTACTTGACCGTGCACTTGCGTATACACGTAAGAAATCGTGTCACGGAGGTTCAATCTTGGACTTTAGGAGTACGCTCAAACGAGAAGAGTTCCAGTGCATCATAGCACCCAACATAAGGAACAAGTTTACGACTTGTTAGGTCGAGAAATACAGAACAATCTTAACGACATGTTAAGTCGAATGGTAGAAATCTACGTAGGTGGCTGCAGAAAAAAGGAAGAGATGGAGTGGGGAGGGGAAGGGGAAGGGGAATGGGGTGAGACAAAGGAGAGATGATGAAGATATCAAGACCTGAAGGACCTATCTAAAAAGATGTAGAAAATCTGAGGAACCTAGAAACAGAGAGAATATTTAAGGAAGAAGGATTTGGGATGATTTGTAATGCTGCGAATAAATAGATGGCAAAGCCGCAAAATAGAGAGATATGTATCTCTCTGTTATCAACGAACATAGAGGGAGAGAGAGAGAGAGAGAGAGAGAGAGAGAGAGAGACGCCGCTGATGAGGAAGAGAACTCTCAGCCGATGGCGGAGAGGCATCAATGAAGAGAAAAGAGAAGGTCGGTTGAGGCAATTAGGAAGAGACGATGTTATTAGGTTTTGACTGGAGACAAAAGAAATCACCAGGTCCCAAGTTTGATTCGCGCCGACCTGCAGACGAGCAGAGATGGGCTTCTATCGCCCGTTGGTGACTGAGCGGAGACTGACGCTGAGTGCAAAGGACCGGAAGAACCAGGAATGGAGGTCGCCGATTGGAGGGAACGAGAGATCGATCCTCTTGAGCTGCAACAGTTAGGTTTTGTCCGATGTTCGACAAGTAAAAAATGGCATAGAAGCGAAGAGAAGCCGTGTAGAAGCGGCGCTGGAGAGCGGCTGGTTGGATTTTGCTGGCACCTCGATAAAAAAAGGCTGAAGAGGCTGCCGCTGTGCGACAAGCAAAAAGACACGAGATGAACAAAAAGTGCTAACAATTCCAGCGGGCGGCTTGTGATGGTGCCACCCGCCAGAGGCGGAAGCAATAATTAGGTCACCAAGAGCTAACCCGCTCTGATACCATATTGAACTCAATAATTGAATTGAATAATAAACAAACTAATACACAGGGTTTTTATAAACTGAGATAAGGACTATAAACGTAAATACTAATTCTGACTAATTACTATTATGTCCTATACGCCCCCGCAAGGTGGAGGATCTAGGCGATACTCCAAGCTTGGACCGTAATGAAAGAAAAGGCCCTCGAGAGAGAGGCTTGGTGAGACAATCAGCAAGCTGGTCCGCAGACGAAACATGAGACACACGAAGAATGCCGGCGTGAATTTGTTCACGAACAAAATGAAAATCAAGGGCCACATGCTTCATTCGAGAGTGAAACACCGGATTTGAACAGACGTAGTTGGTGCCCATGTTGTCACAGTAAATAACTGGTGCGGAGGGCAAAGGACCACCAAGCTCAGCAAGAAGAGAGCAAAGCCAACGAATCTCAGCTGACGCACCAGCAACAGCCCGATACTCAGCCTCAGTAGATGATCGAGCAACCGTGCGTTGTTTCTTCGAGCTCCATGAGATGGGAGAGCCACCAAGATACACCAAGTAACCAGAGGTGGAGGTATAGTCATCCTTGTCTCCTGCCCAGTCAGCATCAGAGAACGCATATAGTGTATGAGGACCACGACGAAGCACCAAACCATGATCAGCTGTCCCATGGAGGTACCGTAGCAGACGTTTGACTGCATTCCAATGAGCTGTAGTAGGCCTGTGCATGAACTGAGAAAGGCGATTAACCGCAAAGGAGATATCAGGACGAGTGAGAGAGAGATACTGAAGACTTCCAACAGCCATCCGATATTGCTTTGCATCTGACAGAGCTGTACCACTGTTAACCGTAACAGCAGCAGAAGTATCCATAGGCGTCTGCACCGGGTTGGCCGCAGACATGCCAAGGCGGTGAAGAAGGTCAAGGATGTACTTCTGCTGTGACAGGAGCAAACCCTCCGGATGCTGTAAAACCTCAACTCCAAGAAAGTAAGACAAATCACCAAGATCTTTAAGCGAAAACCTGCGAGAGAGATCCAGGATACACTGCTGAACAGATGATGCATCAGATCCGGTAATAACAATATCATCCACATACACGAGCAAATAGAGGATGATGCCCGAGTGACGATAAATAAACAATGATGTGTCAGCACGAGAGTTAACAAATCCCTGCTGAAGTAGAAACGAGCGGAGTTCGGCGTACCATGCTCTGGGGGCCTGTTTGAGGCCATAGATCGCCTTATTGAGGCGACAGACATGATGGGGACGATCCTGATCCACAAAACCAGGGGGTTGCTGCATGTAGACGTGCTCATGGAGAGAACCCTGAAGAAAAGCATTGTTAACATCCAACTGCTTAATGGACCATTGCTGAGAGATGGCTATAGAGAGGACTAGACGAATGGTAGAAGGCTTGACCACTGGACTAAAAGTGTCATGATAGTCAATACCAGGCCTCTGATGAAATCCTTTGGCAACCAGGCGTGCCTTGTAGCGGTCAATAGAACCATCAGGCTTTCGCTTAATGCGAAACACCCACCTGCAGCCAACCACATTAGTAGAACGAACTGGCAAAACGAGATCCCAGGTATTATTCTGAACTAAGGCATCTAACTCTGCTGCCATAGCGGCTCTCCACTGTGGGTGCCGAAGAGCCTCAGTGACTGAAGTGGGTTCGCTATCTTTACTAGTGGTGGGAAGAATAGCATGGAAGTTATATCTAGGGTTGGCCTTAAGAGTGCCATCGCGTGACCTGGTGACCATAGGATGCGAGGCGACAGGCGGAGGAGCAGCAGGCTGAGGGGCAGGGTGGTGGATGGGAGGAGGCTCAGCTACAGGATGCGATTCAGTGGGGACATGGGAACGACGAACATAGTGTTGCCCCGAGTATCGATGAGGAGCAGATATGTCAATGGGTGGTGGTGGTGGTGGTGGAGGTTGAGGAGATGGAGAAGGTGGGGTGACCTGTGATGGTAATGTAAGGATACTAGTGCTAGGAGAGAACCACAAGGAGATGGAATCATCAGGTTGTTGGGAGGCCCCAGAAGCTGAAGAGGCAAAGGGAAAAGACGACTCGTCAAACTGCACATGACGAGAGACATACAAACGATGAGAGGTGACATCGAGACACATATATGCACTTTGAGAGAGAGAATACCCAACAAAGACACATGGTGTGGACCGATCTTCCAGTTTATGTGAAGTGTAAGGACGCAGGTAAGGATAACATAAGCAACCAAAGACTCGAAGTTTGGTGTAGTTGGGGTGCTGGTTAAAGATGACCTCAAAGGGTGAGCGAAACTTGAGGTTTCGTGTGGGAAGGCGGTTAATGAGATAGACCGCAGTGGTGAACGCATAAGGCCAGTACTGAAGAGGGGCAGAGGCGTGATGAAGTAAGGCTAATCCAGTCTCGACGATGTGCCGATGACGACGTTCCGAATAGCCATTGTGTTCTGGGGTATGGGGCGGAGAAGTAAGGTGGGAAATACCATGAAGCCCTAGATATCCCCGAAGACCAATGTATTCCCCCCCATTGTCTGAATAAAGGGTTTTTAGTGGAAGAGAGAAAAATTTCTCCACTAAGGCATGAAAGCGAACGAAGATATCATGCAATTGCGATTTTCGTTGCATTGTGTAGAGCCACACATATTTAGAAAAATGGTCAACGAAAACGACATAGTACTTGAAACCATCATGTGATGTAACAGGCGAGGTCCAAACATCAGAGAAAACGACCTCAAGGGGTTGGGAAGATTTTATACTTGAATTATGAAAGGGAAGTTTGTGACTCTTGGTGCATTGACATGCACTACAGGATTCAGACGCTTTGCTGCTACTGAACGGAAGGGAAAATTTTGAGACTACTTGCCGACAGACAGGTCCAGCCGGGTGGCCAAGACGACGATGCCACGAGTGATAGGACGGACGAGACTCGGTGACGAGGGCCAGCGATGGAGTGGAAGCTGGCCACTCATAGACTCCATCTTTAACCGGACCGGTCAGAATAGGCGCCCTCGTGGTTCGATCCTTCAAGACAAAACCAACAGATGAGAATTCAGCTATAAGATTGTTAGAAGAGCAAAGCTGAGAGACAGAAATAAGATTTTTCCTAATGGCTGGGACGCATAAGACATGATCAAGTTTAAATGTATGAGAGGGAGAAGATAAAGATAGCGAACCCGTGTGAGTGATAGGCAGACTCGTGCCATCACCGATCATGACATCATCTCCACGCATGTAGGGTTGATGCAGCGAGAGATTGGCCAGGTCAGCCGTAATGTGATGAGTGGCACCACTGTCAAGCAGCCAAGAAGGTGTGGATTTCACTCCTGAGTGTGCAGTAGCCACATGTGCACGCGGAGTCCATGGAGTGCTGGACGCAAAATAGGCTGGACTGACAGAGCCTGGGCGATAGCCTGTCGAGCGAGGAGTCCCGGAGTCATGATATTGCTTAAGCATCCATCCAAACTGTGAACACTGACGAATTTTGTGACCCTGCTCGCCGCAACCCTTACAGAAACCCTGAAACATACGAGGTTGCCTCGGATTGACGCGTGAGGACTGAGGCTGCCAACTCGAGGTGTAGGTAGGGGAAGGCCATTGCGGCGAAAACGGTGGCGGATGAGACTGTTGTGCCATTACAGTTTTATTGGGTCCCATCACAGTGGAGACGAAGAGAAAAACAAAGGTCGAAAACTAAACCGCGCAGCTTGATGAACGGCGCAAGTGGGCGATCTAGGAAACTGTGAAACAAGTGGTCGATGACTAGGCGCGGGCACAAAAGACCAGCACCGCCTCTCTTGTCAAAACAGCCAACTCCAACTAGTATGGCACTATTAAACAATTGAAGATTGAGAAATTGATAGCCTTTGTTCTTGCAATCCACGTGCAAGTACAGTACTTCTTTTTCTTCTTTGGCTTTCAATACTTGTACTCCACTGCCGTCCAACAAAAAGAGGAAGAAATCAATTTTCTGCCTTTTTTTTTTTCACTAGGCGACGTTGAATCAATTGGGAGTCAGAAGAAGTGTTGAGGCTGTGAGGTGATTGGCGCAGTTGAGTCTCTGTCACCGACGGCGAAGAGGGAACGACTATGGTCGATCCTCTGGACCAAAATTGATTTCAGAAACTAGGGTTCCTAACCGACGATCTGTGCAACGGTGTAGAGAAGCACTCAAGAACAGGAATCTATGGAACGATGGATTCTCACGAAGTTCTCTGAAACAGAGCAGCGGTGATTGGCGGCCTGAGAAGACAACGGAGCCAGTAATCGACGGCGCAGAAAGGGGCGATCGACGGTGCAAAGGGCCACAGCCTTGGAGGTGCGCTGGAGCACTGTTGTCGGCGACGAAGACCGACGCTGATTGGACTGAGAAGAACAGAGGGAACGACGTTGACGATGGTCGATCCTCGTCAAAAAAGAAAGTCAGACTTGAGGGTTTAGAACACTACCTGGAAAATGAGTTCACACAACTCAAACCACTTATGTAACCGCTCACGTTCATGAATGGCTATTAGTTCGGTAGGCATGAGTTTCATGGTCCACCATCCCGATGTGGGTGTCCCGGATCATACCATAGTGTTTCATGTCAGTCGTGGAAAATCGCAGACAAGGGATGGAAGCACGGTTAATTGCTGGAACTGTGGTAAGTCAGGTCACTTTAAGAGTGATTGTAAGGCACCGAAGAAAAACAGAGGAAAGTCTGGGAATTCGGTGAATGCAGTCAGTGATGAAATTCAAGATGCTTTACTTCTTGCTGTGTATAGTCCCGTTGATGATTGGATATTAGATTCGGGTGCTTCTTTCCATACTACCTCGCACCGTGAAATTATGCAGAACTATACTGCTGGGGATTTCGGAAAGGTGTACTTGGCAGATGGGGAGCCGCTGAATATTGTTGGTCAGGGTGATATTGATGTTAAGCTTGCAAGTGGTTCTGTATGGACTTTGCAGAAGGTGAGACATGTTCCTGAACTGAAGAAGAATTTGATATCGGTGGGACAGCTTGATGATGATGGTAACTCTGTGGTCTTCTCAAGTGGTGCATGGAAGGTTTTGAAAGGTTCCATGATACTTGCTCGTGGTAAGAAAACAGGAACTTTGTACATGACTTCGGGACCGAGTGATACAGTAGCAGTTGCTGACGCTGAGCAAGACGCTGATTTGTGGCATCGCAGACTTGGTCATATGAGTCATAGAGGTATGAAGATATTGCAGTCCCAAGGTAAGCTCTCAAAGCTGAAGTCTGTTGATCTGGGTATTTGTGAGAGCTGTATTATGGGAAAGCAGAAGAGAGTCAGTTTCTTGAAAGGCGGTCGTGCTTTGAGATCAAGCAAGCTGGATCTCGTGCACACAGATGTGTGGGGTCCTTCACCAGTAGCGTCGCTAGGAGGATCTCAATACTATGTCACTTTCATTGATGATTTCAGTAGGAAAGTATGGGTTTATTTTATGAAAAATAAATCTGATGTATTTGAAACTTTTAAAAAGTGGAAAGCCATGGTTGAGACTGAAACGGGTTTGAAATTGAAGTGTTTGAGATCTGATAATGGTGGAGAATACATTGATGGTGGACTAAAGGATTATTGTGCTACACATGGAGTTAGACTCGAAAATACTCTTCCCGGGACTCCACAACAGAATGGTGTGGCTGAGCGCATGAATAGGACCATCAATGAGAGAGCTAGAAGCATGAGGCTTTGTTCTGGGTTACCGAAGACTTTCTGGGCAGATGCAGTTAGCACAGCGGTTTATTGCATAAACCGTGGACCTTCAGTTCCGTTGGAATTCAGATTGCCTGAAGAAGTATGGAGCGGAAAAGAGGTTAGTTTTGATCATTTGAAAGTTTTCGGTTGTGTTTCTTATGTTCATATTGATGCTGCCAGTCGTAGTAAGCTAGATGCAAAGTCCAAGATTTGTTTCTTTATTGGCTATGGAGATGCACAATTTGGTTACAGATTCTGGGATGCTGAGAACAGGAAAATTATAAGAAGCAGAGATGTGATCTTCAATGAGAAGATGATGTATAAGGATAGGGCGAGTGTTGCTATTGATACAAAGGATAAAGTCCCAGCTACTCCTTCGTATGTTTGTCCTGATATTCTTGAGGATGTCACTCCCAGTGATGATGTTCCGCAGGATCAGTCTAGTGTGCCTGACACTACTGAGTCACAGCCAGTTGCAAAGGACAAGAACACTCCTCTGAAGACCTATGTTAGAACTCGGGTGGGAACTAGGAACAGAAAGGTCCCAGAGCGTTACTCCCCTAGTCTTAATTATATATTGTTGACTGATGCTGGTGAGCCTGAGACTTATGCAGAGACTTTGCAGGATGTTCACTCTAGCAAGTGGGAGTCAGCAATGAATGATGAGATGGATTCTTTACTTCGGAATCAGACATGGGAGTTAACTGAACTTCCAACAGGGAAGAGGGCACTTCATAACAGGTGGGTATATCGTGTAAAGAATGAATCTGATGGAAGTAAACGATATAAGGCAAGGCTTGTTGTGAAGGGCTACCAGCAGAAGCAGGGAATTGATTATTCTGAGATATTTTCACCTGTTGTGAAGCTTACAACTATCAGGTTGGTGCTGAGTATGGTTGCTCAAGAAGACTTGCATCTTGCGCAGTTAGATGTAAAGACTGCATTCCTTCATGGTGACTTGGAGGAAGAATTGTATATGCATCAGCCAGAGGGTTTCGAGGTACAGGGAAATGAGAATCTTGTGTGCAGGTTGAAGAAGAGCTTGTATGGTCTGAAACAAGCTCCTCGGCAGTGGAACAAGAAATTTGATAGTTTTATGTGCAGCTTAAAGTACACGAGATGTCATGCAGACCATTGTTGCTATGTTAGACAGTTTGATGGCTCCTACATTATCTTGTTGTTATACGTTGATGATATGCTGATCGCAGGATCTAGTTTGGATGAGATTAACAACTTGAAGAAGAAATTGTCTACACAGTTTGCCATGAAGGACTTGGGCCCTGCAAGTCAGATTCTTGGTATGAGGATAGTCAGAGATAGAGCCAGAGGTACTCTGTATTTGTCCCAGACAGAGTATGTGAAGAAGGTACTAAGCAGATTCAGCATGGATCAGGCTAAGCCTGTGAACACTCCGTTGGGGGGTCATTTTAGATTGAGTAAAGATGATTCACCAAAGACAGTTGAAGAACGGGAACACATGGGTAAGACTCCATATGCCTCGGCTATTGGTTCGTTGATGTATGCTATGGTTTGTACTAGGCCAGATATTTCCCATGCAGTGGGAGTTGTGAGCAGGTACATGAGTAATCCAGGAAAGCAACATTGGGAGGCAGTTAAATGGATCTTAAGGTACTTGAGAGGTTCTTCAGACACGTGCTTATGTTTCTCTCGCGGTGCTTAATCTCCCTACAAGTGGTATCAGAGCCAGGTTCGCTCGCGCTGCCGTGGTGAATCAAGGGTGAATTGTGCGGTGTTCTCATGGATGGGTCTTCCATGAATGGTGGACCAGGTGTTCCTGCAGACGGTCAAATTCCTGTGTTGCTCCAGCAGGTGGTCTGGCAGATGGTGGTCCGGTGCACCCTCACAAAGGCGATTCAAAGAAATTCGACAAATGCTTCCGGGCGAGGGGGAGCATGTTGAAGGGCTCACACATGAAGGGGGAGATTGTTGGATATCATGTGTGAGCAGTTTGTCCCACATCGGGATGGTGGACATGAGGTTCATGGTTAATATAGTATGATTTGGGCCCTAACTCATAAGGTTGACCTTTTGGGTAAGTGGGTGTCCCGGATCATACTATGGTGCTCCTCTCTCGCGGTGCTTAATCTCCCTACGGAAACTCATTTCCAGGTAATGTTATATGCCGTTGGGGATTCAATCAATGTTTTCCCTCGTTTAGTGCCACACTATCTTTACAGAGGAACAATCATAAGATTTGGGGTGAATCATGGTTGACCAGATTTAGATATGTAGTTAATTTGCAACTTCTTTTGTCTTTTGATCCATATCCTTAGTCTGCAATACTAGTTCTCTAAGAGTCTCCGCATGAGAGGCCAAATACCAAGTCATCTGAAACTGAAAGTATTTGCTTTCATTACTAAAATATGTTTCATTTCTTAACAGGGTGCCCTTTGGCCAATAGACGCAACTGCCCACCTTTATGGCAGAGGGTAGTCACTGAAAAGAGGTAAGCAACATGAAAACTATTTCTTTTTATAGGGAAGTGAATATCACTAAGAAATCCTGATTGTTATGCACTCTTTGCTTCCGCGAATATTGCAATCGAACACCCCTCATTTTACCCCGTGTCAGCATGTTTACTTGCTCCGTGTTTCACTCAAGAATCAAGATAAGTGGTTTTTTTCAATATTCCAAATACGTGATAGGTAGAATACATATACCTCGACAAAAAATGAAAAATGCAGTTGACATTAATGAGCTGAGGTTAGACAAATCGTGAGCCCGAATTGAAAGTCTTTAAAATTGGCCAGATCTCTCATGTCTGCCTGTCATCCTAGATCTGGTTAATGTTGAAGGATATCCAATTATCCTTAACTAATTGCCATGAAGTCCACTCCCTGTCAGGTGAGAAAGGTGTAATTCTAAAGCCCTGCATCTTTTGTCTAATTTTTCCATGATTTACAAATAATGTGCTGTTACCCAGGTGAGATGCGATTAGAGTAACTTAATGTATGTAAATGTTCTAACTTCTAATTTTTGACATTTCTAAGTGGTTGGGCCAAGTGGTAAGAAGCTTGTGACCCTAGATGAGGTTGTGTGATCAACTCCAACTGGAGGCATTACCTTGTGGAGGACTTCTGATTGTGCATCGCAAACCAGAATTGAGTGAGCAAGATCTCTCTAACCAAATATAAGGTACTCTAATCATGGAATGGCTAAGTATGAAATTCATTGTCTGACTGAAACCAATTTGAGAAGTCTGATTTTATGCGAGGATACCAGCCAGCGTCAACTCTTTAGTAACTTCACTCTTCTAGTGATCTCAGTTTTTGATCATCTCTATGTTAGTGTCATTCTTTTAACATAAATACCTTACGTGAATCTACTGTCAAGTGTTCTGAGGGGACTCAAACTCAAGCTTAGCGTGTCAGTGGGAGGCTCCGAAGTCCGAACTACTGGAGCGAAGAAGAGCTGTCAAGCGGTTAAACCGTAACCGCACTGGTTGACCGTGAACCACTGGTTTCGGTTCGGTTCAGTCCCGTTAGCCCTCAGCCAGTTGTGATTAAGGGCTGGTTAATGGTTCCAGAAACCTTTAACCTGCCCGGCCCACGGGATCGGACCTCTTTAACCAGGCCGGTCCGGGTCCCTTTTTTCTTCTTTTTTAGTAACAGTTCCGTCTATGTATATGTGTGTGCGTGTGTGTGTGTGTGTTTGTGTATTCTTATTCTCAAGGGGGCCAGCCCATGCTTGAAACCGGCCTGTTTGTGTATTCTTATTCCCAAGCTTAACTTAATGGTTTCTTTTGTACATTGCAGAACAGTGCTGGGCAACATGATCAGCCAAAATTTGCAGTTTGGTGATGGACGAGGTAGCTTCTGAATCAGGAAACAAAGATAGATCTCTTCTAAGCGATCACTGTCTAGTCCTGCTGAAAAATGAATTCAATGAAAGGTAAAAGGTTGCTTCATACACTCATTTTCAGTCCAATTGTTTCCATTGCTCTTTGAAATTTCCCCTGAAAGTTCCTTGCAGATAATTGCTGCAACTGGACTCCTCGTCTACAAGCTTGAATTATTTCTGGCACAAAGTCAACTCACTGATGGATTATTGTTCATAAAGTTGCGACACGAACTTTGGTATTTTGCTCTAAACTAGAAGAGGCCTTACAATTTACTGTGAGACTCGGAAACGAGCGTTATTCGTGTTGCTGCATTTACTTGTGTATATATGCTAATAGGTTGTATACTTTACTTGTGTATATCCAACCGTTATTAAGGATCGTTCGAAGTAGACGTACGTATTCGTGTTGCTGCATTTACTGTGAGACTCGGAGACGAGCGTTGTAGGAGTGCTAGCATTGCTTTGTGCATTTCATGGCTCAGAGAAAAGTACATATGTACGACCTTTTCATATCAAATGTGCGCATGTGTGTGATGTTTCAAATGAATACTACCTCTGTTTCGCCTGTTTCAGCCTACTTCACTTTTTGTCACTATTCATGGGGTTACTTTCATCCGGTGATTTAATTAGCATAATGATACAAGAATTTGGTAATCTTTGCATGGTTTTATAGAGGAAAATTTATTCTAAAATACCATGAAAAAATTGTTAAAAAATTACATCGTTTTGGTACCCAAATCACCAAGTCAGAGTGACTCAGTTACGGGTTAAAAAGTCAAACGCAGACGAAACAGACGAAACGGAGGTAGTACTTGTTATATAAAAAAGTATGAGAACACATGTTTTCCACTCGAATGTTGTTAAACTATTTTATTCATCTCCTTTGAGAACTCTCGGAAATTACTTGTGAAATGTTGATATTCTGATTCTGGTTATGTGAAAGAGAAGAAATAAAATACCTCTAATAGACTTAGGACGATGTACATAGTACTGTTATTAATGGGAGGCGTCAAGCGATCCTCCATTTTCTTATGGCTAAGACCATTGAAGCAATGCTTCTTATTATTGGATAGAACGTTAATGTTCACAAATACGCCCCCGATGAGCCAAAATGTATCAAGATATTGAGGCCAAGGGGTTTATAGAGCTATAGAGTGCTACTTATACTTGTAAGGGTCACTACGGTATAGGGGTGTCGACACTTAAGGCCTTTTAGCTAATGTTGTGAGCGGGGTTGACGAATGGGCTCCCTTAAAGCTCGGGTGAAATAGGGTTTGATAGACCCTAGAAGGAACCGTTAGTGATTATTTCGTGATCCCTCTGTCTACATCGATCCTGCTGGTGGCTCTGGACATGGCTCAGCTAAACTTAACGGTTAATGGAACTTGAAATAAAATTGACTACTTTATTAATGTTGTTTGTGGCTCTGGATTGCCCTAATCAATTGAAATGATTTGAAATGCTTTGGCTACTCATGAACTAAGTTATTCTCTTAAATGGACTTGTTTACTCTGGATATGTTACCAACTACTCGTGGTTTCTCAATGTTATTAAATTGAGAGGTTTTTGTTACTCGGTTACTTCCAGTTGTTCCAAATTCTCCAACATGATAGTTTTACTGTTTAAATCTTCTGATTTGTTTCAACTCATGCTTCCGTGCCACTCGTTGCTTTACATGTCGTAGTATATATTTACTCAGTTTTTACTGATCATTTCTTCAAAACTGCGTCAGCTTTTACCATTTTAAAACCGCATGTCGTCAATCAAGTTTGGGGAATGGGAACGCGGATCGATACGAAGAAGTTTAGCTTATGTTAGATCACTTAGTAGATCACACACGGTTTGTTTTAGATTGTACTTATTATCGAAATTTTGTTATGTACTTTAACCGAAATGTAAACTTAATAGTTAATAATCTACTTTTGGTTATCGAATGTCCGGTTAACCCTGAACCGAGATCCCGGGTTGTTTCACAAAATCATGTTTTAAATCCTTGAATATATGTTTTGATTAGTTAGTTTGAATGTTCTTGGTTGGGGGGTTAAAGTGTAATTTTCAGAAGGTATTTTTGGGGGTTATTGTGTCTTTTTAGAAACTTAGGGGGAGAAAAACGACATTTCAAAAACTTTTGGGGTACTAAGTGTAGTATTTATTTTCAGATTCATTTATAAAACTATTTTTTCTATAATTGGTTTAGAATATTATTTATAAATTAATGACAATATTTTTGGGGTTAAATATTATTGAAGAAAATATATTTTTGGGTTTTTAAATAAATTAAAATTAATATTTTTTTGAGAAAAATAACAAGGAGCTATAATATATACTAGAATATTTGTTTTCATTATTAGAGCAAATAAATTAGTTGAGAGTGTGAAATTGTAGGTAACGGTTTCGTAGACGAGACGACTTCTAGGACATGCTTGGATTTTGATAAGTTAATATGCATAGCCTCGTGTGTCTTTCTTTCATTTCGCGTATCGCGTGTGTTATTTGTGAAATGCTACCGTATATGTTTTATTCAAGTTCTTTACTTGTATTTGAAATACTCTACTTTGGAAGCATCGTTTGAAATTGGTATCCAAATCTAAATAAGAATCCGAAAGACGAACATCTAAATTCTACTGTGAAATAACTTGAAATATATCTTTTAACTGTGATTTCCTAAGACAGACCACGTCATTGGGTTGGAAGTACGAAATTTGAAATCGTTACCGCAATTATCCAAGAGTAGCACACCGCTCACTTTTTGGTCAAATTAGAATATCTCTCTCAATCATACATCGATTATTATGTTAATTGCCACACCGACTTTAGTTTGGGGCTACTTACTCGATTCCACATCTTAAAAGAAAAATTCGTAATTATGTAAAGTGGAAGCTGTTGTGCGTGGGTTTGTGCCATATCCTTGATACGATACATTTCTGACATATTGTGATTGGTTACTATTATGAGATTATGAGGCGTTGACCTCCTTTTCATTAGTTATGGATATGAGGCGATGTGATGCGAACCTCCTGTGATTGACTTATGGTTATGTGGGTGCTTTTGCGCATTATGAGAAAGACGTTGTGGATTTGATATGGTCACTCCCCGTATCAACTAGTTATTAAAATGAGTTTCTGGACTCGATTCATATCGATGAGAATGCTATCTCTTGAGATCTAAATTTATGAGTTGTGGGAATATTGAAAAGTACGTTTAAAAGTGATTTCCCGAGATGGACCACATCTTTGGGTTGGAATACGAAATTTGAGATCGTTACGGAGTTTGACACATCAAATCAACGTGAACGCTATTCCCGCGCATTTATGATATTTATTACTCAGCGAATATGTTATTCCTGTTACATGCCTCATAATCTGTTTACGTGCTATGGTTGTTAGCTTACTCAGCCATTTGTTGATAATTTTCTGTAAAAACTGTGTCGGCTTTTGCTATTTTAAAACCGTTGGTTGGCTATCGAGGTGGGGAAACGTTCACGACACTGCTGGACAGGAAGACTTGTGGCTTGAAGATAATCTAGTATTATCATATCACTGACAAATGTATTTCTGACTTTTCAAATGTCATTGTTTATCTTGAATTGTGTAATAAGATATGTTTGTTGAATTATTATCGATGGTTGTACTAGCTGTGAACCGACGATCCTTATCCGTTCCCAATGAGGCTCAACACCTCGGGCGGAGACATCTCTTTCCAAACGTGGGGCCCGACCGGCCTTGCGAAGGGGGGGGGGGTGTTGCATCTCTGTATTATTTTCCTGATCAAATCACTAGGTCAAAGTGACACAGTGAATAGTGACAAAAAGTGAAATAGGCTGAAAGAGAAGAAACAGAGGAGTAGGAGATAAGTTGCGAGTGATTCCCACGTCCATTAATAATGCTCATCCCATACTTGGAAGTTGTTCTTTTTCTTTTTTTTTTTTTTTTTACCACATTTGTAAATATAATTTTCGGATAACACCTCTAAATTAAAAAAACTATTCAATTTATGGATAGTACCCTTGGGCGCGGGCAATACTCTAGTTCTAACTATAAGTGGGTGGTATGTGAAATCTAAGGGCTGTGGTTAATTTAATCTAATGACCTAAAAGACATTTTAAAGTCAACCGTTCTCTTTTATATTATAAGATGCTAAACTCTCCTCTCAAATTGTCCATGCCATCCATACTGAAACGTGAGCCCCCTTATCCTCAAAAAAAAAAAAAAAAAAAAAAAAGTGAGCCGCTCAATATCCATTACATCATGAAAATTAAGAATTGTTTTCCCATATTTTTTGACCTATGCTTTTTTTTTTTTTTTTTTACATCAACACAAATAAATTACAAGAAAGTCATGATCTCTTTTACAGTTATTTTTTCCACGTCGACATACTCTGCAAAATATAAAAAGAAAAACTTTAAAAAATGAAAACTTTAATACACAAAAGGATTGGCATTATAAAATTTATTTTTGAAGAAATTGGCATTATAAGGTTGAAGATAGTAAATATTTGTCTTTAATCTAAAAGTGACAATTAAGAATCAATGCATATACTATTCTTATTCATCAAATAATATGTACTTGCAATTAATTTAAGAAACCCAATGTACACTTGTTAAAGAAATTCCACATAATTAGACATTTTCTTTAATTTAAAGGTGACAACTAAAAAATCAATGCACATAAGAACTCTTATCCAAAAAAAAACTTGCACTTGCAATTAATTTCAGAAACTTAATGTACATCTATTAAAAAAACTAAACTGATTGGACAGTTTTCATTGAACTTAAAGGTGGCAGCTAAGAAAAATGTAAATACATATGATTATTTTTTAGTAGAAAAGATACATAAGTTGAAGAGATTTTGAAGACTCTGCATGAGGTCTCAGGGTCAAACCTTGTTATATTATGTAATTTAAAAAAACTTATACTTTCAATTGATTTAAGAAACTTAAGTACATCAGTTAAAAAAAATCCACTTAATAAGACCTTTTTAAAGGTTATAACGGGTCTCATCCACCAAAAAACCTATACTTACAATTAATTAAAGAAACTTAATGTACATCTGTCAATGATATCTACATAATTAGACATTAATTTAAAACTTGCATCAACCCAATAAATAATTAATTGGCATTTCAATAAATAATAATTGAAAAACTTCCACATAAAGAGATTCATGCATTGTTGGCATGACATGTGTTATAAAATGTATTACTATGTATAAACATAAATAAAATTCAATGAAAAATTATAAATAGATTAATTCTTCTATTCATAAATAAAAGTCCACAAATAAAATAAATAAATTAAAGTTCACAATATTTCATTTGTGGTTGCGAGATATTAATGGTAATCAATAAAGAGTTGGAAATAATTTAATAATTCAATAAATGAGAAAAGGCATGACTAATAATGGACTAAAATAATGACAGTCAACAGGAAAATGGAAAAAAAATTAATTAACAAATATGAAAAAATTTGAAAATATGAATAACACGATTGGTGCAATTGAAATTACAGGTACCAAAGTCACACAAAAACCAAACTTTGGATACCACCGGTGCAATTTAGCCTAAAACAAGTGACAGATATTAAAAAACAAAAGATGTTTGCAAAAAAAGAGGTTCCAACAAGAGAGAGTCACTCAAAAAACAAAAAACAAAATAGGGGGTCAATGTAGCCTCCCTACAAACAATAGGGGCAAAACTATAATAAACATAAACAACATTTCAAAAGCTGAAACCATATCGCCCTTTGCTCCTGTCATTCTTTCATCTTTTCCATTCTCTCTTTTCGTCGCGTAACAATGGCCCCCCAATCGCCCCCGAATCAACCACCGTCCAAAATCAAGCCGGAGCCGTCGTCGGAGTCGTTTCACGGCATGAATCCTGATCTGCCGGTGGAATCATTCCCGTCTCTGACCATCCGCCGACATGGTTTCCGGCAGCGGAACCGGCTTCCCGGTCCCCGGCCGAGGAGACCCTCTGCAGATTCTCCTCTAATTGAACCTCCTCACTCGGATCTCGCACTCGACGAAGTCACCGTCGCTATGCTGAGGAAGTCCTGGGCCAGAGTCATAGCGGAAAGGTCATCAACTGAGGTGAAGGAAGAGGTCAAAATTGAAAGTCAACAAGAGCATCTGGATGGGTCCGGTTTAGGTCAACTAAAGAGGGAGGAGGATGAATTTGAAGCCCTAACGGAGGAGAATCTGTTTGAGGTGGAGGTCAAGTACGATTTTGGGGAATTTTCAGATGTATTCGGCAGCTCTACAGCAAGCAGAAATGATAAGTAAGGTGGGTTTTCTATTGATAATTTCTTACAGTTCAGAGAAATACTTTTGCTGTCATTTTGAGTCTTTTAATTCTGTTTGGCTATCATGACTTTTTTATGCTGCTTGATAACTATCTTTTTGAATTGTTATTGCCGGGATATGTTTTCCCTCTATGTTTTACAAATAAATGTACTGATGAAAGAGTTGCTAACCATCACGGTTAGTTCTGCATTGTGAGGGGTTTTTGATGTGTTATTGCACCATTAGCGTTTGTTAATGTTAACCATTGTTGTTGCCTATTGATAACATGAGAATGCTTGATTGAACGAACATTCAGTCAATGGTACTTTGATGTTTCTAGCGTATGGGACCTGAAACTCTAGAGCTTCGTATAGCACTAAATATCGAAGCAAGGAATGGATTTGGTATAATTTGGATCCATTTGCAAATGGGACTCTATTTTCTGAAACTATAGAATTCCTGAGCTCCGTCCTTGTAGTTTTAATCTCTTTTTGGGTTTTACAATTCTCAACTGGTACCTACCTAAGAGAAGTGCTCAATCATGATGGCGGCGAATAACCTTTGATATTTCTAAGGACACTTGGTTGGTTGGTAGCTGAAGAAAGTTATCATAATACTGTCCATTTTACAATACTAGAACTCAAATGGCATGTGGGGTTGATATCTAGGTGGCCACAACGTTGTCACAAATGGCTGACTCGTTGTCCATTTTCCCTTTTGTGACGCCAATTTCACCATTTACACGAGCCTTGCCAAGCTCAATGGATATGGTCGCAAAAATCTACCCGCAATTTCTTCTCGAGACTAAATCTTGCTTCCAACAGTTACAGTCAAGTCTAACATATCATTAGAAGGTTATAATTGTTAACTTTTGGCAGTGTGTAGATGTGCTTCATAGGGAATAATGATCCAAAACTCTTGGTAACCTATAGATTTATGTAGAAATCTACAATGGAGTATATTTTGGTTTATTTTTACAAATTTAACCTTGTTGTACTGCTTCATTGTGGAACTACCTTATTGGATGACTCTGGTGGTTCTTACTGTACTGGAAGGAAAGACCTCAGTGTTCCTTTTGGAGCTCCCGAGCTTCTTTACATGTTTATTCGTAAGAAATCTGTTGAGAACATCAAGAGTTGGTTGATCTTCTTCAGCCAGAATTGCGCTTCTTGACTTAATTTTTAGGCTTCTATAGAAGGAATAATGGAACAACTAGGACCCTGCAATAGAATGACTAAAGTAAATATAGTTACCATAATAGGATATAACAGTTCATGTAGAGCCTGGTGTTTGGCTCAGTAACAGCTCGGTTCGTGATAATATCTCATCATAGATGAGACAAGCTTCATCACAGTTTTGTAGCTTACATGATGAGCCAAGCTTGAGCGGAATGATGCTTCGCCAAATTTCGCCCATTTGGTATTGCCAACTGTCAACTGAGCTCATTAGGTCGTAGCTTGTGATCAGGCTCATGCTTACTTATTTTCTTGTCAGTGCTGCTTGGTGCGTGTGTGCGTGTGTGTACATTATTTGTTTATAGGCATGTGATAACGCCCAATTAGGGGTTATCTTTCACCCTGATTTCACGAGTATTTGTGCCGGAATTAGCGGTTTTTGCCGGAAAATGCCTTAGAATGCCCCGGGAATCTAGAACGAGACGTTTATTCATACTTGCTGGATTTCTGCTTATTTCTGCTCATTTCTTGCTATATTTGGATATGATCGCGGGTATTCGTTCGTGTTGCCTTTTCAGGAACAGGTTCGGGAGGTGCATCGGGAAGCGTGCCGGGACCCAGCCGGGACCGTCTCGGGAAACGTGCACAAGACCGGGACACGACGGAAACACGGAAGAGCAGAAGAGCACCGAAGAGGCAAGCCGGGAGCATCAGGAAGAAGAGTGGGACCCAGGGGACCAGTCCTGGCCCACCAGAGGACCAAGTGGGCCCCACATACCCCACGGCCTGCGTATATACGCAGGCCCTGCGTATATACGCAGCACCTGCGTATATACGCAGGCAGAGGGGATGTGGGGGGATCCTGGTTGGGCCCTGGCTGCGTATATACGCAGCCCCTGCGTATATACGCAGCCAGTTTGACTTTTTGACAAAGACGGTGGACCGATGGCATATTCCGTAATTTCGAGCACAAGCGTTTTCAGGAAACAGCACTATTTAAAGACTCGTCCAGACTCGTTCTGAAGGGACGCGAAGACACAGCACAATTCACAGCACACCCGAAGGCCAAGTCGGAGCATTCACGGAGAGCACGAAAGCGCGATTCGAGATTCGAAGACTTAGTTTGATTTCGTTCTCTCTCTTTATATTCAGAAACTGCGTTTTGTATTATGTCTAGTCGTAGCTAAACTTTTCACCTAGGTTCTCGGTGAACCTAGGGTTTCGTACTCAGATTTTATGATTACTACGTTTATGGATTCATGATGATTGTCTTAATTCAGCAAGTTGTATCTGTTATTCTGGTTTGATTATTATCGTATATGCATGATAGGATTGATCACCCAGGATTGCTATAGACCCGAGCTTGTAGGTGAAAACATCAAGTTAGGGTTAGGAAGAAAAACCAGGATTTAGTACCTTACCCTGATAGACCGACCAGAGAAAGGGAGATAGGGCTAGCATTGAAAAACGTGAGACCAACTGTTAGAGAATTTGACCCGGGCCATTCGGACAGGTTAGAAACCCTAACAGGATTAGATCGAGACTGCAGACTTAGGCAGCTTAACAAGAATCCGAAAGTCTGCAGGATCGGGATTACGTGTGGAATCTGAAAAGTCACTGCACAACTGGTACGTTGCACAGATACCGAAACTGCTGAGTGTTTTCATAAACGAACGTAAAACTGAAATCTGTAGAAACCCTAGGGGATCCTGGAGCCTAGTCTTCATCTATTATCGTTACAACAAAATCAGCTTATTTCAGAAAACGTCACAAAAATATTTACAGTTTTAAATTCTGTTTTTAGTTTAGTCACTATAATCTCAACTTACTCCTCCTGGTTACTACTCTTGGGAAACCGAAACTGACAACTTGAGTAAACCCGAAACAGTCCTCGTGGGAACGATAATCCGAGTCTAATTGCACCCGGTACTACGAGATTCGTACACTTGCGATAGCACGTTAGTTTGCGCATCAAGTTTTTGGCGCCGTTGCCGGGGACTTTTAGGGTCTATTTAGTAGTCAGGATTAGTTTTCTGAGTATTTATTTATTTTCAGTTTTGTTATTTTTCTTTTTATCTCACTGCGTTTTCGAATCTGCGTTTTCAGGACTGTTTAGTTGATGCCCAGATTGCCTCGCGATTTGGTGACACCACTCGACAACCCGGAAAAGCTGTATACCGAACAGAACCGCAGAAACCGAGAAAGCAGGATGGCGACCAACGAGAGAGATCCACCCGAGAACACCGCAGCCGGTGGTCAGGAACGAGAGACACGTACCCCAGCCCAGATGGCGAGGTACATTGAGGAGCTTGTCACAGCGGGACTTGCTGCCCGAAGCAACCAGAGAACGTATAACCGATCTGGAAAGGCGTTGGTGGAAAATTTCGAGGTCCCCACCGGGGGACATGAGCGAGCCATTGTGGTGCCCGAGATCACCGCAGAGCACTTTGACATCAAACCATCCACCATCCAGACGGTACAAACTCTCTGCCCGTTTCATGGCAGGGCCGACGAAGACCCGAACGATTTCATCGGGAAATTCGAAGATTACTGCAACAAGGTCAGATACAAGGGGGTAGAAGCAGAGGCACTCATGTTGATCTTATTTCCGTACTGTCTTTATGGAGTAGCCAAGGACTGGCTCGAATCCCGACCACCCCGATCCATCACCACATGGGAGGAGTGTGTCGCAGATTTTCTGGCGAAGTTCTATCCCGCCTCCCGAGTCATACAGTTACAGAGTGAAATACTGTCATTCAGACAGAAGATGGGGGAGACGGTAGTGGACGCATGGGACAGGCTCATGAGATTGGTCAAACGGTGCCCGAACCACGGTTTTGGAGACGCAAAAATTCTGCAGGTTTTCTACCATGCCCTAGACAGGGAGAACGCCGACAGGATTGACAGAGAGGCCGGGGGTAACTTCTTGTATCACGTGGATAAAGAAGGTGCGTATGACCTGATGAAGCAGTTGGCCAAGCAGGACACCCGACTGTTTGACGATCGCAGGATGGCGGCCAGAGCCGAACCTGCAGAAGATGACCGGATAGACAACCTGGCCAAGATCGTTCACGACTTGGTCAAGAAAGTCTACTCGGACAAGAAGACTGTTGCAGCAGTCGAGGAACCGGACCTGGACACAGCCATTGAGGAGCTAAGGACTGAAGATACCAACTACGTACAGCAGCAGTGGGACCCGAGCCGGTACCGACCGGGCACGAGAGACCATCCCGGGTTTCGGTACGGAAACCCGAACGCAGCAGTTTATGCACCAGGGTTCCAGCACAGGCCACCAGCTCAGCAGGCTGCCCCGGCCCAGCAGGCTCAGACAGTCCCGTCAGCACAGCAGTACGACGCTCAGATGAAAGAGATCAAGTCCATGTTCCAGACTATGGAGTCCCGGTTCAAGCACATGGACACCTTGACGGCAGATATGCAGACAACCAAAACGTCACTGCGCGCTTTGGAAGTACAGGTGGGGCAGTTAGCACAGCAGCTAACGGAGAGACAGCCAGGAAACCTACCCTCGAACACAGTGAACAATCCACGGGCTCAGATCAATGCTATCTCCACTCGGAGTGGATTGGCACTGCAGGATCCACCGTATCCCAGCCACGCACGTGCAGAAAATTCGAAAGAAGTGGAACGCAACTTGTCGGGCCAGGATAACAGCACAATCGATCGCCCCCAGCCGAAGGGCTCGGTTGAGCAGGATGCAGTGCAGAACGAGACAGGTGCAGAAACTGTACCCGTCTCCAAGGAGGTCCCGTACCCCTTGCGAACACGAAAGAGGGATGACAGCAAGGACTACGCCAGGTTTCTCGAGATGTTCAAGCAGCTGCAGATTAACATACCTTTTGCTGAGGCTTTGGCTAAGATGCCCACTTACGCCAAATTCCTCAAGGACATCTTGTATGGGAGGAGGCGAATGAGCGATTTCGAGACCATAAACCTGACGGCAGAAGTGAGCAATTGTGTGAAGAATGGGCTACCGAGGAAGAGAAAGGATCCTGGCAGTTTCGTCATACCGGTCACCCTAGGTAACGCTTACACAGGAAAGGCTCTGTGTGACCTAGGGGCCAGCATCAACCTGATGCCATTAACGATTTTCAAAAGTTTGAAAGTCGGTGAACCCCGACCCACCAGAATCATGCTGCAGATGGCAGACAGGTCCGTAAAACAGGCCTACGGGGTTATCGAGGACATTCTGGTCAAGGTCGGCGAGCTTATTTTTCCGGCAGATTTCGTCATCCTGGACATGGAGGCAGGGGAGGTACCGCTCATACTTGGCAGGCCGTTTTTGGCCACAGGCGAAGCAATGATAAACTGTAAGAGCGGGGAGCTGACCATGCAGATTAACGAGGAAAAAGTCAAATTCAACGTTTTCAAAAATCTGCAACTGCCAAACTACTACGACCACGAGGACATCTTTGCTATCGATGTTGTGGACGAAGGCTGGGAAAACGAGGAGATGGACCAATTGTGGGAAGAGATTGACAGCATGTACGGAGAAGAAAAGGAGAAGACTCGGTGCGAGCACGCCATGAGAGCCGAGGACTGGACCACTTTGCACCGGGACGAAGACGGCGGGCAAAAGATGATTCTGGTCCCGTCACTCAAGGAGCCACCCGCACTGGAGCTGAAACCGCTCCCGAGCCATCTCAGGTATGCGTATATTGGTGAAAATAGTACTCTGCCCGTAATTGTTTCGTCTCGTTTATCTCAGGAACAGGAGCAGAAACTGCTGGAAGTATTGCGAGAGCATAAGGAAGCAATCGCCTGGACGATTGCAGATATCAAGGGAATCAGCCCCGCCTACTGCATGCACAAGATCCGAATTGAAGAAGGCAAGAAACCGGTGATTCAGCCCCAGCGGAGACTGAACCCGAACATGAAGGACGTTGTGCGGAAAGAGGTCATGAAGTGGCTGGAAGCGGGAATCATCTACCCCATATCGGACAGCACGTGGATCAGCCCGGTCCAGTGCGTGCCCAAAAAGGGGGGTATTACGGTGGTGCAGAATAATGATCAGGAGCAGATTGCACAGCGCACCGTTACGGGCTGGCGGATCTGCATGGACTATCGGAGGCTAAACGATGCAACATTGAAGGACCACTTCCCGCTGCCATTCATGGACCAGATGCTGGACCGGCTCGCCCATCATGCCTACTACTGTTTTCTGGACGGGTATTCCGGGTACAACCAGATTTGCATAGCCCCGGAGGATCAGGAAAAGACGACGTTTACCTGCCCGTACGGTACGTTCGCGTTTCGGCGCATGCCGTTCGGGCTGTGTAACGCCCCTGCCACGTTTCAGAGATGTATGATGGCGATTTTTTCCGACATGATCGAGAAGAATCTGGAGGTGTTCATGGACGACTTTTCACTCTTCGGGGACAGTTTCGATGACTGCCTGTTCCATTTGGGCCAGGTTCTGATCCGATGCAAGAAGGCAAATTTGGTGCTCAATTGGGAAAAGTGTCACTTTATGGTCACCGAGGGGATCGTGCTGGGTCACAGAATTTCCAGTAAGGGACTCGAGGTGGACAGGGCTAAGATCGAGGTGATAAAGCAGCTTCCATACCCGACGAACGTAAAGGCGATCAAAAGCTTTCTGGGACATGCAGGATTTTACCGAAGATTCATCAAGGACTTTTCCAAGATCACAAAGCCACTGTGCGCGTTACTCGGAAAAGACGTACCCTTTGATTTCGATGCAGCATGTCGGCAAGCTTTTGACCACTTGAAAGAGAAGCTGACCACAGCCCCGGTTATAACCACGCCAGATTGGTCACTCCCGTTTGAGCTGATGTGTGACGCCAGCGACTATGCAGTCGGGGCAGTTTTGGGACAGCGGAAGGATAAGGTATGCCACGTCATTTATTATGCGAGCCGGGTACTCAACGATGCCCAGCTCAACTATGGCACGACAGAAAAGGAACTGCTGGCCGTGGTGTATGCACTGGACAAATTCAGGCCCTATTTGGTCGGGTCAAAAGTTATCGTTTTTACCGACCATAGTGCTCTGAAATACCTGCTGGACAAGAAGGACGCAAAACCGAGACTGTTGAGGTGGGTACTACTGATGCAGGAATTTGATGTGGAAATCCGGGACAAGAAGGGTGTTGAGAACGTGGTAGCGGATCACCTATCCAGACTTGAGAACGTGAAGGTGGACCCGGTGCCGATCAAGGAAAACTTCCCGGACGAACACATCATGGCAGTCAAGATCGGGAGACCATGGTACTATGCCATAGCCAACTACTTGGTGACTGGCACGCTTCCCGAGGATCTCACCCCGTCGCAGCGGAAAAAGTTCATTGCCGAGAGTCGACAGTATTTCTGGGACGACCCGTACTTGTTTAAACAGGGGGCCGACAACATCCTGAGAAGGTGTATCCCGACCCACGAAGCCTGGAACGTGATCCGACACTGCCACTCATCACAGTGTGGGGGTCATTTTGGGGGAACGCGAACAGCGCATAAAATACTGCAGTCCGGTTTTTTCTGGCCGACAATCTTCAAGGACTGTCACGACTATGTGCAGGGATGCGATAGGTGCCAGAGGACAGGAAACACGTCACACCGGGACGAGATGCCGATGACCGTGTGGCAGGAGGTAGAGCCATTTGATGTATGGGGGATTGACTTCATGGGTCCGTTCCCGTCTTCGATGGGGAATCTTTACATTCTGCTGGCAGTGGATTATGTGACAAAGTGGATCGAGGCGATCGCGTGTCAGAAAAACGATGCAGCCACCGTTGAGCGTTTTCTGAAACGCAACGTTTTTACTCGTTTCGGGACTCCCAGGGCAATGATCAGCGACGAGGGCTCTCACTTCATCAATCGAGTTTTTGCGAAAGTTCTGAAACAGTACGGCGTGTCAGTTCATAAAGTCTCGTTACCTTACCACCCGCAGACGAACGGGCAAGCCGAGGTGTCGAATCGAGAGATCAAGAGCATACTCGAGAAAACAGTGAATCTCGGCCGAAAGGATTGGTCAGTCAGACTAGACGATGCGCTTTGGGCCTACAGGACAGCTTTCAAAACACCGCTGGGAATGTCACCGTACCAGCTCGTTTTTGGGAAAGCGTGCCACTTACCGGTGGAACTGGAGCATAAGGCGTATTGGGCCATCAAACTGCTGAACTTGGACCAGAACCTAGCAGGGGATAAGAGGAAGATGGCACTGCTGGAATTGGAAGAATTCCGCAGAACGGCTTTCGAGAGCGCCAAAATTTACAAAGAGAAGACAAAGAAGTGGCATGATCACCGTATCACGCCAAAGCAGTTTAACGAAGGCGACAAAGTGCTTCTCTACAATACCCGGATGCGGTTCTTTCCGGGGAAGCTGAGGTCTCGTTGGTCGGGACCGTTCATCATCAAGCAGATTTTTGCCTGGGGGGCATTTGAGCTGGAAAATCCAAAAGACAACTCCAGTTTCAGGGTGAACGGGAACCGGATCAAGCCGTATCTCGAGACCGCCGAAGTCATCAAAATAGACCCGGTCTATTTTGATGACCCGTAAAAGGTAACAAGGTCGGGCCGTCGACCGTAAATCACAAGGCGCTGTTTGGGAGGCAACCCAAAATTTATCGTTTATTTATTTAGTCTTATTAGTTATTACGTTAGTATGTCAGTTCTGAATTTTCGAGAGAGGTGAGATGAGCGGGTTTTTAACGTTGAATTTGAAAGTGTGCAGAAACAGAATCATCCAAAACAGCCAAGATCAGGGAAGTAGGGGGAGAGAGAAACTTTGAAAAAAAAAAAAAAAAAAAATTGCATTTTTGCCCTCGGGCTGCGTATATACGCCCTGCGTATATACGCAACCCGTGGGGCAAGGTTGCAATTTTTTTTCGTTTTTTGGTTGATTTCTGGTTGGGTATATACGCAGTACTGCGTATATACGTAAACAGGAAGAAAAAAAAAAAAAAAAAAATTGAAAATTTTTCAAAACCCCGGGGGTATTTTGGTCATTTCGACCAAATTAGGTCATATGCAAGGGGGGGGGGACGGGTTGCCACCATTGTTGGCACCTCCCTTTCTCTCTCTACCTCCATTTGCTCTCACTTGAAGAACACATTTTTTGACTCGGACCTCCAAATCAAATTCCGGGCACATTTCTGGAATCCTCTCGTCGCAAGGAGCAAGATTCATCCATCCAAATCCAGAAACAAGTGAAAATCGAGAGAGCAAGTTCCATCAAAAAGTGAGGTGTTCTTGAAGAAAAGTGCAGATTCGGAGGTGTTAGAGCAAGAACTTGCAAAATCCGTAGAAGGGAACGTGAACGAGGAGATCGAGGGCTTCGATTTGGTGGGCTCGGAATTCAATTCCGGGCAGTTGACTTTTCCGGCGACTTTTCCGGCGACCACCGGCGGTTTTCCGGCGACTTTCCGGGCAGAATCTCCGGTCTTCACCCCTGTTTAGGGAAGGTCGAAAATCTCATCCCTCGCTTTATTTTCCGTTTTGGCACGGCCCGTAGCCGGGCCCGTTATTTTTTCGGTAATTTTGCATTTGGAGCGGCACTTGCCGTGTGGACCTCTGGTAGATCTTAGGTGGACTACCTATTGCGACACACTATTTTTGTGCACGTTTCACGTTTTGCTCTATTTCCCGAGTAGGCACGTTTTTCGAGATTAGGCTGTTATGGAGTTTCATGTGCCTCTCTTAGACCATAACCGTGATGACATCCCTACGGATTATGAGCCGGAAGAGCTCACCCCTTTGCTATTTGACAGTTTTAGGTTCGTTAGCCATCAAGCCCAATTTTACTTTATGACGGCGACCAAAATGACTCATAGCATTCCCGTAGACTACAAGTTTGAGGTCGACCATACTTACATGCCGCCAGAGATGGCCGCCTATGCGAGTCGACCGGACATTTTCGGGACGTCCCTAGCGGGGTTCCCGGACTTGTCCGATACTGACTTAGTGCGTGAGTTCTACGCGAACCTCATGTGCAGGGGGGAGGGGGAAGCCAATGGGGATGTCCGTTGGGTCTATATGAGGCGTACGTTTATTTTGCTCACGGCGGATACCATCCGCCAAGCGTATCAGATTCCGATGCGCCACATCTCGTGCTCATATGCCGAGTGTGCTGACTACCCGCCGAGCGATGCTGAGCTTTTGCGGGTTGTGACTGGGGGGCACCCGGGGGCCCATTTTGAGAGAGAGGGGCCAGGCGAGATAGGCAAGAAATTGCATTCTCGTTTTGTTACCGGCCCGCCACGGTGGTGGGCCGCATGGGTAGTGAACAGGGTTGTAGGGATTAAACACTTCACCTACCTTGACTTCGAGTATGTACTCTTAGTCTATTGCCTTGTGCTGGGACGAGACGTGGACATTCCTCGTCGTATTTGGGTGTATATGATGGAACGGAACTGCACCGGTAGCAAGAAGGGATTGGGGTACGCCAACCTCATTGCCAAACTTGCACGGGATTACGAGGTTCCGATGCCAGATTTACAGGGTGACTTAGCGCCTCCTTTGCTCCGGCCTTATAGGAAGCTTATTAGTCGTCACCCGGGCCCGCCACCTCCAGTTGTTGACCTCGATGAGGATGATGACTTTATGGAGGAGGACCCGGCACCTGCCCCTGCCCCTGCCCCTAGGAGGAGATCGACTCAGGAGCGACCAGTCAGTCGCCAGGCATCGGCCGGACTCCGGCGATGCCGTACTTCTCGAGAGAGCGAGCGCCCCGAGTCGAGTAGGCAGGGGACTGAGAGGAATGCCCAGCCTCAGCCTGCCCATGAGAGAGAGAGCCCGGCCCCACGGGCTAACCCGGCCCCACGAGCTCGACCGGCCCCGCCCCGTAGACTGCCCCGAGTGGATGAGAGATTTGAGGGCTGTAGGGGTGGACGCAAGTCCATTGGAGAGAAGGTGTTAGAGGGAGTGGGCAAGATCTGGAGAGCGGTGACGCATGTCCGCCGGACTCAGCGGAAGGTCACCAAGGACACCCAGGCTGCCCTTGCGAGTATTCGAGAGGAGCAGCGGGATGCGGCTCGGCACGCAGGCCGAGACCCGCCACTCCCGCTGTATTTTCCACCCACCTACTCCAGTAGCTTTACCGAGGGATGGTCGGATGACGGGGACTCTAGCGAGTACACATCTGCTCCGCCACCCCCGACCCAGCCACCACCACCGACTCAGCCATCACCGCCACCTGCCAGACAGGAGAGACGGCAGCCTGGGACACGATCCCGGCAGCCTACGGGTCGTCAGGCTGGGACCCGTACCCGACAGACTGGGACCCGTACCCAGCAGACTGGGGTCCGTTCTCACCAGCAGTCCAGTGGCAGGACGACTTTGCGGTCCCAGCCGCCTAGCAGTTGGACTGGGTCCGAGTCGCAGTCCTCGGATTACCGGCCCCGTACACGGGCACGCCAGCCGGTATTTAGGACTGATTCAGAGAGCAGCTCACCGGGTAGCATTTCCGGTACGCCCGAGACCGGGTCCGACCCGACATTTTTTCCGGACGAGTTAGTGCCATGAGGGCATGCCACCTCTTAGTGGGGGGGTGGTAGTCGTGTCTGCATTAACCCGGTCTGCACATTTTTTCGTATTTATTTTTTATTTTTATTTTTATTTTTGAGTCAGCATATTTTCTTTATTTGAGTCAACCCACCATAATCATTCTAGCCATGCATTGTATATAATTTAAAAAAAAAAATTGATAAATTGAAAAAATTAAAAATTTTTTATGCTGCTGATTGGGTTTATACGCAGGACCTGCGTATATACGCAAACAGCAAGTATAAATTATTTTTCAGAAAAAAAAAAAAGTTTAAAATCAGAAAATTTTGAGAAAGGGCAATCGAGATAACGAAAACAGTGAAGAAATTGAGTTTGAATCCTTTGAAAGAAAAGAAAACTTGCACCGAGGTATAGTAGATAGGTGAGAGCCAGTGACCTTTGGAATCCGCAAGTAGTTATCGACTGAGCGAAAAATCCGACTAGTTGCTACACCACCGTCACATAGGTAGTCGACAACCCGCCCACGGGCGCCGTCACGGTCATCGCATTTTTCGGTGGAGTGACTGGCTATCAAGGGACCTCACGTCCTGTTTCTTACCCTAGGTCCAACTAGTCAACCCGTTTGAAGCCATTTACCCTCTTTCTTCGTAGCCACTTTAGCCTAGGCAGCCTTCTTTGAGACCTCATCAGTCGATAGTTGGCTATTCTACGTGTTATGACGGAGGGAGTGAGTAGGGGACATGTTTTAGATAGGGGAGCTTCATGAGATATCAGTTTTGGACAGTTTCGGTTTTGACACGTTTTTCGAGGGAAGGACAGGGTGAGTGAGAGGCGACAGTGCATTAGTTTGCGGAGGTGGATCACTTCACTACATAGTGACCACAGGAGGAGTTAGTCGCGTGCGAGCATCTTTTCGCACAAACCGGGGTTCCGGGGGGTTGTAGGGTCAATTGGTGGTTGTGCCGTTTTTCTACATCTTTGGTGATGAGGAGGTTCGGTGGAACTGCACGGTATTATTTCGACTACAGGATCAGCGCTTCAGGATTAGTGTGGGGGTACTTCACATGAGGACATTTTACGTACCCCACGACAGAGATTTATTTTCACTCACTCAGCTTTAGTCAGTTTAGCATTGTGGATATTCGTGTGCGTATGCATATATAGTTGTGTTAAAAAAAAAAAAAAAAAAAAAAAAAAAAAAAAGAAAAGAAAAGAAAAGAAAAAAAAAAGAGAAAAAAGAAAAAGAAAAGAGAAAAATTATTATGATCTAGTTTTTAGTTTGTTTTGTGTTTTTGTTATTTAAATAAAAAGTTGAGTGAGTGGCACAATTTTCGAGACGTTTTGCACCGCTTCACATTTGTGGCCGCGAGCACGGCGAAGACACACCGGGGGACAGGAGAATTGGGAAAGCAGGAACTTAGGTGTTTCGGGCAGTTTTTCGGGATCTCGGTGAGGGGTGTGAGTTTGGTAAATTGTGAGAATGTCATAACATGTAGGATTATGCCGTACCTTGATACATATATTTATCCTACCTGTTTAGACATAGATCCTTTCGGAAACAGCTCGGATGGTAAGTTAGCTAGGGATTTGCTCAGTTTGATAACCAAAGTAATAGTACTTCGGTCCAGTGCTTAAATCCACCATATAAATCTGTTCATACTTACCGATCGCTTGCAGGGAAGTAAATTCTGAAAAGGATGAGATCACGAGGACACACTGTTTCTGTTTTTGAGGTTGCCCGATCTCGCCAAAAATATTTTTGTCACTAGTCTGTTTTGAGTCGTTTGAGTCTGTGTATATTCTATCTGCGTCAGTTTTTCTATCGAGTCGTCCGGTTGAAAGGTTCGGGTCGAAAGTGTATGCAACGGTAGGGTATGTACAGAGTCAGTCACGAGGACAGAACTGCAGGACTAGAGTTGGCAGGATTGCTCGGGACGAGCAATGTTTAGTGCGGGGGTATTTGATAACGCCCAATTAGGGGTTATCTTTCACCCTGATTTCACGAGTATTTGTGCCGGAATTAGCGGTTTTTGCCGGAAAATGCCTTAGAATGCCCCGGGAATCTAGAACGAGACGTTTATTCATACTTGCTGGATTTCTGCTTATTTCTGCTCATTTCTTGCTATATTTGGATATGATCGCGGGTATTCGTTCGTGTTGCCTTTTCAGGAACAGGTTCGGGAGGTGCATCGGGAAGCGTGCCAGGACCCAGCCGGGACCGTCTCGGGAAACGTGCACAAGACCGGGACACGACGGAAACACGGAAGAGCAGAAGAGCACCGAAGAGGCAAGCCGGGAGCATCAGGAAGAAGAGTGGGACCCAGGGGACCAGTCCTGGCCCACCAGAGGACCAAGTGGGCCCCACATACCCCACGGCCTGCGTATATACGCAGGCCCTGCGTATATACGCAGCACCTGCGTATATACGCAGGCAGAGGGGATGTGGGGGGATCCTGGTTGGGCCCTGGCTGCGTATATACGCAGCCCCTGCGTATATACGCAGCCAGTTTGACTTTTTGACAAAGACGGTGGACCAATGGCATATTCCGTAATTTCGAGCACAAGCGTTTTCAGGAAACAGCACTATTTAAAGACTCGTCCAGACTCGTTCTGAAGGGACGCGAAGACAAAGCACAATTCACAGCACACCCGAAGGCCAAGTCGGAGCATTCACGGAGAGCACGAAAGCGCGATTCGAGATTCGAAGACTTAGTTTGATTTCGTTCTCTCTCTTTATATTCAGAAACTGCGTTTTGTATTATGTCTAGTCGTAGCTAAACTTTTCACCTAGGTTCTCGGTGAACCTAGGGTTTCGTACTCAGATTTTATGATTACTACGTTTATGGATTCATGATGATTGTCTTAATTCAGCAAGTTGTATCTGTTATTCTGGTTTGATTATTATCGTATATGCATGATAGGATTGATCACCCAGGATTGCTATAGACCCGAGCTTGTAGGTGAAAACATCAAGTTAGGGTTAGGAAGAAAAACCGGGATTTAGTACCTTACCCTGATAGACCGACCAGAGAAAGGGAGATAGGGCTAGCATTGAAAAACGTGAGACCAACTGTTAGAGAATTTGACCCGGGCCATTCGGACAGGTTAGAAACCCTAACAGGATTAGATCGAGACTGCAGACTTAGGCAGCTTAACAAGAATCCGAAAGTCTGCAGGATCGGGATTACGTGTGGAATCTGAAAAGTCACTGCACAACTGGTACGTTGCACAGATACCGAAACTGCTGAGTGTTTTCATAAACGAACGTAAAACTGAAATCTGTAGAAACCCTAGGGGATCCTGGAGCCTAGTCTTCATCTATTATCGTTACAACAAAATCAGCTTATTTCAGAAAACGTCACAAAAATATTTACAGTTTTAAATTCTGTTTTTAGTTTAGTCACTATAATCTCAACTTACTCCTCCTGGTTACTACTCTTGGGAAACCGAAACTGACAACTTGAGTAAACCCGAAACAGTCCTCGTGGGAACGATAATCCGAGTCTAATTGCACCCGGTACTACGAGATTCGTACACTTGCGATAGCACGTTAGTTTGCGCATCAGCATGTCATGATTCAAATTCACACCCCATATATAGGCCACACGACCTCAAATCGCAACACCCTCTCCTGTCTCTGCTAACTCTGTGAACCTCAGAGCATCTCCAACCGCTCAATGGGGGGGGGGGGAAGAGGTGTGTGGAATCCCCTTGAATTTCTTCCGCGGGTGAAGCATTTGTTGGAAAGTTTTGGCCTTTGGGTACGTTTAATCTTTGTAGCATGAGTGTGGGTGCGAGAATTGGGTGCGGCAAATTTCCCAAAATCATGGGTGCAGATGCGGCTGGGGTGCGGTCACTTTCGTTATATTTTTGTTTATATTATTTATGATACCATTATACTAATATAAAAACAACAATAATAGTAATCCAAATTACAAATAGAAATTCATACAGATTCAAAGATACAGAGCTACTATATCAACAACTAGAGTATTACCCGTGTCCGAGGGCACTATCCCTAAATTGGATAGTTTTTAATTTAGAGGTGTTTTTTTTAAAGGAATTTAGAGGTGTTATCCAAATATTATATTTACAAATATGGTGAAAAAAAAAGAACGACTTCCAAGTTAGAGATGTAGTAATTGAGAAAAACCTCTCTCTTATTAGTTATGGATGTCCAAGGAGAGTGGGTAGTTAGGGATGTCCAAAGAGAGTGGGTAGTTAGAGATGTAATAAGTAGGTGAGATCTAATGGTGGGGATGGATTTGATTTAATCTAACGGCTGAAAATTCAAAAGTTTGTTAAACCATGCTATTTTATAATATAGATGTAATCTCTTCATGTCGTTCTACTTAGCTGCGGAGAGACGAGTAATCTAAGTGTTAGAAATGTTCACATAGATGCACGTTTAAATTATAGTTTTGTTTAGAAGACCTCTCAACTAAAACTTTCAAATGACCTTGCCTCACCCACAAAGCACCCGCAAAGCACCCAGAAGCACCCGGTGCGGGTGCGCGACCTCCCAGAAGCACCCGTGCTACAAGCTTTTAATTATCGCTTGGAACTTTTAATTATTAGACATATTTTTTTTTTGTAATTATAAACAATATGAAATGAAGTACTGTTTGTTAATATCTGTAATACAATCTTTCTCTTGTAAATGTAAAAGTACATCGAATTTTGTGTATGATTTGATTATACATTTTGGTATACTTAAAAATATGAACCAAACAACATTTAAATACTTTACATAATAGTAACAGTTATTGTTATTAGCAATGTTTTTATTGTTATTTATTATTGTTATTATCATTATATATATATATACATTTTAATATTTTCAGTTTTTGAAATTGTTGAAAAAGTGTATACACTAAATTTAACTGGACGGGGGAAGCTTTTCGGTAGGAGACGATAGTTAATCGGTGGAAAGGGAAGATGGGAGGGGAAGTTTTTCGGTTGGAGACGATAATAATTTGGGGGGAAGGGGAAAATAAGTGGGTCCTTGAGGGGGAGGGGAGGTGAAGGGGAATGCCATCTGTTGGAGGAGGTCTCACTCTTCATAGCCACTCCTCGACTTTTATACTTCTGAACTTTTCGTGAGATTATTTATATAGATCAAAACAACAATTCTCTGCCTTGTCCTTGTCCTTCAATCTATTTTAGAATGTAATCTGTGACATTATTAGGAGAATGTGGTTGTTAGTGCGAGTCAATTATGTAACTCCTTAATCAGCCAAGCTTTCTGATAAATCAAGCTAAACCAGCCTCTGTTGATGATCGTTATAAGAACTCTAGCTTGTTCCTCAAGAACATCTCCAGATTTTGTCGAGTTGAGCCACAGTGCAATGAAGTTCTAAAAGAACTGAGCTCCAGCTGCATTTCTTGGCTCCGATCCAAGTCCAACTCAAACTTGAGCTTCTGGAAATACAGTTACTCGAGTTTGAACATCCCAAAACTCCACTTGGCACTATTGCACCCACACCCATAATGTTTAAGGTCCACCTGTATAGCTGATCGCTTTTTTCTTCAGATTTGGCGGTGTTAGAACAGTACTATTGTATATCAGGTTTACGAATTAACTAATGGAATTAGTCTTAATGGACTTTTCGGTTTTTAATTTTTTTAAACAGTATACTTTTTGTGAACATCTAACATTGGATGATGATGCTCATTTGACTTCTATACAGTGCTCTTAATAACATAAAAAAATTAAAGAAAGGGAGTAAAATGAAAATAAATAAATTACATTCAGCAGAATAACATTTCTAGTAGTGTTGTCCATAACTTCTCTAGTTAGAGTCTGCCAAGTCAGGGTGACATGAGAATTGCTCTCTACCCATTGACTTGCCATGAGCATTGCACTCTGCCCATTGACTATATTTAGTGAGGGAGGATCATGATACTGTGGAAGATGAGACACACCTACGCCCATGCATGTAGCCCCTAGATGGAGGGGGACCACTTTGATGGTAATCAGCCATCATAGTTCAAGGAACTGTGAGAAGATAATAATAACCATGATAGATAATTTTCGAACTATTTCTTAAACAGATTAGTAAGCATTTATCCGCCCGATAATGAGGGAGTACCTGAGATTCATCAATTTAAGAAGATGATGGCGGTTTATGTCGTCGCACTTACGCGGTGATTTTGAACCTAGATGAGGGATCATTACATTCAACAAGATTCGCTTCCTTCACCCGGAAATACTTCATCAGTCACTAAACCACCCATTCTTCAACAGGTTGCTTCATCTTAGGGCACACTCGCCTGCAGACATTCGTCTTAGGGACACTTGAAAGATATTTGTTACTACCAATCATATGTAATCTGCCTACGCTGTTCACACAACCCTAACAAGCATTAAAATGCTATAAGCAATTTAACATTGGGCAGATTCTTCATTTCTATTTGACGATCAATCGCACAAGTAAGTGAATTCGCGGAAGCATGTTTAACGGAGCAAACCATATGACACATCATACATATTAGGATACTCACAATAGCAAATACACTGAAGACATACAGAACACCTACATGCATGTTGTCACCAGTTGACCTAAGTAATAATGTACATCTCCAGGTTAATAATCAATCTATTCGTAATAAATCGTGAGCTCAATGGATTTCGATCCATTTGAAGATTGTAGTCATAATCTGGCAGCCAATACATCGACAGGGTATTCTAAATCAAGATACTAATAAAGGCAAATGAATACATGCGAAAAAGTTAAACAAGTGATTGTGTTTTCAAACTTATCCTTAAATGGAAAAAGTTGGGATACTGGCTGCTAGTTATATTTGCAAAGACTAAAACGACAACCCATTGATTCTAATGGCCAAAAAAAATCATTCATTTGGTTCCTTTTCTTTCATGTTAGGTGTAAGGTTAGTGTCCCTGTTCTAGATTTTCTTGATTTTCCCTTCTTTTTAAGTAATGGCAACTCGTGGGTCTGCCTATGCTGTCCACACAACCCTGACATGCATTAACATGCTGTAAGCGATTTAAGAATGTGGCTAGGCTCTTCATTTCTATTTGAAGACCACATATACAAATAAATGAATTCCTGGTAGCATATTTAATGGAGCAAGCCTTATGACACATGGAGTATGCATACTTTTCACACCGTACCTATTAGTTAAAATACTCATATTAGCAAAAATACTTGACACATACACAAAACCTACACAAAACCTACGTGCATGTTATCACCGATTGACATAGGTAGGGGTTACCCAGAGGTAAATCTTCAATCTAGTTTTAATAAATCATGATCGCAATGGACTATGATCCATTTAAAGAAGTTAGCGATAATCTGGTAGCCTATACGTTGATAGGGTATTTTAAAGCAAGATGCTAATAAAGGAAAATAAATACATGCAATAGTTAAACAAATTATAGTTATTTGATATTTATCCTGAAATGGAAAAAGTTAGGATGCTGCCTGCTGGCTCTATTTGCGAAGAGTAAAACGACAACCCATCGTTCCTAACGGCCAAAAAAATCACTAGTTGGTTCCTTTTACTTCTTGTTAGGTGTAAGTTTAGCGTCCCCATTCTAGATTTTCCGGAATTTCCCTTCTTTTGAAGTAAGTTCAACCTATGGGTTTGTCTACGTGCTTGGCATGTGGAATTTTATGGGCTATAAACTTATAATGAATGAAGGATAAACTCTACCAAGTAAGGCAAAGACGTCTGACATGAGTTGGAAATCTGTATACTAAGGAAGCATGGCTTTTTCACTGTTCACCAAGGTGTTGTCCAATTTTTACACCGTTGGATGGTTTTAAACAGAGTGGGCTAGATTCAACCATTAGAACATTGATCTCAACTTTCCATCATTACCATCATTATCTAATGATTGGTAGTTCCATCTTTAGAGCATCTCCAATAGGTTAGGATATCGGTTTTTTGAGGCAAATTATAGAGAAGTTTGAAAATATTGGACTTCAATTGATTAGCCATTTTGTTAGGCAAAATAGAAATAGGCATCCTCATCGCTAAGTTTGGCGATAAATTTGTTAAGGCAAACTGAGAGTGCCTCTCCTATTTTCCTGGATCATGTGTGTGTCCTAAATTTTCTCACTTGTTTCCAACATTTTCTCACACTATGTCCACATTTCTACAATTTGATAGGTGATAAAAGCGCTACAACCGTGGAATCTCCTATTTTCTCTCCCCACTACCATATTTTTGCCTAACCACTACTGGAGACCACATTTAAAATATCTCTAATTTCTAATGCAAATCAGTAATTCTAAGTATAACTTGCCTAAAATTTACCTAATAATATTGGAGATGCTCTTAAAGAAAGAATCACATACATTTTTTCTACCACGTCACCCGTCGGTACTTAAACAACTACTACCCACTTAGTATATTTGCTAACTTCATGATATTCATGTGTTAAATTAGAGTTTAAGTTTATTGTTGATTAAATAATGTTTTTAATAAGTCTAATAGTCCAAACGGACGGGTTTTACACTAGTGATCCTTACAGGAACATTTGATGACACACTTTCGATATGCCTCCAGTCATATTCTATTGATTTACTTTCTAAGAGACTAAGATTGGACTCTCATAGGAAATTTGAGGAGGAAACATCAGTTTTGACGTTAATGAATATTCTCCTGCATAGACTCTATGCAATGTCTTGTATTCCTTTTCCTTTGAAATGAATATTTGTATCACCTGTCGTAGCATATAATTTGAGGCTGCGTGGTCAATATATGGGCTTTGAATTTAAATCATGGCAGGCCTATTTAGTATTTATACAAGAGGTAATAATTTACATATATACCAAGGTACCCTGATGCAACATTAGAAACATGAGTTTGTTCACAAGCCAAGCCCAACCCTAGTGCAACAACCTAATGAGCTCTGTTCACCGATGGCAATACCTAACAGGCCAAATTTAGGGGAAGCTCTAACACTGTGATCACCAACCCAGCTGTCACTGAGCTGGATTTTATATAAGGCTCTCTGAAAATGTTGAGCTGGATTTTATATAAGGCTCTCTGAAAATGTTATTTTGGGAACTATACATAGTTAAGTCTTGATATTGATTTCCAAAAAGGTTCAAATCTATAAAGGCGCCTGTGGCTAAATAAGCAAAAAATAAAATGAAATTTATAAAGTGAAACACTGGAGGGCCTCAATTGTTCCATCTTCTTGCCGTAGAATACTAAAACAAATCAAGAAACACAGTTCTTGATGTAGAAGATCAACCAACTCCTTCTCGACAGAGTTCTTACGAAGAGCTACGTAAAGAAGCTCAGAGGTTTTAAAAGGAACGCTGAGGTCTTGCATCCCAGGTAAACACCACCAGAACCATCCAATATAATAAAGCAGTACAACAAGCTCAAATTGTAACTGAAATGTGGCATCAGTTTGGGCTTTTTGAGGAACCCCTGAGCTTGTATCTTCGTCCATTCAAAATTAGAGACATCTCATTCCAATTCGTTTGGAGTGTTTAGTCTTGAGAGATGCAAGTATATAACCTAATTTTATACTTTATCGTTTTATCAGCACACATCTACCCAAAACTCTATCTGTTTCCAAGTGTTTTGGATTATTTTTCACTATGAAACGCGTCTACACAAACTGTCACCACAAAATGTTCTGCAATTGTGTAATAAGAGCATCAAAGCCCTGCACAACACTAAATTCAGCATTGGAAAATCAGACCTTGACCCAGATTGTGTAGTTTCAGCAATACATTTATTTGTAAAACTAGGAAAAAATCATATCCCACCAAAGCCAATTCAGAAGATACAATCTTAAGAGATTATAAATGGTAGATAGTTAGTTCCTGTGCTGAAATAAATTGTCAAGAGAAAACCATCTTACTCATCATTTCTGCTTGATGCTGCAGGATCCAATTGAAGTTGCCGGCGATCCGAATTCCTCCAAATCACACCCAACTTCCACAGAAGTCCCCTAAATCATACTCCACTTCCACAGAAAACAATTCCTCCATTTCCACTGCTTCAAAGTCAACAGAAACTTTGTCCGTCCTTTGTCGCTTACCTAAACAGGACAGATTTAGAGTCTATTGTTCACTTTTAACATTTAACTCTTCCTTAAATCGCTGGGAACAGCCGCCTGAGACTGCTGGACCTCGTTTTTTGATGAACTTTCTGTTTTGCTATCGTCTAAGACCTGTTTGAGTGAATCGACTACAGCTTTGTCGTCGATATCCACCGTGCATCAGAAGGTTCAACTACAGGAGAATTTCTGGAGCTTCTCCTTGGTCGGGGACCGGGCAGATGGTTACGCTGCCGGAATCCATGGCAGCGACTGGAATGAGTCGTGACTCGTGTGGGAATTAGAGTCCCATTCGTTGATAAGCATTTTTTGGAGAGATCAGAATCATAGCGAGGCATGTCAGTTACAGGAATGGTGTCAATCAAAAGTCCCAATGGCAGTGATTTGGTGAATGATTCCGCCGGGAATGCCAGATTGAGGCCGAGATTCGGTTCTGACGTGGATGGCTTGGTCTTGACCTCAGACAGTTGTTGATCGGTGGTCGATAACCGTACCATTGTTACGCGGCGCCAAGAGAGAATGGGAGAGAGAGAGATGAAGGATTGACGAAAGGAAGGTACAGAGTAATGGTTTCTGTTTTTGAAATTTAAATTTATCTTTATTAATGTTTAGCCCCCATTGCTTGTAAGGACGGGGAGCCTTGGCACAACGGTAAAGTTGTCGCCGTGTGACCAGAAGGTCACGGGTTCGAGTCGAGTCGGGGAAACAGCCTCTTGAGGCTGCGTACAATAGACCCCCAAAGTGGGTCCGACCCTTCCCCGGAGCCCCGCATAGCGGGAGCTTCGTGCATTAGGCTGCCTTTTTTTTGTTTGTAAGGAGGTGAGTCTATTAGATAAGATTATAGGCTCACTTCCTTCCGCTGCATCGAACATTTTGTTCATCTTCTCGGTCTACGAGAACTCATTGCATTCATGAACTTCACGTCCCTACATCCCGTAAATATTTGTCTGTCTCAAAACCATCCACTCTCCTAGAGGTTGCTTCATTTCCCTTGTCTGCATGCATTAGTAGTCTTATGCGGACTTTGAAGAATTTTGTTACCACCAATCATCAATAATCTGCCGACACTGTTCACACAACCCTGAGCTGCATAAACGTGTTGTAAGCAATTTGGTACCGTGGGTGGATTCTTCATTTCTATTTGAAGATCAATGACATAAATTCCTTTCACATTGTTCATAGTTTAGGATATTCACAGCGGCAAAAATATTTGATTCAATACCTACATGCATGCTGTCACCAATTTACATTCACCTAGGTAGTGTAGATCTCCACTAGGAGCCACCCAGAGATGAATATTCAATCTATTCATAATTAATCATGATCACAATGTATCACAATCCATTTGAAGAAGGTACCTTGGATCTGATAGCTTATAAGTTGATAGGCTACATTCTAAAGCAAGATGCTAATAAACTTAAGTGATACTTATAAAAGTTAAATAAGATGAGTGATAGTTTCTAAACTTATCTTGAGATGGAAAAAATTGGGATATTGCTGCTAATAGTTTATGTATGAAGAGTAAAACAACAACCTTTTATCCTAACGGCCAAAGAAATCACTGGTTTGATTCCTTCCTTTTCTTCTTAAGTGTTAGGTTAAAGTCTCCATTCTACATTTGCTGGATTTTATCTTCCTTTGAAGCAAGGTCAACCTGTGGGTGTGTCAACGTGCATGACAGGTGCCATTTTTGGGTTATAAATTTGTAGTGAAAGAAGCATGAACTCTACCAAATAAGGTAAACATGTCTGACATGTTTTCAAAATGATCATTCTGGGAACACTTTGTGTCATGTATTTTGACGTGCCTCCAGTCATGTAATTTAATTTACTTTCTTAGATTGGAACTCCATGAGGACAGAAATTGATGTCAAGTGATAAACTTTTGCATAGATTCTATGCAACGTCTTGTTGCTTCTTTTCCGAAAATAAAATATTTATCTATATCACCTGTCGTAGCATATACTTGTTTGATGGCATGGCTGTGCTTTTGGGTTATAAAGGAATATTGATGTACCGGATTAGAGCGTAGTTTTTGGGGTATGCGTAAAAAACTTGGATATGTAGGTATATTTGAGTATGGTGGTCGCACTTTTGGCCATTCCCTCTTCTCCCCTTCTGCTGCCTCTAACATTTGGTCTTCTTGGTATTTTTACAGCTCCATGGACAGTGGTTATACCCCTGAAAGAGCTTCTTCATGCTGCAAGTGCAAGACCATTGGATCATCTTCATTCATGTCAACCATTGACTCATACGGATGATAATGGTCACCAGGTCCATGGATTTTTAATTGTAAATTGGTTACAAGGGTGGCTGTTTATTCTGGTAACGATTTTCTGTGGCTACTTGCTTGATGTGCAACAATATGCCGGTCAGGCCGCAGGTTACAGAAAGATCAATTAAATTATGGCCTCTTGAATGGTGAAAGATTATGATGCTCATGGTAAGAGTGATTGAACCCTAGATGTGGTTGGTTCTTCTCGTTGTCAGCTGGAAGTAGTGCCTACTCTGGAAGTTCTGCCTCCATTTTGGACCCTGAAACTCAATTCCAGGTATGTTATATGCCGTTGGGGATTCAATCAGTGTTTTCCCTCATTTTGTTCCACACTATCTTTAAGAGAAACAATCGTAAGATTTGACGCAAATCGTGTTTGACCAGATTTTAGATGTGTAGTTAATGTTGCAATTTTTTTTTTTTTTTTTTTTTTTTTTTTTTTTTTTGTCTTTTGATCCATATCCTCAGTCTGCAATGATAGTTCTCTAAGAGTCTCGGCATGAGATGCCAAATACCAAGTCATCTGAAACTGAAAGTATTTGTTGCTTTCATTGCTAAAATATGCGTCATTTCTTAACAGGGTGTCCTTTTGGCCAATAGACGCAACTGCACAGCTTTATGAGAGTGTACTCACTGAAAAGAGGTAAGCAACACGAAAACTATTTATTTTTCTAGGGAAGTGAATATGACTAAGAAATCCTTTTTGTTATGCACTCTTCGATTCCGTAAATATTGCAACCGAAAACCCCTCATTTTACCCCCTGTCAGCATGTTTACTTGCTCCGTGTTTCACACTATATTAGTGTTTTTTTTTCTTTTTTTTTCAATATTCCAAATTCATGATAGAAAGAATAATATGCAGTTGACATTAATTAGCTGTGGTTAGACAAATCGTGAGCCTGAATTGAAGTCTTGAAAATTGACCAGATCTCTCATGTCTGCCTTGCATCATAAACCTGGTTAATGTTGAAGGATATCCAATTGTCCTTTACTAATTGCCATGAAGTCCTGGCCCTGTCACGTTAGAAAGGTCTAATTTTAAGGCTCTGAATCTTTTGTCTAATTACTCCATGGTTTTTTGAGCTCTTGAGATGCAATTTATGTAAATGTTCCAACTTGTAATTTTACTCATTTCTAAGTGGTTGGGCCAAGTGTTAAGAAGCTTTTGACCTTAGGGAGGGCCTCTGTTTACACAACCCGGACCGGAATTAAGTGAGCAATCGCTCTAAGGCCAAAGTATGGTACTCTAACCGTGGAATGGCCAAGTATGGAATTCATTGTCTGACTCTAACCAATTTGAGAAGTCTGATTTATGTGAGGATACCAGCTGGTGTCAACTCTTTAGTAACTTCACTCTTCTAGTGATCTCAGTTTTTGATCATCTGTATGTTAAGTGTCATTCTTTTAACATAAATACCTTGAATGGCAATACTCCCAAGTGTTCTGAGGGGACTCAAATTCAAGTTTAGCGTGTCAGTGGGAGGCTCAAGTTTAGCGTTTCATGAATGTCTGTGTTAATCTTCGTGCTTACTTTTCTGTGTTCACCGGGGAATTGAAAATGTGAATCCATCTCAGGTCCTTCCGAAGCTTAACTTTACGGTTCCTTCTGTACATTCTGCAGAACGACGTTGGGCAACATTATTAGCCAAAATTTGCAGTTTGGTAGATGCACATGGTAGCTTCTGAATCAGGAAACTAAGATAGATCTCCCCTAAGTGATCATTGTATTTTTTTAAGGTAAGTGATCATTGTCTATTCCTGCTGAAAAATGAATTTAAGGAAACGTAAAAGGATACACCATACACTCAGTTTCAGTCCAATTGTCCCACTGCTCTTTGAGATCTGATTCCCCTGAAATTTCCTGGCAGATAATAGCTGCAACTGGACTTCTTGAGGCCACGGAGAATGTCGTATCCATGCGTATCAGCTTGAAATGTCTTTCTGGTACAAACTCAACTCACTGATAGATTATTGCTCATAAAGTTGCGACACGAACTTGGTATTTTTCTCTAAACTAGAAGAGGCCTTACATTCTCCCATGTACTTTGTAAGTTGCCATCTGTACTTTTTTTTTTGACGTCCTCATCTCTATTTTCGCTTCAGCAGTCCTATTCTGCTTACTGCAAATCAGCAATTTCCAAGAAGGAAAAATGACACGACGACTATTGATGACATGTATGTGTGTTCCAAGCATTTTATCCATAAAATAAAAAATCACAGAGCTCCTGAAACAAAAACACAGAGCTCAATCCATAACTTCCCCGTTATCATACCCAAAAACCATCCCTAAATCCCGCAAAACCTAACCCTTAACCCATCCTCAAATCCCCCATAATCGAACCCACAAACTATCCCTAAATCTCCCAGAATTGGACCCTACATCATGAAGTTTTATACTTTAAATCGAGCTCCGATGCATAAACACTATTTGGGTTTGCGTCAAATCAAACCCTTAAGTAACGTGAATGGATATTTCAGAGGGCGAATTCTTTGGTTTTGCTGCTGTGAATTTTGATTGGGACTTGAGAGTCTTTTTCTGTACATTTTGTTTCGGTGCGTTCTTCAATTAATTGACTTTGGGCAATATTTATGTGATGTTAGATTGGTTTAACTTAGTGGGATTGTGATAGTCAGATGTGTGTGTGAGAGAGAGAACACAGAGGACGATTATGAGGGAGGGCGGTGGAGGCTGTAGGTGGTTGGGCAAATGACAGTATTGGCCCTCACTTGTGCTGACGTGGTTAACTTCAAACCATTTTATTTTATTTTATTGAGAAAAAAACCTGTTTTTATTAACGTTGTTAGTAATTAGAGCACGATGTCTCAAATATACCGTGTGTACTTCAATGTCAAAATTGATACTGTCTGTACCTATGTGTCGATTGTATCAAACTGTAAGGTAGCTAAGTGTCATTTTTCTTGATTTTTTATAATATTTTACAATATTGTGAACACAATTAGAAAACATTAAAATTCACATAGATGTACTTTAATAATGACGAAAATATAAAAAATTGCAATAAAACCAATAAGACCAATTCACTCAAACGAAACCAGTTCATTTTGATGATTTGGACATGATTTTCAGGTCATTGGGTTGGTTTTGGTTAATGCTTACCTATCTTTTTTTTTTGCAAACAATGCTTACCTATCTAATTAAATATAGATTGGACGCTAAACTCTCCTCTCAAATCGTCCGTACTGGAATGTGAGACCATCTATTAATCACATTATGAACAATAAGAAAAGTTGCTTCCATATTTTTTATCAATCTTTTATTTACACCAACAAAACATAAATTGCAACTAAATTTGGCCAAGCATTATTCTGCTCAAGCTTGGCTCATCATGGAAGCTATAAAACTGTGATCAAGCACGTCTCATCGAAATGATCACGAGCCCAGCTGTTACTGAGCCAAATACCAGGCTCTCCACGAACTGTTATATGCTACTATGGGCACTATATTTAGTTTACTTGCAGGGTCCAAAAAGGTTCAAAAGACGCTTGTAATATACAAGCAAAAAATAAAATAAAATAAAATATATAAAGTGAAGCCCCAGAGGGTCCTAATTGTTCCATTTTTCCTGCTATAGAAGCCTAAAAATATTTCAAGGATCGCAGTTCTGAATGAAGAAGATCAGTCAGAACATGTAAGCAATTTTCGACAGATTTCTTATGAAGAAACATGTAAAGAAGCTCAGGGGCTTCAAAAGGATCACCGGGGTCTTGCCCTCCAGTACAGTAAGCACCACCAGAGTCATCCAATAAGGTAGTTCCACAATGTAGCAGTACGATAAGGTTAAATTTTAACAATAAACCAAATTATACTCCATTTTTTATCAGCATGCATCTCAATAAACATATGTATGTTTCCAATAGTTTTGGATCATTTTTCACTACTAAGCAAGTCTGCACACTGCCACCAAAACATGTTCTGCAATGGTGCAATAACAGCTTCAAAAACCCTTCACAATGCAAAAACTCGGCATTGGGAAATAAGCAGAACTAACCCAGATCGTTAGTAACTGTTTCATCACTAGATTTATTTGTAAAAATATGGGGGGGGGGATACATATCCCGGCAAGAACTAGTCAAAATAATAGTTATGAAACAGCAAAGTCATGATAGCCAAACAATATTAAGAGATTCAAAATGACAGCAAAAGTATTTTTGTGAACTGAAAGAATTGTCAAGATAAAACCACCTTACTCATCATTTCTGCTTGATGTAGAAATGCCGGATTCATCTGATAATTCCTCCAGATCATCTTCCATTTCCACAGGAAAAAAGTCCCCTAAATAGTACTTAACCTCCACAGGAAACAGGTTCTCCATTTCCAGGGCTTCAAATTCATCCCCCCTCTTTGTCTTACCTAAACTGGGCCCATTCAGCCACTCTTTTTCACTTTTAATCCTTACCTCTTCCTTCACCTCAACTTTGCCGGAAAATTCCTCCTGGGACCCCTGTAAGTGGTCGGTCGATGAACTTTCCGCTTTGATTTTGGCTAAGGACTTCTTCAGTAAAGCGACAACTTTGTCGAATTCGATATCCTCCACCCTTGCATCAGCAGGTTCAACTAAAGGAGAATTTATAGATGATCTCCTCGGTCGGGGACCGGGAAGACGGTTGCGCTGCCGGAATCCATGGTGGCGGCTGGAGTGAGCCGGGAAGGAACTCGGGCCCCATTCGTTGATAAGTTCCAACGGCGGCTGGTCTGTGGATGATTCCATCGGGAATTCAGGATTAATTTCGTGTTTCGATTCCGAAGACGGCTCCGGCTTTACCTTAGACGGTGGTTGATCGGTGGTCGATTGCCTTGCCATTGTTACGCAACGATGAGAGATAATGGAAAGAGAGATGAAAGGAGAAAAGAAATGGTTTCAGTTTTTGAAATTATTTTTTATATTTTTATTATACTTTTGCCCCCTATTGTTTGTAAGGAGAATACATTAACCCCCTCTTTTGTTATGAATTTTTCGTTTGTTGTTTTTGTTTTATTATATTTTGATTTGATAATTTAAATTATTTAAATATTCCATTGTTAAAAGAGTAAATTAATAACATTCAGTGAAGAATTAAAATAACTTACCTCCTTTGTTTAAGAATTAGCGTTTACAGTATTTCCCTTCTGGTTGTCTCCGTGATTATGGTATAATAAATGGTTAATCAATGAAAACTCGGAAATAATTCAATTATTCAGTAAATTAAAAGAAGCATGTTAACTATGAGACTAAAAAATAGTTAAAAGGTGACGGTTAAGAATCAATGCAAATCAGATTCTTATCTATCAGAAAACTTATACTTACAATAAATTTAAGAAATAGAGAAAATTCGCTTAATTAGACATGTAACTAAATTTTACATGAGCCAAATAAATAATTAATCTAAAAATTTCTACAAAGAGATTCATGGAGCTGTTGGCACGACATGTTTTAAAGAACAATATTACTATGGTATAAATTAATAACATGTAATTTAAAGCTAAAAATAACTTACTTTTTCTGTTCAGAAATTAGAGTTCATATTTCATTTTTGTTTGCCAGAAATTACTCTGTTATTATGATATAAATTAATGGTAATGAATGAAAAGTTGGAATAATTTAATTATTCAACAAATCAAAAGAAGCATCATTACTAATGGGCTATAATATAATGACAGTCCATGTAAAAATGGTAATAATTTAATTATTTAATCAAAATAATAGTAAAACAAATGACAGCAATTCATTACGAAAGAGGGGGTTAATGTAGTCTCCTTACAAACAACAGGGGCAAAAGCATAATAAAATATAAATAATAATTTCAAAAACTGAAGCCTATTCTTTTCTCCAGTCATTCCTTCATTTCTCTTCCGTTCTCTCTCGTCGCCGCGTAACAATGGCAAGGCAATCGACCACCGATCAACCACCGTCTAAGGTGAAGCTGGAGCCGTCTTCGGAATCGGATCACCAAATCCATCCCGAATTTCCGGTGGAATCATCCTCAGAGCAGCCACCGTTGGAACTTATCAACGAAGGCGGCCCTAGTTCCTTCTCGTCTCACTCTAGCCGCCACCATGGATTCCGCCAGCGGAACCGTCTTCCCGGTCCCCGACCGAGGAGATCATCTATAGATTCTCCTATTATTGAGCCTGCTGATGCGGCGTCGGTGGATATTAAATTCGGCAAAGTTTCCGTCGCTTTACTGAAGAAGTCCTTAGCCAAAATCAAAGCGAAAAGTTCATCACCCGACCACTTACATGGGTCCCAGGAGGATTTTTCCGGCAAAGTTGAGGTGAAGGAAGAGGTAAGGATTAAAACTGAAGAAGAGTCGCTGAATGGGTCCGGTTTAGGTCAGCGAAAGAGGGAGGATGAATTTGAAGCCCTTAAAACGGAGGAGAACCTTTTTCCTGTGGAGGTCAAGTACTATTTAGGGGACTTTTTTCCTGTGGAAATGGAAGATGATCTGGATGAATTGTCAGATGAATCCGCCAGCTCTACATCAAGCACAAACGATGAGTAAGGTGCTTTTATCTTTGACAATTTCTTTCAGTTCACAGAAATACTTTTTCTGTCATATTGAATCTCTTAATTTTGTTTGGCTATCATGGCTTTTTGCTGCTTGATAACTATCTTTTTGAATTGTTCTTGCCGGAATATCGTTTCTCCCCCCCCCCCATATTTTTACAAATAAATGTACTGTTGAAACAGCTGCTAACGATCTGGGTTAGTTCTGCTTTTTTCCCAATGCTGAGTTATTGCATTGTGAAGGGTCTTTGATGCTGTTATTGTACCATTGCAGAACATGTTTTGGTGGCAGTGTGTACACGTGCTTACTAATGATCCAAAACAATTGGGAACACAAAGATATTTATCCAGATGCTAGCTGATAAAACAATGGAGTATAATTTGGTTTATTGTTAAAATTTAACTTTGTTGTAAAGCTACATTGTGGAACCACCTTATGGGATGACTCTGGTGGTGCTTACTGTACTAGAAGGCAAGACCTCATTGTTCCTTTTGGAGCTCCTGAGCTTCTTTGCACGGTTCTTCGTAAGGAATATGTCGAGAACATCAAGGGCTGGTTGATCTTCTTCAGCCAGAACCCCGCTTCTTGACTTATTTTTTAGGATTCTATAGCGGGAAAAATGGAGCAGTTAGGGGCCCTCCAGGGCTTCACATTATATATCACATTTTGATTTTTGCTTTTTTATCCATTAGTCTTTTGAACCTTTTTGGACCGTGCAGTATCATGACTAAACTAAATATAGTGCACATGATAGCATATAACAGTTCGTGGGGATCCTGGTATTTGGCTCAGTAACAGCGGGATTCGTGATCATTTCTCGTCATAGATGAGACAAGCTTGATCACCGTTTTGTAGCTTCCTATGATGAGCAAGCATGAGCAGAATGATGCTTGGCCAAATTTGGCCTGTTTGGTGTTGCCACCCGTGAACTGAGCTCGTTAGGTCGTCCCATTTGGCTCGGAATTGGCTTGTGATCAAACTCGTGCTTACTAATTTTGCATGTGTTGCTTGATATGTGTGTGTGTGTAAATTAGATGTTACATCTTGTATAAATACTAAATAGGCATGCTATGATTCAAATTCTCAGCCCGTTTGTTGACCACACAACCTCAAATCGGAACACCCCTCTACTGTTCGGGTGGATGTGTGGACCTTGGAGTGCCCTTGGCTTTCCCCCAGGGGTGAAGCATTTGTTGGATAGTTTTGGGTATTTTTAATTATCGCCTTATCGGTTGGAAATTTTGATTAGCATTTGTTGTTTTTGTTCACAAAGTATGAACAAAATGAAATAAACTACTGTTCGTCAATATCTGTAATGCAATTTTTTTTGTGTAAATATAAAAGTATATTGTTATTTTGTGTATGATTTAATCATACATGTATTGTATAACTAAAATATATGAACAAATAGTATTTAAACACTTCACATAAATATTGTCAACAGTATTATTATTATTGTTGACAATATTTATGTGAAGTGTATAAATACTATTTGTTCATATATTTTGTTGCTGTTGTTGCTGCTGTTGCTGTTGTTGTTGCTGCTTAATATTAGTATTTTATTTTTATATTATTGTTATTTATTTATTATTATATTGTTTTAATTATTAAAAATGGTGAAAAAGTGTATAAACTAAATTTGATTGGACGGGGGAAGCTTTTCTGTTGGAGACGATTGTGAATGGGGGGAAGGGGAAAATAAGTGGGCCCATGAGGGGGAGAGAAGGTGAAAGCATTTGGTTGGAAGTGGTCTCACATTTCATAGCCACTCTCCGACTTCCATACTTTTCATTCTGAAATCTTTGATTATTTATAGATCGAAACGACATTTCTGTGTTTGACGCTTGTCTTTAACTTAATTTTAAAATGTAATCTGTGACATTATTAGGAGAATGTGGTTGTTAGTACAAGTCAATTATGTAATCCCCTAATCAGCCTAGCTCCAGATAATGAAAGTTAAACCAGCCTCTGTGGATGATCGTTACAAGAGCTCTAGCTTGTTCCTAGAGAGCATCTCCAACTTTCGTTGAGTTGAGCCATATTGCAGTGAAGTTCTTAAAGAACTGAGCTCCAGCTGCACTTCTTGGCTCAAATCCAGCTCAAACACAAGCTTTTTGAAATAGCAACTATTTGAGTTTGAACACCCCAAACTCCACTTGGCTCTTTTGCACCCGCACCCATTAAGCTTTAAGGTCCACCCCGTATGGCTGATTGCTACCTTTATTCACATTTGGCGGTGTTAGAACAATACTATTGTCCATCAGCTTTGTCTATCAGCGTTAACAGTTAACCAATGGAATTAGTCTTGATGCATTCTTTCCGTCTTTTAATATTTTAAACAGTATACTTCTTGTGAACAGGTGAAATTGGATAATGAGGCTCATTCGACTTCTATACAATGCTTTTAATAGCATAAACGAAGTGAAGAAAGGGAGTAAAGTGAAAATAAATAAATTTAGCATTCAGAAAAACAACATTTCTAGTTGTGTCATCATCCCTAGTTAGAGTCTGCCAAGTCCAGGTGCTGATCACATGAAATCAGTGAAATATAGGCCATTGCTGGGTGTTATTGTTTACTTGCCATGACCATTGCACTCTGCCCATCGACTATTTATCTGGGGAGGATGAGACACACACACACACACCTACCTGCACGTATGTAGCCTCTAGATGGAGGGGGACCACTTTGATGGTAATCAGCCATCAGAGTTCAAGGAACTGTGAGCAGATAATATTAGGCTTTTACCCGCCCGATAACAAGGGAGTACCTGAGATTCATCATTTGAAGGTCATGGTAAGTTTTGAACCTATATGAGGATTCATTACATTCAACAAAATTCGCTTCCCTAAAGCCCGGGAATACTTCATCAGTCACTAAACCATCCACTCTTCAAGAGGTCGCTTCATCTACCTCGTCTGCATACATTCATCTTAGGCACACTTGAAAGGCTTTTGTTACTACCAATCACGTGTAATCTGCCAACACTGTTCATGCCACCCTAACATGCATTAACATGTTGTAAGCAATTTAACACTGTGGGTATATTCTTCATTTCTATTTGAAGATCAATCGCATTAATAAATAAATTCTTGGAAGCATATTTAATGGAGCAAGCCTTATGTCACATCACACATATTAGGATACTCCACAACAGCAACATTCTCAACGCATAGGTAATGTACATCTCCAGTAGGGGTTACCCAGAGGTAAGTATTCAATCTATTCATAATTAAACATGGTCACAATGGACTATGATCCATTTCAAAAAAGTTGCGAGAATCTGATAGCTTATAAGGTGATAGGGTATTCTGAAGCAAAGATGCTAATGAAGGTAAATGGTACAGGTGAAAGTTACAGAAGATGAGTGATAATTTCCAAACTTATCTTGAAATGGAAAAAGTTGGGATATTGCTGCTAGTAGTTTATTTGTCAAGAGTAAAACAACAATGCCTTGCTCCTAACGGCCAAAGAAATCGCTAGCTTGATTCCTTGCTTTTCTTCTTAGGTGTTAGGTTAATGTCTCCGTTCCACATTTCCTGGATTTTATCTTCCTTTGAAGCAAGGTCAACCTATGGGTGGGTTCTAAACTTATAATGAAAGAAGCATGAACTCTACCAAATAAGGTATAACACTTTATATCACGTGTTTGATGTGCCTCCAGTCATGTTATTTAATTTACCTTTTTATATTGGGACTCCAGGAGGACAGAAATTGATGTCAAGTGATAATCTTTTGCATAGATTCTATGCAACGTCTCGTTACCCCTTTTCACAAAATGAATATTTATTTATATCACCTGTCGTAGCATATACTTGTTTACTTGCATGGCTGTACTTGTGGGTTATAAAGGAATATTGATGTACCAGATCAGAGTGTAGTTTTTCGGGTATATGTAAAAAACTTGGATATGTCAGTATATTTGAGCATGAGGTTGCACTCTGGGTCATCCTCTCTTGTCCCCTTCTGCTGCTTTAACATTTGTTCTTGGTATTTTTATAGCTCCATGGACAGTGTTATACCCCTGAAAGAGCTTCTTCATGCTGCAAGACCATTGGATCATGACTCATACGGGATAATAGCCACCAGGTCCATGGCTTTATAAAATGTAAATTGGTTACAAGGGTGGCTGTTTATTCTAGTAACGATTTTCTGTGGCTACTTGCTTGATGTGCAACAATATGCATGTCAGGCCTCAGGTTGCAGAAAGATCAACTAAGGGCCCTCTAGAATGGATGTTTTGGTGAAACAATATGCAGGTCAGGTCTCAAACTTTATGATACTTGTGTTAGAGTGATTGAACCCTTGATGTGGTTGGTTCCTCTCTTTGTCAGGTGGAAGCAGTGACTACTCCTGGAACTTCTGCCTCCATATTGGACCATGAAACTCATTTCCAGGTATGTTTTATGCCGTTGGGGATTCAATCAATGTTTTCCCTCGTTTAGTGCCACACTATCTTTACAGAGGAACAATCATAAGATTTGGGGTGAATCATGGTTGACCAGATTTAGATATGTAGTTAATTTGCAACTTTTTTGTCTTTTGATCCATATCCTTAGTCTGCAATACTGGTTCTCTAAGAGTCTCCGCATGAGAGGCCAAATACCAAGTCATCTGAAACTGAAAGTATTTGCTTTCATTGCTAAAATATGTTTCATTTCTTAACAGGGTGCCCTTTGTCCAATAGACGCAACTGCCCACCTTAATGGCAAAGTGTAGTCACTGAAAAGAGGTAAGCAACATGAAAACTATTTCTTTTTATAGGGAAGTGAATATCACTAAGAAATCCTGATTGTTATGCACTCTTTGCTTCTGCGAGTATTGCAATCGAACACCCCTCATTTTACCCCATGTCAGCATGTTTACTTGCTCCGTGTTTCACTCAAGAATCAAGATAAGTGGTTTTTTTCAATATTCCAAATACGTGATAGGTAGAATACATATACCTCAGCAAAAAAATGAAAATGCAGTTGACATTAATGAGCTGAGGTTAGACAAATCGTGAGCCTCAATTGAAAGTCTTTAAAATTGGCCAGAACTCTCATGTCTGCCTGTCATCATAGATCTGGTTAATGTTGAAGGATATCCAATTATCCTTTACTAATTGCCATGAAGTCCATTCCCTGTCGGGTGAGAAAGGTGTAATTCTAAAGCTCTGCATCTTTTGTCTAATTTTTCCATGATTTACAAATAATGAGCTATTACCCAGGTGAGATGCGATTAGAGTAGCTTAATGTATGTAAATGTTCTAACTTCTACTTTTACGCATTTCTAAGTGGTTGGGCCAACTGGTAAGAAGCATGTGACCCCAGATGAGGTTGTGTGATCGACTCCAACTGGAGGCATTACCTTGGGGAGGACTTCTGACTGTGCAACTCGAACCAGAATTGTGTGAGCAATATCTCTCTAACCAAAATTAAGGTACTCTAATCATGGAGTGGCTAAGTATGAAGTTCATTGTCTGACTGAAACCAATTTGAGAAGTCTGATTTTATGCGAGGATACCAGCCAGCGTCAACTCTTTAGTAACTTCACTCTTCTAGTGATCTCAGTTTTTGATCATCTCTATGTTAGTGTCATTCTTTTAACATAAATACCTTACGTGACACTACTGTCAAGTGTTCTGAGGGGACTCAAACTCAAGCTTAGCGTGTCAGTGGGAGGCTCCGAAGTCCTAACTACTGGAGCAAAGAAGAGCTGTCAAGCGGTTAAACCGTAACCGGCCTGGTTGACCATGAACCACCGGTTTCGGTTCGGTTCGGTCCCGTTAGCCCTCAGCCAGTTGTGATTAAGGGCTGGTTAATGGTTCCAGAAACCTTTAACCGGCCCGGCCCACGGGACCGGACCTCTTTAACCAGGCCGGTCCGGGCCCCTTTTTTCTTCTTTTTTAGTAACAGTTTCGTCTATGTGTGTGTGTGTGTTTGTGTATTCTTATTCTCAAGGGGGCCAGCCCATGCTTGAAACCGGCCCGCACTAAAATGGGCCAGGCCCGGCCCCCTCCAACACCCGAACCGCCCCGCCCCCAACCCGGCCTGGTTCGCCCCCCCCCCCCCCCCCAAAAAAAATAAATAAAAATAAAATAAAATAAAGATGGTACCGTTTTATGTATTAGTAACCAGGCCCACCCGGTCCCCTCAACCCCTAACCCCACGGGTTTAGGGCCGGAGACCGGTGGGGGTCAAGTTTCCCCTCAACCCGGCCCCAGCCTGGCCCCCTTTCTCACAGCCCCCTCCAACCCGGTCCGGCCCGCTGACACCTTGAGTATACATTTAATAGTTGTAATTGGCAGTTAATCATGACGGTTAACCGCGGTTAATCGTGCGGTTAAGGTTTAACAGTTCGGGCCAGTTATGTCTCAGCCGGTTTTTGGTGGGCCGGTTCTGCCGGTTAACCGGCCCTCTTGACAGCTCTAGAGCGACGCACCTCTTGAGTGTGTTAATATCGGTCATGTCGCTTAATTTTCTGTGTTCAGTATGGGAATTGAAATTGTGAATCCGTGTCAGGTCATTCCCAAGCTTAACTTAATGGTTTCTTTTGTACATTGCAGAACAGTGCTCGGCAACATGATCAGCCAAAATTTGCAGTTTTGGTGGATGGACGAGGTAGCTTCTGAATCATGAAAGAAAGATATATCTCTTCTAAGCGATCACCGTCTATTAATGCTGAAAATGAATTCAAGGAAAGGTAAAAGGTTGCTTCATACACTCATTTTCCGTCCAATTGTTTCCATTGCTCTTTGAAATTTTCCCTGAAATTTCCTTGCAGATAATTGCTGCAACTGGACTCCTCGTCTACAAGCTTGAAATATCTCTGGCACAAAGTAAACTCACTGATGGATTATTGTTCATAAAGTTGCGACACTAACTTGACATTTTGCTCTAAACTAGAAGAGGCCTTACAATCTCCCAAGTACTTCGTAAGTTGCCATCTGTACTTTTTTCGACCTCAGCACTATTTTAGCTTCGGCAATCCTATTCTGCATACTGCAAGTCAGCACGTTCCAAAGAGATTCGATTGCGAGATCCTTCTAAGAATGAAAAAGTTTGTACGACCACTATTGATGACATGTATGTGTGTTTCAATCATTTTATCAACTTTTGTTTATGATCACTGACAGGTATTTCTTCTGATAATTTGCGTGGATGGAATTGAAACGACTGATAATGAATTCCAAATCTTTGTGAGACTTCGTGGGATGAGGTCCGTGGTGGTTTCCCTGCGGATGATGAGCAAGATCTGGTGCAGAAACTGTCAGCAGTCTGTCAGTTTGAAGCGTGAAACACCCTCTTGGGGGGTTTGTTGTGTCCGGTTCAGTTCTGCTTCAGTTGTTAACTTTTTAGAAGAATATTTCGTGCTATGCAAGTGCTCAAGCTCCAAATGACAAGGACTATTCCTGCAAGGTTGCAAGTATAAACTCATTTACTATAGTGAGCAGTTTAAGTTATACTATCATGTTACAATATGATGATATTGATGTATAGATGTATGTCAAAGAAAACGAATGGTTTAATTTTTTTTTATCTAGATGTCATATAAGCAAGAATTTATAAATCGGAGCCTAGCGGTGGAAGTTTGGGGCTCAAGGGTTTGCTCCCCTTCCGGTCTCATGTTCAAACTCCACGACGATCAATAATCATCGGAGCCTTATGAATTTAGCCGAGGTGCGCGCAAGCTGGCCCGGACACAACGATAATCTAGAAAAAATGCAATCAAGTAGAGGTACTAGTGCTAATAGAGAATGTGGGAGAACTAAAATTGTAATAGTAAGCTAGCTAGCTAGTGTCGTAATAGGTTTGAGAAAGAAATTAAGGGTCACTAATCCTAGTTCAGTTTCTTGTTTCTTTTAAATCGAAATTAGAATATTTTGCTCTTCATATTTTCAATGTGTTTAATTTGAAGAAAAAGTGGTTCTACATCAAGTCATTAATACTCTCATCATATATGTTTCCCCCTCACATGAAACGATAGAATGCCATAGATAAATCAAGTCATAGGAACTGTCATAATATAGGATTGATTGTCCTTTGAGAAGGCCGCAAAACCTATGCCCGCAGAACCTGTGCCTCGTTTCCATGCGCCCTTTGTTTGAACAATGATTTCCTTGTCGTTAGGGTTGTTGGCATGCCGACCTATTTGGAAATGCAGGATCGTCTCCTGATCATTTTTCTTGGGGTGAAGTTCTTAATTGCCTGACTCACAGCGAAAAACGAAAAAAGCTCCAGACGATGCTTCTGCACTGATTCGAGGGGCATGTATCTCCTGGCCTTGAAAGGTGCCTTGGTTCTTTGTTTTCCATTGATTCTATAGGATCTCATTGAAGGTAAAAAGGTTTCAGTGGTTATCGAAATATGTGCAGCCAATGGTTGAGCCAGTCAAAGAGGTTTCGGAGGGGATGAGAGAATGTTGGAGGAGAAGGGGGTGGTTGACCAAACATTAGTAGCGAGATGGCGGGTGCTGAATATGTGGTTAGTGGTTCCTCTTCCGTGGGACAGAGGCGACATAACGGAGAGAAATGGGGATTCCTAGTTTCCAGGGTTTTACAAGTTGGGAGGGTGTAGGAGAGTATTTTCCGAAGGAAGAGTTTGATCCTGAGGTAGGGGAGGCTCCACAGGGGTTTCTCACTTGGCGCCTTTTGAGGGGAGAAGGATTCAGGGAGGGAAGCCATGGCTTGACGGTTGCTCGAGGGGTGAGACAGGAGCCGCTATCCGAATTTGGTAGAGTAGGAGTTGTTTTTTGTGTAAGGCCATACAAGTTGATATGGACCGACGTCGGGATGGAGCTTGATGGCTAGAATTCTGGGTATGAGGAAAGGTGGGATGTGATTTTCCAGAGCCTGCATCTTCCAGAAGGGTTCAGGGTCAAGGTAGGATATGAGATTTGAGATGGTGAGGGTAGGGTAGGGGTTGTGTCCAATGAATTGGGGTAAGGGGGTTTCAGGGATGGAAAACATTGGTCATCATAGATTTTCACAGAGGAGCCATCGCGAATGTCCCATCTCAAGACTCTTTATTAGATCTCGACCATGCAGAATGCTTCTCCAGGTCCACGAATTAGAAGGGAGCGGTTTGGCTTCAAGTAAGGCCTTGGATCGATAATATGTGGCAGTAAGGGTACGTGAAAGGAGAAGGTCTGGGTTTTTCGGAGGTGATGCAGTCGCAGACCGACAAATGTAGCTTGAAGGTGGAGGAGGTGTAGACAGGGAGGGTTGCGAAGACAGACTTTACAAGGGTAAGGTGACTACCACAGTTAAGCCATTTTCGTTGCCATCATAAAGTGCGCTTAACGACACAGTCCTTTGCGAATTGGAAGAGATCTTTCTTTTTTCCCCATGGTTGGTTAGGAAACCGAGGTTGCGGGTGGGGTTGTCTGTTTGGGGGTAAGGGAGGAGGCATGCGATTGTTTTCATCATCCGAAGGGTGGTGTTGGGTTTGAGGATAATGAAGATTTTAACTTAGTTGATGGATTGATTAGAGGCCTTACAAAAGCTATCAAGGGTCGCGGCGAGGTGGAGGTAACTGGAGTTTGTTGCTTTGCTAAAGATGAGGTAGTCGTCTGTGAAGAAAATGTGGGAAATGGCTGGGGCTGATATATAGATTTTGATTCCGGGGCAAAGGCCAAATACGTCAAGACCATGTAGATGTTGGATAGGGCTTTAAGGTTGAGAATGAAAAGGTAGGGGGATAGGGCATCTCCTTTCCCAAGGCCCCTACTTGGTTTGAACTGTTGCAGCGGGGTTCCATTGACCATTATTGCAAGGGTGGTAGTTGTAATTCATTGGGAGACGAGGGTGATCCAGTGCTCCAGAAACCCCATGATGGTAAGCACCTGTCTAAGGAAGCCTAGTTGACTCGATCGTTTTCTTATCTCAATGTTAAGAGCGGCGAGAATGAATCTTCCGGTATTTGTGTTGTTGATATGGTGGTAGAGCTCATTGACAAGGATAGAATTGTGAGAGATGAGGCGTCTCGGTACAAAATTATAATGGTTTGGGCTAATGGAGTTGAGGATCAACTTGAGGCAGTTGGTTGGGGTTTTGGAGATGGTTTTGTAGATGTTGCAAAGGGTAATGAGACGGACATCTGAGGGGTTTGAGGCTCGATTCTCTACAAACACATTGCGTACAAATGAACTTACAAATTCTATGAAAGCGCCAAGTTCGAAAAACAATGACTGTTTCTGCAAGTATAACTCATTTAATATAGTGACCACTCGAGTTATCCTATTAAAATGTGATGGTATCAATATAGATGTATGGATTGTCACAAAAATGAGCAATTGAATTTATTTATCCTAATGCCATATAAGAAACTATTCATTTAAAAGTTTCATATCGAAAGACTGAATATTGACACTTGAGTATAGAAAATGACTTTGTTGGGAGAGACAATATCCACTTCAGTCACCTCTATTTCTCCAAAGAATTAGTCTATAGATATCTGTTGGAGGACACCACATGATTTCCATAGATTGCTATTTAGACTAGACCATCTCGAATCTACCCAATATAGATGTATCGATTGTCACAAAAATGTGCACTTGATTACAGGTACATGTAGAGCTAATGGAGAGTTTTGGAGAACTAAATTTGTAATGGTAAGCTAGCTAGTGTTTTTTTTTCTCAAGAAGTTCGTAATATATTTAATACTGGGCCTGAAGGCCAAACATTTTACAAGTTACTAGGGCAAGAGACCCAAATACAACAAACATCAAGTTTTAGACCCAACTTGGAAAGCCCGTGAGCGAGGGCATTTTTGTCCCTACCACCAACATATACTTTACCATTAGCAACCCTAGCTAAGAGAGTATAAAACTCACATACAACTCTAGTCGCCTCTGCACCATTTCTTTCAGAGAGCAAACCCTCTCCACCAGAATTCTGCAATCCGTCTCAACCACCAAACGATTAAACCCCATATCTATCGATTTAGAGAGAGAATATGCCATCGCTAAAGCCTATGCAGTGAAAACCGAAGAAATGAAAGGAATCAGGAATGAGAATGAAGCATCGGTTGAGTCTCTTATTATTGCCTCGTCGCCCGATCGTTGTCGAAAGAGGTCCAAGGAAGCATAGACGTTCAATTTCAACCACCCTGAAGGCGGTCGAATCCACGACGTCCCTTGATATCCCAGATTCGTATCTGCACGTATCGTTCTAGCGGCAAATGAATCAAGATAAGTACATCCTGTGAATTCATTGTTCAAATCTAGAGATTTAGAGATGATATCATTCATATCCATGCTTTCAGCTTGAAAAATCTGCTTATTTCGAGAAATCCATATACCCCAAAGCAGATGAACAATTTTTTTTGCCTGTTCCTTTTTTAAATTTTGTAAAATTTCCCGAATTCTTATTTGAAAAGGCATGTTATTCACAGGTATTTGGAGATCCACAAGAGCGATTTTCATATTTTCATAACTTTAAAACAGTCAAGAAAAAGATGTGGATCAGATTCTTCATGTAGATAGCAGAAGCAAACAAAAATTTCCATAAACTATCATGTTTAGAGCTAGTACTTCCAATGTTGTACTAGCTAGTGTCGTAATACCTTTGAAAAACAAATTAAGATACATTAACCTTAGTTCAGTTTCTTGTTTCTTTTGAACCAAAATTAGAATGTCTATAAGTTCGCCTTCATATTTCTAAGGTGTTTAATTTGGAAAAAGAGATTCTAAGGATATAGGAACTGTCATCATATACGTATCAAATATAACATTAAAACACTTCTACATTTGTTCCAATGCGACGAGTGGTTGAATCACTTGTCCGTCAACTCCCTTCCTTAAAAGGAGTGATACTTATTTTAGACCAAATGAATAATCTCATAACATCTTTGATAAAACTTGAACTAGAAAACCCATATATTTTCAAACGGCTCTTTCAAATCAACTAGGAAAAGGCAAATAATACTTTGACCTCAAAGAGCACCACCGAAAACATCATAAAAAATTGGGTCGTTGATACGCGTCACCCGTATCATCTAGGTATTAATTATTTGATTATTTTGTTTATTTAATTACTTGATATCAGTTAATTAGTTAATTACGTTACTTAGTTAAATAACTTTCGGGCTTCATTGTCAACTGGTCCGTAGGAATTTAGGTTAGGATTAAGAGTCTATTTATACGTTGTGTAGTCTTTGGTTATTTTTATCAGATGAATTGAAAAATTGATTTCTTCGTTTCATCACAATTTACTTGATAGAAACAGCGCCGTAAGCTAAGTTACGTGGGAGTTTGTCGATTTCTCACAAAAATAGTCACAACCCGATACATTTACGGTATCAAATTTGATACCGTAAAAGTATCAGGGTTAACGATTTTGTGAAAATCGTCAAAAACTGTCCACGTAGCTTGTAGCCTACGGCGCTATTCTAACAACTAATGTGACGAATAGAGATTTCTGCTCAATAATCAATTCATTTGATAAATATAACCAAAGACTACAACTTGTTTAAATAGATAATACGAAACCTAACCCTAAACTCTTACGAGCCAGTTGAAAATGAAGTCCGATCGTTATTAACTAAATAACGTAACTAACTAATATCAACTAACTGAACAAACAATAATTAAATAACTAATCAACTAGATGATACGACTGACGCGTATCAGTCTTAAACCGGCTGGGGAATTCATCTTTGCACACCCTTTCTTGACTGTGAAAGGGTTCTTGACCTATAAAACATGTAATTACACTAAATTAATTAAGAATTTGTACAACTATGCCATTGTAAATGAACCTAAATTTGACTTTGAAACACACTCAAACATACATATACAGGGGCAGAGCTAGAGTGGTGCATGTGCCGCACCCTAATTTTAATAAACAATGCTATTACCCTTATTTTTACAGAAATTCTCAAAAGTTTCATTGGTAAAATTATGAAAATGCCCCACGTTTATTTGTAACGTAAAATTGTGCCATAGTACTCTATAAATCATAGCTCCGCCCCTGCACATTTACTCTCCCTCTCTCTGTAAATACCCTTCATCTTCTCCATCATCATCTTGATCATCCTCTTCGTCGTCTGCTTCCATGACTGCTTCCTCTTCTGCTTCTCTTCCCCTCTTCACCGTTTGGAACCCAACCCACCAGGGGAAACCCACCTACCCCTAATTTCAAAATTTCTCACTACCACCAAAGTTTATAACGGCTAGCGATTAACAACTAAGTCTATTTTTTGGGGTCAAAAAGTTAACTCTATTAGGAGAAGTATCATCATATATAATTATAATTTCATATTTAAAAGAGATACACAATACTATTAAAAATCAGAAAACAAAACTATTTGTATTCTAGAACAGATTTGTCCCTTCACCGTTATCTCCCTGCATCTTTCTCTTTTCTTGATTCTTTATCGAGGGAATCATGGATGTAGAAACAACATTTTTAGAGGGTTCATATCGACTCATCGTTGTTGTGTCAAAAATTCCAAGGGTCGCCAGAATCCAAGGGTCGCCAGAATCTCTAACGAAGACCACAAAGAGTCTAATGGGCTTGGTGAAAATTATCATGGATTTGTGATCGTTATCAGGAATCCATTGAGAGTAGGGACGGATCCAAAATTTTGCCTAGTGGGGGTTTAAGTTTTTAAAGAGAATATTTTTGATAAATAAACCTAAGTAGTGGGTGTTATTATTTATCTTCAGTAAGGCTAAAATGAATTTAATAGATCAACTATATTTACATTGCAATTTCTAAAACTCGAGTGGGGCTATAGCCCCCAACAAGTCCCTACTTGGATCCGCCAGTAACTGAGAGACGTTAGTTTGGTGTTTTTCAATCCGTTGCTATCTCTGGATATGCCTCTCTTTGGATTTTCTTTTTTCGCTTGATCCAGCATTGTTGTATGTCAGTTTTATGTGGCGGTAATGGGGTGAAAATGGTTGGTTTATTCGTGTTCATATTTTTTTATACCACTTTTCCCTTCAATAAATGGTAAAAGACACTTTCAACCTCTTTAGCTTGATTGAATGATACTTTCACCCCTTTTTGTTTGGAAAGTGACACTTTCACCACCCCTTGATGCTATTTATGTTCTTCCATAGAGCCCAAATCAGAGATCCACTTTTCGCAATTCTCACGAGATCGGGACGATATAATTGCAACAATCCATTCATCAACATATGGCAGGTAATTTGTTTTGGGAATCTTCCCAAATATTTTTTTGCAAAGTTACACTGCATAAATAAATGAGTTTCTGATTCATCCTCGCTTTGACAGAAATGACTCTCATTTGGAACTATCACACCTCTGCGTCGCAAATTGGTAGGAACAGGAAGAGCGTTTTGGCCAGCCACTCCAAACCGGATACATTATCTTCTTTGAAATTTTTAATTTCCAAAGCTTCTAAAGCTAACACTCCAGAGGTAAGTTATTCGACGTCTCAACATCAGTTTTCATCATATCTGTGAGCAGTTTGTAGCCTGAGGCTAACGTATAGCTTCCCTTTTCCCTATAAAACCATGCTAATCTATCTGTGTCACAATACCCGTCCCCATAAATGGTGTTCTGGTCAGGGGCGGAGCCATGTAGGGGCACGTGCCCCCCCCCCAACTTTCCAAGAAACACTAGCGTACCCCTATTTTATTAGCTATTTCTTAGTTGTGCTGTTCTGAATATATAAGTGCCCCACTCCAAATAAACACAATTTGTATTGTGGTCCTGCGATTAGGAGTTTGTATTGTGAATATTGTTACTTGAGTTCAGGGGCGGAGCCATGTCGGGGCACGTGCCCCCCCCCCAACTTTCCAAGAAACACTAGCGTACCCCTATTTTATTAGCTCTTTCTTAGTTGTGCTGTTCTGAATATATAAGTGCCCCACTCCAAATAAACACAATTTGTATTGTGGTCCAGCGATTAGGAGTTTGTTTTGTGAATATTGTTACTTGAGTTCAGGGGCGGAGCCATGTACGGGCACGTGCCCCCCCCCCCCAACTTTCCAAAAAACACTAGCGTACCCCTATTTTATTAGCTCTTTCTTAGTTGTGCTGTTCTGAATATATAAGTGCCCCACTCCAAATAAACACAATTTCTATTGTGGTCCAGCGATTAGGAGTTTGTATTGTGAATATTGTTACTTGAGTTCAAATCTTGACAGTGGTAGAGTTTTTTTTGGACAAAAAAAACAATTGCCACCTATTTAATATCAACAATTGCCACTCTAATTTTTCATAAATACGTAAAAAGACTATGGTATTTATTACACTAGCCTATTTTTTATTCATTGAAAACCTATACCCTTTCCTCACAAAAAAATGTGCCCTCTCCACCCAAATCCTGACTCCGACATTGGTTCTGGTGACAACAAACTTGAAAGACCAAACAAATATTAACTAGCACAGCTATTCTGCATTGATATCCGTTTTGTAAGATTAAGCTCCCTTAACGGAAAATCTCAAACAAATATTCACTAGCACAACTATTCATTTCCAACAATTATAATTTAAAAAGGGTAAAAGACATTTTCCACCCTCCATTTATGGGGAAAATACATTTTACCCCCTGAGTTATGGAGAAAATACCTTTTGCAACCCTGTCAGAGTTAAAGGGTGGACAGATACCACCCTTTTGTTACAATCCGTTAGTGGAAGGGTGCAAACTGACTTTTTTGTGATCATTTTACCCTTCCACATTGTGGAAAAATAACACCATTTTTTGTTTAATACAATGTTCATCATCTTCTTGGTGTTCTTGAACACCACCTCCACCACCACCACCAACACCGACACCAACAACAACCTGAATATCAACCACAGATCAATTCAACACCCCCACCAACACCTCCACCAACACCACCACCAACAACAACAAAGTTCCCTCGCAATGTTTGGACCCAATCGTCGCGCTAAGCCATTATTGATTATGTTCTTGGAGTTCTTCTTCACCACCACCACCACCACCGCCACTACCACTAAATCACCACCACCAACACATAAGAAACAAAACAACCCAAACACAACAAACAAATAAACAAACAAACAAACAAACAAACAACAACGGAGACAAATTCTGGACCACCACAAGCTTGAGATTTCCAGAAGCTAAATTCTTCATAATAGCATTCGGATTCTTAGAAACATTCACGGCTCAGTTTTTTTTTTCTAAATTCACGGCTGTGGTTCACTCTCCAAATCCACCTGCAACATCCTGTTTAAATCGAACAAGTAATGACCTAATTCCACCACCGCCTTACCCTCACGAAACCTCTCCCGAAGCGAACCGACCACCTCGCTTCCCAAATTAGTCCACGAAACCCCCCCTCCCCTTGCAATACAAACCCCTCGCCAACGTCCCGCACTTTAATTCGAGTGATTCTGAACCAGAAACCAACTTAAACAGCAATAAGGAGTAGAAGAATCAACTGAATCGACACCAGTCGGCGTCGGAGAAGACGGTGGGAAAAGATTGAGAGGAACCTTAACCTTATGCACAACATTCATTTGGAATGTGAAGGAGACCACAGGAATCGATCACCACCACATGAATCTATTCCTGTGGTCTCCTTCACATTCCAAATGAATGTTGTGCATAAGGTTAGGGTTCCTCTCAATCTCTTCTCACCGTCTTCTCCGACGTCGATTGGTGTCAATTAAGTTGATTCTTCTACTCCTGATTGCTGTTTAAGTCGGTTTCTGGTTCAGAATCACTCGAATTAAAGTGCGGGACGTTGGCGAGGGTTTTGTATTGCGAGGGGGGGGGTTTCGTGGACTAATTTCGGCAGCGAGGTGGTCGGTTCGCTTCGAGAGGGGTTTCGTGAGGGTAAGGCGGTGGTGGAATTAGGACATTACTTGTTCGATTTAAACAGGATGTTGCAGGTGGATTTGGAGAGTGAAAAGAATCCGTGAATTTAGAAAAAAAAACCCATAGCCGTGAATGTTTCTCAGAATCCGAATGCTATTATGAAGAATTCAGCTCTGGAAATCTCAAGCTTGTGGTGGTCCAGATTTGTCTCTGTTGTTGTTTGTTTGATTGTTTGTTTGTTGTGGTTGGTTTGTTTTGTTTCGTATGTGTTGGTGGTGGTGATTTAGTGGTAGTGGCGGTGGTGGTGGTGAAGAAGAACTCCAAGAACATAAGCAATAATGGTTTAGCGCGACGATTGGGTCCAAACATTGTGAGGGAACTTTGTTGTTGTTGTTGTTGTTGTTGTTGTTGTTGTTGTTGTTGTTGTTGTTGTTGTTGTTGTTGGAGGTGTTGGTGGTGGTGTTGATTTGGTGGTAGTGGAGGTGGTGTTGGTGGTGGTGTTGAATTGGTCTGTGGTTGATATTCAGGTTGTTGTTGGTGTCGGTGTTGGTGGTGGTGGTGGAGGTGGTGTTCAAGAACACCAAGAAGATGATCAACAGTGTATAAAACAAAAAAAATAGTGTTATTTGTCCACAATTTGGAAGGGTAAAATGATAACAAAAAAGTCAGTTTGCACCCTTCCACTTACGGATTGTAACAGAAGGGTGGTATTTGTCCACCCTTTAACTCTGACAAGGGTGCCAAAGGTATTTTCTCCATAAATCAGGGGGGGGGGAAATGTATTTTCCCCATATATGGAGGGTGGAAAATGTCTTTTACCCTTAATTGTAATGGCCTAATAGGTAATGTTACTGCACGTGTAAGCTTTCCACGTTAGATTTCATCAATTTCATTAGATAAAACCGTTTCATTCTCAGACAAATGACATGTGGCCCTCCTGCAAACTCCACTCGTTTCTCTCCTTGTTCGGAGCAATTCTTAGGTGCTCATAGAGCAAATTCACGTGGTGCACCATTCCACTCATATTTCAACATGTGTAGAAAAAGTGGGTGAGTGAGAGAGAGAAAATAGCCAAATAGGAGTCTGTTTTTTTTTTCTATAACCTATAGGGATAGTGGTTAACCCTAATGAACATGTGTCAGTTAATGAATGATGTGGAACACCAAGTGTCGTACTTACGTGGTACTCGTGGAGTATCTAAAATTTTCTCGCTTCTTCGGCCCAAAAATCTCTTCTTATATCTCTCTCCATTTCTGGGTAGTAGAGTCAGTCGATAGTCCACCTTTTCTCCACCGTTGCACGACCGTTACGCCGTTGCACATACGGTTCAATGGTGGCGACGCCCAACAAAAAGCCACTCCCTGATGGCCTGAAGACGAAGTCCCTTAATCGAATTTACATGACCACCATAACCCAGTCGGAGCTCTATTCCCTTTCTCTGTATTCCTTCTCTGCATTCGACCTCCACCCTACCAACGACGTCATACCCGAAATTGAGCGTATAATCTTCAACGAAAGTGCAGTGACTCGCAGGCAGACCCACTTCCGCCACAGGGAAAACTCTTCAGCCGTTGTCAAATGCCGCATCCGACACCCAGGAAACACCAGGGCCTCTTTTTTCCCATCTCCCAACGACCCAGCTATGGCCGAGGGCAGATCGGTGGTCAATCACCTGAAAAGGCTCATTAGCGAGGCTCATACGGATAACCTGCAGAGCGATCAGCCACAACCACCTTCGACGACGATGGCTAAAGTAGGGAAGGTTAGTAAGGTAACATCAGGTGCTGCGAAAATTGGAATTGTGGCTTTGACAGTAGAGAGGAAGATGAAGATAAGAAGGAGAAAAAAAACAGAGGTTGGGGAGTAGGGCGAAGAATTCAGAAATCCACCCACCCATAACTCACAACCGTCGCTGCCGGCAGTAACCCAAGTAGGAAATGGTTCTGCGGCGGACATTGGTTTTGCATACTTTTCAGGGGCGAGGAACCGTGAGAGAAACAGAAAGAGAAGCAGGTGATTGTGGTGGAGGATCACAACCACCTGTTTCTCATTTCGTTTCCTCTTCCTATTCCTCGCCCCGAAAAGTCAGCTACACCCATGTCCGCTGCACTTCCAATTCCTTCTTGGGTCGCTGCCAGCGGCAATGGTTTGGAGTTCTGGGTGGGTGAATTTTTGAATGTGCTGCTGCTATCCGTAACCTCCGTCTTCTTTATGCTTTTTCTCTTCATCTTCCTCTCCACTGCCCGAGCCAGAACTCCAATTTCCACAGCGCCTGATGTTACCTCATTAACATTTACTTGGGCCATCCTCGGCGACAGCAGTTGTGGCTGATTGGCCGGTAGGTGTTCCGTTTCTGCCTCGCTAATGAGCCTTTTGAGGTGATTGACTACAGATTTGCCCTCGGCCATAGCTGAGTCGTTGGGAAATGGGGAAAGAGAGGCTATGGTGTGCCCTCGGAGTGGATGCGGAGGCCGAACGGAGGTGGAGTTGGTTCGTTGTGGGGGTGGATCTTTTCGCGATTCGATGCTCTCTCGTTGAAGATTGTGCGGTCAATTTCGGGTATAACAACGTCGTTGGCGGGGGGGAGGTCAAAAGCGGAGGAGGAACATTGAGAAATGGCGAAGAGCTCTGACTGGGTCATCGTGCTCATGTCGATTCGATTGAGGGATTCCATCTTCATCCTATTGGACGTTGGCTTCTTGGTGGGTGTCGCAACCGTCGTAGCGGTTATGCGGCGGCAAAATGGTCGTTGATGGTGGAGAAAGGGTCGACTATTGGCTCACTCCGAGAAGTGGAGAGACATTGAGAGCGAGAGAGAGATTAATCTATATCTATATCTATATATATATAAACAGAGAAGTGCTCAGGTTCAATATCAATTTGCCATTTGTCATTAAATATTTATCCTTAAATTGACATTTGTCACGCCCACTTGTCACTTAGCCAACAATTATTCACCAAATGATATTTTACTAATACACATAAGCTGCCACGGTGGCACTTACATTTGCCCATTATAGTGTAATTATTATTATAACTTACTTTTATTAATACATTAAATTCACATTCGTTAAGACAATATTTTATTAAAAACATAAGCTACAATGTAACCTCCATGTATTTAATGCACAATTTATCATGATACATCAGTTTACATAAGCTACAATGTAATCTTTCATATACTTCCGTGTAGAGATATTGGTGAAACCATGTTTTTTTGTCATTGAGAGCTTTCCGACTTTATCTTCTGATCACCTATGCACGGGCAATATAAAAGCCGTTCCGCGCGTATGCACGACTTTATCTTCTAATCTACTTGCTTTAAATACATGGATGTTACATTGTAGCTTATATTTCTAATAAAATATTACCTTAACAAATGTGAATTTAATGTATTAATAAAAAGTAAGTTTTAATAATAGTTACACTCTAATGGACAAATGAAAGTGCCTCTATGGCAGCTTATGTGTATTAGTAAAATATCATGTGGCGAATAATTATTGGCTATGTGCCAAGTGGGCGTGACAAATGCCAATTTTAGGAAAAATATCTAATGACAAATGGCGAATTGATATTGAACCTGAGCACTTCTCTGCTTTTATATTGTAAAAATATTACAAATTTATTACATTATAATATGAGACGGTCAGTTTATGATCTATTCATCTCATTTTTCCTGCCAAAAAACAACTAACCATGACCCCTATGACTGGGAAAAAACTCATGTGTCATATTCGTCGTCATAATATCGAGACAGATTTTGGATTGAATTGCAATACCATTGTAATCGACAGTAAGTCATGAATTTTTCCTTCACATGAGATTGAATGTATTCAGAATTAGTTTTTTTCTTCCAGAGTTACTTTTCAAATTATTTAAACTAATTCACACTAATTCTCTTTAAAATTTCTATACTATTAGCATTTGGGAGCTTTATATTTATAGTTTACACAACTGCAAAACATGACTTCATTGTCATTGACTATTCTTTTGGTCTTCTTAACATTTAGGATAATTCTAATATGCCTACACCAGAAATAGGTAAAAAAATAAATCATCGCTAAAGCACAATAGCTCCTTGAATGGTGCAGAGCACCACGTTGCATGCTCACGTGGTGCTCTTGGAGAAAATAAAAATGTTTCAAGAAGAGGACATGAAAACGGAAGACGTGTAAATTTACGTCTACGTAAAAGTAGGAAACCAACGCCTAAAACAGCGATAATTTTAAAAATTTAGACAACACATATGTATTATCCTCGAGATATTTCTATGCAAAGTCTCTCCCACCGTACTTTTAAGGTTTCAATAGGGTGCCTTATAATAGTTTTCAAGTGAGATATAAATGTCTAATTTTCAGTGGCTACTATTCTGCGTGAAGTGTTCAATGTCGTGTTTTATAAATCTAGCTTCATCTTTTATTTTTTGTCCAGAGCAATTGTGGTTTTTTCATTATTGCGCTCTTTACATATAATCCATTATCTTTTTATTTTTCGCTGCATGTAGAACCAAAAACAAACCAATCGGAGCAACTTGGAAGTTCTAAATAGAATTTCAGACTTATAGCTTATGACGAGTTATTGAGTTTTTCAACGTCAACGTGATTTTTTATCTTACGAAGCTAAATAATTATGCATTTAATTAACTAATATGCTCTTAGCTAGAAGTGTAGGTGATGAATCCATGTCACTTCGATAGTTGCCTTCATTTGACAAGAGTTAGTAGACATATGTGTTTGAATAAGAGGCAATAGATAGACTAATTTTACATTCATGTGTCGTAGTTCGTACAAAGCATTTTATAATGAACGTTACAAAATGAGCGGTTTGATATGTGCTACATCTCATCCAATACCAACTTAGTAAAGATTAGCTCATAATTATAAATTTTCTCTTTGTCATGAAGAGTATGAAGATGTTTCGCTACAATTTACAAGGTTAAGTATAGGCAACTGATTTCTTATCCTATTGCCTACCAATACAAGGTGATGTTATGTCATAAAACAACATAGAGTTAGGCAAAGAAAATATGATCTTTGTAATTGTAGATTGAACTCAAAATAAAAGCAATCATCACGCAAACTACAATTTGTGTTGACAAACTCTTTGAAGGAATATCTTCTTATTAGTACTAATAAACAATTTCTATAGCATAATAATACAAATCCCGCGCTTTAGCGCGGTGTAACGCCTAGTGATCAGAACATGAGGAGTGAGAAACATATGGAGTTGTAGGAGCGCCACGTGTCTCGTGTCCTAGAATGAAATGTGGGCTGGTTACTATTTAATGAAATTCGACGTGGAAAGCTAACTATTAGGCCGTTACAATTAAGTGTCGTTTCGGATGATAATTACCTACTCCCCTCACATTCAAAATAATTTTATTACCATCTTTAATTAATAGTGGTAAATAGTAATTGCTAGCAATCAACTAGGGTAAAGGATGCTTCACCCCCTTAGGTTTGATGAAAAGACACTTTCACCCTTTTTTAAGGAGATGACACTTTTTCGCATTTTGTATTCTAAACTTCGGTACACTTACACTCCTTGATTTTGTAATATCATCCTCCAAGAGAGAGAGAGACAGTTTGTCTCAAAACTACAATACTGATGAACAACCGGCCAGACTAACAACGTCACTGTTAAGGAGTGTAAGTATCCTAAAATTTCACCAACATAAAGGGTACAAGTGTCAATTCCAAATTGGAAGGGGGTGAAAGTGTCTTTACATTAAAATTGAGGCGATGAAAGTATCTTTTACCCTAAACCATGATATTTGATTTTGGGTTTAGGATTTTTGAGGATAAGATTTGGTTTCTTAATTAACGATTATTGCAGGGAAATGTGGTTCAACAAAAAAATATGAACGCGAAGAACAAGTCATCTTGAGCACCACAACACCACCATGAATGCAACTCTAAACTCATAATCTGGATACATACATAACTATAGAATCGAGAGAGAGAGATAGAGAGAGAGAGAGAAGATCAAGAGAGAGAGAGAGAATTGATAATTGAACCGACAAAACCATCGACACTGACCCTCCATGGAATCCCGACAGACACCTCCGACCATAATAACCCACATTCGAGATACTGTGGATTAAATTTATGATATATAGTAACCCTGTATATTATTACTAGCACCTTCAATACTTAAGAAATTGTATCCGATTGTACGTATAAAGAAGTTGACGTTGATAAGATGGTGTTGATCGGATGGAGTAGGGATAGAGTAATTCGCTCGGGTTGTTACATGAATCATCTCGTCCGTCAAATCGCTTCCTTAAAGAAGTTATACTTATTTTAGACACATTGAGGCCAGATGTTGAGGAACATATGCGCAATAGTATAACTTTTATAACATCTTTCAACTGATTTGTCGGGAAGAAACAAGCAGGGGAAATGAAAAGAGAAGCATGTGGTTGTTTTGGAAGACGACGATGTAATCAAGTTGAAGATCATGAACAAGAATTGTGTACTGGTCGGAGGTGTCTCTCGGGATTCCATGGGGGGTCAATGTCGATGGTTTGGTGGATTTAAACCTAGGTTCTCTCTCGATATTCCTGTCTCTCTCTTGATTCGACTGTTATGTATGTAGTCAAATAATGAGCTTAGAGTTGCAGTCGTGGTGGTGCTGTGGTGCTCAAGATGACTTTGTTGTTCGCGTTCATATTTTTTTTTGAACCACTTTGCCCTTCAGTAATTATTAATTAACACGTTTAGGGTAAAATACACTTTCATCGCCTCAATTTTGATGTAAAGACACTTTCACCCCCTTTCAGTTCGTAAATGACACTTTTACCCCCCATGTTTATAAACTTTTAGGATACCCACACTCCCTAAATGTGACACTGTTAGTCTAGGGCGGTTCGTCACTATTGTAGTTTCGGAGACAATGTATAAAACTGTCATCTCCTCAAAAGGGGTAAAAGTGTATTTTCAATCATTAAATACTAGGGGATTGCCCGTGCCCGAGGGTACTACCCCAAAAAACACCAAGAACGTTTCACCAATTGTAATGTCATCAACCAAAATAAGTACTTCATCCACAAACTTAAAACACGTTATTTTTAAGGTACACATTTACATCAGCTTGATTTTATAATTGCAATTATTGGAACTTTTTCCTAAATGTTCTCTCTCAATTTTATTTTTAATTTTTTTTTTTTCTGAAAAAAGTTATAATCTAATGGTTGATATTAAAAGTGTTGGTTATGGATGCCCTAGAGGCAATATGTTTAGTATGAACGTTATTTTCTAGAATAATCATTGTATTATCTATGGAGATATTTAATATAATGAATTCATTAGATTACTATTGTGTTGTTTATCTTATTCCATAGTCCATTATATTGATTAACGGGACGATCAACTATAGACTACTATGTGGGTAGATTGATATGGGGATATGAAGTCTAACACATGGTATGCATTAGGAGTAATGGCATACTGGATAGACCCACCGTGAAAAGGCTATATTAGATTATGTCAATGTCACTAGCGCTTCTCGTTGTGCTAATGGTGTTGTAATCCTTAGACTTGAAGTCTCTGGATACTCTAGTTGTGAAATATAATGCTTAGATATTATTAAACGTTACACCGTGGCTGGGTAACTATAAAGATAACAATCGAGCATGATAGGAAGCAAGCTTAGAGGTGGCAGTGATGTAGATCGAATTTGTCCCTCCTACATAATAGTAGTAAATATCCACGGCCACTCGAGGGGTAGATCTTACGGAATGTCTGGCCATACTCAGATAAATCAATTTGGGGATATTGATGTTATCTGCTTGGATAAGTCTATTCCCAGGATCGAGAAACTATGGATTGGATATACGAGTGTGACCAATATGTCTCGTGTCCAATCCGGATATGGAGACAAAGGGATAACACAACAGAGTAACATTAAGAACTAGGTTTGTCGGGATCACTAACTATTTCTATTAGTTGGGTGGCATAGATGTGTTGCTAGACACCGCTCTATGTTTTTAATAGCTACTACCAACTAAGACGAAACCTATGGGATCACACACCGTATGGATTAAAATGGACATGTATATTAATTAGTTGGACTAATTAAATAAAAGGATCATAACGCAACCACAAGCAAAGTTAGTGGGACTAATTTGCCAGTGGACTAATCCATGTAAGGACATGATTAGTAATGGGGCAATTATGTAGTTAATAAGGACTTATTACTATATAAAGGAACTCTAGCTTGTTATTTTCTCACAAGAAGAGTCATTTTTGAGAGAAACGTAACAAAGCAAAGAGAGAGAGAGACATTGAAGAGGCTGAGCCCCATCCCGTCTGCCCCTCCTTGCCGTCGGCCTCCTTGAGGCGTTGGCTTGGTGTCTCGTTTTGCATGATGCTTTCCTCCTTTCTTCCGTTGCTAGCACTACATGGTGGGAAGGAATCCAGTCAAAGATCCAAGGTGTGGATACTCATAGAGACGAAGACACAATTCTTCGTAGTGATCACACAAACTAAGGTACACATGTTTCTACCCTAATCGTGTTATGATTGCTTGCATATGATCCTTGGAGTGGTTTGAGCAGGATTAAATTTTTGTTATTCCGCTGCGTAACCTGCATCAAAACCCTACAGTGGTATCAGAGCCATAGGTCGTACCGCATAGCATGATAAAATGTGTTACTGCATTCATTTTTACACCGTTTCTGTTTTTTTATGCGAAAACTGAAATTAATTAGCATATTAGATGCACACTGAATGTGATTCAAGCCAAACACAAGATGTGAGGATTAATGAGTTTGATCATATAGGATGTGAATAATTTTGGATCTAAGAACTAGGGTTTGGGCACATGCTTGGAAAAGGGGTTTTTCAAGTTTGGAAACAACTAAACTTGGGCAACAAGGCAATGAGTTGTTTTGGAAACAACTCCAAAAGTAGGTTCGGCCCCACTAGGGGACCGTCCTTCCTTCCTTTCCGCCCAAGACACGCACGGCCAAAGAGTCGTGGCTCCCTAGCGCACACCCTAGCCGTGTGGGATGGGGGCCGGCAAATCCAAGGCTCGTGCGGCGGCTCTTTGGTGGTTCGGCCATGGCTATGGTGGGCCTCTTGGACCGTTTTGATCCTAGTAAGTCCAAAATCAACTAAAATTAGAACAAGTGCGTTAAAAATTAGTTTTGACTGTATTATGTGTTTTGTTGCATGGTGGATGGATATGGCCTAGGTTGTGGATGTTTACTTTTGTGGTTTGGTTTACGGCCTGCGAGCTGATCAAATTAATGTAATAGTTAGTTAGTTTTACGGCCTGCGAGCTGATCATCTTCTCAACATGCGAGGTTTTATTTATTTATTTAGGCTAGAATTAGATTAATTAGATAATATGCAAGAGCATGAAGAAGAAGACCAGAGGACCAAGAAGCCACAAAGACGATGAGAACTCTCATCCTAGGCGCGCGACTATGGTGGAGCATATGGAGATGAGCTTGTCTCTTTAGCGCACATAGATATTATCATTGGCTTGGTAATATCTTAGTCTGTGGGCCATATCCATGCCACATTTTTCTTTTGTGGATGTTTATTATTTATGTCTTGTCATTTATTTTTGTGTGTATGAATGATACAAGCAAAACGTTAACAAGATAATAATAAACAATGATGATCTTTGATTGTGGATTGCCCAATCCAAATAAGTAGATCATGTTGATTGGATCAACCAAACAAAATAATGACATTTAAATCCCTCAAAGGAAATATTATGTTGAATTCCTTCTCTTATTTTAACACCCTTCATGATCAGAGTTTATTAATCTCGGGCTTGCCAAAGCAAGACGATTTTAATTTACCATGGTGTGATACGGCGACACAAGCAAGTAATGTGTGGTTGTTGAAATAAGGGGTTAAAACGTAACTAAGTAGTTTCAATTGGAACGACGACTTAGAGGCATAGGATTGAGATTATTTATGAGATAAATGAATAAGGAGTTATTTGTCCGGTTCCACCAAGAGTTGCATATGGATGCAATTGGAAGGACGTTCCTACCTAAATAACTAATTCTTGGGTGACTTGCCAAAGCAAGCTCAAGAAGAAGTGAAATATGGATCTTGGACCCACTATAAAGTATATGATATTTTCCGCATTAATGGCGAGGGCTATTAATCCGAGAAAAATAGTGGGAGCTATATTTGATAATCTAGCAATTATTGAATATGGTTAAATCGTTGAAAATAGTAAAATTGCATATTTCTCGTTTAGTATAATTTCAATGACAAACAACAATCAATCATCGACATCATCCATGCGTTATGTCCTTGAGAATGACAAGTTGTCTGGGAACAACTTTCTGGACTGGTACGGAAAATTAAGGATTTTCCTTAACCAAGAAAAGAAGTTGTACATATTAGATGCAGCCGTTCCAGCGCCACCACCTGACGATACTGTACTTGCTGCCATAAGTAGGGGTGTACAGAAAACCGCTTGACCCAGCCAAACTAGCTCATCCAACCCAATCCAATTCAATTTTAGTGGTTTGAAATGATTTGGTTTGAATACGGACTATATTTTAGCCCAAACTGTTATTTTGGTTTGGGTTGTGGATTTAACTATAAATCCAAAAACGAACCCAAACCAACCCAACTAGGTAATATGTGTAATAAATTTATAATTTCTATAGCATATTTGTCATATCAATTAAATTATTTATTAGTTTTAATGTCAAAGACCATTCCCTTCGATTTCTATCAAGGAAAGGTCAGATCCTCCATATGGGAAAATCAATACTACTTTTGCACCAATTTTTTCTTTCCCTTCCATAATTTTTGCTTAACTGTATATAATGGATTCACCATCACCAAATTTGTTGATCTTTCCCGTTTGAACAAAATATTTATTACCTAATTCAATTTATTTTTTATGCATTCTAAGTTTCAATTTTGAGATGATATTTTCTATTCGACGGCATGTTGTTTCTTTGTGCACCAATATTTAGGTGTTGTGAAACTGGCAATAATTATTTGTTTAGAAAAAAGGCAAACCGGCTAACCCACCCAAATTGAAGCAATCCAGATTGTTGGTTTAGGTGATTTGTCAAGTACCGGATTGGTTTTGACTTGCATTTATCTAACCTAGTGATCATTGGATCGGGTTCTTTTTCCCCTACTAAACCACCCAAACCTAACCATGTACACCCCTAGACATAAGGTCACATCAAAAGATTGTAGTAGACAATAATGATGTGACCTGTCACATGCTGTGTACCATGAGCTCTGAGCTTCAGAAGCAACATGAGAACATGGAGGCGTACGATATGATCGTACATTTGAGGCAGCCCTTCCAATAGTAGGTCCGTCATGAGAGGTACGAGGTATCCAAGGCACTGTTCAAGTGTACTTTCGCAGAGGGGAACCCAGTTGGGCCTCATGTACTCTGTATGATCGGATACATTGAGAATCTCGATAGGTTTGGCTTCCCGTTCGGCCAATAGTTGGCCACTGATCTCATCATGCAATCGTTGCCGGATAGTTATAGCCAGTTCATCATGAACTTTAACATGAATGAGATCAACAATACTCTGCCTGACTTACTCAATATGTTGAGGACTGCTGAACAGAGTATTAAAAAGGGCAAAGGCAAGACCATAATGATGGTCCACAAGACGAAGGGCAAGTCTGTATCTTCTACTTCCAAAGGAAAGAGCAAGAAAGTTGTGAAATCCAAGGATAATGCCTTAAAGCCTGGTGGAGGTGTGACTAAGGGTGAATGTCACTACTGTAGTCCGCCTGGAAACTGGAAGAGGAACTGTCCCAAGTATGTGGAGGATAAAAGGCTTGGAATAGTGATTCCACCACCGCCAGATATTTTTGTTTATATATGTCAATCTTTCTATTTCTTCATCATGGGTATTGGATACTGGATGTGGATCTCTTATTTATTGAAATGTGCAGGATTTGAAAGAAGTAGAAGATTGACTAAAGGAGAGATAGACTTGCGCGTCGGGATTCGAGCAAGAGTTGTTGCATTAGCTATAAGCGTGTATGAGTTATCTCTGCCTTCAGGGCTAATTTTAGAATTAGACAATTGCTACTATGTGCCTGCTATGAGCAGAAACATTATTTCTATTCTTGTTTGGACGAGAAATGTTTTACTATTTTAACAAAGAACAATAGTTTTTCAATTTATTTTGATAGTATCCACTACTAGTGGGCATTTGTCTAATTGATTATATATCATTGATCTAAGTAATCCCATCGATAACATTAATACTAAGAGGATTAAAATTAATGAATTAAATCCTACTTATCTATGACACTGTTGTTTAGGCCACATAAATGAGAAACGCATATCTAGACTCCATAAGGATGGATTACTAGACTCATTTGATTATGAATCACATGAGACATGTGAATCTTGTTTAATTGGAAAAATGACAAAGTACCCTTTCAATAGAAAAGGTAAGAGGACTAGTGGGTTATTGGCACTCATATATACTGATGTATGTGGACCGTTTCCCACGCCTTCCATAGGTGGTTACACCTACTTCATTACATATTTACTGATGATTTCTGTAAATATGAATTTGTATACCTTATGAAGGAGTTGAGGATCGGCTTGACGCAGTTGGTTGGGGTTTCGGAGATGATTTTGTAGATGTTGCAAAGGGTAATGAGACGGACATCTGAGGGGTTTGAGGCTCTACAAACACATTCGATTCTCTACAAGCACATTGTGTACAAATGAACTGACAAATTCTATGAAAGTGCCAAGCTCGAAAAATAATGATCGTTTCTACAAGTATAACTCATTTAATATAGTGACACTCGAGTTATCCTACTAAAATGTGATGATATAACTATATAGATGTATCAAGTGTCACAAAAAGTGAGCAATTGAATTTATTTATCCTAATTTCATATAAGCAACTATTCATTTAAAAGTTTCATAATGTAGCTATTAAGATTTGACACAAGTGGTAAATGGTGAAGTCCCTTAAGCACGAGGTCGAAAGACTGATTGACACTTGAATATAGAAAATGACTTTGTTGGGAGAGACAATATCCACTTCAGTCACCTCTATTTCTCCAAATAATTAGTCTCTAGATATCTGTTGGAGGACACCGCATGATTTCCATAAAAATGCTATTCATACTAGACCATCTCGAATGTGCACTTTAGAGAATTTCCGTAAAAATGCTATTCACACAAGTGTTCAAGATAATCAAATATGCACTTGATTACATATACATGAAGAGCTAATGGAGAGTTTTGGAGAGCTAAATTTGTAATGGTAAGCTAGCCAATGTTTTTTTCCAAGAAGTTTGTAATTTATTCAATATTGGGCCTAAAGCCCAAACATTTACAAGTTACTAGGGCAAGATGCCCAAATACAACAAACATCAAGTTTTAGACCCAACTTGGAAAGCCCGTGAGCGAGGGCATTTTTGTCCCTAACAACAAATTATACTTTACCATTAGCAACCCTAGCTAAGAGAGTATAAAACTCACAAACAACCCTTGTCGCCTCAGAACATCCGTACCCTTTCTTTCAATGAGAGCAAACCCTCTCCACCAGAATTCTGCAATCCGTCTCAACCACCAAACGATTAAACCCCATATCTATCGATTTAGAGAGAGAATATGCAATCTCTAAAGCCTCTGCAGTGAAAACCGAAGAGGTGAAAGGAATCAGGAATGAGACTGATGCATCGGTTGAGTCTCTTATCACCGCCTCGCCGCCCGATAGTTGCCGACAGAGGTCCACGGAAGCATCGACGTTCAATTTCAACCACCCTGAAGGTGGTCAACTCCACGACGTCCCTTGATATCCCAGATCCGTATCTGCATGTATCGTTCTAGAGGCCAATGAATCAAGATAAGTACATCATGTAAATTTATTGTGCAAATCTAGATTTAGAGATGATATCATTCATATCCATACTTTCAGCTTGAAAAATCTGCTTATTTCGAGAAATCCATATACCCCAAAACAGATGAACAATAATTTTTTGCCTTTTCCTTTTTCAAATTTTGTAAAATCTCCCGAATTCTCAATTGAAAAGGCATGTTATTCACAGGTATTTGGAGATCCACAAGAGAGATTTTCATATTTTTCTAACTTTAAAACATTCAAGAAAAAGATGTGGATCAAATTCTTCATGTAGATAGCAGAAGCAAACAAATTTCCATAAACTACCATGTTTAGAGCTAGTACTTCCAATGTTGCACTAGCTAGTGTCGTAACACCTTTGGAAAAACAAATTAAGGTTCATTAACCCTAGTTCAGTTTCTTGTTTCTTTTGAACCAAAATTAGAATGTTAAAACACTTCTACATTTGTTCCAATGCGACGAGTGGTTGAATCACTTGTCCGTCAACTCACTTCCTTAAAGAAGTGATACTTATTTTAGACCAAATGAATAAATCTCATAACATCTTTTTTTTTTTTTATTTGAGAAAAAAAATCTCATAACATCTTTGATGAAACTTGAACTAAAAAACCCATATACTTTCAAACGGCTCTTTCTAATCAACTAGAAAAAGGTAAATAATACTTTGACCTCATATCTTTTGGCAAAAGCACACACTGCCTCATTAAGTTTTGGATAAACACAGTTTATCTGCTATTGCAGTCAAATGTTAGGACATTTTACCCTATTCCGTCTGTCTCCATCTTCACATTTTTTGGACTTACTTAAAGTCTTGTCCCATCTATCTTCCACCTCCGCCGTGATTCAAAGCCCACTTCACTGCCACATTCGCTGTATTTATTCTTGAACACAACCCCCACTACCAATATCACAACACCAGAATTATCAAAGAGCACCCCCAAAAACATCATAAAAATATGGGTCTTTGATACGCGTCAGTTATTTGAATATTTTGTTTATTTAATTACTTGATATCAGTAAATTACGTTATTTAGTTAAATAACTTTCGGGCTTCATTATCAACTGGTCCGTAAGAATCTAGGTTAGGATTAAGAGTCTATTTATATGTTGTGTAGTCTTTGATAATTTTTATCAGATGAATTGAAAAATATATTTCTTCGTTTCATCACAAGTTAGTTGATAGAAACAGCGCCGTAGGCTAAGCTACGTGGGAGTTTGTCGATTTCTCACAAAAATCGTCACAACCCGATACCTTTAGGGTATCTAATTTTGATACCGTAAAGGCATCAGGGTTAACGATTTTGTGAAAATCATCAAAAACTGTCCACGTAGCTTGTAGCCTACGGCGCTATTTTAACAACTAATGAGACGAATAAAGATTTCTGCACAATAATCAATTCATTCGATAAAAATAACCAAAGACTACAACATGTTTGAATAGACAAAACGAAACCTAAATCCTAAACTCTTACGAGCCAGTTGAATATGAAGTTCGATCGTTATTAACTAAATAACGTAATTAACTAATATCAACTAATTAAATGAACAAAATAATTAAATAAATAATCAACTAGATGATACGACTGACCAGTATCAGTCTTAAACCGGCTGAATTCATCTTTGCACACCCTTTCTTGACTGTGAAAGGGTTCTTGACCTATAAAACATGTAATTACACTAAATTAATTAAGAATTTATAAAACTATGACATTCTAAATGAACCTAAATTTGACTTTGAAACACACGTAAACAGACATATACAGGGGCGGAGCTATAGTGGTGCATGTGCCGCACCATAATTTTAAGAAACAATGCTATTACCCTTAATTTTTACAGAAATTCTCTAAAGTGTCATTGGTAAAATTATGAAAATGCCCCACGTTTATTTGAAACGTAAAATTGTGCCATAGTACTCTATAAATCATAGCTCCGCCCCTGCACATTTACTCTCCCTCTCTCTGTAAATACCCTTCAACTTCCCATCATTATCTTGATCATCCTCTTCGTCGTCTGCTTCCATGACTGCTTCCTCTTTTGCTTCTCTTCTCCTCTTCACAGTTTGGAACCCAACCCAGTAGGGGAAACTCACCTACCCAAAATTTCTCACTACCACCAAAGTTTATAACGGCTAGCGATCAACAACTAGTCTATTTTTTGGGGTCAAAAAGTTAACTCTATTAAGAGAAGTATCATCATATATAATTATAATTTCATATTTAAAAGAGATACACAATAATATTAAAAATCAGAAAACAAATCTATATGTATCTAGAATAGATCAGTCCCTTCACCGTTATCTCCCTGACTCTGCATCTTTCCCTTTTCTCGATTCTTTATCGAGGGAATCATGGATGTAGAAACAACATTTTTAGAGGGTTTAAATCGACTCATCGTTGTCGTGTCAAAAATTCCAAGGGTCGCCAGAATCCAGGGAGGGAGAAAGAGTGAGCTTTATGTGAATTTGTGGTCGTTAGAGAATCTCTAACGAAGACCACAAAGAGTCCAATGGGCTTTGTGAAAGTTATCATGGATTTGCGATCGTTGTCAGGAATCCATTGAGAGCATGGACGGATCCGAAATTTTGCCTTAGTGGGGGTTTAAGTTTTTTAAAGAGAATACTTTTGATAAATAAACCTAAGTAGTGGGTGTTATTATTTAATTTCAGTAAGGCTAAAATGAATTTAATAGATCAAATATATTTACATTGCAATTTCTAAAAGTCGTGTGGGGCTATATCCCCCCAACAAGTCCCTACTTGGATCCGCCAATAACTGAGAGACGTTAGTTTGGTGTTTTCCAATCCGTTGCTATCTCTGGTTATGCCTCACTTTGGATTTTCTTTTTACGCTTGATCCAGCAACGTTGTATGTCAGTTTTATGCGGCGGTAATGGGGTGAAAATGGTTGGTTTATTCGTGTTCATATTTTTTTTATACCACTTTTCCCTTCAATAAATGGTAAAAGACACTTTCACCCTCTTTAGCTTGATTGAATGATACTTTCACCCCTTTTTGTTTGGAAAGTGACACTTTCACCACCCCTTGATGCTATTTATGTTCTTCCATAGAGCCCAAATCAGAGATCCACTTTTCGCAATTCTCACGAGATCGGGACGATATAATTGCAACAATCCATTCATCAACAGATGGCAGGTAATTTCTTTTGGGAATCTTCCTAAATATTTTTTTGCAAAGTTACACTGCATAAATAAATGAGTTTCTGATTCATCCTCGCTTTGACAGAAATGACTCCCATTTGGAACTATCACTCCTCTGCGTCGCAAATTGGTAGGAACAGGAAGAGCGTTTTGGCCAGCCACTCCAAACCGGATACATTATCTTCTTTGAAACTTTTAATTTCCAAAGCTTCTAAAGCTAACACTCCATAGGTAAGTTATTCGACGTCTCAACATCATTTTTCATCATATCTGTAAGTAGTTTGTAGCCCGAGGCTACCGTATAACTTCCCTTTTGCCTATAAAACCATGCTAATCTATCTGTGTCACAATACCCGTCCCCAGAAATGGTGTTCTGGTCAGGGGCGGAGCCATGTAGGGGCACGTGCCCTCCCTCCCCCCCCCCCCAACTTTCCAAGAAACACTAGCGTACCCCTATTTTATTAGCTCTTTTTTTTTGTTTTTTGACGGAAATATTAGCTCATTCTTAGTTGTGCTGTTCTGAATATATAAGTGCCCCACTCCAAATAAACACAATTTGTATTGTGGTCCAGCGATTAGGAGTTTCTATTGTGAATATTGTTACTTGAGTTCAAATCTTGACAGTGGTAGAGTTTTTTTTTGGACAAAAAAAACAAGTGCCGCCTATTAAATATCAACAATTGCCACTCTAATTTTTCCTAAATACAGAAAAAGACTATGGTATTTATTACACTAGCCTATTTTTTATTCATTGAAAATCTATACCCTTTCCTCACAAAAAAAATGTGCCCTCTCCACCCAAATCCTTGCTCTGACATTGGTTCTGGTGACAACAAACTTGAAAGACCAAACAAATATTAACTAGCACAGCTATTCAGCATTGATATCCGATTTGTAAGATTAAACTCCCTTAACGAAGAATCTCAAACATATATTCACTAGCACAACTATTCATTTCCAACAATTATAATTTAAAAAGGGTAAAAGACATTTTCCACCCTCCATTTATGGGGAAAATACATTTTACCCCCTGATTTGTGGAGAAAATACCTTTTGCAACCCTGTCAGAGTTAGAGGGTGGACAGATACCACCATTTTGTTACAATCCGTTAGTGGACGGGTGCAAACTGATTTTTTTGTGATCATTTTACCCATCCAAATTGTGGATAAATAACACCATTTTTTTGTTTAATACAATGTTCATAATCTTCTTGGTGTTCTTGAACACCACCTCCACCACCACCACCAACACCGACACCAACAACAACCTGAATATCAACCACAAATCAATTCAACACCACCACCAACACCACATCCACTACCACCAAATCAACACCACCACCAACACCTCCACCAACACCACCACCAACAACAACAACAAAGTTCCCTCGCAATGTTTGGACCCAATCGTCGCGCTAAACCATTATTGATTATGTTCTTGGAGTTCTTCACCACCTCCACCACCACCGCCACTACCACTAAATCACCACCACCAACACATAAGAAACAAAACAACCCAACCACAACAAACAAACAAACAAACAAACAAACAAACAACAACAGAGAGAAATTCAGGACCACCACAAGCTTGAGATTTCCAGAAGCTGAATTCTTCATAATAGCATTCGGATTCTGAGAAACATTCACGGCTCAGTTTTTTTTCTAAATTCACAGCTGTGGTTCACTCTCCAAATCCACCTGCAACATCCTGTTTAAATCGAACAAGTAATGACCTAATTCCACCACCGCCTTACCCTCACGAACCCCTCCCGAAGCGATCCGACCACCTCGGTGCCCAAATTAGTCCACGAAACCCCCCTCCCCTTGCAATACAAAACCCTCGCCAACATCCCGCACTTTAATTCGAGTGATTCTGAACCATAAACCGACTTAAACAGCAATCAGGAGTAGAAGAATCAACTGAATTGACACCAGTCGGCGTCGGAGAAGACGGTGGGAAAATATTGAGAGGAACCCTAACCTTATGCACAACATTCATTTGGAATGTGAAGGAGACCACAGGAATCGATCACCACCATAGGAATCGATTCCTGTGGTCTCCTTCACATTCCAAATGAATGTTGTGCATAAGGTTAGGGTTCCACTCAATCTCTTCCCACCGTCTTCTCCGACGTCGATTGGTGTCAATTCAGTTGATTCTTCTACTCCTGATTGCTGTTTATGTAGGTTTCTGGTTCAGAATCACTCGAATTAAAGTGCGGGACGTTGGCGAGGGTTTTTTATTGTAAGGGGAGGGGGTTTCGTGGACTAATTTCGGCAGCGAGGTGGTCGGTTTGCTTCGAGAGAGGTTTCGTGAGGGTAAGGCGGTGGTGGAATTAGGACATTACTTGTTCGATTTAAACAGGATGTTGCAGGTGGATTTGGAGAGTGAACCAGAGCCGTGAATTTAGAAAAAAAAAACCATAGCCGTGAATGTTTCTCAGAATCCGAATGCTATTATGAAGAATTCAGCTTCTGGAAATCTCAAGCTTGTGGTGTTCCAGATTTGTCTTTGTTGTTGTTTATTTGTTTGTTTGTTTGTTGTGGTTGGTTTGTTTTGTTTCTTATATGTTGTTGGTGGTGATTTAGTGGTAGTGGCGGCGGTGGTGGTGGTGGTGGTAAAGAAGAACTCCAAGAACATAAGCAATAATGGTTTAGCGCGACGATTGGGTCCAAACATTGTGAGGGAACTTTGTTGTTGTTGTTGTTGGTGGTGGTGGTGGTGGTGTTGGTGGAGGTGGTGGTGGTGGTGTTGATTTGGTGGTAGTGGAGGTGGTGGTGTTGAATTGGTCTGTGGTTGATATCCAGGTTGTTGTTGGTGTCGGTGTTGGTGGTGGTGGTGGAGGTGTTGTTCAAGAACACCAAGAAGATGATGAACAGTGTATAAAACAAAAAAAAAAAATGGTGTTATTTGTCCACAATTTGGAAGGGTAAAATGATAACAAAAAAGTCAGTTTGCACCTTTCCACTTACGGATTGTAACAGAAGGGTGGTATCTATCCACCCTTTAACTCTAACAAGGGTGCAAAAGATATTTTCTCCATAAATCAGGGGGAAAAATGTATTTTCCCCATATATAGAGCGTGGAAAATGTCTTTTACCCTTAATTGTAATGGCCTAAAAGGTAATGTTACTGCACGTGTAAGCTTTCCACGTTAGATTTCATCAATTTCATTAAATAAAACCATTTCATTCTCAGACAAAAGACATGTGGCCCTCCTGCAAACTCCACTCGTTTCTCTCCTTGTTCAGCCCATAAATCTCTTCTTATATATCTCTCCATTTCTGGGTAGTAGAGTCAGTCGATAGTCTACATTTTCTCCACCGTTGGACGACCGTTACGCCGTTGCACAACGCCCAAAAAAAAGCCACTGCATGATGGGCTGAAGACGGAGTCCCTTAATCTAATTTACATGACCACCATAACCCAGTCGGAGCTCTATTCCCTTTCTATGTATTCCTTCTATGCATTCGACCTCCACCCTACCAACGACGTCATACCCAAAATTGAGCGTATAATCTTCAACGAAAGTGCAGTGACTCGCAAGCAGACCCACTTCCGCCACTGGGAAAACTCTTCCGCCGTTGTCAAATGCCGCATTCGACACCCAGGACACACCAGGGCCTCTTTTGCCCCATCTCCCAACGACCCAGGTATGGCCGAGGGCAAATCGGTGGTCAATCACCTCAAAATACTCATGAGCGAGGCTAAAACGAAAGCCTGCCGGCCGATCAGCCACAATCGCAGTCGCCGACGATAGCCCAAGCAGGGAATGTTAGTAAGGTAACATCAGGCGTTGCGAAAATTGGAATTGTGGCTTTGACAGTGGAGAGGAAGATGAAGATAAGAAGCAGAAAGAAACAAAGGTTGAGGTGACGGGCGGCAAATTCGGAAATCTAACCACCCATAACTCACAACTGTCGCCGCTGCCGGCAGTAACCCAAGTAGAAAATGGTTGTGCGGCGGAAATTGGTTTTGCAATCTCAACTGTCGCTACTTGTCAGGGGCGAGGAACCGTGAGAGAAACATAAAGAAAAGCAGGTAGTTGTGGTGGAGGATCACAGCCACCTATTTCTCATTTCGTTTCCTCTTCATGTTCCTCTCCCCCGACAAGTCAGCGACACCCATTTCCTCTGCACTTCTAATTCCTTCTTGGGTCGCTTCCGGCGGCAATGGTTTGGAGTTCCGGGTGGGTGAATTTTTGAATGTGCTGTTGCTATCCATAACCTCCGTCTTCTTTATGCTTTTTCTCTTCATCTTCCTCTCCACTTCCAGAGCCAGAATTCCAATTTCCACGGCGCCTGATGTTACCTCACTAACATTTACTTGGGCCATCCTTGGCGACAGCGGTTGTGGATGATCGGTCGGCAGGTGTTCCGTTTCTGCCTCGCTAATGAGCCTTTTGAGGAGATAGACCACATATTTTCCCTCGGCCATAGCTGAGTCGTTGGGAAATGGGGAAAGAGAGGCTATGGTGTGCCCTGGGAGCGGATGCGGCGGTCGAAGACGGAGGTGGAGTTGGTTCGTGGTGGGGGCGATCTTTCCGCGATTCGCTGCTCTCTCGTTGAAGATTGTGCGGTCAATTTCGGGTATAACAACGTCGTTGGCGGGGCGGAGGTCAAAAGCGGAGGAGGAACATAGAGAAATGGCATAGAGCTCTGACTAGGTCATCGTGCTCATGTCGATTCGATCAGGGGATTCCGTCTTCATCCTGTTGGACGTTGGATTCTTGGTGGGTGTCGCAACCATCATAGCGGTTGTGCGGCGGCAAAACGGTCGTCGATGGTGGAGAAAGGGTCGACTATGGGCTCACTCCGAGAAGTGGAGAGACATTGAGAGCGAGAGAGAGATTAATCTATATCTATATCTATATATCTATATCTATATATATACAAAAGCAGAGAAGTGCCGAATTTGAACCACAACATGCCATTTGTCATCTAAGACTTATGCTATTTAAGACATGTGTCATGCCTACATAGAATTCAACGAATAAGAAACTTCCAACTGTAATTTACTATACTAAAAGTGCCACTATGTCAGCTTAGTCATCAACTCAATTAAGTTCATAATTTATGTAATTAAATGTGTGTAAAATGGAGTAACTGATTTAACATTTATGAGAATTGATTTTATTTCTCACCCACAATTTTCCAGTTACAATTTTTAAGATGTGTCATGCCTACAGCTACAAACAGTTATGCCTACATAGAATTCAACGAATAAGAAAGTTCCAACTGTAATTTACTATACAAAAAGTGCCACTATGTCAGCTTAGTCATCAACTCAATTAAATTCATAATTTATGTAATTAAATGTGTGTAAAATGGAGTAACTGATTTAACATTTATGAGAATTGATTTTATTTCTCATCCACAATTTTCCAGTTACAATTTTTAAGACATGTGTCATGCCTACAGCTACAAGCAGTTCTATATATATATTAATACATATATAAAAACAGAAAAGTGCTGAGGTTTAATTTGCGATTGTCATTTGTCAACTTATTTTAAATTGTGCCGTGCCATTTGTCTTACCTAATTGAACAGCCATCCAATAACCATCTTCCATGTGGTTCTTTGTCAACGTAAAGTGCCATGTAGACACTGCATTGTTGCCAATTCAAATAGCTTATTACATATTCCCACTAATTACTACTCATTCAAATTTGTAACTGATGCAATTACATTCCTAATTAATTACAAATAAGAAAAGTCCATGTAACCAAAACTTCAGTTATAGATTTAAGAGTAATCACATATTTCATAATTAAATTTCTTAACTGAAGATTCATTTCCTGGATTAACGTTCAGGAAAATCCAAATGGGCTGGCATCTATCAATAGAAGAGTCAAACATGTAGGAATTGCAATTCTCTGGTGGTGGTTTATATGTTTATGGTGGTCGTGCTGGATGTTGATTGTGTACTGGTATGGAAAGCAACAAAAACGGGTGAACCATAATATGCATGTGTGGTGTCATTTGGAACTAGATTCTATCTCCTCAATTAATTCTTATTTTAGCATGTTACAGGTCATTATATTTTGTTTGAAGATTTTAACAAATTGCAGCTCTTCTACACATGTTCATCTGGCTTGCTTCATCTCTTGCTCTCAGATTAATGTTTTACATCCAGGCATGTTTGGATTTGCCTAATTCAGGTTTGCATTCATTTTTATTTTTTTTTGTGTGTGCATGAGTTCTTTAATATTTATATATGGTTTAGTTTCATGCTTTATTTTTACTTATATGCCTTTATGAAACGTATATGTGCAACAGTCTCTAATACTTATGAACCATATGATGTCAGAAAGGCAACATCTTCCTTTTCAACGGGTATTTCATAAGGTTCACAGACAAAAAAAAACTACGTTTTTGGAATAATAAAACTACGTTGGTAGGAAAAGTATTTCTTAATGGAAAAGTAAGTGCCTGAAGACACTAAACATGGTTGGGAAATTAATGGAATACCAGCATCAGCCAAAATACTACCATATCAAAACCCATGTCGAAATCCAAACAAAGTGTTTTTTTATTAGAACTTTTCTCAAAACTCAGTTATCAAAACCTGTTGTAGGAATTTTGATCAATAAAGTTGACACACATAGGTCAATAAAGAGGAATATGTACAAACACGAATTATTCAACAAAAATACATACTGATTGAGCCAAGCACGAAATGAAAAATAAATTACCAGGACGTTATTGAAAGTTGAGTAACTCTTTTAAACCTTTGTTGCGTACATAGTAAATGAAAACACAACGCACAAAAAATTGTTCCTCCCAATAATACTTGTTTCCCAATTATCATTAGAAACCAAAAAGGCCCAAGCATTTGCAATAATTTTGAAGAGGAAAATGAAAATCATACGATTATATAGGCCATGTTATGACCACGGTTTACAAGAATTATATCAAAATTGAAAGTTGAAGGGATCTCTGTTACATTTTGGAGCAAGTTCTTTTTACCATGTTGGTTGTAAATGGCACATGACAAATGTGCATCAGCTCTTTCTTTTTAAAATTTTAGTAAAAACTACATAAACTTTAATTGGTCACATTAGGAGACTAAATTGATTTCATGAATGAGCTAAAGTTTTCATTGTTTTATAGCTAGAAAACTTTAGAAATAACCGAATATTTGATTCTATTGTGTTCCTCCAAAGCTTGAAGTTAAGTTTTCTATGTATTTTAAGAGATAATGACATAAAAATACGCTTGGAGTAATGTTATTGAGTTAAGAGACTTAATACACAGGTGCAAGCACAAAATTTCACACACACACACACATAAGCAGAAAAATTGTCATGTTCAATTTAAACGTGCCGTTTGTTATTAAATACTTCTCCTTAAGAAAACATTTTTTTATGCCCACTTGGCAGTTGACTAATTATTTTTAGCCAAATGACAATTTACTAATACACATCAGTTGCCATTGTTACGCTTTCATTTGCACAATAAATTATAATTATTATTTAACTTATTTTTTACTAATACATCAAATACGCATTTGGTTAAATTGTATTGTAATGAAAATAATTAGCTGCAATATTGTAACCTTCATGCATTGAAAGCACAATTTATCAAGTAACAATTTATCAAGTAACGTCAAGTTAGTTACGACTTTTAGTGGTAGCCCATCAAATTATCATACCAAGTAGAAAGAATGATACCAATATCTCCCTCTGTTATATGTGCAATCTTTCTAGATATATATATATATATTATATATATACATATAGTCATAAATTTAGTGAAAAACACAAATTCTATATATTCCATACATCTAAAATGAGTTTTTCCGGTGTTAGTAGTAAAAACGATCTTTTACATGTCATCAAAATGATTCTAATTATGCTTTAAATACATGGATGTTACATTGTAGCTTATTTTTCTAATAAAATATTATCTTAACAAATGTGAAATTAATGTATTAATAAAAAGTAAGTTTTAATAATAGTTACACTATAATGGACAAATGAAAGTGCCACTATGGCAGCTTATGTGTATTAGTAAAATATCGTGTGGCGAATAATTATTGGCTAAGTGCCAAGTGGGCATGACAAATGCCAATTTCAGGAAAAATATCTAATGACGAATGGCGAATTGATATTGAACTTGAGCACTTCTCTGCTTTTATATTGTAAAAATATTTCAAATTTATTACATTATAATATGTGACGATCAGTTTATGATCTTTTCATCTCATTTTTCCTGCCAAAAAACAACTAACCATGACCCCTATGACCGGGAAAAAACTCATGTGTCATATTTGTCGTCATAATATCGAGACAGATAATCGACAGTAAGTCATGTATTTTTCCTTCACATGAGAATGAATGTATTCAGTATTAGTTTTTTCTTCCAAAGCTACTTTTCAAATTATTTAAACTAATTAAAACTAATTCTCTTTAAAATTTCTATAATATTATCATTTGGGAGCTTTATATTTATGACTTACACAACTGCAAAACACGACTTCATTGTCATTGACTATTCTTTTGGTCTTCTTAACATTTAGGATAATTCTAATATGCCTACATCAGAAATAGGTAAAAAAAAATCATCGCTAAAGCACTAGAAAATAGCTTCATGAATGGTGTAGAGGACTACGTTGCATGTTCACGTGGTGGTCTTGGAGCAAATAAAAATGTCTCAAGAAGAGGACATGAAAACAGAAGACGTGTAAATTTACGTCTACGTAAAAGTAGGAAACCAACGCCTAAAACAGCGATAATTTAAAAAATTCGGACAACACATATGTATTGTCCTCGAGATATGTCTAGGCAAAATTTCTCCCACCGTACTTTTAAGGTTTCTATAGGGTGCCTTATATTAGTTTTCAAGTGAGATATAAATGTCTAATTTTCAGTGGCTGCTATTCTGCGTGAAGTGTTCAATGTTGTGTTTTATAAATCTTGCTTCATCTTTTGTATTTTTTGTCTAGAGCAATTGTGGTTTTTTCTTATTGTGCTCTTTACATATAATCCATCATCTTTTTCTTTTTCCTTGCATGTAGAACCAACAACAAACCAATCGGAGCAACTTGGAAGTTATAAATAGAATTTCATACTCATAACTTATGATGAGTTATTGAGTTTTTCAAGGTCAACGTGATTTTTTTATCTTACGAAGCTAAATAATTATGCATTTAATTAACTAATATGCTCTTAGCTGGAAGTGTATGTGATGAATGGATGTCACTTCGATAGTTTCCTTCATTTGACAAGAGTTAGTAGACATATGTGTTTGAATAAGAGGCAATAGATAGACTAATTTTACATTCATGTGTCGTAGTTCGTACAAAGCCTTTTATAATGAACGTTACAAAATGAGCGGTTTGAGATGTGCTACATCTCATCCAATACCAACTTAGTAAAGATTAGGTCATAATTATAAATTTTCTCTTTGTCATGAAGAGTATGAAGATGTTTCGCTACAATTTATAAGGTTAAGTATAGACAACTGATTTCTTATCCTATTGCCTACCAATACAAGGTGATGTTATGTCACAAAACAACAAAGAGTTAGTCAAGGAAAATATGATCTTTGTAATTGTAGATTGAACTCAAAATAAAAGCAATCATCACGCAAACTACAATTTGTGTTGACAAACTCATTGAAGGAATATCTTCTTATTAGTACTAATAAACAATTTCTATAGCATAATAATGCAAATCCCGCGATTTAGCGCGGGGTAATGCCTAGTGATCAAAACATGAGGAGTGAGAAACATATGGAGTTGTAGGAGCGCCACGTGTCTTGTGTCCTAGGATGGAGAGAGGGTGACGGGGAGAGAGAGGGAGAAGAGAGTTGGAGAAAGTGAGGGTGTTGGGGAATGGAGGGAGTCTCGGGGGGTGGTGATTTGTTTGCCGAAGAAGGAGGAGAAGAGAGAGAGAGAGAGAGGGAGAGAGAGAGAGAGAGAGAGAGAGAGAGAGAGAGAGAGAGAGAGACGGGTAGAGAGAGGGTGAGAGATGGAGTGTTGGGGGTTGGGAGAAAAGTTAGAGAATGAGAAATGTCAGCAGAAGGTTGGGGAATAGGAAGAATAAAACTATTTTTTTGTCTTATTTTATTAACTATTTTTTTTTTGATTTTTACTTTCTAGGCTTTCTAGTTTTAAACAAATACCACTACCTCCCCAATAATTAACTAGCAAATAACATCTGGAATTACAAATACCTCCCCACACAAGTATTTCAAAAATAAATGTTTAAACTTTGCATAAAAGATATCAAATATATTTAGAAAAATACGGAATATCCCGTATGGGGAAGATATTCAAATAAGAACCGTGAGTCTTAGCGAGAGATGGGGGATTAAGTCCGAGTTAGTGTTCGAATACTGATTGAGAATTTATTGAGTAGAAGGGGCTACATCATGGCGGGTGGAACGAATATTGGCATGGACGACAAGTACGAATGAATCCCAAACATTTTTCATTGGTGCAGACAATTCACTCATGAAACTTCGCGTTGCAAACATATAGCAGGCTTCAAGAAAGCCATATCCAAGCCGGGGTTCGGCGTTTGCTTGCTCTACAAGCCCCAACAATGAGAAGGAACCAAGGGAAAACAATTGGTGGATATTGTATATCGCAAGACATAATATAGAGACATAGACGAAGAAAAACTGGTGACAACATAGGATTTTAACTTCTACGATGATAGTGATTAGGATTCTTCTATGAAAATAGTTCGAGATAAGCGGATTCAGAGCATATGAAAGTAATTGTAAAAGGAAAATGAGTGTCAAAAGAAAATGAAGCATATAATGGTAACTGATAAGCTACCATTAACAAGTTGTGATTCATAATGTCAAAGGAAAATGATTGATGAGCTACAAAAGAAAGAGTGATAAACCTAATAAAATCTAAAGAGGAAGGGTATAGATGTCAATCTCAGCCCAAAGTCAACGGAAAATATGGGGAAGATGAAGCATATAATGGTAAGAACGAATGGTAGGACGTGGGAGAGGAGAAAAGGGTCACGGAGAAATTCGATAGGAGGAGCATCAAATCGGGGGGGGGGGGGGGTGGAGAGAAGCTCGTGAGTTTCACAATCAACCTAGAGGACATGGGGAGCCTCAAAGAACCCAATTGTGCTAATGGCGGTCACTGGACCCCATCCCCGCCAATCACAATGATTCTTCTACGTTGGAACTTAAAAGGGCTAGGTAACCCCTGTAGTATTTTTGCTTTTTTAGACCTTGTGAAGAGACGGAAGCCGGCCATAATCTTCGTAATGGAGACAAATATGCATGCAACTGAGACGAAAAACTGTAAAGAGGAAGATGGTGTATGTAAACACATTTTTCTCTGATTGCAAGCAAAGAAGAGGGTGGGTTAGCTTTATTTTGGAATGAGGAGGTGAAGTTCAGATTGAGCACTTTCTTTAAGTTCCACATCGAGGGTTAGGTTACAGACCAAACTCGGATAAGACATAGGTGCTTATTGGATTTTATGGTGATCCAGCTAGAACCCAACGGCATAATTCTTGTGAGCTAATGCATAAAATGCACCCATATGGTCAATGTATCCTCAAAATGCACCGGGCCATGAAGGGATTCAAACTCTATGTTTTCATGATTTTTTGCCCGCAGAATGAAATGAAGTTGAAGAGATATGTCGTCATATTACCTTCGCGGTACATGGTCTGATTTTCTAGATTTGAGTGCTTCTCTTCCCGGCAAGCAAATCACAGATAATATCGTAGCAACATTTGAACTCATCCACACGATACAAACTCGGGAAAAAATACAACGTGTGACCAATGGCTTTAAATATTAACATGAGCAAAGCTTTAGGACCGGATATAATGGCATCTTTTACGCCCGGTCATGAAAATAACGAAGGTTTATTTAAAATGGATTGAGATAACTATGAAATGCATCACAAAAACCAAGTACAATTTCCTGGATAACGACAAGAATATGGGTTCAATCATACCTAAGCGGGGATAAGAAATTGAGACAGAAATACCCCTTATTCCTGTACATGTTTATGCTTTTGAGCGAGACCCTGTCAGAGACCTTACAAGTGCGGTCCAAAATAAAGTTATTACATGTGTGGCAGCTTTGACGGGGGAATCTAATGTCTCACACTTCTTCTTTGCAGTTGACAGCCTATTATTTACAAAGGCAGACAATTAAAAAATTACAAGCTCAATGCAATTATTACAGAACTACAGTGTGGCCTCAATAAGTGATATGCAGAAATCTTCGACCGTCTCCTTGAAGAATGTGTAGTTGATGTTCGGCAACAACTCAGTCAAATTGGTGGTGTTCCCGTGGCGGAGAGGCATGAGAAATATATGGAGCTACCTACAACCATATACAGACAAAAGAGAATCACTTTACAGAATTTAATATAGAGGGTGAGTAACAAGCTCAAAGTTTGGGAAATGAAGACATTATCAAACGCAGGTAAGGAGGTACTCGTTACGTTAGTGGAACAATCAATCACAAAGTACACATTATGATGTTTTTTTAGTTCCAAAGGGGGTTCGCAAGCACCTTGAAACTTTGATCCTTCATTTTTGGTGGGGATGAACAAAAATACAAATTTCACTGGATCAGATGGGATATGTTAACCACTAGCGTGAAGAACCGGGCTTTGGTTTCAAAGATTTGTAGTTTTTCAACACAACACTCGTTGCAAGACAAGCATGGCTAATCATCAAATCTCTTAACATTCTTGTAAGTCGTATTTTCAAAGCCAAATATTATGAAGATTCTTCCTTGTTAGAATATAATTCGAAATAACCTTACCGACAAGACTTGAACTAATTAAGAAAATGAACGGTTGTGAGGATCGGTACTGGTGAGCAGTGCAAAGTTTTGAACACACATGGCTTCTAAGATCACACAATTCTAAGGTTGTTTCATAATGCACATAATGTAAAATTGATGTCTATAAATTTATAACGGAGGATCAACGATGGAATGCCCTCAGGATGAAAGAGTACCTCGCATAAATTGATATAGAATAAGAGATAAATATACCAATTCCAGCATAGAGTAGAGACGACGAGATGTTTTGGTTCTACACATATAATGAGATTACTCAGTGAATTTTGGAAATAAGTTACCTTGCGATTTAGACAATGAATCGTGTCAGTCATCATATAGCGAAAGCTAAAAATAGTTGGCTAAACAAGTATCGAGAACTTAAAGTGCCAAAAATGATTTTGTACCTTGCGTGGTTGGCGGGAAAACCTACCGGTTGCAACGTGACTCGTATGGATGGGTTTCGAAGTTCCTATTTTATGCCACTGGTGTGGGGAGGAACCTGTTACAAAACAACACCTATTTCAGAAATTATCCAAAGCAAGGGACATCTGGAATTTAGCTTTCATAGATCCAATTATGCATAAGAGATAAATGGAATTAAGATAATGGATGCAAGATATCTTCTTCACTCAGTCAAAGGCGAAGAAAGATAAATGGATATATATTATCTTGAAAATCTGGTCCAGTAGGAACGATACATGACTCAATCAAGGAAACATACAACGCAAGAAATATACAAAATTGAATAAATTATTATTTGAGTATAAGACTTTATCCGATGGGGAGGAGAATCTAATTCCAGAGCGGACAGTAGCGATTGGACCGCATGTATGGAAGCCACCACCACCAGGTGTTTTAAAGCTTAATTGCAATGTTTGTCAATATGAAACTGATTCACAATTTAGTGTAGGCATCGTAGCACATGATGATCGAGGACGATTCATGGCCGGGAAACTACTCAGATAACCCATTTCCGTTCGCCTCTTCATACCGAGTTTGTTTCTATCAGAGAAGGATTGCATCTCACTTAGGAACTGGGGCTGAAGAAGGTATTTTAGAGAATGATTGTGTTACAACCCTTCGGTTGATCCATAGAAGAGGAATGTCTGGCGAAGAGATAAGTGCTTTTTTGAACTGAAAGTGTACTTTGAGCAGTGCATAGATTTAATGGGCTTATTTGACGTGGTACAGAGATCTCACAACGGGCGAAGAGGCAATAAGCCGACACACATATTTGCAAAGATGTCTCTTAAATTTTCTGAAGCGTTGTTTTGTATTGAAAAGTATGATTGGGTTGAAATTGTAACGAATCAAATGATAATGGGCTTTGAAGTCCAATAATAACAATTGACCATTACATCTAAAAAGGATTACCATTCCAATTATATATGGACCAGATGCTAAACTCTCCTCTCAAATTTGTCCAAAAAAAATTCTCCTCTCAAATCGTCGTCCACGCCATCCACACTGGCGTGAACCCCTCTCTATAAAAATAAGAAAATTGCTCCCATATTATTTTGACCTATTTCTTCTTTTTTATTACTTCAAATAAAAATAAACTACAAGAAAGTCATGGTCTCTTTTTTCGTTACTTCCTTTCCACGTCGACATACTCAAACAGAATAGGTAAAAGACAAAAACCACATCTTTTTATGGGGGAACTACATTTGCCCTTTGATTTATGGGGAAATACCTTTTCACCCCTGTCAGAGTTAAAAACTAACACCGCACTAATGGAGGGGTGAAAAGACAAAAATACCCCTAACAATTGACGAAATGACCTCACTGTAAAGCCCAATCCCTTCCCTTATATCCTCATTTCCTAACCCTAGTCACCCTCTCCCTCTGTTCTCTTTCTCTCTTTAGCCTCCTCACTCTCTCACTCATCTCTTTCTCTCTCTCGAGGTTGAATCGCCGTCCACCACCGCCACCGTCGTACCTGGCGCTACGAACTAGCACCATCTATCTCCCCTTTGATGGGCTCTCGATCTGATGAGGCGGCGCACCATCACCTTTTTATCTCTTCTTCTTCCTTCGCCAGAGCTGTGTGTGGTGCGGATCTGGGCGAAATCGCCCCTTCAGCCATCGAAGATCTTGCGGGGAGCCACCGATTGGATAGACGAGCTTGCGGGGAGCCACGAGGTCGTCGCCGAGATAAGAGGTGACAACCTTCTTCTTCTTCTTCTTCCATGGGGTGAGATTCAGATCGAATATGGGTTTTCTTCGATCTGTTTTGTGTTGTTGAAATTGGGGATTTTGGTATTGGTGGTGTTTGTGGTTGATATTGAGGGTTGTTTGAATCATCTAGGGGTGCTGCCGGATGGGTGGACCGAGAGATGGATGTAGAGATATGGATTGGGAGATGATGGAATTTATTCCCCCCATGGCTGTGTTGTTTGGTCTATGGGTGTTGGTGAGGATGATGTAGCTGTGGTTTGTTGTTTGTTTGTTGTTGTTGTTGTTGGTGGTGGTGGTGTTCAAGAACACCAATAACATGATGAACATTGTATTAAACAAAAAAATGGAGTTATTTGTCCACAATTTGTAAGGGTAAAATGGTCACAAAAAGTCAGTTTGCACCCCTGCATTAACGGATTGTAACAGAAGGGTGGCCCTCCATCCACTGACAGGGGAGCAAAATGTATTTTCCCCATACATTAGGGGGCAAAATGTATTTTTCCCATGAATGGAAGGTGGTTTTTGTCTTTTACCCAACATAATAAGGAAAACTTTAGAAAATAAAAACTTTAATACACATAAGAATTGATATTATAGAATAAAAAAAGGATTGGAATTATAAGGTCCAAAATAGTAAATATTCTTCTTTAATCTAAAAATGACTGGTAAAAATCAATTCATATATTACACTTACTTGCAATTAATTTATGAAGCTCAATATACACATGTAAAGAAAAGCCACATAGTTAGACACTTTTTTTAATTTCAAAATGACAATTAAAAAATTAATGCATATAAAATTCTTATCCCCCTAAAAAGCTTATACTTGCAATTAATTAAAGAAACTTAATGTACATCTGTCAAAGTATATCCACATAATTAGACATTAAATTAAAACTTACATCAACCCAATAAATAATTAATTAAAAAAGCTTCCCCATAAAGAGATTCATGGCATAGTTTGGTATGGCATGTTTTATAAAAAACATTAAAATGGTATAAATTAATTAAATTCAATGAAAAGTTAAAACAACTTACTTCTTCTGTTCAGAAATTAAAGTTCACAGTATCTCATTTTTTACAAGTTACTCCATTATTATTGTATTCATTAATGGTAATCATTAAAAAGTTGAAAATAATTTAATAATTCAATAAATGAAACAAAAAAAAACATAGACTAGTACTAAAATAATGACAGTCAATAGGAAAATGGGAAAAAATTAATTATCAAATGTGGAAAAGATGAAAGTATGGATACCACAGTCCACAAATGCTGCAATTGAAATTCCGGGGACCAAATTCACACAAAAGCCAAAGTTTGGGTACACCGGTGCAGTTTAGCCTAAAACAAATGACAGATATTCAAAACAAAAGATGTTTGCAAAAAAAGAGGTTCCAACAAAAGAAAGTCACTCGAAAACACCAAAAACAAAATAGGGTGTTAATGTAGCCTTCTTTAAACAATTGGGGGCAAAACTATAATAAAACATAAACAACATTTCAAAAACTGAAATCACCATATCGCCCTTTTCTCTTGTTCATTCTTTCATCTCTTCCATTCTCTCTCTCGTCGTCGCCTAACAATGGCAAGCCAATCGCCCCCGAATCAACCACCGCCCAAAGTCAAGCCGGAGCCGTCGTCGGAGTCGTTTCACGGCATGAATCCTGATCTCCCGGCGGAATCATTTCCGTCTCTGACCATCCGCCGCCATGGATTCCGGCAGCGGAACCGGCTTCCCGGTCCCCGGCCGAGGAGATCCTCTGCAGATTCTCCTCTAATTGAACCTCCTCACTCGGATCTCGCACTCGACGAAGTCACCGTCGCTATGCTGAGGAAGTCCTGGGCCAGAGTCATAGCGGAAAGGTCATCAACTGAGGTGAAGGAAGAGGTCAAAATTGAAAGTCAACAAGAGCCTCTGAATGTGTCCGGTTTAGGTCAACTAAAGAGGGAGGAGGATGAATTTGAAGCCCTAACGGAGGAGAATCTGTTTGAGGTGGAGGTCAAGTACGATTTTGGGGAATTTTCTGATGTATTTGGCAGCTCTTCTACAGCAAGCAGAAATGATAAGTAAGGTGGGTTTTCTGTCATGTTGATGATTTATTTCAGAGCAGAGATATACTTTTGCTGTCATGTTGAGTCTTTTAATTCTGTTTGGCTATCATGACTTTTGTATGCTGCTTGATAACTATCTTTTTGAATTGTTATTGCCGGGATATGTTTTTCCCCTATGTTTTACAAATAAATGTACTGTTGAAACAGTTACTAACCATCACGGTTAGTTCTGCATTGTGAGGGGTTTTTGATGTGTTATTGCACCATTAGCGTTTGTTAATGTTAACCATTGTTGTTGCCTATTGATAACATGAGAATGCTTGATTGAACATTCAGTCAATGGTACTTTGATGTTTTTAGCGCATGAGACCTGAAATTCTAGAGCTTCGTATGGCACCAAATGATCGAAGCAAGGGGTGGATTTGGTATAATTTTGATCCATTTGCAAACGGGACTCTATTTTCTGTAAACTATAGGATTCCTGAGCTCAGTCCTTGTAGTTTTAATCTCTTTTTGGGTTTTACAATTCTCAACTGGTACCTACCTAAGTGAAGTGCTCAATCATGATGGCGGCGAATAACCTTTGATATTTGATATTTCTGAGGAAACTTGGTTGGTTGGTTGGTAGCTGAAGAAAGTTATCATAATATTGTCCATTTTACAATACTAGAACCCAAATACGGTGTGGGGTTGATAGCTAGGTGACCACAACGTTATACACGAGCTTTGCCAAGCTCAATGGATATGGTCGCAAAATTCTACCTGCAATTTCTTCTCGAGACTAAATCTTGCTTCCAACAGTTACAGTTAAGTCTAACATATCATTAGAAGATTATAATTGTTAACTTTTGGCAGTGTGTAGATGTGCTTCATAGGGAATAATGATCCAACACACTTGGAAACCTATAGATTTTTATGTAGATAGCGTGCTGATACACAATGGAGTATATTTTGGTTCATTGTTACAAATTTAACCTTGTTGTACTGCTACATTGTGGAACTACCTTATTGGATGACTCTGGTGGTTCTTACTGTACTGGAAGGAAAGACCTCAGTGTTCCTTTTGGAGCTCCCGAGCTTCTTTACATGTTTATTTGTAAGAAATCTGTTGAGAACATCAAGAGTTGGTTGATCTTCTTCAGCCAGAATTGCGCTTCTTGACTTAATTTTTAGGCTTCTATAGAAGGAATAATGGAACAACTAGGACCCTGCAATATAATGACTAAAGTAAATATAGTTACCATAATAGGATATAACAGTTCATGTAGAGCCTGGTGTTTGGCTGAGTAACAGCTCGGTTCGTGATAATATCTCATCATAGATGAGACAAGCTTCATCACAGTTTTGTAGCTTACATGATGAGCCAAGCTTGAGCAGAATGATGCTTCGCCAAATTTCGCCCATTTGGTATTGCCAACTGTGAACTGAGCTCATTAGGTCGTAGCTTGTGATCAGGCTCATGCTTACTTATTTTCTTGTCAGTGCTGCTTGGTGTGTGTGTGCGTGTGTGTACATTATTTGTTTGTAGGCATGTCATGATTCAAATTCACACCCCATATATAGGCCACACGACCTCAAATCGCAACACCCTCTCCTGTCTCTGCTAACTTTGTGAACCTTAGAGCATCTCCAACCGCTCAATGGGGAGGGGGGGGGGGGGGAAGAAGAGGTGTGTGGAATCCCCTTGAATTTCTTCCGGGGGTGAAGCATTTGTTGGAAAGTTTTGGCCTTTGGGTACGTTTAATCTTTGTAGCACGGGTGTGGGTGCGAGAATTGGGTGCGACAAATTTCCCAAAATCATGGGTGCAGATGCGGCGGGGGTGCGGTCACTTTCGTTATATTTTTGCTTATATTATTTATGATACCATTATACTAATATAAAAACAACAATAATAGTAATCCAATTACAAATAGAAATTCATACAGATTCAAAGATACAGAGCTACTATATCAACAATGTAATCTCTTCATGTCGTTGTACTTAGCTGCGGAGAGACGAGTAATCTAAGGGTTAGAAATGTTCACATAGATGCACGTTTAAATTATAGTTTTGTTTAGAAGACCTCTCAACTAAAACTTTCAAATGACCTTGCCTCACCCACAAAGCACCCAGCACCCAGAAGCACCCGGTGCGGGTGCGCGACCTCCCAGAAGCACCCGTGCTACAAGATTGTAATTATCGCTTGGAACTTTTAATTATTAGACATATTTTTTTTTTTGTAATTATAAACAATATGAAATGAAGTACTGTTTGTTAATATCTTTAATACAATCTTTCTCTTGTAAATGTAAAAGTACATTGAATTTTGTGTATGATTTGATTATACATTTTGGTATACTTAAAAATATGAACCAAACAACATTTAAATACTTCACATAATAGTAATAGTTATTGTTATTAGCAATGTTATTATTGTTATTATCATTATATATATATATACATTTTAATATTTTCATTTTTTTTAAAAATTGTTGAAAAAGTGTATACACTAAATTTAACTGGACGAGGGAAGCTTTTCGGTAGGAGACGATAGTTAATCGGTGGAAAGGGAAGATGGGAGGGGAAGCTTTTCGGTTGGTGACGATAATTAATTGGGGGGAAGGGGAAAATAAGTGGGTCCTTGAGGGGGAGGGGAGGTGAAGGGGAATGCCTTCTGTTGGAGGCGGTCTCACTCTTCATAGCCACTCCTCGACTTTTATACTTCTGAACTTTTCGTGAGATTATTTATATAGATCAAAACAACAATTCTCTGCCTTGTCCTTGTCCTTCAATCTATTTTAGAATGTAATCTGTGACATTATTAGGAGAATGTCGTTGTTAGTGCGAGTCAATTATGTAACTCCTTAATCAGCCAAGCTTCTGATAAATCAAGCTAAACCAGCCTCTGTTGATGATCGTTATAAGAACTCTAGCTTGTTCCTCAAGAACATCTCCAGATTTTGTCAAGTTGAGCCACAGTGCAATGAAGTTCTAAAAGAACTGAGCTCCAGCTGCATTTCTTGTCTCCGATCCAAGTCCAACTCAAACTTGAACTTCTGGAAATAGCAGTTACTCGAGTTTGAACATCCCAAGACTCCACTTGGCACTATTGCTTCCACACCCATAATGTTTAAGGTCCACCTGTATAGCTGATCGCTTTTTTCTTCAGATTTGGCGGTGTTAGAACAGTACTATTGTATATCAGGTTTACGAATTAACTAATGGAATTAGTCTTAATGGACTTTTCGGTTTTTTATTTTTTTAAACAGTATACTTTTTGTGAACATCTAACATTGGATGATGATGCTCATTTGACTTCTATACAGTGCTCTTAATAGCATAAAAAAATTAAAGAAAGGGAGTAAAATGAAAATAAATAAATTACATTCAACAGAATAACATTTCTAGTAGTGTTGTCCATAACTTCTCTAGTTAGAGTCTGCCAAGTCAGGGTGCCATGAGAATTGCTCTCTACCCATTGACTTGCCATGAGCATTGCACTCTGCCCATTGACTATATCTAGTGAGGGAGGATCATGTTACTATGGAAGATGAGACACACCTACGCCCATGCATGTAGCCCGTAGATGGAGGGGGACCACTTTGATGGTAATCAGCCATCATAGTTCAAGGAACTGTGAGAAGATAATAATAACCCTGATAGATGATTTTCGAACTATTTCTTAAACAGATTAGTAAGCATTTACCCGCCCGATAATGAGGGAGTACTTGAGATTCATCAATTTAAGAAGATGATGGCGGTTTATGTCGTCGCACTTACGCCGGTGATTTTGAACCTAGATGAGGGATCATTACATTCAACAAGATTCGCTTCCTTCACCCGGAAATACTTCATCAGTCACTAAACCACCCATTCTTCAACAGGTTGCTTCATCTTAGGGCACACTCGCCTGCAGACATTCGTCTTAGGGACACTTGAAAGATATTTGTTACTACCAATCATATGTAATCTGCCTACGCTGTTCACACAACCCTAACAAGCATTAAAATGCTATAAACAATTTAACATTGGGCAGATTCTTCATTTCTATTTGACGATCAATCGATCAATCACACAAGTAAATGAATTCGTGGAAGCATGTTTAACGGAGCAAACCGTATGACACATCATACATATTAGGATACTCACAATAGCAAATACACTTAAGACATACAGAACACCTACATGCATGTTGTCACCAATTGACCTAAGTAATAATGTACATCTCCAGGTTAATAATTAATCTATTCGTAATAAATCGTGAGCTCAATGGATTTCGATCCATTTGAAGATTGTAGTCATAATCTGGCAGCCAATACATCGACAGGGTATTCTAAATCAAGATACTAATAAAGGCAAATGAATACATGTGAAAGTTAAACAAGTGATTGTGTTTTCAAACTTATCCTTAAATGGAAAAAGTTGGGATACTGGCTGCTAGTTATATTTGCAAAGACTAAAACGACAACCCATTGATTCTAATGGCCAAAAAAAATCATTCACTTGGTTCCTTTTCTTTCATGTTAGGTGTAAGGTTAGTGTCCCTGTTCTAGATTTTCTTGATTTTCCCTTCTTTTTAAGTAATGGCAACTCGTGGGTCTGCCTATGCTGTCCACACAACCCTGACATGCATTAACATGCTGTAAGCGATTTAACAATGTGGCTAGGCTCTTCATTTCTATTTGAAGACCACATATACAAATAAATGAATTCCTGGAAGCATATTTAATGGAGCAAGCCTTATGACACATGGAGTATGCATACTTTTCACACCGTACCTATTAGTTAAAATACTCATATTAGCAAAAATACTTGACACATACACAAAACCTACACAAAACCTACATGCATGTTATCACCGATTGACATAGGTAGGGGTTACCCAGAGGTAAATCTTCAATCTAGTTTTAATAAATCATGATCGCAATGGACTATGATCCATTTAAAGAAGTTAGCGATAATCTGGTAGCCTATACGTTGATAGGGTATTTAAAAGCAAGATGCTAATAAAGGAAAATAAATACATGCAATAGTTAAACAAATTATAGTTATTTGATATTTATCCTGAAATGGAAGAAGTTAGGATGCTGCCTGCTGGTTCTATTTGCGAAGAGTAAAACGACAACCCGTCCTTCCTAACGGCCAAAAAAATCACTAGTTGGTTCCTTTAACTTCTTGTTAGGTGTAAGTTTAGCGTCCCCATTCTAGATTTTCCGGAATTTCCCTTCTTTTGAAGTAAGTTCAACCTATGGGTTTGTCTACGTGCTCGGCATGTGGAATTTTATGGGCTATAAAGTTATAATGAATGAAGGATAAACTCTACCAAGTAAGGCAAAGACGTCTGACATGAGTTGGAAATCTGTATACTAAGGAAGCATGGCTTTTTCACTGTTCACCATGGTGTTGTCCAATTTTTACACCGTTGGATGGTTTTAAACAGAGTGGGCTAGATTCAACCATTAGAACATTGATCTCAACTTTCCATCATTACCATCATTATCTAATGATTGGTAGTTCCATCTTTAGAGCATCTCCAATAGGTTAGGTATATCGGTGCAAATTATAGAGAAGTTTGAAAATATTGGACTTCAATTGATTAGCCATTTTGTTAGGCAAAATAGAAATAGGCATCCTCATCGCTAAGTTTGGCGATAAATTTGTTAGGCAAACTGAGAGTGCCTCTCCTATTTTCCTGGATCATGTGTGTGTGTCCTAAATTTTCTCACTTGTTTCCAACATTTTCTCACACTATGTCCACATTTCTACAATTTGATAGGTGATAAAGCGCTACAACCGTGGAATCTCCTATTTTCTCTCCCCACTACCATATTTTTGCCTGACCACTACTGGAGACCACATTTAAAATATCTCTAATTTCTAATGCAAATCAGTAATTCTAAGTATAACTTGCCTAAAATTTACCTAATAAAATTGGAGATGCTCTTAAAGAAAGAATCACATACATTTTTTCTACCACGTCAGCCGTCGGTACTTAAACAACTACTCCCACTTTTTATATTTGCTAACTTCATGATATTCATATGTTAAATTAGAGTTTAAGTTTATTGTTGATTAAATAATGTTTTTAATAAGTCTAATAGTCCAAACGGACGGCTTTTACACTAGTGATCCTTACAGAAACATTTGATGACACACTTTCGATATGCCTCCAGTCATATTCTATTGATTTACTTTCTAAGAGACTAAGATTGGACTCTCATAGGAAATTTGAGGAGGAAACATCAGTTTTGACGTTAATGAATATTCTCCTGCATAGACTCTATGCAATGTCTTGTATTCCTTTTTCTTTGAAATGAATATTTGTATCACCTGTCGTAGCATATAATTTGAGGCTGCGTGGTCAATATATAGGCTTTGAATTTAAATCATGGCAGGCCTATTCAGTATTTATACAAGAGGTAATAATTTACATATATACCAAGGTACCCTGATGCAACATTAGAAACATGAGTTTGTTCACAAGCCAAGCCCAACCCTAGTGCAACAACCTAATGAGCTCTGTTCACCGATGGCAATACCTAACAGGCCAAATTTAGGGGAAGCTCTAACACTGTGATCACCAACCCAGCTGTCACTGAGCTGGATTTTATATAAGGCTCTCTGAAAATGTTATTTTGGGAACTATACATAGTTAAGTCATGATATTGATTTCCAAAAAGGTTCAAATCTATAAAGGCGCCTGTGGCTAAATAAGCAAAAAATAAAATGAAATTTATAAAGTGAAACACTGGAGGGCCTCAATTGTTCCATCTTCTTGCCTTAGAATACTAAAACAAATCAAGAAACACAGTTCTTGATGTAGAAGATCAACCAACTCCAAACGTTCTCGACAGAGTTCTTACGAAGAGCTACGTAAAGAAGCTCAGAGGTTTTAAAAGGAACGCTGAGGTCTTGCATCCCAGTACAGTAAACACCACCAGAACCATCCAATATAATAAAGCAGTACAACAAGCTCAAATTGTAACTGAAACGTGGCATCAGTTTGGGCTTTTTGAGGAACCCCTGAGCTTGTATCTTCGTCTATTCAAAATTAGAAACGCGTCTACACAAACTGTCACCGCAAAATGTTCTGCAATTGTGTAATAAGAGCATCAAAGCCCTGCACAACACTAAATTCAGCATTCGGAAAATCAGACCTTGACCCAGATTGTGTAGTTTCAGCAATACATTTATTTGTAAAACTAGGAAAAAATCATATCCCACCAAAGCCAATTCAGAAGATACAATCTTAAGAGATTATAAATGGTAGATAATTAGTTCCTGTGCTGAAATAAATTGTCAAGAGAAAACCATCTTACTCATCATTTCTGCTTGATGCTGCAGGATCCAATTGAAGTTGCCGGCGATCCGAGTTCCTCCTAATCACACTCAACTTCCACAGAAGTCCCCTAAATCATACTCCACTTCCACAGAAAACAATTCCTCCATTTCCACTGCTTCAAAGTCAACAGAAACTTTGTCCTTCCTTTGTCGCTTACCTAAACAGGACAGATTTAGAGTCTCGTGTTCACTTTTAACATTTAACTCTTCCTTAAATCGCTGTCTGAGACTGCTGGACCTCGTTTTTTGATGAACTTTCTGTTTTGCTATCGTCTAAGACCTGTTTAAGTGAATCGACTACAGCTTTGTCGTCGATATCCACCGTGCATCAGAAGGTTCAACTACAGGAGAATTTCTGGAGCTTCTCCTTGGTCGGGGACCGGGCAGATGGTTACGCTGCCGGAATCCATGGCAGCGACTGGAATGAGTCGTGACTCGTGTGGGAATTAGAGTCCCATTCGTTGATAAGCATTTTTGGAGAGATCAGAATCATAGCGAGGCATGTCAGTTACAGGAATGGTGTCAATCAAAAGTCCCAATGGCAGTGATTCGGTGAATGATTCCGCCGGGAATGCCAGATTGAGGCCGAGATTCGGTTCTGACGTGGATGGCTTGGTCTTGACCTCAGACAGTTGTTGATCGGTGGTCGATAACCGTGCCATTGTTACGCGGCGCCAAGAGAGAATGGGAGAGAGAGAGAGATGAAGGATTGACGAAAGGAAGGTACAGAGTAATGGTTTCTGTTTTCGAAATTTAAATTTATCTTTATTAATGTTTAGCCCCCATTGCTTGTAAGGACGGGGAGCCTTGGCACAACGGTAAAGTTGTCGCTGTGTGACCAGAAGGTCACGGGTTCGAGTCGAGTCGGGGAAACAGCCTCTTGAGGCTGCATACAATAGACCTCCAAAGTGGGCTGAGCTTCGTGCATTGGGCTGCCTTTTTGTTTGTTTGTAAGGAGGTGAGTCTAAGATAAGATTATAGGCTCACTTCCTTCCGCTGCATCGAACAGTTTGTTCATCTTCTCGGTCTACGAGAACTCATTGCATTCATGAACTTCACGTCCCCACATCCCGTAAATACTTGTCTGTCTCAAAACCATCCACTCTCCTAGAGGTTGCTTCATTTCCCTTGTCTGCATGCATTAGTAGTCTTATGCGGACTTTGAAGAATTTTGTTACCACCAATCATCCATAATCTGCCGACACTGTTCACACAACCCTGAGCTGCATAAACGTGTTGTAAGCAATTTGGTATTGTGGGTGGATTCTTCATTTCTATTTGAAGATCAATGACATAAATTCCTTTCACATTGTTCATAGTTTAGGATATTCACAGCGGCAAAAATATTTGATTCAATACCTACATGCATGCTGTCACCAATTTACCTTCACCTAGGTAGTGTAGATCTCCACTAGGAGCCACCCAGAGATGAATATTCAATCTATTCATAATTAATCATGATCACAATGTGTCACAATCCATTTGAAGAAGGTACCTTGAATCTGATAGCTTATAAGTTGATAGGCTACATTCTAAAGCAAAGATGCTAATAAACTTAAGTGATACTTATGAAAGTTAAATAAGATGAGTGATAGTTTCTAAACTTATCTTGAGATGGAAAAAATTGGGATATTGCTGCTAATAGTTTATTTATGAAGAGTAAAACAACAACCTTTTATCCTAACGGCCAAAGAAATCACTGGTTTGATTCCTTCCTTTTCTGCTTAAGTGTTAGGTTAAAGTCTCCATTCTACATTTGCTGGATTTTATCTTCCTTTGAAGCAAGGTCAACCTGTGGGTGTGTCAACGTGCATGACAGGTGCCATTTTTGGGTTATAAATTTGTAGCGAAAGAAGCATGAACTCTACCAAATAAGGTAAACATGTCTGACATGTTTTCAAAATGATCATTCTGGGAACACTTTGTGTCATGTATTTTGACGTGCCTCCAGTCATGTAATTTAATTTACTTTCTTAGATTGGAACTCCATGAGGACAGAAATTGATGTCAAGTGATAAACGTTTGCATAGATTCTATGCAACGTCTTGTTGCATCTTTTCCGAAAATAAAATATTTATCTATATCACCTGTCGTAGCATATACTTGTTTGATGGCATGGCTGTGCTTTTGGGTTATAAAGGAATATTGATGTACCGGATTAGAGCGTAGTTTTTGGGGTATGCGTAAAAAACTTGGATATGTAGGTATATTTGAGTATGGTGGTCGCACTTTTGGCCATTCCCTCTTCTCCCCTTCTGCTGCCTCTAACATTTGGTCTTTTTATTATTTTTACAGCTCCATGGACAGTGGTTATACCCCTGAAAGAGCTTCTTCATGCTGCAAGTGCAAGACCATTGGATCATCTTCATTCATGTCAACCATTGACTCATACGGATGATAATGGTCACCAGGTCCATGGATTTTTAATTGTAAATTGGTTACAAGGGTGGCTGTTTATTCTGGTAACGATTTTCTGTGGCTACTTGCTTGATGTGCAACAATATGCAGGTCAGGCCGCAGGTTACAGAAAGATCAATTAAATAATGGCCTCTTGAATGGTGAAAGTTTATGATGCTCATGGTAAGAGTGATTGAACCCTAGATGTGGTTGGTTCTTCTCGTTGTCAGCTGGAAGTAGTGCCTACTCTGGAAGTTCTGCCTCCATTTTGGACCCTGAAACTCAATTCCAGGTATGTTATATGCCGTTGGGGATTCAATCAGTGTTTTCCCTCATTTAGTTCCACACTATCTTTAAGAGAAACAATCGTAAGATTTGACGCAAATCGTGTTTGACCAGATTTTAGATGTGTAGTTAATGTTGCAACTTTTTTTTTTTTTTTGTCTTTTGATCCATATCCTCAGTCTGCAATGATAGTTCTCTAAGAGTCTCGGCATGAGATGCCAAATACCAAGTCATCTGAAACTGAAAGTATTTGCTTTCATTGCTAAAATATGCGTCATTTCTTAACAGGGTGTCCTTTTGGCCAATAGACGCAACTGCCCAGCTTTATGAGAGTGTACTCACTGAAAAGAGGTAAGCAACACGAAAACTATTTATTTTTCTAGGGAAATGAATATGGCTAAGAAATCCTGGTTGTTATGCACTCTTCGATTCCGTAAATATTGCAACCGAAAACCCCTCATTTTACCCCCTGTCAGCATGTTTACTTGCTCCGTGTTTCACACTAGATTGGTGTGTTTTTTTTTTTTTTTTTTTTTTTTTTTTTCAATATTCCAAATTAATGATAGGAAGAATAATATGCAGGTGACATTAATTAGCTGTGGTTAGACAAATCGTGAGCCTGAATTGAAGTCTTGAAAATTGACCAGATCTCTCATGTCTGCCTTGCATCATAAACCTGGTTAATGTTGAAGAATATCCAATTGTCACTAATTGCCATGAAGTCCTGGCCCTGTCACGTTAGAAAGGTCTAATTTTAAGGCTCTGAATCTTTTGTCTAATTACTCCATGGTTTTTTGAGCTCTTGAGATGCAATTTATGTAAATGTTCCAACTTGTAATTTTACTCATTTCTAAGTGGTTGGGCCAAGTGGTAAGAAGCTTTTGACCTTAGGGAGGGCCTCTGTTTACACAACCCGGACCGGAATTAAGTGAGCAATCGCTCTAAAGCCAAAGTATGGTACTCTAACCGTGGAATGGCTAAGTATGGAATTCATTGTCTGACTGTAACCAATTTGAGAAGTCTGATTTATGTGAGGATACCAGCTGGCGTCAACTCTTTAGTAACTTCACTCTTCTAGTGATCTCAGTTTTTGATCATCTGTATGTTAAGTGTCATTCTTTTAACATAAATACCTTGAATGGCACTACTCCCAAGTGTTCTGAGGGGACTCAAATTCAAGTTTAGCGTGTCAGTGGGAGGCTCAAGTTTAGCGTTTCATGAATGTCTGTGTTAATCTTCGTGCTTACTTTTCTGTGTTCACCGGGGATTTGAAAATGTGAATCCATCTCAGGTCCTTCCGAAGCTTAACTTTACGGTTCCTTCTGTACATTCTGCAGAACGACGTTGGGCAACATTATTAGCCAAAATTTGCAGTTTGGTAGATGCACGTGGTAGCTTCTGAATCAGGAAACTAAGATAGATCTCCCCTAAGTGATCATTGTCTTTTTTTAAGGTAAGTGATCATTGTCTATTCCTGCTGAAAAATGAATTTAAGGAAACGTAAAAGGATACACCATACACTCAGTTTCAGTCCAATTGTCCCACTGCTCTTTGAGATCTGATTCCCCTGAAATTTCCTGGCAGATAATAGCTGCAACTGGACTTCTTGAGGCCACGGAGAATGTCATATCCATGCGTATCGGCTTGAAATGTCTTTCTGGTACAAACTCAACTCACTGATAGATTATTGCTCATAAAGTTGCGACACGAACTTGGTATTTTTCTCTAAACTAGAAGAGGCCTTACATTCTCCCATGTACTTTGTAAGTTGCCATCTGTACTTTTTTTTTTGACGTCCTCATCTCTATTTTCGCTTCAGCAGTCCTATTCTGCTTACTGCAAATCAGCAATTTCCAAGAAGGAAAAATGACACGACGACTATTGATGACATGTATGTGTGTTCCAAGCATTTTATCCATAAAATAAAAAAACACAGAGCTCCTGAAACAAAAACACAGAGCTCAATCCATAACTTCCCCGTTATCATACCCAAAAACATCCCTAAATCCCGCAAAACCTAACCCTAAACCCATCCTCAAATCCCCCATAATTGAACCCACAAACTATCCCTAAATCTCCCAGAATCGGACCCTATATCATGAAGTTTTATACTTTAAATCGAGCTCCGATGCATAAACACTATTTGGGTTTGCGTCAAATCAAACCCTTAAGTAACGTGAATGGATATTTCAGAGGGCGAATTCTTTGGTTTTGCTGCTGTGAATTTTGATTGGGACTTGAGAATCTTTTTCTGTACATTTTGTTTCTGTGCGTTCTTCAATTAATTGACTTTGGGCAATGTTTATGTGATGTTAGATTTGTTTAACTTAGTGGGATTGTGATAGTCAGATGTGTGTGTGAGAGAGAGAACACAGAGGACTATTATGAGGGAGGGTGGTGATGGAGGCTGTAGGTGGTTGGGCAAATGACAGTATTGGCCCTCACTTGTGCTGACGTGGTTAACTTCAAACCATTTTATTTTATTTTATTGAGAAAAAAACCTGTTTTTATTAACGTTGTTAGTAATTAGAGCACGATGTCTCAAATTTTAATACCGTGTGTACTTCAATGTCAAAATTGATACTGTCTGTACCTATGTGTCGATTGTATCAAACTGTAAGGTAGCTAAGTGTCATTTTTCTTGATTTTTTATAATATTTTACAATATTGTGAACACAATTAGAAAACATTAAAATTCACATAGATGTACTTTGATCATGACGAAAATATAAAAAATTGCAATAAAACCAATAAGACCAATTCACTCAAACGAAACCAGTTCATTTTGATGATTTGGACATGATTTTCAGGTCATTGGGTTGGTTTTGGTTAATGCTTACCTATCTAATTAAATATAGATTGGACGCTAAACTCTCCTCTCAAATCGTCCGTACTGGAATGTGAGACCATCTATTAATCACATTATGAAAAATAAGAAAAGTTGCTTCCATATTTTTTATCAATCTTTTATTTACACCAACAAAACATAAATTGCAACAAAATTTGGCCAAGCATTATTCTGCTCAAGCTTGGCTCATCATGGAAGCTATAAAACTGTGATCAAGCACGTCTCATCGAAATGATCACGAGCCCAGCTGTTACTGAGCCAAATACCAGGCTCTCCACGAACTGTTATATGCTACTATGGGCACTATATTTAGTTTACTTGCAGGGTCCAAAAAGGTTCAAAAGACGCTTGTAATATACAAGCAAAAAATAAAATAAAATAAAATATATAAAGTGAAGCCCCAGAGGGCCCTAATTGTTCCATTTTTCCTGCTATAGAAGCCTAAAAATATTTCAAGGATCGCAGTTCTGAATGAAGAAGATCAGTCAGAACATGTAAGCAATTTTCGGCAGATTTCTTATGAAGAAACATGTAAAGAAGCTCAGGGGCTTCAAAAGGATCACCGGGGTCTTGCCCTCCAGTACAGTAAGAACCACCAGAGTCATCCAATAAGGTAGTTCCACAATGTAGCAGTACGATAAGGTTAAATTTTAACAATAAACCAAATTATACTCCTTTTTTTATCAGCATGCATCTCAATAAAAACATATGTATGTTTCCAATAGTTTTGGATCATTTTTTACTACTAAGCAAGTCTACACACTGCCACCAAAACATGTTCTGCAATGGTGCAATAACAGCTTCAAAAACCCTTCACAATGCAAAAACTCGGCATTGGGAAATAAGCAGAACTAACCCAGATCGTTAGTAACTGTTTCATCAGTACATTTATTTGTAAAAATATGGGGGGGGATACATATCCCGGCAAGAACAAGTCAAAATAATAGTTATGAAACAGCAAAGTCATGATAGCCAAACAATATTAAGAGATTCAAAATGACAGCAAAAGTATTTTTGTGAACTGAAAGAATTGTCAAGATAAAACCACCTTACTCATCATTTCTGCTTGATGTAGAACTGCCGGATTCATCTGATAATTCCTCCAGATCATCTTCCATTTCCACAGGAAAAAAGTCCCCTAAATAGTACTTAACCTCCACAGGAAACAGGTTCTCCATTTCCAGGGCTTCAAATTCATCCCCCCTCTTTGTCTTACCTAAACTGGGCCCATTCAGCCACTCTTTTTCACTTTTAATCCTTACCTCTTCCTTCACCTCAACTTTGCCGGAAAATTCCTCCTGGGACCCCTGTAAGTGGTCGGTCGATGAACTTTCCGCTTTGATTTTGGCTAAGGACTTCTTCAGTTTGTCGAATTCGATATCCACCACCCTCGCATCAGCAGGTTCAACTAAAGGAGAATTTATAGATGATCTCCGCGGTCAGGGACCGGGAAGACGGTTGCGCTGCCGGAATCCATGGTGGCGGCTGGAGTGAGCCGGGAAGGAACTCGGGCCCCATTCGTTGATAAGTTCCAACGGCGGCTGGTCTGTGGATGATTCCACCGGGAATGCAGGATTAATTTCGTGTTTCGATTCCGAAGACGGCTCCGGCTTTACCTTAGACGGTGGTTGATCGGTGGTCGATTGCCTTGCCATTGTTACGCAACGATGAGAGATAATGGAAAGAGAGATGAAGGAATGACCGGAGAAAAGAAACGGTTTCAGTTTTTGAAGTTATTATTTATATTTTATTATAATTTTGCGCCTATTGTTTGCAGGGAGAATACATTAACCTCCTCTTTTCTTATGCATAGCTGTCATTTGTTTTATTATTATTTTGATTTTATAGTTAAATTATTTCCATTTTTCCATTGACTGTCATTATTTTATAGTCCATTAGTGATTATCATGCTTATTTTATTGACTTAATTTATTTCCAACTTTTTATTAATTAATTAATTTGTACCATAATAATGGAGTAATTTCTGGCAGAGAAAATTCACTTAATTTGACATGTAATTATAATTTACATTAGCCAAATAAATAATCAATCTAAAAATTTCCAAGTTGGCACGGCATGTTTTAAAGAACAATATTACTATGGTATAAATTAATAACATTTAATGAAAAATTAAAAATACCTTACTTTTTCTGTTCAGAAATTAGAGTTCATATTTTATTTTTGGTTGCCAGAAATTACTCTGTTATTATGGTATAAATTAATGGTAATGAATGAAAAGTTGGAAATAATTTAATTATTCAATAAATGAAAAGAAGCATGATTACTAATGGGCTATAATATAATGACAGTCCATGTAAATATGGAAATAATTTAATTATTTAATCAAAATAATAATAAAACAAATTACAGCAATTCATAACAAAAGAGGGTTAATGTAGTCTCCTTACAAACAATAGGGGCAAAAGTATAATAAAATATAAATAATAATTTCAAAAACTGAAGCCATTTCATTTCTCCAGTCATTCCTTCATTTCTCTTCCATTCTCTCTCGGCGCCGCGTAACAATGGGAAGGCAATCAACCACTGATCAACCACCGTCTAAGGTGAAGCCAGAGCCGTCTTGGGAATCAGATCATGAAATCGATCCTGAATTTCCGGTGGAAACATCCACAGAGCAGCCGCCGTTGGGACTTATCAACGGATGGGGCCCTAGTTCCTTCCGGACTCACTCCAGCTCCCACAATGGATTCCGGCTGCGCAACCGTCTTCCCGGTCCCCGACCGATGAGATCATCTAAATTCTCCTTTAATTGAACCTGCTGATGCGGCGGCTGTGGATATCGAATTCGGCAAAGTTGCCGTCGCTTTACTGAAGAAGTCCTTAGCCAAAATCAAAGCGAAAAGTTCATCAATCGACCAGTTACAGGGGTCTCAGGAGCATTTTTCCGGCAAAGTTGAGGTGAATGAAGAGGTAAGGATTAAAGGTGAAGAAGAGCCTCTGAATGGGTCCGGTTTAGGTAAGCCAAAGAGGGAGGATGAAAAATTTGAAGCCCTGGAAACGGAGAACCTGTTTCCTGTGGAAGTGAAGTACTTTTTGGGGGACTTTTTTCCTATGGAAATGGAAGGTCTGGAGGATTTGCCAGATGAATCCGGCAGCTCTACATGAAGCAAAAATAATGAGTAAGGTGGTTTTATCTTTGACAATTTCTTTCAGTTCACAGAAATACTTTTGCTGTCATTTTGAATCTCTTAATTCTGTTTGGCTATCATGACTTTGCTGTTTCACGACTATCATTTTGAATTGTTCTTGCCGGGATATCCCGCCCCATATTTTTACAAATATATGTACTGTTGAAACAGCTGCTAACGATCTGGGTTAGTTCTGCTTTTCACAATACTGGATTTTTGCACTGTGGAGGGGTTTTGATGCTGTTATTGCACTATTGCAGAACATGTTTTGGTGGCAGTGTGTAGACGTGCTTACTATTGATCCAAAACTATTGGAAACATACATATTTTTATCTAGATGCTTGCTGATAAAACAATGGAGTATAATTTGGTTTATTGTTAAAAATTAACCTTGTTGTAATGCTACATTGTGAAACTACCTTATTGGATGACTCTGGTGGTTCTTACTATACTCATATGCTAGACCTCAGTGTTCCTTTTGGAGCCCCTGAGCTTCTTTGCACGGTTCGTAAGGAATCTGTTGAGAACATCAAGAGTTGGTTGATCATCTTCAGCCAGAAACCTGCTTCTTGACTTATTTTTAGGAGTCTATAGCAGGAAAAATGGAACAGTTAGGGGCCCTCCAGGGCTTCACTTTATATATCACATTTTGATTTATGCTTTTTATCCATTAGAGTCTTTTGGACCGTGCAATATCATGACTAAACTAAATATAGTGCACATGATAGCATATGACAGTTCGTGGGTATTTGGCTCAGTAACAGCGGGATTCGTGATCATTTCTCGTCATAGATGAGACAAGCTTGATCACAGTTTTGTAGCTTCCTATGATGAACAAGCATGAGCAGAATGATGCTTGGCCAAATTTGGCCTGTTTGGTATTGCCACCGGTGAACTGAGCTCGTTAGGTCGTTCCATTTGGCTCGGACTTGCCTTGTGATCAAACTCGTGCTTCCTAATTTTGCATCAGTGTTGCTTGATACGTGTGTGTGTAAATTAGATGTTACATCTTGTATAAATACTAAATAGGCATGCTATGTTTCAAATTCACAGCCCATTTGTTGACCACACAACCTCAAATCGGAACACCCCTCTACTGTTCGGGTGGATGCGTGGACCCTGGAGTGCCCTTGGCTTTCCCCCAGCGGTGAAGCATTTGTTGGATAGTTTTGGGTATTTTTAATTATCGCCTTATCGGTTGGAAAGTTTGATTGGCATTTGTTGTTTTTGTTCAGTAAGTATGAACAAAATGAAATAAACTACTGTTCGTCAATATCTGTAATGCATTTTTTTGTGTGTAAATATAAAAGTATATTGTTATTTTGTGTATGATTTAATCATACATGTATTGTATAATTAAAATATATGAACAAATAGTATTTGAACACTTCACATTAATATTGTCAACAGTATTATTATTATTGTTGACAATATTTATGTGAAGTGTATAAATACTATTTGTTCATATATTTTGTTATTGTTGCTGTTGCTGTCGTTGTTGCTGCTTAATATTAGTATTTTATTTTTATATTATTGTTATTAACTTATTATTATATTGTTTTAATTATTAAAAATGGTGAAAAAGTGTAAACTAAATTTGATTGGACGGGGGAAGCTTTTCTGTTGGAGACGATAGTGAATGGGGGGAAGGGGAAAATAAGTGGGCCCATGAGGGGGAGAGAAGGTGAAGGGGAAAGCATTTGGTTGGAAGTGGTCTCACATTTCATAGCCACTCTCCGACTTCCATACTTATCATTCTGAAATCTTTGATTATTTATAGATCGAAACGACATTTCTGTGTTTGACGCTTGTCTTAAACTTGATTTTAAAATGTAATCTGTGACACTATTAGGAGAATGTGGTTGTTAGTACAAGTCAATTATGTAATCCCCCAATCAGCCTAGCTCCAGATAATGAAAGTTAAACCAGCCCCTGTGGATGATCGTTACAAGAGCTCTAGCTTGTTCCTCTAGAGCATCTCCAACTTTTGTCGAGTTGAGCCATATTGCAGTGAAGTTCTTAAAGAACTGAGCTCCAGCTGCATTTCTTGGCTCAAATCCAGCTCAAACACAAGCTTTTGGAAATAGCAACTATTTGAGTTTGAACACCCCAAACTGCACTTGGCTCTATTGCACCCGCACCCATTAAGGTTTAAGGTCCACCCGTATCGCTGATTGCTATCTTTCTTCACATTTGGCGGTGTTAGAACAATACTATTGTCCATCAGCTTTGTCTATCAGCGTTAAGACTTAACCAATGGAATTAGTCTTTATGGATTCTTTCCGTCTTTTAACATGTTAAACAGTATACTTCTTGTGAACAGGTGAAATTGGATAATGAGGCTCATTTGACTTCTATACAATGCTCTTAATAGCATAAAAGAAAGGGAGTAAAGTGAAAATAAATAAATTTAACATTCAGAAAAACAACGTTTCTAGTTGTGTCATTATCCCTAGTTAGAGTCTGCCAAGTCCAGGTGCTGATCACATGAAATCAGTGAAATATAGGCCATTGCTGGGTGTTATTGTTTACTTGCCATGACCATTGCACTCTGCCCATTGACTATTTATCTGAGGAGGATGAGACACACACGCACACACCTACCTGCATGTATGTAGCCTCTAGATGTAGGGGGACCACTTTGATGGTAATCAGCCATCAGAATTCAAGGAACTGTAAGCAGATAATATTAGGCATTTACCCGCCCGATAACAAGGGAGTACCTGAGATTCATCATTTGAAGAAGGTCATGGTAATTTTTGAACCTATATGAGGATTCATTACATTCAACAAAATTCGCTTCCCTAAAGCCCGGGAATACTTCATCAGTCACTAAACTATCCACTCTTCAAGAGGCCGCTTCATCTACCTCGTCTGCATACATTCATCTTAGGCACACTTGAAAGGCTTTTGTTACTACCAATCACGTGTAATCTGCCAACACTGTTCATGCCACCCTAACATGCATTAACATGTTGTAAGGAATTTAACACTGTGGGTATATTCTTCATTTCTATTTGAAGATCAATCGCATAAATAAATAAATTATTGGAAGCATATTTAATGGAGCAAGCCTTGTGTCACATCACACATATTAGGATACTCCACAACAGCAACATTCTCAACGCATAGGTAATGTACATCTCCAGTAGGGGTTACCCAGAGGTAAATATTCAGTCTATTCATAATTAAACATGGTCACAATGGACTATGATCCATTTCAAAAAAGTCGCGAGGATCTGATGGCTTATAAGGTGATAGGGTATTCTGAAGCAAAGATGCTAATGAAGGTAAATGGTGTAGTACATGTGAAAGTTACAGAATATGAGTGATAATTTCCAAACTTATCTTGAAATGGAAAAAGTTGGGATATTGCTGCTAGTAGTTTATTTTTCAAGAGTAAAACAACAATGCCTTGCTCCTAACGGCCAAAGAAATCGCTAGCTTGATTCCATGCTTTTCTTCTTAGGTGTTAGGTTAATGTCTCCGTTCCACATTTCCTGGATTTTATCTTCCTTTGAAGCAAGGTCAACCTAGGGGTCTGTCAACGTGCATGACAGGTGCCATTTTTTGGGTTCTAAACTTATAATGAAAGAAGCTTGAACTGTACCAAATAATGTATACATGTCTGATATGATTTCCGAATGATCATTCCGGGAACACTTTATACCACGTGTTTGATGTGCCTCCAGTCATGTTATTTAATATACCTTCTTATATTGGGACTCCAGGAGGACAGGCATTGATGTCGAGTGATAATCTTTTGCATAGATTCTATGCAACGTCTCGTTGCCCCTTTTCACAAAATGAATATTTCTTTATATCACCTGTCATAGCATATACTTGTTTACTGGCATGGCTGTACTTGTGGGTTATAAAGGAATATTGATGTACCAGATCAGAGTGTAGTTTTTCGGGTATATGTAAAAAACTTGGATATGTCAGTATATTTGAGCATGGAGGTTGCACTTTGGGTCATCCTCTCTTGTCCCCTTCTGCTGCTCTAACATTTGTTCTTCTTGGTATTTTTATAGCTCCATGGACAGTGTTATACCCCTGAAAGAGCTTCTTCATGCTGCAAGACCATTGGATCATCTTCATTCATGTCAGCCATTGACTCATACGGGATCAGGTCCATGGCTTTATAAAATGTAAATTGCTTACAAGGGTGGCTGTTTATTCTAGTAACGATTTTCTGTGGCTACTTGCTTGATGTGCAACAATATGCAGGTCAGGTTTCAGGTTGCAGAAAGATCAACTAAGGCCCCTCTAGAATGGATGTTTTGGTGAAACAATATGCAGGTCAGGTCTCAAACTTTATGATACTTGCGTTGGAGTGATTGAACCCTTGATGTGGTTGGTTCCTCTCTTTGTCAGGTGGAAGCAGTGACTACTCCTGGAACTTCTGCCTCCATATTGGACCACAAAACTCATTTCCAGGTATGTTATATGCTGTTGGGGATTCAATCAATGTTTTCCCTCGTTTAGTGCCACACTATCTTTACAGAAGAACAATCATAAGATTTGGGGTGAATCATGGTTGACCAGATTTATATATGTAGTTAATTTGCAACTTCTTTTGTCTTTTGATCCATATCCTTAGTCTGCAATACTAGTTTTCTAAGAGTCTCCGCATGAGAGGCCATCTGAAACTGAAAGTATTTGCTTTCAGTGCTAAAATATGTTTCATTTCTTAACAGGGTGCCCTCTGGCCAATAGACGCAACTGCCCACCTTTATGGCAGAGTGTAGTCATGAAAAGAGGTAAGCAACATGAAAACTATTTCTTTTTATAGGGAAGTTAATATCACTAAGAAATCCTGATTGTTATGCACTCTTTGCTTCCGTGAATATTGCAATCGAACACCCCTCATTTTACCCCATGTCAGCATGTTTACTTGCTCCGTGTTTACTCAAGAATCAAGATAAGTTGTTTTTTTCAATATTCCAAATACGTGATAGGTAGAATACATATACCTCAGCAAAAAAATGAAAATGCAGTTGACATTAATGAGCTGAGGTTAGACAAATCGTGCCTGTCATCAATAGATCTGGTTAATGTTGAAAGATATCCAATTATCCTTTACTAATTGCCATGAAGTCCATTCCCTGTCAGGTGAGGATGGTGTAATTCTAAAGCTCTGCATCTTTTGTCTATTTTTTTTCCATGATTTACAAATAATGAGCTATTACCCAGGTGAGATGCGATTAGAGTATAACTTAATGTATGTAAATGTTCTAACCTCTAATTTTATGCATTTCTAAGTGGTTGGGCCAAGTGGTAAGAAGCTTGTGACCCCAGATGAGGTTGTGTGATCGACTCCAACTGGAGGCATTACCTTGGGGAGGACTTCTGATAGTGCAACGCGAACCAGAATTGAGTGAGCAAGATCTCTCTAACCATATATAAGGTACTCTAATCATGGAATGGCTAAGTATGAAATTCATTGTCTGACTGAAACCAATTTGAGAAGTCTGATTTTATGCGAGGATACCACCCAGCGTTAACTCTTTATTAACTTCACTCTTCTAGTGATCTCAGTTTTTGATCATCTCTATGTTAGTGTCATTCTTTTAACATAAATACCTTACGTGACACTACTGTCAAGTGGTCTGAGGGGACTCAAACTCAAGCTTAGCGTGTCAGTGGGAGGCTCCGAAGTCCGAACTACTGGAGCGAAGAAGAGTTGTCAAGCGGTTAAACCGTAACCGGCCTGGTTGACCGTGAACCACTGGTTTTGGTTCGGTTTGGTCCCGTTAGCCCTCAGGCAGTTGTGATTAAGGGCTGGTTAATGGTTCCAGAAACCTTTAACCGGCCCACGGGACCGTCCGGCACCTTTTTTCTTCTTTTTAGTAACAGTTTCATCTATGTATATGTGTGTGTCTGTTTGTGTATTCTTATTCTCAAGGGGTTGGGGTCCGGCCCATGCTTGAAACCGGCCCGCACTAAAATGGGCCAGGCCCGGCCCCCTCCAACACCCGAACCTGTCCAGCCCCTAATCCCAAGCCCGGCCCCCAACCCGGTGCGGTTTGACTTGGCCTCCTCCAACCCAGCCCGCCCCCACGGTACCGTTTAATGTATTAGTAACCAGGCCCACCCCCTCAACCCCTAACCCTACGGGTTTAGGGCCCCGGACCGGTGGGGGTGAAGTTTCCCAACCCCTCAACCCGGCCCCAGCCTGGCCCCCTTTCTCACAGCCCCCTCTAACCCGGTCCGGCCCGCTGACACCTTGAGTATACATTAAATAGTTGTAATTGGCAGTTAATCATGACGGTTAATCGTTCGGTTCAGGTTTAACAGTTCAGGCCAGTTATGTCTCAGCCGTTTTTTGGTGGGCCGGTTCTGCCGGTTAACCGGCCCTCTTGACAGCTCTAGAGCGATGCACCTCTTGAGTGTGTAAATATCGGTCGTGTCGCTTAATTTTGTGTTCAGTTTGGGAATTGGGAATTGAAATTGTGAATCCGTGTCAGGTCATTCCCAAGCTTAACTTAATGGTTTCTTTTGTACATTGCAGAGCAGTGCTGGGCAACATGATCAGCCAAAATTTGCAGTTTGGTGGATGGATGAGGTAGCTTCTGAATCAGGAAACAAAGATAGATCTCTTCTAAGCGATCACTGTCTATTTGAAAAATGAATTCAAGGAAAGGTAAAAGGTTGCTTCATACACTCATTTTCCGTCCAATTGTTTCCACTGCTCTTTGAAATTTCCCCTGAAATTTCCTGGCAGGTAATTGCTGCAACTGGACTCCTCGTCTACAAGCTTGAAATATCTCTGGCACAAAGTCAACTCACTGATGGATTATTGTTCATAAAGTTGCGACACTAACTTGGTATTTTGCTCTAAACTAGAAGAGGCCTTACAATCTCCCAAGTACTTCGTAAGTTGCCATCTGTACTTTTTTCGACCTCAGCACTATTTTAGCTTCGGCAATGCTATTCTGCATACTGCAAGTCAAAGATTCGATTGCGAGATCTTTCCAAGAATGAAAAAGTTTGTACGACCACTATTGACATGTATGTGTGTTCCAATCATTTTATCAACTTTTGTTTATGATCACTGACATGTATTTCTTCTGATAATTTGCGTGGATGGAATTGAAACGACTGATAATGAATTCCAAATCTTTGTGAGACTTCGTGGGATGAGGCCGGTGGTGGTTTCCCTGCGGATGATGAGCAAGATCTGGTGCAGAAACTTTCAGCAGTCTGTCAGTTTGAAGCGTGAAACACCCTCTTGGGGGGTTTGTTGTGTCCGGTTCAGTTCTGCTTCAGTTGTTAACTTTTTAGAAGAATATTTCGTGCTATGCAAGTGCTCAAGCTCCAAATGACGAGGACTATTCCTGCAAGGTTGCAAGTATAAACTCATTTACTATAGTGAGCAGTTTAAGTTATACTATCATGTTACAATATGATGATATTGATGTATAGATGTATGTCAAAGAAAACGAATGGTTTTTTTTTTTTTTTTTTTTTTTTTTTTTTTTTTTATATATATTATTATTATTATTATTATTATTTTTTTATCTAGATGTCATATAAGCAAGAATTTATAAAAATGTTTTATATTAGTAGCCATTTACAATTTAGACAAGATACTAACAAAAAATTTTGCAACTGTTAAATGGTTGTCCTTCAAGTATGAGGTCCAAAGACCGAATAATGGCGCTTGCATATGGAAAATCATGTTGTTGGAAGAGAATACCCACTTTCTTGATCTCTATACCATGTGAGAATTAATCTTTGACTATGTATTAGAGGACACAGTCTGGTTCACATAAAAAGGTAATTTAGTACTGAACCATTCCAAATTCTATCCCAATCGATGAGTGTTAGAGGATAATCAAATGTGCAACTAAAACCCCAAGGGTTGGCCTAGCGGTGGAGGTTTGGGGCTCAAGGGTTTGCTCCCCTTCCGGTCTCAGGTTCAAACTCCACGACGATCAATAATCATCGGAGCCTTGTGAATTTAGCCGAGGTGCGCGCAAGCTGGTCCGGACACAACGATAATTTAGAAAAAATGCAATCAAGTAAAGGTACTAGTGCTAATAGAGATTGTGGGAGAACTAAAATTGTAATAGTAAGCTAGCTAGCTAGTGTTGTAATAGGGTTGAGAAAGAAATTAAGGGTCACTAATCCTAGTTCAGTTTCTTGTTCCTTTTAAATCGAAATTAGAATCTTTTGCTCTTCATATTTCCAATGTGTTTAATTTCAAGAAAAAGTGGTTCTACATCAAGTCATTAGAACTGTCATCATATATGTTTCCCCCTCACATGAAACGATAGAATGCCATAGATAAATCAAGTCATAGGAACTGTCATAATATAGGATTGATTGTCCTTTGAGAAGGCCGCAAAACCTATGCCCGCAGAACATGTGCCTCGTTTCCATGCGCCCTTTGTTTGAACAATGATTTCCTTGTCGTTAGGGTTGTTGGCATGCCGACCTATTTGGAAATGCAGGATCATCTCGTGATCATTTTTCTTGGGGTGAAGTTCTTAATTGTCTGACTCGCAGCGAAAAATGAAAAAGCTCTAGACGATGCTTCTGCACTGATTCGAGGGGCATGGATCTCCTGGCCTTGAAAGGTGCCTTGGTTCCTTGTTTTCCATTGATTCTAGAGGATCTCATTGAAGGTAAAAAGGTTTCAGTGGTTATCGAAATATGTGCAGCCAATGGTTGAGCCAGTCAAAGAGGTTTAGATTCGGAGGGGATGAGAGAATGTTGGAGGAGAAGGGGGTGGTTGACAAAACATTATAGCGAGATGGCGGGTGCTGAATATGTGGTTAGTGGTTCCTCTTCTGTGGGACATAGGCGACATAACAGAGAGAAATGGGGATTCCTAGTTTCCATGGTTTTACAAGTTGGGAGGGTGTAGGAGAGTATTTTCCGAAGGAAGAGTTTGGTTCTGAGGTAGGGGAGGCTCCACAGGGGTTTCTCACTTGGTGCCTTTTGAGGGGAGAAGGATTCAGGGAGGGAAGCCATGGCTTGACGGTTGCTCGAGGGGTTAGACAGGAGCCGCTATCCGAATTTGGTAGAGTAGGAGTTGTTTTTTGTGTAAGGCCATACAAGTTGATATGGCCCGACGTCGGGATGGAGCTTGATGGCTAGAATTCTCGGCATGAGGAAAGGTAGGATGTGATTTTCCAGAGCCTGCATCTTCCAGAAGGGGTCAGGGTCAAGGAAGGATATGAGATTTGAGATGGTGAGGGTAGGGTAGGGGTTGTGTCCAATGAATTGGGATAAGGGGGTTTCAGGGATGGAAAACATCGGTCATCGTAGATTTTCACAGAGGAGCCATCGCGAATGTCCCATCTCAAGCCTGTTTATTAGATCTCGGCCATGCAGAATGCTTCTCCAGGTCCACAACTTAGAAGGGAGCGGTGTGGCTTCAAGTAGGCCTTGGATCGATAATATGTGGCAGTAAGGGTACGTGGAAGGAGGAGGTCTGGGTTTTTCGGAGGTGATGCAGTCGCAGACCGACAAATGTAGCTTGAAGGTGGAGGAGGTGTGGACAGGGAGGGTTGCGAAGACATAATTTACCAGGGTAAGGCGACTACCACAGTTAAGCCATTTTTGTTGCCATCATAAAGTGCGCTTAACGACACAGTCCTTTGCGAATTGGAAGAGATCTTTCTTTTTTGCCCCATGGTTGGTTAGGAAACCGAGGTTGCGGATGGGGTTGTCTGTTTGGGGGTAAGGGAGGAGGCATGCGATTGTTTTCATCATCCGGAGGGTGGTGTTGGGTTTGAGGATAATGAAGATTTTAACTTAGTTGATGGATTGATCAGAGGCCTTACAGAAGCTATCAAGGGTCGCGACGAGGTGGAGGTAACTGGAGTTTGTTGCTTTGCTAAATATGAGGTAGTCGTCTGTGAAGAAAATGTGGGAAATGGCTGGGGCTGATATATAGATTTTGATTCCGGGGCAAAGGCCAATGACGTTAAGACCATGGAGATGTTGGATAGGGCTTTAAGGTTGAGAATGAAAAGGTAGGGGGATATGGCACCTCCTTGCCCAAGGCCCCTACTTGGTTTGAACTGTTGCAGCGGGGTTCCATTGACCATTATTGCAAGGGTGGTAGTTGTAATTCATTGGGAGATGAGGGTGATCCAGTGCTCCGGAAACCCCATGATGGTAAGCACCTGTCTAAGGAAGCCTAGTTGACTCGATCGTTTTCTTATCTCAATGTTAAGAGCGGCGAGAATGAATCTGCCGGTATTTGTGTTGTTGATATGGTGGTAGAGCTCATTGACAAGGATAGAATTGTGAGAGATGAGGCGTCTCGGTACAAAATTATAATGGTTTGGGCTAATGATGGAGTTGAGGATCAACTTGAGGCAGTTGGTTGGGGTTTTGGAGATGGTTTGTAGATGTTGCAAAGGGTAATGAGACGGACATCTGAGGGGTTTGATGCTCGATTCTCTACAAACACATTGCGTACAAATGAACTGACAAATTCTATGAAAGTGCCAAGCTCGAAAAACAATGACTGTTTTTGCAAGTATAACTCATTTAATATAGTGACCACTCGAGTTATCCTATTAAAATGTGATGGTATCAATATAGATGTATCGATTGTCACAAAAATGAGCAATTGAATTTATTTATCCTAATGCCATATAAGCAACTATTCATTTAAAAGTTTCATATCGAAAGACTGAATATTGACACTTGAGTATAGAAAATGACTTTGTTGGGAGAGACAATATCCACTTCAGTCACCTCTATTTCTCCAAAGAATTAGTCTGTAGATATCTGTTGGAGGACACCACATGATTTCCATAGAATGCTATTCAGACTAGACCATCTCGAATCTACCCAAAATCTATGGGTGTTGAAAATAATCAAATGTGCACTTGATTACAGGTACATGTAGAGCTAATGGAGAGTTTTGGAGAACTAAATTTGTAATGGTAAGCTAGCTAGTGTTTTTCCTCACGAAGTTTGTAATTTATTTAATACTGGGCCTGAAGGCCAAACATTTTACAAGTTACTAGGCAAGAGACCCAAATACAACAAACATCAAGTTTTATACCCAACTTGGAAAGCCCGTGAGCGAGGGCATTTTTGTCCCTACCACCAACATATACTTTACCATTAGCAACCCTAGCTAAGAGAGTATAAAACTCACAGACAACTCTAGTCGCCTCAGAACGCCTGCACCATTTCTTTCAGAGAGCAAACCCTCTCGACCAGAATTCTGCAATCCGTCTCAACCACCAAATGATTAAACCCCATATCTATCGATTTAGAGAGAGAATATGCCAGCGCCAAAGCCTATGCAGTGAAAACCGAAGAGGTGAAAGGAATCAGGAATGAGAATGAAGCATCGGTTAAGTCTCTTATTACCGCCTCGTCGCCCGATCGTTGTCGACAGAGGTCCAAGGAAGCATCGACGTTCAATTTCAACCACCCTGAAGGCGGTCGATCCACGACGTCCCTTGATATCCCAGATCTGTATCTGCACGTATCGTTCTAGCGGCAAATGAATCAAGATAAGTACATCCTGTGAATTCATTGTTCAGATCTAGAGATTTAGAGATGATATCATTCATTTCCATACTTTCAGCTTGAAAAATCTGCTTATTTCGAGAAATCCATATACCCCAAAGCAGATGAACAATTTTTTTCGCCTGTTCCTTTTTTAAATTTTGTAAAATTTCCCGAATTCTTATTCGAAAAGGCATGTTAGTCACAGGTATTTGGAGATCCACAGGAGCGATCTTCATATTTTCATAACTTTAAAACAGTCAAGAAAAAGATGTGGATCAGATTCTTCATGTAGATAGCAGAAGCAAGCAAAAATTTCCATAAACTATCATGTTTAGAGCTAGTACTTCCAATGTTGTACTAGCTAGTGTCGTAATACCTTTGAAAAACAAATTAAGATTCATTAACCCTAGTTCAGTTTCTTGTTTCTTTTGAACCAAAATTAGAATGTCTATAAGTTCGCCTTCATATTTCTAAGGTGTTTAATTTGGAAAAAGAGATTCTAGACCCAATGAATAATCTCATAACATCTTTGATAAAACTTGAACTAGAAAACCCATATATTTTCAAACGGCTCTTTCTAATCAACTAGGAAAAGGCAAATGATACTTTGACCTCAAAGAGCACCACCGAAAATATCATAAAAAAATGGGTCTTTGATACGCGTCACCCGTATCATCTAGGTATTAATTATTTGATTATTTTGTTTATTTAATTACTTTATATCAGTTAATTAGTTAATTACGTTATTTAGTTAAATAACGTTCGGGCTTCATTGTCAACTGGTCCGTAGGAATCTAGGTTAGGATTAAGAGTCTATTTATACGTTGTGTAGTCTTTGGTTATTTTTATCAGATGAATTGAAAAATGGATTTCTTCGTTTCAGCACAATTTACTTGATAGAAACAGCGCCGTAGGCTAAGTTACGTGGGAGTTTGTCGATTTCTCACAAAAATCGTCACAACCCGATACCTTTACGGAAAGTATCAGGGTTAACGATTTTGTGAAAATCGTCAAAAACTGTCCACGTAGCTTGTAGCCTACGGCGCTATTCTAACAACTAATGTGACGAATAGAGATTTCTGTTCAATAATCAATTCATTCGATAAAAATAACCAAAGACTACAACTTGTTTAAATAGATAATACGAAACCTAACCCTAAACTCTTACGAGCCAGTTGAAAATGAAATCCGATCGTTATTAACTAAATAACGTAATTAACTAGTATCAACTAACTGAACAAACAAAATAATTAAATAACTAATCAATTAGATGATACGACTGAAGCGTATCATTCTTAAACCGGCTGGGGAATTCATCTTTGCACACCCTTTCTTGACTGTGAAAGGGTTCTTGACCTATAAAACATGTAATTACACTAAATTAATTAAGAATTTGTACAACTATGCCATTGTAAATGAACCTAAAATTGACTTTGAAACATACGCAAACATACATATACAGGGGCAGAGCTAGAGTGGTGCATGTGCCGCACCCTAATTTTAAGAAACAATGCTATTACCCTTATTTTTACAGAAATTCTCAAAAGTTTCATTGGTAAAATTATGAAAATGCCCCACGTTTATTTGAAACGTAAAATTGTGCCATAGTACTCTATAAATCATAGCTCTGCCCCTGCAAATTTACTCTCCCTCTCTCTGTAAATACCCTTCATCTTCTCCACCATCATCTTGATCATCCTCTTCGTCGTCTGCTTCCATGACTGCTTTCTCTTCTGCTTCTCTTCCCCTCTTCACCGTTTGGAACCCAACCCACCAGGGGAAACCCACCTACCCCTAATTTCAAAATTTCTCACTACCACCAAAGTTTATAACGGCTAGCGATTAACTACTAAGTCTATTTTTTGGGGTCAAAAAGTTAACTCTATTAGGAGAAGTATCATCATATATAATTATAATTTCATATTTAAAAGAGATACACAATAATATTAAAAATCAGAAAACAAAACTATTTGTATTCTAGAACAGATTTGTCCCTTCACCGTTATCTCCCTGCATCTTTCTCTTTTCTTGATTCTTTATCGAGGGAATCATGGATGTAGAAACAACATTTTTAGAGGGTTCATATCGACTCATCGTTGTTGTGTCGAAAATTCCAAGGGTCGCCAGAATCCACTGAGGGAGAAAGAGTGAGCTTTATGTGGATTTTTGTGGTCGTTAGAGAATCTCTAACGAAGACCACAAAGTGTCTAGTGGGTTGGTGAAAGTTATCATGGATTTGTGATCGTTGTCAGGAATCCATTGAGAGCAGGGACGGATCCAAAATTTTGCCTAGTGGGGGTTTAAGTTTTTAAAGAGAATATTTTTGAAAAATAAATCTAAGTAGTGGGTGTTATTATTTAATTTCAGTAAGGCTAAAATGAATTTAATAGATCAAATATATTTACATTGCAATTTCTAAAACTCGAGTGGGGCTATAGCCCCCAACAAGTCCCTACTTGGATCCGCCAGTAACTGAGAGACGTTAGTTTGGTGTTTTCCAATCCGTTGCTATCTCTGGATATGCCTCTCTTTGGATTTTCTTTTTTCGCTTGATCCAGCAACGTTGTATGTCAGTTTTATGCGGCGGTAATGGGGTGAAAATGGTTGGTTTATTCGTGTTCATATTTTTTATACCACTTTTCCCTTCAATAAATGGTAAAAGACACTTTCACCCTCTTTAGCTTGATTGAATGATACTTTCACCCCTTTTTGTTTGGAAAGTGACACTTTCACCACCCCTTGATGCTATTTATGTTCTTCCATAGAGCCCAAATCAGAGATCCACTTTTCACAATTCTCACGAGATCGGGACGATATAATTGCAACAATCCATTCATCAACAGATGGCAGGTAATTTCTTTTGGGAATCTTCCCAAATATTTTTTTGCAAAGTTACACTGCATAAATAAATGAGTTTCTGATTCATCCTCGCTTTGACAGAAAAGACTCTTATTTGGAACTATCACACCTCTGCGTCGCAAATTGGTAGGAACAGGAAGAGCGTTTTGGCCAGCCACTCCAAACCGGATACATTATCTTCTTTGAAACTTTTAATTTCCAAAACTTCTAAAGCTAACACTCCAGAGGTAAGTTATTCGACGTCTCAACATCAGTTTTCATCATATCTGTGAGCAGTTTGTAGCCTGAGGCTACTTTATAGCTTCCCTTTTCCCTATAAAACCATGCTAATCTATCTGTGTCACAATACCCGTCCCCAGAAATGGTGTTCTGGTCAGGGGCGGAGCCATGTAGGGGCACGTGCCTCCCCCCCAACTTTCCAAGAAACACTAGCGTACCCCTATTTTATTAGCTAGTTATTAGTTGTGATGTTCTGAATATATAAGTGCCCCACTCCAAATAAACACAATTTTTATTGTGGTCCTGCGATTAGGAGTTTGTATTGTGAATATTGTTACTTGAGTTCAGGGGCGGAGCCATGTAGGGGCACGTGCCCCCCCCCCCCCCCCAACTTTCCAAGAAACACTAGCGTACCCCTATTTTATTAGCTCTTTCTTAGTTGTGCTGTTCTGAATATATAAGTGCCCCACTCCAAATAAACACAATTTGTTTTGTGGTCCAGCGATTAGGAGTTTGTATTGTGAATATTGTTACTTGAGTTCAAATCTTGACAGTGGTAGAGTTTTTTTTTTGGACAAAAAAAAACAAGTGCCACCTATTTAATATCAACAATTGCCACTCTAATTTTTCATAAATACGTAAAAAGACTATGGCATTTATTACACTAGCCTATTTTTTATTCATTGAAAATCTATACCCTTTCCTCACAAAAAAATGTGCCCTCTCCACCCAAATCCTGACTCCGACATTGGTTCTGGTGACAACAAACTTGAAAGACCAAACAAATATGAACTACCACAGCTATTCTGTACTGATATCCTCTTTGTAAGATTATGCTCCCTTAACGAAAAATCTCAAACAAATATTCACTAGCACAACTATTCATTTCCAACAATTATAATTTAAAAAGGGTAAAAGACATTTTCCACCCTCCATTTATGGGGAAAATACATTTTACCCCCTGATTTATGGAGATAATACCTTTTGCAACCCTGTCAGAGTTAAAGGGTGGACAAATACCACCCTTTTGTTACAATCCGTTAGTGGAAGGGTGCAAACTGACTTTTTTGTGATCATTTTACCCTTCCAAATTGTGGACAAATAACACCATTTTTTTGTTTAATACAATGTTCATCATCTTCTTGGTGTTCTTGAACACCACCTCCACCACCACCACCAACACCGACACCAACGACAACCTGAATATCAACCACAGATCAATTCAACACCAACACCACCTCCACTACCACCAAATCAACAACACCACCAACACCTCCACCAACACCACCACCAACAAAAACAAAGTTCCCTCGCAATGTTTGGACCCAATCGTCGCGCTATATCATTATTGATGTTCTTGGAGTTCTTCTTCTTCACCACCACCACCACCACCGCCACTACCACCACCAACACATAAGAAACAAACACAACCCAACCACAAAAAACAAACAAACAAACAACAACAGAGACAAATTCTGGACTACCACAAGCTTGAGATTTCTAGAAGCTAAATTCTTCATAATAGCATTCAGATTCTTAGAAACATTCACGGCTCAGTTTTTTTTTCTAAATTCACGGCTTCTGTTCACTCTCCAAATCCACCTGCAACATCATGTTTAAATCGAACAAGTAATGACCTAATTCCACCACCGCCTTACCCTCATGAAACCCCTCCCGAAGCGAACCGACCACCTCGCTTCCCAAATTAGTCCACGAAACCCCCCTCCCCTTGCAATACAAAACCCTCGCCAATGTCCCGCACTTTAATTCGAGTGATTCTGAACCAGAAATCAACTTAAACAGCAGTCAGGAGTAGAAGAATCAACTGAATTGACACCAGTCGGCGTCGGAGAAGACTGTGGGAAAAGATTGAGAGGAACCCTAACCTTATGCACAACATTCATTTGGAATGTGAAGGAGACCACAGGAATCGATCACCACCACATGAATCGATTCCTGTGGTCTCCTTCACATTCCAAATTAATGTTGTGCATAAGGTTAGGGTTCCTCTCAATCTCTTCCCACCGTCTTCTACGGCGTCGATTGGTGTCAATTCAGTTGATTCTTCTACTCCTGATTGCTGTTTAAGTCGGTTTTTGGTTCAGAATCACTCAAATTAAAGTGCGGGACGTTGGCGAGGGTTTTGTATTGCAAGGGGGGGGGGGTTTCGTGGACTAATTTCGGCAGCGAGGTGGTCGGTTCGCTTCGAGAGGGGTTTCGTGAGGGTAAGGCGGTGGTGGAATTAGGACATTACTTGTTCGATTTAAACATGATGTTGCAGGTGGATTTGGAGAGTGAACATAAGCCGTGAATTTAGAAAAAAAAAACCCTTAGCCGTGAATGTTTCTCAGAATTCGAATGCTATTATGAAGAATTCAGCTTCTGGAAATCTCAAGCTTGTGGTGGTCCAGATTTGTCTCTGTTGTTGTTTGTTTGTTTGTTTGTTTGTTGTGGTTGGTTTGTTTTGTTTCTTATGTGTTTTTGGTGGAGATTTAGTGGTAGTGGCGGCGGCGGTGGTGGTGGTAAAGAAGAACTCCAAGAACATAAGCAATAATGGTTTAGCGCGACGATTGGGTCCAAACATTGTGAGGGAACTTTGTTGTTGTTGTTGTTGGTGGTGGTGGTGGTGTTGGTGGAGGTGTTGGTGGTAGTGGAGGTGGTGTTGGTGGTGGTGTTGAATTGGTCTGTGGTTGATATCCAGGTTGTTGTTGGTGTCGGTGTTGGTGGTGGTGGTGGAGGTGGTGTTCAAGAACACCAAGAAGATGATGAACAGTGTATAAAACAAAAAAAATGGTGTTATTTGTCCACAATTTGGAAGGGTAAAATGATCACAAAAAAGTCTGTTTGCACCCTTCCACTAACGGATTGTAACAAAAGGGTGGTATCTGTCCACCCTTTAACTCTGATTGGGTTGCAAAAGGTATTTTCTCCATAAATCAGGGGGCAAAATGTATTTTCCCCATATATAGAGGGTGAAAAATGTCTTTTACCCTTAATTGTAATGGCCTAATAGGTAATGTTACTGCACGTGTAAGCTTTCCACGTTAGATTTCATTAATTTCATTAAATAAATCCATTACATTCTCAGACAAAAGACATGTGGCCCTCCTACAAACTCCACTCGTTTCTCTCCTTGTTCGGCCCATAAATCTCTTCTTATATCTCTCTCCATTTTTGGGTAGTAGAGTCAGTCGATAGTCCACCTTTTCTCCACCGTTACACGACCGTTACGCCGTTGCACATACGGTTCAATGGTGGCGACGCCCACCAAAAAGCCACTGCCTGATGGGCTGAAGACGGAGTCCCTTAATCTAATTTACATGACCACCATAACCCAGTCGGAGCTCTATTCCCTTTCTCTGTACTCCTTCTCTGCATTCGACCTCTACCTTACCAACGACGTCATACCCAAAATTGAGCGTATAATCTTCAACGAAAGTGCAGTGACTCGCAGGCAGACCCACTTCCGCCGTTGTCAAATGCCGCATCCGACACCCAGGACACACCGGGGCCTCTTTTGCCCCATCTCCCAACGACCCAGCTATGGACGAGGACAAATCAGTGGTCAATCACCTGAAAAGGCTCATTAGCGAGGCTGATACGGATAACCTTCCGAGCGATCAGCAACAACCACCTTCGACGACGATGGCTAAAGTAGGGAAGGTTAGTAAGTTAACATCAGGCGCTGCGAAAATTGGAATTATGGCTTTGACAGTGGAGAGGAAGATGAAGATAAGAAGCAGAAAGAAACAAAGGTTGAAGTGAAGGGCGGCAAATTCGGAAATCTAACCACCCATAACTCACAACCGTTGCCACCGGCAGTAACCCAAGTAGGAAATGGTTGTGCGGCGGACATTGGTTTTGCATACTTGTCAGGGGCGAGGAACCGTGAGAGAAACAGAAAGAGAAGCAGGTGGTTGTGGTGGAGGATCACAACCACTTATTTCTCATTTTGTTTCCTCTTCATGTTCCTCTCCCCCGACAAATCAGCGACACCCGTTTCCTCTGCACTTCTAATTCCTTCTTGGGACGCTTCCGGCGGCGATGGTTTGGAGTTCTGGGTGGGTGAATTTTTGAATGTGTTGCTGCTATCCGTAACCTCCGTCTTCTTTATGCTTTTTCTCTTCATCTTCCTCTCCACTGCCCGAGCCAGAATTCCAATTTCCGCAACGCCTGATGTTACCTAATTAACATTTACTTGGGCCATCCTCGGCGACTGCGGTTGTGGCTGATCGGCCGACAGGTGTTCCGTTTCTGCCTCGCTTATGAGCCTTTTGAGGTGATTGACTACAGATTTGCCCTCGGCCAATCGTTGGGAAATGGGGAAAGAGAGGCTATGGTGTGCCCTGGGAGCGGATGCGGCGGCCGAAGACGGAGGTGGAGTTGGTTCGTGGTGGGGGTGGATCTTTCCGCGATTCGCTGCTCTCTCGTTGAAGATTGTGTGGTCAATATCGGGTATAACAACGTCGTTGGCGGGGCGGAGGTCGAAAGCCGAGGAGGAACATAGAGAAATGGCATAGAGCTCTGACTAGGTCATCGTGCTCATGTAGATTCGATCAGAGGATTCCGTCTTCATCCTGTTGGACGTTGGATTCTTGGTGGGTGTCGCAACCATCATAGCGGTTGTGCGGCGGCAAAACGGTCGTCGATGGTGGAGAAAGGGTCGACTATTGGCTCACTCCTAGAAGTGGAGAGACATTGAGAGCGAGAGAGAGATTAATCTATATCTATATCTATATCTATATCTATATCTATATATATAAAAACAGAGAAGTGCTCAGGTTCAATATCAATTTGCTATTTGTCATTAAATATTTATCCTTAAATTGACATTTGTCACGCCCACTTAGCACTTAGCCAATAATTATTCACCAAATGATATTTTACTAATACACATAAGCTGCCACGGTGGCACTTTCATTTGCCCATTATAGTGTAATTATTATTATAACTTACTTTTATTAATACATTAAATTCACATTCGTTAAGACAATATTTTATTTAAAAGATAAGCTACAATGTAACTTCCATGTATTTAAAGCACAATTTATCATGATGCATCAGTTTATTTTGAGCATTGAGTGAGAGTCAATTAAAACATTTTAAAATTAAGATTATATTTTTCATTTTTTATCAATTTCGTCTACACATAAGCATTTGTATTGCATAAATATTACATAAAAATTATTAAATTATAATATATGAACGATGATTTATCATTTATTTCACTGCTTGCAATTTTCTATTCTTACTAAAATAAGTCTAAATTTTATATGTATTACAACTGTAAAAATATTATAAATTTATTACATTGTAATATGTGACAATCAGTTAATGATCTTTTCATCTCATTTTCCCGGCAAAAAATAACTAATGATGACCCTGTGAAATTTATTAAATTATAATATATGACAGATGATTTATCATGTATTTCACTGCTTGCAGTTTTCTATTCTTGCTAAAATAAGTCTAAATTTTACATATATTACAACTGTAAAAATATTTCAAATTTATTACATTGTAATATGTGACGATCAATTTGTGATATTTTCATCTCATTTTTCCTGCCAAAAAACAACTAACCATGACCCCTATGACCGCAAAAATATAATTTTAGTTGTCTCTCACTCTATGCACAAAATAAACTAATGTATCATGATAAATTGTGCTTTAAATACATGGATGTTACATTGTAGCTTATTTTTCTAATAAAATATTATCTTAACAAATGTGAATTTAATGTATTAATAAAAAGTAAGTTTTAATAATAGTTACACTATAATGGACAAATGAAAGTGCCTCTATGACAGTTTATGTGTATTAGTAAAATATCATGTGGCGAATAATTATTGGCTATGTGCCAAGTGGGCATGAAAAATGGCAATTTCAGGAAAAATATCTAATGACAAATGGCGAATTGATATTGAACCTGAGCACTTCTCTGCTTTTATATTGTAAAAATATTTCAAATTTATTACATTATAATATGTGACGATCAGTTTATGATCTTTTCATCTCATTTTTCCTGCCAAAAAACAACTAACCATGACCCCTATGACTGGGAAAAAACTCATGTGTCATATTTATCGTCATAATATCGAGACAGATTTTGGATTGAATTGCAATACCATTGTAATCGACAGTAAGTCATGTATTTTTCCTTCACATGAGAATGAATGTATTCAGAATTAGTTTTTTTCTTTCAGAGTTACTTTTCAAATTATTTAAACTAATTAACACTAATTCTCTTTAAAATTTCTATAATATTATCATTTGGGAGCTTTATATTTATGACTTACACAACTGCAAAACATGACTTCATTGTCATTGACTATTCTTTTGGTCTTCTTAACATTTAGGATAATTCTAATATGCCTACACCAGAAATAGGTAAAAAAATAAATCATCGCTAAAGCACTAGAAAATAGCTCAATGAATGGTGCAGAGCACCACGTTGCATGCTCACGTGGTGCTCTTGGAGCAAATAAAAAATTTTCAAGAAGAGGACATGAAAACGGAAGACGTGTAAATTTACGTCTACGTAAAAGTAGGAAACCAACGCCTAAAACAGCGATTTTAAAAATTTAGACAACACATATGTATTGTCCTTGAGATATGTCTATGCAAAGTCTCTCCCACCGTACTTCTAAGGTTTCTATAGGGTGTCTTATATTAGTTTTCAAGTGAGATATAAATGTCTAATTTTCAGTGGCTACTATTCTGCGTGAAGTGTTCAATGTTGTGTTCTATAAATCTAGCTTCATCTTTTGTATTTTTTGTCTAGAGCAATTGTGGTTTTTTCTTATTGTGCTCTTTACATATAATCCATTATCTTTTTCTTTTTCGCTGCATGTAGAACCAACAACAAACCAATCGGAGCAACTTGGAAGTTCTAAATAGAATTTCAGACTTATAACTTATGATGAGTTATTGAGTTTTTCAACTTCAACGTGATTTTTTATCTTACGAAGTTAAATAATTATGCATTTAATTTACTAATATGCTCTTAGCTGGAAGTGTATGTGATGAATCGATGTCACTTTGATAGCTGCCTTCATTTGACAAGAGTTAGTAGACATATATGTTTGAATAAGAGGCAATAGATATACTAATTTTACATTCATGTGTCGTAGTTCGTACAAAGCCTTTTATAATGAACGTAACAAAATGAGCGGTTTGATATGTGCCACATCTCATCCAATACCAACTTAGTAAAGATTAGCTCATAATTATAAATTTTCTCGTTGTCATGAAGAGTATGAAGATGTTTCGCTACAATTTATAAGGTTAAGTATAGACAACTGATTTCTTATCCTATTGTCTACCGATACAAGGTGATGTTATGTCATAAAACAACATATAGTTAGGCAAAGAAAATATGATCTTTGTAATTGTAGATTGAACTCAAAATAAAAGCAATCATCACACAAACTACAATTTGTGTTGACAAACTCATTGAAGGAATATCTTCTTATTAGTACTAATAAACAATTTCTATAGCATAATAATACAAATCCCGCGCTTTAGCGCGGGCTAACGCCTAGTGATCAGAACATGAGGAGTGAGAAACATATGGAGTTGTAGGAGCGCCACGTGTCTCGTGTCCTAGAATGAAACGTGGGCTGGTTACTATTTAATGAAATTCGACGTGGAAAGCTAACTATTAGGCCGTTACAATTAAGTGTTGTTTCGGATGATAATTACCTACTCCCCTCACATTAAGAATAATTTTATTACCATCTTTAATTAATAGTGGTAAATAGTAATTGCTAGCAATCAACTAGGGTAAAGGATGCTTCACCCCCTTAGGTTTGATGAAAAGACACTTTCACCCTTTTTTAAGGAAATGACACTTTTACACATTTTGTATTCTAAACTTCAGTACACTTACACTCCTTGATTTTGTAATATCATCCTCCAAGAGAGAGAGAGACAGTTTGTCTCGAAACTACAATACTGATGAGCAACTGGCCAGACTAACAACGTCACTGTTAGGGAGTGTAAGTATCCTAAAATTTCACCAACATAAAGGGTACAAGTGTCATTTCCAAATTGGAAGGGGGTGAAAGTGTCTTTACATTAAAATTGAGGCGATGAAAGTGTCTTTTACCCTAAACCATGATATTTGATTTTGGGTTTAGGATTTTTGAGGATAAGATTTGGTTTCTTAATTAACGATTATTGCAAGGAAATGAGGTTCAACAAAAAAATATGACGCGAAGAACAAAGTCATCTTGAGCACCACAACACCACCATGAATGCAACTCTAAACTCATAATCTGGATACATACATAACTATAGAATTGAGAGAGAGAGAGAGATAGATAGAGAAAGAGAGAGAGAAGATCAAGAGAGAGAGAGAGTTGATAATTGAAACGACAAAACCATCGACACTGACCCTCCATGGAATCCAGACAGACACCTCGGACCACCACACATTTTTTGTTCACGATCTCTGATAAATCCATAAAAAGAGTTATATTCGTTATTTACTATCTACTGTTTTGAAGAGTAAATGACCGTTATATTGAAATATTTGTGAAGAATGAGCTAGTTGTGCTTTATTGCTAGTCCGGGCGTTTCTATGCGTGTTTTAGATGTTATTTGTCTATAATCGCTTGGTATGGTTTTTCATGTTGTCTTGATAGGAACAGATGCCAAACGATTGCTAGGAGACATGAAACAAATTTCAAAAACAAAACAAACTCAAGAGGAAGCAAGAGAAGCAAAGTTGGAGGAGCAAAAATGACCAACTTTCACTATTTTAATGTGATATATTTAGTTCTACAAGGAATTTCGGAGTGATACCGGTGCCAAATGAAATTAGGCTCAAAGATCTTTCCAACGATAGGTCACAGGGCTAAAATGGAGATCGAACATGAAATATATGGTCCGTTGAAGATGAAAAAAAAAAGCAGTGATCGTAGACAAGCCTTCTGTGTGATCTTACATTGATCTTACAGTGATCATACAACCACACACGTGATCGTACGATCAAAATGATACCAGGTTGCAAAATTTTGGGAAAAACTTGTAATTTTGCATTTTTTATGGGGATTAGTTCTAGACCTATATAAAGGACTTGGGGACAACTAATTGAAAGGTAGAAGACGTTGGAGACCACACTTGGAGCTAGGAGCTTGCTTAGAGATTGAAGATCACCCGTTTGGTCTCTTCCTCTCTTCTTCTCTTTGCTTTTGCTTACAATCATGAAAAACATTATCTTGTAATCATGAACTCATTTTGGTGAATTATGGATTGTGGATTGTGATTCATGTTTCTTAGCTTAAATTGATAATGAACTAGTTGATATGTTTGATTCATGCTTGTACTCTATCTTTCTCTTGTGAGACGTTGCAATAGGAAGATCATAGGTAGTACTTGTTAGAGAAAGCAATAAAATTATTACTCGAAAAAGTAGTTAAACACTTAGTTGCACCTAGGTTAGAGAAATCAACCTGATTGATTGAGAACGTGAGTAGAATAGATGAACGTAATGCATTTGGAAGAAAACGTAAGTTAGATAAATCGATTTGCTTGGTCTTAGATATAGGTTTTATTTAAGAAATCGGTAAAAGCTATTGCTCTTTTGACAAGAGCATTATCATATGTGTTTCATAAGCATAATTCGTTAGCGGTGACACCCTTGTGATCCAAAAGAATTTTTGATACTTGTCTCATATCGTAAACTATCTCCGTTAAATTGTGTGATCAGTCATTCAGTTAATTAACTGTCTTTCCAATTATTAGTTTATCAAAATAATTCAACATATTTTCCCACACAAGGTTAACTATACTAATTAATTTGCGACAAGTCCCTTGGGTACGATAAACCCGAATTACCGAGTATTACTATACGCGACAGTCGTGCACTTGCAGTTTAGACGTGTCAAACTCAAATTTGAATTTCTCGCCGTCCTCCACACCAATCACCTGATTCTCTTTTTGTTTTCTCTTCTTGCTTCTCTCCCCGACCAATAAGCTGCTCCCAGAATTTTTGCGAACCTTATATCATCAAACATTTGAGTACTTGTCTGTTTCTTCTGGATCGTCCTACTTTGACTTTTTAACCCGTAATTGGGTTACTTTGACTCGGTAATATAGATATCAAAACAATATAATTTTTTGACAATTTTTGTATGATATTGTAGAGGAAAGTTAACCTGCGAGACCATGCGAAGGTTACAAAATTCTTGCATTATTTTAATGATCAAATCACTGGGTCAAAGTGACTCAGTGAATAGTTAAAAAAAGTGAAGTAGGCTGAAAGAGAAGAAACAGAGGTCGCATCCAGCTTGCTCATCTGTTTCATCAGCTCATATGCTCCATCCATATCGACATGATAGAGCAAATTAACCCATGCTTATCATTTCAACAATTCCATTTTCTCACAATCCAGCCCATGATAGAATACCTGTAAAATTTTAGTTGTCTTAAAATCCATAAATGTGACACTTCTTGGTAAATCTCATAAATATATCAGAAGCTTCCACAACTGTTTCACCTGCCTTATGCTGAAAAGCTTATATATCCTCTGGAGTTTGATCACACGTGAAGCAGGGTAAACTTGTTCATAATAATCCACATTCTAAATATTGTGGATTAAATTTATGATATATAGTAACCTTGTATATTATTACTAGCACCTTTAATACTTAAGAAATTGTATCCGGTTGTACGCATAAAGAAGTTGATGTTGATAAGATGGTGTTGATCGGATGGAGTAGGGATAGAGTAATTCGCTCAGGTTGTTACATGAATCATCTTGTCCGTCAAATCACTTCCTTAAAGAAATTATACTTATTTTAGACACATTGAGGCCAGATGTTGAGGAACATAGGCGCAATAGTATAGCTTTTATAACATCTTTCAACTGATTTTTCGGGAAGAAACAAGCAGGGGAAATGAAAAGAGAAGCATGTGGTTGTTTTGGAAGACGACAATGTAATCAAGTTGAAGATCATGAACAAGAATTGTGTAGTGGTCGGAGGTGACTCTCGGGATTCCATGGAGAGTCAATTTCGATGGTTTGGTGGATTTAAACCTCGATTCTCTCTCGATATTCCTGTCTCTTTCTTGATTCGACTGTTGTGTATGTAGTCAGATAATGAGCTTAGAGTTGCAGTCGTGGTGGTGCTGTGGTGCTCAAGATGACTTTGTTCTTCGCGTTCATATTTATTTTGAACCACTTTGCCCTTCAGTAATTATTAATTAACACGTTTAGTGTAAAAGACACTTTCATCGCCTCAATTTTGATGTAAAGACACTTTCACCCCCTTTCAGTTCGTAAATGACACTTTTACCCCCCATGTTTGTAAACTTTTAGGATACCCACACTCCCTAAATGTGACACTGTTAGTCTAGGGCGGTTTTTCGTCACTATTGTAGTTTCGGAGACAATGTATAAAACTGTCATCTCCTCAAAAGGGGTAAAAGTGTCTTTTCAATCATCAAATACTAGGGGATTGCCCGTGCCCGAGGGTACTACCCCAAAAAACATCAAGAACGTTTCACAAATTGTAATGTCATCAACCAAAATAAGTACTTCATCCACAAACTTAAAACACGTTACACATTTACATCACCTTGATTTTATAATTGCAATTATTGGAACTTTTTCCTAAAAGTTCTCTCTCAATTTTATTTTTAATTTTTTTTCTAGAAAAGTTACAATCTAATGGTTGATATTAAAAGTGTTGGTTATGGATGTCCTAGAGGCAATCTGTTTAGTATGAACGTTATTTGCTAGAATAATCATTGTATTATTTATGGAGACATTTAATATAATGAATTCCTTATATTACTATTGTGTTGTTTATCTTAATCCCTAGTCCATTATATTGATTAACGGGGCGATCAACTATAGACTACTATGTGGGTAGATTGGTATGGGGATAAGAAGTCTAACACATGGTATGCATTAGGAGTAATGACATACTGGATAGACCCACCGTGTAAAGGCTATATTAGATTATGTCAACGTCACTAGCGCTTCTCGTTGTGCTAATGGTGTTGTAATCCTTAGACTTGAAGTCTCTGGATACTCTAGTCGTGAAATATAATGCTTTGATATTATTAAACGTTACACCGTGGCTGGGTGTAGATAGTGCTTTCTAGACAGGCAGATCTTAGTCACGTGGCGACCATCCTGCACACCCAGATGTGCTCCACACACACTGGATCACCAGCCGCGCTGATCCACGTGGGGGCTGCGAGACAGGGCCCTCGCATACCACCACACGGGACCTGTAGGGACTTAGTGGTTTGGAGGCTAGAGTAAGTCCTATCGCGCGCGAGCGACAACCAAGCCCGCGCGCGACCCCTAGTAACTGCTTTGAGAGATTTATGGCACGAGCTCCATAAACCCGGTCAACCGGTCAACCTCATAACGGTTCTGGTATACGCGGGTAACGTGCCGTAACAGTCCCTATATACGCGGACAAACGTGCCGTTGTGGTTAAGCTAATTAAGCCGCCATTAATGGGCGCCTTAACCACACTATAACGGTCACATTCTCCGTTATATATAGGATCGTTAACCCTTCCATACAAGGGCGGACTCACCTGAACTACGCGGAAGCTCTGCCAAAATCCTGTCTCTCTCTCTCATACAGTGCTATTGCCTTACTCTCTCCCTACACACAACCTTACACGGTTCTGGTATACGCGGGTAACGTGCCGTAACAGTCCCTATATACGCGGACAAACGTGCCGTTGTGGTTAAGCTAATTAAGCCGCCATTAATGGGCGCATTAACCACACTATAACGGTCACATTCTCCGTTATATATAGGATCGTTAACCCTTCCATACAAGGGAGGACTCACCTGAACTACGCGGAAGCTCTGCCAAAATCCTGTCTCTCTCTCATACAGTGCTATTGCCTTACTCTCTCCCTACACACAACCTTACACTTCCTGTGTCTTTTCTATCCCCTACTCTTGGTGTATATTGAATTCTCTCTGCATGATTCTCTCGTACACATTTGGTGAACCCGACGTGAATCTTACCATTGCAAGCAACCATGTCTCATGAAGATGATGTCAGTAACAGATCGCCTTCCACGGAGACCACCTCGGGAGAGGAGACCCGTCACACTCCTACGGCCGCCGGTGAGGCTCCGACGCTAGAAGCCTTGAACGCCACCATCCAGAATCAGGCAAAGGCTCTTGAAGGCTTCCGGGTATCATTCACTTTAAGAGAAAGAAGTGATGCTTTGCAAAGAATGGAGGGTACAGAGTATTTATCCAAAAACAATGAAGGGTTGCGTCCTTTCAGTAGTCGAATCGCAACCGTCACCGTCGAATCGCGCAATCACAGGACAAGCTGACGTCATGCCTAAAACCCTAAAAGACCAGACGGCACGACTCTAGGGATTTTAGGTCATAATGACACGCACGGGGGCTGAATTTGCGTGTATTTGAATTGGTGCCTGGCGGCGACGCGTACATTGGTTCCTGCGCATTGAAGCATATCCGGCTATGCGTCTTCACGCGTAGAAAGGGGGCTAATGTAGATAGTGCTTTCTAGACAGGCAGATCTTAGCCACGTGGTGACCATCTAGCACACCCAGTTGTGCTCCACACACACTGGATCACCAGCCGCGCTGATCCACGTGGGGGCTGCGAGACAGGGCCCTCGCATACCACCACACGGGACCTGTAGGGACTTAGTGGTTTGGAGGCTAGAGTAAGTCCTGTCGCGCGCGAGCGACAACCAAGCCAGCGCGCGACCCCTAATAACTGCTTTGAGAGATTTATGGCACGATCTCCATAAACCCGGTCAACCCGGTCAACCTCATAACGGTTCCGGTATACGCCGGTAACGTGCCGTAACGGTCCCTATATACGCGGACGAACGTGCCGTTGTGGTTAAGCTAATCAATCCGCCATTAATGGGCGCATTAACCACACTACAACGGTCACATTCTCCGTTATATATAGGATCGTTGACCCTTCCATACAAGGGCGGACTCACCTGAACTACGCGGAAACTCTGCCAAAATCCTGTCTCTCTCTCATACAGTGCTATTGCCTTAGAGCTTCTCCAAGAGAAGGAGGATATTTTTTGTCCTTGGACCAAAATTGGTCCTGGATCAAAATTTGCTCCTCCGTTTTGTTGCTTGAGCTCCAGCAGTGAGGAGCAAATTTGTTCCATAATAAATATATTTTATTAACTTTTAATTACATACTGTCACATTGTTTATATTTTACATAAGTTTTGTCTATTATTATATACACAATATTTATTCAAATAAAAATTGGTGACAACAAATTAGTCACAATCTTTTTATTCACAATCTTTTTATTTGAGAAAAATTAGTCAAGAAATTGTAACAAATTACTACTTAGTTTTACGTTAATGAAATAAAGCCAAAAATTAATTAGTTAAAAATGTAAATAATATTCAACTAGTACCACACTTCAATTACATGTTTATGTCACCTAATCTCATAATCCTCCAATTCTTTACGTATTATTCTATACAAGGAAAACAAAATTGTGGATTATAAAAATATATTAATTTTTGCTCCTCATGAACAGTTTGTCTTCACTTTGCTCCTCCATTTAGGTGTCCTAACTTTTGCTCCTTCATTTGCTCCTTCTGTTGGAGGTGAGTTTTTGGTGTTTTGGACCAATTTTTGCTCTAAAAGGACATTTGCTCCTTCTCTTGGAGTTGCTCTTACTCTCTCCCTACACACAACCTTACGCTTCCTGTGTCTTTTCTATCCCCTACTCTTGGTGTATATTGAATTCTCTCTGTAGGATTCTCTCGTACACACTGGGTAACTATAAAGATAACAATCGAGCATGATAGGAAGCAAGCTTAGAGGTGGAAGTGATGTAGATCAGATTTTTCCCTCCCACATAATAGGAGTAAATATCGACGGCCAATCGAGGGGTAGAGCTTACGGAATGTCTGGCCAGAATCAGATAAATCAATATGAGGATATTGATGTTATATGCTTGGATAAGCTATACCCAGGATCGAGAAACTATGGATTGGATATACGAGTGTGACCAATATGTCTCATGTCCAATCCGGATATGGAGACAAAGGGATAACACAACACAGTAACATTAAGAACTAGGTTTGTCGGGATCACTAACTATTTCTATTAGTTGGGTGGCATAGATGTGTTTCTAGACACCGCTCTATGTTTTTAATAGCTACTACCAACTAAGAAGAAACCTATGGGATTACACACCGTATGGATTAAACTGGATATGTGTATTAATTAGTTGGACTAATTGATAAAAGGATCATAACGCAACCACAAGCAAAGTTAGTGGGACTAATTTGCGAGTGGACTAATCCATGTAAGGACATGATTAGTATTGGGGCAATTAAGTAGTTAATAAGGAGTTATTACTATATAAAGGAACTCTAGTTTGTTATTTTCTCACAAGAAGAGTCATTTTTGAGAGAAACATAACAAAGCAAAGAGAGAGAGAGACAAGGAGGAGGCTGAGCCCCATCCCGTATGCCTCTCCTTGCCGTCGGCCTCCTTGAGGCGTTGGCTTGGTGCCTCGTTTTGCGTGATGCTTTCCTCCTTTCTTCCGTTGCTAGCACTACACGGTGGGAAGGAATCTAGTCAAAGATCCAAGGTGTAGATACTCATAGGGACGAAGACACAATTCTTCGTAGTGATCACACAAACTAAGGTACACATGTTTCTACCCTAATCATGTTATGATTGCTTGCATATGATCCTTGTAGTGGTTTGAGCAGGATTAAATTTTTGTTATTCCGCTGAGTAACCTGCATCAAAACCTACAGCGGTATCAGAGCCATAGGTCGTGCCGCATAGCATGATATTATGTGTTACTGCATTCAGTTTTACACCGTTTATGTTTTTTTATGCGAAAACTAAAATTAATTAGCATATTAGATGCACACTAAATGTGATTCAAGCCAAACACGACCTAATTTAACATGGGTTGTGAGGATTAGTGAGATTGATCACATAGGATGTGAATAATTTTGGATCTAAGAACTAGGGTTTGGGAACATGCTTGGAAAAGGGGTTTTAAAAGTATGGAAACAACTAAACTTGGGCAACAAGGCAATGAGTTGTTTTGGAAACAACTCCATAAGGAGGTTCGGCCCCACTACGGTACCGTCCTTCCTTCGTTTCCACCCAAGACACGCACGACCAAGGAGCCGTGGCTCCCTAGCGCACGCCCTAGCCGTGTGGGCTAGGGGCCGACCGACCCAAGGCTCGTGCGGCGGCTCTTTGGTGGTTCGACCATGGCTATGGTGGGCCTCTTGGACCGTTTTGATCCTAGTAAGTCCAAAATCAACTAAAATTAAAACAAGCGCGTTAAAAATTGGTTTTGACTGTATTATGTGTTTTGTTGGATGGTGGATGGATATGGCCTAGTTGTGGATGTTTACTTTTGTGGTTTGGTTTACGGCCTGCGAGCTGATCAAATTAATCTAATAGTTAGTTAGTTTTACGGCCTGCGAGCTGATGATCTTCTCAACATGCGGGGTTTTATTTATTTATTTAGGCTAGAATTAGATTAATTAGATAATAGCCAAGAGCATCGAGAAGAAAACCAGAGGACCAAGAAGCCACAAAGACGATGAAACTCTCATCCTAGGCGCGCGACTATGGTGGAGCATATGGAGATGAGCTTGTCTCTTTAGCACACATAGATATTATCATTGGTTTGGTAATATCTTGGTCTAGGGGCCATATCCATGCTACGTTTTTCTTTTGTGGATGTTTATTATTTATGTCTTGTTATTTATTTTTGTGTGTATGAATGATACAAGCAAAACGTTAACAAGATAATAATAAACAAGGATGGTCTTTGATTGTGGATTGCCCAATCCAAATAAGTAGATCATGTTGATTGGATCAACCAAACAAAATAATGACATTTAAAATCCCTCAACGGAAATATTACGTTGAATTCCTTCTCTTATTTTAACACTCTTCATGATCATGGTTAATTAATCTCGGGCTTGCCAAAGCAAGACGATTTTAATTTACCATGGTGTGATACGGCGACACAAGCAAGTAATGTGTGGTTCTTGAAATAAGGGGTTAAAACGTAACTAAGTAGTTTCAATTGGATTGACGACTTAGAGGCATAGGATTGGGATTATTTTTGAGATAAATGAATAAGGAATTATTTGCCCGGTTCCACCAAGAGTTGCATATGGATGCAATTGGAAGGACGTTCCTACTTAAATAACTAATTCTTGGGTGACTTGCCAAAGCAAGCTCAAGAAGAAGTAAAATATGGATCTTGGACCCACTATAAAGTATATGATATTTTCCGCATTAATGGCGAGGGCTATTAATCCGAGAAAAATAGTGGGAGCTATATTTGATAATCTAGCAATTATTGAATATGGTTAAATCGTTGAAAATACTAAAATTGCATATTTCTTGTTTAGAAGAATTTCAATGGAAAACAACAATCAATCATCGACACCATCCATGCGTTCTGTCCTTGAGAATGACAAGTTTTCTGGGAACAACTTTCTGGACTGGTACAGAAATTTAAGGATTTTCCTTAAGCAAGAAAAGTTGTACATATTAGATGCAGCCGTTCCAGCGCCACCACCTGACGATACTGTACTTGCTGCCATAAGTAGGGGTGTACAGAAAACCGGTTGACCCAGCCAAACTAGCTCATCCAACCCAATCCAATTCAATTTTAGTGGTTTGAAATGATTTGGTTTGAATACGGCATAGATTTTAGCCCAAACCGTTATTTTGGTTTGGGTTGTGAATTTAACTATAAATCCAAAAACGAACCCAAACCAACCCAAAATAGGTAATATGTGTAATAAATTTATAATTTCTATAGCATCTTTGTCATATCAATTAAATTTATATTAGTTTTAATGTCAAAGACCATTCCCTTCGACTTCTATCAAGGAAAGGTCAGATCCTCCATATGGGAAAATCAATCCTAATTTTGCACCAATTTTTCCTTTCCCTTCCATAATTTTTGCTTCATTGTATATAATGGATCACCATCACCAAATTTTGTTGATCTTTCCCGTTTGAACAAACTATTGATTACCTAATTCAATTTATTTTTTATGCATTCTAAGTTTCAATTTTGAAATGATATTTTCTATTCGACGGCATGTTGTTTCTTTGTGCACCAATATTTAGGTGTTGTGAAACTGGCAATAATTATTTGTTTAGAACAAAGACAAACCGGCTAACCCACCCAAACCGAACCAATCCAGATCGTTGGTTTGGGGTGATTTGTCAAGTACCGGATTGGTTTTGACTTGCATTTATCTAACCTAGTGATCATTGGATCGGGTTCTTTTTCCCCTACTAAACCACCCAAACCTAACCATGTACACCCCTAGCCCTAAGGTCACATCAAAACATTGTAGCTGGCAATAATGATGTGACCTGTCACATGCTGTGTACCATGAGCTCTGAGCATCAGAAGCAACATGAGAACATGGAGGCGTACGATATGATCGTACATTTGAGGCAGCCCTTCCAATAGTAGGCCTGACATGAGAGGTACAAGGTATCCAAGGCACTGTTCAAGTGTAATTTTGCAGAGGGGAACCCAGTTGGGCCTCATGTACTCTGTATGATCGGACACATTGAGAATCTCGATAGGTTAGGCTTCCCGTTCGGCCAAGAGTTGGCTACTGATCTCATCCTGCAATCGTTGCCGGATAGTTATAGCCAGTTCATCATGAACTATAACATGAATGAGATCAACAATACTCTGCCTGACTTACTCAATATGTTGAGGACTGCTGAACAGTGTATTAACAAGGGCAAAGGCAAGACCATAATGATGGTCCACAAGAAGAAGGGCAAGTCTGTATCATCTACTTCCAAAGGAAAGAGCAAGAAAGTTGCGAAATCTAAGGATAATGCCTTAAAGCCTGGTGGAGGTGTGACTAAGGGTGGATGTCACTACTGTAGTCCGCCTGGAAACTGGAAGAGGAACTGCCCCAAGTATCTGGAGGATAAAAGACTTGGAATAGTGATTCCACCACCGCCATATATTTTTGTTTATAGATGTCAATCTTTCTATTTCTTCATCATGGGTATTGGATACTGGATGTGGATCTCACATTTGTCGAAATGTGCAGGATTTGAAAAGAAGTAGAAGATTGACTAAAGGAGAGATAGATTTGCGCGTCGGGAATCGAGCAAGAGTTGTTGCATTAGCTATAAGCGTGTATGAGTTATCTCTGCCTTCAGGGCTTATTTTAGAATTAGACAATTGCTACTATGTGCCTGGCTGCCTGCTATGAGCAGAAACATTATTCTTGTTTGGACGAGAAATGTTTTACTATTTCAATAAAGAACAATAGTTGTTCAATTTATTTTGATAGTATCCACTACTAGTGGGCATTTGTCTAATTGATTATATATCATTGATCTAAGTAATCCCATCGATAACATTAATACTAAGAGGATTAAAATTAATGAATTAAATCCTACTTATCTATGACACTGTTGTTTAGGCCATATAAATGAGAAACGCATATCTAGACTCCATAAGGATGGATTACTAGACTCATTTGATTACGAATCATATGAGACATGTGAATCTTGTTTAATTGGAAAAATGACAAAGTCCCCTTTCAATAGAAAAGGTAAGAGGACTAGTGGGTTATCGGCACTCATATATACTGATGTATGTGGACCGTTTCCCACGCCTTCCAGAGGTGGTTACACCTACTTCATTACGTTTACTGATGATTTCAGTAGATATGAATTTGTATACCTTATGAAGGAGTTGAAGATCAACTTGACGCAGTTGGTTGGGGTTTTGGAGATGATTTTGTAGATGTTGCAAAGGGTAATGAGATGGACATCTGAGGGGTTTGAGGCTCTACAAACACATTCGATTCTCTACAAACACATTGCGTACAAATGAACTGACAAATTCTATGAAAGTGCCAAGCTCGAAAAATAATGATCGTTTCTACAAGTATAACTCATTTAATATAGTGACCACTCCAGTTATCCTATTAAAATGTGATGATATCACTATATAGATGTATCAAGTGTCACAAAGAGTGAGCAACTGAATTTATTTATCCTAATGCCATATAAGCAACTATTCATTTAAAAGTTTCATAATGTAGCTATTAAGATTTGACACAAGTGGTAAATGGTTAAGTCCCTTAAGCACGAGGTCGTAAGACTGATTGACATTTGAGTATAGAAAATGACTTTGTGGGAGAGACAATATCCACTTCAGTCACCTCTATTTGTCCAAAGAATTAGTCTCTAGATATCTGTTGGAGGACACCGCATGATTTTCATAAAAATGCTATTCAGACTACACCATCTCGAATGTGCACTTTAGAGAATTTCCGTAAAAAGGCTATTCACACAAGTGTTCAAGATAATCAAATGTGCACTTGATTACATGTACATGAAGAGCTAATGGAGAGCTTTGGAGAGCTAAGTTTGTAATGGTAAGCTAGCTAGTGTTTTTTTCCAAGAAGTTTGTAATTTATTCAATATTGGGCCTAAAGCCCAAACATTTTACAAATTACTAGGGCAAGAGGCCCAAATTCAACAAACATCAAGTTTTAGACCCAACTTGGAAAGCCCGTGAGCGAGGGCATTTTTGTCCCTAACAACAAAATATACTTTACCATTAGCAACCCTAGCTAAGAGAGTATAAAACTCACAAACAACCCTTGTCGCCTCAGAACATCCGTACCCTTTCTTTCATTGAGAGCAAACCCTCTCCACCAGAATTCTGCAATCCGTCTCAACCACCAAACGATTAAACCCCATATCTATCGATTTAGAGAGAGAATATGCAATCGCTAAAGCCTCTGCAGTGAAAACCGAAGAGGTGAAAGGAATCAGGAATGAGAATGATGCATCGGTTGAGTCTCTTATCACCGCCTCGCCGCCCGTTAGTTGCCGACAGAGGTCCACGGAAGCATCGACGTTCAATTTCAGCCACCCTGAAGGCGGTCGACTCCACGACGTCCCTTGATATCCCAGATCCGTATCTGCATGTATCGTTCTAGAGGCCAATGAATCAAGATAAGTACATCATGTAAATTTATTGTGCAAATCTAGATTTAGAGATGATATCATTCATATCCATACTTTCAGCTTGAAAAATCTGCTTAATTCGAGAAATCCATATACCCCAAATCAGATGAACAATAATTTTTTGCCTTTTCCTTTTTAAATTTTGTAAAATTTCCCGAATTCTCATTTGAAAAGGCATGTTATTCACAGGCATTTGGATATCCACAAGAGCGATTTTCATATTTTTCTAACTTTAAAACAATCAAGAAAAAGATGTGGATCATATTCTTCATGTAGATAGCAGAAGCAAGCAAATTTCCATAAACTATCATGTTTAGAGCTAACTTCCATTGTTGTACTAGCTAGTGCCGTAATACCTTTGAAAAGCAAATTAAGGTTCATTAACCCAAGTTCAGTTTCTTGTTTCTTTTGAACAAAAATTAGAATGTTTATAAGTTCGCCTTCATATTTCTAAGGAGTTTAATTTGGAAAAAGAGATTCTACATCAGAGTATAGGAACTGTCATCATATACGTATCAAATATAACATTAGAACACTTCTACATTTGTTCCAATGCGACGAGTTGTTGAATCACTTGTCCCTCAACTCACTTCCTTAAAAAAAGTGATACTTATTTTAGACCAAATGAATAAATCTCATAACATCTTTGATAAAACTTGAACTAGAAAACCCATATATTTTCAAACGGCTCTTTCTAATCAACTAGAAAAAGGTAAATAATACTTTGACCTCATATCTTTTGGCAAAAGCACACACTGCCTCATTAAGTTTTGGATAAACACAGTTTATCTGCTATTGCAGCCAAATGTTAGGACATTTTACCCTATTCCGTCTCTCCATCTGTGAAGTCAATTTTTCACAGTTTATCTGCTATTGCAGCCAAATGAGACGAATAAAGATTTCTGCATAATAATCAATTCATTCGATGAAAATAACCAAAGACTACAACTTGTTTAAATAGACAAAACGAAACCTAATCCTAAACTCTTACGAGCCAGTTGAAAATGAAGTCCGATCGTTATTAACTAAATAACGTAATTAACTAATATCAACTAATTAAATAAACAAAATAATTAAATAACTAATCAACTAGATGATACGACTGACCAGTATCAGTCTTAAACCGGCTGGGGAATTCATCTTTGCACACCCTTTCTTGACTGTGAAAGGGTTCTTGACCTATAAACATGTAATTACACTAAATTAATTAAGAATTTATAAAACTATGACATTCTAAATGAACCTAAATTTGAATTTGAAACACACGCAAACAGACATATACAGGGGCGGAGCTAGAGTGGTGCATGTGCCGCACCCTAATTTTAAGAAACAATGCTATTACCCTTAATTTTTACAGAAATTCTCTAAAGTGTCATTGGTAAAATTATGAAAATGCCCCACGTTTATTTGAAACGTAAAATTGTGCCATCTCGGCCCCTGCACATTTACTCTCCCTCTCTCTGTAAATACCCTTCAACTTCCCATCATCATCTTGATCATACTCTTCGTCGTCTGCTTCCATGACTGCTTCCTCTTCTGCTTCTCTTCACAGTTTGGAACCCAACCCACCAGGGGAAACCCACCTACCCCTAATTTCAAAATTTCTCACTACCACCAAAGTTTATAACGGCTAGCGATCAACAGCTAGTCTATTTTTGGGGTCATAAAGTTAACTCTATTAGGAGAAGTATCATCATATATAATTATAATTTCATATTTAAAAGAGATACACAATAATATTAAAAATCAGAAAACAAATCTATATGTATCTAGAGCAGATCTGTCCCTTGACATTATCTCCCTGACTCTGCATCTTTCTCTTTTCTCGATTCTTTATCGAGGGAATCATGGATGTAGAAACAACATTTTTAGAGGGTTCAAATCGACTCATCGTTGTTGTGTCGAAAATTCCAAGGGTCGCCAGAATCCAAGGAGGGAGAAAGAGTGAGCTTTATGTGGATTTGTGATCGTTAGAGAATCTCTGACGAAGACCACAAAGAGTCTAATGGGCTTGGTGAAAGTTATCATAGATTTGTGATCGTTGTCAGGAATCAATTGAGAGCAAGGATGGATCCAAAATTTTGCCTTAGTGGGGGTTTAAGTTTTTAAAGAGAATATTTTTTATAAACAAACCTAAGTAGTGGGTGTTATTATTTAATTTCAGTAGGGATAAAATGAATTTAATAGATCAAATATATTTACATTGCAATTTCTAAAACTCGAGCGGGGCTATAGCCCCCAACAAGTCCCCACTTGGATCCGCCAGTAACTGAGAGACGTTAGTTTGGTGTTTTCTAATCCGTTGCTATCTCTGGATATGCCTCTCTTTGGATTTTCTTTTTTCGCTTGATCCAGCAACGTTGTATGTCAGTTTTATGCGGCGGTAATGGGGTGAAAATGGTTGGTTTATTCGTGTTCATATTTTTTTATACCACTTTTCCCTTCAATAAATGGTAAAAGACACTTTCACCCTCTTTAGCTTGATTGAATGATACTTTCACCCCTTTTTGTTTGGAAAGTGACACTTTCACCACCCCTTGATGCTATTTATGTTCTTCCATATAGCCCAAATCAGAAGTATCCACTTTTCTCTAATTCTCACGAGATCGGGACGATATAATCGCAACAATCCATTCATCAACAGATGGCAGGTAATTTCTTTTGGGAATCACACCCAAATTCTTTTTCCCAAATATTTTTTTGCAAAGTTACGCTGCATAAATAAATGAGTTTCTGATTCATCCTCGCTTTGACAGAAATGACTCACATTTGGAACTATCACACCTCTGCGTCGCAAATTGGTAGGAACAGGAAGAGCGTTTTGGCCGGCCACTCCAAACCGGATACATTATCTTCTTTGAAACTTTTAAATTCCAAAGCTTCTAAAGCTAACACTTCAGAGGTAAGTTATTCGACGTCTCAACATCAGTTTTCTTCATATCTGTAAGCAGTTTGTAGCTGAGGCTACCGTATAGCTCCCCTTTTCCCTATAAAACCATGCTAATCTATCGATGTCACAATACCCGTCCCAGAAATGGTGTTCTGGTCAGGGGCGGAGCCATGTAGGGGCACGTGCCCCCCCCCCCCCCCAACTTTTCAAGAAACACTAGCGTACCCCTATTTTATTAGCTATTTTTTTAGTTGTGTTGTTCTGAATATATAAGTGCCCCACTCCATATAAACACAATTTGTATTGTGGTCCAGCGATTAGGAGTTTGTATTGTGAATATTGTTACTTGAGTTCAGGGGCGGAGCCATGTAGGGGCACGTTCCCCCCCCCCCCCCCCCAACTTTCAAAGAAACACTAGCGTACCCCTATTTTATTAGCACTTTCTTAGTTGTGCTGTTCTGAATATATAAGTGCCCCACTCCAAATAAACACAATTTGTATTGTGGTCCAGCGATTAGGAGTTTGTATTGTGAATATTGTTACTTGAGTTCAAATTTTGACAGTGGTAGAGTATTTTTTTGGACAAAAAAAAGAAGTGCCACCTATTTAATATCAACAATTGCCCCTCTAATTGTTCATAAATACGTAAAAAGACTATGGTATTTATTACACTAGCCTATTTTTTATTCATTAAAAATCTATACCCTTTCCTCACAAAAAAAATGTGCCCTCTCCACCCAAATCCTGGCTCCGACATTGGTTCTGGTGACAACAAAATTGAAAGACCAAACAAATATTAACTAGCATAGCTATTCTGCATTGATATCCGCTTTGTAAGATTAAACTCCCTTAACGAAAAATCTCAAACAAATATTCACTAGCACAACTATTCATTTCCAACAATTATAATTTAAAAAGTGTTAAAGACATTTTCCACCATCCATTTCGGGGAAAGTACATTTTACCCCCTGATTTATGGAGAAAACACCTTTTGCACCCCTGTCAGAGTTAAAGGGTGGACATATACCACCCTTATGTTACAATCCGTTAGTGGAAGGGTGCAAACTGACTTTTTGTGATCATTTTACCCTTCCAAATTGTGGACAAATAACACCATTTTTTTTAATATAATGTTCATCATCTTCTTGGTGTTCTTGAACACCACCTCCACCACCACCATCGACACCGACACCAACAACAACCTGAATATCAACCACATACCAATTCAACACCACCACCAACACCACCACCACCAACACCAACAAAGTTCCCTCGCAATGTTTGGACCCAATCGTCGCGCTAAACCATAATTGCTTATGTTCTTGGAGTTCTTCACCACCACCACCACCACCGCCGCCACTACCACTAAATCACCACCACCAACACATAAGAAACAAAACAAACCAACCACAACAAACAAACAAACAAACAAACAAACAAACAAACAAACAAACAACAACAGAGACAAATCTGGACCACCACAAGCTTGAGATTTCCAGAATCTGAATTGTTCATAATAGCACAAATTCTGAGAAACATTCAAGACTCTGTTTTTTTTTCTTTTTTCTAAATTCACGGCTCTGGTTCACTCTCCAAATCCACCTGCAACATCTTGTTTAAATCGAACAACTAATGGCCTAATTCCACCACCACCTTACCCTCACAAAACCCCTCCCGAAGCGAACCGACCACCTCGCTGCCAAAATTAGTCCACGACACCCCCCTCCCCTTGCAATACAAAACCCTCGCCAACGTCCTGCACTTTAATTCGAATAATTCTAAACCAGAAACCGACTTAAACAGCAATCAGGAGTAGAAGAATCAACTGAATTGACACCAATCGACGTCGGAGAAGACGGTGGGAAGAGATTGATAGGAACCCTAACCTCATGCACAACATTCATTTGGAATGTGAAGGAGACCACAGGTATCGATCACCACCATAGGAAGCGACTACCACACAGAGAGAGAGAGAAAGAGAGAGAGGAGAAGATCGGCAGGAGAAGAAGAAGACGTCGGAGCTGGATCGATTGAGATGGTGGTGGAGAAGAGAGGGGTTCGCGATGTGAAGACTCGAGCCCTCCATGACCGTCATAGACCCCGACATAGGTGGCCGGCCGCGAGGTGAAGATGGTGGTTGTGGATCCTGGGCTTTTTTCTATTCGTCGGACGGAGAGGGAGTTCGATTCGTTTTGAACCGCGAACTGATGGTGAGAGAGATGAGTCGGTATTGGTGGTGGTTCCGTAGAGATGAAGGGGCGGAAAAGAAGAGAGAGAGAGAGAGAGAGAGAGAGAGAGAGAGAAAAGAGATAAGATTAGGTTTTGAAATGGGGAGGAGAAGAAAGGAAAGGGTATTTATAGTTGGGTAATTTCTCAGCATGTCAGGGGTATGTTTGTCTTTTCACCCCTCCGTTAGTCCACTGTTAGTTTTTAACTCTGACAGGGGTGCAAAATGTTTTTTCTCCATAAATCAGGGGCAAAATGTATTTTCCCCATAAATGGATGGTGGAAAATGTCTTTTACAAGGATAAATAAAAGCACTTAAAATAGAACTGACTTCTTTTTACCTTATCGGAGACAGTCATGAAAGTGGGGAGACAGTCAAATGATTCCACATCAGGCAATGAAGACTCAGCAGCCGCTTTTTCAAGAATAGCTTCATGGTCTGAACTTGCCGTAGCAGGAGTTTCTGGAACTGTCGCTTCCACTTCTTTTTGAGAGGAGGAACCACCATCAGCATTAAGGTCAGTGGCGTGACACTTTAAAACTGAATTCTGGGCAATATCAACAAAGGCGGCATCGATTCTAGAGATCTTTGGTTCATTTTTATCGCAAGATGGAGATTCGCTACTCTTCTGAACAATGGTGTCAGCAACCAATTCTTTGGAATATCGAAGACTTCTCAGAAATCTCTTCTTAACAGGTAATGAAGACTCATGAACGTTATTTTGAGGAATAGCTTGACTGTCCAAATTAGCTTCAGGAGAATCTGGAATAGTCACTACTTCCAGCTCCTTGGGAGAGGTGGGAACGCCGTTGTCTTTCTCATTAGGCTCCGCAGTCTCACATTCTGAAATGGAAACTAAATCATTCCTAGTCATTCTTGATTTATCATCATCAGTGGAAGGACATTTGTTACTCTTCTCAGCAATAGGCAATTCCTCAGAGCAGCTTCTAATATTATCCTTCTCGTGAAGGGCCATTTGATTTTCACAACTCTGCCTTTCCAGAAATCTCTCATGACCGACCTGGCATTGATGCTTTCCACCTTCAAGGAAAAAATCGTTTCCAACAAGTGAACTAGGACTATATATCAAGGTCGTTCTCTTGTGAAAGGTCATCATATGCTTATACAATTCGTCAATTTCACCGAAAGTTATTTTACACTGGTAACACTCGATTGCATCCTTCACTTCAACCTCTGGAAGATTTTCAATTTCCTCTAAGGTGAGTTCCTTTGGATGACCAGAGGGTGTAGTTGCATCCGGTGGCAGGCGAGGCGACACTATATCAGGTGTGCTGTTTGGTGCATTGTGATCAGCCTCAACATGACATGCAGACTGTTAACAAACACTATTACTGTAATGCCCTGAGACCCAGTAACAGTGTTTGTTAACAGTATGCGGGTCATGTTGAGGCTGATCACAATGCACCAAACAGCACACCTGATACAGTGTCACCTCGCCTGCCACCGGATGCAACTACACCCTCTGGTCATCCAAAGGAACTCACCTTAGAGGTAATTGAAAATCTTCCAGAGGTTGAAGTGAAGGATGGAATCGAGTGTTACCAGTGTAAAATAACTTTCGGTGAAATTGACGAATTGTATAAGCATCTGATGACCTTTCACAAGAGAACGACCAGAATGTATAGTCCTGGTTCACTTGTTGGAAAATCTTTATTTTCTCGAAGGTGGAAAGCATCAATGCCAGGTCGGTCATGAGAGATTTCTGGAAAGGCAGATTTGTGAAAATCAAATGGCCCTTCACGAGAAGGATAATATTAGAAGCTGCTCTGAGGAATTGCCTATTGCTGAGAAGAGTAACAAATGTCCTTCTACTGATGATGATAAATCAAGAATGACTAGGAATGATCTAGTTTCCATTTCAGAATGAGAGACTGCGGAGCCTAATGAGAAAGACAACGGCGTTCCCACCTCTCCCAAGGAGATGGAAGTAGTGACTATTCCAGATTCTCCTGAAGCTAATTTGGACAGTCAAGCTATTCCTCAAAATAAGGTTTCTGAGTCTTCATTACCTGTTAAGAAGAGATTTGTGAGAAGTCTTCGATATTCCAAAGAATTGGTTGCTGACACCATTGTTCAGAAGAGTAGCGCATCTCCATCTTGCCATAAAAAGGAACCAAAGGTCTCTATAATCGATGTCGCCTTCGTTGATATTGCCCAGAGTTCCGATTTAAAATGTCACGCCACTGACCTTAATGCTGATGGTGGTTCCTCCTCTCAAAAATAAGTGGAAGCGACTGTTTCAGAAACTCCTGTTGCGGCAACTTCAGACCATGAAGCTTTTCTTGGAAAAGCGGCTGCTGAGTCTTCATTGCCTGATGTGGAATCATTTGACTGTCTCCCCACTTTCACGACTGTCTCCGATAAGGTAAAAAGAAGTCAGTTCTATTTTAAGTGCTTTTATTTCGTCCTTGTTATGGGATCCTATGATTGTCAGTTTTTAATTTCCGAGTCATTTATAAAATTATTTTTTTTTAATTTGATTAGATTATTAAATGTAAATTAATAACTATATTTTTGTGGGTAAACATTATTAAAGAAAATATACATTTGGGTTAATAAATAAGTTAAAATGAATATTTTCTTGAGAAAAATAAAAGGAGCTAGAAATATATATAGGATGTATAATTTTTGAGATTGTATTAAGTTAGAAGCTCCGATTTGTAGGTGACGCTTTCGTAGACGAGACGACATCTAGGATGTGCTTTGGATTTCGGTAAGTTAATATGCCTAGCCTCGCGTGCCTTTCATTCTTTCGCGTATCGCGTGTGTTATTTGTGAAATACCACCGTACTTGATTTATTTGAGTTGTTTATTTGTTTTGAAATACTCCTCTTTGAAGTCTTGCATGAATTTGGTATTCAAATCTAAATAACGAATCCGAAAGAAGAACACCTAATATCTTATTAAGAAATAACTTGAAACTGTGATGTCCCAAGACGGACCTCGTCATTGGGTTGGAAGTACGAAACTTGAAATTGTTGCCTCGGATACCAAAAGTAGCACACCGCTCACTTATTGGTCATATCTGAATATCTCTCTCAATCGTACATCGATTATTATACCGGCTTTGGTTTGGAGCTCCTTACTCGATTCTGCATCTTGAATGAAAATTCGTAATTATGTAAAGTGGAAAGCCGTTGTGCGTGGGTTTGTGCCATATCCCTGATACGACACATTTCTGACATACTGGCTTGGTTACGAGATTATGAGATTATGAGGCTCTGACCTCCTTTTGATTATGTTATGGTTATGAGGCGCTGTGATGCGAACCTCTTGTAATTGAGTTATGATTATGTGGGTGCTTTTGCACATATGAGAAAGAGGTTGTGGACTGGATATGGTCACGCCCCGTATCAACTAGTTACTAAAATGAACTTCTGGACTCGATTATCGATTTTATTATCTTGAGATTAAAGTAATATTGAGAATTTTTATTTACATTGATTTCCCGAGATGGACCACATCTTTGGGCTGGAATACGAAATCTGAGACCGTTACGGAGTTTGACACATCAAATCAACGTGAAAACTTTTCCCGCGAATATTTGATATTTATTACTCAGCGAATATGTTATTCTTTTCACATGCCTCATAATCTGTTTACGTGCTATGGGTGTTAGCTTACTTAGCCGTTTGCTGATCATTTTCTGTAAAAAACTGCGTCGGCTTTTGCTATTTTAAAACCGCATGTTGGCTATCGAGGTGGGGGAAACGTTCACGACACAGCAGGATAGAGAAGCTTGATGCTTAGATCATCGGTCACATAGTAATTTGTTTCATATAACTGAAATTGTATTCTTGACTTTTCAAATGTCATTGTCTGTATTGAAATTGTAATAAGCTATGTTTTGGAATGTTATCAATGGTTGTACTAGCTATGAACCGACGATCCTTATCCGTTCCCAATGAGGCTCATCACCTCGAGCGGAGACATCTCTTCCGAACGTGGGGCCCGGACGGCCTTGCGATTTGGGAGGTTGTTGCACCCGTTCTCCCCCATCTCCCCCTAAATTTGAATATCACCAACATGTTCACCAACATGTTTGGCCATTACACTAACAACCTGCTTCCAGGTTCTGCAATTTATGGGATTTGATTCATTTCTACTAATTTTGTTATCATTATTTTTTATTTTAGTAATGCAGTTTGTCTCTGAGACATTGCCCAGCACCCGTCTCCCCCTCCTCTCCCTCCCACCCTGATTCCTTTGGTGACTACCTGCATCCAGGAAAGGGATCGGACCTTGGGGTTGTGGGATGCTCTCTATCAGAGTTCCATATCAGGGTTGTAATTTTCCGGAACTATACTTCCAGGGTCCGTCGCATTTGCCGTCTCATCGAATCTCAAGAGGCAAACTCGGAAGACCACAAGCGGAGCCATGGTCGACTTATGTTTGATGGCGGCGAGCTACTTACTAAAATTTCAGCTTCAATAAGGTTCTGGAGCAAATGAGCTTCCTCCCTTATATACAAGTCCCCTCTCCATGGAAGGATCTAGATTATCTACGATCCAACGACTAGGATTGAAGGGCTAGAACCTTCCGCCATCATCTAGCCTAAGATATTCCCTATACAAGGATCTAGATCCTCCTAAACACTTTGGCTGCATTACAATGATGGAAGCTCCTAGAAAAGAGTCTACAAAAGTGGGCTAAAGTGGGCTAGGTTAGTCCTAGGTCCAAATATTAAGTTACCCAAGTGGGCTAGTATGTCATGGGCTGGACCATAAGACATAAACCAATGAAGTTTATATTTTGTGTAATTTTCCTTTTTGCGTCAGTAAGATTTTCAATTGCGGTGGTTTGGATACTTAGTGGGTTGGTTACAGTGCCAACATGTAGTAGCAATATCCTGTGATACATAGTAGTAGTATTTACCAAAGTGGTAGAGAGTATTTTTATTCTTTGTTATTTTGTACTCAGTTACAGAGGCTTGTGATATTATATATGTGATATTATATATAAAAGCGTTTCTTCTTTCAGCACTTTTCAGTAATGTTTTGATGATAACCCTTCAAAGCCTAACCTTACCACGTGTTTCTCTCTCCCCCTGTTCCGCTCATTAATCTATCTATCTATCTATTTATCGAGAAATTTTTAGTTGCTCTAAGAGCACCACATCAGCATGACATGTGGTGCTCTACACCATTCAGTAATTGAAACCTATACCCACTAGGTTTAACCACTACCCCTATAGGTTATAGAAAAAAAAATAGATTCCTACATGGCTATTTTCTCTCTCCCACTCACCCCACTTCTAGTGTAGATGTCAACATGTGAGTGGAATAGAGCACCACGTGTGATTTTCTCTATGAGCACCTAAGAATTGCTCCTATTTATCTCTCTCTCTCTCTCTCTCTCTCTCTCTCTCTCTCTCTCTCTCTCTCAGTGTCTGTCCACTTCTCGGCATCAGCCAATCGTCCACCATTTCTCCACCATCGACGACCGATTTGCTGCCTCACAACCGCTACGATGGTCGCGGAAACACCCACCAAGAAGCGAACCCCCCGACGGGACGAAGACGGAATCCCTCGATCGAATCGACATGAGCACGGTGTCCAAATCGAAGCACTACGCCATCTCTCTCTGTTCCTCCTCTACATTCGACCTCCTCCCCACCAACGGCGTCGTCATACCCGAAATTGACCGCACAATCTTCAACAAGAGTGCGGTGACCTGACGACCCAGCTACGGCCGAGGGAAAATCTATGATCAATCAGTTCAAAAGGCTCATTAGCGAGGCAGAATTGAAAAACCCACCGGCCGATCAGCCACAACCGCCATCGTCTACGACGACCCAAGTTGGGAATTTTAGTGGGTAGCATCAGATTTTGTGGAAATAGGAATTGTGGGTTTATCGGGGGAGATGAAGATGAAGAGATAAAGTAGAAAGAGTCGCGACACTCTCGTTGAAGACTGTGCAGTCAATTTTGGGAATAACAACGTTGTTGGTGGGGCGGAGGAGGAACATAGAGAAATGGCAGAGCTCCGACTAAGTCATCTTGCACATGTCAATTCGATCAGTATCCATCCCGTTGGGTTTTGGCTTCTTGGTGGGTGTCGCAACCATTGTAGAAGTTGTGCGGCGGTGAAACGGTCGTCGGCGGTGGAGAAAGGGTTGACTATTGGCTTACTCCGAGCGATGGAGAGACACTTGGAGCAAGAGAGAAGCGATATAGAGATTAATGAGCATAATGGGGGAAAGAGAAACAGATGGAGTTGCAGAAGCCATGTGTCTGTCCGAGAATGAAATGTGAGCTCGTTTGTTTTTCTTAATGAAATCTGACGTGGAAAACTACCTATTAGGGCCGGTACAATTAAGTGTTGTTTGGATAAGAATCACCTACTCCCCTTACATTCAAAACCATTTTATTACCATCTTTAATTGATAATAGTAAATAGTAATTGCTAGCAATCAACAAGGGTAAAGGACACTTTCGCCCCCTTGATTTGATAAAAAGACACTTTCACCCTTTTTAGGAGATGACACTTTTACACATTCTTTGTGCTAAAACTTCATGACACTTACACTCATTGATGGTGTGATATCATACTCCAAGAGACCGAATTAGTCTCTGAAGCTACAATAGTGACGAACCACCGCCCAGGCTAATAACGTCACAGTTAGGGAGTGTAAGTGTAAAACTCCGTAATTTTGGGGGTATTTTTAGTAGTTTAGTGAATATTTTGGACCATTATTTGGAGTTATAGAAGTTCCTTTCTCTTTATCAATAGTTTCTTTTATGATAGTTATTTATATATATATTTAATATATACTTATATTAGTAATATACCTCTTTTAAATAAGTGCCCATTGTTTTATACATAAAGGTTCAAATTTTGGTTGTTAGTTAGTTATTGAAATTGTTGCGTGTTGTATAAAAATCTTTTTGCGTGCCAAAATGTGTCTTTTAACTAACTTTTACGTAGCGAATCACCGCGTTAAGTGGTACACCCGCCACACCATAACCATCCACCATCTTCATTCCATTTTATTTGACGGAGGATTTTGCTCCCCCATTTTCGGTGGAACCCACCAACGGCAAGGTCAGAAATTGACTTTCTCCTATCCCAATTTTCGTCCCGTTTCGTTCCAAACGAGTCAAAGACCAATCTTGTCATAAATTTTGCCAAATTGACATTTCCAAATTGGACCCGGAAATATCTCTTGTCCAATTTTCGGTCGGGTTCACCCAAATCAATCTCAGCTCTGTTCCTCTCTCTCGCTCTCTCTCGCGCCCTCTGTCTCTCTCTCTCTGCATGGTGGTGCCGAGCAAAAACCCAGCCGGAGCTAGGTCCGACTGAGCCCGAACCCAGCGTCGCCTCTGCTCGCCGTGCAGCACCACTCTATCTTTCTCTCTCTCCCTCTTCCGACGCCCCTCTTCACTTTGTTTCCCCCTTTGTTCTATAAACACCAAGCTCCCATTTTCTATTGCTCAATTTTTGTTCATGAATCCAGTTTCTCCTTAGTCTGTGTTGTTAGATCTTAGAATGCATGGGTGTGAATGTTAGTGATGATGCAGTGAGTTTTGTTTGGGGAAGAAGGTGAAGTGAAGGATGTTATAACTTGTGGGGGTACCTTCTGTATGATCCGAAACTTGTGGGATAACTTTTGTAGGATCTGAAACTATTAGGGGTTTGTTTACATGTTGATAAATCTGTGGGGGTTATTGTGTACTTGCAGAAACTTTGGTGTGGTTAATTGTCTTTTACAAAATATGTTTACATCATATGAGAACTAAAGTGATTTTTTTTTTCTATAACATAATGTAAGCTAGTTTTGAGTTTACAATTGACGTTTATCTCATGCAATAACTATTGACATTACAATTTTGAGTTTATCTCTTGCAAATGTTCTTTTGAAAAATATGTGCTTTTCCCAAATCAATAGTTACTAGGATGGTCTTGTGGAATATTAATCAACGCTAAATGAAATGGGGCGATGTATAGAGGATGTGTGCGAAGGCTACGACCAGAGGCGTACATGAGACGACCTTCCTTGAGTTTCATACTCTACCATATATGGGTTTTCCTTTATAAGAAGCTATAGAGTACTACCTATGCATGTGTGGGTCACAACTGTATAGGGGTGTCGACACTTAAGGTCCTTTAGCTATGTGATGGGCGGGTTAGTGTCGGGCTACCTACAAACGCTCTAGGTGAATGGGATGGACTGTGATATCCCAAGAGGTACATGTGTGATGTTGCATCGTGATCTCTCTGTGGGCATTCGTTACCCGCTGGGCTAACTCATAAATGAAAATGTGGACTCTCTTCAGTTATATCTATTCTATTCTTTTAGCTAAAACTCTGTTTTTACATATTGTGGTATATGCTTACTCAGTCTTTATTGATAACTATTTTTCTGCGTCGACTTTTGCTATTTTAAAAGCGCAGGTCAAGAATAAAGTGGGGGATAACGCACACGTGAATCGAAAGCTAGGATCATGATGTGAATCATTTAGTTAATTGTGCAAGTTTTCTTTTATTTCAAACAATGTTATTTATTTCAAACAGTGTTCGAGGTTGTTTCTCCTTTTGTTTCTTAATAAAGTACTTGGATTATCGTTTGGTTGCACTAGCAAGTAACCATAGGTTCCAGGGTTGTTTTAGTAAGTACCCTAAAAATTTACAAACATAAAGGTTAAAAGTATCATTCCCAAACTGAAAGGGGGTGAAAGTGTCTTTACATCAAAATTGAGGCGATGACTTTTACACGAATCCGTGAAAATTAATTTTGGGTTTAAGATTTTAAAGGTACGACTTTTTTTGTTAATTAACGATTACTGGAGGGAAATGTGGTTCAAAAAAAATATGAACGCGAAGAAAAAAATCATCTTGAGCACCACAACATCACCGTTACTACAACTCTCAACTCATAATCTGGCTACATATATAACTATCGAATCAAGAGAGAGAGATGTTGGAATTGTGCCCTAGAGGCAATCAATTAATTGTGACATTTATGGATTTACGATTCATTATGTTATCGATATGGAGATATGTTAACATGAATGAAGTCCTTAGAATATAATTTTTATATTCTTAAATATCCCTAGTCAATTATAATGATAAATGGGACAATCATCTATAGACTAGTATGGGGTTGGATTGATATGGAGATATCATGATCCAACACATGGGTATGCATTAGGAGTAATGGCATACTGGATTGACCCATCTCCGAGAAGGCTACATACACGTTATGTAAAGTCACAAGCGCTTCTCGCGGTGCAACGGTATTGTCATCCTTAGACTTGAGGTCGCTAGATATTCTAGTTGTGGATTATTGTGATCTTGGTAGCGTTAAACGCTACACCGTAACTGGGTAGTTATAAAGGCGTGTACTGGATACAATAAGAAGCAAGCTTAGAGATCGTAGTGGATGTGGAGAGGATTTGCCCCTCCCACATAACGGGAGCAAATATCCTAGGCCACTCGAGGGATAGTGCTTATAGAATGTCTGGCCAGACTCAAATAAATCAATATATGGGATATTGATGTTATTTGCACGAATAAGGCTATTCCCATGGATCGAGAAACTATGGATTGGATATACGAGTGTGACTTGTATGTCTCGTGTCCAATCCGGATATGGAGGCAAAGGGATAAGACAATTACTTGTACAAAGGTTGTCTAGATGACTATTCTATTAGTTGGCTAGAATGGATGTTTTGCTAGAAACCGCTCCATATTAGCAAATAGTTGCTACCAACTAGATAGAACCTATGGGGTCACACGCTATATAGAGTTGTACTAGATTTGGGAATTAATTAATTGGATTAATTAATTAGAAGGATCACTTTGCAAACCCTTGCAAACTTAGTAGGGACTAATTTGCAAGGAAGGGACTAAATTGAATTCTAGTTGGACTAGAATAAGTCCTTTAGGTAGTTAACAAGGAGTTGTTGGACTATATAAAGGACCCTCCTTCCTTCCTTCCTCATAACTTATGCTCATTAGTGAACATAACAAGAGTGGGAGAGAACAAAGGAGAGAGAGCAAGCAACAAGGAGGCCGAACCCGACCCCTTGCCGCCGCCCTCACCCCGTCGGCCAAAAAGAGGGCCGAAGCCCCTCTTTTGTCTCGTTTTGCGTGATTCCTTCACCCTCCTCTTATTCCGGGCTAGCACCAAGGAGTTTGGGAGATCTAGGATCAACTCTAGGCGTGGATCAACTATAGAGAACGTGACACTATTCGCGTTTGAAGTCATCAAGGAGAACCCAAAGGTGTGTTTATGATTTCTTACCTTCACTATCGTTATGCATCTAGACTTGTGATCCTTGGAGGGTTTTTCATGGCTTTTATTTGATTATGCTTCCGTTTGCGCGTTCCATGAATCAAAACCCTACAGTGGTATCAGAGCCACAGGTCATAGAGCATAAACGTAGTTTATGTGTTACATTCTTGTTGTTTTACACCTTAATTTGATTGTTTATCGCGTAAAACAAGACAAATCAAGCATGGGATGCAATTTGTCAAGAACTACTCATAACAAGACCCAATTCTTGTATTGGATGCATGAATTGGTGAGTTTGAGAAATTTTAGGATCTTAGATCTAGGGTTTGGGCATCCTTGGGGAAGAAGGAGTTCTCCCAAAACAAGGAAACAACCAAACTTGGGCTCCAAGCAAAGGGAGTTGTTTTGGAAACAACCCCAAGAGGAGGTTCGGCCCCCTAGGGGACCGCCCCCTTGCTTGCCGCCCAAGCTTGGCCGCCCTAAGGGGCCGGGCGGCCCTAACCCGCCGGCCTAGCTTGCGGGTTTTGGGTCGGGCCGGCCCTAGGGCCTTGTGGTTCACTTTAATGGGCCCGGGCAATTGGATTGTTGGGCCCATGGACCGTTTTAACCCTAGAGATCCTAAAATCAATTAAAATTGACCAAGCGTGTTAAAATTGGATTTTAACTGTTTATGTGCAAATCGCATGGTGATTGGATATGGCCTTAGGATGTGGTTTGATGTGGATGTTTAATTTTGTGGTTTGGTTTTACGGCCTGCGAGCTGATCAATTAATTGTAATAATTAATTAGGGTTTTATGGCCTGCGTGCCATTTTTTTTCTCAACTTGTGAGATTTATTTTATTTAGTATAGATATTAGCTAGTGCTAGATAAATTAGATTGTTAGCCAAGAATGGAGAAAAGAAGCCCAAAGCCAAAGGAGCCACAAAAGATGGAGCATGGAGCATGGAGCATTCCACATGACTATGAAGGATGGACCAAAAGATCAAGACGCATGGAGATGTGTTTGCTTAGGGTTCATAGATAATTCCATTGGCTTGGAATTATCTTAGTCTAGAAAAGGCCATATCCACATCACGTTTAATTTCTGTTTTGTGGTTGTTTATTTATTGTCTTATTATTTGTGTGGTTGGTGTATGGATGATGCATGCAATTAGGATAATAAGATAATTAGACAACCCGGATCTATTATTTGGAGTTGTGCCCAAACTCAAATAGATAGATTAGTTGATATTGATCAACAAAATAATTAAAATTGAATTTAAAATCCCTCAAATTTTAAATATTGTGTTCTTGCCTTCTCGTTATTTAAACACTCATTATCATCATTATTTATCAAGATCGTGCGTGCCAAAGCATGGCGACTTGGTTCATAATGATGGAATGCGATGGCACGTAACAATGTGCAATTGTTTAGATAAGAGGTTGAACACAACTAGGCTATTAATTTGATTAAGAAACCTAGAGGCAATCAATTGGGATTATCCATATGGATGGATAAATAAGGAGTTATTTGCCCGATTGAACCAAGAGTTGCATATGGGATGCAATTGGAATTGTTCCTACCTAAAAGTAGTCAAATTATGGGTGACTTGCCAAAGCAAGCTCATAAGGAGATGAAAAGATGGATCTTGGCCCACTAGAAAATATAAGGATATTTTCCGCATTAATATCTTGAGGGTTATTAATCCGTAGAAAAATAGTGGGAGCTATATTTAATAAACTAGCCATTATTAAATATAGTCAAAAATTCACAAATACTAAAACTTGCGTATTTTCCTTTTTGTAGAATACCAAATGGCAAACAACTCATCTAGTTCACAACATTCCCTACGATCTGTCCTTGAGAAGGACAAGCTCTTTGGAACCAACTTTCTTGATTGGTACATAAACTTGAAAATTGTTCTCAAGCAAGAGAAGAAGATCGACATGGATGGTAATGTGATTACCTATAAGGGCCGATTGGTGGCTAAAGGATTCAGACAAATTCATGGTATTGACTATGATGAAACCTTTTCACCAGTCGCTATGACCAAATCCATCCGAATCCTACTTGCAATTGCAGCATACTACGACTATGAGATTTGGCAGATGGATGTCAAAACAGCATTCCTTTATGGGAATCTCCTCGAGGACGTGTATATGATACAGCCGGAGGGTTTTGAGGATCCAAAGCAAGCCAACAAAGTCTGTAAGCTACAACGATCCATTTATGGATTGAATCAAGCTTCTAGGAGTTGGACTCTTCAAATTGATGATGTAATCAAAGGAGTTTGGTTCCATCAAAAATTGAAGATGAGACCTGTGTTTACAAGAAGGTTAGTGGGAGCACAGTTATGTTTCTGGTCTTGTATGTGGAGACATACTTAATCATTGGGAATGTTGCCCCTACTTGGCAGTCTTACGTAGATTGACTTGGGAGTTGACTTTCTAATGGTAGACTTAAGCGAAGCAACTAGTGAAGATCTATTGAGGTAGATCAAGATGGTTGTATAGCTTAGGTCATAGTACACAAATTGACAAAGGTGTTGAAATGGTTCAACGAGAAAAGAATATTGATTCTTACCTATGTCACATGGAATTAGTCTTTGGAAAGGCTAATTGTCTTTCCAATTAGATTGGGAATGGACCGTATGAATTAGATTCACGAGATACGCCATGAGATGTACTAGGCCAGACGTGTCATATGGTATGACACAAAGATACCAGTCAAATCCGGGTGAGAGTCACTGGATAAATTATTAAGATTATCCTTTAGTACTTGAGAAGCACTAAGGATGAATTTTTGATAAATAGATAAAATGAAGAGTTTGCTGTAAGGGGTTACAGTGATGCGAACTTCAAATCTGACAAAGAAGATTTCAGATTATAAGTCGAGTTTTAAGTTTTGCCCTAGTGGGAGCGACTGTGAGCTGGAAAGGTTCCAGGCAAGATTCAGTCACTGATTCTAACATAGAGGACTGAGTAAATTAACGCATAAGATGCACTTACTCAGAATATTCAATCTCAATCAAAATTGTTGATGGAGGAGATGTGAATATTTGCAAAGGTACCAACAGAGTCTCGTCCCTACGCAGCGGAAGCGTGGAGGGCCTCGCTAGATCAATAGGCATATGATGCAGGAGATTGACTCTAGTGCAAGTGGGAGACTGTTGGAATTGTGCCCTAGAGGCAATCAATTAATTGTGACATTTATGGATTTACGATTCATTATGTTATCGATATGGAGATATGTTAACATGAATGAAGTCCTTAGAATATAATTGTTATATTCTTAAATATCCCTAGTCAATTATAATGATTAATGGGACAATCATCTATAGACTAGTATGGGGTTGGATTGATATGGAGATATCATGATCCAACACATGGGTATGCATTAGGAGTAATGGCATACTGGATTGACCCATCTCCAAGAAGGCTACATACACGTTATGTAAAGTCACAAGCGCTTCTCGCGGTGCAACGGTATTGTCATCCTTAGAGTTGAGGTCGCTAGATATTCTAGTTGTGGATTATTGTGATCTTGGTAGCGTTAAACGCTACACCGTAACTGGGTAGTTATAAAGGCGTGTACTGGATACAATAAGAAGCAAGCTTAGAGATCGTAGTGGACGTAGAGAGGATTTGCCCCTCCCACATAACGGGATCAAATATCCTAGGCCACTCGAGGGATAGTGCTTATAGAATGTCTGGCCAGACTCAAATAAATCAATATATGGGATATTGATGTTATTTGCACAAATAAGGCTATTCCCATGGATCGAGAAACTATGGATTGGATATACGAGTGTGACTTGTATGTCTCGTGTCCAATCCGGATATGGAGGCAAAGGGATGAGACAATTACTTGTACAAAGGTTGTCTAGATGACTATTCTATTAGTTGGCTAGAATGGATGTTTTGCTAGAAACCGCTCCATATTAGCAAATAGTTGCTACCAACTAGATAGAACCTATGGGGTCACACGCTATATAGAGTTGTACTAGATTTGGGAATTAATTAATTGGATTAATTAATTAATTAGAAGGATCACTTTACAAACCCTTGCAAACTTAGTAGGGACTAATTTGCAAGGAATGGACTAAATTGAATTCTACGTTTTTCTTTCGTTGTAACGTATTTTCTCTTTCTCTACATCTAGATTCGTAGTAACATTTTTGCGGTTAAATGACACAAATGTCCTTAAAAAAAGTACCTCAAAATATTAGTTTAGTAGACTCGTAATTATGTGTGCAAACAAGAGATAGAAATATCAGGAAGTAGGTGATTATTATTCCCAAACAACACTTAGTAACGGTCCTAATAGGTACCAGTCCGTCCCACCTCTTTCTTCTCATCTGACTTTTTTGACTCGTATCTGAGTCACTTTGACCGGGCGATTTGAATAGCAAAATAATACGATTTTTTGATAATTTTTTCACCATATTATAGAGCGACTTTTACTCTACAATACAATGAAAAAATTATCAAAAAATTACATCGGTTTGCTATTCAAATGAGCGGGTCAAAGAGACCCGGTGAATAGTGAAAAAAGTTAAATTTGGAAGAAAGAGCTGGGAGTTATTAGTTATTACGCGAGTTAGCTTTCCACGTCGAATTTCATTAAAAAAAAAAACCAAACGAGCCCACATTTTATTCTCAGACAATAGACACGTGGCACCCCAGTAACTCCACCTGTTTCTCTCTCTCCCCCCTTAATCTCTCTCTCTCGCTTCTCTCTCGCTCTCAGTGTCTGTCTCTCCACTTCTCGGAGTCACCCAATAGTCCACCATATCTCCACCGTTACGCCGCCGCACAACCGCCACAATGGTCACATCAACACCCACCAAGAAACCCAACCCCGACGTGCTAAACCCAGAATCCCTCGACCGAATCGACCTGAGCACCATGTCCCAATCAGACCTCTACACACTCTCTCTCTGCTCCTCCTCTGCTTTCGACCTCCGACCCACCAACAACCTCGTAATCCCTGAAATCGACCGCACAATCTTCAAAGAGAGCGCGGCGACTCGCGGCCAGACCCACTTTCGTTGAAGATTATGCGGTCAATTTTGGGTATGACTACATCGTTGGTAGGGTGTAGGTCGAATGCGGAGAAGGAATAGAGAGAAAGGGAATAGAGCTCCTACTGGGTCATGGTACTCATGTCCACTAGATTCAGGGACTCCGTCTTCACCCAATCAGGCGGTGGATTATTGGTGGGCGTCGCCACCATTGAACCGTCTGTGCTAACGGCATAACGCCGTGCACGGTGGAGAAAAGGTGGACTACCGACTGAATCTACTACCGAGAAATGGAGAGACAGATAAGAGAGAAATTTAAGGGCAGAACGAGGAGAAAAACAAGTGGAGTTTGCAGGAGGGCCACATGTCTTTTGTCTGAGAATGGAATGGTTGTATTTGATGAAATCGATGAAATCTAACGTGGAAAGCTTACTCTTGCAGTAACATTACCTATTCTACCTCCGTTTCGTCTGTTTCGTCTGCGTTTGACTTTTTAACCCGTAACTGAGTCACTTTGACTTGGTGATTTGGGTATCAAAACGATGTAATTTTTTAACAATTTTTTCATGGTATTTTAGAATAAAATTTCCTCTATAACACCATGCAAAGATTACCAAATTCTTGATTCGTTTTGCTAATCAAATCACCGGATGAAAGTAACCCAGTGAATAGTGACAAAAAGTGAAGTAGGCTGAAACAGGCGAAACAGAGGTAGTAAGCATTAAGCGTTGTTCGGGGGTAATCGGGGTAATAGTCACCCAATCCCCTCAGTTTCAAAATCATTTTATTACCTTCTTTGAATTATAATTGCTGGAAATTAATAGCTGTGCTAGTTTATACTACATCTATTTCTTCTCTTTCAGCTTACTTCACTTTTAGACACTATGCATTGGGTCACTTTGACCCCGTGATTTGGTTAGCAAACGATACACGAATTTGGTAATCTTTGCATGATTTTGTAGAGTAAACTATGAAAAAATTACAGCGTTTTGTTATCCAAATCACCGAGTCAAAGTGATCCAGTTACGGGTATAAAAGTCAACCCCCATTGAAAGAGAAGAAACAAATGTAGTATTTGTTTGAGATTTTTCGTTAAGGGAGCTTAATCTTACAAAGCGGATATCAATGCTGGAAATTAATAGTTGTGCTAGTTGGTATTTGTTTGGCAACCAATGGTAGAGCCAGAATTTGGGTGAAGGGGGCACATTTTTTTGCTGGTGTAATCAATACCATGGCCTTTTGCGTATTTATGAAAAATTAGAGGGCAATTGTTTATATTAAATAGGTGGCACTTATTTTTCTGTCCAAAAAAAAATCTCTACCACTGCCAAGATTTGAACTCAAGTCACAATATTCACAGTACAAACTCCTAACCGCTGGATCACAATACAAATTTTGTTTATTTTGAGGGGGACACTTATATATTCAAAAAAGCACAACTTAAAAAAACTAATAAAATAGGAGTACGCTAGTGCTTCTTGGAAAGTTGTGGGGGGGGGGGGCACGTGCCCCCGTGCCCTTACATGACTCCGCCCCTGACCAGAACACCATTTCTGGGGACAAGTATTGTGACACTGATAGATTAGCATGGTTTTATACGGAAAAAGGAAGCTATACAGTGGCCTCAAGCTACAAACTGCTTACAGATATGAAGAAAACTGATGTTGAGACGTCGAATAACTTACCTCTGAGGTGTTGGATTTAGAAGCTTTGGAAATCAAAATTCAAAAAAGATAATGTATTCGATTTGGAGTGGCTGGCCAAAACGCTCTTCCTGTTCCTACCAATTTGCGACGCAGAGGTGTGATTGTTCCAAATGAGTATTCTTTCTGTCAAAGCGAGGAAGAATCAGAAACTCATTTATTTATGCAGTGTAACATTGGAAAAAACATTTGGGAAAAAGAATTTGAGCTGCCATCTATTGATGAATCGATTGTTGCAATTATATCGTCCCGATCTCGTTAGAATTGCGAAAAGTGGATAGTTCTGATTTGGGCTATATGGAAGAACATAAACAGCGTCAAGGGGTGTCACGTTCCAAACAAAAAGGGGTGAAAGTGTCATTCAATCAAACAAAAGAGGGTGAAAGTGTCTTTTACCGTTTATTGGAGGGCAAAGTGGTATAACAAAAAATATGAAAACTAATAACCCAGCCATTTTCACCACCATAGCAGCACCATCACTGCCGCATAAAACGGACATACAACGATCAAGTGAGAGAAGAAGATCAAGGGAGAGGCGCATCGAGAGATAGCAACGGATTGAAACCAAGAAAACACCAAACCAACATCTCTCAGGCGGATCCAAGTAGGGACTTGTGGGCCCCCTCGAGTTTTGGAAATTGCAATGTAAACTTATATTTGATTCACTAAATTCATTTTAGCCTCCACTGAAATCAACGTAATAACACCCACTACTTCAGTTTATTTATCAAAATATTTTCTTAAAAAAATTAACCCCCACTGAGGCAAAATCTTGAATTCGTCCATGCTCTCAATGGATTCCTGACAACGATCACGAATCCATGGTAACTTTCACCAGGCGTATTCGAATCTTTGTGGTCTTCGTTAGAGATTCTCTAACGACCAAAAATCCACATAAAGCTCACTCTTTCTCCCTCCCTGAATTCTCACGGCCCTTGGAATCTACGACACGACAACGAAGAGCCTATTTGACCCTCTAAAACACGTTGTTTCTATCTCCATGATTCCCTCGATAAAGAATGCAGGGAAGAAACTAGGTTAAGCTCTGCAGGGGCACAACCCCCCTAGAGTTAGAAAATACACACACAACTCCTAAATGTCTTAATATATACATTGTCATATGCATGTGCCCCCCTAGAGTTGGATGATAGCTTTAACATTGGAAAATTGTAACACGGCCCCCCTTGGAAAAAAAATTCTGTGTCCGTCCCTGAAAGAATGGAGACAAAGAGAAAGATGAAAGGAGATAACGATGAAGGGAAGGATCTGATCTAGATACATATAGTTTCGTTTTCTGTTTCCTAATACTATTTTGTATCTCTTTTTAAATATGAAATTGTAATTATATACGATGATAATTCCCCTAATAGAATTAACTTTTTGATCCCAAAAAATAGACTAGGTGTTGATCGCTAGCCGTTATAAACTTTGGTGGTAGTGAGAAATTTTGAAATTAGGGGTGTGGTGGGTTTCCTTGGTGGGTGGGTTCCAAACGGTGGAGAGGGGAAGAGAAGCAGAAGAGGAAACAATCATGGAAGCCGACGACGGAGAGGATGATCAAGATGATGATGGAGAAGATGAAGGGTGTTTACAGGGAGGGAGAGTATATGTGCAGGGGTGGAGCTAGGATTTATAGAGTACTGGGGCACAATTTTATGTTTTAAATAAACGCGGGGCATTTTTATAATTTTACCAATGACACTTTAGAAAATTTCTGTAAAAATAAGGGTAATAGCATTGTTTCTTAAAATTAGGATGCGGCACATGCACCACTCTAGCTCCGCCCATGTATATGTATGTTTGATTGTGTTTTAAAGTCAAATTTAGGTTTATTTAGAATGTCATAGTTTTACAAATTCTTAATTAATTTAGTGTAATTACATGTTTTATAGGTCAAGAACCCTTTCACAGTCAAGAAAGGGTGTGAAAATATGAATTCCCCAGCCGGTTTAAGACTGATACGGGTCAGTCGTATCATCTAGTTGATTAGTTACTTAATTATTTTGTTTATTTAATTATTTGATATTAGTAAATTACGTTATTTAGTTAATAACGATCGAGCTTCATTTTCAACTGGCTCGTAGGAGTCTAGGGTTAGGTTTCGTTTTATCTATTGAAACAAGTTGTAGTCTTTGGTTATTTTTATCGAATGAATTGATTTTGAGCAGAAATCTTTATTCGTCTCATTAGTTGTTAGAATAGCGTCGTAGGCTACAAGCTACGTGGACAGTTTTTGACGATTTTCACAAAATCGTTAACCCTGATACCTTTACGGTATCAAAGGTATCAAGTTGTGACGATTTTTGTGAGAAATCGACAAACTGCCACGTAGCTTAGCCTACGGCGCTGTTTCAATCAACTAAATTGTGATGAAACGAAGAAATACATTGTTCAATTCATCTGATAAAAAAAACCAAAGACTACACAACGTATAAATAGACTCTTAATCCTAACCTAGATTCTTACGGACCAGTTGACAATGAAGCCCGAACGTTATTTAACTAAATAACATAATTAACTAACTAACTAACTGATATCATGTAATTAAATAAATAAATAATCAAATAACTAATAACTAGATGATACGGGTGACACGTATCAAGGACCCAATTTTTTATAATGTTTTCGGTGGTGCTCTTTGATATTTCTGGTGTTCTGATATTGGTAGTGGTGGTTGTGTTCAAGAATAAATACAGCGAATGTGGCAGTGAAGTGGGCTTTAATAAATTTTAGATTGGTGGTGGTGGTGGTATGGGCAAGAGAGATTTTGATTCACGGCGGAGGTGGAAGATATTGATGGGAAAGACGTAAAGTAGTCCCAGAAAAATGTGAAAAGTTGACTTCACAGATGGAGACAGACGGAATAGGGTAAAATGTCCTAACATTATTTGGCTGCAATAGCAGATAAACTGTGTTTATCCAAAACTTAATGAGGCAGTGTGTGCTTTTGCCAAAAGATATGAGGTCAATGTATTATTTACCTTTTTCTAGTTGATTAAAACGAGCCGTTTGAAAATATATGGGTTTTCTAGTTCAAGTTTTATCAAAGATGTTATGAGATTTATTCATTTGGTCTAAAATAAGTATCACTTCTTTAAGGAAGTGAGTTGGACGGACTAGTGATTCAACCACTCGTCGCATTGGAACAAATGTAAAAGTGTTTAATGTTATATTTGATACGTATATGATGACAGTTCCTATATCCTGATGTAGGATCTCTTTTTCCAAATTAAACACCTTCGAAATGTGAAGGCGAACAAATAAACATCCTAATTTTGGTTCAAAAGAAACAAGAAACTGAACTAGGGTTAATCAACCTTAATTTGTTTCTCAAAGGTATTACGACACTAGCTAGTACAACATTGCAAGTACTAGCTCTAAACATGATAGTTTATGGAAATTTGTTTGCTTCTGCTATCTACATGAAGAATCTGATGGCTTCAAAAATAATAGTTGAGGATGATATTAGTTATTTTTTCACATACGCCAGATTGGGTTAACGATGTACAAAACTCTGATCTTTTGGGTTTGACACCCAGGTTTAATCTAAAAAAAAAAAAAAAAAAAAAAAACTGATCCACATCTTTTTCTTGATTGTTTCAAAGTTAAGAAAATATGAAAATCACTCTTGTGGATCTCAAAATATCTGTGAATAACATGCCTTTTCAAATGAGAATTCGAGAAATTTTACAAAATTTTAAAATGGAAAAGGCAAAAAAAAAAAAAAAAAAAAAAAAAAAAAATTGTTCATCTGCTTTGGGGTATATGGATTTCTCGAAATAAGGAGATTTTTCAAGCTCAAAGTATGGATATGAATGATATCATCTCTAAATCTCTAGATCTGAACAATGAATTTATAAGATGTACTTATCTTGATTCACTGGGCTCTTGAACGATACATCCAGATACGGATCTGGAATATCAACGGACGTCGTGGAGTCAACCGCCTTCAGGGTGGTTGAAATTGAACGCCGATGCTTCCTTGGACCTTTGTCGGCAACGATCGGGCGGCGAGGCCATGATAAGAGACTCAACTGATGCTTCATTCTCGTTCCCGATTCTTTTCACCTCTTCGGGTTTCACTGCAGAGGCCTTAGCATTGGCATATTCTCTCTCTAAATCGATAGATATGGGGTTAATCGTTTGGGGGTTGAGACGGATTGCAGAATTCTGGTGGAGAGGGTTCGCTCTCAATGAAAGAAAGGGTGCGAGTGTTATGAGGAGACTAGGGTAGTCTGTGAGTTTTATACTCTCTTAGCTAGGGTTGCTAATGGTAAAGTATATTTTGTTGGTAGGGACAAAAATGCCCTCGCTCACGGACTTTCCAAGTTGGGTCTAAAACTTGATGTTTATTGTATTTGGGCCTCTTGCCCTAGTAACTTGTAAAAATTTTGGGCTTCCGGCCCAGTATTAAATAAATTACAAACTTCTTGGAAAAAAAAACACTAGCTAGCTTAACATTACAAATTTAGTTCTCCAAAACTCTCCATTAGCTCTACATGTACATGTAATCAAGTGCACATTAATTATCTTGAACAGCCATAGATTTTGGGTAGATTCGAGATGGTCTAATCTGAATAGCATTTTTATGGAAATCATGCGTTGTCCTCCAACAAATATCTAGAGATTAATTCTTTGGAGGAATAGAGGTTACTGAAGTGGATATTCTCTCTCCCAACAAAGTCATTTTCTATACTCAAGTGACAATATTCAGTCTTTCGACCTCGTGCTTAAGGGACTTAGTGTTGGAATAGATGCCCTAGAGGCAATCGTATTTAGTATGAACATTACTTTTGGCTAGAATATTCATTGTATTATTTATGAAGATATTTAATATAATGAAGTCCTTAGATTGCAAATGTGTTGTTTATCTTAAATATCCCTAGTCAATTATACTGATTAATAGGACGATCAACTATATATTAGTATGGGGTTGGATTTATATGGAGATATCACGATTCAACACATGTGTATGCATTAAAGGTAATAGCATACTTGATTGACCCACAACGAGGAGTCACAAGTGTTTCTCGTAGTGACAACGGTATTGTCATCCTTAGACTTGAAGTCACTAGATCCTCTAATTATGGAATATTGTATTTTGACATCGTCAAACGCTACACCGTAACTGGGTAGTGATAAAGGCGTGCGTCGGATACAATAAGGAAGCAAGCTTAGATATGGTAGTGACGTAGATAGAATTTGTGCCTCCCACATAACGGGAGTAGATATCCACGGCCTCTCGAGGGAGGGTGCTCATAGAATGTCTGGCTAGACTCAAATAAATCAATATGAGATATTGATGTTATCTGCATGGATGAGACTATTCCCAGGATCGAGAAACTATGGATTGGATATACGAGTGTGACTTGTATGTCTCGTGTCCAATCCGGATATTGAGACAAAGGGATTAGACAATACTTGCACAAGGTATGTCAGATGACTATTTCTATTAGTTGGGTAGCACGGATGTGTTGCTTGAGGCCGCTCTATGTTAGTAAATTGTTACTACCAACTAAGTAGAAACCTATGGGGTCACACTCCCAATGGATTAGACCGGACTAGGAAGTAATTAATATGATTAATTAATTGGAATGATCAATACGCAATAGCTTGCAAACTTAGTAGGACTAGTTTGCAAGTTGGACTAATCCGTACATGAGTAGGATTAGGATAGGGGTTTTATGCAGTTAACAAGGAGTTGTTGGACTATATGCAGAAACTCCTAGCTTCCTTCCCACAACTAATGCTCGAAACATGTTGAGTGGGAGAGAAAAGCAATGAGAGAAATCCCAAAGAGGGCCGAACCCCACCTTGGGACCGCCCCTACCCCGTCGGCCGAACAAGGAGGACCACCCCTCCTTGCTCCTATTTTGCATGATCGTGATCTTCTTCCTCTTCTTCCTTGAATCCTAGCTAGCACAAAGGCTTGAAAGATCCGGGTTCTATCCTAGGAGTGGACTAGCCATAGAGACGTGAACACAATTTCACGTGAGAAGTCATCAAAGGAGATCCTAAATGTACTTGTGATACTAATCCCTTACTATCGTTATGTAGTCTCTTCCTGTGATCCTTGGAGGGTCTTGAAAGGATTAATTTATGTTGATTCCGCTTCATATCCGTTATCAAAACCCTACAGTGGTATCAGAGCCACAGGTCGTAGAACATAATGTAGTTTGTGTTTTACAATTATGTTGTTTTACACTTTAAATTGTTGTTTATCGCGTAAAACAGACAAATTAAGCATATTTGATGCAATTGAATATGATTCAATCAAACAAGATCTAGTTTTATTCTGCTGCGTATCCGTTATCAAAACCCTACACAATCACAGTACAAACTCTTAATCGCTGGACCACAATACAAATGTGTCTCACCAACGGCGTAGTCATACCCGAAATTGACCGACAATGGGATAAACAATGGTAAAGGACACTTTCACCCCTTAGGTTTGAAATAAAGACACTTTCACCCTTTTTAGGAGATGACACTTTTACACATTTTGTGTGATAAACTTCAGGACACTTACACTCCTTGACTGTGTGATATCATACTCCAAGAGAGCGAATTAGTCTCTGAAAATACAATAGTGACGAACCACCGCACAGGCTAACAACGTTACAGTTAGGGAGTGTAAGTGTAATACTCCGGAATTTTGGGGGGGTATTTATAGTAGTTTAGTGAATACTTTGGACCATTATTTGGAGTTATAGAAGCTATCTTCTCTTTAGCAATAGTTTCCTTTATAATAGTTATTTATTTATATATATATATATATATATTTAATATATATTTTTATTAGCAATAAACCTCTTTTAAATAAGTGCCTATTGTTTTACATATAAAAGTTCAAATTTTGTTTGCTGGTTAGTGAAATTGTTGCGTGTTGTGTAATGTATTTTTTAAGTGACCAAAACATGTCTTTAAATTAACTTTTACATAGCGAAGCACCGCGTTAAGTATTACACCCGCCACACCATAACCATCTACCATCTTCATTTTCCCCAATTCCATTTTGTTTCACAGAGGATTTTGCTCCCCCATTTTCGGCGGAACCCACCAACGGCAAGTTCACAAATTGACTTGCCCGTCATCCTTGCTGTCCGACGCACCCAGTAGCAGCGGCGCCGAAAGTTCTTCACCGCATCCCCTCTTCACTTTGTTCGATAAACACCAAGTTCCCATTTTCTTTCATTCTATTGCTCAATTTGTTCATGAATCCAGTTTCTCCTTAGTCCTATTGTGTTGTTAGATCTTAGAATGCATGGGTGTGAATGTTAGTGATGTTGTAGTGAGTTTTATTTGGGAAGGAAGGTGAAGTGAAGGATGTTATAACTTGTGAGGGTAGCTTCTGTATTATCTGAAACTTGTGGGATAACTTTCGTAGGATCTGAAACTATTAGGAGGCTGTTTACATGTTGATAAATCTGTGGGGGTTGTTGTGTATTTGCAGAAACTTTGGTGTGGTTAATTGTCTTTTACAAAATATGTTTTACATCATATGATAACTAAAAGCGGTTTTTTTCTTTCTATAACATAAAATAAGCTAGTTTTCTTATATATATATATATATATATATATATATATATATATATATATACACATACATACATACTAGAAAATGACCCGTGCCCACAGGGCACTCACAATAGATATTATTCGACTTATTAAGTTTATTGAAATAAATTGAGATGATAAATAAATTCAAATATATTTAATTTCGTGTAAGATTACGTCAAAAAAAAAATTAATGAGATTTTCTCAAAAAGAAAATAATAATGAGATAGGATAGAGGTTTTTTAAAGTAAAGAGAATATCTTATCTCAGATTTATTTTAACTAACTTAGTTTTTTTAACTTGTCTAAAAAAAAGAAATGATCAATCAAATCAACGCACCAAAATGTCTCAAGACATTTTTAGAGAATAGATGGCTAGGATCTTCTCATTAAGATTTTTTGGAGGGAAACACCTAGCTAATTTATTATATAGATATACATATACATATACACACATATATATGTATACACACACACACATTATTAGATATAACTAACAACATTGTTCTTTTTTCTCTAGAAATGAATATACAACTTTTATTCAAATTAAAATAGGGTTTTATCAATATAAGTAGGTATTTTGATTATAATATATCGTCTTAATAACTAAATAGTCATGTTTTGTATATATCGTAAATTGAATTTATTTTCACTTAATGACTCTGTTTTCATTAATATAACTTTCATAATAAGAAAAGTTGAGTTTTGGCTTTTATTTAAGTTAACTTCCCCCCTTTTATTAATCTAAACGTTAAATTAAAATAACTATCTTTTATTTATATAAATGTACTTTCATAGATCAAATAAATATTATATACTAATGAATTAAGAGTCCTCTTTTTCGATTCTTGTTTTATAATTGTAAACCGTTTTCTCTAGTAAAGTATAATTTTGTTTCGGGATTATTTGGGGGTTGCACTTGCATTCATATATTGTGTGGATGATAATTTGTGAATATAGAATTATGTGGTTATTGTAGATTCACAATTTGTATGAGGCGAATTCGTTGAGGATCCCTCCTACTAGTTTTCTGTTCTTGCTCGTGTGTGAAGCTCTCTCCATTTCCAAGCAAGTTTATCTGCGCAATACCTTAAATTGTCCAAACCTGATATTATTTTGTGTGTGTGTGTGTTATTCTCAACTGCTATAACTATTAACGTTAAAATTTTTGAGTTTATCCCTTGCAAATGTTCTTTTGATAAATATGTGCTTTTCCCAAACCAATAGTTACTAGAATGATCTTGTGGAATATTAACGAACGCTAAATGAAATGGGGCGATGTACAGAGGATGCTTGTGAAGGCTACGGCCGGAGGCGTACATGAGACGACCTTCCTTGGATTTCGTACCCTACCCTATATGGGGTTTTTTTTTATAAGAAGCTATAGAGTACTACATATGCATGTGTGGGTCACAACTGTATAGGGGTGTCGACACTTAAGGTCCTTTAGCTATGTGATGGGCAGGGGTAGTGTCGGGCTACCTACAAACGCTCTGGGTGAATTGGGATGGACTGTGATGTCCCAAGAGGTACTTGTGTGATAATATTATTGCATCGTGACCTCTCTGTGGGCATTCGTTACCCGCTGGGCTCTAATATGCCTCAGCTCAACTCATAAATTAAAATGTGGACTCTCTTCAGTTATATCTATTCCATTCTTTTAGCCAAAACTCTGTTTTTACATATTGTGGTATATGTTTACTCAGTCTTTACTGATAAATATTTTTCTGCATCGACTTTTGCTATTTTAAAAACGCAGGTCAAGAATAAAGTGAGGGATTACGCACACGTGAATCGAAAGCTAGGATCAAGATGCGAATCATTCAGTTAATTGTGCAAGTTTTCTTTTATTTCAAACAATGTTATTTGTTTCAAACAGTGTCGGAGGTTGTTTCTCCTTTTGTTTCTTAATAAAGTACTTGGATTATCGTTTGGTTGCACCTGCAAGGAACCGTAGGTTCCAAGATTGTTTCAGTAAGTACCCTAAAAATTTACAAACATAAGGGGTAAAAGTGTCATTCCCAAACTGAAAGGGGGGTGAAAGTGTCTTTACATCAAAATTGAGGCGATGACTTTTACCCAAATTCGTGATAACTAATTTTGGGTTTAAGATTTTAAAGGATACGACTTTTTTTGTTTAATGATTACTGGAGGGCAATGTGGTTCAAAAAAAATATGAACGCGAAAAGTCATCTTGAGCACCACAACGTCACCGTTACTGCAACTCTAAACTCATAATGTGGCTACATAGATAACTACCGAATCGAGAGAGAGAGAGAGAGAGAGAGAGAGAGAGAGAGAGAGAGAGAGAGAGAGAGAGAGAGAGAGTGAAGATTAAGAGAGATGAGTATCGAGAGAGAACTGGTGATTGAACTCACCAAACCACCGACAAGGAATCCCGGCAGACACCTCTGATGCTCTGACCACTACACAGTTCTTGTTCACAATCTCCAATTGGATCTCCAAAATGTGTAAAAATGTCATATCCTCAAAAAGGGGTGAAAGTGTCATGAAATTTTAGAACACAAAATGTGTAAAAGTGTCATCTTCTCAAAAAAGGGGTGAAAGTGTTTTCTCATCGAACCAGAGAGGGTGGAAGTGTCTTCTATCGTTGTTGATTTGTAGCAATTATTACCACTTCCTCCGTATCATTTCTTTCTATAAATTTTCCTTCTTGTGACGTATTTTCTCTTTATCTACATTTAGATTTTTAGTAACGTTTTGTGGTCAAATGACACAATCATCCCTATAAACGTACGTCAAAATGTTAATTTAGCAGACTCCACCATATAATTATGTGTGCAAACAAGAGATAGAAATGTCAGGGAGTAGGTGATTATTATCCCAAACAACACTAAATTGTAACGGCCCTAATAGATTATATTATTACACGAGTTAGCTTTCCACGTCGAATTTCATTTAAAAAACCAACATTTTATTCTCAGACATTAGACACGTGGCACCCCAGTAACTCCACCTGTTTCTCTCCCCCCCCCCCCCCCCCTTAATCTCTCTCTCGCTTCTCTCTCGCTCTCAGTGTCTCTCCACTTCTCGGAGTCACCCAAATAGTCCACCATTCCTCCACCGTGTCTCCACCGTTACGCCGCCGCACAACCGCCACAATGGTCACATCAACACCCACCAAAAAACCCACCCCCAACGGCCTAAACCCAGAATCCCTCGACCGAATCGACCTGAGAACAATCTCCCAATCGGACCTCTACACACTCTCTCTCTGTTCCTCCTCTGCTTTCGACCTCCGACCCACCAACAACCTCGTAATCCCCGAAATCGACCGCGCAATCTTCAACGAGAGCGCGGCGACTCGCGGCCAGACCCACTCCCGTCACCGGAACAACAACTCCTCCGCCGTCGTCGGCCGCCGCGTCCGCCTCCCCGGAGCCTCTGTTTCCCCATCGCAAAACGACCCATCTCTCGCCGAGGGCAAATCCGTAATCAGACACCTCAAAAGACTCATCTCCGAGGCTGAATTGAAAAACCCACCAACCGATCAGCCCCAATCGCCGTCGCCGGCGAAGACCCAAATTGGGAATTTTAGTGGGGTTACATCGGTCTGTGAAGAAATTGGAATTGTGGGTTTTTCTGGGGAGAGGAAGAGGAAGAGAAGGAGTAGAAAGAACAGCCGCCACTCCAATCCGGCGGCGGAGGCGCCGTCGCCGGCGGCGGCGAGTTCCGGCGACACGGGTGTCGCCGATTTGTCGGCGGAGAGGAAGAGGAAGAGGAAAAGGGCTGAGAGGGAGGTGGGTTTGGTGGGGGATGGTGGAGAAATTGAATTGGAGATTGTGAACAAGAATGGTGTGGTGGTGGATTTGAGGGGTCTTGAGAATGGGGATGAAGTGTTTGATGAGGAGTTGAAGAAGAGGACAATTGGGTTGGAGAGTGAAGAGGAGTTTCTGAGGTTTATGGGTGGTTTGGAGGGGAAATGGGGTAGTACTAGGAAGAAGAGGAGGATTGTGGATTCTGGCGAGTTTTCCGACGCTCTCCCTGTCGGTTGGAAGCTGTTACTTGCCCTGAAAAGGCGGCAATTCCGGCCATTCCTCTTCTGCCGCCGATTCATAAGGTTTTTTCTTCTCTTGATGATTGCTCTTGAACTTGTTTGATGTGCTTTCCTAGTGAGTTCGTTGCATTGCTTAGATATGCTAGCTTGATTGATCTAGAACATATTTGATGAAGTTCACATTTCCATAACATTCTTCATGTGTTTAGGTTTGTGATTCCCTGTAACATGTATCAGAAATAGGGTTTGATTTGGGTTTGATACAAGGATGGGTTTTTTTTTTCATGATCTCCTATGATGTTCATCTACAAAGATTTTTGAATTGTGAAAGTATACGATGACTTTGCAACATTCAACGGCATCATGGTTTTGAATGTCGGCAGTTCTGTTACATGTTGTCTGCTATGTACCACGTGTATCGCTTGTCGACAAAGATTGACCCGACCACACAGCGAGAATCTAGTTCACGTGCGTGTCGGCCGCTTTTCCCTTTTATGCCCTGTGATAGGGTAAAAACAGTGAGTATTACTATACTCATGATCAATGTATGCATAACACGCGCTAGTGATGCTGTATGTTTAGGTATGTTTGGGATTATAGGAACACTATCTTATCCCACAGTGAAAAAAAAAAAAAAACTGTTTTAAGCCGCAGTTTCTGTCGGAGATACCGACAAAATAATTGGCCGGAGAGTGATGACCTTTTTTTGGTCTTTATGATATATGCATATGATGACAACTCATGCTAAGGTGTGCAGGGAACTTATGTTTGAAAAAATGTATCATAATGGATACTAGGAAGCACAATCGACAAAATCTCTCCATGTTGTTTCTTAGATTAAATTTTATTGATTTTAATTTCGGGAATGTCGGCGTACAATGGAGTCATAAATACAATATTAACTTGTCATTGATGTGTTTTTGCCATGTTCATTAACAGGGTGTGTTAGTTGGTTAGTTGCACGCGTTGCGTATATGTACTAAAGTACCCTATCATGAGGGTCTTTTACTTTGTTAGTACACTTGGACTTCAAATGGTATGCTTACTTTGCCGATGAAGTGATATAACTGAATATTATCTCACACATATTGGTGACTATGTATCCTTGTATGCTGCCGTTTCTCTTCTTTGCTTGCTTGCTCTGAGGCGTTGATTTTTATTCTCAGCCCCAACGGAAAAGAGTTCATGTCATGCAAAGAGGCTGCACAGTATTTACAATCATATTTTGGACTCAAAGATCCAAGTCAATCATCAAGCCAGAGCGAGAACGGAGTGGTCGAAAGGGTAAGTACCTTGCATATTGTAATAGTTGGTTACTGATCTTATTTCGGTAACATCCTCATGTTCTCCGAAAAAGGAAAAGAGTTATAAGTTTTAAAGAAGAGTGTTCCGTGCCTTAAAAGAGTTTATAAAAGTAGGCGATAATAATAATAGAAGTTTGTACTATGTACTAGTTGTAGAGGTGGCATTCTCGAGATATTATATTCTGAGATTCTGGAGGTTCTCTTATAAGACCTCGCTTATTCACTGTTTGGGTATTGTGTGTACATGAGTTGTTCAATTATTAGCCCTGAAGCATCGTATTGGTGTGCTACATCCTCCATGTTAATGTGTGTACATGAGTTGTTTAATTGGTGCTGTATTTCCACTAGTGATTAGGAGATTCATTATGGGCCGTTTGGCTCCATCCTAATCTTTTGCAAGATATGATGAGATGATGGAACGTTAGATTAGAGGGGAATAGTCATTAAATTCTATTGTACACAACTTTACCTTGCATTTATCACATACGTTAACTCTGGGTCTCAGGGCATTACAGTAACAGTGTTTATTAACAGTCTGCAGGTCATGTTGAGGCTGATCAGAATGCACCAAACCGCACACCTGATTCAGTGTCGCCTCGCCTGCCACCGGATACAACTACACCCTCTGGTCATCCAAAGGAACTCACCTTGGAGGAAATTGAAAATCTTCCAGAGGTTGAAGTGAAGGATGCTATTGAGTGTTATCAGTGTAAAATAAGTTTCAATGAGATTGATGAATTATATAAGCATCTGATGACCTTTCACAAAAGAACGACCAGGATGTATAGTCCTGATTCACTTGTTGGAAAAACTTTGTTCCTCGAAGGTGGAAAGCATCAATGCCAGGTCGGCCATGAGAGATTTCAGGAAATGGCAGTTCGTGAGGAGGATAATATAAGAAGTAGTTCTGAGGAATTGCCAATTGCTCAGACGAGGAACAAATCTCCTTCTCCTCATAATAATCAATCAAGAATGACTTCAGAATGTCAGGCCGCAGAGCCTAGTGAAAAAGCCAATGGTGTTCCCTCCTCTCCCAAGGAAGTGGAAGTGGTGACTATTCCAGATTCTCCTGATGCTAATTTGGACAGTGAAGCTATTCCTCAAAATAAGGTTGCTGAGTCTTCATTACCTGTTAAGAAGAGATATCTGAAAAGTCTTAGAAATGCCGAAGTACTGCTTCCGGACGCCATTGTTCAGAAGAGTAGCGAATCTCCAAAGATCTCCAGAATCAATGCCGCATTCGTTGATACTGCCCAGAATTCGGTTTTAGAATGTCACGGCACTGAGCTTGCTGACAAAGCTGATGGTGGTTCCTCCTCTCCTAAAGATAAAGAAGTGGAAGCGACTGCTCCAGAAACTCTTGCTGCCAATTCAGACCATGAAGCTGTTCTTGAAAAAGCGGCTGCTGAGTCTTCATTGCCTGATGTGGAATCATTTGACTGTTTCCCCACTTTCATGACCGTCTCGGATAAGGTAAAGAACTCAGTTCTATTTTAAGTATTTTTTATTTCGTCCTATGATTGTTACTTCTTCCTTGTTTGCCTAGTTAAGTTGTCCTTCTATGAATTCTGTTCATGAACGTTCCCTAGGTTTCCTCTTTAACTGGAACCTGTTTGTCTTTGTCTAAGATATGGCTATCGGATTAAAAGCTGAAGTTTGAAATTCAGTAAGGCTGTGTTTGGCAAACAGGATTTGTAATTCGGATTTGGATTTGGAATCCCAATGAATTTGGAATCTGTTGTCTGGATGAAACTTATGATCCGTAATTTTAAATATTGGATTCTAAACATTTTAAAGACCCTCAGAGCACTATCAACACTAGCAGAGGCGTGCAAGAAATTCCAAATCTTTTAACTCCAACAAAATCAGGGAGAGAGAAGAAGAGAGAAAGGGGGTCGGAGGTGGAAGTATCTTAGAGTGTAATTATGGTGAAGGATGATAACTGGAGCGGAGATGACTACCACCGTTTTTTTTTTTTTTTTTTTTTTTTTTTTTTTTTTTTTTTATTTGAAAAAGCAAATGGTTGTAATTGAAGGACAAAAAGCACGTGGTAGTACTGTAGTAAAATTATTTGGATGAGGCTGGTTACAAAAAATGAGAAAAGGTCAAAAACCAGCACCACGTGCACATTTCTATGAAACCGAGGTATGAAGTCTGGTTTGTATCTGCTAAAGACGAGTATAAGTCTTTCGGTTTCATCACTTATTTGGAGCCTCCGCGTTTTAGATTTGAAATGACAAGTCAAGGTACTTGGATTTGGGCCAAATCAAGTCCAAGATCCTTATATTGTATCCAAATGTTGGATTTAGTCCGTCAAATCCAAATCCACCCTCAAATCCAGTGCAATCCAAATAGACCCTAATGGTACTGTATTTGTTTGTTAATTTAGTTGGGTCGTCAGAAACCTCAATCTTTCCATATTTTGCGCATTTTTTAGGCACATATTTGAATATACAATCAAAGATATTTTCGCATCTGTGTCACAATCAGATGGAGGTTATAGATTTAGCATTTTCTTCTTACAGTTTATATAGTTGATTGATTTATTTAACTTTCTTGAAGGTCCTTTTATCAGATATATCCGTCTTTTCTGTTGTTGCAATTCTTAATTTACCTCAGTTATGCCTGTGGAATCAACTGTTTCATTTGTCATACATAACAGGAAGAAGAACAGGGATTGTATAAAGTTGATCAGCATTTCCAATACACAACTGGATTTGAAGAGCTGACAAACTTCAGTTTCTTAAACGGGCAAGATTCACCATATCTGCCAGACCTGCCAAATACGGAAGGAATGGAAGAAGGGTCGAATTCCGCAGCTGGATTTGGATCAGAAACTGGAAGATTCCAGTTTTCTGCGGTGTGCGTTTGGTGCCAAGACAAGTTTGACTACGAAGCTGCTGGATTGGAAGCTAGGTCAAATGCTGTTGGTTTTATGTGTCCAGTATGCAAAGCCAAAATTTCTGGGCAGTTTAACATGCTGGACACTGGTTCGTCCATGAGTTCTTTTCTCTGAGGTATGTGAAGTTAATCTTATGCGTAATCAGTTATTAGCTCGAACTGCAGTAAAGACATATCCATACATGTTAGATCAATTGATGAATTAGGCTGAGAAAAGCTTTAGGATTTGTTTGTGACAGCTTTAAGCAAACACACACCTTTAACTTAAAAGACTGCATGTTCCTTTTTTGTAGGCTTAATAAGCAAAAACACACGCGCACACTCACACAGACACATTCTGAGAAATTCATTTCGAGTAGGCTCAAGGAAAAACACGCTGTTTGGAACTTCACATGAAAAATTGAAGTGCTTTATTTTTTGGCCTTCCCATCCTGGAGTTTTTCACAAAACTAACCCGTTTGGGGCCGAGAAAAACGGAAGAAACCCCCACCCCCATGGGGGAACAAATACGAAAGTAAGCTCTTTTAGAAACCGACGGTACCAAAGTCGGTTTTTGCGGTAAAAACCGACACTGGTACTGTTGGTTTTAAGATTTTCCAGGTCCAAATCAAAACCGAGTTTCCCACTACCGGTTCTCCAAAACCGAGTTTCCCAAAGTCGGTTTTAGTTCACCAAATTATCTTCTTCTCAGTTGTTTTTTTGCTGTTGCTCTCTTCCTTCTCTCTCTCTCTTCTCCTGTGCTGGAAAGATCCATTGCGGTGTTGCTGCTGCTGCTTTTCCACCAAAATCAAACGATTTCTTCTTCAGCAAGCACAAGAGCTTAACTATTAAGCTGAACAAACTAAAAAACCAAACCCAAAGTAGATTACGATTCCCATTCTGTCTCCGCAGATTCATTCTACCAGAGGAGTCTCTGATCGTCTTCTACAAAATTTTATTTTTATTATGTTTCACTTCATCGCACCGGAACCCTATTATTACTCACCGCGCCGGACGATGGTGGTGTGTTGGTCGGAGGTCAATCGAAGTGATTCTCCGGCTCGCCAATGAGGACAAATCTGGGCTTCAAGTCTTGTAGATCCGTTTGTCAATCAGATTCCAGGACGATGGTGGTTTGTCAATCGGAGTCCAGGACGATGGTGGTGTGTTCTACTTGATGAAGGTGGGTTTCTCCGATTGGGTTCTGAGGGAAGAGAACAGGTGCAGTTACCAAATAAATTACTCTCTACAATGAACTTCAATAGATGAAATCTGGAATGGAAATCATGGCAATGGGTCGAATTTTTACATACCCATGTGTACAATCTAACTCCGAGCTTGTTGTTGTGGCTGTTATGAGCTATAACTGAGAATAGTGGAACAGAAGCAGGCTAAGGATAGAACCGAATGTGTGACTGTCGGTTTCGATGCTCTAAAACCGACGTTAGGAAACTCGGTTCTGAAGAACCGATATTACTAAATTCGGTTTTTATTTGACTTGGGAAAGTTTAAAACCGACAGTACTCAAGAACCGACTTTGGTACTGTCGGTTTCAAAACGAGCTTACTTTCGTATTTGTTCCCCAGTGGAGGTTTCTTCCGTTCTCGACCCCAACCGGGTCAGGTTTGTGAAAAACTCCCCATCCTTGGATCTTTTTACTAAAACGCATTTGCGGAGTTCAGAACATTAATCTGAACTTGCCCACATTTTGCTTTTATTTTGTATAAATAAAAGCTTATAAAAATATTTTTCTACCTTTTGGAAATTGAATATGGGGCAAAAATTAGGTTGGCAGACAATTTCGAGAAGCTTCACCTGGGCTGAGAAATAGATGTTCGAATCCATAATCCCTCTGAGGTCCTTTTATATTCTTTCTAAATTTCTTGCACGACATCAAGTACATAAATACATACAGACTAAGTAGAGTTATAATGATTTGATTTTGATGATAATGTCCCATTGAAGTCCCACATCTAATAATTACAAAATATAACTCTTCAAGTAATATGATCCTTGATTTTGAGTAGGACATTTGATTGTAATGTCCCATGGATTCTTGGAAATGAGAAAGTATTTTTCGAAATGTTTAGAAGTTTGTTTCGCTTCCCTCGACTCTGGAAAGTTAATATTCCAAATGCAGAAGCTTTTGTTGAGAAATTTCCGACATCGGGGATCCTCGAAGCCTTATTATGTATAGTTGATTAGGTCCCAGGATTCTGCCCCCTGGACTCTAATAGTTTTCATATGGGCTGCATGACACTCAAAGACTGTTGTGCTTTTTTGTTAAGCCTTACTAATACTATCCTATGGTCCTACATGACACTCAAAGACACCTTGTAGAGGTGTAATTGCCTCCTCTTGACTAGTTGACTATGCAATACTTGGAATGTACTCTGGATCGATACACCCACGTTTCTTATTTTCTGATGTCTCTTTCTCTCGTGCAGAAAAAAGTATATGATTTGGCGGCACAGCAGGCGACAGCTAGGAGAGGATCTATGGAGATAACATGGAAGCTTGATTTCTTCGCAAATTTCTGCCGGTTTTTCGAGTATATATAAATAGATATATAGTAGCTAGTTTAGAGTTAATCTATGAATGTTGCAGCATATGCTCCTTCCATTTGGAGAATAAACCAGTGTAAAACTATTTTCCTAGATGGTTTGGTAGCTATTTAGTGGCGGTCTTAAGTTGGAAGTAACATAAAAGTGTTTTTTTTCTTAACTTTTAATATGAAACCGAGACTGAAGGATAATAGCTCTGTTGCTGCTGGCTTTGTGTGTGTGTGTGCGCATGTTTTGTGTGTGTGCGCTCTCTACTTGAATTGATTTGAGAAAGGATTGCATGTTTAAGGTCCTGGGTGGTAATAGGCGGCAGAGCAGGTCATTTTGATTCGAGGTCCCTTTATAGGCGGTAGCCAGGATTTTAGGAAGAGGGGATATGGGCAACTTAAGAAGCTAATGCTAGTATATGGGGATAACTATAGATATATAACCACTTCTAAGCAAAAATCTAGGGGGTCTGCCCTTGCTATGTTAACTGTAGTTCTGTCCCTGTATGTTCGTTAGTGGCTCTCTGTTGTTGGGTACAGTTTTCAAATACATACAGCCATACACGGACGGAATGACAGTTAACATGGCAGGGGAAATATTGCTTTCGCATCTTATATCACCAACTAGGTACACTTATCAAAACCTCTTACAAGTCCATTACATTACCCAAAAACTTACATGACATAAAGATATATAAATCTGAGGTTGTGCTCTCTTTGCCCAATTTTATGCAACTTTTTACATTTTTTAAGTCATTAAAAAGTTTCATTTTACTCTTTTCTCTCAAAACTGTTTCAGGTTACTATTTTATCTTTTTATAAGAATAAAAAAAGTTTTTTTCTAACTTCATTTTTTTTTTTTTTTTATCTTTTATTCCTGAAACTACTTTTTAGAAGATAAAATAGAATTTTAGTAAACAAATTAATTTTAGTAAACAAAATTTGTTTACCAAAAAATATAACCATTTTTTTAGGGATAACTATATTTTATACTTAATAGGTACAGAGTAAGTAACCTTTTTTTTATATATCTTTTCCTACAAAAATGTAAAAAAGTCACCTAAGCTTTTGGTAAAGAAAGCGGGGCTGAGATCATGTTTAAATATCAAATTTAATTGGTCCGCATAAATGATTGTCATTTTTAATAGACCATTGATTAAAATTAAAAAATATATCATTGCACATTGATAGAACGTGGAAAACTGATGAGAGTAAACGTCATGTTACTTTTAATCAAATTATTTTATGTAATTGAAATTTTATTTGAATTTCGTTTTGAAATTGAAAGAATTAGTTAATTTTATAAATGATTTATCGTTTTAGTGAAAATCGTTTTTTATGTGAAATTTATAATGTTATTCTTTTACCTTGCCCACCCACCCCAGAAGAAAATCATGAGTCCGTCCCCGGATAGAGATGCTAACAGAGTAGGAACCCTCAAAGTCGATCGCGGGTGAGACAATTCATTTGGTCCGTTGATAAATAAATGTAGGTTAAGATTCTGATTCTTCAGTTAAAGAGATTTAAGAATTCAGGAGAGGATATAGTGTAGGGAGTCTGAAAAATCTATGATCTTATTGAGCTCGAAAAGATTCAAGAGAGGTTGTTGTTCAAGTAATTGTTCTTTGTTGTTTTCCATAACAATCTCATTCGATCTCCCTGGCTGACCTAGCTGTTAAGATAAGAATTAAGGCTCTGCTTTTCTTACTATTTTAAGTGACGTTTTAGTTATTTTTAGAAAAAGATAAAAAAAAAAAAAAGTTGCTTACTTGGGTGTTACCTGAGGATATGGATAGCCAATCAAATGGCTAGGTCGGCCCACAGCCTCCTGAACGAAGAACTTCTTGATGGATTTAAAGATTTCAAAGAGCTCTTCAGGAAGAATTTGCACGGCTATTCCCCCACATTGCAACAGCTTATCTGTCATCGACAAGGGCAAAGAAGAGGAAATTATGATTTGTTCAAATGGGTGGTCTTTGGTCGTAACATTCTTGTCATTTGTATCTGTGTTTGAAACAATTTTGCAGTGTTTAGCTGTTAGAGAAGCCCTCCAGTGGTGCATGAAGGAAGGGTACAGCTCAGTCAAAATTATCTCTGATTGCAAGTTGGTTGTGGATTGCATTAATAATCGCAGCAAGTCCTACATGAGATTCATTGGGTCCATTGTGGATGATTGTTTGAAGCTGGTAGAGAATTTTTCTTCTTGTCTTTTTTGTTTTATGCCTAGATCCTGGAATTCTAATGCTCATGTTCTTGCGAGATCTGCTTTGAGTTATGATTTCTAGTTTGTTTTCTCCTCTGTGTATTGAGGATGTTGTATTTTGGCCGTGATGGTCTCTTGTTTATGGTATTAATGAAAGCTGCAGATTTTAGTTTAAAAAATAAACAATATATTTTGATGGTGTTTTTTGGGATGTGGTATATTTTATTGGGGGTATGATTTCTATGGGGAGGAAAGTTATTTTGGTTTTAGTAGTGTTTTGTGATTATGTAGTAATTTTTTCTATCTAATCGTGTTCGATTTACCATTGTTATCATATATCTACTAGTCCTTCTGTCCCATTTTGTTTGTCTTGTTTAACTTTTCACACATATTAAGGTAGTGAAACAAGATGTTAAAAATAGTTTAACTTTTCACACATATTAAGGTAGCGAAACAAGTTATTAAAAATAGTTTAACTTTTCACACATATTAAAGTAGTGAGACAAGATGTTAAAAATATCTTGCACTTCCAAAATTACATATCTATATTATTGTCTATATAAAAGCAAAGCAAATGGGAGAATCATTCTCCTTATGCCACGTAAGATTTGAAAAGAACTCTTGATATGACACATGTAATGTTTTATGATTAAGTGACATACACATAGGTAATGTGAACCACTTAATTTTGTCAATTCATATTTTAGTGACACATAGGTTTGCCAACTCAATCTTCAATATATTGTGATGCATTGAACCTTATTTTCTACATTTTTTTTTTTTGCGGGAATATGGAGAACTTCATTAAAAGGAAAACATAGGCAAGTACAAGGTACGAAACAGATAGCCATCCTTCTAGTAGAGCCAAGCTAGCTAAACATAAACTCCTAACCAACAAACTAAGAGCAGCCAATGCTCAAAGCAAACAACCCACACAGACACTAACAAAATAAAACACAAACCCAACCAAAACATAGAGTTCAAACTAGAGCATTCAGAGATTACAGAAATATAGAGACCATCCATGATAGAGAAAAGGCAAGGAGCTAAGAGCTTAGAGTGCCAACACTAGTACAGAAACAATTTTAGAGACCTCTGAGACACATCCTTGCAATTTGAGTGATTAACCGTCAATGAAAGGGATGATGGCTGACATGAGCTCATCTCCTGGAATAGGTGGCAAGGAGGTGTGATCAGCATAAGCTTCTATGGCATCATTTGACGCTGCAGCTGAGGAACTTTCCAAAGGAATGAAAGATGCTGGTGTCTTAGGGTCTGAGCCTGAAAAACCAGCAGAACTCTGACCAAACTCTGGGGGCAACACAGCAAGAGGAGAAGCTCCAGACACTGGGACTAAAGCAGCTGAAGAGGTAGACTGAGAGTGGCTTGGCATCCAGCTTGGGGCACCTGGGAGAACTGCAACCTCAACCCACTTTTCAGAAGCAGCTACAAAAGAAGATCCACTAGTTAGTCAGAGTAGCTAGAATACAGTTTGCCAAGGCCTCTATTTGCAAGAAGAGTTGGGCCTCCTGGGGTCTGTGATCATCAAACAGTCGTTTATTTCTGGTAATCCAGAGAATCCAGAAGATGGCAGGAATCCAGTGCCAGTTTGTAACTTTAATTAAAACTTTCTTCTTCCTTATCCAATTTAGAAGCCAAGTTTGTAAGTGAGAATGGCCTAAAGGCTTACAGGAGGAGGGGAGAGGAGCCCTATTCCACACTCTCAGAGCCACATTACAAGATACAAAAATATGGAGCTCAGTTTCAGGCTGATGAAGACAGACCGGACACATTGGACTTATCGAGTTAACTCTAAGATGAATGTTAGCAAGACAAGGAAGAGAATCTGTAATAATTCTCCAAAACAGATGCTGGATATTAGCTGGGAGACCAGAAGACCAAAATTTTCTCCATTGTGGAGAGAAGGAGATAGGCTTGAAAGTTATCTTTTTTGAGGAAAGATTTGGAGAAGAGTTATTATAGTTTTGCAAATTATATGCAGATTTAACAGTGTAGATTCCATTTGAAGAGGCTTGCCAGAGAGGGGTGTCTGTTTGATGGTCTCTATTAACACTACTAATAGCCTCCTGTCTGAGTTGATCACTTAACCATTTGGGGAATAGCTGCTCAATGAGAGGGAAGTTCCACTGATTATCTGATTCTAGTTTCAGTTGAGAAATCCACTTGTAGCTTTGATTTCTGTCCGTACTTAGCAAACAATCAGCAATGGAAGAGCTTGGAACATCTTTAATCCACCCCCCTGATCTAATCCATATTCTACTACCATCTCCCACCTCCCAAGATAAGCCCAGCTGAAGAGTGTCTCTCCCTTTGCAAATACTTTTCCAAGCACAAGAGGAGTTGGGGTTAACTTTTCCTCCTAAAAAGGGTTTTCTCTTACAATATTTAGCTGTGAAATATTTACTAAAAAGGGAATTGTTGTCATATAAGATTCTCCAAGAATTTTTTGCCATTAGAGCATTATTGAAGCATTGAATGTTCTTAAAACCCATTCCCCCTCTATTGGGCTTATTGCAAAGGAAATCCCATGAGAGCCAATGAATACCCTTTTTAGCTGTATTGCCAAACCAAAAAAATTTTGAGAGCATGGCCTGAATTGCTTCACACTCAGTTTTGGAAAAGAGACTTATGGACATTGGGTAGACTAAATAACTGTTTAAAACTGCCTTTATAAGAGTGGCTCTACCATAAGTGTTTAGAAGCAATCCTTTCCAGCCAGCACATTTTTGAAGAATTTTAGCCTTAGTTGTCTTTATGATCTCCTTATTAGTCCCTTTATGATCAAGATGGACCCCTAAATATTTTCCTATACATTCCTGAGGGGCTATTCCTAAGTTGGTAGCAAATATAAGTTTGTCCCTATCACTACAGTTTGGACTAAAGACAAGAGAGGATTTATCAAGATTAATATCTAGGCCAGTTTGAGTAGCAAATTCATCAAGAATAGCTTTGATCTGGGAGGCAGTTTGATCCTGAATGGTGAAGAAAAGCAGAGTGTCATCTGCAAATTGAAGGTGGGTGATACTATGAGCTCTTGAGTAAGGTATACCACAGAGTTTCTTATCTCTTTCTGCCATTTGTAGTGAGCCAGACAGAGCTTCAGCACAAATAGTAAAAAGGAATGGTGACAGGGGATCGCCCTGTCTTAAACCTCTTTTAGGGGTAAAGTATGTAGTTTGAGTGCCATTTATCAGAATGGAGTACGAGACTGTAGTAACACATTGCATTACTAATTTAATAAAGTGGGAGGGAAAATGCATTTGGACTAGGATATGTTCTAGGAAATCCCACCTAACTCTATCAAAAGCTTTAGAGATATCTAATTTTAAAGCTCCCAGTTTATGATTATGTGAAGACTTAGCCTTATGAATTGTGTGAACTAGGTCTTGGGCAATCAAAATGTTATCTTGAATTAATCTTTGAGGGACAAAACCATTTTGATTAGCTGAAATTAGAGAAGGGAGAACACTTTTTAGTCTATTTGCTAAAACCTTAGCAATAATTCTATATAAAACGTTACAAAGACTTATTGGCCTGTAGTCTTTGACTTTTTGAGGATTGTTATTTTTAGGTATAAGAATGATATGTGTTTTATTTATTTCTTTAAGCATATGACCTGAGTTTAGGAAAGATAACACTGCAGAAGTAACAGGGGTGGCTATAGTACTCCATGCTTTTTGAAAGAAAGCTGGTTGAAAACCATCAGGCCCAGGAGCCTTAAGAGGATTCATATCAAACACAGCTTTTTTAACTTCCATGGCAGTGAAAGGTTTGTTTAAAGAGAGTTGTTGATCAATATTTAGTAAGTTGGTGACATTAAAAAGAAGAGAGAAGGCATACATGTCATTATTTTCTCTTAGCAGAGAGAGTTGGCTAGGTGTTGGGTCAGAGTAAATATTCTTGAAATAGGAAATAAAAGTGTCCCTTACTTCCCTAGAATCTGTGACAAGAGATCCATTATCCATAGTAATAGAGTAGATAGTGTTTTTATTTTTCCTAATTTTTGTATAAGCATGGAAGAACTTTGTGTTTTTATTTCCTTCTTTCAACCACTTGCATCTAGCTCTATGAGCCCAAAAAACTTCTTCACAGTCTAGAAGGCGTTGAAGATCTCCATGAAGCCTAGCAAATTTTGCAGCAGCTTCTGGGTCTGGGAGAAGCTCTTGGGCTTGAACTAGTTCTTGTTAGCTATTTGCTTAGATAAAGAAGGTCTATTCATGGCCCAAACCCTAAATGCTTTAAGGGTAATTTGCAGAAGCTTGACTACTCTGAAACATGGGGAACCATATATTGGGAGTTTCCAAATGTACTCCAAAAGGCTTAGAGTGCCATGACTATTTAACCACCATGTTTCAAATCTTCTAATAGGGGAGGACCTTAAGATAGGATTGTGCACCAGGTTCAACTGCATAGGTGAATGATCAGAGACTCCTAAACCTAGATTTTGTATGGTAACAGTTGGATAGATATGCAAGAAATCAGCATTACACCAAGCCCTATCAAGTCTTTCAAAGGTAGGCATAGTTCCATAACGATTATTAGACCAAGTGAACCATGGACCAATGTTCCTAACTTCAAATAGGCTCCAATTATTTAGATAGATTTTTAAGAGATCCGCTCCTCTTAGATTAGATGCATTTGGCCCAGCTTTGTCCTGTGGGAAGATGACTTGATTAAAGTCTCCAATAAGGCAGAGGGGGCGCTGAAGAGGAAGGGACGCATCAAAATACTCCCAAACTTCCTTTCTAAGTTCAAAAACAGGCGATCCATAAACTAATCCTAAGATCCAAGTTGGGTTTAAGGAGGTATTGATTTCCATTAATATGAGGTTTGAAGAAGTTGAAAGAATAGAGCAAGAAAACTCTGATGAGTGCCATGCACACCAAAGACCTCCTGCAGAACCAATAGGATCAACATACACTGCCTTATCAAATCCTAGTTTCCTAAATTTTCTAGATATAGTAGGGGCTTTCATTTTAGTTTCTGATAAAAATATCAGGGAGGGCTTGAGCCTGCGGGTCAAAGAAAAAACTTCTCGAATTGCAGAGTCTTGACCCAGTCCTCTGCAATTCCAGCTTAGGATGTTCATGGCTCTCGTGGGGGTTGTTGTGGGACAACCACCCTAAGCCCTTTACATATTTTTTTCCTAATATGCAGTGAGGATTCAGCCGTTTCTTTCATGTATCTTAAACGTTTTTTAAATTTAAATTTGAAAAACAAATCTGAGAAGGGGTTAACATTAAAGATGGAATTGAAGGTTTCAATGAAATTAGAGGATGTACCTTTGTTTTGCTTAGAAACTCCCCTGGCTCTAGGTTTCTTACCCTTCTCTTTGTGCTCTTCTAAGTATGTGCTTGGGGATCCTCTTTTCTTAGCAGGGTTCCTCAGGGCTGGGATTTGAACTGACCTTGCTCTTGTCTGTGGCTTATTTGGCTTCACCACCTCTTTCATTACTTCCTTCTTCTGCTGCCTGCCTCTCTTTCCTTCTCCCCTTTTACCTCTTGTTTTCTTTGGGATCGATGGTCCACCTTCCTTGTTTTTGTCTTGATCTAACTCTTTCACCTCCTTGTTTCTCTGAGCCATGTCTTGGTCCGCTTCTGTGGATGCTGATCCTGGGAAGTCCGGAGCTTTTATGGAGAAACCAGAGTGGGAGAGCATCTTATAGGTCGTTGGTAAAAGCCTCATGTTTGGTGGAGTACAGAGGTGGGTCAATAGAACAGAGGGGGCTGATTGGTGGGACAGAAGGTGCAAACCTTCATTTTCGATGGAGTGGTGTCTATTTATAGTGTTTATGGGGGGGAGTTGACGGAGCTCTTGCATTAAAGAGTCATCCGTTGGATTTCCAAGAGGCATGGGGCAGTTCAAAGGAGCTGTGAGGTTCTGGAAAGGGGGGAAGCTAATTGAATGTGGCTGTTGAATATTTTGAACATTCACTGCACCTGAGGCAGGACATGCATTGAATAACTGGGGGATTTGTGGAGCCATTTGGGGAAGAGGAAGCGGGTGAAGAACAGGAATCAGTTGTGGATTCATTGATGACTGGGGTGGTATAAAAGAGTGATGTTCACCATCTATTGGCCGTTTGGAGTTGGGGTCTGTGAGTGGTCTGGAAGGGGGAGTGAGGAAAATATCAGTATCATTAGATGAGGAGGATTGATCATCTTTTTGACGTTTCATGGGGGGGCCTTGGTTAGGATCTAGATGGGCTGGGATCTCTTGGAAGGTGTAGTCAGGAGTGATTCTTGAGTCAAATTTCATAGTCCGATATGGACCATGTTTGGAGTGAAACTTCAAAAGATGAGTGAAAAGTTTGCGGTGGGGATTGACATGAAACTGATAGGCAGAGAGGTGGTGAGACTGAAGATATCTTGCTTCCAATCGCTCTAGAACTTCAACCAGGTTAGCATTACAGTGTCTATTATCATGCCCTATAATCCCACACCTATAGCAGACCTTGAAGATTCTCTCATAGCTAAAGAACACCCACTTCTTCTCTTCTTCCCCCGGTACAACAACATAAGCACCAGGCACCAACGAGTAGTCTAGCCTAACTCTAGATTTGATTCTTAAGCTTTGCATGCTACGGACTCTATCAAAGTTCCAATCAACCACCAAAAGATCACCCGCCAAATTACCCAATTTTTCAGCAGTTTCATGCTCAAAACCTTCCAAAGAAATGTTGGGAACTTGAAACCAAAGATCTGCCGTGGTAAAATCGATTTCACTAAAAGCCTGATTGTTTCGCCTTTCTTTAAAAACCAAAGTAAGACCATGCAAAGAGATCACCGATTCATTTAGGAAAAATTTCTTATCTTCAACACGTTGAAAATGGAAAATATAAAAATCCCCTTTTTTTTCAATCCAAACAAAACCAAACGTTTTCCATGCCTTACTGATTGCCTTCTGCATGACTACAGGGGAGAGAGTGGATTTTCCCAGAAATTTTGCAACCAGGGAGTCTTTGAGAATTTCTCTGAATGCAAAGACACGAGTGGGATTGAGTGGCAAAACAGACCCTCTTTCATCCAGCCTCTCTTGCATGGAATCATTGGAGGAAGGACTATGGGAATCAAACTGATAGGGGTTGGACATGTTGTGTTGACGAGAAAAGACACACAGAGGTGAAGGGATTAGGGTTACACAATGGCAACAGAGACTCCTACAAACAACAATTTAAAGAGGAAAAGAAAGGCTACAACCTACTGTAATTCCTAGCTAGCTCATATTAGACCTATAGGATTGCCACAATCTGCAGCAAATCAACAAGATTTCGAGAAAAGAGGCAGTGATTTACGGTGATTTGCCGTGATTCTCCACCAAGGGGTGGCCAATGCATGCAAGGGTAGTGATGATGGTTAGGGGGGTGTAGTGGAGAGAGTAGCAGAGAGAAGAGAATTACAATTCTCAATGCTAGAGTGATGATGGGTTTGCATGAAAGAAGATTAAAAAACTAAACATGAAGAAGATCAACCAATGCATGAAACGGATGAAATGATAAAACAAGATTGAAAGGGAGAAGAGATGCACCAAGATTTGTGAAAGAAACTGCAGAATTCGAAGGGGTGGCTCCGAGAGCAAAGTTGGGGCTCCTCAATCCTAGAGAGAGAAAGAGCAGTTCCTTATTTTTTACATTGAATCATATATTCTGAATCAAACTTTTAGTTTCTCTAGACGTTGGTAAAAGATATAATTATAACTTTTTATTTTTTCAGTGAATAACTTTCCATATAATTTTTGTTTTTAATGTAATTATTGGTTTTGACTTCAATGTAACTATCTTTCTGGAAGTGTTAATTCAAATTAACATTAGGTAATAGTAATGTATCAAACCAGAGAAAAGACTATGGGACAAGGAAAGAAACATATAAAGGAGAGCAAACTAAACAAAGGAAATACAAAGTCAACATTATAAAAGACATTTGTTTTTGCATTGAACCATACACCTTCAGTTAGACGTTTCGTTATGCATTGATTAAAAAGCAACTACAACCTTGAATTTGAAACTAAGTTTCTACATTGAACCATACATCTTCAATCAATTTTTTTCAATTATTTATGCTTTGATAAATAAAGTAAATTTTCTAAAGTGAATGCTTACTGAAATCTTTGTTTTTGATCACAAAAATATTTTATGCAAGTGTTCCGTTCAATTAACAGTGTATCTATCATAAACTAAACGTAAACGAATGACAAAAAAAATAAATAAATTAACTAAAAAAATCTTAATAAAAAATTATCTCTGGTGAAAAAAATAAACCTCTGCATTTTATGTTAATTGAATCAACTTTTTATTTCTCTATACATTGGTAAAAATATATAAGTACTACTTTTGATATTTTAGTTCAACATTTTCACTATAATTTCTATTTTTTCTACTGTAAATATATTTATCTCATTTTTAAAAATTACATTTACATAATAGCAATGTATCTATCACAAAGAAAACAAAATAACACAAAATAATTAAAAAACTAACTACAAAAACTAGGTCATAAACAGTAAAAAAAGTTAAAATAGAAATTATAACCTTAGAACAAAGTTAAGGAATATGTGAACAACAAAATCATAGTAGAATATAACAAAACAAAATATCAACCCACACTAATATATTAATAGGACTAAAATTGTAGAACAAACCCATTTTAACTTAACAATTCCAATCATAATCTTTCACTTCCGAATTTTCTTTTCTATACAGTGGTATAGAAGATAACTTCAACTTTTAAATTATTACCGAGTACTTTCTACTAAGATTTTAATTTTTTAGTGTAGATTTTGTAAATATTTATTCACTTCAATTAACCTTACATGATAGTAATGTATCGATCATAGAAAAACCATATAAGCAAATAAAAGAAAAAAAATAACTAAATAAAATATGCTATAAACAATTAGCCTTCAAAGATTGCATTTCAAATATAACATAGAAAAGACAAGTAAACGTTTTACATTTACACATACACTTTGAATCAAAACTTTCATTTCTTTATGCTTGATAAAATAGTAACTACAATTTTTGATATTTTCAGTGAAACATTTTTATTTGATTTTTTATGCGTAAATTCAATCAAATTAACTTTACATGATAACAATGTATGTATATATCACAAAGAAAAATAAAAATAACAGACAAGAAAAAATCAATAAAAACTGAAATAAACAAAAACAATAGATATTAAAAAATCCAAACAATTACAACATTAGAAAGGAAGCTAAGCAATACGAACCAAAAAAAAAGCGTAATTACAAAAAAAAAAGTCAACACACGAATAGTTTATGAACCTTAACTTACAGAACAAACCCCTCTTGATTAAGAATTTAAAACACGATTTTTCACATAAATTCATATTTTTCTTTATGTACCGTCTTGACGACAAAGTTTCATAAATTGATTCCTCCTACTCTCATAGATTTTGTTGTTAGTTTTAATTTTTGCCATCTTTATGTATCACTTTAATTTGTTTGGTTTTCGATTTAGTGAAATAGCTGTAAGAAAATTTAATTTAAATTAATTTTAAAATTAAAATGATATGCATATTTTATTAGAAATGGATTACATACAAATATTTTATAATTGTGGTCTCAAAAAGACTAATATTTTTAACCAAAAAATTTGCACACAACGGCCACATATCAGAAGTTGTAAATCGTTTCCCTCCAAAAAAAAAGAATAAGAAGAAGAAAATGTAAATCGTTACTTTCTATGTGAAAAGAATTACTAATACTTTTATTCAGCTGTAAAAAGTTAAAACACAAAAAAATACAAGAACAATAAATAAAATAGACAATAAACAATTAACATTTCAAAACCTCTTGACAATCATACACTTTGAATCAAATTTTGTTTATGCATTTAAAAAAATATAACTACAACTTATGAGTTTTTTACTGAATACTTCTGCTACATATATGTTTGTTTAGGATTTTGGTTTCAAGTGTTCTGTCAATTAAGCTTACGTGTCACAGAGAGAAGAGAAAAAAATAGACTAGAAAAAAATATTAACTAAGTTAAATAAAAGAATAGATAGTGAAAGTTTAAAATTGAAAATGAATAGACAAATAAACCTCTTACATTGAATCATACACTTTGGAAAAAAAATTCGTGTCTCCGTACTTTAGTATACAATTTTCAATCATAGTAAGGATACATAGAAGGATACACACAAAGGATACAGAGGATGCAGACTTCCAAAAAACCAACTCCAGCTAGCTATGTGTGTTAAAAAGCAGACTAGATTTTATTCTGACAAGAAGACAACTGGAGGTGAATAAACAAAATAATAATAATAATATAAACTTACTGATTAAATTTATATTGTAAAATCGATACGATTTCAAAGACAGTCTCGTAAAACGCTGATTTCTGTAAAGAAATATTCGCACCCCACAGTTGGTGTGTCTAATTTGATAATTACTACAAAGATGAATTGCTCCCCAGGGTAAAAAGTCCTTCCATACTGTGGACGAAGCACCAATGTACGGTACAGGACGAACAAGACTAGTGATAGAGAATTTGTTGGTGAGAGTTTGATTGTGAGAAGTGAATTTGATATGATATAACAAAGAGAGGGACTGCCATTTTATAGGAGTGAAATGTGTCAATTGGTGAGACACAACTGTTTAGAATGGTTGTGACTGTTGATTGTTCAAAATTTGAACAAACAGTTACTGTTCAATTTGAATTTATGGGCTGAAAAAAGGTTGGTTTCTAGCCCAAAAATTATTAGACTAGAACAAACCCCAATTTCCCAAGCCCACGCCACGTCTCGTCCCATGTCTTATCCGGCCAAGCCCTCTCTTTCCATCAATGTGGGATTCCTTCATATTCCGGATTCGTGAAACTCCCAACTTCAACTTGTTATTTCTCATTCACCACTTGACGGTAATTTGACGAGTGAGGTCTTGAAACGATCCTCAGCTATCCTAGTTTAAAAGAACACGTTTGTTAGAGCTAGCTCTCAAACAAGCTCTAGTTAAACCGCGTTCAAAGTTGTCGTTAAATAACATTTTCCAACAATGTGCAGTAGAGGGTGGCACATGCCACCTGTGCCTCCGAGACAAAAGAGCGCGAAACCTAATGAATAAGACAATCCCACAACAAGCTCACCTTCCGTCGAATAGAGTCTATAACGGGTGCACCGTGATGCGAGCTACACAAATTTGTGATATTACTTGGTAGTAGTTTCTTCCAATATCTTATTGACCTATATGAAAATTTTCATATTCACAACTTCCAAAGTAGAACACATTCAATTAAAAAAAAAGTCATACAAAAAGCATGCCTATGAGGCATTCTTCTTCAAACCTTCATCTGCAACTGTTACACATTAAGCTGTTAATAGCTCCTCCACATGCGAGTTTTCGACAGAAAACCCTCTTGCACTTTCAATTTTCCTGACATCCGGCACCACCAGTTTCAATTCTGACACATAACCCCACTGCAGTTTCTTTTTTACTGACATCCCGCACCAGCAATTTCAATTTTGACACATAACCCCACATCGGTTTCTTTTTTGCTGACATCCCGCACTTATGTGTCAGAATTGAAACTGCTGGTGCGGAATGTCAGGAAACTGAAAGTGCAAGGGGGTTTTCTGTCAGAAACTCTCCACATGCTAAATAATTTATATGAAATGAAGTATCTTCAATTTTTTTTCTTGCTGACGCACTTAAGTCATCAGAGCGATTCATATTTTGATCCCGGTGCAAAATCATCATGCTTAATACATGTTCCTCGCATGTTGATGTTGAGAGTAATTTGGTCGATACATGAGGTCGATAGTGTAATTACTTAGACATTAATTGTCTACAAAATTTGAGAAGAATAACTTAACAATAAACTAAAAAAAAACCCAAATTAATTCAGCATATTTCCCCTGTAGCACAACTGCCTTTGGGGGGGGAGTAACCTATTTTTCTTTCAAGTGAAAAAAAAATATTACGGTATATGGGACTTGATTTATTCATTCTTCTTCATTGAGCAAATAGGTCACGAAAACGTATGCTCAAGGAGTGAAAAGGTCTGAAGTAGCAGAAGGCGGAGGAAGAACTAATGGTGTACCAGACAACTGTACACATATCTCTTCTCATCCACCTTCAACGTGCAAGCGTATTCAGTTCTTAGTTGTATATCAATGAATATGATGATCATCAAGAGTCAAGGATTAATTAAGAGAGTCCCATTAAACATAGTTCGATTCAAGAAATACAGAAGTTCAATGTTATTTTATTCTCTAATAATAACGATGGCTAACATTTCAATATATGGTAAAAAAATGCAGAATCAATCACTCATTGGGATCAACGTAACCTTATGAGAAAGCAACTAGAGACATGCACTCGGATGCGAGAGCGTGTTGCAAGAACTTAACAAGCCTGAAATCAATAACATGAGCCTCACATAGCCTGAGTGATGTTTCATGGAGGGAGGCCGTCATATAAATTTCCGGCATTTTGACTTATTTTTTATAAATATTCAGAGGTAGGATAGCATAAACCTCACGTACTAATAGGAAAGAACTGGACTCTAAATCCGTAAAAAGGTTGTGGGGGCATAAACCTGGCCCACTACAAAGAAACATCTGAAAGAATTAAAGGGGACGAGAATGCCTACCATCCATAGTGGTCCTCCAATACACCGGTTCGACGAATGCTCTTTTATGCAGAGACATAAGGGGAATGCACAGCATAGGCTTGACGAAATGTTATTAGAGAGTAAATATAATTTTTCTTCGAAACGGGGTGGGTAGGGAAGAAATTAATGAGCTATACAAAAAGAATGTGATAGAACAAGTGAGTGCACCAAAAACGAGAAGGCTCATTTTTATGAGTGTGATAATTAGGAAAGATATGATACATTATGACACAATTAGAAATAATCTGGCGATGCACATATAGAATACAAAATAATGAAGAATTGATTATGGTGGTATGGTCATATGAATAAGAGGCCGTATGATACTTTTGTTAGGAGATGCAATACGACGGTTCATATGTGTGGTGGTGGACAAGGGAGGAGACCAAAAAACATGGGTGGCACGACTCATTCAAAATTAATGTAAGGGTGGAAATAAGTTAGGAAAGACGCCAATTGAAACGTTTATTCCATGTAGCCGACCCCGGTTGAACTAAGAAAATGGCATGTTGATGTTATAAATAATAGACATGTACTTTACTTTAACACAACAAAATAAGATATTGCGTAAGTTCACCTTGAAGTCGTATATTCTTAATTTTCCACCATTATTTAAGGGGACATTTATCAACATATGCGTTTCACGCAATGGTTCTTTTGGAATGTTTTAATTGAGTCACCAATTTTTTTGCAAGGAAAATTCCCATAACGCAAGAAAACTGTAATACTTGTTATCACACTCTCTTTGTTTTATTTAAACGTAGTTTGTGTCTAACCTACAATAACTTGAGCCACATGGGGTTGATCTGGGGAAGAGAGTGTTGGATCTCACTTGTGCAATCTGCGGTTGTCGATTGACTCTACAATGTCACCGAGTCCTTATTCAGAAACGAATTAAAATAACCTCTGATGAGTGGGTTACTGATGAGGGTCTTTATCACTATCCATGCAAACTAGAATTAGTCTCGAGTGTAATGAGCCTTATCCATGGTCATACTGTTAATTGGGGTGAACTATCTATTTTAATTGAAGTCTATCTTTGTGACGAATCAAGTGCTACTCGATGCGAAGATTTATTCTCTTGACGATTATATGTGCGTAATAACCACCTTAGTAAAATATATTTTTTATGTAAAAATATTCCACCGGTATGAGAACGGCGAGGTCCTTTAAAACAAATTTATAAATACAAGAAAATAAAATATTTGTATGGGCTCCAGTCCATTGTTGGCTTACAAGTAAATATATTTATGTTGGAAGTTATTTTGTACTTGCTTTGGCATTCTTATTTATGTAACGTTGCTTGGTAAAGTATTATATAATACTTTTCTATGTCTATCGAATAGGTTTGTGAACCTTAGTTTTATGCAGTTATTGATTGACCGAAGCCTAAACTCCAAAGTAATAAAAGTCTACAATATGTCATGCCATCGTTCAGAAGCACAACTGAAGGCTAGAGCATCTGGTGCCAAGAGAGCACTACATGCTCATTCAAGTCCTAATTTGAATGGCGCTAAAAAGATCTATATCTTTTTTATAAGGTCAGTGAGGATGTGAAACATATATTCGATGTTGAGCATGTTCAAATGAGGTCGGATAAATGACATTCGGTGCAGGTGAAAAAAAGGAGATTGTGGTCTTAATTTTACAAGAAGTTGCGGCCCAATGAGACCCTAATGGCCATTGCGGTTCGCATGATAGAGGTTGCTTTAAGGGAAGTGGTTGAAAATGGGACTCATGGTTGGTTGAGAGTTATGGCCAGCTATGGATTCAGATTTAGTGATATGTACGGTGGAGAAGATGATCCTATTTTATCGTAGGGCAGCCTTGTATTGTGGAGGTGTTACCCCTACCTAAAAGTGATAACAACGTTCGCGTGGCTTCTTCTTGTAGTAGTGGTGCGTCTGATGCGTATGTGAGGGACATGAATTCCTTACATGATTATATTTTCAAAATACTTATGCCGATGAGATGTCTCATGTCATTTGGAAAATTTAAGAAAACGAGCACATGCATGCAACGACCCTCTTATCCGACTCGGACGAATCGGGGAGGCCGAAGCTAAAAGTAACGATGGAAAAATTGAAAGCACAACATCCAAGCACTTATATTACATGTTATTAAACACTACATTACTTCTCAAGTCCTTCATATGTTATTATTACACATTATTCAAGCCTTATTCAAACTATCTTACATGATTCAAACTATCTTACAATACGTGACGTGACCTCCTCAGTGAGTCTCGTACCCATCCATACCATAGCCTTCTTCCTCTAATCCTGCGGTGGGAAAGAAAATGGAACCGCAGTTTCTAAAGTCAGCTGGGAAATGCTGAGTAAATAAATACCCTAGCTCGTAAACAGATGACGAGACATAATTTATTTTCAAAAATAGTAATAAGAGGAAGTAAATCTTTAAAAGAGTAAACAAGGCACACATCAAGCTTTAAACTTCTCAACCTTTCAATTTCTTCTTTCTTGATCTTGAAACGGGGAGTGATATCCCAATCTTGCCTTCCTTTATTCATAGACATTCTTGTCTTTGAACAAAACCACATTTTAAATTTGTTGATACGGGGAAGATCTACTATCACTACGCATCCAAGACCTTAAGTGCCGGCACCCCTCTAAGACTACTCGCGGCCAGAGAGGTGAGTACATGGAGCGATCCGGCAGGTTGCGACCGGATTAAAATAAATGGGTCGGGTGAACGTAGTCAGCCACGACCAATCTTATAAACGGGTCGGGTGAACGTAGTCAGCCACGACCAATCTTATAGAAAAGCAAATATAACGATCCCCGCACAACTCTTTCCACTTTACGTTATTAGTGGATTAATATTATTCGTGTGACAATTCGAAGTAAAACAACTTCTTTAACATGTAAAGAGATTTCAAACAAAACATGTAACTCAAAAATATAATTTTGAGACAAGTATTAAAAGCATACTCTGACACGAACAGGAGCTAGCACGCTAGGCTAGGCATATTTACTTACCTGGATTCCGTAGCGTCAAATCGTCCTACTTGTAGTCGTTGCTTACGAATCCGTTACCTACAAATCGGAGCTTCTAAATCGTCACAATTCTGTATAATTCTACAAGTCTTATTAATAACCCTAGTTATCGATTCTTAAAATTAGCCCGAACTCGCATATTAATTTATTGACGTTTCTTTATCTCGTTATATTTTCTTACTAGCAAAAATTATTAAACAACGAGTGTTTAATTGAAAAGTTATTAAATTTTATGTTATAGAAGTCTCATTTACTTATAGGAACTATTTTTATAAAATGCTAGTAGAAATTAATAGTAGTTTGTATTTTTACATGAAGTAAATGTTAACATTATCAACTATATAATATTGGATTTTTATGAAAGATCACTTCAAAATACTTGCGATGACGTAACGATATTTATAAGCTCGAAAAGGTCATTTTTATAAATATTTAAACAACCAATTTTAAAGCTAAACAATAAAACGCAACGTTTGTTTAGTTTTTAATAAAATATTACCCGTTGTAATTTCTAACGAGCGATCCGTATATTATTACAACGCCCGAATCACTTTTTCGTAACCGGGACGAAATCTATTATTTTTAGAAAATATTTTTAATCCAAAAATATTATTCTTATTTTTCGCGAATAATATAAAGTTTATATAAACTACACTTATAACCCCACAAGTTATGTCAAAAGACAGCGGGATCCCCCATCCTACTCAATGGCAGTTTATTTAAGAAATAATTACTACCCACCAAGTTCTCAAAATACAAACAGTTACCCCCCCCTTTATATGTTGTATACCACCTGCAACGACCCCCTTATCCGACTCGGACGAATCGGGGAGGCCGAAGCTAAAAGTAACGGCGGAAAAATTGAAAGCACAACATCCAAGCACTTATATTACATGTTATTAAACACTACATTACTTCTCAAGTCCTTCATATGTTATTATTACACATTATTCAAGCCTTATTCAAACTATCTTACATGATTCAAACTATCTTACAATACGTGACGTGACCTCCTCAGTGAGTCTCGTACCCATCCATACCATAGCCTTCTTCCTCTAATCCTGCGGTGGGAAAGAAAATGGAACCGCAGTTTCTAAAGTCAGCTGGGAAATGCTGAGTAAATAAATACCCTAGCTCGTAGAAAGATGACGAGACATAATTTATTTTCAAAAACAGTAATAAGAGGATGTAAATCTTTAAAAGAGTAAACAAGGCACACATTAAGCTTTAAACTTCTCAACCTTTCAATTTCTTCTTTCTTGATCTTGAAACGGGGAGTGATATCCCAATCTTGCCTTCCTTTATTCATAGACATTCTTGTCCTTGAACAATACCACATTTTAACTTTGTTGATACGGGGAAGATCTACTATCACTACGCATCCAAGACCTTAAGTGCCGGCACCCCTCTAAGACTACTCGCGGCCAGAGAGGTGAGTACATGGAGCGATCCGGCAGGTTGCGACCGGATTAAAATAAATGGGTCGGGTGAACGTAGTCAGCCACGACCAATCTTATAAACGGGTCGGGTGAACGTAGTCAGCCACGACCAATCTTATAGAAAAGCGAATATAACGATCCCCGCACAACTCTTTCCACTTTACGTTATTAGTGGATTAATATTATTCGTGTGACAATTCGAAGTAAAACAACTTCTTTAACATGTAAAGAGATTTCAAACAAAACATGTAACTCAAAAATATAATTTTGAGACAAGTATTAAAAGCATACTCTGACACGAACAGGAGCTAGCACGCTAGGCTAGGCATATTTACTTACCTGGATTTCGTAGCGTCAAATCGTCCTACTTGTAGTCGTTGCTTACGAATCCGTTACCTACAAATCGGAGCTTCTAAATCGTCACAATTCTGTATAATTCTACGAGTCTTATTAATAACCCTAGTTATCGATTCTTAAAATTAGCCCAAACTCGCATATTAATTTATTGACGTTTCTTTATCTCGTTATATTTTCTTACTAGCAAAAATTATTAAACAACGAGTGTTTAATTGAAAAGTTATTAAATTTTATGTTATAGAAGTCTCATTTACTTATAGGAACTATTTTTATAAAATGCTAGTAGAAATTAATAGTAGTTTGTATTTTTACATAAAGTAAATGTTAACATTATCAACTATATAATATTGGATTTTTATGAAAGATCACTTCAAAATACTTGCGATGACGTAACGATATTTATAAGCTCGAAAAGGTCATTTTTATAAATATTTAAACAACCAATTTTAAAGCTAAACAATAAAACGCAACGTTTGTTTAGTTTTTAATAAAATATTACCCGTTGTAATTTCTAACGAGCGATCCGTATATTATTACAACGCCCGAATCACTTTTTCGTAACCGGGACGAAATCTATTATTTTTAGAAAATATTTTTAATCCAAAAATATTATTCTTATTTTTCGCGAATAATATAAAGTTTATATAAACTACACTTATAACCCCACAAGTTATGTCAAAAGACAGCGGGATCCCCCATCCTACTCAATGGCAGTTTATTTAAGAGATAATTACTATCCACCAAGTTCTCAAAATACAAACAGTTACCCCCCCCCTTTATATGTTGTATACCACCTGCAACGACCCCCTTATCCGACTCGGACGAATCGGGGAGGCCGAAGCTAAAAGTAACGGCGGAAAAATTAAAAGCACAACATCCAAGCACTTATATTACATGTTATTAAACACTACATTACTTCTCAAGTCCTTCATATGTTATTATTACACATTATTCAAGCCTTATACAAACTATCTTACATGATTCAAACTATCTTACAATACGTGACGTGACCTCCTCAGTGAGTCTCGTACCCATCCATACCATAGCCTTCTTCCTCTAATCCTGCGGTGGGAAAGAAAATGGAACCGCAGTTTCTAAAGTCAGCTAGGAAATGCTGAGTAAATAAATACCCTAGCTCGTAGAAAGATGACGAGACATAATTTATTTTCAAAAACAGTAATAAGAGGATGTAAATCTTTAAAAGAGTAAACAAGGCACACATTAAACTTTAAACTTCTCAACCTTTCAATTTCTTCTTTCTTGATCTTGAAACGGGGAGTGATATCCCAATCTTGCCTTCCTTTATTCATAGACATTCTTGTCCTTGAACAATACCATATTTTAAATTTTTTGATACGGGTAAGATCTACTATCACTACCCATCCAAGACCTTAAGTGCCGGCACCCCTCTAAGACTACTCGCGGCCAGAGAGGTGAGTACATGGAGCGATCCGGCAGGTTGCGACCGGATTAAAATAAACGGGTCGGGTGAACGTAGTCAGCCACGACCAATCTTATAAACGGGTCGGGTGAACGTAATCAGCCACGACCAATCTTATAGGAAAGCGAATATAACGATCCCCGCACAACTCTTTCCACTTTACGTTATTAGTGGATTAATATTATTCGTGTGACAATTCGCAGTAAAACAACTTCTTTAACATGTAAAGAGATTTCAAACAAAACATGTAACTCAAAAATATAATTTTGAGACAAGTATTAAAAGCATACTCTGACACGAACAGGAGCTAGCACGCTAGGCTAGGCATATTTACTTACCTGGATTCCGTAGCGTCAAATCGTCCTACTTGTAGTCGTTGCTTACGAATCCGTTACCTACAAATCGGAGCTTCTAAATCGTCACAATTCTGTATAATTCTACGAGTCTTATTAATAACCCTAGTTATCGATTCTTAAAATTAGCCCGAACTCGCATACTAATTTATTGACGTTTCTTTATCTCGTTATATTTTCCTACTAGCAAAAATTATTAAACAACGAGTTTTTAATTGAAAAGTTATTAAATTTTATGTTATAGAAGTCTCATTTACTTATAGGAACTATTTTTATAAAATGCTAGTAGAAATCAATAGTAGTTTGTATTTTTACATAAAGTAAATGTTAACATTATCAACTATATAATATTGGATTTTTATGAAAGATCACTTCAAAATACTTGCGATGACGTAACGATATTTATAAGCTCGAAAAGGTCATTTTTATAAATATTTAAACAACCAATTTTAGAGCTAAACAATAAAACGCAACGTTTGTTTAGTCTTTAATAAAATATTACTCGTTGTAATTTCTAACGAGCGATCCGTATATTATTACAACGCCCGAATCACTTTTTCGTAACCAGGACGAAATCTATTATTTTTAAAAAATATTTTTAATCCAAAAATATTATTTTTATTTTTCACGAATAATATAAAGTTTATATAAACTACACTTATAACCCCACAAGTTATGTCAAACGACAGCGGGATCCCCCATCCTACTCAATGGCAGTTTATTTAAGAGATAATTACTACCCACCATGTTCTCAAAATACAAACAGTTATCCCCCCCCTTTATATGTTGTATACCACCTGCAACGACCCCCTTATCCGACTCGGACGAATCGGGGAGGCCGAAGCTAAAAGTAACGGCGGAAAAATTGAAAGCACAACATCCAAGCACTTATATTACATGTTATTAAACACTACATTACTTCTCAAGTCCTTCATATGTTATTATTACACATTATTCAAGCCTTATTCAAACTATCTTACATGATTCAAACTATCTTACAATACGTGACGTGACCTCCTCAGTGAGTCTCGTACCCATCCATACCATAGCCTTCTTCCTCTAATCCTGCGGTGGGAAAGAAAATGGAACCGCAGTTTCTAAAGTCAGCTGGGAAATGCTGAGTAAATAAATACCCTAGCTCGTAAACAGATGACGAGACATAATTTATTTTCAAAAACAGTAATAAGAGGAAGTAAATCTTTAAAAGAGTAAACAAGGCACACATCAAGCTTTAAACTTCTCAACCTTTCAATTTCTTCTTTCTTGATCTTGAAACGGGGAGTGATATCCCAATCTTGCCTTCCTTTATTCATAGACATTCTTGTCCTTGAACAAAATCATATTTTAACTTTGTTGATACGGGGAAGATCTACTATCACTACGCATCCAAGACCTTAAGTGCCGGCACCCCTCTAATACTACTCGCGGCCAGAGAGGTGAGTACATGGAGCGATCCGGCAGGTTGCGACCGGATTAAAATAAACGGGTCGGGTGAACGTAGTCAGCCACGACCAATCTTATAAACGGGTCGGGTGAACGTAGTCAGCCACGACCAATCTTATAGAAAAGCGAATATAACGATCCCCACACAACTCTTTCCACTTTACGTTATTAGTGGATTAATATTATTCGTGTGACAATTCGCAGTAAAACAACTTCTTTAACATGTAAAGAGATTTCAAACAAAACATGTAACTCTAAAATATAATTTTGAGACAAGTATTAAAAACATACTCTGACACGAACAGGAGCTAGCACGCTAGGCTAGGCATATTTACTTACCTGGATTCCGTAGCGTCAAATCGTCCTACTTGTAGTCGTTGCTTACGAATCCGTTACCTACAAATCGGAGCTTCTAAATCGTCACAATTCTGTATAATTCTACGAGTCTTATTAATAACCCTAGTTATCGATTCTTAAAATTAGCCCGAACTCGCATACTAATTTATTAACGTTTCTTTATCTCGTTATATTTTCTTACTAGCAAAAATTATTAAACAACGAGTGTTTAATTGAAAAGTTATTAAATTTTATGTTATAGAAGTCTCATTTACTTATAGGAACTATTTTTATAAAATGCTAGTAGAAATTAATAGTAGTTTGTATTTTTACATAAAGTAAATATTAACATTATCAACTATATAATATTGGATTTTTATGAAAGATCACTTCAAAATACTTGCGATGACGTAACGATATTTATAAGCTCGAAAAGGTCATTTTTATAAATATTTAAACAACCAATTTTAAAGCTAAACAATAAAACGCAACATTTGTTTAGTTTTTAATAAAATATTACCCGTTTTAATTTCTAACGAGCGATCCGTATATTATTACAACGCCCGAATCACTTTTTCGTAACCGGTACGAAATCTATTATTTTTATAAAATATTTTTAATCCAAAAATATTATTTTTATTTTTCGCGAATAATATAAAGTTTATATAAACTACACTTATAACCCCACAAGTTATGTCAAAAGACAGCGGGATCCCCCATCCTACTCAATGTCAGTTTATTTAAGAGATAATTACTACCCACCAAGTTCTCAAAATACAAACAATTACCCCCCCCTTTATATGTTGTCATGCTATAAGCAGTTTAGGGTAAACACACTTTAACCCCTTTTTACATATTCATCAAATTTAACAAGCTAAACATGGAATCAAGCATACGAGATACGATTTTGATTGTTTAAATGGAATCACGGCGAGATTTAGAGCATACCTAGGCCAAGAATGGCCGGAATCGGTCAAGAAACGAAGCTTTCCGGGTTTGCCGACGGTGAGTCGCGCAGTGCTCTTCGTCGCCGGTGATGGAGTACCTCCTAGCTTCGGTTAGGACCTGGGTTCGTCTCCTTTGAGCTCCAGGAGTCGTTTGGAAGTGATTTGGACGGATGGGAGTTGTCGGGTTGCTTGGGCCAAGCTCCCCGTCGGCAACAATGGTGGCCGACGGTGGTGGTCGTGGGTTTTCTTAGCGGATTAGTTGCAGCCTCTCTCTCTGTTTTTGGATGGTGGAGAGGATGAAACAGAGTAGAGAGAGAGAGAGGTAGGGAGGAAGAGAGAGAGAAACAGGGGGTTGTTCGGCGGTGGTTCCCGTCGGCAGTGGTGGTGGTGGCGGCTTCGGAGCTTGTCACCGCTGCTGCTGCTGATTGTTGCTGTTGTTGCTCTGTTTCTGAACAGAGCAGGGAGAGTGAGACAGAGAGAGGTAATACAGAGAGTTGGAGAGGAGATGGTGTTGGGTGGTGGCGGTGGTGCTCCCGGTGGTGTGGTCGGCGTGGTCGCGGGAAGGAGGTGAAGAAGAAGATGAAGGTGCAGGTGGTGATGATTGCTAGTGAATAATTGAGTTGGTGACTCATAATATAGGTAGACAAAAAGGAGGGTGAGTGATGATGTTGGAGGCGGTGATGGTGATTGTTTTGGCGGTGAGAAAAATCTCCGAAGTAGATAAGAAGAAGTAGAAGATGAAGTTAGGAGGAGTTATAAGGTGTGGTTGACACACTAACTTCGCGGTGGTCGTACACGCGTGAAAGGTCAAATAGTAAGGATAAATAAAACATCGCGTATTCACCTACGAATACGAACTTAATATCTTCTAAAATCTTACGAGTATTTCTTGTCAGTAAAATACTATAATTTATGCGACTTTATTTTTCGCAATTAAATTATATATTCATCTCTTTAAATTACTATTTTGCCCTTGTGAATTTTACGGGGTATTACAATGCAAGACTAGAAATGCAGTTTGGTGCAACTTTAGTGAGTGTGCATTCCATCATGGATTGTGGTTTTGGAGGCTATGTTACGAGTAGTTTGTGAAATTGTGGAGGGTGTATACAGGCGGGAGTGGGAACATGCATGACCATAGTTCTTTAAGAGACACAATGATGACTTACATGAATAGAGTTCCAAGTGCGAAAAACTAGCAACTAAATTTGATAAATAAAAACCCCTTGCACAATGTGCACACTCAGATGCGACTCTATGATAGGACGATAGATGTGTTGCATTTTGGTCGGAGTGTGCGTCTTCACATGCTTGATTTTTAAAAGAGAAGAGAAAGTATTTTGACGAGAGTGTGGAGCCCGAGTATACTAGAGATCAGTATGAGGAGTTGAGATTTCGAAAACAGTTTCTATTTCTGATTATGGTGATTCATATGGAGGTGACTTTTCTGGTACCCTCGGCCTGTGAAGTCTACTAGGGTACGTGAACCTTACAAATGTGTTTGATGGTATGTTAGGAGAAATGGACTTCTATTGCTTTGCTTCCAATGAAGTGATCATGGAAAATAATACTACCTCTATTTATACATGAGTTCCTCCAAAGAGGGATCTAGATGATCTTACAATCTAAAGGTGGAGATTAATAGTTTAGAAGGTTCTCACCTCCTTCAAATGAGATATCTATAATGAAAAGATCTCCATATAAGCTAAGTCGTGAAATTATAGGTTTGCACGATTTTTGAATGGGATCACTTAATTGGAATGACTTGACTAGTATTTGATGTTGGGATCAAGAAGACTGCTTATGTGGAGTTATTATGGTAGAGCTGTGATCTTCGATTACATGTCCTTGTTGCCTCAATCTGTGATTAATTTGCAAGCTTCACAAGTACTAGTTGGGAACAATGCTTTCCAGTTACCTATTATAGGCAAAAGACTTTAAGAATGGTTGAAATTTTATATTTTGTTTCGAGTTCAAGATACTATCTAATGGCATAAAAAGATCAATGTGGAGTCATATCATGTCACTTGGTACTCATAAGCAACTGGAAGTCGGTTTCTCGCATATTACATATTTCCCATATAATAACATCACAAGACTTCAGGATACCTATGATAATAAAATGTTTATGTTTGTTCTCGTGAATGGAAGCATCTTTGAGAATGGGAGCTTTCTGTGTGGGGGTGTCTACTGTGATGAAGTTCATGGTTCACAATGAGAAGATACTGAAGCGAATTGATTGCTTTTATGCTGAAATACCTTGGTCATTTGACAACATTTTACACTACTATCTTAAAGACACGACGGCAGTGATCGGGCCTCTCATTCGGTTACTTCTAGAACTGATTGCTATCTTTACTGGTAGTGATTATCAAGATGGCAGACACTTGGGCCTCGTTTGGGTTGACGATAAGGAGGAAGCATAAGATAACTTATCCTCTCTTCTCTATTATCGGGTGTTTGGGTGCTGGATAGGAGAGGGGATAACTTATGTTGTCTTATGTTGATGGAGCTTCTTAAGAACAAATTTTATACCTCCAACATTGAGGTATAAGCTCGGATAAAAAAATAGAGCATATGAAGATGCTCATAGGTTGACAAAAATAGCCCCACAAACAATTTAATTTCCCACCCTTCGCCCAAAACCCTATTAGCTATTTCTGGACTTCATATCTCCCTCTCATTCGCATACAGCTTCAACCGAGAGAGAGAGTGTGTAGCGACTGCGGGGATTGACGAGCGACGAGGAACGGCAGTTGAACAAGGCGGACGACGGTGGAAGAGTGGAAGACGTCGCTGAAGGTAAGCCCATATATTCTTATTTTTTCCGGTGAAACCACCTATCTGTGTTCGTTGCTCTTTTTTCCATTGTTACTCTGTTTCATGTTGTGTTACTCGTTACTCATGTTTTTTTCGGTGGAAGAGTGGAAGACGACTGTAATACCCCGTATGATTAGAGAGGGTAAAACAGTCATTTGAGCAGTTAAATAATAATTTAGTCGTGAAAAAAACAAATTTGGATAATTATTGTGCTTTTATCGTTAGGAAAATGATGTGAGATTCTAGAAGACGTTAGATACTTGTGAATAATTCGAAAAGCCAAAATTAGAATTTGGTTGTAAATAATAAATTGAGTGAAGTAACGGGTAGTACCCCGTATCTTAGCTAAGGGCAACTAGAAAATTTTAATACGGGTAGATCGTATGTAAATAAGGCGTAATTAGTTAATTGAGTTGCTTGGGAAATAATATTAATTTCTATGGCAAAACGATAATTAGAAGTGAAAATATAAAATGATAATTTGAAGCTTAGCCGAGAAATTCGTGTAAAGAATGGTACGTTATAGACTAGTGTGTACAACCCATAACTTTAGTTACTTGTACTAGTGATATACCCAAAACACTAGAACTCACTAGCATAGTGGTACGACCGGCCCACCATACAACTCCTCATGACTTCATCTTCTCCATCAAGCTTTTGCTTCGGGAGGCTTCTCTTGCCCACCGCCATAGTCACCATCAAGAGGAAGTTCACCTCTCCAAGAAACCTAGGCTATATAAAGACCACTCTCCACGCCACCCTCATCACCACTTCCCTCATCATCACCGCCATTTACATCATCACCATAATCACCGAGCTCCATCTCTCTCTCGGCAAAGACACACGAAGAAACCACCAGCCCTTTCAATGCCTCTCTCTCTACCTCTCTGACCTTCTATTCTCTCCCTCTTCCTGTCTCTGAGCCTCAGCAGCAACAGGAACAGTAGGCGGTGGCAGCGGCCAAAGGCCACCACCAACAGCCGCCATTTTCCCCGACGGGAACCACCACCGAGAGGCCAAACAAAAGACAACCCACCAACACCACCTTCGTTCTCTCTCTCTCTCTCTCTCCTTCTCACTCGCTGCCTCTCTGTTCTCAGCAACCAGAAGCAGCAGCAGAAGCAGAGTGGAAGCAGCCACCAACCCCGCACTGCCTCCATCGGGAAGCACCACCGAGAGAGACCCACTTCTCTCTCTCTCTCTCTCTCTCTCTCTCTCTCCCTCCCTCCTCTTTGTCTCAGACTCTAGATCTCTCTCCCTCCATGTTTCGGGCAGAAGGGGGAAATAGGAGCAGCACATGCAGCGTGTCAGAGGCCACTGCCGCCACCCCGTCCACCATTTTTTCCGGCCAAACTCCGGCAAGCTCCACCGGAGTGATGCAGCAGCACCCACTCTCCTATTTTGCTTCCAATAGGCTCCTAAGAGGCCGACCAAATCATTGGAGAGCCCATACCAAGCCGGAGAATCCATTAAATCCGGCCACAAGCTTCAACTCCGGCGACCCCGACGTCGAACTCCGACCCGACTCGTTTCTTGACGATTTCTGGCCATTTTTGGCCTAGGTATGTCCTAAAACTCTCGATTATTTGTTTTAGATAATCAAAATCCAATCTTGATAACTTTAATCTGAGTTTAGATCGTTAAATTGATGTTGTTCTTGAAAGGGGGTTAAAGTGTATTTTTCAGAAACTTTTATAACACAATATAGGGGTGCTTTTTGTACTTTCATAAACTAGTAGGTGGTTAGTATGTTTAATATAAATGTTTTGTGAATAGTTAGGGTGCTAGTTGTCTTTAAGTATAACCTTTGGGGGTTTACATGTCTTTTACTAAAACTTCACACTTTTCGCTAAAAATAAAAATGTTTATTCCGGATTAAAAATAATTTCTAAAAATACTAGGTTTGGCCCCCGTCCGGAGAGAGTAATTTGGTTTTTGAAATAGTGTACGGATTATTCGTTAGAAATTAAACAAGAAATACCTTTATTGAAGACTAATAAACTTTGTTAAGTCACTTAACTAGTATTTTTGATGTTTTAAATTTGTAAAATTAATATTTGCGCTTGCTCTTTAACATTATAACCCTTTAGCATCGTGTAGTAGTCACAATATCATTTTTGAAATAGATTTTTTAAATATCAATTCGCGTTAGTTCTCATTTTTATAACTACTTTAATTAGTTAATTACTTTTAGATAATAATAATATTAATAGCAATAATAGTGAAATTAATAGTCGCTTAGAAATAGATGTTTTATTCGACAATAAGCTAATATAACTAGAAGAAAGACGGTATGCAATTATCATGTGGGGATTGGGTATATCTAAGGACTAAATAGAACTCTTGATAGGATTTGTAGCGATATACTTGGACTTGTGATTGAAAAAGAAAATATAATTTATAAGTGACAGGTTTGTAGACGACGACAGAGTGCATTTGCAGAAGCTTTTACGTGCTAGTTTCTTCGGAAGTAAGGCAAGTGAACATGCCAAGCCTTGCGTGCCAAGCTCCTTTCGTGTCGCAAGCTGATTTTTAATACTTGTCTCAAAATGTGGTTGCTATTTATTTACGTGTTGACTTGAGATGTGTTTACATTTTAAAGATGTTGATTTTACTTTTATACTGTCACATGAATAATAATAATGCGTAATAATGTAAAGTGGAAAGAGTTGTGCGAGAGAAACTTATTATTGTCGTGTTGACTTCGGTCACTCGACCTGAGATCGGATTTTATTTTAACCCGGTCGCAACATGCCGGTTCACTCCATGTACTCACCTCTCTGGCCGCAAGAAGTCTTAGGGGGCTGCCGGCAGTTAAGGTCATGGTTGCTAGTGATAGAATAGTAGATTCTTCCCCGTATCAACAAAGTTAATAACACAGTTTCTATGAGATTTGGATAATAAGAGAGAGAAGAAGAAAGAGATTGCGACTAATATTCCCCGTTTGAATGTTGAGAAAGGAAGATAAAAAGAAAGAGAATTTTATAAGTGTTCTTACTGGATGCATCAGGTTCATTTTCTTACAGCTTTACAGTTCATATTTGAGTTCCGGATTTACTCTGCAAGTTTACATTTTTATGATTTATTTTCCTCTGTATATTTATGGTGAAAAGAAAGTTATGCCTCATCTTCCGTTTTCCGAGATTGGGTGTCACTTACTCAGTATTTCCATGCTGACTTTGAAACTGCGGTTCCTGTTTTCTTCCCACCGCAGGTTTAGAAGCTGAAGACTAAGGGGTAGCCGGGCACGAGACTCACCTAGAATTTATCGTCACGAGTAGAAATTAGTGTGGCTAGTTAAGAATAATGTAGTAGTTTCAGAAACACTTGTGTAATTTCTAGTGACTTATGTAAAGTTTAATATTATGTAATAAATAAATGAGTTGGGATGTTATGCTTTTAATTTCCGCCGTCACTTTTAGCATCGCCCTCCCGGTCTTGTCCGAGCCGGATAAGGGGGTCGTTGCAACGACGCTGTAAGAGTGAACAGAGGGTTTAGTCCTTTTTTTCCCTTCCAGTGATCACCTTGATCTTTTCTCTTCTCTGATCGACACTGGATTTGGTCTGAGACACGATGAATAAATCTCATAATTTTTGGGTTTGATTATCCGTGCTATAGATTATGAACTCCCTGCCTCGATTTTCCGTACGGTATTTGCCTCCATCGATCAAAACAACCAGCAAATTCACCTCCGTCGATCTAAACAACCAGCTGCTTCACCTCCATCGATCATACACAGTACTGAAAATTGATCAAATTCAGTACTGTATTGTGGGTTTTGATTTTCAGTACTGTATTGTGGGTTGGGTTTTGATTTTCAGTCGAGGGTGGTTGTTTTGATCACCTCTGCTTCACCTCCGCGGCACCCAAGCAGCAGCTTCACCGGTAACGTTGCAACCCAAATCTAAACCTACGGAGTTACTAGCTACCGCCACGGAGACCCCTCTACTGAAACAAACCCCTCTGTAAAACAAGTACGCAATCATTACAAATTTGCATGTATAATGTTAGAACAAAACCCTCTGTCATACAGTTATCTTGGGAGTACTAGATGGTACTATTATAATAGATAAAGTTTCCAAGAGAAGCACTAGTGAAGTTTATGATAGTAGAAGTAGACAAGTTATGTTAATTTCGGCCATGAATGTGCTGTGCATTTTGTGTGCAGAAAAGAGAATGTCTAAGCTCATTTTTTAGCAAATTGATTTAGGGAGAATTTTGATTCTTATTCAAGCTCTTGTAATGGCAATGCCAAATAAATTTTGTCATCTTTTTGTAAGAGGTGATAGCTTCCCTCTTTCTGAAGATGGGTGCCCTTTTTATGTGAGTTAAATTTATCAAAAAAACTATGTTAATTTGGGCCACGTAAAGAGATTAAAAATTGAAAGACATAGCAAATTCAGTCATGCACTTGTGCTGTTTATAAGGATGTTGTTACTAGATAATAATGTTTGCTCAGAGTTGAAGGGCATTGCTACTGGCACGAGGGATGTCGTTGGTGCGATTAGTGCTATTGCTACTCGAATTGAGTTAGAGGTTGATGCTCGGGAGCGTCGAGGGATTATAAACAAAGAGTTAGAGAAACTCAATCTTTCTCGGGCTGAACGTATTAAGGTGGGCATGATCATCATCGACAAAAGAGAACTTGCAATGACAATGAGGACCGCCTTGAGTTTATCAAAATCTTGCTAAAGAATGGCGAGTAATGTTTGACATTTGTGGGGGTTTTCTATGATTCCTTAAGTTGGTAATTTTATTTTGGGATTGCTTAACTATGTGAAGTAGCTGAACGGTTTGGTACCTTTATTTGGAGGAGGTTGTCATGGTTTTGATAACTATTATTTTGGGATTGCAAAACTTTATCTGAGTATGTATGGTTGAGCTAAATATGAAGACATTTCGCATATTAATAGGGCTGTAAGGAAAACCGAACAAACCGGTCAAACCGACCGAACCAAACAAAAGTCCTCGATTTTGGACGGTTTTTTTGGATGTTCGGTTTATGAATGGTTCAAGTTTTCTCAAACCGGTCTAATCGGTTCGGTTTTCGGTTTATAAAAATATCACACCACACCAAACCGAACCGAGCCGATAGGGCTGTAAGGAAAACCGAACAAACCGGTCAAACCGACCGAACCAAACCAAAGTCCTCGATTTTGGACGGTTTTTTTGGATGTTCGGTTTATGAATGGTTCAAGTTTTCTCAAACCGGTCTAATCGGTTCGGTTTTCGGTTTATAAAAATATCACACCACACCAAACCGAACCGAGCCGATAGGGCTGTAAGGAAAACCGAACAAACCGGTCAAACCGACCGAACCAAACCAAAGTCCTCGATTTTGGACGGTTTTTTTGGATGTTCGGTTTATGAATGGTTCAAGTTTTCTCAAACCGGTCTAATCGGTTCGGTTTTCGGTTTATAAAAATATCACACCACACCAAACCGAACCGAGCCGATATATGCATAATGTACTTGTATTAAAATATATATTGCATAAAGTCTATTAAATAATCTAAAAAAATAACACAATTAGATAGATTCAATTAAAATCATCATATTAATCTTAATATTTTTCATTTCTCTCACGTTCCATCATAAACGATAGTCGTGCAAGTATTATTTTAGGTCTATTCAATCTCTTTCTCTCTTAAAATTTGAAAATTGTTAAGAATGCAGTATAAGAATATCCATTCAATCATGTTTATGCAAACCAACCGAACCGAATCAAACCAAACCGAATTTTTTCGGTTTGGTTCGGTTCGGTTCATTTCATCATTTCAAATGGTTTGGTTTGGCTATAAAATTAGTAAACCGATGTATTCGGTTTGGTTTATGGTTTTCGCACAAACCGCGTCAAACCGAACCGTTTACACCCCTACATATTAATATGAGTATCCATGAATATCTTTTATATTTGCATGTTACTACAAGTTTATTTCGCATATTAATATGAGTAATGATACTCCCTTGTCAAATTATGAATGAACCGAAAACATAATTATAATGTGATTGTTTCGCATATTAATATGAGTAATGATACTCACTTGTCAAATTATGAATGAATCGAAAACACAATTATAATGTGATTGAATTTAACTATTCATGCTAGTAGACGAGAGTAATATTATTCAAACTATCCAACATACGGTGACAACGTCACTATTGTGTAAAAAAATGAGTATTAAAATATAAACATAAATACTGATACATTTTGTATAAATTTTTCCTCATCAATTTGAAATATACAATCTTTTATACAAAATAACAGCATTGAGTGTATTATAGTCATAGTCAGTTTGGTACATATCTTGCTTCATATCCTGCATCATATCCGACAGCACCCAAACACAGACAGCCAACATATCTTATCAGGACTTATCAGACAACATTCATATCCGTGCTCATATCCCAGCATAAGCCTTATCCCTACATACCATATCCTCTACCCAAACGAGGCCTTGATTTCTCTGGTTCCGCCCATATTTCGCTGGGAGTGTTTCCTTTGTGCTCAATGTGATGAAGAAGAACATTGGAATCCAAAACGTGTCAAAGTACACCGATACATGTTTTGCTGAAGTGGAGTGGCCATTCTGTTACATTGTGCCTCCATATGGTGAAGACATCATATAATTACTTCAGTTCTATACCGAAGAAATGGTGCAGCTGGGACAGAATCTTAGCGAAGTTGATGATTTCTACCATATGATATTTGACCTAGAACATATTAAAGCACTAATATCATTGGTCTCATTGCTTCTACCTCAGAGCATAAGTTTTGGTCTAAGACAATGGCTACTCACCGGAACGTTTTGCGGGCTCATGAAGAAGCTTGCAGTTTGGTTTTGTGGTCCAAATCTAGGAGGTACTAGAATGTCGTGCTTTAATAATTTCCTGATCAGTGACGGCAATGATCTTTTACAAAGGGGATGGAATGTTAGGGGTCCAGGGGCGAAATGGTTATTTAGCAATATTGAGGGGTAATTAGAAATGATATGTTAATAGTGAGACTATTTTATTTTTAGGTAATATTGGGGGGCGCGTGTGTGGTTCGTTTGCCGTGAAATTTTATGGGTGTGCTCGGTTTTGGGAGAAAGTATTCATTGAGGCTAGCTCCACCACTGTGGCATGCCTGCGTGGTGGGGCGCACCATTCAGCTTTGGACAAACAAACAAAATTTGGTGAGTTCCATCTGACTATTGCATATTTGTCGAAAACTGAATGGCGCGCCCCACCACGCAGGCATGTCACAGTGGTGGGGTAGCCCCAATGAATACTTTCTCCGGTTTTGGATTCCAAGCAGGTTGGTGTGATCGGTGAGATTAGTCGACGATCGGAGGGACGGTCGGATTAGACGTTTTCGAGGATTTGTGAGACAGAGATGCAACGGGTTGCACATGTTGAGGGAAGGTGCTGATCGGCGTCGGATCACCCACAGTGGCGTGAGGTCGGCGAGAAGAAGAAGAACAGGGTGCTTGAACCCAGCTCTGATGCTTGAACACTATTACAACACCATTACTAATAGTATCAAATTTTTGAAAAAAAAAAATAGGTACTTTTTAAAAAAAATTACTTATGTTCTATTTTGGGTCATATAAATTAAATGTTATGAGTAAAAAGTAAGAACTGTTAGATTTAGAGAAAAAACTAGCTTTTTTAGTCTTATAAAACGGTAAAAAAATTATCTAAAATAAATTGTAATGAAAATGAGTAAAATATAACCTTTTAATGACGTAAAAAATGTAAAAAAAAAAACACACACCTAAAATTAGACAAATAAACTTCTCAAAAAAAAAATATAGACAAAGAAAGCATGACCTTAGACTTGGTCCGGTTTAGTTGTTAACCACATCCTAGTCTTTAGAGTTAATTAGTTTGTTTCATCATTTTCCCATGTTCCCTTTTTAGTAGCTAGTAGTTCACTAGTTGACTGGGATTGTTGTGCTAGTTTTTAGCTAATCTTGTTGATTTTTTTGCCTCTATAAAGGTTGGCCTTTCATTCAATACTATCACTCAAGTTTTCTCTCACATTTCTCCATCGCTCTTGTTATTTCTAGTGTTCCTAACGCTAGCGTGCTGAAGTTTTTTTCATGGAAAATTGTGATCCCTTGAAGTGCAATGGTACGTTATGCTCCTCCGTCTAACATTAATACATAGATGAAACTTGCATTCTTGTTTTGCCCATCATATTCGATCATGATGTTTACTTTAGAAATTTTTATCACGGCGGATGCGAAAACGACAAACCATCATACATAAATCATAATTTCTGATTTCAGTCATGATGGAAATGTATGTGGTCGTGCGCTATAGTACAACTTACACCCATTACAACATCCTTCTAATTCGTTCTCTAACTTTGCAGAAGCCGGAGCACACGGATCTAGGGGAAACATCTGCCTTGAAGTTTAGCATGATTAAGACTTAAGAAGCCCAACAAGTATCGGCTGCTACCCAAAGCAGACGTCACGGGACTGGTCTCCCTATGACGTGTTACACCATCACTGGTGGATTTTTAGGTAATCGTAAAGCTCAACTCGTGTGTTTAACTTTTAACTTCAGCTTTACTACACTGAATTAAGTTAAACACGAATTGAGCTTTTCGACTAGTCGAGTACCTAAAAATCCACCAATGATGTTGTAACACGTCATTGGGAGACTAGTCCCGCGACTTCTGCTTGGGGTAGCATCTGATACTTGTAGAGTTTGGTTTAGTTGGGCTTCTCCACAATGAAGCTATCCCTCAAAATTACAGGAAGGTATAGGACGACGGAATTGGTATGTCACTCCCCCTTTATACCTTTATAGGTTGTTATGTCATTACAAATCTTTGTCTTCTTAATACAATGAACGTTTTGGACCAAAAAAAGGTAACTTCTACTACTATTAAGCATTCATAATTTCTTGAAGGTCTTTTAATCAGAAATATCTATGTATTATCTGTTATTTGCTAATTCTTACTTTTCCCTCTGTTATACTCGCGGAATCAACTGTTTTATTTGGCATGTCTGACGTGAGACTTTATACAACTGGCTTTGAAGATCCGGCGTACTTTAGTTTCTTAAACGGACAAGATTTACCATTTTTGCCAGATACGGAAACCATGGAAGAAGGGTTAAATCCGGCAGCTGGATTTCAATTTTAATGTTGTGCGCGTTTGGTGCCAATCCAAGTTTGACTACCAAGCTGTTGGATTGGAAACTAGGTCAAATGCTGTTGGTTTTATGTGTCCAGCATGCAAAGCCGTGGAGGGTATATTTGGAAATTATCTTCATTCAACATGCCAAATAAGGAAATGAGGAGAAACAGAAAAGACCTTTCGAAAAGGAATTTGGAGAAAAAGAGAAGAGACAGCGTGGTGATCAGAAAAGGAAAGTCGGCTCCAGTCCTTTCAGAATGGCAGGGGACCTGGAAAAAAAAAGCTAGATTCAACTTCAATGCCACCGTCGTTCAGAAGAATCCGCAACGGCGATGCTCCGCCCGCGTTCGACGGACACCGGAGAGCAGCTCTTCCTTAATTCTGTAGGAAATCTGGGTGGTGTTTAGAACGGGAACGATTGTACTTGGATGATCTCTGAGTCGTGATATCACTCTCAGATTAAAGTATTTCGGCGTTGTGCACGAAATCTCCAATCGGATAAAACAGAGTCTTCAAGAACGAATATGATTTCCTCTGTGTCTCTGAATTCGACCAAACTGACAAATAGGGAGGGAGAAGGCGGTTAATCTGGCGGTTACAACCGCCAGATTTCAGTCCGTTTTTTTAACAGAAAATTAAATCGGAGACGTTTTTTGTGAAGCACTGAAACGTCAAAAATCCAATTTTTCCGCGCTGACCGGCCAGCGCCCCGCAGTCGTCCGCGAGTTCCTTGTCCAAGTCATTAACATAGTTGTGTGCACGCGTGTACTCCACACCTCCTAACGTGTACAACGTAATGCCAATGTCTACTTAGTCGTAAGTAAACCCGATTACAAATGGCCGATGACACTAAAATCACCAACAAATTCTAGGTCAAATAATACTCTTTTCTGGTGTATACAAGATCGAACATGTAGCTATGATTTCGTATAGTCTCAATCAAACCTCTGATTTCGACAGTCTTTTGCTGTAGTACTAGGCACTTCAAATTTCCCAGCTTTAACAACAAATCTGTACCTTTCCTGTTATTGTACTTTTCATATTGGTCCCTCAATTATGTACTACTTACTATATTTGAGGAAGAATAGTGCATATCTCCTTATTTCTTTCTCTCTAATTCATTCAATAGAAACAAAATGAGATAGTTGTCAGTTATTTTTTTCTCTTTCTTTCTAGTTAAAATTCACCAGATTTCACTTCAAACTTGCCTTGTTGTGGCATTGCCAACGTTCATTTGACTAGGTTATGCTTTACAGCAATATAATTGGACTGCAGGCCCCGTCGATTTATCAGAAAATAATTAATGAATTGGTCGATGACAGATGCTCAATATTTTGCTTGGTTGCCCTTGAGGCCTTGATTATTAGATCTTGCCGACGTTGCAGATATGTGTGCGTGTGTGTGTGTGTGTGTGACACTTGCAGCATCACCACAACCAAATCTTCTAAAGGTGCCAATCGTCAACAAAGATTACGCATGAAAATAAATTGGCAACTCGCACGATAATATTTTAAAAGGTTATGCGCCAAGAAGGATTCTCCTAGAATAATCATTGTTGATTTAGAACTTATCAACTGTCATGTTAAATGTTTAAGAATCCTATTCCAGGAAGGTAGGTTGAAGCTGAGTGGCTAAGTTTAGAATCTTAAAAAGACTATCTCATGGTTTTGTTTTGTATTATGCTTTACAACCTGCTCATCAATTGGGGAAAAAGTTGCTTTCTAAGTTCACATTAGAACAGGTTCGCGATAATGGAGGCTGCTGATAGCAAACATAAATGTAATGGTGGAGAGTCGAGGAAAATTAATAAGTAAAAAAAATACTGGCGGGGAAAAAGTCATGCGGCATCCAATGATGTATTGTATCCAGTATTCACAATTAAGAAAAACTCATAACTGAAAAAGGATAAGGTTAGCTAAAATGAGCGTTGAGAACCTTGAGGTGGAGGGACTAAAAAAAATGAAATGAGAATTTAGTAGAAGGATTCAAGAAATAGGTAAAATAATTTCTAAAATAATTCGGTATGATAAATAAATGGCAGGCCAAAGAGCATGATGATCACAAAGATTTACTCGAAAGGCCAACCTTGCTCATCCAGCTATATTACAGGATTTAACAATTTTTCTGAACTTTCTTGATATGAAATGTTGTTATGGAATATGTAAATTGAAGGATTTTGCTTCCTTCTTCATGTTTCTTGCCTCTTAGTTTTCCTTGAAAATCCCTGTTCCAAACATGAGGGAGTAGTATTTGAAGGTATTATATTAGAGACTATTATATTTTCCATCAGCTCTAGTTTGCAGTACTATGTATCTTGCTACAAGTTTGTTTGGTTACTAGTTTAGGCATTCTTACGGATTTTAGTTTACCGTTAGTTTCTCTCTGAGTGATTACTACCATGGTATCATACCCGTTCTAACACTTCCAGATTTACTACATGGGATGATGAACAGATGAAGTGAGACCAATCTTTACTTCTGGATTTTGCAGGGGAGAAAGCTAAACCACAAATTTATAGCATTTATACGCACAATTTAGAATTTCATCAAAACCACAAGTATCTACCTTCCATGTATTTTATGCCAAAAAAGTTGAAGAGTCCCTGAATGGAAGGCAATGCTCACCAGCATTCTGGCCCGGGTCAAGTCACAAGAATAAATGCCCCTCTAGTTAGAAGGTGGAATATCATAACCTGGATGTCAATGTGATTTTATCTATCCTTTTCCCATTTATTCACTGGTGGAAGGAAATGAGCTATGCATGAGTAAAGAATGACATATAGGTATATATTTTCTTTCAATATATGTTCTTCATAATCCTCACGGGAAGTTTGATTAGTCCCAGGATAAAAGAGAAGTAAAACATTCTATGGCACAGTATGCAGGTATGGAGAGAAAGATGCCCTCAGGTGAACTGAGAGTGTGATATGGTTTAAGTATAGTATCCTCCATCACAAAGCATTTCCCTTCTGTTCTTGCAAGATTGTATCTATTTAACCTTTTCCAACCTTTGTTATGCAATTTGGAAAAGATCTTCTGAATACCCAAAAGTCAAAGTGAAGCTTTATGCTGAAAATCAAATGAACTAAACATGCTCCATTTTTCTATCCTGGGGTGTATATCAGGTATCTCGTTCGTCACTTTATACAAAGTGAAAGCATAAATACTTGAAATATGATATTAGGAAACATTTCCCAAGTAGATCAGTAAACCTTCCTCATCTTTAATAGTTCCAGTAGATTAGTAAACCTTCCTCATCACCATACTTGTGTCTTGACAAAGAGGCCTTTGCTTCCTCTTCCAATTTCCTGAAAATTATGTCAGCGTGGATGGGGAACGAGCGTATAACATGTGGGAGCTGTGGCAACCACATTATGCTGACATCGCTCTCTTCTAATTACCGTTGCCATGTTTGCTCTGCTGAGATCACTGTTGAGAAAGTCGACACTGTAATGAAGGGGAATGTCTTTTCTTATTGGAAAACAAAGTTTTCAAGCAGCAGGGCTCAGCAAAGTAAACACTTACAAGTGTCGGATCATAAGCCGATTCCTATGAGGATTGCAGCTCGACATCAACAGAAGAAGGCAGTTCTCATCGGCGTCAGTTACCAAAAACGGAAACACAGACTGAAGGGGACAGTTAATGATGTCAAAAGGATGAAATCTCTACTTCTCGAGCACTATAACTTTCCAGAAGATGCTATCTGTGTGCTAACAGGTATTACATAGTACTAATTTGAATATGTACTGCTAATCTCTAGTTCTAGGTTATAACCATGATGTCAATTACTGTAGTATATCACTTGTAGCCTCAAGTGGTTTCTGTAATTTTTTTAGCATACCTTGTTTGCTTCTCTTGCCTCCCGTCCTTGATGCGTCTTGATTTGGAGTATGCTTATATATACTACTTTTTAGTAACTGACACCCAAAAACATGGTGAAGAAAAGCAGCGTCATAAGAAGAGTTATATTCAAAAAATATGTGCATTTCATGCTTCTAATCTGTAGGCAACTGTATGATGTTAGTGGAAAACAAGAAACTTATTATTTGTACCTGCAAACTGTAATGCAGTTCTAAATTGGTATACCAGAAGTCCAAAACAATACAAGCACTTCTTTTGGTGCACTAGTCTGGTTGAAGAGGATAAGGTGCTTAACCAAGGATCATTCCTGTTTTCTTCCTTCTATTTAGCATATCGCTCAATATTCTGATGCCCCTAATCGTTTGTGATGGAATATTTTCAGTATTGTGGTTAGGCATGATTCTTGCCATGAAATAGTAGTTGCACTCACTTGGACATAAACTGATTCTTGACAAAAAGATGGCATATCTAAAAGTCACTTGGGTGGAATAAATTTGGAACAGCTCACATTGTAGATGAACCTGACCAAAAAACGTATATCACCGCTAGATATTTATAGGGTGCGAAAATTGTATGCAGTAATGCATGTCCTCGTTTGGTTAAGGTATAAGAAAGACTGAAAGAGGTGCATAAGGCGTATACTAGGATGTGAGGCAGAATATGATTCTACCAGGATAAAGCAGGATATGCAATTCTTATTTTTTAGTGTTTGGGTAGGGCAGTATATGAGGCAGGATAAGATGCGATATGTAGACTGGAAAGTGCATGAATTAATGAGAGGTCACTTTTGGATTTGTCAAGAGACTATTTTAGTCTTTTCCCATACCCATTCTATCCCATAACTCCTTATACTTGGAGCATGTTTGGCGCAGAGTTAAAGAGGAGGTACACTAATAAAAATGGTTAATCGTATTTTACTCCCCTATGATTAGAGGTTTGTGCGAAAGACCCGCTTGTAGTTCCAAATGTTGTTATACCGCACGCAAACATAGTATAATTTATTCACATACCTCCCTCCTCCCAAAAACAGAGCTGTTACTAGACATAATGTTCCTTTGAGAAGTCCATTAACTTTTAATTTGTGATTGGAATTGCTGCAGATGAAGCAAATAACATGAATCTTGCTCCTACAAAGGCAAACATGCAAAGTGCCTTGAGATGGCTTGTTGAGGGCTGCAAGTCAGGTGACTCCTTGGTGTTCTATTTTTCTGGACATGGTTTAAGGCAACCCGATTTCAGTGGGGATGAAGTTGATGGATACGACGAGACCCTCTGTCCTTCTGATTTCATGACTGCCGGGATGATCCTTGATAATGACATCAATAACACTATTGTTAGGCCGCTGAAGAAAGGTGTCACGCTTCATGCCATAGTTGATGCTTGTCATAGTGGAACCATTCTTGACCTTGAGCACGTATATAGCAGAAAACGGTAAGCAAATACTTGGAGTTGGAAATGTTGTTGAACTTGTAACAAGGAGTTGCTTACAACTACAAAACTTAAATCCAATATGTTAATGTTTACTAGCAAAATCACTAACAATTTATTGTTTTTCTTCTTGTATCTGTGCATTTGGTTCCGGAAGGCGCAAGTGGTTGGATAACAGGCCTCCATCGGGTGCTAGTAAAAGCACGAGCGGCGGGTTTGCAATCTCTTTGAGTGCCTGTGCTGATAACCAGATGGCTGCTGATACCAGTGTAAGTGTTATTTCGGCTCTCCTCCAACTAGAGCTGTCAAACGGGGACAGGACCAACTGAAGGAGGACCGTCATGCCTGGTCTGGTATCCGGTCCCGGCCTAGAAGCCAGAACCACAGGACCAGCCCACCCCACAACACTCGACCTCTATGAGGGGCTAAGTTTAGGGTGGGCCGGGCCGGGACAGGACCAACTGAAGGAGGACCGTCATGCCTGGTCTGGTCCTGGACTGAGGTTGTCCGGTCCCGGCCTAGAAACCAGAACCACAGGACCAGCCCGCCCCACAACACTCCATCTCTATGAGGGGCCAAGTTTAGGGCGGGCCAGTCCTAGCCTGTGGGTTCTTTTATGTTTATAAAATTGTGTGTGTGTGTGTATAGAGAGAGTGAGCTGTCGGTCTAGTTCTGGGCCGGGCCTTTGGTTCCCAAAGCTCTGAACCAGCCCGGACAGCTACCTAGACGGGTTGGCGCTCCGATCCTAGACCATCATGGGCTGGGCCAACTGACGGTCGCCGGCCCACTTGACAGCTCTACCCCCAACCTACACTTTTCCCCTAGCTAGTAAAGTGCAAGAAAGTGTCGAAAACGGTTACATAATTTCTAACGGTTTACTGTTTTCCAAAAGTCCGGGACTGGCCAAACCCTGTGTCCTCTCAAGTTTTTTTAGATTAGTCGAATTGATATATATTTTTGTCTGCCTCATGCAGGCCTTCTTGGGAAGTGAAATGACCGGTGCCTTGACGTTCATATTTGTAGAAGCAGCTAAAGCAAACCCAGTGATAACATACGGTACTCTACTTGATGTAATGCATCACAGAATGGAGGAAGCCAATAGAGGAGCATGTCGTCTTACGTCTTTTGTAAAGAAAATATTTCACACTAAGTTGCTTCAGGTGACGCGTCTGAAGATCATTGTGAGTTCACCTTCTTTTTTCCAGGCACAATTTTCTCACTTTTGATTTCATTTTGTACAGGATCCCCAGCTTTCTTCATCCGAGAAATTTAATGTCGACAAGATGCAATTCAAGTTGTAGGCCATAAAATCCTAAAGATGAACAAAGCAGAAACCAGTGTTCAAAACGTGTCAGTCACATGTTACTCCCTCTTCACCTGATGAAGATGATGTTTTTAGTGAAATGTGAGATCTGTTGTATCAAACTATGATGTTTCATTTGATTATAAATTACCGTGAACATTCTACTACTGCAAAATTTCATCACTGAAGTTAGATTGTATTGCCAACAAGTAGAACCTCGGGTGCTGGCGAACAACAGAAGCTTAAGAACTTTGTTTATACACACAAAAATGCTATGAGATTGCTGCGACATGCTTTACCGACATTCATACATGCCCTTATCGAAAGGCTCAATGCGTTTCGTATTACTAGTACAAAATAACGTCGCTGTCAGTAACTCTGCACATCCCAAATGGTAAATTCATGTCCACTATGTGTAGATTTCAACACATTGTTTGAGATAATGCTACTACTACATAAAGAAAAGAAAATTTCGTAAAATTTTATTTGCAAGCTTCAGCCAATTTACACCATCTTCGTGTCTTGGACCTAAGAGCTTTCTCTTGGAGGCACCCAACAAATATAATTGGACTTCGGGCTCTGTGGCTTTACAGGAAAATAGTTACTGAATTGGTTCGATGAACCAATGGTTGAACGAGAAATAGGAACAATGGTCAATGAACAACTCTCTACCCCCAACATGCTTTGCTTGAAAAATGAACTCCCTCGATAACATCTCACAAATATCTCAGATAGAAGGGAATCGTAACTACTTGAGCCCTTTACAAATGTCGAAATCAAGCTTTATGGACCTTCAAGAGAAGATAAAAGAGTATTCCAATACCTTCAAACTAACTGCATATAGATTCTAAATGTCATGTGTGAAATTCAATATGACCATGTAAGGCATACATGCATGTTCAGAATCTAACACAGTCAAAAAGTTGATTTTGTGCTTCGAACGGATCATTCGGCTAGTAACATATGTGCTTCCTTTCGACACTATACATATATGCTTTGTTCTTTTAACATTACCGCGTACATGCTAAGCCAAAAGAAAGACATAAACACATCACCAAATCGGACTTCTCCTATAAAAGATTAGTCCAGACATGAACATCGTACCTAGGAGATTCCCAAGCTGGTCTATCAAAGGGACCGGATGATCTTTCTGCATAGAACTTGTCCATGACAATTTTGCCGCACCTGAAAAAGAAAAGATCATTATACGCATGCTATCAAAAACCTTGAATCTGATTCTCCACTGACGAATAAAGCTAGGAATAGGATCAAAAGTTAGGTCCTTTTACGACACCGAAAGTCATAGAAACCTATTCCTTTACTTTCCTAAAGGTGATATAAATCATTTAGATTCACCAAAAGAGAACACAGACCAACAAAATTTGCACCGAAATGGCAAGGGCGAAATGCAGTAATTGCGGGGTCCTTTTAGCAGTGCCAAACGGTGCACAAACTTTCCGCTGTCCAGTGTGCAACGCTACAATTGGCTTCTCCAATAACAATGGTTACAGAGTTCCTACAGCAATCCAGCGTGCCTATACTAATAGTACTACTTATTATCCCCCAAGAATGAGCTACAATCGCCCCAGGAATAACTACAATCCAGCAACAGTAGCTTTGGGTACTGCAAATTATCGAATGCCACGACCACCACTGCAAGTTCCGCCTCCTCCAATGCATGGAAGGAAGAGGGCAGTGCTGATTGGAATAAACTATCTTGGTCAGCCAAGTAGCCTCAAGGGTAGTATAAATGATGCTAAGTCCATGAGTAATCTACTGGTTCACAGACTCGGCTTCCCAGAAGAAGCTGTCTTAGTCCTCACAGGTATGACTTACATGTAACAGTCGCTTGAGTGTGTTGGAATTTAAGAATTTGTTAGAATTTGGTTGTGAAGTTAATCCTATATCTTAGGCGGTTTTTCACTAATTTCTGAAAATTTGTTAGAATTTATGGCGAAATATACGTTTTGTTCCAAAAAGGGTTAAAAGACACTTTCACCGCCTCAGGTTTGACACAAAGACACTTGCACCCCTCCTTCTAGTTTGGGAAATAACACTTTCACCCATTGACTGTGAATTCCATACTCTAATAGGGCAATTTGTTCCAGAAACAACTCAGAGAAAAGTTCACCCCAAGACTAACAGCAACACAAATAGGAAGTGTAGTTGTCCTGATGTTTAGTACACTGATGGTGCATTTGTTTTTTTGGGCACTGATGTCCTGATGTTTAGTTACTACTGGTGTTTGGTTGTTGGAACTAATTTTAATACTAGTACTAAATAGTAAAGAGATGATGTTTAATACCCCAAATTAGTCTCCTCTTACATGAGGAGATTAGCCGGATTGGACTATTTGTACCTTAATACTGAATTACTACCGCACAAAACCAAACTCAGTATTAATTATAGTTCAGCTAATCCAATCATATCCGGCTAATCTAATACAGTCCAGTCCAGTCCGGTCCAATCCAGCTAGTCCGGAAAACCAAAAGTGCCATGAAGGGGTTAAAAGTGTCATTTCCCAAACTGGAAGGGGTGAAAGTGTCTTTGTGTCAAACCTGAGTGGGGGTGAAAGTATCTTTTTTACCCTTCCAAAATCATGTTTTGGCAGGTCCTTTAACTATAACATTTTTCAGATCCTATCCGTATATACTTGTTTCTTAGAGTAGAAGAAACAGATATCAGCATTCCAACAATTGTTATGAGAAAAGGAACATGAAACTCCCTTCATCATTTGAATAGCATCATGATCTACAGATGAAGATATGGACCCTTACCGGATACCAACTAAGCGTAACATCCTGACAGCAATGCGTTGGCTTGTGCTGGGCTGCCAGCCAGGAGATTCATTAGTGTTCCACTACTCCGGTCACAGCACACAAATACCCGATGAGGATGGAGATGAGGCTGATGGTTTTGATGAATCGCTTTGCCCCGTTGATTACCTAACCGAGGGCACAATACTGGATGATGAGATTAATAACACCATTGTAAGACCACTTCCACCAGGAGTTAAACTTCACGCCATCATTGATACTAGCTTCAGTGGAACTTTTCTTGACCTGCCATTCAAGTGCAAGATGAACAAGTTAGTGATGTGTTTAAACCTGAAATAATAGCCAATAGGTTCTCTTGTGAGCACAAAGAGCCACCATTTCACAATTAAGCATTCTAACGAGTGTTATTTGTTTCCCTTACCAAACAGCCAAGGCTCATACACGTGGGAAGATCATCGTGTCTCAGATTATTATAAAGGCACAAGTGGTGGGACAGCAATCTGTTTCAGCGCTTGTGATGATAATGAAACATCTGGAGATACTATGGTTAGTGTTTCTGTCTCTTTCCATCACTATAATGAGATCGGCATAGACTTGCTTATCTGTTATACAAGGGACTATTTTCTGCGGGGTTCCACTGACCACTAGAATCTTAGGAGAGTCTGTTACATGTGATTCTATCAGATGGTTATGATAAGAGTACAATTCAATCTCTTGGAAAAGGTTGCATCAATCAACTTTAATGGTGAATCTAGTTTTTGATGCATACTCACTAGAAGAAATGATGTTAAATCAAGGGGGTGATTGTGCATTGAAGGAGAACTCAAAGAGAAAATAGAACATTCAAAAGGGTTAGCAACATTTGATTTTTACATCTAAAATGATAGGCATGCGAACCAGTCCAGGAAAACTAAAGGTCTAAATATGAATTTATGAAGTGATCGTGGAACCTGTAGCATAGAATATAACCCCGGATATTACTTTGACAGTTTGACATGATCTCAAATCTACTACATTTTCTTTTCACAAAAAAAAAAAAAAAAAAAAAAAAAAAAAAAAAAGGGAGAAAAATGAGCTGAAAATATGATTTCCCACTCAGTGCCAGTTGCAGGTATCAGCTTCTTAATCATCCTCTGCTATGTATCAAAGCCATTTGAGTTCATCAATCCTGTGTACCACTTTGATTTTTTAATCACTAATTCTGTAAATCACTACCTCAAGACATTGCTGGTGTTTACTCAAGATTTCTGACGCCCACCAAAAATGCGTGGAAATTCAGACTAATTTTCTACTACTCTTTATTTTGTTCGAAGAACTACAAGAATTGGACTTCAACAAACGTCTTTCTCTTTTATTTGCATTAATTTGAAGCAGAAAATGAGTTGTGAAGCCACTAGAGTTAAAGAAAATGGCATCACATAAATGATATATTAGTTACAGAAAGCCCGCACAATCCTTAAAACAACAACTGCTATCTCCCATCTACAGGCTCTTACAGGTGACACAATAATTGGTGCCATGACATATAGCTTCATCCAAGCTGTGGAAAATGAACGGAGAGCAACATACGGAAGCTTACTCCAAGCAATACGCAACAAAGTTGCTGAGGCCCAAAAACGTCCAAGTGGACCCTACGCACCTCCTGCATTACAGGTATACTTCTCTAAGTTGTTCAATTTTCTTGTTCACAGTAAATTAGATTGGAGTGTGATATTTATTCGGGAAAATTAATAGTTTATATCTCTATGCCATGAATCCGACTAGTTCATTTTGGGAATCTCATCTTAGCATGAATAACAACAAGCTTATGCAGAAAGCCCAATCGAATATCATCTTGTGGATCTACTAATATGTGGATGTGTCAACCGATAAAGGGAAAGTTCCAAAAGAACATTGAGGGTTGTCTGTTGTGAGGGCTTCAAGTAATAATTTAGAGGGAGGGTAGGGCTAAGAAAAACGCTAAACCATCCGCTATATGTTAAATGTAAGACAAGCAGTAGAAAACACCAACCTGTAACTATAAATGGACTGGTGAGCAGCCTTATAAACATGAAGGTCTGAATTGGCTTGGCAGAGTGTAGGTTCGAGTGGTAATCATTGAGGTCGCATACGTGTCTAACATATTATTGAACAAAAGCTACGATAATTATGTCTTCTCTAACATATACATTTAATTTAAGCTACATTTATTTCTACCTCATTGAAGTTCAGCATTCCTTCAAATTTATGACATTTCGATTCCATCTTCAACTAAATGAAACAATGTTTCTTATTGCTACTTTTCCCTTTTCTAACCTAAACTTCACTCCTTTCATAGCTATAATCTGTTTTAAGAGATTAGAAAAACAAGAAGCCTGAACTTCTCAACGATCATTTTACTTACATGGCTATGATTAACAAAATGACTTGTAGACAACTAAGTGGTGAAAGGACGAGGAACAAAAAGCCTAAACTAGAACTCATACGATTGTAAACTGAAGGAACACACAATTAGCTGGGCCTGATTCTGAAAATCAGGCCCAGCTAATTGTGAAAAACAAGAAGCCTGAACTTCACTCCTTTCATAGCTATAATCTGTTTTAAGAGATTAGAAAAACAAGAAGCCTGAACTTCTCAACGATCATTTTACTTACATGGCTATGATTAACAAAATGACTTCTCGACAACTAAGTGGTGAAAGGACGAGGAACAAAAAGCCTAAACTTGAACTCATACGATTGTAAACTGAAGGAACACACAATTAGCTGGGCCTGATTCTGAAAATCAGCTATTTGAATCTAAAATCCCTCAATAATCATTTTCTTGTATAGTGTAAATTTTCTTAACTGATTATAATATCAGGCTTTGATGCTTCTGCAGGTGCCTCAACTGTCTTCCTCTGAGATGTTTGCAATCCACTCAAGACCATTTATGTTATAGAGTACTATACAATCAGTCAATAGCAGAATAGTTCATCCGATAAAGATACTACACGGAACTGGATAAATCCCGTTGTTAGTTCATGTACTATAGTTGTTTCTTCTAATATCCTATACCACCGAGCAACAAAGACAGAACCTACAAGGAATATGTTTCCACTAAAGAACTTTTCCTAACCGGGCTTCCTAGCCAAAGTCGGTCAAGGAGAGTTCTCTTATAATGCATCAAAAAATAGCCTGCGAAACCACAGATAGCCAGCAAAGTCTGTATGTGGACCTATGTTGCACGGGTGCTTCTGATTGGTCGCGCACCCGCACCGGGTGCTTCTGGGTGCTTCGTGGGTGCTTGGGTGCTTCGTGGGTGCTTTGCGGGTGCTTTGTGGATAAGGCAGGGTCATTTTTGAAAGTTTTAGTTGAGAGGTCCTCCAAATACAACTAGAATTTAACAAAGAAGCGTGCATCTATGTGAACATTTTTAACCCTTAGATTACTCATCTCTCCACAGCTAAGAACAACGACATGAAAAGATTATACTATCAATATTGTAACCTTGTATCTTCGAATGTGTGTATGAATTTATGTTCGATTATAATATGATCCCTATTATTGTCGTTATTATATTAGTATAATGGTATCACTAATACAATCAGATAAAAATATAAATAATGTGGCCGCACCCCCGCCGCACCCGCGCCCTTGATTTTTGGGAATTTGCCGCACCCGCACCCAGTTCCCGAACCAGCACCCTCACCGCACCCGCACTCGTGCTACATAGATGTGGACATTTGACCACTGTTCAATGGATTCACAAAACTTGCTTGGACCAAAAATATTTTTCCGTATTGAAGGTACTTTCGGTTTCCTATGAGGCCTAATTATACCTTGTGATGATTGATACTGTCAACTAAAGAGTGCGTGACTATTAAAGTCTTTAGTCTTCTATCGGCAAGGAAAACTAGTCATTTCTTTCTCAAAACATTCTAGCATATCTTTCTACTACAAACTTCACATAAAAGAGTCTGCATTTTTTACTGTCTTGAGTCCAATTCTATAGAAGTTTCTGTTTGCATTGATACATCTTATGTCACGGACTTGGAAGATAATATAAAAACAGTTAACAAGTACAAATCACTTCCAAGAAATCAGGCTGCCTGCAAATGACCAAGTATCATTTACCCTAATATATTTATAGGAAGTGAAACAAACAAGTCAAAAAGCAACCGGACAGCTTACTTTCATATAATTTGCAAGATTCCAAATGCTTTCTGATAAATCGCGAATTTCATGTAAGGTCGTGTAGACTGATAACCATGTATTGTTGCATCAACCAATGACTCAATGCCCGTGTCCCCAGTTGAAGCTTAATCTTCTCTAGATGGCAGAAAAGGCAGATTATATAAAGAAGAAAACTGACTGGTCAAGTGAACAAAATCTAAAACAGGTTACACTACTTAACACGATGATCCAAACACATTGTCTAGCCATTCTCAAAATATTATGTACATGACAAAAATAACTGATGCAAACATATTGCTGTTCCAGAAAGAGTGTCCTCTGTGAACTGTGAATGAAGCGATAATTTTGTGTATCAAGTTAAACAGCGAGAAGTGGTTCTATAATCGCTGTTTGGGAGGTCAAGAGGTGCATAATCTTACTCTGGATTGGCTAACCACGTCTCAAGCTTTGAAAGGAACAAGTGTAAGTCCTACCAATATTAGTGGTCAGGTCAACTCAAGATAACAGCACCCATATGACTAGAATCCTTTTTTGCAGTTTATTTTCTGGGAGTTACTAAGCTGGAGGATGCCTTTCACACGAAACAATAAGTTTTTAGGAGTAATTGATTTTATATGTCTTAATTGCAAAAGAACATTGAAACAAATTACAAGGTGAAGAACAACAACTAAATAATAGTTTTTTTCTTGGGCTATTATAGTTTCTTGTTACAGATATATACTGTAGCTATTTTCTTGGGCTAGCTCAGAGTCTCAAACATATAGAACTTGCAACTGTATCTCTTTATAGAAGATAATACCATACAATTATGAACCACAATTAAGATTCTTACCATCGGGGAACTGTATGTTACTGGAAGCTACTAATTTCTAATGGTTAGAGAAAAAATCTACGCTAGGCTTGAACTACTGACCTCAATAACTGCTTCTACGATGCTATACAACGTGAGAAATCAATCTATCGACTATCAAAATCTATTAATAACTAATCCTCGATTGTTAAGTAACTAGTACTTGGAAGAATTGTTTGAAAATGAAATAGTTTAAATTCATGGAAGATAAGACCTTTTGATTCTATCACATATTTTGAATTAGGAAGGAGCAAAATGTTATTTCTCATGCGATATTACTTTTACCCGCATTTAGGTTCAAAACCAGATGCATTCTTTATTTCATGGATTGAACCAAAATGTGGCCACAATATGAGGAAAGTGCAAATTAAAAGTTTTTTTTTATCAGCCAGCATCAATTCGCTCAGGAAAACAATTGCAAAGCCAATATCTGTATCACTGTGTTCTATTAGGAGGCCCAAACTGTGATTGCTACCTGATGCAAGATCTTTTACATTAAATGAACTCACCATGGTGGATAAGCGAAACCAAACTATTTGACTGTCTCTGAAGTTGCCTTAGACCGTTTTGTTCTCTTGTATGTGGGGGATCTTTCTGAAGGAACCGCTATCGAGCTTATCTCCTGCTTATCTCCTACAAAAACAAGGAGCCTAAGTTCCATCGGCTGTACCAAGTCCACCTCCGAGGTGAGTATGATCACTACATTTGTCCTCTAAAACTCACACAACCCTTTCTCGACATAAGTGCATTGTCCATAAAAAGTCCATTCGTGTAGAGGTCACCCTCCCTGATCTCATTCAAAGATCCAAGACAGATTTAAAAATTCAACAATCTCACCTTTGTCACCCCTTGAACTCATTCAAATCTCCTAGAAATATTTAAAAAAAAAAAAAAAAAAAAAAAAAAAAAAAAAAAACAAAACAAAAAACCACACACACACACACACACACACACACACCTTCAGGCACCAATCGCCCCAGTACAACAAGTAAGCTAAAGTGTCCACTTTAAGTATCAACTTGGACAGAGGTGACAATAAAATGAAGTTTCATTCGCACTCCCCTTGCGCTCCATAAATTAATCCATGCACCCTTGTCATACAAAGCTAATCTTATTGGCAACCTCACCGCGTCCAGACAAAATCTTTATACAAACAAGTGAACAACAAATAAAAGGAGATGAACCTCCCCACTTCACATCGTATTCAACATTTAAAAAAAAACCCAGATAAAAAAAATAGGTGTAGACTGTAGACGACTCTATGTATGATCATATGACAATGGAAATGTTTATGTGCACCTTGGTTATTCTTATCATAGTCACATCAATATAGGCTTATATATCTGCCAAGGACCCATCAGAGAACAAAGGGTGATTATTTAGAGTGGAACAGTAACTAGAAAAGGTTCCGTTGCGTCAACACGCTTGCATGCTTCTCAAGGCCTACCTTGCCAAGAGGTCTACGAAAACATGTACCTCCGTTTCCTTCCACGTGCATTTTTTTCTTGGAACACAAAAGAATCACTCGGGTTCAGAGCATCATTTCAACAGGTAAGCTACTATAGAGATGAATATGTGCCATCAGAAATGAAGTTGGAAAGTTATACTCGGTATCACTAACTTAGTTCACAGAAAGGGAATCATAGCACTTACAGATCAAGCAGGGAGAAAAATCAACCCCGCCACTTTATTATGGGGGCAAAGACAAGTTGCAGGAACCTTTCTGCCACAGAAAGTTTGTCTCAATCTCATATTAGCAGATAGGGAAATTGGTGGTGAATCTTCCGCCTAAAAGATACGCAAAGTATCAAATTATTAGCCGCCCACACCTTTAGAAATCTATAGATAGGAAACATCCAAGTATTTCTTAAACCTAATATTTAAGTCAGTTTATTTGTCTACAAGCTTTGCTATGCAATTTGATAGATAACTAAACTTTTACAAAACCAAAAAAGAGCATTCACAGAAGAAGCTAACAGGTCATACGCTCATAACCTACAAAGCCAAATAAGCAAACTAAAAACTGCAAAAACAAACTGACCAAAGAATACAAGAAATCTAGCGAATGATCTATCAATTCAAGTGGCATGCGGGAACGCCTTTCCAAAAGCAACTGAAGATTACGGCATCTAACAAAGTTTCTGACATAGAGGTTGTTTGGCTAATTTTTGGTTTTTATAGTATAAAAATTTGCTTTTTTTTAGTTCAAAAACCGAGGAAGAAAAAGCTACATGATATTTCCAAAAAATCAACAAAAAAACCCAACCCAACCAAACACCAAAGATTATAGTTTTAGAAAAACTAAAAATTAACCCAACCAAATTTGGCCATACAGAATTTGTCAAAGGTCTGCTTAGCAACCAAAGAAGCCCATCACCATACTTACCAGCTCTCTCTACCTACCTGTACCCACTCCAGTGAATCATTAACTCCAGAACATTGCAAGAGAAGCCAGACAAGTTCTGATAGGACTATCAAATGGCACTGACATAATTCTGTTATGATTATGAAAAAAAACCATGTCTCGGCAAAACTTAATTACAAAGGCACCATCTTCACCCGAGCATAAAACCATGAATCTAATACAGTTGAGTTCAGGCCAAGATGCCACAAATATCTCCAAGTAGGTTATCTACAAGTTCTCATCATTTTATTTACTCGCATCTAATCTCTATCTCTATTTCAAAGATAATCAAACCCTCATAAAAACTAAAACAGAATGGATACGAAGAGATGAGAGATCACACACTCATAACCTGCATAGGAAAGAAGAACGTAAACTACAAAACAAAACAAAACAAAACAAAGCTTAAGAAACCAGATTCTCCGACGAAAGATCAATTTTTGAGATTGTTTTGGCTACTTCCCTAGTAGGCCGCCTATATGATCCTACAAGTTGGACAATGTAGGTACATACTACATAGATACGTGTAAACCAGTAAATGGAAGATTGGGCGGATCATAAGTTACGTAATCCACACAAACATATCCTCTGGTCCCTACCTAACAAGACTGCCATGCCCCTAGGAATGAGTTGTTCATGGTGCAGGCTTGACCCATCTCAAACAAAAAGAACTGGAACAAATCAATCCAGCAAGAGGGTGAATCTAGTTCTCCACCAATTAGGAATAAAGTTGGGAATTAGAAGAAAAGTTAAATTCCTCTATATACCAAGAACCCCCCTAAGTGTTTTGTTGAGGATCCTATAAATTTGGACGTCATAGCAGCAGAATTTTATACAGAGCAAAAACAGAAGAGCAATGGCCAGGGTGAGATGCACTAGTTGTCAGGTTATCATATCAGTGCCTCATGGTGCACCAACCACACGGTGCCCCATGTGCCACAGTACCATTGCTTGTGCTAACAACAATGGTTATGTTGTGCCAGCAGCAAACAGGGGAAATGGATATGCAAACAACTATCCTACAGCAGGATACACCAATAACTATCCTACTGCAGGATACACCAACAACTATCCGAATGCTGGATACACCAACAACTATCTGAACGCTGGATACACCAACAACTATCCTAATGCTGGATACACCAACAACTATCCTAATGCTGGATACACCAACAACTACCCTAATGCTGGATATGCCAACAACTATCCAAGTGGTGGATATGCCCCCAGTTATCCTACCGCTGGTTGCAAAGTGCGACCACCGCCAACTACAGTGCAAGGGAGGAAAAGGGCCCTGTTAATTGGTATCAGCTACCATGGACAGAAAAATAGTGTCAAAGGGAGTGTTAACGATGTGAAGTTGATGAAACACCTTCTGACTAGCAAAATGGGTTTTCCAAACGAAGCTATTTTGGTCCTCACAGGTTTCTCTCTCTCTCTCTCACCAGTCATATCAAGTGCTGTTTGGTATCATTGTTTAAAAACACTGTTTTCCGAGAAATTTATTTGGCAGTGCTGTTTTTTTGCCTGTTTAAAAATCAGCAGCTTAAAAAAACAGCAATTTTGGTGTTTCTTCGGTAACTTTTTCATACTTCCGGTGGTTAAAGATATTCCAACCCTGACTGGATGCATGACTTAACAAATATATGTCGCTTTGTATGTAAAAATGATATTGGAGTAAATTAATATTGAAATTTAGCAATGTTACGAAAATGTGTTTTTGATTTTAACACTGTTTTTCAGCACCTAACAAACACTTTTTTTTATTTTGTTTTTAAACGCATTTTTCCAGCATGTCTTTTCCCCTGTTTTTCTTGTTTTTAATTGGATACCAAACAGGCTCTAATTTTGATGGGATGAAACTTAATGAAAGTCATTCAAGTCCCAAACAGAAAAGATGATGGTCATAAATAAACATCTAATAGTAGAAATGATTCGATTTCCATTTGTTATATATGACAACTGCAGAAGAAGAAATGGATCCATACCGGATGCCAACTAGACAGAACATTGAGTGGTCTTTCCGTTGGCTCCTCCAGGGCACTCAATCAGGGGACTCCTTGGTGTTCTTTTACTCCGGCCACGGCTCAAAAGTGAGTGATGCGAGTCAGGATGAGGTTGATGGGTTTGATGAATCCTTGTGCCCCGTTGATTATGCAACTGCAGGAAAGATACTGGATGATCAGATGAATGATGCCTTGGTGAGGCCCCTACTTCCTGGAGTCACACTTCACGCCATAGTTGATACTTGTCGCAGTGGAACTCTTCTGGATCTACCATACATGTGCAGGATGGATCAGTTAGTACTTAGTACCCTGTTTACTATTAGAAATATAAAAATGAAATAGCAGGCAAGCCTTGGCATTCTAACTGCTGACCAAATCACATCTCCATTGTTTTTTTCTTGAGCAGGAATGGATGCTATGTATGGGAAGATCACCGTACCTCAACAGCCTATAAAGGTACAAGCGGTGGGAGAGCAATCTGTATAAGTGCTTGTGATGACCATGAGACCTCTTTAGATACTACGGTCAGTAACTCTCCTCCTCCTTATAAATCAGCACATAATCTTTTGGATACTCCACAATGTAAAAGCATTTCAAAAATCTCCTCTTTACATTTCATACAGGCTTTCACGGACACCGTAACGGGGGCAATGACCTATTGCTTCATTCAAACTGTGGAAAATGAACCTGGACTGACATATGCTCGCTTACTTCAATCCCTACGCATTAAAATTGCAGAAGCTCAGAAGCGTGTTTATGGTCCCCAGTTAGGTGCTAATGCCCCGAAAGCACAGGTACATTTCTTGATGATAACTTAATTCATTGGTGGAAAACAAGTAAAATGAGTTTGATGTGAGAATGGATATCGCCACATTAGTGATTAGATGGTAAAATTGATCTAACAATTAAATCATGTGATGGTAGTCATAACACCTAGTAATGAATATTAGTTTACACTGTTATCTATGGTCATTATACTATGATCCTTTCTGTAATATTAGTAGTAGTAATGATAGGATTATTCAGCACTCACACGTGTCTATTTATGCATGTAATTTAACTAAAGAGCTGAATTTTAAGGGCTTGAGTCTGAGTTACTAGTAACTTATGTTATATTCTTAAGAAATAGTCTCTGAAAGAACAGTTCTAATCTTCATATCATGTAGAAATAAAGTCAGACTGGTAAATTACAGAAAATACATGGACTACAAAGAGAAAGGCCACAATTGTCATTGTTTCAACTTTGAAAGCAAAGCAATTTCTCTTCACCTAAGAACATTATGCAATTTATTTATGACTATCATAAAGCTTATCAACTACGCAAACCAAAGACAACTAACACGAAAGATGTACACACACACACACACACCAAAAAAACATTCCTGATATCATCAAAGATTGAGCATAGTATCAAGCAAATGTTTTTTCATGGAAGATTTCTTTTTTATGCCTACTTCATTATCATTGTCATGTCATGGAAGATTGAGCATGTTAACAGGCAAATATTTAAGAATCCTTCCATGTGAGTAAATTTCTTACGAAGGTTGTATAACAGGCTTTATGTTTGTTGTAGGTCCCTCATATTTCCAGCTGTGAGATGTTTGACATCTACTCAACACCATTTAAGCTATGAAGAACCACAAATAATTTGCGGGTTTCCTTGTTATAGAATGAAGAAATAAACTAGACAATGTCCTTCACTGAAGTCTTGTCAACTCCAAGTAGTATTGTACCTTTTTCAATTTCCAAGAAACTATCAGCAGTTATTTCAGATTCGGTAAAAGCATACTGAAAGATTGACAGTTATACTTTGCCCACTGCTTTATCTTGTAACTGCTTATGTTATAATTATGAATGTGTGTTAAGAGTACACTTGTGTTGCCGTTCATTCTCAGATCACTTTTCAGTAAACTTCATCATATGTTTTTCTATACCAACACGAGTCCATAACATCACTTTGATTTCTATTAATTGCATTAATTGGCAACTGAATAAGTTAATTGGCAACTGAACCCAAAATTTGATCTCTATCTATTTTTCGAATCAAGTGCTTCATTTTACCAAGAAGCTCCCATAAACACACTGAATAAGCATATTAGGCAATCATATTTCCAAGTAGGTATGAGATTGTGTCTCCTAGTAACAGAACTCAAACGAAGATGATTGGTTTCTTTTAAGAGAGCTGAAGCATACAAGTTAAACTTTGCTTATTTGCAAGGAACTCTTAACATATATTTCCCAATAATCTCCCACTTGATATACTTTGTGCATCCCTTCAATTACGATCCCATGTTGCCATCTTGGTAACATGTAATATCCATTTTATCATTACTCAATCTTTTAACCACTTTTGTGAATCACTGAATAATAAAACTTACCTTTGTCTACGTTGCTTAGTCTAAGATTTGAATCGCCTGAAACAAGAGAAGCACGCATATTATACACAAATTACAGTTTTCTTACTCAGGGGTTTACATGCAATGACTAACAATGGTGACCTCAGACACGGGAGCTATATTTTCCGTTGAGCCCCTAAATCAAACTTCACACTACAAACACTGAAGACACTCCCTGCAAAGACCACAAAAATCCAGAGGATCACCTCAAATTGAAGTTCATAGTCCCAGCATACAAACAAGAGAGATCTCTAGACTAGATCCATCAAGTGAAATGGATCATTATATTCCTGATACCGTATTGAAACAAAGAAACAAGAGTGCAGAAAATCCTCATCCATATCTAATATCAAACTCCTAGAAGAAATGAAATAAGTGAATATTGTGGAAAGACTTATTATAAAACCGACAGCAGACTTCATCATTTTTGGTTGATTTCAGACAGGATCCAGAAAGAGCACTGGATCTCATCAGTTGCCATTAAAAAATCGAAACCCAGTATGACACAGAAATTCTGAAGAAGAAATTACTAAGCAGGTTTCAGTATTAGAGTTGAAGTTGGGTACAGATTTCTACCATTGTTAACTGCTTTAGGATTTTGGTTAGAGGTAAGGAAAACTGTTCCAAAGGTTGTTCATTCATCAGAGGAATTGGCTTGTCCACAAAGAAGACAAGCCAATAATATTAATAATAATATTAATAATAATAATAATAATTTATTATTATTATTATTATTATTATTATTACTATTGTAATCTATCTGAACCATAAAATACTGAGGAAGCTTGAGTTGGCTTTGCAAAGATCGGATGGCATTCCGAATTCCATTGAATATCATATGGTTACAATAGTTACTTATCCTTCATTAAGAAACCAAACTGCAAAACAGTTTACAGTTACCAATGTAATACTCAGAGTTGAAACAGATGTCCAGTTGTCTATGACCGAACAAAGTTAAACTCCTAAATACAAAAAAGGTTGTTGCCAGAGGTAGCTGGATGAGAATCATATCTTTATGGGAGTAAATTTGCTTCAGAATTTCTCACTAACTGCAAGGCTACCAGGATGTATACATGTCCAAACTCAATTTCATGTCCGTACAGAAATAATGTAAGAGGCATCCGATTTGACAGAACGCTGAATTATAAAAAGCAAAACTAAGATAAAGATCCAAAGTTTGCATATGTTTTCATGCATTTACATCCATCATGAACCAACTATATCCAAAATTCCTTGTGTGCACGGTATGATATATAGCACCAAGGTACCTCATCGCCGGCAGAGACAATGAGAAACAATACTTCTTAAGATGAGGTAGTAAACTGGAGACTTAGACCTAAAGAAATAACCTACTCTTATCCAGTATATACTTTGATCATGTAGTCTGTTCATGTAAAAAAATTATTACACAGCACGAATAGGGTCTTTTTTCAGGAAAGTTTACGGCTATAGAAATTCATCCAAGCAAACTAATGGTAAAGAACACAGAGACAGGTATATAAAGAATTATAAGCCGAGATCAGATTCTACTTCAGCTTGTGCCATTAGGAGCTTCTTTTCAGTTACATATCCTGAATTTGAGAGTTAAACAATGCCCGTTATTCTTTCTAACGATTTTATGAAGAATTTGACTTAACGCCATGAAGAAACTTCTATATCGCTCCGTTTGGATTCGCAAGGAATTTGAGCATGGATTTGGATTTGGATTTGGATCTAGCCATTTTTCAATACAAATCAAGTTCAATATTTTGATTTGTGTGGAACCTTGTATTTGAGCCCCAACTAATCATTCACAACCTACGGGATTTCAAATGACTACTAAACACATGTCATTTCAAATCTTACCTATTGGAGCTATTGAGACTCTCATTTCATACATCATATTAATCTTTCACTACCAGTCCCCCCTAACTAAGTTCAATTATGTACACACAAGCTCTACTATGAAGCCAAATCCAAATTCTCAATCCAAACACAAACTATACGAATTCTACTTTGGAGCTGGGCTCTGATAGAGAGAATAAATTTTAAAGCTTTATCTCTGCACCAAGAATGTGAGTAAGAGGTAATCAGAATCAAGAGGTCTTGTCACTTGTGGGTGCATAATTGGAATCAATTTTCTCAGGAAAATAAAAAGTTTTTAAAATTAAATTCCCTGACAAAAGATATCAAAATTCATAGTAACCACTATCATATTTCTTTAAGATATTCCACTCCTGTTTAGTTCTTTAACCAAATCCTCTTTAACTAGCAGAAAATTAAAAATATCTTTAAGCAACTCATGTAAAACAAATATGGGCTGTAAAAAAGTGGAAACTACAAGGATGAGAGAATTATTGTGAACCTAAATAAATCTTATATATACTAAAGGAAATATATTTTATGGAGAAAATCTAAACATGTTTCTACGAGAAGTAGATTTCTATAAGAAGACTAAATACAAGTTTACTGGAACTATAACGGAAATGAACTTGTCTTTATGTTAGGGCAGTTGCTAGAACACCCATTGGATGTAATGATGGAAGAGACGAATATTTGTGAAAAACTTTTTAGAAGATTGTTCAATATCATATTATTAACACAAAAATATGCTTCCATGAAAAGTAGATTTCTAAAAAAAAATTAAATAATACTTTTTTGGAAGAGATGAATATTTGCTAGAACACCCATTGGAAGTAGTGATGGAAGAGATGAATATTTGCGGGAATCTTTTTAGAAGATGGCTCCATATTCTATTCACAAAAAGAATCTGTTTAAATGAATATAGAAGATTGCTCCATTTTAACAAAAATATATACTTCTACGAAAAGTAGAATTCTAAAAGAAACTTAAATAATACTTTACTGGAAATTTAATGGAAATAATTTTTTCTTTAAGCGACAGGACTTGCTAGAACACTCATTGGACGTAGTGACGGAAGAGATGAATATTTGCGGGAAACCTTTGAGACGATTGCTCAATATTCTATTGTTAACACAAAATATGCTTCTATGAAAATCAGAATTCTAAAAGAAAATTAAATACTAATTTATTGGAGAATATAATGGAAATAAACCTTTCTTGAAGTTAGAAAACTTGATAGAACAGCCAATTCACAGCATAGTTGTCAAAAACGGTTGCCTAGGCAATGCCAGCCTGAACCTTAACATTAGGCGGTCGCCTAGGCATCGCCTGATCGCCTAGGCGTCGCCCGGGTGATCGCCTAATTTTAACTGCATAATTTTATCATTTTCATACAATTTATCATATTAAATATATTAATCAAGATAAAATGACAGCATTGATCGAATTTTCTATTCTACGAGAAAAAATTGAAGTTTACTGTTTGTAATTAAGATAAGAAAATTCTTAATGCGCAATTCACTTGTTATCATGATGAGAAATAGTATCATTTTTTTCTTTCATAATTTCTGAATTTAGTAACAAGGCATTGAGCAAACTCCGTTTGAACAAAAAAAAAGGAAATAATATTAACAGAAAATTTAAATTGAAAATCACGCACTGTTTTTTTTTACTAACATGATTTTGGGTTAAAATAAAAAATATATAATACCTCACTCGAAATACTAATAATTTTTTGCATACTAATGATTTTTGCTTATGTCATTTATATGTGCAAGCTCTTCTTTTATATATGTTATAATATTATATGCAAGTAACACTATGCTTATCTGTAAAATAAATAAAATTGTGTAATAATAATTTTTTTACTATTATTAAATATTTATTGTTGCTGGGCTTTCGCCTACGCTATCGCCTTAGGTCGCCTGGGTGCTTTGACAACTATGATTCAAGGTAATGATGGAAGCGATATATATTTGCGAAAAACCTTTTACAGGATTTCTCAATATCCTACTACTAACACAAAAGCCTACCCTGTTTGAAAAAATGCATACTCACCTAATATTTGCAGGAACCTTCTGTAAAGGTTTTTCAATATTGTATTACCCACGCAACAGCCCATTCCACCACCCACGGCTTCCTTATCTTCAAAAAATTTCAGTGGATCAAGGACAGATGTTTAGTCATATATAATGGCTGGTCTATATGAAAAGAACCCTGCCCAATATGACGCAAAAGTATGATTCCTTTTGGCCTTCCCATCATCTAATACTTTAAGAACATCCATAGATTCTCAGGATAGTCCTTAATTATATATTATATGAAAATGCTACTGTTTCTCTAACCCTTTTTTTCATAGAATCATATCTTTGTGCATAAAATACAGAAGAGCTTCAAAACCACCCCAACATATAAGTCCATTTGTCACGAAACTGTACATCTGAACATTTTGCAGTATGGCCATTTTGTTTATGACCAATCAAAAATGAAGGAACTTGTTCACCTATTACCACGGTACAAGTCAAACATCACAAAAATTGAAATTGCCACCTATTGATTTAAAAACATAAAAATGTAATTTACTTATGAAGCCAAACAGTTTCTACTTGTTTGCCAATTTGGGTCAACCCTGTGCCAAATTAGGTTTTTGTCCATGATCATCATTAATATGAATGTAGCTAGAAGTTCTCACAGACACTCCATATGATCTTTAAAAATATTTGAATATCTTAATGTCATAAAGACTAGTTATTCAGAGATTATTTGCCTAAAAGAAAAAATTTTGAAATCATGTTCTTGAATGACCTAACTTACATCTTCCGTAACAAGTCGAAAGTTCCATGAAGTGGCTTAACAACCAAGTAAACATGGGGATTATATTCTTGATATAACCTAAATCTTCCGTATCCGAAATTAACAAACAAATTATTCTGTGGTAGAGGTGATAAAAGTAAGCCATGTATGCTCGGGTTCAATCCTAACAAACCAATAAAAAATAATAACTATCCCACAGATATGTGAATTTGATCCCCTGCCAACTACGAACAAAGCTAAAAGTAGAATACGAAGAAAGCGGATGCCTTCTAAGACCAAAACTCAATCCATAGGTCTTTATCTTTGTAAAGGTCCTATAAATCATGACACTCTCTTTGCAATCACAGAACACTAGAGTTGCACAAGAAAATGTCTAGAGTGAGATGCACTAGTTGTAAGGCACTATTGGCTGTACCACAAGGAGTACCAACCATAAGCTGCCCCCTCTGCCGTGCTACCGTTGTCTGCGCCAGAAGAGTTGCAAAACCTTTACCAGTCAATAATAATGTTTATCCCAACAGAGTTCCTAACCATGGTTACAGGCAGCGCCCAATGGCTCTTACAGTTCAAGGGAGGAAACGGGCACTATTGATTGGGATAAGCTACAATGGCCAGCAAAATAGTGTGAAGGGTAGTGTTAATGATGTCAAGTTGATGAATAACTTCCTCGGAAATAAGATGGGTTTCCCTAGAGAATCAATCTTAGTCCTCACAGGTATATAAATCTCTCTTTTTCTCACATAAATACGCATGCATGTCTATCTATAGCATGCACATAATTGTACTTGGAAAACTACAAAAGACTTGCCAGGTCAGAAAATTAGGTCAGGCAGACATATCTCAACCCATGATCACATTAACGGAAGCATTGACATTTAACTCACTGCAAACAGTTTACAAAAACATGATAATATTAACATCTACTTATATGATTATGTCGCATTGTTTCCGTACTTTTATGTATAATATGACAACAAACAGAGGTAATATGCAGAAGAAGAAATGGACCCATACCGAACACCAACTAGAAGTAATATCCAGTGGGCCTTGCGCTGGCTTGTCCAAGGTTGCAAATCAGGGGATTCCTTGGTGTTTTTCTACTCCGGCCATGGGTCCCAAGTGCGAGATGTTGATGGGGATGAGTTTGATGGATATGATGAAGCACTCTGCCCTGTTGATTATCTGACTGAGGGGAAAATACTGGATGATGAAATCAATGCCACTATTGTAAGGCCACTACCAAAAGGAGTCACGCTCCATGCAATCGTTGATACATGCAAAAGTGGAACATTTATGGATCTACCATTCTTGAGCAGAATGAACCAGTAAGTTAGTTTTTCATTGCCATAATAGATCACTTGCTACGATTGGCATCTTTTCATGCCTTACTCTGCTTAACTCTTTTACCGAAAATTCTTCTTGGCCAGGCAAGGATACTATAAATGGGAGGATCATCGTGTCCCACACAACTACAAAGGTACAAGTGGTGGGACAGCCATCTGTTTCAGTGCTTGTGATGATCACGAAACTTCTTTAGATACAACGGTTAGTACTCATCTAAGGTTTTGTTTACCTTAATTCTGTGTACCTGAGCCTTTTGTCTAAATATTTGCAACATGAATTAGGAGAATACTTTGAAAGAACATGTGTTAATAAGTAAGAGACCATCTACCTGAAAGGTACATCTAAACACTGACATTCTGCATTAGGATGAAAACAAAATTGAGTCTGGGTTCTTCCTATTTATGACCATGGCATGCCACATCATCTAACTATGATTCAAGTAGACTTGCACCTATAGAACTCTGAGTCCAACTGTTGAAGTTTTCCAACTCGATACCACTTTAATTTGTTGCTTAAATATCCTCGTAAATTGCAAAATTGAATTAATGTATTCACTGTCATGTCAGCAACATTCGTATTTTATTATTAGTATCTATGGCATGCTAGAGATGAAAAAGACTGAACATGCTTGAATTTACCATAGAGGATATGTTAATCATAGTTCACAATTTAGTGTGGGCAAGACTCAAGAGTTCCTATTTTCTAACCACAGCACTTACTTTGTGCACTACATGCGCAGGCTTTCATAAAAGACACTGTCACTGGTGCCATGACATGTAGCTTCATTCAAGCACTGGAAAATGAACGAGGATTGACTTATGGACGCTTCCTTCAGTCGATACGCACTAAAATTTGTGAGGCTCAAAAGCGACTATATGGTTCTAACGCCCCGATTACACCACAGGTAAATTTCTCTGAGGTTTCAGATAGTAACCAGAGCTCACTAGTTGTCTACCTAATTTCATTTTTAGGTTGTCCCAACAAGTTCACAGTCTTTATATATCCCTAAAAAAAAGTTGTCAAATGATTTAACTTTGCAGCCATCATCAAATTTCAACCCAACTCCGTTATATCTAATAAAAAAAATCTCGGTCTTCAATGTGAACCCAATGGTCTATAGACACAAGCATATGTTTATGAAACGGAGCTTAGACGAATAAATGTTTTTTTTTTTTTATGTTAAAGAGCTAGAGTCCATGCATCTTCATGGACAAATTTTCTTATCCTGATTCTCAGAACAACCTTTAATTTTTTCGCAGGTACCTCATCTCTCCTCTAGTGAGACATTTGACATTTACTCAAAGCCATTTATGCTGTAGACCAAGGGAGTACACGGACAAGTTCTCTCCATCAAAGTAATCGCAATAAAGTAACAAATGCTATAGGCTGAAACTCTGTTACAAAATCAATATTTGTGTTTCCTTGTTTTTTTTCCTTTTGTAAGTTATGAGCGACGAACTTCTAATGTATTAGAAGCACTGCTACCTATTTCAATCCATCATTTCTATTTCTTGCGCACGCTTTTTACCAGTTTCTCACAGCACAGACATCATAGATATGGTCTCGACATCTTTCTGAATGATCAATCATCAATGGAGTTACACAGACATCTATGCGCGAACGAATAGTTTCCCTAAAAAGAAAGTTCAGATTTCTTACTATTTATACTTCAGAAACCCTAATTTTAGGCTAGAAACACTCTTATACAGTTATACTACTGATCCTGGTCAAAAATTATACCTTTTTTCCGCACAAAGAAGGTTTCAATGGGAGGACAATCGATAGTCCACCTTCGGCACATAGTACTCTATGCTCGAATTTCGACATGAGGGTTTTAAAAACTGTAGATTTCACAGAGCAATACATGGTTTAGTGGTACTGCGACATTTAATCAAAGAGCTATAGGACATAACGAAACTCAAACAAGTAATGACTCGCTATTTAGTGCATTCTTACCTCTCTGCGTCGTCAATTTCTGCCACCGCTTGTCGGAGCTGGGGCACGGCGGAGCCACCAGGTAGCGATGGCACGGCATTCCGTGAAACTCGGAAGGCCGAACGGCTCTCTGGTCCGCTCAACTCTAGAAATTACAAAGTGAGAAGACAAGTATGACACCGTGGTGTGCCATAGTATAAATTCTATAAAATGTGTGGGTCATTTTGTATTTCCATAAAGTTTGTAGAATGTTTTGTAATTATAACAGTTATAAATCGTATATCTATAGAGTTTGTGTCTCATACTATAATTTTACAATATTTATGATTTTTTTTCTAATATTTATGAATTATTTTTTTTCTCAAAAAAAAAATCATAATTATTATAAAAAAAAAACATGAATTATGTAGTTGTAACTTGTAAGTAAACATAAATACAAAATGATCTATTTCAAAAAAAAAAAAAAAAAATACAAAATGATCCATTTTTTTTAAATTGTGTGATAGTCTTTTTGTTTAATGCAAGCTACATTTTCTGTTAAAATAAAATTATGACACAGATTTAATTTTTAACACTCTGCATCTTGTGTATTGAAACCAACCAAAAGTGTGTTTCTCGAAGAAAGAAAAAGAAAAAACTAACAAAAGTGACAAAAGCGTTATGCATGTGAAGGATTTGAACTAAGTTAGACACAAGTACCTAAACATATGTATTCATGACTAATGCTACTATAAATATTACATGTTTCTTATACAAATTACGACAACATAATGACTGACAATGCGACGCTTACATTAACATACAATAGATTCTATTTTCATTTCTCAGTTAATATTTCTCAAAATGCCACTCTCTCCATAAGAGAGGAAGAACTGAGGAAACATGTCTTATGCATCAACCGACGGGTGCCTCATTGGAGCAGAAGATGCCTGCGTGACTCGTTGCACCATCGCGTGTAGCAGTTGTGGAGGTTGGGCCAGTCCGAGGAGGGGCTACGAGTGAAATGATGTAGCCAGAGAGACAGTACCTTCTCTTGCTCTTCTTCTGGTTCCAACATCTCTATGGTCTCCTCCAACACCTTCTCTAGGTCTGATCTTTCTCTGACACTCAGGATTGGTGTATCGGTGCCATTGCTGGCACGACACAACAATGGTAGCCATGACAGCAGCAACTTCATCTTCGTCTGCCGATGATGTTGTTTAGTGATTTCTTCATCTTTTTCGGACCCGATGTCTTGGGCTTGCTCGAACAAGAATGCTATGATTAAGAGGGAAATGGAGTGCATTAGTATGTATGATTTCTGGTTTATAGGAAGCATATAACTAATGCAACTGCTTTTGATAAGTAAAAAGAAAAAGAAAAGCTTGTAAAGGGCAAAAGAGTTGTTCAAGTTATGACAGTGCAAATATTGGAGTTTTGAAAATGAATAGCCATATAATGAATTTATATGGTGTCATAATTCGTAAACACCAAAATAAATTCTTTGTCTGACTCTTAGTTTTGCAACTCATTGTTGTCCCCATACTCTATAGTAATGAGCCATTCTCTGAGATGTCCCTTTCTCTATCTCTTTACAACACTAATTTGCTCTATCGCTTTCGAAAATTCTAATGATTTCTAAATCCTCCACTCAACAATGTCCGTTCATTTGTAAAGCATTTGAAGCCCGGGTTCGAACACAGATACGTATTTCTACAAAAATAACAAATAATAAGAAAATGGGTACCCTAAGAAAATTGACAGCTAAAACTAATTAGATGGAAATGAATTTTGCAGTCCAACATGTGGGCCAAATTTGACGACCTTATCCAACATGTGTGACACTTCTAATGGTCTCCTCACCCAAAATACAGGTGAAAGAACAAGAAAACGAACCTGAGACCTTAACAAGAGAGCCTTGTAGCCGCGGCTCAGCCGAAAGAGAAAGCCAAGCCAAACGCGTAGCCGAAGCCCACTTCCCCACTGCCTCCTCCACGCATCCACAAGCCGCCATCTTCTGCCCCAGCCAAAGCACCTCAGCCGCCAGCTTCTCAGCCGATCCACCACACCGGTTCATCTCCCTCCTTCCCTTCCCAAACCCGGTCCACGCCACACCCACACAAAACCGAACCGCCTGCATTACCCATTTCTCCTTGATCATCTTCATCCCCACAAAATCACCCCCCTCCCATCCATCCCCACCGTAGCTCCGCCGTTCCGCCACCGCAGCATCCAGCTGACTCAGCGTCCTCCCAAACGCCGCCGACAACGACACACCATTCACCTCCCGGAGCACCTCCGAACCTGCCCGGAGATTCTCGTCCAACACCCTCTCCGCCAGAGACCGAACCACTTCGTACTTCCGGGAGCTCACCGGAACATCGTTCACGATCGAGAAAATCTGGTTAAGGGCTCGAGCGATACCTGAATCTCCGGCGGGTTTGGGGGAGTATATATCATATTCTGGGTTTTTGAGAGGGGAATCATGGTTTTGGGGTGATGGGTTTAGGGAGGGGAGGAAGCGGAGGAAGAAGACGAAGGCGGAGAGGAGGAAGTGGCGGAGGAGTTGGAGAAGCTTGTGGTTTTGGGATATGGTTAAGAGAGATTTGTCTGCGTAGAGGAAGACAGAAGCTATGAGATTGCGGAGAAGAAGCGGAGTTATGGTGGTGGTGAGTGAACCTTCCATTGATGATGATCCTCCTCCCCCTATAATGTTTGTGTTTCTTTTTCTTGTTTGTTTGAATTAATGTGTAAATAGTGTATAGATAGAGAGGCCAATTCTCATTTCCCTAACTAAATTCAGTTCACAATCTTTGAAACCATACCATTAATTGGTCAATGTTGGCCACTGATGAGTGATCTAGATAATCGTCCAAGGTACGATGTGACACTGTGTACGACGTTGTTGCATGGAAAAACTGTTGTGAATTTGGCTAAACAGCCCTTAAATGTCAAATCATAATCGTATCAGCTGAGGAAACTCTTACTAGAATCATCGATATTAGTTGATTTCATCACTATATCAAAACCCTCAAAATCGGAAATATTCGACCAATGTTACACAACAAGCTCACTACTGTAGTGCAATTGAGAGCAAAACTATGCACACAAGGAAAAGGGAAAGGGCGATTATAACTCGAGAAGATGAAAGAAAAATAGCTAGTGGCTGCATTTGCTCTCTTTTCCTTTTGTTTCATAATGTACAATTAGAAAGGGATACCTCAACAAAATGATATTTCCTCGACTTGTTTCAGCTCCATAGTTTCTGAATGTCGTTATTGATCAAAATTTTACATTTTCTCTTCGGCATCCCCAAGTTGATGATCAGGTCTTCAGCTTGTTAGTTTCCTCAGTCTCTTTTCGGCTTCACTCGCAGCCTTGTTTTGAGGTTCTAGGACAAGAGCATGCTTGAAATCTGCAGATTTACAAGAGAAAGAGAATGTTGATTGGGATACGAGCAATAAGAACAAAATGGAATAAACTCCGTTGGCACCACTGATGGTTGATACGCTTCACCTTTTATCTGTCTACCTTGTATTTGCTTCACCTTTTATCTGTCAACCTTGTATTTCACATTGTTGCGTCAAGATATGATAGTTTAAAATTACTCTTTTGTTATCTTTCTAAAATCCTACCACCAATTGGAGAAACTCACATGGGCGGTGAAAAAACTCCTGGGTCCAAAGCCATCCTATAAAGATTCAAACTCTCGTTCACATAAATTGGAAAAACACCGTGTCACCGCTTTCACTTCACCCTTAATGTCAGGGGCAAGTGAGGTTCTCCAATTTGTGGGTAGTTATAACAACCAATTATGCCTTGAAACATAAGAGTGATATAAAAGGGTGATAAGCTAAGGGTTGGAAAAAAAATCTTAGTTCGGTTATCTGAACATGCTGATTTAACTTGCTGATTGCCTTTGCTACTAGGACTTGAAGGGGGATGAAGCACCACAAAGAGGAGGAAGATAACTATAGAATGAGTTGAGACACTCAATTACCCAAGTGGTCAACTAATGTGGGACAAAAAGCAGGATATATTAACTATGGACATCTTGTCCACCATCCAGATGTGGGACAATCTGTACCCAACAATTGCACATGCTCCCCCTATTTATGTATAAGAAGTTAAACAAAGTATTTTTCTTTTGGCAACCATTGTATTTGATTGTTAGGATTATTTTGTGTCAATTTATGATGTTACAATTTTAAACTAAGGTGTTTCTCCAAACATATCTCTGGATCAGCTCAAGTTGTATATTTTATTTGGTATGCACCGTATTGTTTCTATGTTTCAAATTACTGGGGAATGAGCCAGGTTAAACGGTTAAACCTCATTTTAGGACGTCATACTTAGAATAGTTAGTCAAAGAGTACAGGAATTTTCTCACCTTGGAGAGCCTCTTTGTAAGAGAGAAGTTTTTCTCTTGATGCCCCTCGCCTTAGATATGCCTTCACGTTCTGCACAAGGAAGGAAAATATTTGCTTTATCAGGTAAGATTAGAAGAGTTGGATCTTAGATCTTTTCAAGACACAACAGAACATAACAAAATGTTCTTCGCAAGATTCAGAAAGTTCCAAGTTTATGCTGGTTTGCATATCCTGCTAGGTTTATTACCACATTTGTCTCCATTAATTGAGGATCCAATTTTACAAGACTCGTTGATGCAGGAAAGTCACAAAATATGAGTTTTCAAAAGTCAGAATATGCGAAAACCTGAACTCCGAGACACAATACATACAACACTAGTAGCATGTATGGATTTCCTTGAAAAAAAAAATGTAGCAGACTTTTTTTATCAAATGGAAACACTGATAACCAGACTTTAAAACTAGTAAACATTAAATCAAAGCCCCTACCTTCTTATCAAGCGATATTGCTTGATTGCAGTCTGCCTCAGCTTCTTGAAAACTGTATTGAACAACAACAGTATTACAGTAGCGAACAAACCTCCAGAAGGAAAGCAAGTAAGCAAGGATGATCACAATAGGATACATAATTGTATAGCATACCATCTTAATTGCAAATACGCAGCTGCTCGATTGCTATAATAGGTTGCATTTATCGCGTTCAACTTAATAGCTTCACTGTAATAGTTTGCAGCTTCATTCCACTGTCTCCCCTTATATGCAGCATTGCCCTAGAATGAAATTTGACCATACTATAAAAACTTCAACACGGGATGCTTTGTATCATATCTCAAGCAATGATACTTAAAAGTAGGTAATAGTGATAAAGATCGAGTAAATGGAATCATAAACAGAAAAAAAAAATGGTTCGATGAAGATGTCAAAGTAGGTTTCATCGAACATAGAAGAATCCAGCATACCACCCAGTTAAACGACTTGAAGGGAGATCTATCTAGCTGAAAGGCTTCAACTTATTGACAGTAGTTTCTTTCATAGTGAAACATATATGGTTACAGAATGAACATGTAAATATTTGACTGAATGAGGTGCAAGAACTGCGTACTTCAATTGAGGGTTTAATTCATAATTGAAAGAGCACATTCGGGTTAAAGGAAGGATAATAGGAATGACAGAAATGTTCTGAAACTTGCAACTTAGAGTACATTAAAGTCAGATGAGTGAAATACAAGTTTCACACTTTGTTTTTATAGTTTATTATTTGTGTTCACTTGGATAAACAGTGAGAGCACTAATATCAAAGCTTAGGAGTCCTGAATCATCAAAATGTACCATTGGTATTAAAGAATGAAAACCACTTAAATAAATGTATTCACATTTACCGCATAGTCTAGAACAGAACAAACCTTTTCTTTCAGTAGTTCAGAAGCGTCCATGTTACCGTTCATATCAGGTGACGGTGACAAATCGGAAATGATGTTACTTTGTCCTTGAAGAGATGAGTACATATCCAACACAGTATCCAGAAGGAATTTATCAGCTTTGTGGGATGCCATCAAGGAAACAGAGAGTGGATAATCATTCTGCTTGCTCAACGGAATGGTGACCTAGAACAGACGATGGGCCAATGTATAAATATCCATAAATCTTAATAATGTCAAAGCTAAGGGACAAAGCCCATTTAGACTGACAGACGAAGTTACCTGACAACAACCAGACAAACTTGCAATACTAAGTAAAGTTGACGCTCTATCATGAAATTCAGCAGAGACGCCTTTCTTGGTGCGAAGCTTTAGTGGTGGATCAATAACTGTGGGCATAACCAGTATCCCATCATCCTAAGGCAACAAAAAAGGGATAATGAAAGATCAGATGCAGTCTATCACCCATTAGGTAAAGATAAGAGGTCAAATTTAAAGGCCGGTGTAATTTGCAGTTATAATTGATCACACACACAAAAAATAACTAAGAAACAAATTGCATCATAACAACAATACTGGACCTATCAGTGTGTCCCAGAAACCAACTATCCTGATTACCAAATCTCTCAAGTCGTATACATCACAAAATTTGTGTGAACTTAACTACTGTCATTACTGACCTTATCCTCCAGATCCAGAACCACAAATAAGACGCATATCAACGATGACAATCTGTCTGATTTTATCCAAAAAAAAGACAATCTCTCTGATTTTTTCTGTCAGGCATCAGACTAACTTTTGATGCACTGCGGAGAATCTTTCGGCAAACAAGAATCAAGCTCGTCTACCTAGTACAACCATAGAGTGTTTGATAATACTTGGAAATTTCTTGTATTAGCACACATGTCTACAACCTTGAGACATAATATAGTCGAGTAACACTAAAGTTGACAAGGAAATCCGTGGCCCTTGCAGCAGTCTAGAGAGTAAAGATGTAAGGCTTTTCCCTAGATGTCTATATAACAAAACCACTCGCTGTTTCCTGCCAAAATATATACTTGATGAGAACATCCTAGCCGGTCACTACACAAAAATGTCTTTGGATATTATTTCCATTGATTTTATGATTTAGATAAGCAAAAGAAGTAAATCCCTTGCACTAGATTAAGAACTTAGGAAGATGATTAAATAATTCATTCAATCCCTTGCAGAGGACACCAACCAATGACCAGCCGCAGACGTGAAGAATATGTGCATACTACGGTATGTTGTAGACTTCATTCGACCAAAGAATTATGGTGGTCAAACTGTCACGGGAATCCTGAACTTCATTAAGAATAAAATAAAGAAAGAATCTGTCACAGGGAGCCTGAACTTCATTAAGAATAAAATATAGAAGAATCGCATGATTTCGGCAACTGGCAATTTTCTTTCAGCAAACTTGATATCCCAGACTGAAAAACTATTGGTTCACTAATCGAACGTCATTTGCAGTATAAAGTATCCACAGTTCTATTTTCAGCAAGAGAATCAGTACCTTTACCTTTCCGCATCGGTTCGGTGAATAGACATGCACAAGTGATGACATCGTGTACTTTGTTACAGGAAAGATACGCACAACGGCATACAAAAGATAAGTGGATACCTTCAGGAGGCTTTGGAGAGCTGCTTGAAGTTCAGTTCTGACTTTGTACAAGGCCTTAATGTTCTCCAGCGTAGTGGCAAGAGCTGCATGAATACGACCAGAGGCATAAGGTCCGAACTTCGGTTTAGTTGATCTAACCCATTCTTCATGATTTGTTCTGAATTCATATCTACAATTTTTTGAAGGTGTGTGTCAAATACTATTTAGGAACAAATATAGCAAGAAGAAAAGAAAGACAAATAAATGACGTGTCCTCAGTTTTTATAGAGGAGAGTTGCCGAATCAAGTGACACAAGAGTTACATAAACAATAAACAAGATAAGAAAGAGGAAAAATGAAGGAAAATGAAAGGAGAAACCCAGGACTTTCCAACAAGATTTTGCATCCGTATCGAGCACCATAACTTATCTTGGTATTCTCCATACATGCTGACAACTCAACAAGTGCACTAGTATTTTATTGAGCTTTCACTTTTCAGATATATTAGGATGTCTTTCTGCCATTTACAAAAAAGGAAGAGAATATGCATCTATGAAATATGATTAACCCACGACGAAATTACTTCACCTAGAATGCAAAATTTCAAATCTGGAAACTTGGAAAGAGAAATCATTTCTCATTTATCATCCAAAATATATTCTTTTTGCAATTGGAAACTATCAAATGATAGTATCATTACCGCACGGTGTGTCGGTACTGCGATATATGACTCATGTCTATTTTTGAGGGAAATGTTATATCTTTGCAGTCATTCATCTTTCTTTAAAAATGTTTGATCAATAAACTAAGAACAAATATGCACCTTAAATTTATCTTCAAACTAGATGTAAAATTTTATAATCGAGAAAAAAGCATCTTAGATGTGTATTACAAACTTAAAAAGGAACAACAAAAAGCAAACATCGGCATATGTTTCTAACTAAAAAAGCCTCGCAAAGTTGTTTAGAAAAGTACCCCTGTAGTAAAAGCATCACAGAGGAGAGAGCTTTCAAAGTTGAGATGCCAATCTTCAGATTGGATGACTCTTCAAGGAAACATTTCAGGCTCGGCACATTGGAAACGATATGCTGGCTAAGATTCACATGTTTTGGTGTCTGATCTGCAGTGACAAATGATAAGGACAGTAAAATTATCAGTCAGTTTCTGGTGACAGTCTGTGTAATTGTGAAGTGAACTAAGGTTGCCACATGAAAACCTAAACGATCAAGAAAGAAAAATGGAACCACAAAGAGACGGAAATGTAAAGCCTGCAACTCACATCCAGATAATTTTTCAGCTACGTTGCTCACAACTTGTACAGTCTTCTGGCTGGGAATATTGGAAAGCTGGAAGAAGTCGTCGGCTATGATCAATCGTCTTGTCTTTCTCGGTTCCACCTGGTTCAAGTGTAGCAGAGTGTGTCCAACGCTATGTAAGATAGAGGGGTCACGGGCAAACCATCCTGCGAAGTAATCAATACCAATGTACATCTATTAGTACATACAATTAATTTTGAAAGGGCAACCTTTCAAATTTATATGATTCAACAAAGAAAATGATGATATCAAGTTGTAGCATAGCTACGGAATAAGATATTAATGTAGTTATTTCACAACCTCATTGAATCAAGACATGGTAACAGATATGTAATCACAAGATCAAGGCTCAAACGTCGCACAAACTTCGGCAACAGATACTGTAGGATGTTTGGTACTGCTAAAGTATGATGTGTGAGAGTTCCAATCAGTACAAAAACATTAGTTTATTGAGTACAGATCACCATCTGAAGCTGCAAATACGCACTCGCTTTATTGAGCTCAGTTCAAACAAGTTGAAGGGGCAAACTCTTTAAGATTGAAATGTCCAATGATGCCAAGAGACTTCAACTTCAAGAACCAGAAAACAAGGCGAAAAAATTGCTGAACAATAGCATATAAAGAACCAGGCAGCTTGAGGTCATTTCAACTCTGCTTTAAAATAAATGCATACAAGGACAAGCGAAGATGTTTTGCACTATATGATAGAATATCAATACAGGAACCCAAAATACATACCAACAGTTTCCAGACTCTGTGAGTTTGAAAGTAACCCAATTGCAGATACAGCTCCATGAGATGATCGAAAGCCAAATACACCACAAAAAGAAGCTGCTACCCTCACACATCCAGTTGTATCAGTACCTAGAAAAATTGTTATTGATCAGAAAGACATACTGCAGAAGGAAAATCGTAAACAAAGATAAGAGGACACTTCTGTATGGAAAGACAGTGTATGTCTGGCTAATGGCTACCCAATATCTGGAGAAAAAGAAACGGGGTATGACTTAAGGGTCCAAAAATCGAGATAAATATAAGGGGCCAGATACATGACCCTCATAACTCAAGAAGGCCAAAACCAATAGAAATAACAACTTGCTATTGCACAAACCATGTCACAGTATCACCATAGATTTAAAACCATAGCCGCAGTCAAATTTCTTGTTTTGTATTGATAGGTAAAAGAGTAATCATTAATATTGCATGAAAAAGTGCTGCATGTTTACAGCAGATTCGTATACTTGAGCTATAACTTCCATTAAAATTGCAAACCAATTAGATCTTCACCTGAAGAATTACAAAGGATCTCCAGAAGAAAAACAAAACAGCACTTAGAAGTCAACTTTAATAAAACACTGTTTCCTCCATTCAAAACTGGAGAGTGAGCTAACTATCAACAATCTCCTATTCATTCCCCTTCATAGAGTCCACAAAATCTTATCATTACACAAACTTCACCAAGCAGAATGGAATCAACTGGGTGCAACCCAGACACCAAGTTTCAGAACGTGAAGCAATTTTACGGAAATATGAAAAGAATCAATTATTCCCCAGACTTTATGTTTTAGACATAAATCAACCATTTATCAGATGTCCTCCAAAGACAAAATGTTATCGCCTGATTGACATCCCAAAACAAACTTGAAGGCTACGAAGAAGATACAGTATGCTTACAAATTTGTTAAAGTTTTCCAAATGTTTGAAGTTACATCACTTGGACGACCAATTAATGTTATTCTAGTTAAGTCTCTATAACCATCAATTCTTACAAAATTTAGCAGTTCTACAATCACCAACTCTAATACCCACAAAACCAAAACCACTGTCCTATAAATATCATCTGACGAGCTACACGCACTCTAAGAGTTCACAGCCTTTATGAACACCAATATGCTGCACTACTTCCGCATATTGGATGAAAAATTCTTCTCCAAAATGTATACTTCACACACGTGAACCCACATTTACACTCTCCTTATAAGGCTTGACAAAAGATTTGGATTTCCTTAACGCCATCCCCCATCATGATAGGAGGGGCATTATCCTCTTCCAACCAACTAACTGCCACAGTGCCACTTGAGCTCTCCCAACCAATCATTCCCATGAAAAATAACACTAGACATTAATAATCATCATTCACAGTTTGTTATAACCCCCCCAAGGAGTTAGCCTGCTACTAATGTCCTGGTCTGGATGCACTCCCTCCAAGTTCGAGGTAAAAAATCCCACCAACGAAAAATATCTCAGGCTACTGGAGCGCAACTTTGTTGTTTGTTTCACGGACTATGAGATTAGCAGAGGCGTATAGCTATCCTAGCAGGAAATATTACAAAATCCTCTGTATTAAGAAAAACTGTAATTGTGGCGGTTTCTTTCCTTTTATACTATTTTCATAGTCATTAAGTTTTAGGGTGCTCATAATCAATGGTGGATCCACCTTGAGACAAGTGGGGGCTATAGCCCCCACTCAACTTCAAAAAATTACTGTTTATTTTTCAGTTTAGCTCCCACAATAATTGTACTATATAGCCCCCAACTCAATTGCTAAAAAATCGCCCTTATTTGGGACATTCCAATAGGCTTTCTGCTCGGGGCAGAATAGGTATAACAAGTCCAGGCTTCATCGCCGGCTAAGGCTGTTCAGATATTCAACGTGGTAGGTCCTTTCATGAACAGGAAGGCACCGTTGGTAACACCGTCAATGACAGTAAACGAACCGTAATAATTTTCTTCCCTAGGTCGGTGAGGGCAACTGGATTCTTGCCCTCGTGAAAGCGTTCACGAGAATGAGAAGAGTATCTTTTCGATCCAGCAAAACCCACCCATGCTTTGAGGGAATTAGACGGCCTTTGGCAAAATCGGGCTGGTCGATTACGAATCTTCGAAGCCCTGGGAAACTGAGGATATCCCACCGAGTGCTAGATAGGGAAATATCAATTACACGCCAAATCTACGGCACACAGTCTCCAACGGTGGTAAGTGCTCTGGGGTAGCACGCTGATGCAGACAGCTATTGCAACAAACGGTAGAGAAAAGCATGCTGTTGAAGATATCGAGTTTGTCCATGATCATCTATAAAAGAAGCATGGGGAGTGAAGACCACATGGGTTCCGATTTCTTTTCATCATTCTTTTGCTCCATGCACGACATTCAACAGAGATAGCAACGACAACAACAAAATATGTGAGGCAATATCAGGCACAAGCTAGTGGATGAGACAGCGCACCTGTTGCCTTTGTTTACAACAGATACGGTGCCTCATCCACTAGTTCGTCCCTGATATTGCCCCGCATATTTTTTATTGTCTTTGCTATCTCTGCTGAATGTCATTCATGGAGCCAAAGAATGATAATGAAGAAATGGGAAACCATGTGGTCTTCACTCCCGATGCTTCTCTTATGGATGATAATGGACAAGCTCGACATATTCGACAGCGTGCGTTTCTCTGCCATTTGTCGCGAGTGGCGGTCTGCATCAGCGTGCTACCCTAGAGCACTTACCACCGTCGGAGACGGTGTGCCGTGGATTTGGCGTGTACTTGATTCTTCCATATGTAGCACTCGGCGAGAATTCCTCAGTTTCCCAGGGCTTTGAAGATTCGTAATCGACCGCCCCATTTCCCCGAAGGCCGTCTACTTTCCTCCAAGTAGGAATGGGTTTTGCTTGATGGGAAAGATTCTCTTCTTGTTCTCGTGAACGTTTCACATGGGAAAGAATTCACTTGCCTCGCCGACCTAGGGCATAAGATTATTTCGGCTCGTTTACCGTCATTGACGGTATTCCCAACTTTGTCTTTCTGTTCATGGAAGGACCTACTACGGTGAATATCAGAACAACCTTAGCCGGTGATGAAGCATGGACTTGTTGTACCTATTTTGCCCCGAGCAGAGAGCCTATTGGAATGTCTACCCTTATCAGTATTGCGATGATGTCATATTTCCAAGATCAGACGAGAAAAGTTCTAGTTTGGGTTCTAGTTCGTGAGACTTGGGAATCAGCCGATTGAATTTGAGTTGTGGGTTTGATTCCAATGGAAAGTTTGGAGGAATGGGATTTCGTCAAATTATCAGAACGAATGGCGGCAGGGTGGAAGCGGTGGTAGTAATCTGTGACTGCGAGGTGGAGATGAGAGATGAGGATCGAGTTGGATATGAGCAACAATGACCGTGAAGGAGAAATTTAATGGTAGGGTATAAGTGTTACGTAGAAAAGTATCGTGTTATTTATCAGCACGGGTGGATCTAGGAATTTGCTACAGTGGGGGGCTAAACTGAAAAAATTATCCAAAATAAGGGCAAAATTTAATTTTTGTAATGTTGAGTGGGGGCTATAGTACAATTACTGTAGTGGCTAAACTGAAAATAATGAACAAATAAGAGTAAAATTTATTATTATGGAAGTTGAATGGGGGCTCTAGCCCCCACTTATCTCTAGGTGGATCCACCATTGACTATCAGCACCCTAAAGTAAATGACTATTAAATTAGTACAAAAGGAAAGAAACCACCACAGTTGCCTTTTCCTTACTACAGAGGATTTTCGAAAAATTTCCTATTTCCAAGATCTGACCAGAAGGGTAGTAGTTTGGGTTCTCACGAATAAATTGACCGGAAGGGTTCACAGGAACTAGAGTCACACAGCCCAAATTCAACATCCACTCATCACCAGCAGTTAGCATTCTTCTACCCATTCAAACCAGGAGTACATAACTGAACCCAACACAAACCAGGCCCCAATTTAACCACCCAATTGAACAGACCCACGACTACTAAACTCCTCTGGCAACATCAAATCTCATTACCAATCCACCATACATCACTGCTCCACCTTCGCTCTTGTCTCTGCTTCTGCAATGGACTTGCAGGCGACGACGAAACTTTGGTTCTCTGCTGATTTTGGCCGCGCTTCGCTTTCTGGTTTCATCGCTAAACGCAAAGGTGATTCTCTTCACAATCGACTTCCAATTTAATTTCTGGATTTTTATTTTCTTTTCCGAATTTGGCCGTCTTCATGGGCGTTCGAAGCTACGCTATGTTTAAATCAATCATTTATCAGATGTCCCCCAACGACAAAATGTTATCGCCTGATTGACACCTCAAAACAAAATTGAAGGTTATGATAAAGATACACTATGCTTACAAATTTGTTTAAGTTAATGTTAAAAGTTACATCACTTGGACGACCAATTAATGTGTTATTCTAGTTAAGTCTCTACAACTATCAATTCTCAACATTTTAGCAGTTCTACAATCACCAACTCTAAAACCCACGAAACCAGAATCACTGTCCTATAGATATCGTCTGACGAGCTAAACACACTATAAGAGTTCACAGCCTTTATGAACACCAATATGCTGCACAACTACTTCCGCATATTGGAAGAAAAATTCTTCTCCAAAATGTATCCTTCACACATGTGAACCCACATCTACACTCTCCTTCTAAGGCTTAACTAAAGATTTGGATTTCCTTAACACCACCCCCGTCATGATAGGAGGGGCATTTATCCTCTTCCAACCAACTAACTGCCACAGTGCCACTTAAGCTCTCCCAACCAATCATTCCCATGAAAAAATACACTAGATTAATAATCATCATTCACAGTTTGTTATTACCCCCAAGGAGTTAGCCTGCTACTAATGTCCTGGTCTGGATGCACTCCCTCAAAGTTCGAGGTACAAATCCCACCAAGGAAAAATATCTCAGGCTACTGAATCGCAACTCTGTTGTTAGTTTCGTGGAGTACGAGATTAGCAGAGGTATGCAAGAGTTGCATTGACACTCGTGATTATTTGGTAATTCATTGAATTATTATTGCATAACGAGTTGACCTCAACAAAGAATAACTGCTTGCTCTATGTTCATCTGCAGTCAATGTCTCTCTACTTTTTAGTAGTTCAGTTTATTCGATTTGATTTCAATTTCAATTGCAGTCAATGTTCACCTGCAGTCAATTTTGAATTTCAATTTCTAGTGTCTGTAGATAGGAAAAGAGTCCATACCAAGAGCAAAGTCCACCAGTCCAGACGCAACAGCCACAGCTGACCCGCTAGCCGATCCTCCAGGAATATGAGATGGCATTAGCGGATTAATAGGGGTTCCGTAATGCACATTCTCCCCCGTTAACCTGAAAAAACACCCACATGAAAAAAATCAACAAACTTCACACTTTCTAATTACTTAACACAAGAAATGCAACAAACTCATGAACCTACCCAAAACCCAATTCATCCATAACAGTTTTACCAACACAAGTAGCCCCATTCTTCAACAGAGCCGTAATCGCCATCGCAGTCTTCCCAGAAGCCTCATGGCTCTTCTTCCAATCCGGGTTCCCAAACCCAGTCACATAACCCATCACATCAAAACTGCAAAATCAAATTCCACAAAATCAAAACCCAATAAACAAAACTTAAAAACCACCCAGAAACATAACCTCGTAATTCTCAAAAAAAAAAAAAAAAAAAAAAAAAAAAAAACCCTCTGACATCAAAACTGCAAATCAAATTTCACAAAATCAAAACCTAATAAATCAAATCTACAAAACTGCAAAACCCAATTTCCACAAAATCAAAACCCAATAAAACCCAAATCCAGAACCAACCCAACTACAAAATAACACATTTCTATAGAATCCCACAAGTGGGTAGTTCTAATTCATACTTGTCTGAAACAGCAAATGTTAAGTCGGCGAGTAGGTGCTTTGCAGCAGGAGGAGGAGGCTGAGGGAAGGGTAAGAGCTCGAATCGCTCGATGAAAGCTCCAAAGTCTTGTCTCTGTAGTAGCTTCCTGGATCGTCTCCGGTGGGTTTCTATGAGAACGATTCCGGCGACAGTGACGCCGATCACGATCCATAGCTTGGGGTTTGAGGGATTGATCTTCCCCAGAGTGAATTTATTCGACATGATCGGTGCGATCGTCGGCGATCAAAGTCTGTAATTGACAAATTCAGAATAAAAGGAGGGCAGAGAATAGGGTTTTGATGGAGTAGGAAGTCAGATAGGTAGGTGAAGGAAAAGGGTTTAAGGAAGGATCTTGAAAGATGGAGAAAGGGTTTAAGAAATTAGAATATGGAGAGAGAGAGGTTTCGTGCGCATCAGTTCAGTGGAGAGAAAGAGAGAGAGCATCTATGGTGGTTCTCGAGGTGCAAATAGTTTTCTTTTTTGGGGCCAATGAGACAAAAAAACAAAAATGCACGGAATGATACGGGTACGAACCCGTATCAGACACGGCGTGGGAGCCGGATGAGTCGTGGTTAATTAATTTAGTCGTTTATTTTAATTATTTAGAAATTGGGGAGTATTTTATTTGTTTGGGGGCTTTATAGTTATTAATTAATTGTTTAAGGGGTCTTGGGGTAATTAGCAGTTAGTTGAATTAGTATTTATATGAGACTGAAGATCTGAAGGTCAGGTGTTAACTTGAAGTGATTCTCTCTCTATGAGCTCTCAAAACCCTTTTCCGTCTCAACAACCACCACCTCAACCCCCACCGTTCTCCGCCGTGCCGGAGACGGGGGAAACGAGGGAAAATTTGATTCATAACCAGTCGAATTTCAAACGGCGTTTTGTGTCGACTATGTCAGGAATGGATGAGAAAGAGTCTGTTTCTGGTAATCGTAGCTTTGAAGAGGTTCTGCTACAACCGTCTAGTGGTATTTACATGGAGGAGGATGTGAACTCTATGGATCTCAAAAGTTCGGCGGTGGAGATCTCGTCGGAGATTTTGGAGGATGGCCAGATCTCGATCCAAATTGGTGAGGAAACTCTCCGTCGTTTGCACAGGCCTTGGAGTCGTGCTCTAATCATCCATGTTATGGGAAGGGAACCGAGATTTGGAGTAATTCGAGCACGATTGGAGGCTCAATGGAAGTTGGATCATGGTTTTGAACTCACCGATCTAGCGAACGGCCATTATTGTGTGCGTTTCTACAGTAAGGCGGATTATGAAACGGTTCTGTTGAAAGGGCCTTGGATGATCCAAGGAAATTATGTGTTAATTCAGAAATGGATCCCTAATTTTGATCCATTTGGACCGGAGAATCGCACTACTCCGGTGTGGATCAGGCTTAGGGGTGCTCCGATCGAGTATTTTGATGAACCAACGCTGATGGGGGTTGGAGATCGTTTTGGTAAAGCGTTGAAGGTGGATCGTGCGACGCTGGCTGCGGCTAGGGGGCAGTATGCTCGGGTATGTGTTGAGATGGATCTGCAGCGGAGTCTGGTGCCGGCGGTGTTGATTAATGGCCGGAAGGTTTTGGTTGAATATGAGGGTTTACACCAGATCTGTTTCTGCTGTGGTGTATATGGTCACCGGAAGGAGAAATGTCCGAAATCGGCTGAGCCGTCAGAGGATTCGCCGGTGAATATGGATGATAAGGAGGCGGAGACTGTGGCAGAGGCGGCTCCGGTTCTGGAGGAGACGGTGGCGCCGGTGTACGGAGCCTGGATGATTGCAAAGAGGAAGAAGCGGATCTCACGGCGAGGTCCAGTTGAAGCGGGTGCTCCGAATAGTGCTGATACGCCGGGTGGGTCGGATACCCAGACTCCGAAGCCAAGTCTTTTTGGGTTTGGGTCGGATTTGGGTTCTCGATTTGGGGCATTGGCTTTTGAAGACTCGATGGGTCATAATGGGCCTAACATGAAGGGGGGTGTTTCTGATAGGCCCATGGATAAGTTTAATGGGCCGCGTTCAGAAGGGGGAAAGGGTAAGGGGTTTGCCCAGTCTGCCTCGGGAAATTTTGGTAATTGGGGGTCAACTTATGGCGATAGAAAGTCAAAATTGGGAAAAGGGGGTTTTGCAAACCCTAACCCCAAATCGCCTCTCTCGGCTTTAGACTTCAATCAATTTCCCGATCTTGCTTCTTTCCAGTCGGGGTCTACCAGTCATGGAGCACGAGGAAGCTCCGGTGTTAAGGGTTCTGTACCTAAGAAGGGAGATGGTAGAATTTCTGATCGGCCAAGAGTGGTTGGTTTCGGTTCTGGTAGAAACAGACCCGTTGATCGGGGAGGTGGAGGTGTGTTGCCGGAGACTCTTCCAACCACCAGTGGAGCCAATTTGGTTCACAGAAATGGAGTTTCGTGTCCCGTTGCGGACGAGAATGTTGCTCCAGGTTTTAGATTCAGTTCCAGAGCTTCTGGAGACATTGCTAATAAGCAGTCAATGCCGGGTGGCCGGCAAAATCTTCAACAATAATCCTATGAAGATTCTTACTTGGAACTGCCGTGGTATAGGTAATGCGGAGACGGTGAGATCTATTTTGGATTTGTGTTTTTCTTCTTCTGCTTCCATGTTGGTTATTGTTGAGCCTAGGGTTTCTAGTGCTCATGCTGAGGTGCTCTGTCGCCGTTCTAGATTTGATAAGTATGAGGTGATTGAAGCGCAGGGTTTTACTGGTGGTATTTGGGTTTTTTGGGATAGTGCTGTTGTTAGTTTTGAAGTTCTTGCTTCTCATAACCAAGTTATGACTGGGTTAGTGAAGAGAGTGGATAAGCAGGACTGGCTTTTTTCTGCAGTATATGCTAGCCCTATTCCTCTTCATAGGGAGGAGCTTTGGGGTTATCTCAGGGGTTTGGCTTCTTTTCATAATCTGCCCTGGTTGGTGGCAGGTGATTTCAACCAGGTTACTTCTTCTGCTGAGAAGAAAGGGGGTAATTCTGCAAATAGTAGCAAGTGTATGAAGATGTTGCAGTGTCTTGATGATTGTCAGCTAATGGATTTGGGGTTTTCAGGACCTAGATTCACTTGGTCAAATTCTCAGTATGGGGGTAGAAATATTAAACAGAGAATTGATAGAGCTTTGTTTAATGTAGCTTGGAGAGTTTTGTTTCCAGAAGCTTTGGTGAAGCATGAAGTCAGGGTTAATTCTGACCATCATCCTGTGCTTATTGATACTGAGGGGCTCTCTCCTCCTGTTGCTTATCTTAAACCCTTCAGACTAGAGGCTGCTTGGCTGCTGGATAATAGTTTCTCATCTGTGGTTCAACAGTATTGGATTAATCAGGAGGACATTGCTCACACTATTAGTAATTTCACTGAGAAGGTCAGGGTTTGGAACAGGGAGCATTTTGGAAATATTTTTGTTAGAAAGAAAAAAGTGATTGCTAGACTTAAGGGCATTCAAAGAGCTCTTGAGTATGGTGAGAATCCTTTTCTTGTTTCTCTAGAGATGAAGCTTCAGGATCAGTTGAATAAAATTCTTCTTCAGGAAGAAATGTTCTGGTTCCAGAAGTCCAGACAAAGTAAACTTCTTTTGGGTGACAAAAATACAAGGTTTTTCACTTATCTACTATTGCTAGAAGAAGGAAAGGGAAAATCTCTTTGATTAAGCTTTAGTACAGGGGAGTGGTGTGATGATGAAGCTGTGCTGAAGCAAGAGGTTACTACTCATTTCAAAAGTGTGTATGTTGAAGATCAAAGTGATAGTGGTTCTACAGTTAATTGGATGGGGGGAGTGCTTACTGATGAAGAGCTTCATTCTTTGTTACTTCCTGTCACTGAGGCTGAAGTAAAGAGCATTGTGTTCTCTATGGGGGCTTACAAAAGCCCTGGTCCTGATGGTTTACCCCCAGCTTTTTATCAGAGTGAATGGGGTACTGTGAAGGAGTCTGTTGTTTCTATGGTGAAGTTGGCTTTGGACTCAGGGAGTTTGCCTGGTGGAATAAATGGTACTCTCCTCACCCTTATTCCCAAAATTGAGCATCCTACCTCTTTTTCACAGCTAAGGCCAATTAGTTTATGTAATGTATCTTTGAAGATAATTACTAAACTGGTAGCTCACAGGCTTAGACCAATTCTGCAAAGGGTGATTCATCCTTTCCAATATAGCTTCTTACCTGGGAGGTGTGCTTCTGAGAATGTGTTGATTGCTCAAGAAGTTTTTCATTGTTTAAAGTCTTCTAAGAGCAGAAAAGGTGGTTTTGCTGTGAAAATTGACTTGGCTAAGGCTTATGACAGGGTGAGGTGGAGTGTTTTGGATTCTGTCCTGGTTCAGATGGGTTTGCCTGCTAATTGGAGTTCTTTGATTATGCATTCTGTGAGTTCTGCTTCTTTTAGAGTTATTTGGAATGGGGAACTGCAGGAGGAGTTTGTGGAAGAAAGGGGGTTGAGGCAGGGTGATCCTGTCTCACCTTACCTCTTCCTTCTCACCATGGAGTTATTAGCTCAAAAAATTCAAACTGTTGTGGAAGAAGGTAGGTGGAAGGGGGTAAAACTGTCTAGGGGGGTGTGGATGTGACACACCTCTTCTTTGCAGATGATTTGATTCTCTTTGGAGAAGGGACTTTGGAGCAAGCTGAAACCATGAGAGAAGTGCTTGATGAATTCTGTGCTGAAAGTGGTCAAACTATTAGCTTTGAGAAGTCTCAGCTCTTGGTGGCTCCTAGTGTGGCTAGGAGTGTGGCTAGAGAGATCAGTAGAATATTGGAGATTCAGTTGACCTCTGATTTGGGTTTGCATCTGGGTATCCCTCTGATTCATGACAAGTTCAATGCTACTAAATTTCAATTTTTAGTGGATAAAGTTAGGAGAAAGTTGGCTGGTTGGATGGTGCCTCAGCTTTCTTTGGCAGGCAGGGCTACTCTTATTACTACTGTTGTGCAGGCTTTTCCTTCTTACTCTATGCAATCTACTCTATTGCCTAGCTCTGTAATTCAGGAGGTGGATAAGGCATGTAAAAAGTTTCTTTGGGGGGGCTCTGAGGAGAAGCAGAAGATGGCTTTGATTGGCTGGGACAAGACTCTTCTCCCTAAAACTGTTGGAGGGTTGGGTTTTAAACACCTTCCTAGTTTTAACTTGGCTCTGCTTGCCAAGGTTAGTTGGGGCATGGTGCAAAATGGTAATTCTTTCTGGGCTTCTGAGATGATTAGGAAGTATGGTGATCCAACTAAGAAGTGTAGAAAGAAGGCTTCTAGAGTTTGGAGGCATATTCAAAAAAGTTTGGCTGCTGTAAAAAATGGGATTGGTATTAATGTGGTTTCTGGGGAAAAGAGCTTATTTTGGGTTGATCAGTGGCTGGGGAAATTCAAGCTTTTAGATGTGGCTCTTGATCTTGTGGAGGATGATGAGTTACTCTTGTCAGTAAGGCATTTCTAGGATGATCAAGATGGGTGGAAGTGGGATAGTCTTCAAAGTAAGCTCCCTCCTAATATTATTGAACTGCTTCATTCAGTTACTCTTGTGGAGAGGTCAGTAGGTGAAGATCAGAGAGTGTGGTTGGCTACTGCTTCAGGTAAATTTTCTACTGCTTCTGCTTATCAAGTTATTAGAAGTGTTGAGGATTCTCTGGTGGAATCTAAGAAGTGGAAGAAAGTTTGGAAGTGTCAGGGATATCAGAGGTGGAAATATTTTTTGTGGCTTCTTAGAAATGATAGAATTATTACTCAGAAGTTGAAAATGAGTAGAGGTATCATTTCTGATCCCTCTTGCCCTTTTTGTGGTTGTGGGGTGGAAAATTCCATCCATGCTGTTAGAGACTGTTATTTGAGTATAAATGTGTGGGAAAAGATGGTGTTAAGACAGCATTGGACTAAATTCAGGAATCTGAATTTGGTTGATTGCGTGGATTGGAACCTCTCCTCTTCTTTGGGGGTTAACAGTTCTCTTGACTGGCAAATTCAGTTCTTGGTCACTCTAAACCAGATCTGGCTTTGGCACAATCAAAGATCTCATGGTAAGACTGTGTCCATGCCTGGTGATGTGCATTATGTTCTTATAAGTCAAGCTAAAAGGGTGGTTGAGGGTCTGGCTTTGTCTCCTAATGAAGTGATGAAATTACCCAGATTAGTTATGTGGAGAAAACCTGATGCTGGTTTGTTCAAGGTTAATGTGGATTTTGCTTTAAATTCTCAGGGTGCAGCTGTAGGGATTGTGTGCAGAAATCATGATGGTGCTTGGTGTTGGGGTTTTCAAAGAAGTGTGTGTTGTAATGATGTGCTTAATGGTGAAATCTGGGCGATTTTTGAAGGTCTTGTTGCTGATGATGATCTGGGTTTTGCTAATTTGATTGTGGAAACTGACTCTTCAGATGCTGTTAATTTGATTCAATGTGGAAATCCTACTCTCCCCTTTTGGTTGCTGGTTGAGAAGATCAATGCTTTACTGATTTCTACTGGAAGCTTGCTGCAGAAAGTTGATAGAGAAGCTAATATTGCAACACCCCACCGAGCCGCAAGGCCGGTCGGGCCCCACGTTCGGAAGAGATGCCTCCGCCCGAGGTGATGAGCCTCATTGGGAACGGATAAGGATCGTCGGTTCACAGCTAGTACAACCATCGATAACTCAAAATACAATTTATTACAATTCCAATACAACGGTGATAGCTTTTGAAAATCAAGGAATACACTTTTAGGTGAGATAATATACTATGTGATCTTCCAACTAGCAAGCTTTCCTGTCCAAGTGTCGTGAACGTTTCCCCCACCTCGATATCCAACCTGCGGTTTTAAAATAGCAAAAGCCGACGCAGTTTTTACAGAAAATAGTCAGCAAACGGCTGAGTAAGCTAACACCCATAGCACGTAAACAGATGATGAGACATATGACAGGAATAACCAATTCGCTGATAAATAAATATCAAAAACTCGCGGGAAAAGCGTTCACAACTGATTCGGTGTGTCCAACTCCGTAACGATCTCAAATTTCGTGTTCCAACCCGAAGATGTGATCCATCTCGGGAACTCGCTGTTAATAGCCAAATCACAATTTTACTTTAATCTCAAGATATCTCATAACCAAAAGAAACGAGTCCAGAAATCCATTTTAACAACTAGTTGATACGGGGCGTGACCATATCCGATCCACAACCTCTTTCTCATATGTGCAAAAGCACCCACATAACCATAACTCAATCACAGGAGGTTCGCATCACAGCGCCTCAAAAGGAGGTCATAGCCTCATAATCTCATAATCAGTAACCAACACAATATGTCAGAAATGTATCGTATCAGGGATATGGCACAAACCCACGCACAACGTCTTTCCACTTTACATAATTACCAATTTTCATTCAAAGTGTAGAATCGTGTAAGGAGCTCCGAACAAAAAGCCGGTGTGGCAAAAATAATAATAATAATCGAGGTACGATTGAGAGATATTCAGATTCGACCAAAAAGTGAGCGGTGTGCTACTCTTGGTAACCGAGGCAACGATTTCGAATTTCGTACTTCCAACCCAATGACGTGGTCCGTCTTGGGGATTCACTTTTACAAATATTTCACAATATCATTTAGATGTTTCACTTTCGGATTGTTATTTAGATTTGGATACCAATTTCAAACGAGACTACAAAGAGGAGTATTTCAAAACAAATAAACAACTCAAATAAATCAAGTACGACAGTAATTTCACAAATAACTCACGCGATACGCGAAATGAAGGAAAGGCACGCGAGGCTAGGCATATTAACTTACGAAATACACGAAAGAATGAAAGGCACGCGAGGCCAGGCATATTAACTTACGAAATACACGAAAGAATGAAAGGCACGCGAGGCCAGGCATATTAACTTACCAAAATCCAAGCACGTCCTATAAAATCGTGTCGTCTACGGAATCGTCACCTACAAATCGGAGCTTCTAACTTAATATAATCTCAACAAATGTACAACCTATATTTATTTCTAGCTCCTTTTATTTTTATCAAGAAACTATTAATTTTAACTTATTTATAAACCCAAAATAACATTTTCTTCAATAATATTTACCCCCAAAATAATTTTATAAATAATAATCTAAATAAATTTAAGAGAAACTAATTTTATAATTAAATCTGAAATTAAAAACTGCATATAATATCTAAAAGTTTCTGAAATGACAACTGCCTCCCCCAAAGTTTCTGAAACGACATTATAACCCCCCTGGAAACTTTCTGAAAAAGACACTTTAACCCCCTAAGCATGAACATTCAAACTAACAAATCAAATCTTGGATTTAAGGCTTTAAAACTTGGTTTTGATTACTAAAATCAACTCAGGGGAAGATTTCGTGCATACCCATATCAAATTTCGCGAGAAACGGTCAAGAATTCGCACGGGTCAAGGTCGCCGTCGGGTCGCCGGAGGTGGAGCTTTCGCCGGGGCTTCTCCGGTGGTTCTTGGCCCCGGTTGAGGCCTCCATCATCTTAGTCGGACCTCCAGGAGGTGATTGGTGCGGGTTTTGGAGGTTGGGTGTCATTGGTTGAACTCCGGCGAGAAGCTCGCCGGAATTTATGGAGGTGGCGGCGGCGTTGTTGGCTGCTGCTGCGGTTTCTGCTGCTGTTTCGTCCTCCTGTGTCTTAGTCGAGCAAATCAGATAGGGAAGAGAGGGAGAGATTGGTAGAAAGTGGGAGAGATGGGTGGCCGTGATGGTGGCGGCCATGGATTCCGGCGGGCTCTCTGGTGGTGGCAGCGGCTATTGCCGCTGCTGTTGCTGCTGCCTTTTTGTCGGTACAACAGAGAGAAAGAGGGAGCAGAGAGGGTGAGTGAGGTGTAGCGGGTTGGAGATGGCGGCGGTTTTGGTGGTGATGGTGCCGGAGATGTTGGTGGCGTGGGGGTTCTCGCCTGTGGCAGCGGCGGTGGCGCTGCCTACTGCTGCTGCTGCTGTTTCGGAGGCCAGAGGCAGAGAGAGATAGAGGGAGAGAAATGGAGAGGTGGTGATGTTGTTGTTGGCGATGGTGGTGGTCGCCGGAGGTGTTGGTGGTGGTTGTGGGTATCTCTCGGCAAACCAGAAGTGAGGCAGAGAGATGGATGGGGAGAGGAGGTGGTGTCGGGTGGGGTGGTGTTGAAGGAGAAGAGGGAGAGCAGAGGTTAAATAGAGGGAGGGAGCAGAGAGATAGAGACGGGGGGAGAGAGAGAGACGTGAGAGGGGGAGAGATGAGGGTGTTGGGGTTTGGGAAACATGTGTTGGGGGTGGTGATTTGTTGGGGAACGGGGGAAAGAAGTCAGGGAGGAAGGGTTTGTTTTAAAAAAAAAACATTTTATTATTATTATTATTATTATTATTATTATTATTATTATTATTATTATTATTATTATTATTATTATTATTATTATTATTATTATTATAAAGTATTATAATATAAAGTGTAGGTATAGTATAAAATACGACATAACAATACATATAGTATAAATACAAATACAAGTATTTAAATACTAAAAGTTTAGTAAAAGACTATTCTCTAAAAAAGAATTTTATATTCTCTAAAAAAAAAAAAAGTTTAGTAAAAGACAAATAATATCTCCAACTCCAAAATTGCAATTACCTCCCCTACTAGTCATATAATTCAAAATAGCTGTTTAAATTTCACGAAAAAAATACGTCAAAATATTTAGAAAAATACGGGGTGTTACAAATATGGTGGCAGATTGTCTGGCTGGGCTGAAGAAGAGTTTAGATTTTGATAAAAATGTTTGTTTCAACCTCCTGATCAATGTTTGAATGTGTTAGAACTGGATCAGGAAGGGATTGGTTGTATTAGACGTTAATTTTTGTTTCTGTTTTGGGCTTTAGCCCCGTTTGAATACCAAAAAAAAAAATAGTATTTATATTCGTATCAGCTCAGTCTTTTAATTATCAATGAATGAGAATTAAGTTTATATAGTAGAAACCCTAATTTTGGAGATCTCAGCTTCTCGAATTGCTAAATTTGAGACCGAAGCTTCTCGAACTGCTTCTCTATCGATAGCCTCTGCTATCACGGAAGAACTTACTACTTGATTGTGACACTATCGCCCCTCAAGTTTGATGTATATTGACTTTAACCCTTCTAATTTGGGAAATGGTACTTTCACCGTTTATGTCTTTCATCAGGATACTTGCACTTAGGGACGGCAATGTAGTTCGATCCGAACCGAATGGGTCAACTCTGAATCCGATCCATTTTAAAATGGATTAGATATGGATATTAAAAATTAAAACTAGGTTCACTCCGCGCGCGTTGCGCGCGGCGTGCCGTTGCATCGGGCGTTGTCTTCCTGCTCCGAACTTCAGTCATGTGTCACTGTCATTCCAATTCATACTTATGTAATTTAATCAACACATATTGAGTTCTATGTTTTACAATAATACTATATTAGCACAATTCAAATCCGTTTGATTTCATATAGTTCAGGTCCTCTAATTTCTTTGTTTTCAAAGCTATAGTATAGTTTCTCAAACTTTGTAATTCTTGGTCTGTAATTACGTAATACCGATGGAGTTATTAATTATCCTCTCAAATTTACCGTGGCTGAGTTCATTGTTATTAATGATGTTTTGTTGATGACACGATTGTGCAGTGTTGGAACGCTGATTTTCAAACGTTGAACAGTCTTCCATGGGAAACGGTAAGTAATGTTCCTCGGGTATACTTTTGGTAGAGTATTACCAGTTCATGCATAGTCGGTATTATGCATTGCATTAAGATGTTCAATGTTTTACAAAAAGGTTTTCAAAATTTTCTTCCTATCTTTAATTGCTCTCCATAATTAGCCTCTTCTGCTCTCCCATAGGCATCATTTGCTCTTCCAGCCCAACAAAATCATACTCATAACCTAATAACCTGATCTATTGTCAACGCCTATTGTCCTCCCCAATCACCCACCATCTCTCTCCTTCTGATTTACGTTTCATCATTTAGATGCATTGTTTCATCACCCACCATATCTGTGAAAGGATATGAACAGTTGCTATGGTCTTTTCACCTCCCTGCTTACTTCTTATATAAAAGCACAAGCAATTGGCTGTGGTCATAACATATTGTGACTCAATGGATTCTGGTAAAGAAAATACTGATGACAAGTTGAGGAAGACTACCAAGAAGAAGATGAAGAAAAGTCAAAAATATCATAGTCCATTAACACTCAACACAATGGCAATAAAAATGTGCCAAATATCTGAAGAAAAGCAATCAATATAGTGACTGGTCCATATATATGGTAAAATAATGACAGAAAAATAATCGCCAAATAATATAAGCATTTGCCTCCTCCATTGAAGATTGGATATGTTGGAGGGGAGTAACAAACTGGTTTTGACTACCAAATATATTTTGAATTCCACCTAGTTCTGGCTTGTCCATCTTCAGGAAAATGCGGAAACTAAGGATTGAACTCTGAATTGCTTTAATTAGCCCCGATGCAGGCACTAACAAACCCGACTCATCTTCTTTTGTTTCGTTCTGCTCTGAACCTGAAGTCTCTACAGGCAAACAACGTGGAACAAGAAGAGCATTGTTATGTCTTTATTCATACACAATTTCAAACATATCAATAATAAGTAAAGCAGGTAAGTGACAATTATAAGATAACTGTTCCAACTTCATAACAACCAATCCAAGAACAAATCAACAGTATGGTAGACAAACACAAATCTTTATACCATTGGAAAGATCCAACAATGTTGCACTGAGATTCAACCAAGTGAAGAAAAGCAATCAGTATAGTGGCTGCTCCATATCATTTTACCTAATATAAAAGAGAGATTCGCCCCTTGCCACCTAGTCATTTTTTACACAGCCCGAAATTAAACATGCCACTACATGCATCCACATCTAACCAAGAAACAGATAGACTTTGCTTTCAGGTTTGAGTATATTGTTGTTAAGGGGAATAAGTGTCCGAGCGGATAGGAATATGAAGTTTGACATACTGTAATGCAAGTAATGGCTTAAATGAAGCAACACCACTTACTACTTGTTGCACTAACGAGCCAGAACTGGCCAGCTTAGTTGGAGACGTTGCAGTTGCACAAATACATGACCTGTCAGAAAAACAATACCAACATCAGAAAATTTTGAGAATCATATAGCCAACAAACCCTGAACACAGTATCACTGGAATATGATACATCCATCTTACAAAATATAAATATTGTCCCGACCCATTGGACGGTACAACGTACACCTATATTTTTATGGAAAACGTACCTTGTTAAGATCCACCATCCATGATCCTGGTATGAACTTAACACCCTTGCAGCGTAGTATGCTGTTGAACCATCTTTCTGAGCTGGTGGCTCTTTCCTAGGATCTTTCTTGGGATCATAACCACCCTGTGACTTTGATTTATCTAGAACCAAAGAAGACTGCAAACAGTCAAAATACCTCATTCGAGACTCCTAACTAATAATGAGGATGTAAACATTCAGTGAAATCATTAAATCAGGCCCTGGAGTAAGCGAAAAGTAGACAATAACAGTGTAAAAATTGAGCTTGACCAACGCCGCCTTAACTCTGCACACATCCCGCACTGCCGAGTCTGCAGCTCTGATACTTTACACGTACCCAATATCCTGAAAGTCAACATCCAAATTAGGGCATCAAGCTCAAATCACCAAGGCCTTTCGCATGCTTACGAGTACAAAGTTTTCAGTTATTAAGTCAAGATACTATCCCCTAAAGCAGTCATCCCGATTACTGTGTATATTATCAGATTATGTGCTCTTTGATTGGGGATTAGAGTTGTTTATCACGGCACCACAATTTCAATGTGGAAACACAAACAAAGAACTTGATTACTGTTTTAATTGCTAGTCGTCAAAAAACAACATAATTCAAATTCCCAAAAAGAAACATAGTGGCCATAAATGTGTCCCCTCCTAAGAATCGCAAATTGCACTTCAAAAATCACCAAGTAACACTAACTATTTCCAATCCTTGCATCGTTTAGTGCAGTGCAGCAAGCTCCAATAAAAAATGCATATAAGACAAACTAAATTCTCAGACATGAGCACAGTTTCTTACTCGCAGGACCAATGAAGACCAGATGTCGAGGTACAAATTGAGTGGGTGGAGCAGTACGTTGGGACTGGAATCGATCCTAGAATCCACAGTTTCCTCACACGGGAGAGTTCAGACCCACTTCGGAACTATACTGTTGGCCTAAAAGGGCCAATGGAAACACCAATCCGCAAGGGTCACAGGACACTGAAACTTACACTAAGGAGCTTAATCTGTATGCGAATAAGATTACAGGTGGGAGAAGATTGTGTGGGTGTAAAGTATGTTCTTTTGTTTATAGGAGCTACTTGTAAGCAACTCGAAAACACTAAACAAAATTGATAAGGGCAAGCCAATATTGAATTGCCGTTTCCATCAATTAACTGCATTATCTTCATAGACAGCTATTTAAATGTAAACATAACCAGGGATCACGTTTCACTCCCAAGATTCACAACAAAGCAATATACGCAAGAAAAAGAAAAGACTCTACTACATACACGGCGAAGACAATTAACCAACAAAATAAAGTTAACGAAAAAGTGAAAACACTGCAAATCTTAAACCAAACTGGTAGACGAAACATTATGACATACTCAATATCATACGGTAACATTTGATAGCTCTTGATGTCAAAGCCTGGGTCACTATATTTGAGACCGAAAGAATCAAATTCTAAGAGCAGTTATAAAGTCAAATTATGTGCTATGCAGAAACTGAGTAAACACATATCTTTCTATTAACATTGGAAATGTGAATATCCGAAGAGAACTTTATGTTGTAGGAAAACGGCCATCAATGAACAATATTGCTAATACTTACCTAAAACTTGCAGAGAAGAACTCATATTTAGATTCAAACTGAAACATAGACCCAAATGCAATTACTACTTTCAGTACTTGTAGAGGTGCAGAGAAGGAGATCGGAAAATCAAAGCCTCACTGAAATCAAGCCCACTCGCGAAAAGTATTACAACTTTGAGACTAACTTATCCATTTTTTAACATAAAATAAAAGTAGAAGCTAACCTACTTATTTATTTCCAATTATGCGAAATTTGGAAATCAAAGTTTCGACATAATTTTAATCAAGCACTGAACAGATGAGCTATAGAGTTGTGCCGTAGACTTGTTACATGTCACCTGCCTGTGTTTGTAGCTGTAAGTACTAATTCTATAAAATTATAAAATATTTTTTACGGTGTATGTTAACGATTTTACAAAATTGATGGTGTCCCTCCTACCTTCAATAAGAGTATTGTTTTCATAGTTCCCCTAGGGTTCCTCTACAACAGTAATGGAAATTATTTTGTTGAGAAAACTCTACAACAGTAATAGAATTAGAGGAACTCAAAAGCGGTCTGCATTAAATTATATTAATTAATCGTAATTCACATGTAGTAAGATACTATACCCAGAAAGCAGGAATACAACATCCCGGACTCATATCTGGCTTGGCAAATCGGTGACTCCAGACACATATCATATACTGTAGAAGAATATGACTCATTACGTGTACCGCCTAAACATGGAAAAAAAAAGTTTAGATTACTGTCGAGGGGTTTGAGTCATATTCATATCCGCCTAAATTGTTTGACGATACTTTCATACTTATTTCACTGGCTTAGAATGGTCTCAGCTAGTGGTTACACAAAAGTCTCGCGTCAATGTACTAAAGCTACTACTAATTATCTGTTATCCGTCTTCTATTTTTATTCAATAAGACCATATTGACCTGATTAAATGTGTTTCTCCTTGTCCAGCCATCGTGATATGAGATCACCATAATGGGTTCTTTCACAGTAGCAGGTAACCAGTTAAAATACATGCTTTGTAATGCAATATGTAGCATTCATATGGGAGAAATAGCTGAATTCAGGATGAAGGCACACATACCTTTGCCGGAAACTGAGAAGTTGAGAAAAAATAAGCAAGGTTCTTCAGATCTCGTCATGCTTCCCCGAATTTTCCCTCCATAAGCCAGTTCTGCACACCCCACATGATTAGGTTAAGTTCAGCAGAGGAGGTGGAAAACCAAATACAATAAATGCCACACCAACCTGTCATCAAGTCATAAAAATTCAACCATAGAGCAATACAGTATGATATTTTCTTCATAGTCTAAACACCACCACTAACCCACAAAGGCGCTTCTGAAATTGAATACAGCAATTTTGAGAGAAAACGCTACGTAAAACTATTGGCCACACATAAGCTATCACATTCCACATATATTTTGGGTAATTCAGAGCTGCGGGAAAAAATTCGACGTCTCAAAAATGGGAGATAATAGATTGATCCACGGATGAGCAGTCCAGCCAAAGAAGCAGATTGAAGAAATCCACGTGGAATTCCCCGAAATAAAACTATACAAAATCAAATCCATAAGATTGATTATTATTTTTACTGACAGTTAAGCCTTTTTTATCTTACAATTTTAATAATTGGACTGATTGTTTTACTTCATGTGCCCACTGTTTCATGTGACCGTTAGTAAAAAGTGAAAGCATTTACAGTAATAGCGGCAATCATTTAGCAACTATCCTCTAATACCTTTAAGATGATCCAAAATAAAATTTCTTTCTTTTTTGTTTGGTACGAATCAGTACTACTATTTCATTTCATTTCAATGTCAATAACATGACCGAACAGAGAGCATAATCCAAAGAAGATAAAAGGTATTCATTAATATGATATAATCCACTCATAAATACTTAGGTGGCACCTGCAATTATTAGAGTTTAGAAAATAGAAACTTCAAGTGCAGAAGAGAATAACCGTTGAGTCGGTAAGTATAGGGTATTGGTCTGAGATCGACAAAATGGGAGTCTTGCACAACTGTTTGTTTCTCTTTCCACATGCAAGTTCCATTTTGTGAAATAACGTCTCATTTCAAATAACCAGGGTCCCAAAAAGATTTAACTGAGAAAGGGGTGATCTTTCTGAATTTGTCTACAACAATAAACATCAATGCAGACAAGCTTTAAGGAGGCCAGTTAAGAGGTCAAGATCGTCTCTCCCTTAATTCGTAGCTTGAAGGCTTAATTACTATACAACCAGTTACTTTTCATGTCTGTAATCAAACATCTCTAATCCCACAATGTCGAGATTTCAAGTCGCACAGAATGTGACATACATGATCATATATCAATATTTTACCTTTCCTAGCAAGGAGAAACCAATGGTGAACTGGGACTGCAGTTACCGTTCCACCAACTTGCGACACAATATTTGATACCATGCTATATATCAGGGTTTTTTAGTTGGCTACCATTTTAAGTAAGTCGATTAGTAATACCCTCTTTACATATTACCATGTTCTAGATTCTTGTCATGCTTAACTTTAGCAGACTAATTAAAGGAACCCACTCCTAGTTCATTTGAACAAACCCAGATCAGAATGTACACACGCAATAGTAAACCAAAAGGTAAAGGATAATAAGAAACTGATCATGCCATGATATCTATTAACAGTATCTGAATGAAAACACTGCGGAATTGCATCTCTAGTAAATTAGATTGGATAACATTGTTACTATATAAGAAAGAAGAACTCACATTCAAGGATCACCCACCAAAAGTAGGATGGACAAATAAAACATGTGAATTTTGTTTTAGACAATCCATATGAAACGTTTCAGTGCATGACCACCCATGAGATCATCATTATCAATCTCATCAGGTACACTGTAGCTTCTGTCAAGAGAATTCTGAATTTCATTGTTAGTTGAATATCATTTTCAAACATCTAATTATACGTGGAAACAACGTGAAAAAAATGAAATTCCATGTTTCGAAATATTCTCCTAGGACAAAGCGAGTACTCCCCTCCAAAGATAGGCAAGAATGCTTGGGTTGAGCACACAAGCAAGAACATGCTCCAGAGCATTTTCACTGTTTCCAAAGGTCGCCTACATTGATCAAATCATCAAACTCCAAAAGTTCCGTTTGTCCAAGAACATCACAAGAACATGAAATACATCAATGTATGAGAGATATATTAATCCATCAGTTTGTAGATGGTTCAACATATATGGCATGAGTTGGCATTTGTACTGAATATGACATCGCATTAAAGCACCTGCGCAGCACAATTGTTGCAATGATACAAAATTGCGCCTCATTCGAGATGCTCTGACAATGAATATACCATAGCCCATAATTATAATGTGAAATTGCGCTCGAAGATATGATCACATGCTCTAAAAACATGTTCATTAGTGCCCCAATTACCAATGCACCATCTCATTTCAGGATTAAAATGGTCCAAGATCGCTATTCATAATCCTACCGATTTTGAAGTGCCTAGGCACAAAGTGCCCCAGGGGATAAGATGGGGTTCTAAAATGCTCTCAAAGGTGCTCTTGAGAGTTGACGCCCTCAGAGGTGCTCTTGAGAGTTGACACATCAAAGTGCATAAGTGTCCATCTCTCACAATTTTGTTAAACTGATTCAAACACACACCAAAAAGTATCATATTTTGAGAACCCCAATAGGTGAACATTTTCTAACTACTTCTACAAAGAAATGAAAGTATTACATTTTTTGTCCAGTTATCAATACACATTACATTTAAGATATCGGTGTTCTATTCCATGAGAAGTCCCATTTAACATTTTTCTCAAAAAAATATATAAATTTCACATGTTCATACTTAAAGGTTTCAGACAATAAATCAAGAGTTTTTCGAAGGGCACATACCATCACGGTTACGAAAATCGCCACCCTGCAACATATAGAATAAACGTTAGTACAAGGGTCCTCAATATCAAATTGAAGATGAAACCAGTTTACAGAACGTGAATCATATAATATTCTTTGAGGATAGGCAACTTGGTAAGTACAACCTTAAAACTACATGACAAGACAACCAGTCGTGGCCATCAGCCCTGTATCCTACAGCATGGAGAAGGATATCTGACTGAAAGGCAAAGATTCGAAGACCATTTCTAAGTCACGCTTAACTAAACGATTCAGAATTGGACCTCTGTAAACATCACCAATTAAGTACAGTAAAACCTCGACAAATGGATACTCTTCGGACCCGAGAAAATCATTCATTTGGCAAGGTTATTTTTTATCGAACATCATTTAGCTCCTTTTCCCTAGTCGGCACCGGAGAATATTATTCATTTGGCAAGGTTATCAATTTATCGAACATTCTTTTATCGAGGTTTTACCATAAAACATGCTGCCGAGGGACCAAGTTGCCAATTGTCAAGATCCGTTCATGAGCTGCACACTGAACAAAGAAAGAAACCAGTAACAGAGCCCTACTCGCCATATCAAAGGAGCAGGAATCAAGGAAGCACGTTCCCCATACAGGGAAAAATAATGATACGGCGGAGAACAGACCATAAGAAGACAACCTCCACTCAAGAGAGTTATGACTCCCTTGAGAAGATCCAATACAGTAAAGAAACGTAAGAAGATTAAGTAAATCATGAACCTCACTCAAATCACATCGGAACCCAATACCTCACACTACATCCCTCTGTCTCCTACACTCGGCTCACAAGAACCATAGAATCCCAAGTTATACGGAAAAAGAGCCGGAAACTGACGCGATAAGGACTCCTCACATAACCATTTGTGCCCCCAGAACCAAGCCCTATTTCCTAACCCAACCTTAAACCGGACAATCCCCTCAATATCAACAGGTCGACACACCGTGCCCCAATAAACTAAATGATACTTAAACTCATCCCCCATCTCTCCCCACAAGTTGCACTGAATTTTCACCAAGCGTCTAGCTACAGAACTACAGAAGTCAGCATCACAAAAAGAGACATGAAGTAGGAAGGCTCGATAAAGTGCTCTTTATAAGAGTAAGTCTACCCTCCTTCACCAGATGATGTCTCTTCCAACCTGCAAACATGTGCTGACACCACTCAACAATCTCATCCCACACCCCAATATCCTTAAAATCCCCCCTCCCCCCCCCCCGCCCCCCCAAGGCATCCCTAATTGGAAGCTGAAAAAACCTTACACCCCTAAAATAGTAGCAAAATCGCCAGTTCTGTCCATCTCCCCAATAAGAATCGCCCTAGACTTCCCTAGATCAACCCTCATACCCGAGACCACTTCAAAGCAATCAAGTATACCCAACAAGGCAACAAGTAACCCAAATTCCTCGCTCTCGCCTAAAAAAAAACAAAGTATCATCAGAAAATAACAAATGGGAAAGCTGAGCCTGAGAGCCACCAACCTGACCCACCTGAAAACCTTTCAGAAAACCTCCATGCACTGCACTCTCTAACAATCCGCTAAGAGCTTCCATGACAATGATGAATAGAACAGGAGATAGAGTGTCTCCTACCCAGGTAAAGGTTGAAAAAAAAAACTTTAGGCATCCCATTGACAAGACTAACAATAGAGTCATAAGACCTAATCCACCCAAACCAATTTTGACTAAAGCCCATCCTACCCAACAGATAGAATAGAAACTCCTAATTAACAGGATCATACGCCTTCCCAATATCTAGCTTACAAAGCACCCCTGGCTGGCCACCCTTGAACCTATAATCCAAACACTCATTAGCCACCAAGACGGCATCTAAAATCTATCTACCTGCCACACAAGCATTTTGAGAATCAAAAGTAAGAGAGAGCAAGACTTAAAGCAAGCAACTTAGCCATAAATCTTATAAGAACTATTCAACAAACTCATTGGCCTGAGATCTCGAATGTTCACCTCGTCTGTTAATTCGGGAGTAGCATCTTATATACAATGTTATTACAGAAGGGCCCAAATAGTCATTCAGTGTTTAAGAAAATGGTGATACTTCTAAAGTGCTCTTTATAAGAGTAAGTCTACCCTCCTTCACCAGATGATGTCTCTTCCAACCTGCAAACATGTGCTGACACCACTCAACAATCTGATCCCACACCCCAATATCCTTAAAATCCCCCCTCCCCCCCCCCCCCCAAGGCATCCCTAATTGGAAGCTGAAAAAACCTTACACCCCTAAAATAGTAGAAAAATCGCCAGTTCTGTCCATCTCCCCAATAGGAATCGCCCTAGACTTCCCTAGATCAACCCTCATACCCGAGACCACTTCAAAGCAATCAAGTATACCCAACAAGGCAACAAGTAACCCAAATTCCTCGCTCTGGCCTAAAAAAAACAAAGTATCATCAGAAAATAACAAATGGGAAAGCTGAGCCTGAGAGCCACCAACCTGACCCACCTGAAAACCTTTCAGAAAACCTCCATGCACTGCTCTCTCTAACAATCCGCTAAGAGCTTCCATGACAATGATGAATAGAACAGGAGATAGAGTGTCTCCTACCCAGGTAAAGGTTGAAAAAAAAAACTTTAGGCATCCCATTGACAAGACTAACAATAGAGTCATAAGACCTAATCCACCCAAACCAATGTTGACTAAAGCCCATCCTACCGAACAGATAGAACAGAAACTCCTAATTAACAGGATCATACGCCTTCCCAATATCTAGCTTACAAAGCACCCCTGGCTGGCCACCCTTGAACCTATAATCCAAACACTCATTAGCCACCAAGACGGCATCTAAAATCTATGTACCTGCCACACAAGCATTTTGAGAATCAAAAGTAAGAGAGAGCAAGACTCCTTTCAGTGTTAAAGCAAGCAACTTAGCCATAAATCTTATAAGAACTATTCAACAAACTCATTGGCCTGAGATCTCGAATGTTCACCTCGACTGGTTTCTTCGGGAGTAGCATCTTATATACAATGTTATTACAGAAGGGCCCAAATAGTCATTCAGTGTTTAAGAAACATGGTGATAGTTCTAATACTAATTATCCTAGAGGTGCTCATCCACAACCACCATTCAAACAGCATATTATATCAGACCTTATTCCATGTAATCCTAATCATTCCTGCAAACGTGCCAATAAAATGAGAAATGAAGACTTTAAGAAATATCGGTTCACTGCAGATTTAAACTATTTAACAGCCAAAAAAAACTCAGGGAGTAGGCCGGAGGCAAAAGTATGGGTTAGAATAGAATAAATCAAAGAAACTGTAAACCTGTACTATTAACGAAGAAATATGGTGGGTTTTGTAATTACCTCAAAGCATGGTCCCAGATGCCCTCAACCATTTCCCAGTCAACTATAATACCATCCTTAATCGGAGACAAGACCTAAAGAGTAGCAACGAAGAGTACAGGATTGAGAAACTATAGGTTCATAATTTCTCACTAAATTAGTGAACAAACTAACCTCCATGTGATCTCTGCTGTATCCTAAGGCTTCAGACCCCACGTACAATTTGCGCTTTGATTTAGGTTTCTGGAAGTCTGTAGATCTAGAAACATTCTTAGCATCTGGAGCAGATTCAGAGTTCTTTTCAGGATCATCGGTTTCATCAACATCCATTTGATCAATTGATCCAACAACCTATTAGAAACGTTCAACAGTATCAACGATGCGGAGAAAAGTGCAGATTACCAGCAGAGACATGGCCAAATTTGCAGCATATTAGCCCCAATAAAAGCATGAAATGTTTACAGTCAGTCGGTTAACAAAATTCAACGACAACCATAAATTGGATATTACAAGCATGCCAGTGTAAATCATATAACTTGGAGAAAATACAAATATAATAAAAAGACGATTTGTTTTATGCATCTGCATTCTAATGAAGAACCATCTTTGAATTTCTTTGGAGGGATAAAAGACCAAATTTACACAAGAATTTAATTATTTTCCCAATAATTTACGCCTTCTTCTTCCTCAGGGCTCAAAATATGCAGATTACCAGCAGAGGCATGGCCAAATCAGCCCCAATAAAAGCTTACAATGTTACAGTTCGACCATAAAGTGGAAATTATAAGCATGCCTGTGTAAATCATATAACTGTAGGAAAATATAAATATAAGAAAAATAATTTCTTTTTTATGCATCTGCATTCTAATGAAGAACCTTCTTTGAATTTCTTTTGGGGGGATAAAAAGACCAACATTTACACAGGAAGTCAAGTATTTTCCCAACAATTTACGTCTTATTGGTAGCCAGGAACTACTACATTGCAGCAGCTCAATGGAACAAAAGGAGAAGAAGCAAACAAGTGAATTAGTAGTGCTTACAGAGGGAAAGACAGCACATCTTCCACCATTGAAACACACAATTTCACCACAACCGCAATCAGACACACAAATAACAGAATCGAAAACCCTAGCAATTGCTCCGCAGTCGAAGAAGAAGAAGAAGAAAACTCACATGAAAGAACTCGAGCTGGTCCTCCAAGCTCTCGAGAGCGCAATGAATGGCGTTGAGGCTCTTGGCCTCCTGAACCGCATAAATAGGAAAACAATGTTACAGTGCCTAAAGAGAATTTCATAAATTCTAAGAAATAAATAACTATATGTTTATGATGTTTTTCTGCACCACATGTTTACATTTCCAACAAAGAATGTACATAAAACACAACTTAGCAATGACTCACCATATTTTCCGACCATTCCAACCTTCTCGGTTCTATTGGTCTGCATAGATTGAAAATAGCACAAACAATTAACAAAAAGGTGTCAATGGAAACATTCAACCCTGCACTCCTTTAGAAACATTCAAATTAAAATTATCTTAATATGAATTTCACCAATAATAACTCCATCAATCCAATGAAAACGCACCACAATTCAGCAATCAAATCCACATAATTCAACAATTTAAGACCCAAATTGCAGCTGCTAATCTTCAATCTCTATGCATACCTGTCAAAGCAACACAGCAAAGCCCCCCAGTTTCAAACGACAAAGCCAACAAAAACACAACAGAGGGAAAAGCTGAATTACTGAGAAAAGAGTAAATCGATCTTGTTCCTGTGATACAGTGAGAGAGGAAGACAAACCTGATTTGTGCTGATTTGTGCTGCCAATGATTCAATGGCATGCATCCACTGTAAGCAAGAATAGTCCACGGTGAGAGAGAAATAGAGGGGAATCGAATGTTTGAATAGGTGAACCTATCTCTGATTCCTTACTGAGATTGAAGCTGCGAGAAACCGACAAAAGCAACTTTGGCCACCATAAAATCTTTACAGAAGTAAATAATTTAGGATATCAGAGACAGAAGTAGCAAACAGTAAGAGAATGTCAAAAGATGTGACGAATTATTCCTTCCTACTAAAGATTGAGGCTGCCTTTCATGGCGTAAGACCAGCTAAGATATTGGTTTCAGAAGTGCAGAATCACACAATCAAACATTTTGTTAACTGAAAACCAACATGCAAACTTGCCACCTTAAGGAAAGAACTGACACCAACTGAAATAACTTAGTTTCCCTCACCATCATTCCCACTGAAGTAACAAGATATCTTTTCCCTACCAAGTCCATGACATGCCCGCATCGCGGACCAGGACCCTCTCCTTGAACAACAACTCTGCGCTTAAAACATAGCAACCGAATCAAAGCTAGAAAACCAAACCAACCAAATAGATCAATACCAGTAAGCATTATATAACTATAGTCACCTGTGCCACTTGAATTTGTCATTGGTTAAATCCAGCACGTAGAGGTCATCGGTTGAGTGCCCAGCCGGACCTATCCCACCCTAGTACCAAACACAAAATTCCATGGAAAATGATAAATAATCACAAAATTCTAAAGCAATAGCTTCTAAGAATCAATCAACCTTGAAAAATTGAAAAAGTTCTCCATACCTGAAACACAACCATTGTCCCCACCGCAGCAGCGGCGTGCGCAGCCCTAGGAGACGGCGGGTGATCGCCGGCGGGACGCACCCTACATTCAGTGGAAAAAACATGTACATTATGATTTTGATGTGATGTGATGAAACTAATTGAAAACTGATTAAAACTTGAATTATTGAGTAATGAAGATAGATACATGCCTGGTCCATTTCCTGGTTAGAACATCATAAGAGTGAACAGAGTTCGTCATTCCAACTAACCGTAGAAACAACAATTTCACCATCAGAAGCAGCAAAAACAACAATTCACATATCGAATCGAGAGAGAGAGAGAGACACGTACTGATTCCGGCACCGGCACCGCCGCTCTCGATTGCGGTGGCGCCGCCGAAGAGGATGAGGCGAGGGCCGTGCGATTTGGTGGCGGCGACGGCGGTGAGGGTGTGGCCACATTGCGGACCTGGCGCGTCGTTGCCTGTGTCCCGGAAGCTCTCCAAGCTTCTGGGACACAGGCTTCGATTATCTGACAAAATGAACAAAGATTATCTGACAAAGATTATCTGACAAAATGAACATAAAGACTGTGTGCAAAATCAAATTAGAGGAGAACACCTCCCAAAAACCTATATATCTCTTGCGTGTAATCTCGGGAATCACATTTTATCCATTAGATTTCCACGAAAATGAAACCATTTCACACATATCAGACGCAAAATCAAACCTGTTTCGAACATCAAAGAGGTCTTGAGGAGGCAATAATTGAGGCAGTTCGTCGTAAAGGCGATTAGCTCCACCATCTGCACAAACACGAAGCTGTGCTGCTCTACACAATAAACACAATCAATCAATCAAAAGCCAGAACCGTAACCCTAACACCATCAATCAATCAATCAATTACCGTGGTTCCAGAGAAGAGGAGTGAAGAGAGGAAGGCGTTGATTGAGCACGACGAGTGCGTAAGATTGGGACGGCCCGTCGTCGGCGGTAACCACCGGAGGTAACAGAAACTTGGACGAATGAGTCATCACCTCCATCGTTAGATCGAGATCGAAGCACCACCGCCGATAGCTTTTCCGATAACTATTTCTCTCTGATTGTAGAAGCTGTAAATCGATCAAAGTACCAATCAACAAAAAACCTCAAGAATCTAAAACCCTAGTTGCCTTAAGAGCTGACAATGCCAAATCGGGGTTGTTACGTGAGTTTTGGGGGCAACCACCGAGGTCCAAGCGCACAGATTGGAGCCGCGACAAACACCACGGCTGTGCTTCTCTCCGTGATGAACAACGGCAAAAGAGAGAGAGAGAAGAGGAGTGAGAGAGAGATTCGAGAGAGGAGCGAGAGCCGTCTGGAATGGAAACTGAGAGTGCACAGAGCTTGTGAAGCTCTGAGCGAAACGCTAACCACCGCCACCGCCACCGCCACCGCGTACATCGCCACCAACACCGCGAGCGTCACGGCAGCCTCTCAGAACCAGACCTCTTTCTCTCTCTCCCTCTATATTCTCTCTCTTTCCCTTCGCTCTGTAAAGAGCTTCTCTCATAAGTGCAAAAGCTTACTTCTCTGCAAAGTATCGTGGGTGAATCAGAACCCTCGTGCAGAGGTTGACGTCACAGTTCAGGGGCAAACAGTATAGAGGGAAAATTGACTGTTACATCCAACTCAAACAACACAATTACATGACCCAGCCATTGGTGGTTCAGTAAATTACCGTCCCACACGGGGGCAAAATCGACAGTTAACCGTAGCTATTTTTTCCATCAAATTTACATCTACATCCAACTCTTACAACAAATTACAGCCACTAAATATATTGTGCACAACCAATAAAGAGGAAACAGCAGGGGCAGAAATGGAAGTTATCAAAAGCTATTTTTTTCATCGAATTTACATCTCGATCCAGACCAGAGAACACAATTACATAAAGATGCCATGATAACTTCAGTAAATGACCGTTCCGCACGAGGACAAAACAGACATTTCACTCCGAATAAATTGCAAAGAGTTGCAAAGAAGGACGTGGCAAGCTACCGTTGGTGGACATTGGCGGCAAACACACATGCAAGCCAATCAGTGGTCCACGGTGTGCAAAACGCCTAGCTGGCAAAGTGGCCATATCTTCTTTTATTATAGGTAGTATGATTTGATATGTATCCGAATTTGATCCGAATGTATTAGGATATCCGATGGATATTCGACCCGAAAGGATCTGAACACACATAGTTTATGAAATACCCTTAGAATTATAAAAAAAAAAGTTATGTTTTTACCTACATATATATAAACAGGTTACACATATCGCTACACATTATGTTTTCAGGCCTGAAGAAAATATTCTATAATGGTTATGGACAATTTTAGTGTTGTTTTGATTGAATTTGTGGACAATTTTAGACATTATTGTGGCCTTAAACCTTTGAATGCCTTGCTTATATTTCTTGGTAGATTTACGTTTGTCATATTGATAAAATATTTCTAATATATTATTACTTTTTGGCAGATTTTTTTTTTGGTACCGTGACTCTTTTTACATATTTTTTTGAATTTATTGTGTATTTTTTTATGAGAAATAAATATAATGCTCGAGATTCGAATATGGATCCGAATCAGATCCGTTTATGGAGATTTGGATTGTCGTATCAGATACGGATATTGCAAATTAAATCTGGTCCCAATTCGATCCGAATCTGTTTAGGTTCCGGTCGGATTTGGATCGAATATGAATCCACTTATTTTGATCGGATTCGAGTATGGATGTAACACCCCTCGTTCCCGAGCTTTCCGTTCCGGACCGGAGAGCCTAGGAGGGTGCTACTCAAAAATGAAGCGGCGGAAATCAAGAACAACACATCCGATATTCATATATTACAACTCTTAATTTGTCTACAATATACTGTTACACAAGATGATATTATACTAAGAGTGTGCCTTGTTAAAAGTGATATCAAGTACTAGGTGAGTCTCGAATTCCGCTACTCCATAAATCCCAGCTCTTATACATGCGGGGGAAAGAAACAAGACCGCAGTTTTTCCAAAGTCAGGAAGAAATGCTGAGTAGGTAAACACCCCGACATGTAAACAGGAAAGATGCATGTTTTTATTTACAGAACACGAATAATAACAAGGAATCAGATATAGTAGTGCAAATGACCAAGTATGAGAGGATATAAATTTTCCAATATTCTCAAAATATTACCGTTTCTGATTCCAATGAAATATTTCCAAACCACCATACTGTCCCGATTAGGGATAATCTCATGTACAGAATTCCTTTCCATTTTCTCATTAAAATCCATGTTTATTAATTAGTTGTAGCGGGGAACGAACCCTTCCATCACAATATTCCATCACATTATCTCATAAGTAACCAACCATATCCCATGCATCCAAGACCTTAAGTGCCGGCACCCCCTTAAGACTTCTTGCGGCCAGGGAGGTGAGTACATGGAGCAGCCCGGGGTTAATTAGAACCAAGCAAAATATCACAATAGGCCGGGTGGTCGTGTCATCCCAAATATCATATCCACATTGTATATAAGAATCCGAATAAGGTTCCGCAGCCCAACTGTTTCCACTTTACGTTATTACGCATTATTAATTTCCATGTGATGACTTTAAAGGATCATCGGGAAAAGTAATTGAAATCTCAAGCCAAACACGTTTAGACAAATATTTGAAATCTCAAGTCGAGCACGTATAGCAGAAGTCACATTTTAGACATAAAATCATAAAAAAATTTGGACACGAAAGAAGGACGGACACATTAGGCCGGGCATGTTTACTCACCTTGAGTAGCCAAGCAAACAGCACGATAACGCTTCTACGGATATACGTAGCCCATTTGTATGAACTCGTCAGCTACAATTTATATCCCCTAAATCAATTACAAGTCCAATTGTGCAAGTAGGGTATGCAAAATGCTACGAGTCTCATTTGATATTACCCCCCATTACCCCCATTAATTACTAGCGTGCAACATTATTATATAAATTTTGCAAAAAAAAATATTTTCCGCATAATATATTCCAAATGATATAAATACAAATTTCACAAAAACTATTATGTAAAAATTGCATATTGAATTTATACACTCTCATATTTAGGAAATAAGAATTTATTAAACAAGCTATTTATCTCTAAGTGACAAAGAGTTCAATTTAAACTACTTTAATTATAGCTAATAATTTACTAGAAAATGAATATACTCAAAAGAATTCAATTCATAAATGAAGTTTACAAAAATAAGTGTCTAGTCATACATAATTATAACTTTATGTTTAAGAAGTGATTTCTAATATCTACACATAAAAATCCAGTTTTATCTATTTATTAATTAAAGAGTCTACTTTAGAGTTATTTTCTTATTTAACTTTCTAACTTGTTTTATTTTATCAACATTATCCAAATAACATACTTCGCTCAATATACTAGTTGTAAGTACTTGAAGTTATTTATTTAATCACACTAAAATTATATGATTAAATCAACTATATAATTTATCTTATTTATTTTTTAAGAAAACAACAATATTTCATATTAAATAATACATATTTAATTCTAATAGCAAACACATCTTATATACAATTAAAACAATAACTAGAAATGTTAGAAATTAATTCTAACACAAAAAAATGCATTTTAAATTTTATATGTTATATGCAGTTTATGTAAACAACAAATGGATCCCCCAACTTCTCATAAAGGACAAGTAAACACCCTCCGCTAATAATGCAGTTTCAATATGCTACACTCGTAACCCCCAACTTTTTTGAAAATACAAAAACTACCCCCAACATGAACAAACATATAGATTACCCCCAATATCGTATTTTGATGATCAAAAACGAATCAGAGGGTGATTCAGGAGTTACCCAAGCGAAAAATGGCGAGAAACGGTCAACATTTGGGTTCGGTTGAGTTCGTCGTTGAGGTGGCCGGCAGTGATGGTCGAATCCGGCGATTATGGCGTTGTTGGCTCCGTTTTTTAGCGTATATGAAATCCTCGGACCTCCACGAGCTGTTTAGTACCAAAATCGAAGAGTGGGTGCTCTGGAAACGCAAGGCGGAGCTTCTCGCCGGAAAATATGGTGGTCGGCGGCGTGTGGGGCTCGACGGGACTTATCTGAGGGTTATTGGCTTCTCTTGAGGCCTCCTAAGGCTAAATCGGACCTCAGGGAGTCGAATGGGTCTAGTCGCAGAGGGTGGGTACGCCCGATTCGTCGGCTGTGTTCTTCGCCGCCGTTAATGGCGGTCGGCGGGTGGTTCTGGGTTTCCTTCGCAGCTAACATATGCTGCTCTTTCTCCTCCTTGACTCGCAGTCCCAAATTTAGGGTTTATACATTGTTTTTCCTTTATTAAAGTCTTCAAATTTTAATCTATGAGTATTGTTTGCATTATTAATTTGATGTTTGTGTATCATAGGGCTCAGAGTCCCAACCGTTATGGATAAATTTTTGATAAAGAAGCAGATATGAGGAAGAAGTATCCATATAATGAATTTTTTGATTTTTTTTGTATTTTTGTATAAAGAAGTTGAGAGTAATGAAAAGTTATAAATATAATGACTTTTGACTTTTGACTTTAACTTTGACTGTTGACTGTTAACTTTGACTTTTAACTTTGACTTTTGACTTCGTGAATCTTGCCCCGGCTGACTTGATTTCCTAGCTCCGCCACTGCATAACACCTCCCTCAATTGTCTACCCCCCCCCCCCCCTCATAACACACATACATCTCCCCCTTGTTTTTCACCTCTCTCACGGCACGCACACACACCCTCACAACACCCTCAACCCGACCCAACTCACCGTCCTCACTTTTCTACTCCTTCCTCTATATAACCCCCTTTCCTACAGCTTGTTTTTCAACACAAATACAACACAACCACACCAACAACTCACCACCATCACCTTCTTTCTCCCCTTCGACAGTGAACACAAAACCACCACCACTTCTCTTCCCTTCACCACCAAGAGGAATCCACACAAAAACAGCCACTCTACTTAGGGGTGCAACTTGGGCGGGTTGAACCCGACCAACCCGAGCCCAGCCCGAATTAAAATAGGGCCCGAACACATATCTTTAGTATTTTGGACGGGCTTGGACAGAAATTATCAGCCCGAATTACAATTAGGGTTGGGTTTGGGCACAAATATTAAACGACGGGCTAACCCGAATTGCCCGATTTGTATGAACACTACATCTAAATATTATATTTTGATAAAATTATGTAGCATATCTACATGAATATGCTACTTTTCATTGATTATTTAGGATGTTTTTAATCATTATTTTGTTCTTGAACTTGTTTATTTGGTTTTTTCATAAAAAAATATAATTTTCTTGTGTTTTAAAAAATGCATTAAGTTTAATGTCTTAGCCCGAATTCAGCCCGAACCCGAATTGATTTAAACGAATTTGGGCTCGGACAGGCTGGAAATTCTCTTAACTCGGGTCGGCCTTGTAACACCCCCAAATTGACCAAACCGTAAACCCGAGGGTGTCACTCCGTAACCGAGATTAATCTCCAATCCTTCAGCCTCAAACACAATCATACAATCCAACTACAGTGTAATGATACTAAAAGAACCTCTAGGAAACTAAGTGTGATATCACTACTCGTCTAAGTGATGATTCGCGTCCCCGCTAAGCTATGCTCCCATCATATAATCCTATGGTGCAGAAAACAAAAGAGAAACACAACAGTTTTCAAATTCAGCGGAAATACTGAGTAAGTAACACCCAAGCATGTAAATAAATTATGAAGTAATTTGAAACCAGTTTGTAATAGTTTCGCTAAAACAAAGTGAAAGTAAAAGCTTTGACCCTTTTATAAAAGAAATGAGATGAGAGATTTCCAAGTTCATTTATATTTTTCAAATCGCATCCATTATCCAAATAATGGAATTCCAAAACTCGTGATATTCCATTTTCCATTAACAGCATCCAATCCAAAAACCAATTTGTTAATTTGTTGATACGGGGAAAACCAACCAACCACTTGGCAAGCATCCAAGACCTTAAGTGTCGACACCCCCTTACAGACTTCTTGCGGCCAGAAGAGTGAGTACAAGGAGCTATCCGGGGACTTGCAACCGGATTAAATAAATTAAATTGGACGAGAGACCGAAGTCAACACGCCCAATGCCAATAGTAACCATACAACAATAATCATCCCCGTACAACTCTTCCACTTTACGTTATCATCGATTATAAGATTGCAGTGATATTTTCAGAGAAACATTTCAACAATTTGAACAAGTATTCAAGTAGCACATATTTTGCATAAAATCATTTTGAGACAAGTAGGAATGAAAACATTTGACACGAAAAGAGGAATGGGCGTGAAATTTCCCATTTTGTGGATATGGTTATTTATGATATTAAATATAACTATTGGGTTTTCATATAATATTATTATAAGTATTTGGTGTTAATATGCTGCTATTATATTTTATGATATTATTTGGTGTCAATATGACATTAGTATAAGTATTGGGAGTTAATTATATTGGTAGAAAGTTAGTTTTATTACTATTAACTACTTAGGGGTTATTATGTAGTTTTTCCTAACTTATATTGTGTCTTTTAACAAATCAGGGGGGTGGTAGTTGTACTAAGCCTAAAGTTAGTGGGGTGAAAGTGTCTTTAACCCTAAAATTAGTCATCTTCTTCCTCCAACTCTTCCATGGACGGAAGAGTACTATTCCACCACCATCACCACTCTAAATCCTCATCAAACTTGTTGATTTTCGTCCAAATTCAATCCCAATTCGATTTAATCTCATCAAAGCTCGATACTTTAGCATCAAGCAACCCAATTTCCCCGATTTTTTGTCCCAATTCGGAATTGATGAACAACTAGTGGGTCTCCACCTTGGCGGAAAATTCTACACCCAAAGCCTATATAACCCCCTCAATCTCAGAGATTTCTCACACCAACATTAGCTCTCTCAATATCCCTCACCCTAGAGCTCTCTCTCTTTCCCTCTCAATCTCTCTCTCTCTCTCCCACTCGACGAGCTGCCCGCCGCCGCCGCCGCCGCTGCCCACCGCAGCCGCCGCCCACCGACGCCACCATCGCCGTGCCTAGCTGCCGCCACCGCCGTCGTACCGTCCCCGGCGTCGTCCCTCATGGTCGCCCGTCTCTCTCTCTCGGGTACACAAACCCGCTTTCTCTCTCTATCTTTCTTCTTCTGTTTTGTTTTGTTTTCCTCTTCATTATTATTATTTAATGTTAGTAGTTAACTTATTAGGTAAGAAAGAGATAACAAGTGGGACAGTGGCCCAGTGGTTAGTTGGTAGCACTTAGAGCTTGGGGTACCTGGGAGGTAGGTTTCAAGTTTGAATCTCACAAGAGACAATTCTTTTTATACAAGTTTAAAGTAATATTTTTGTACTCACCTTAACTCCAAATAAAAAGTGTAGAATAAGGATGATAAAAATATATTTTTTCTTATTTATTTTTATAAGTTTGTAGCAAATTAGAATAAGTTATTTTCTATGAACAAATTTGTTATTTCTTTTAAATAAAATTTAGTTAGTTTATAACATATATTCTCTACTAAGGCTTGTTTGGTTGGGAGAAACTACTATTTGAATTAAAAGTATTTTTGAGATAAAATAATATGCTTCTCTACCCTAAATAATAAAAGGAATATTTTATCGAATCTTATAAGTTATATTTATATAATTATAGCTTGGTGTGTTTTTACAAATAATAAACGTTAGCTTTATAAAAGCGTATTTTATTGTAAAAGAGGTTATTCGCCTTAGTAAAGGTTGGGGAGAGTTAGTAAGGGATTGATTGCATTTACCTATAGGACTTCATGTGCATTATGTTAATTAGGATATTATTAAATTTGTAGGCGACAAATTTCGTTGACGAAAGATACGTCGAGTATTACTAGGAAGTGATTTGATTTGCTTGAGATTCAAGATAAATAAACATGCCAGGCCTAGCGCCCATATATTTCTTTCGTGTCTAAACTGATTTTGTGATTTATTGTCTCAAAATTTGAATATGTACTTGAATTGTTTATTTGAGAAAGTTTACTGATTTTACAAAGGTGATTCTATCACAACTATCACATGAAATTATAATAAGACGTAAAGTGAAATAGTTGTATCGGGGATCAATATTTTGAGCTTTGGTCGATGTGGACTACGTCTCTCGACTCCTTTATTTTATTTTGCTCGGTCGCAACCGCCCCGAGTTCGCTCTAGTACTTACCTCTCTGGCCGCAAGAAGTCTTAGGGGGGTGTCGACACTTATGGTCTGGTAGCCAGTTATTAGTAGATCTTCCCCGTGTCAACATATTAATATATGTTTTTCTGAATGATGGACCTTTATAATTGAGAATTGGAAGTCCCGATTGGACAAATGAGGAAGTTCGGGAATGTTTCTCCAATGGAGGTACTAAAGTGAAAAGAGTTTGGGAATGTTTCCCAACAAGTGAAGTGATAAAGGAAAAGATTTGTGAATTCTTATTTTATACTTATACTCTTACTCGAATTCTTTACTCTTCAAACTCATGTGTCGTTTTTAAACTGCTTCATAATCTGTTTACATGCTTGGGTGTTGCTTACTCTGTATTTTTCGTTTTTAAACTGTATTTTCTTAACTTATAATTATATATATGTATATAAAAATAATAATATATATAACACCTAAAAATAAAGAAAACTGCTTTTATAAATTCCGTTAATGGCCCAAAATATTCAATAATTTCCTAAAAATACCCCCAAAATTACGGGGTATTACATCACATCTCCCTTAAAACAAAGCTTCGTCCCCGAAGCTTAAACTAACTCCCCCATGCAATGCATGAAATTCTAATGCACAAGTAATAGTAAGACATGTAGTACAAAACATGATGGGTATTGAAATGCACGGCTGTTAAATCACATCTCCCTTAAAAGGAGTGACGTCCCCGTCACTCGACTGCGCACATACCTATGATTTTGGAAATTTAGTTTATTAGCTAGTAATGACGAGGTGTCGAAACTGATGCTCCTTGTTTAGGCAAGCTAAAGCGTTAAGGTGGATAGGGATATACCAGCAATTGTACTGGCCTTGGTTTCCAAATTGGGTGACATTTTCCTCATTGTAACCTTCTTCGTGGTTTCCTTCTCGGTTGGTCATAGATGATGGTAATCTGACCTAGTAAATTGTACGTGTCTTCTAGGTAGTATTCTTTGAATCATCCGAAAGTAAATTTGAGAAGTCACTAATTGGTTACGGGTACTTCTTCTAACATAACATTTCTTGGACATGTCGTATTTGTAACCCAGCTAGCTAGGGTTCCCTTCTTCTCACGGTTTCACGATAGGGTGAGACATCAAAACTTTGGACAACATCTTTGGGGTCCATTACATCTTACCCAGCTTGTGAATGACTAATAAATGAACTATATTACGCCTTACACAATAAGATAATACATCCCAACAACTTTATAACACCAAGAACAAACCATTAACAAGAAGATGTCCCGTTCCTCAAATAATAGATAAGTAATAAAACTCCAGACATATGCCTCCAATGTAAACATTAACATCTTATCGACCCACAACAGCGTATTTGGTAATTCAAATAGTTTACAGGATAACAAACAAAATTTAACCCCTCACCCTCAACTTTAGTTTCACATGAGTGAGCCCCCTTTTTCCTTTACTCTTTTACACTCTCTACTTCTAAATTTTTTTCCCCCATAACTCCCAAAGCTTTACAACATGTACAAGAGACATCACGATATTGGAGATCGATCTCTAACTATTTATTGAGGTTCCAAAACAGGTCCTGAAATAATGAGACTCTGAAGCCCAAATCCAAAACAAATCTAAACAGTAAAACCTTCGAAACTATAGCCCTGATAACAAGACTCTAAAGGAGAAGTTTGTGAAAAACTATCATCAGTAAAGGAAGCATAAATTCTCCGGGTATAACAACGATTCATAGAACTCCAAATAATATGTCAAGGTTTTAATATTCCACGCCACGTTCAAACTATCGAACTTTATCAATAAAAGAATCTAAGAGAGCTAAAATCCCAAAAGTAGCCAACTCAACAATCCTAGGTCTCGATATAAACACCCAAAATTTCCTAATATGGCATAGGCTACAACGAACTGTTTCTAGTTTTGCATGTGTGTGGTCTATTGTCCTACACTATAACCTATTGTATCATTCTTAATATATCATGAACTACAAGTAAGAAAAATGAAATACATGACATAAAATGTGCAATTATGCATATAACACATTGGTCGACAATTAATCATTTACTATGCAATTCATATAAAGCTGAACATGTCCTATATCTCTTTCTCTTGGAATTTGAAAAGAAAATCAATCGGCAAGCAAAATTTTGAATCTTGGTGTGCATCATCATCTCTGAGGCTACTTTCACAATCTAGAAGAATCAACTAAAAAAAAATATTGTAGAACTCAAACTTTTCCAGAAATCATACCGTTGTTGTCACATAGACCATCAGAACATAAGCATCAACTTTGCAAGGCCTTAAACTCTCTTTAACTTTGCAAAAATGGTACAGATTTTCTCCCAGGTATAGCCCTATGTGTTTACTAATCACCATAAAATCAATGTTCTCACATTCTAACTTCATGAACACTTCATATGCACCATCACTTAGGGTATTGGGCAGGCACCACTACAAAATTTTGAAACATAACATCTCCTCAATTCCACACTATACTTCAACTCAAAGAAACATAATCTTATTAAATTCCGAAAAGGATCCTCGAATACATGAATGTTATTCTCCATTACGAAAACAACTAGCCTTAATGAAACATCCATAGAAAATCCTTAGCCAAACGTGGCCATGCTAATCATTTTAAGAAACCTCAAGGCATTGTTTGTCTTCATGGCCTTATTCTAAGTAAATGTAGAATGAAACTAAAGTCTACGAAGTCAAAATAAGCCTACTACGACTAGTCTTTCTCAGGGTTGACCTCGTTCTAGCCATCTACCAAAACAGAGAGATGGACTCCATAAGTCTCTCATTACGCCAATTATATATGCATTACAAGTCCTAATTGAGACGACCGTTCACTATAAGAATAGGCATCATACTCCCAAAACAATCTTAATTTAAAATTTCAGTGACATGACCCCATAACGTATTAATATTCCAGAGAATACTACAAGAACTCTTAAACACGGATTCCAAAAATGCACTCCAAATATGAACTGTCAATTTATCAATCACCCAAATGACAGTAAACTAAGGCAAACTTCAAAGGAAGTCTCCTATTTAAATCCTTAACTAATCGGGTAAGACAAAACTCCTAGTTAGGAGAGGTGTGTGGTAGTAATCACTTCCTATGGCTATCTTCTAAAGGGTTTCTCACATAATAGTCGCTATCCAAGACTACCCAAATCTCAACGACTCAACACATTTTCCAAACAACTTCTCTTCCCTTAGGGTTTCCAATACCTCCCTCAAATGCTGCTCGTCTTCCTTTTTTCCCTTTCGAGAAGATTAGAATGTCATCGATGAAAACGACTATAAACTTATCTAGGTATCTGAAGAAAGCGATTCATCAACTCATAAATGTTGCTGGAGCATTGGTGAGACCTAATGGCATTACTGTAGACTCATAGTGCCCATATCGACTCTGAAATGCCATTTTAGGAATAGTCTTGTTCAGCTATCCTAAGCTGGTGATACCCTAACCTTAAATCGATCTTCGAAAAGGTATCGACTCCTTGTAACTGATCGAACAAGTCATCTATCCTAGGAAGTGGGTATCTGTTCTTAACGGTTACACCATTTAACTTCTAGTAATCTATGAAAATTCTTAGACTTCCATTCTTCTTCTTTACGAACAAAAATGATGCTCCCAGGGTGATACACTAGGTCTGATGAATCCTTTGTCTAATAACTCTTTAAGCTGCTCTTGTAGCTCCTTGAGCTCGGTTGGTGCCATCTTATATGGTGCCTTCGATATTGGTCCAGTCCCTCGTACTAAATATATTGCAAAATCCACGACTCTCTTAGGTGGCATTCCCGGATGCTCCTCCGGAAAGACGCCTGGAAATTCTCTCACCACTGGAATGTCCTCTAGTTTATCCCTTCTTTCTCCTAATAATGGATCGTACAGAGGTATGCCTTATGCCTTTTCTTCACATAGGATATGCTGGATAAGGCTGACACTATATGGATTTTGGGTCCACTGGTTATATGATGAGCGTTCACCTTTCGGGCCACGGAATCTAACCTTTTGGTTGGCACATTCTATGGTTGCCTTGTATTTGCTAAGCCAGTTCATACCTAAGATGACGTCTAGATTTCCTAGATATAAGAGAATAGGGTCAGAAGGTAGCTTGGATCCTAAGGTCTATATATTGACTCCAGGATACATGGTATTACAATATATGACTTCTCCATTAGGGGCAGATAGAGATAGATATTGGGGTAGGAGTTGGGTTAAGGCTAGGATCGCTTGTTCCAGATTCTGGAACCGAATTAGGTCATACTGTTGAGGTACCGGAACTTGCTGGTTTTCTTGGGTTCCTTGAGTTCCCTGACTCAGGTTTCCTACTTGTCTTGAACGACTCCTGGTATAAAATTGCAGTGTACCTTTTAAATATAACTTTACTTAATACAATCTAAGGTATTCACACACAAAACATAGGCTTAAATAATCATGTCATGCTATATGAAGAGTCTCCAAGTCCAAAAGTTGGTGGGGTAGGTGCGGGTAGGGAAGCCATATGAGAAGAGGTAAGACAGGTCTTAGAAGAGTTCTAAACCACGTATACACTCATAATTTCAACGAAATTAATCTAAATAATCAAATAACAAGTGTCAAGCAATTATCACGATAATATTATCACATTGAGGCACACAATATGGCACATAAAAATCTCCAATAAATCTCAAATATCCAACACGAAAACTGCTAGACTAACCCACAACCCCGACTTGTTTAAATTTTATTTCCAATTTTAGTTAACCTATGTCCATTTTAATTTTCAAAAAGTTTTAATTTATATTTTATCTTTATTTAATGGAAATCGAAAGGTCGCACTAGCGTTGGGACCGTCGGCTCTGATACCAACTGAAACAACCCTGGAACCTACGGTTCCCTGCTAGTACAACCAAACGATAATCCAAAAGTGCATTTATTAATAAAAACCGGAGAAAATCCTCCAACCATAATTTGAAATAAAACAAATGACATTGTTCAAATCTAAATTCCGAAACAAAGGCTTCCTAAGACAAATGAAATACTTCCTAGCTGCTTGATCCTAATCTTCAAATCACGTATGCGCGTTCCCCCACTTTATTCATAACCTGCGGGTTTTAAAATAGCGAAAGCCGACCGCAGTAAAAGTTTGTCAGTAAAAACTGAGTAAGCATATACCACAACATGTAAAACAGAGTTTTGGCTTAAAGACTGGATCACAATATAACTGAAGTAACTTCACATTTAATCATTAGTTGAGCTGAGGCATATTAGAGCCCAGCGGGTAACGAATGCCCACAGAGAGGTCACGATGCAATAAATAATAATTAGAGTACCTCTCGGGATATCACAGTCCATCCCAATTCACCCCTGAACTAACTATGAGACCTTAAGTGTCGACACCCCTATACAGTTGTGACCCACACATGCATAGGTAGTACTCTATAGCTTTCACAATATAAAAACCCATATAGGGTAGGGTATGAAACCCTAGGAGGTTCGTCTCACGTGCGCCTCCGGCCGTAGCCTTCACACACATCCTCTGTACATCGCCCCATATCATTTATCGTTCATTAATATATCACATGATCATTCCAATAACCGCATATTTCCGAAAAAGATATTTGCAAGAGATTTTGGAAATTCAAAGCTTAAAACAATTGGACGATACACAAGTAACACACGCCAAACACATTTTGATAGTTGAAGGTGATGTGCATATAAACTTACTTGGATTGGAAGAGAGAACTCGTCACACGAAACCAAACAACCTCCTAGTACTCGTAGTATGGATCCTCCACAAATTCACCGTCTATGAAATCGGTGTCTACAATACACACAAGACCTAATATCAACACACGACTCAAGTTCATACAAGCAATTGCATAATGCCCCTACATGAAATTCGAAGTGTAATTCTTCTAGACTCGTGAATAACCCAATAGTAGTTACTATTAATTTTAAATAAATTTGCATGATCGTGACAAAATATTTAATAGTAGTACTAACAAGTAAAAATTTAGAAAAAGGTTTAGTTGCTACTTTCATAAAATTTACTTAATGAAAATCTATAAATTTATTATTTTTACAAACGTAAATGTCATATTATGAAATGTGAAATTATTATTATTATTATTAAAAACCACTACTACCAATATTATATATTATGATTATACTACTACTACTACTACTTAATATTATCAAACTACTATTGCTAATACTAGTAATATAATGCTACCCCCAATACTTATTTTTCCCTTCATAACTCTCAATTAACACTGATCATACACACACACACTCCATGCTCACGTGGAACTCACACACAAACACGCACGCAATCACCCTAACACACCTACACACACTCTCACATGACACACCAACCCACCTCCATTTATACTTTACCCAAAACCTTACCCAACTTACTGTAACACTACTGCCCCTACTCTAATTGATGTGAAAAACAAACAAGTTGAATTAAAACAACATAAATGAGCTAGGCTACAAGACACAGAATTGGGTGTGTACCGAATGAAGCAAACAGTGACGACGGAAAAGGGACGGACGGCGACGGAGGTGAGGCCGACGGTGGCGAGGTCACGACGGGACAGAACCGGCGACGAAAAGGGGGCGGCAGCAGGCTTCGGCTTTGGCTTCGCCGGAGCTGGGTTTGCTTCGGCAAATCAGCGGAGAGAGAGAGAGCGCGAGCGAGAGAGAGAGGCAGTGAGTTTGTATAAAAATTCTGGGTTTTTTGCTGGGGTTTATAGGCGGAGATAGGGGAGGAATCCGGCGAAGAGTGGGACTCCTCCGGGTTGGTTTTGATTTAGAATCGAATCACGATTGCGGCAAAATTGGGTTTCTTGGTGAGTAAATATCGGGTCTTTGATGGATTGGGAATGAATCGGGACTATAATTTGAGTTGTAACGGTGGTGGTGTTGTAGTTGGAGGCGGCAATGGAGGTTGTCGGGTCGGAGGAGGAGTCGGGGAAGGAGACAGAGAAGAGTCTCCTGAGGAAGATGAAGTGAAAATAATCTGGTGTGGCGGGTGTATGTGGCATCGCGGTGGTCGTTACGTAAAATTAAATTAAAACGTGACGTTTTGGTCACGTTAAAAATGTTACACGACCCACAACTTTTAATAACTAAAAACTTATCTAACTTTTATAAATTTTACAAAAATAGTATATAAAAACAAAAGTGCACTATTATTATTTATATATTTTTTTTAAAACATAATTATATATATATATATGTATATACATAAAAATATAATATATAACTCACAAAAATTAATAGATTTACTTTTCTAACTCATACAAAAAAATATATAAAAGAAAAAGTTCACTATTATTATTTTCTTAACTTATAATTATATATATGTATATAAAAATAATAATATATATAACACCTAAAAATAAAGAAAACTGCTTTTATAAATTCCGTTAATGGCCCAAAATATTCAATAATTTCCTAAAAATACCCCCAAAATTACGGGGTATTACATCACATCTCCCTTAAAACAAAGCTTCGTCCCCGAAGCTTAAACTAACTCCCCCATGCAATGCATGAAATTCTAATGCACAAGTAATAGTAAGACATGTAGTACAAAACATGATGGGTATTGAAATGCACGGCTGTTAAATCACATCTCCCTTAAAAGGAGTGACGTCCCCGTCACTCGACTGCGCACATACCTATGATTTTGGAAATTTAGTTTATTAGCTAGTAATGACGAGGTGTCGAAACTGATGCTCCTTGTTTAGGCAAGCTAAAGCGTTAAGGTGGATAGGGATATACCAGCAATTGTACTGGCCTTGGTTTCCAAATTGGGTGACATTTTCCTCATTGTAACCTTCTTCGTGGTTTCCTTCTCGGTTGGTCATAGATGATGGTAATCTGACCTAGTAAATTGTACGTGTCTTCTAGGTAGTATTCTTTGAATCATCCGAAAGTAAATTTGAGAAGTCACTAATTGGTTACGGGTACTTCTTCTAACATAACATTTCTTGGACATGTCGTATTTGTAACCCAGCTAGCTAGGGTTCCCTTCTTCTCACGGTTTCACGATAGGGTGAGACATCAAAACTTTGGACAACATCTTTGGGGTCCATTACATCTTACCCAGCTTGTGAATGACTAATAAATGAACTATATTACGCCTTACACAATAAGATAATACATCCCAACAACTTTATAACACCAAGAACAAACCATTAACAAGAAGATGTCCCGTTCCTCAAATAATAGATAAGTAATAAAACTCCAGACATATGCCTCCAATGTAAACATTAACATCTTATCGACCCACAACAGCGTATTTGGTAATTCAAATAGTTTACAGGATAACAAACAAAATTTAACCCCTCACCCTCAACTTTAGTTTCACATGAGTGAGCCCCCTTTTTCCTTTACTCTTTTACACTCTCTACTTCTAAATTTTTTTCCCCCATAACTCCCAAAGCTTTACAACATGTACAAGAGACATCACGATATTGGAGATCGATCTCTAACTATTTATTGAGGTTCCAAAACAGGTCCTGAAATAATGAGACTCTGAAGCCCAAATCCAAAACAAATCTAAACAGTAAAACCTTCGAAACTATAGCCCTGATAACAAGACTCTAAAGGAGAAGTTTGTGAAAAACTATCATCAGTAAAGGAAGCATAAATTCTCCGGGTATAACAACGATTCATAGAACTCCAAATAATATGTCAAGGTTTTAATATTCCACGCCACGTTCAAACTATCGAACTTTATCAATAAAAGAATCTAAGAGAGCTAAAATCCCAAAAGTAGCCAACTCAACAATCCTAGGTCTCGATATAAACACCCAAAATTTCCTAATATGGCATAGGCTACAACGAACTGTTTCTAGTTTTGCATGTGTGTGGTCTATTGTCCTACACTATAACCTATTGTATCATTCTTAATATATCATGAACTACAAGTAAGAAAAATGAAATACATGACATAAAATGTGCAATTATGCATATAACACATTGGTCGACAATTAATCATTTACTATGCAATTCATATAAAGCTGAACATGTCCTATATCTCTTTCTCTTGGAATTTGAAAAGAAAATCAATCGGCAAGCAAAATTTTGAATCTTGGTGTGCATCATCATCTCTGAGGCTACTTTCACAATCTAGAAGAATCAACTAAAAAAAAATATTGTAGAACTCAAACTTTTCCAGAAATCATACCGTTGTTGTCACATAGACCATCAGAACATAAGCATCAACTTTGCAAGGCCTTAAACTCTCTTTAACTTTGCAAAAATGGTACAGATTTTCTCCCAGGTATAGCCCTATGTGTTTACTAATCACCATAAAATCAATGTTCTCACATTCTAACTTCATGAACACTTCATATGCACCATCACTTAGGGTATTGGGCAGGCACCACTACAAAATTTTGAAACATAACATCTCCTCAATTCCACACTATACTTCAACTCAAAGAAACATAATCTTATTAAATTCCGAAAAGGATCCTCGAATACATGAATGTTATTCTCCATTACGAAAACAACTAGCCTTAATGAAACATCCATAGAAAATCCTTAGCCAAACGTGGCCATGCTAATCATTTTAAGAAACCTCAAGGCATTGTTTGTCTTCATGGCCTTATTCTAAGTAAATGTAGAATGAAACTAAAGTCTACGAAGTCAAAATAAGCCTACTACGACTAGTCTTTCTCAGGGTTGACCTCGTTCTAGCCATCTACCAAAACAGAGAGATGGACTCCATAAGTCTCTCATTACGCCAATTATATATGCATTACAAGTCCTAATTGAGACGACCGTTCACTATAAGAATAGGCATCATACTCCCAAAACAATCTTAATTTAAAATTTCAGTGACATGACCCCATAACGTATTAATATTCCAGAGAATACTACAAGAACTCTTAAACACGGATTCCAAAAATGCACTCCAAATATGAACTGTCAATTTATCAATCACCCAAATGACAGTAAACTAAGGCAAACTTCAAAGGAAGTCTCCTATTTAAATCCTTAACTAATCGGGTAAGACAAAACTCCTAGTTAGGAGAGGTGTGTGGTAGTAATCACTTCCTATGGCTATCTTCTAAAGGGTTTCTCACATAATAGTCGCTATCCAAGACTACCCAAATCTCAACGACTCAACACATTTTCCAAACAACTTCTCTTCCCTTAGGGTTTCCAATACCTCCCTCAAATGCTGCTCGTCTTCCTTTTTTCCCTTTCGAGAAGATTAGAATGTCATCGATGAAAACGACTATAAACTTATCTAGGTATCTGAAGAAAGCGATTCATCAACTCATAAATGTTGCTGGAGCATTGGTGAGACCTAATGGCATTACTGTAGACTCATAGTGCCCATATCGACTCTGAAATGCCATTTTAGGAATAGTCTTGTTCAGCTATCCTAAGCTGGTGATACCCTAACCTTAAATCGATCTTCGAAAAGGTATCGACTCCTTGTAACTGATCGAACAAGTCATCTATCCTAGGAAGTGGGTATCTGTTCTTAACGGTTACACCATTTAACTTCTAGTAATCTATGAAAATTCTTAGACTTCCATTCTTCTTCTTTACGAACAAAAATGATGCTCCCAGGGTGATACACTAGGTCTGATGAATCCTTTGTCTAATAACTCTTTAAGCTGCTCTTGTAGCTCCTTGAGCTCGGTTGGTGCCATCTTATATGGTGCCTTCGATATTGGTCCAGTCCCTCGTACTAAATATATTGCAAAATCCACGACTCTCTTAGGTGGCATTCCCGGATGCTCCTCCGGAAAGACGCCTGGAAATTCTCTCACCACTGGAATGTCCTCTAGTTTATCCCTTCTTTCTCCTAATAATGGATCGTACAGAGGTATGCCTTATGCCTTTTCTTCACATAGGATATGCTGGATAAGGCTGACACTATATGGATTTTGGGTCCACTGGTTATATGATGAGCGTTCACCTTTCGGGCCACGGAATCTAACCTTTTGGTTGGCACATTCTATGGTTGCCTTGTATTTGCTAAGCCAGTTCATACCTAAGATGACGTCTAGATTTCCTAGATATAAGAGAATAGGGTCAGAAGGTAGCTTGGATCCTAAGGTCTATATATTGACTCCAGGATACATGGTATTACAATATATGACTTCTCCATTAGGGGCAGATAGAGATAGATATTGGGGTAGGAGTTGGGTTAAGGCTAGGATCGCTTGTTCCAGATTCTGGAACCGAATTAGGTCATACTGTTGAGGTACCGGAACTTGCTGGTTTTCTTGGGTTCCTTGAGTTCCCTGACTCAGGTTTCCTACTTGTCTTGAACGACTCCTGGTATAAAATTGCAGTGTACCTTTTAAATATAACTTTACTTAATACAATCTAAGGTATTCACACACAAAACATAGGCTTAAATAATCATGTCATGCTATATGAAGAGTCTCCAAGTCCAAAAGTTGGTGGGGTAGGTGCGGGTAGGGAAGCCATATGAGAAGAGGTAAGACAGGTCTTAGAAGAGTTCTAAACCACGTATACACTCATAATTTCAACGAAATTAATCTAAATAATCAAATAACAAGTGTCAAGCAATTATCACGATAATATTATCACATTGAGGCACACAATATGGCACATAAAAATCTCCAATAAATCTCAAATATCCAACACGAAAACTGCTAGACTAACCCACAACCCCGACTTGTTTAAATTTTATTTCCAATTTTAGTTAACCTATGTCCATTTTAATTTTCAAAAAGTTTTAATTTATATTTTATCTTTATTTAATGGAAATCGAAAGGTCGCACTAGCGTTGGGACCGTCGGCTCTGATACCAACTGAAACAACCCTGGAACCTACGGTTCCCTGCTAGTACAACCAAACGATAATCCAAAAGTGCATTTATTAATAAAAACCGGAGAAAATCCTCCAACCATAATTTGAAATAAAACAAATGACATTGTTCAAATCTAAATTCCGAAACAAAGGCTTCCTAAGACAAATGAAATACTTCCTAGCTGCTTGATCCTAATCTTCAAATCACGTATGCGCGTTCCCCCACTTTATTCATAACCTGCGGGTTTTAAAATAGCGAAAGCCGACCGCAGTAAAAGTTTGTCAGTAAAAACTGAGTAAGCATATACCACAACATGTAAAACAGAGTTTTGGCTTAAAGACTGGATCACAATATAACTGAAGTAACTTCACATTTAATCATTAGTTGAGCTGAGGCATATTAGAGCCCAGCGGGTAACGAATGCCCACAGAGAGGTCACGATGCAATAAATAATAATTAGAGTACCTCTCGGGATATCACAGTCCATCCCAATTCACCCCTGAACTAACTATGAGACCTTAAGTGTCGACACCCCTATACAGTTGTGACCCACACATGCATAGGTAGTACTCTATAGCTTTCACAATATAAAAACCCATATAGGGTAGGGTATGAAACCCTAGGAGGTTCGTCTCACGTGCGCCTCCGGCCGTAGCCTTCACACACATCCTCTGTACATCGCCCCATATCATTTATCGTTCATTAATATATCACATGATCATTCCAATAACCGCATATTTCCGAAAAAGATATTTGCAAGAGATTTTGGAAATTCAAAGCTTAAAACAATTGGACGATACACAAGTAACACACGCCAAACACATTTTGATAGTTGAAGGTGATGTGCATATAAACTTACTTGGATTGGAAGAGAGAACTCGTCACACGAAACCAAACAACCTCCTAGTACTCGTAGTATGGATCCTCCACAAATTCACCGTCTATGAAATCGGTGTCTACAATACACACAAGACCTAATATCAACACACGACTCAAGTTCATACAAGCAATTGCATAATGCCCCTACATGAAATTCGAAGTGTAATTCTTCTAGACTCGTGAATAACCCAATAGTAGTTACTATTAATTTTAAATAAATTTGCATGATCGTGACAAAATATTTAATAGTAGTACTAACAAGTAAAAATTTAGAAAAAGGTTTAGTTGCTACTTTCATAAAATTTACTTAATGAAAATCTATAAATTTATTATTTTTACAAACGTAAATGTCATATTATGAAATGTGAAATTATTATTATTATTATTAAAAACCACTACTACCAATATTATATATTATGATTATACTACTACTACTACTACTTAATATTATCAAACTACTATTGCTAATACTAGTAATATAATGCTACCCCCAATACTTATTTTTCCCTTCATAACTCTCAATTAACACTGATCATACACACACACACTCCATGCTCACGTGGAACTCACACACAAACACGCACGCAATCACCCTAACACACCTACACACACTCTCACATGACACACCAACCCACCTCCATTTATACTTTACCCAAAACCTTACCCAACTTACTGTAACACTACTGCCCCTACTCTAATTGATGTGAAAAACAAACAAGTTGAATTAAAACAACATAAATGAGCTAGGCTACAAGACACAGAATTGGGTGTGTACCGAATGAAGCAAACAGTGACGACGGAAAAGGGACGGACGGCGACGGAGGTGAGGCCGACGGTGGCGAGGTCACGACGGGACAGAACCGGCGACGAAAAGGGGGCGGCAGCAGGCTTCGGCTTTGGCTTCGCCGGAGCTGGGTTTGCTTCGGCAAATCAGCGGAGAGAGAGAGAGCGCGAGCGAGAGAGAGAGGCAGTGAGTTTGGTATAAAAATTCTGGGTTTTTTGCTGGGGTTTATATAGGCGGAGATAGGGGAGGAATCCGGCGAAGAGTGGGACTCCTCCGGGTTGGTTTTGATTTAGAATCGAATCACGATTGCGGCAAAATTGGGTTTCTTGGTGAGTAAATATCGGGTCTTTGATGGATTGGGAATGAATCGGGACTATAATTTGAGTTGTAACGGTGGTGGTGTTGTAGTTGGAGGCGGCAATGGAGGTTGTCGGGTCGGAGGAGGAGTCGGGGAAGGAGACAGAGAAGAGTCTCCTGAGGAAGATGAAGTGAAAATAATCTGGTGTGGCGGGTGTATGTGGCATCGCGGTGGTCGTTACGTAAAATTAAATTAAAACGTGACGTTTTGGTCACGTTAAAAATGTTACACGACCCACAACTTTTAATAACTAAAAACTTATCTAACTTTTATAAATTTTACAAAAATAGTATATAAAAACAAAAGTGCACTATTATTATTTATATATTTTTTTTAAAACATAATTATATATATATATATGTATATACATAAAAATATAATATATAACTCACAAAAATTAATAGATTTACTTTTCTAACTCATACAAAAAAATATATAAAAGAAAAAGTTCACTATTATTATTTTCTTAACTTATAATTATATATATGTATATAAAAATAATAATATATATAACACCTAAAAATAAAGAAAACTGCTTTTATAAATTCCGTTAATGGCCCAAAATATTCAATAATTTCCTAAAAATACCCCCAAAATTACGGGGTATTACAGTAATACTCGACGTATCCTTCGTCAACGAAATTGTCGCCTACAAATTTAATAGTATCCTAATCAACATATTGCGCACGAAGTCCTATAGGTAAATGAAATAAATCGTGTACTAACTCTCCCCAGCCTTTACTAAGGCGAACAACCTCTTTTATAGAAAAATACACTTTATAGAGTTAACGTTTATTATTGAAAAACATAGCTATAGTTTTAAATATAACTTATAAGATTAACTAAACTAATACTTTTATTGTTTAGGGTAGAGAAGCATACTATTTAACTCCAAAAACAATTATAATTCTAATAGTAGTTTCTCCCAATCCGAACAAGCCTTAGTATAGAATATAAGTTATAAACTAACTAACTTTCATTTAAAAGAAATAACAAATTTATTTTAGGAAAATAGCTTATTCTAATTTGTTATAAACTTACAAAAATAAATAAGAAAAATATACTTTTATCATCTTTATTCTACACTTTTATTTTTGGGTAAAGATGAGTAAAAAAATGATTTTAAACTTGTATAAAAAAAATGCCTCTTGTGAGAGGCGAACCTAGAACCTACCTCTTACAACACACCCTAGCTCTTAAGTGTTATCATCTACCACTCCGTCCCAGCTCTTTCTTCCCAATTTGACTTTTGTCACTATTCACTGGGTCACTTTGACCCGGTAATTTGAATAGCAAACCGATGTAACTTTTTGATAATTTTTTCATGGTGTTGTAGAGTAAAAGGTGCTCTATAATATGGTGAAAAAATTATCAAAGAATCGTATTATTTTACTATCCAAATCACCCGGTCAAAGTGACCCAGATACGAGTCAAAAAAGTCAAATGAGAAGAAAGAGCTGGGACGGAGTGGTAACCACTAGGCCAAGCCCACATTGATGTCATCTTCCCAACTAGTAACAGTTAAGCTAACTTTGAATAATACTAATAATAATAAAAATAATAAAACAAAAGAAAAGAAAGAAAAGGGAAGAAGCACATACGGGTATCAAATCCGAAGAGAGAGAGAACGACGGGATGAATGGTGGAGGCCGACGGTGGCGTCGGGAAAGTGGACGGACGACGACGGCGGCGGCGGCAGCGGCGGACGGGAGATAGAGAGAGAGAGAGAGAAAGAGATTGAAGGAGAGATTGAGAGATGAGGGATTGAGATTGTGGGTTAACAAAAATCTGAGAATTGATGAGTTTATATAGGTAGAGAGGTGAGAAATTCAACCGGAAAGAGGAGACCCACTTCGAATTTTCCGCTTCCGAGTTGGACTATGTTTTGGGCAAAATTATTTCTCTTGGTGAACAAGATTGGGTCTCTACTGAAATAGGAGTGTATTGGGACGAAAATCAACGAGTTTGATGAAGAATTGGAGTGGTAATGGTGGTGTTCGGGTTGGAGATGGAGTCTCCCTTCCATGGAAGTGTTTGAGGAAGAAGATGACTTCTTTTAGGGTTAAAAACACTTTCACCCCCACTGTTTTGGATAAAAGTCACTGGCACCCCCATGAGTTAAATAAAAGACTCTTTATAAAGTTGAGAAAATACATAATAACCCCCAAGTAGTTACTAGTAATAACAATTAACTTCCTACCAATAAGATTAGCTCCCAATACTTATACTAATGTCATATTGACACCAAATAATATCATAAAATATAATAGTAACATATTAACACCCCATACTTATAATAATATTATATTACCACTCAATAGTTATAGTAATATCATAAATATCCATATTCACAAAATGGGGTATTTAAGGAATGGGCTTGGGCAGCCTCGACAGAACTCGGGCTCGGGCTTAGACAAGGGTGCCAACCCGTCCAACCCGCCCGAATTGCAGTCCTAACTCTACTTCACCCCTTGTGTTCACTCCCTCGAGTTCACCTCTGCCAACACAGAGGCGCCGAAAAGCTCGCCGGAGAAACAAACCCGACAACAACACACCACCGCCACCCTTTCTCTTCTCTCCACCACCGAGAGAAACCACTGCACACCTCACCTCTCCTCCACCTCCTCTGTTTTCTTTCTCTTGGGTTTGCCTCTGCCCAGTCACAAACACACGGGAAAATTCGCCGGAGAACCAAACCCTAGAGCAACCACCACCACCAACGAACCCACCTTCTCCCAAACTCCCTCAAAAAGCCCTCTGATCTCTCTGCTACCCACGTCTCTTTTGAATCAGAGAATTAGCAGAGGCAACAACCCACGCCGGAAACACGTCCAACGCCGCCACCACCATGGAAGCTGGCGTGGAGCTCGGCCAAGCCACCCCCAACACACCCACCTCCTGAAAATCGTCTCACTGACCTTCAGGAGGTTCGAGGAGGTCCAAGATGACCTCAAACAAGCCCAGAAACGCTGGGTTTCTCGCCTTCGTTCGTCACCGTCGAACCCACCGGTCGGAGACTCGACCCGCTTCGTTCGTCGACTGTTTTTCGCGATTATTTGTGTGGGTAAGCTCTAAATCCCCTCTTAGTTCATTTGTGATGATCAAAATCGAGTATTGTTAACTAGAAACCGATTCGGGTGAATTGGGTTAAGAAGATGCGTGAAAGCAAGGTTAGGGGATGAAAGTGTCTTTCCCTAAAATATTGGGAAGGCTACTGCCTTTATATACAAGTTGAGTTGTGAGTGGGTTGGGGCAAAAGTGTTGTTATACAAACTTGGAGGGTAATCCCTACACAAACCAGAAGCTCATTAAAATGCAAATTGGGGGTACTTGTTGTAATTTTGAGTATCTTTCATTAATTAATAAATAAGTATAATAAATCATTTTTTGAAAATAAAAATACAATTAATACTAAATAAATTTCACTAATAACTTGCTTTATCAATATAAGTACTTAAGGAATAATCTTAGTATTTTTATCTAATAATTATTTAAACATATTAATCTTGCTTTCTTTTATAAATGGTGGAAGTAATGTTATCACACTACAAAAATAAATAAATAAATTTGTTTTGTCTATGACAAGAAGTCCAAACGAATATTAGTAGATATATATTTATAAATATAACTATATATTTATAAATAAAAATATATACAAAACTAGTTAATTGGTGTTATGTCTAATTAGACATAAAAATAATATATATAGAAGATTCCCCCTCAAAAAAAGACATAAAAATAATAAGACTTTCAAATATGTTAACATCTTCAAATAAAAACATCTCTTTTGTGATAGGCATCTTTACATATTCAATCTTAGAATTTTATTACAATAAGAGATTATAAACTCTTTCGGATGATATAATTGTCAAAATTAAACCTAGCATGGTACTAAGATATTAAAAATCTATCTTGTCTATTATTCTCCCTAAAATTACTAATCATGAGGAAAAAATAAATAAATAAATAAATAAATTACATTCGTCATAAGAATAAGCAATGTGTTAATTAGGACTACTTGCGTATTTGTGAACGCTCGGTTCGTAGGCGACGAGTCCGTTGAGTACGAGAACGAGTACTAGGACTTCTCTTGACGTGCTACTTGCTACCGGTAAGTTCATATGTGCAATGCTTTAACTGTCAAAACGTTACTTTGTGTGCGTTCCAAATTATTGCGATACTTAAAATTGATTAAACTTTGTGATCTATATTTTAAGAAATTTTCCTTTAAATATTACCATTGAAAATCATAAATTTTGGTACAAATATTATGGTTGTGGAATGACAACTGGAATCAAGTAATGATGGTACCATGTCACTGGAAAATACAAATGAATGAATGCACTATAATATAATTGGGGCAATGCACAGAGGATGCGAAAAATACGACACAGACCGGAGGCGGTAGGACGCGAACGTCCATTTGATTACGTTACGGCTCAGGCCGGAGACGCTAGGACGCGAACCTCCTTTTATTGCAAAACTATGAAGTACTTCCTCTGTTCGCTTTGTTTCTTCCGGTTACTGTTTGCACATGTTTTAAGAAACCTGTGAAAAGACACTGCTACCATTTGCTTTTCACTATATTTTCATTTCTGCCCTCTCTCTCTCCATGCCTCACAGCCTGTCTCCCTCTGTTTTACCACAACACCACCACAATCGAACATCACACAAGAAAAACAATAGATCGGGATAGAAAGAATAGATCTAAACAAACTAATCACATCTTCATCTCTAAAAAAACGGATCTAAAGGAAAAATTACAAGGGTGAGAAATGAAGAAAAGAAGAACAGAATGTGGACGGCACAGTCGCTCGCCGCCTCGCCGCTCGATTTCCGCCGAATTTCTGCCAAATAGAAGCAGATCTACTGCATGAGAGACCAAAAAAGAATAAAAATAAGAAGAAAAATAAGAAGGGAGGGGATCTGATACCTGATCCGTAGATCGGTCGTCGGGTGGAAGGGCTTCGACGTCGTCTCCTCTTCCTCGTTGTCCTCCACCGCCAACGTCACCCAAGCTCTCGCCTCCATATTCTCCATCGGGGTGGTCAGAGTCGGGGTCCGGCCTCACCTTTGTTTCCTCTTCCCCGTCGTCTCCCTCTCTTCTCACTGCATTTCTTTTTCACTCACTTTCTCTCTCTACCGCTCTATTTTTTGGTGGGGGAAGAGAGTAAAGTGGGTAAATTGTTGAAAGTGGGAGTGCACATGGGTACAGTCGGTGGTGTTGGTGGGCGGATAGAGTTGGGGTATTTTGGTCAAATAACTATGCAAATGTTACCAAAAATCGCAAGCAGGAAGAAAGAGAAGAAACAGCTCAAAATAGAAAGTAGGAAGAAACAGAAGAAACGGAGGAAGTACTACTTATACCTGTGCGGGTTACTATGGTATAGGGGTGTCGACACTTAAGGTATCATAGTCGTGTTTGTGAGCGGGGATTGACGTATGAAAACCCCACAACGCTCGGGTGAATTGGGATCTTAGATATCCCAAGAGGCACCCTCATTATGAATAGTGGCATCGTACCTCTCTAAGCATTTGACACCCGCTGGACAACACTAGGCCAGCTAAATTAAGGATAATAAAGGAATCGATTTCTATTTGACAGCTCATTTGGATTTCCCGTTAAATATCATGTGATTTACATACATGATTTTGTGCCAATACATGTTTTACATGTTGCAGTATGAAGTTACTCAATTTTTACTGATTAAATATTTTTTTGCGGTCGCCTTGTGCTATTTCAAAACCCGCAGGTTACGAATAAGGTGTGAGACGTTCACAACGTCGCTGGCTAGGGTATTAAGATGTGTAATATGTCACCTAAAATTTTCTATTTTGTAAATTAATGTACTTATTTCTTTCACACAATGTCACTGGTTATCCTGAATGTATAATAATTATATTTGGATATTCGATGGTTGTACTAACTGTGAACCGGCGATCCTGATCCGTACCCAATGGGGTTTATCTCCTCGGACAGAGGCATCTTTTCAAACATACGGTTCGGCCGACCGTGTGATTTGGGGGGTGTTGCTATATGTCTAGAGGTAAGCATATTTGGTACTGATGCTGGTTGGAACCGTTTCAGTTTAAGATTTCCAATTGAGGAAGCCATGGAGAAAGTTATTAAGGAAGGCCTTACGGTTTTGACAATTAACTTCTGTTACTCGATATATGGGAGGAAATGCGCAGTTGGACGACAAGGAAGACGTTTGGATTGTTTACAATCATGAGAAGCTTCCATTCGTTTGTGCAGTTGGAGTAATTGAAGCCTGCGTATATTTAGCTATACATTTGTGAAAATTATTCGTTTAACTAAAGGAGCTCTGGCATAACTACAGGGTGAAAAAGTAAACGAGAAGGCCAGGTTCTCAACAATATAATCTAATACTACACATTTTCCATAAAGTTATCTCAAAAAGCCGTTCATGGCTCCCCCAAAATCAAAGCCGGCCCACTTGCAATATTTTTATATGGCCACCTCAACATGTCAAGACTTTGTGCTCCAATAACTGTTGAGTACACAATCAATTGATAAAATCGATCTTTCAAGACTAAAGTGTAATGCGACAACTTTATCATATTGCTATCTCGATATATCATTTATCACGATATGCTAGTGTTCTTCAAAGAGTGCTCTTTCACAACACTTGGGATCCATGTCTCGTAAGTAAAATACTTCAAGTTGTTCACATCACATTCCAATTCTTCCCTGGTGCAATTTCTAGGCTCAAGCGATGACTCTTCTAGGAGAGGCATATGAATTCCTAACATACCGTATGCATAAGTGAATTTTAGATTTAATAATCGGAAGAACATAACATCACGAAAATACAGATAGTCATCCCCAGAAAAATTATGTCGAGGACATAAAATAAAATGTAATACAGAAAACACCAATCGATTTTATTCGTTGATTCAAAGGCCACACAAGGAAACAAAGTACGTACTAGTGGTTGTCCTTTATAAAGGTCACACAACTACTAGCTTTATAAGAACTTACATAGAACATGCATACAAATACTTAGTTTTTCATCATGCATGTTTCTAATGCTTACCCCTCTTTATTTATTTATATTATTTTATATTATATTATATTACGTATTACTAGATTTTTTTTAATATTCTGATAGAGCGATTGGTGTACGTAAATAGAAATGTTGCAGAGATCATTCTTCCCCGATCTCTTCAACCTTGGCTTGATAGAAGGTCAGACCACCCACAACCATAGAATCATCCTTATTCTCAAAAGAGAGATCAAGAGACTCGAAAGACGCTGGATGCGATATTGGTACACTAACCCACGTCCTTGAATTCGGCTCCATATTATTTATCTGGTCCTGTACAGGCCTCACCCCTCCCGAACCGCCATTGTGCGCTCTCAGCGCGTACGTGATTCTAGCATTGGCATCCTTCATGCTGGGAGTTCCATCACCTATACTTATCTCGAACCCAAGGGTGAGACCCTTTAGCTTCTTCAACTTGGAATTGGTCATGCCAGCAGAAACGCGGAACGAAGTCGCCTTAACTAATTCGGCCGTGGGATTGCTACAAACAAATTAACACAAGAAAAGTTAAAGTAATCACTCAAATGTACTAAAAAGCAAGTACCTACATATATCAGCGGCCGATATGTACTCACTCTTCCGTTGGTTTTTTCCATTCTCCTCCGGTGGCTTGGTAAGCGCAATCTTTGGCCGAGAATGTGTGGACCACGTGAATCTGCACATGATACATTAAAACTTTTTTCTTAAGTAACACACATTCAGGGGCGGAGCCATGTAGGGGCACGGGGGGGCACGTGCCCCCCTGACTCCCCCGAAAACACTAGGATACCCCTATATTTTTAGTCTTTTTTAGTTGTCTCAATATGGGATATATATGTGTGCCCCCCCTTACCTGACATAGTTGCTACTGTGGTCCAGTGGTAATGAGTATAGCTTGTAAAGCAGAGGGTCTGTGTTCGATCCTTGGCAATAGCATAAGTTTTTGGACAAACAAAATGTTTTGTTCTTGGCAAAAAGCATGTTTTTTTGGATAAAAATAACACCACCTATTTAATACACACAATTACCCTTTTAATTTTTCATAAATACACAAAAGAATCATTGTATTTATTACACTAAGGATAATTTTTTATTCATTAAAAATGTATACCCTCTCCTTCAAAAAAAAAAAAAAAAAATTGTGCCCCCCCTTCACCAAAATTCTGGCTCCGCCACTGCACACATTAATATTATTTACCATACAATACTACATCAGGCATGTACAGAAGGGTGAAAGACATTTTTATCCCCTCTAGTTTGAATGAAGGATACTTTCACCCCTTCTAGTATTGATAAGGACACTTTCACCCCTTCAGTGTGCAGAACTTCAAGATACTTAACCCCCTATAATTGTGACACCATTAGTCTAAATGTGAGCACTGCCACCAAAAATATCCCACCCCCCACCATTTTTCATAATATGGGGGTAAATTTTTCACAAATTTATTTTTGGTGACAGTCCCCAACTCCCGACTAACCACGTTACAATAAGAGGCGTAAATGTTCTGAAATTCAGCACACTTTAAGGGTGAAAGTGTCTTCTACCTCGGACAGAAAGATGAAAACCATATTTAGTAGATAGCTAGATTACCTCTTTCAAAGCCTGGGCGGATGCCATTGGAAGGTATAACTCACTTTGAGCAAGTAACGAACTAGAGCGAGTTATGAATTCTTTTTTCTTTCGAGCTTCTCAATTTATACTGTCCTAAAAGTATTATCGAATATATGTATCATCGCGTACTTGGACAGCAATATATGGCCAATGTTAATCAAGAAGAACAAAGCAGGAAAGGAGAAGAATGAATATGATTCACCAAAACGTGGTTGTAAGTATATATTCCATAAGAATAATAGGTAGTTATCTAGAGGTGATTCTCACATCGCAAGTAGATGAAAAAATTTGGGAATTTCGATGAGTGCTCCAAGGATCTTATTCTCATATACATCCATACAAACAAAAAGTAAGAAGGTACTTGGTATGTTTTTTCTCTTCTTTTAACTTTTAACTTTTTCATCAAGCCAAAATGCAACCATATGAATTGTGGTAAAAGTCAAACTATAAAGAAAAAGAAGAAAAAGAGGACCTATCTACTAATTACAAACATTACTCAGAAAAAACAAAGCAGGTAAAAATGAATGAACACCAACAACGTGGTTGCCAGCATATTTGTACAACCCTTATATCAGATCCATTGTCATCCCTATTTCTTGATTGTGACATCATAGTCTGGGGGCGGCCGGGTGGGGTTCAGTCACTATAGTAGTAGTTTGGGGGGAAATTTGATTTTTTTAGTATGAAGTGACACAATTAGGGGTATAAATATCCTGAAGTCGGGGACACAAAAGAAGTGAAATTGTCATTTCTCAAGCTAGAAAGAGTGTATACATCTTCGCATCAAACCCGAGAAGATAACTTTTACCCGCAAGTTTTTAGTGTCTTCATATAAAAATTATACTTTAATCTCTATAGAGCTCTCTGTCTAGAGTTGTAGGGTTTTCCCTGTAGTTTGGCGGATCACCATGGAGGAGGATGTTATGGCCCGGATGCGTTTGATCTCACTCAAGTAGATAGAGACAAAATCGATGAAACTAGCGAAGGAAGTGCATACCAAATCAAATGAGAGGTTCAAGGCAAGTCTCATCGGACTGTTTCCGTCCGATTCTCAAATCAATACGGTGGCTGTGAAGATTCTATTCAAACGGATATGTCTGGAGCGTAAGCATATTTGGATTATTGATGCTGGCTGGAACCGTTTCATTTTAAGATTTCCAACTAAGGAAGCCATGGAGAAAGTTATTAAGGAAGGCCTTAGGATTTTGACAATTAACTTCTGTTACTCGATAGATGGGAGGAAATGTGGAGTTGGACGACGAGGAAGACGTTTGGATTGATTTCAAGCATGAGAAGCTTCCATTCGTTTGTGCAGTTGGAGTAATTGAAGGCTGCGTTAATGTTCAGGACAGGCAGAGAAAATAATGAACACTGGCTACTTGGATGGAGAAGAGAAGGGAAGGAGAGAGAGAGGAGAGCTCAGTATAGAGTTTCTTTTATCCACTAGCATTACTGGAATTACTCCAATAATGACACATTCATAGTGAAATCTGCATATGGTTTGGCATCTGAAGACACCCTCTCACCAAACTTCTCATATTCTCCTTTAGGTCCACATACTTCCTGTTCTTCCTTTCCCTCGGAAATAGTTTGGGAAAACCACCCAATTCTCCACACAAAATTCTCATTTGGTTGCCTTGAAGACTCACTCCCTTCTTTAAACAACTTGTGTAAAAAGAAACGTTTATCACCCGCACTCTTATCCCATCTTGTAATCATCAGGAAGAAACTATAAATCATCTTTTCTTCCAATGTGAATATGGCAAGAGATTAGCAATAACTTTTGTTAGAATAACTTTGGTTAGATTTCTAATTGATTATACTAAATGACCACGTATTTTACAAAACATGCATCACCCTCTTTATGTTAATCCAAATAAAAAGTAGGGCCGCAACTTGTGTGTATATCTATATCCTCTCTAATGCTATAGCATAATTTAACCAACCATGACTTCTTGTATAGGAAACATGAACGACTCATTTTAACTGAAACGAGTACAAGGATAAAGCTCTGTTATTACAAGATTTTATAGCTATAAACATCCCCAACTTCCAATTCATCCACAGAAACGACGGTATAAATCTACACGGTGAAGAAATAAAGCAATGGACAACACAACCCAAGAGTACAAGAAAACATTACACGAGACAAAGGGTAGGGCACGGCATACAACATCCTTCGGAATGGAAACCCACTAATATACAATCCTGCAGTGCGAGATTCATATACTCCTCATCATGTCCATCATTACCCCCTAAAACGAACAACGATGACAGAGATATCATCTTTACTCTCTCTGTGTAACGCTTCATCTGCAAGTTGCTTGGCTGCCTTGTGTGGATCCTTGATCTTCTTTGCAATGTCAACTGCTTCTTGGTTAGACATGACCTACATTAAGTACAAAGTTCAACATGAGATTACCATATATAATCTAAACTACATTAGACAACAAAAAGGTTAAGCCTACTATAAACGACAACTTTCTTTATAGTCGAAGTCAGCTGTGCGGGGCAATATGGCATGGTGAAAACTGAAAAGTCTCGCCGCAGATTGCTACGATGACCAAAAAACTAGCTAGAGTAAATACAAAAGTCTTGTATGAACATCAAGTGTTTTTTTGGCAATGCACATTTAAGAAGGTTCATCAGCTTTTTGTAGTGAAATTAATCTGCGAGTTCACCGAACCACAAGCCTAGGGGTGGACATCTGTAAGTGCATGTCTGGAATTTCACTATGTATATAAGTAATATAACAATGGGCTATGGGGATTAAGCTAATATCACCAAGCATAACCGAAAATGGTGGGTCCAGCACAGGAATAAGTTATCCACACTATTGAGAGACCATGAACCATTGATGAAACTGGTGGTGTTCAATCTGGACCATTGAAATGAACCTTTTTTTTTAACAAGTGTGTTCTTAACAGTGCTCATTTCTTTTTACCCGTTAGTGCCATCGGGCATGGGTAAACCACCAGTTTAAAATAAGCAAAATAGACTTCTGTGATGCAAGCCAAAAGAGAATTGGGGGAAAGCACAGAAAGAAAATAATACATTCAGACAGAAATAAAGAAAAGAGAGGTTTCACCTTCCAAAGACCATCACTTGCAAGAATGAGAAGCTCTGTATCTGCATCGATATCAGCATTTGTAGTATCAGGATCAGAACGCAAGTGCGTTTTCAGGTTCTTGTCTCCAAAAGCACGAGATACGGCCAGTTGGCCATCAACTCTTGCCACATCTCCTGTTAATAATAAAGAACTAGGAATCAGTTTTTGTTTAATGCGATTTCAATATCCTATTTAAAAGGTAACACTCAAAAGGAAAAATGGTAATAGCTCTCGAATTCCATAGTTTGCAGATGTCAACTTAATAGTAGTTAACTATTGATAGGGGCAAAAAGAAAAGGAAAAACTCGTGACAGAGAATATAAGTTCAAGAAAACAATAACCAGAGACAAAACCTAAAACGAATAATGATTTAAGGAAAGTATCTGGAGAATTATGATACAACTACAAAATCCAAGTTTAAAATAGATACTACAAGGAGTTCATGCATAAGAGTTATAGACTGAATAACAACACATTTTATCTAACTTTATATTCCCTTCTCCATCTACAGAATCCTCAATAAATTATCTTTAATTGGTACACATAAGACCCATATCTGAAATAACGAGTTCACACATAACTGAATAATAACATTCCATTTAATAATTTATTTCCTTCTCCATCCAAATAATCCTCCGAGATTCTCTTTAACTGGTACACATCTGAAGAAACGAGTTCAAGCATCAGTCAGAGACTGAATAATAACATTCTATTTTATAATTTATTCCCTACTCCGTCAAAATAATCCTCACAGATTCTCTTTAATTTGTACATCTGAACTAATGAGTTCACACATCAGTCGTAGACTGAATAATAACATTCTACCTAATAATTTATTCACTTCTCCATATAAATAATCCTCAGATATCCGATTTAATCGCTACACATAGAAATGACGAGCAAGACCAACTGAAGCTTCAAGAGGCATCTCTCAAGGATAACAAAAACACACTATATAGCATGCGAAAGAGCTAGCTTACAAACCATCAAGAACAAATAGATTATAGTTGCTGCAGAAAACTTATAACAAGATCATCTCATTATGTCTTTGCGGCCTTTATTTGATTGCTAGATAAGGTTTGCGGTTGGCCCAGTGGTGGAGGCTGGGGATCCAAAGGATTTGCTTCCCTTGGAGCTACTAGAGGCTTAACCAGCTGTTAACTTCAGGGTCCCTTGGATTACTTAAGGTGCACTTAAGGTCCCTTCTGGAGGCAATCCGGTAGACTCTCTTTTATACAAATTTTGAGAACTTTTTTGTCAGACTTTTTTTACATCAGCTTAGTAGTCAGCTCACTAGTCTAAAAGTTCTTTCCAAACTCGCCCAAGATCATGCAAGTTATCACTTGGATAAGGGGTAAGCATGTACAGTTTTTTTTTTTTTTTTGATGAATTGTAAGCATGTACAGTTACTCTATAATAAATTTTCCCTGACTATACACTAGAAAATTCAAACTTTTATGTGCCATTCAGGAACTAAAAGCACCTATCTAAATATTCACTAACGTAAGACACTATAGTCATCGGCCAACAAGCTCACCCGTGTGCCATTTACAGGCCAAATCATGTACTCACAGCGAGCTTCAGTGTTTCAGGTGCTTTTAAATTATTCATTGTGATTTCCACAGTTTCGACCATAGCTCATAGGGAGGTTTCAAACTTTCAAGATTTTCTACTTCATTATGTTTTTTTCCAAATAGTAAAACAGAACAAGAAAGGATCATGCACTGAACCTGGCATATTAGAGACGAATCCGCCTCTATTCTCAATACTGCCTCGCTCAGTATTAGGCTCATGGTCGATACTCAACTGAATTGCTTGACCTCTCTGTGAAAGAACAGCTCGTGAATCACCAACATTAGCTACCCACAGGTTTCGACCATTGATAATGATTGCAGTGACGGCAGTGGATCCTCCCCTTCCCAAATCCGGATTGTGCGATAGAATTGCTTGATCTGTCGATTCGTATGCTTTTGAAATCGATGTGTTTGGATCAGTCCAGAACTCCTCCTGAAATGATATCACAAGACGCCTTTTAAGTGTTTATTGTACTAAAATAATTTGCATCACGCTGAATTCATCATATGCAAGTACATTAGGATATTAAGAAAAGGAACAAAACCTCGATCATGCTACTACATACCTCTTTAAGGATATTAGGGAGTAAGTGTTTCTGCAGATACGCTGGTACGCTATCTCCTAGATGCCCGTCATAAATAGCAAAAAGCCCAACCTCGCGCCCGTCATACTGAATGAATTTAGCAACATGGAAATCCTCCATGGGATGACTTGCTTTCCCTTTGACCAGACTGAAACCATACTTGATCGGCCCCTGATGGCTTCTCCCTTTGCCAGAGTCAAGTGAAGATTTTCCTCCGGCACCCTGAGGTAAAAGAGAAAATTTTACTCCATGAAATTTCTATATCTATATTAAAATAAATAAGCAAAGGAAAAAATAAAGGATCCAAAATCACTTTCTCAATTAATCAGGTATATTAACCAATGGCCTTCAGCCCAGTAAACCAGAAAATGTGCTTGGTGGCACTACACTTCGACGTATATGTTACTATGTTTTGGTGATATCTGAGATCACTGCTAGATCTAGTTCAGCCGGGTAAGTTTCATAACCTAGATCCCCGATATCATTTTTTTTTTTAATCTTGCTGACCTGTGAATAATAACTGTCGAGATTATTGTTCCCATACAAAATTAAAAACATTGAAACAAAATGTAGATCCGATCAGCTAAGGAGAACAAACGGCTTAGGAAAATAGTATGACAAGTAGCCAAGTGATTAGTTATCATGTCCATGGGATCCTCAGTATAATTGTTTCTAATGTTCCCCCAATAACTAGGGTAACCCATTGCGTATAGCTATCCTAGCAAGAAATATTACGAAATCCTCTGTAGTAAGAAAAACTATAATCCTTTTATATGATAGTCATTAAGTTTTAGGGTGCTGATAATCAATGGTGGATCCACCTACAGACAAGTGGGGGCTATAGCCCCCACTCAACTTCCAAAAATTACTGTTTATATTCAGTTTAGCTCCCACAATAATTGTACTATAGCCCCAACTCAATTGCTAGAAAATCGCCCTTATTTGGGACAATTTTTTCAGTTTAGGAATTCCTAGACCCCGCTCGTGCTGATAATTACAGCACGATACTTTTTTACATGACACTTGTACCCTTAAAGTTTTCATTCACAGTCATTCTTGCTCACATCCTATTCGATGCTCATCTCTCATCCTCGCCTCACACTCACATATTACTACCACCGCTACAACCCCGGCACCCCTAGTTCTGACAAATTGACCAAATCCCAGTCCACAAAACTTTCCATTCGAATCAAACCCACAACTCAAACTCCACCGGTTGATTCCCAAGTCTCACGAACTAGAACCACCCAAACTAGAACCCTTTTGGTCAGATCTTCGAAATATGAAGTCATCCTGATACTGACAAGGGTAGACATTCCAATAGGCTTTGTGCTCGGGGCAGAATAGGTAGAACAAGTTCAGGCTTCATCACCGGCTAAGGCTGTTCGAATATTCAACGTAGTAGGTCCTTTCATGAACAGGAAAACACCGTTGGTAACACCGTCAATGACAGTAAACGAACCGTAATAATTTCCTTCCCTAGGTCGGTGAGGGCAACTGGATTCTTGCCCTCGTGAAAGCGTTCACGAGAATGAGAAGAGAATCTTTTCGATCCAGCAAAACCCACCCATGCTTTGAGAGAATTAGACGGCCTTTGGCGAAATCGGGCTGGTCGATTACGAATCTTTGAAGCCCTGAGAAACTGAGGATATCCCACCGAGTGCGAGATAGGGAAAAATCAATTACACGCCAAATCTACGGCACACCGTCTCCAACGGTAGTAAGTGCTCTAGGGCAGCATGCTGATGCGGGCAGCTATTGCAACAAACGGTAGAGAAAAGCACGCTGTTGAAGATATCAAGTTTGTCCATGATCATCCATAAAAGAGGCATAGGGAGTGAAGAACACATGGGTTCCAAATTCTTTTCATCATTCTTTTGCTCCATGCACGACATTCAGTCGAGATAGCAAAGACAACAAAAAAATGTGGGGAAATATCGAGATTGCCCCACATATTTTCTGTTTTCTTGGCATCTGCTGAATGTCATTCATGGAGCCAAAGAATGATAATGAAAAGAAATGGGAAACCATGTGGTCTTCACTGCCTATGCTTCTCTTATGGATGATAATGGACAAACTCAACATCTTCGACAGCGTCCGTTTCTCTGCCGTTTGTCGCGAGTGGCGGTCTACATCAGCTGCTAAGCTAGAGCACTTACCCCTGTCCGAGAAGGTGTGCCGTGGATTTGGCGTTTTCTTGATTCTTCCCTACATAGCACTCGGCGAGAATTCCTCAGTTTCCTAGGGCTTCGAAGATTCGTAATCGACCGGCCCGATTTCGCCGAAGGCCGTCTACTTTCCACCAAGGAGGGATGGGTTTTGCTTGACGGGAAAGATTCTCTTTTTGTTCTCGTGAGCGTATTCACATGGGAAAGAATTCACTTGCCTCACCGACCTAGGACATAAGATCATTTCGGTTCGTTTACCGCCATTGACGGTATTCCTAACCGTGTCTTTCTGTTCATGAAAGGACCTACTACGGTGAATATCAGAACAACCTTAGCCGGTGATGAAGCATGGACTTGTTGTACCTATTTTTCCCTGAGCAGAAAGCCTATTGGAATGTCTACACTTATCAGTATCGGGATGACATCATATTTCCAAGATCTGACGAGAAGGGTTATAGTTTGGGTTCAAGTTCGTGAGACTTGGGAATCAGCCGATGGAATTTGAGTTGTGGGTTTGATTCCAATGAAAAGTTTGGAGAAATGGGATTTCGTCAAATTATCGGAACTAATGGCGGCAGGGTTGAAGTGGTGGTAGCAATCTGTGACTGTGAGGCGGGAATGAGAGATGAGCATCGATTGAGCAAGAATCACGGTGACGGAGATATTTAAGGGTTTAAGTGTCATGTAAAAAACTATCGGGCTGTGATTATCAGAAGGGACGGATCTAGGAATTCGCTACAGTGGGGGGGCTAAACTGAAAAAAATTGTCCAGTATAAGGACAAAATTCAATTATTGCAATGCTGAGTGGGGGCTACAGTACAATTATTGTGGGGCCTAACTGTAAATAATGAACAAAATAAGAGTAAAATTCAAAATTTTTGAAGTTGAATGGGGCCATAGCCCCCACTTATCTCTAGGTGGATCCGCCATTGACTATCAGCACCCTAAAGTTAATGACTTTTAATTAAATACAAAGGGAAAGAAACCACTGAAGTTACTTTTTTCTTACTACAGAGGATTTTGTAAAAAAATTTGCTAGGATAGCTTATTGGAATGTCTGCCCTTAGGCTTCATATTTCCAATATCTGACCAGATAGGTTCTCACGAACAAATTGACCGGAAGGGTTCTCACACAGCCCAATTCAACCTCCACCCATCACCAGCAGTTCGCATTCTTCTACCCGTTCACACCAGGAGTACACAACTGAACCCAACAAAAACCAGGCCCCAATTTAACCACCAAATCGAACAGACGCACGACTACAAAACCCCTCTGCCACCATCAAATCTCATTAACAATCCACCATACATCACTGCTCCACCTTTGCTCTCGTCTCTGCTTCTGCGATAGACACGAAGACGACGACGAAGCTTTGGTTCTCTGCTGATTTTGGCCGTGCTTCGCAGTCTGGTTTCATCGCTGAACACAAAGGTAATTCTCTTCTCAATCGAATTTCAATTAAATTTCTGGATTTTTGTTTTCTTTTCTGAATTTGGCCATCTTCGTGGGCATTCGAAGCTTTTCTCAGTCGGATCTTGATGGCGAGGGATTGAGGACTGCTAGGATTTAAATCACAATTGATTCACGGTGACATTCAAAGAGTCAAAGAGTTGTGTTTGTGTAGGAATGGATATGCACAGTGGCCGAGTGTGTGAGCAAGAGAAGAGCAGTGGATAGGGAGGAAATAAACTTAAATTGGGCACTGTGGGAAAGAAAAATGGAGGTGAGGTAAGAATCAGTATGATGTACCGCAACTTGGCTCCCTCGTTGGAAAAGTAGACCAAACTGTTGGGCAAAACTGAGAAACCAGAAAAGTAAAGGACATTGTTGGGCAAAAAACTGAGAAACTGAGAAACCAGAAAAGGAATCAACAACAGATGGAAAAGTAAAGGACATTGTTGGGCAAAAAACTGATCGTGACATTAAATACGTACCGCAACATAGACATTAGAAATAGTTGAATGGGAAGACATATAAAAAGGGAGGGAAATAAAGACGAGGACTTCACCCACGAAGAGGGAGAAAGTAGAACTCACTGTACTAATAATCTGTAGGATCTCCCTCTTTGAATATCTTCTAGGAATTCACCTGGAAAGTTACCTAAACATCCCTTTCCAGAAATAATCTCAGCCCTGGTGGTGATACTAGAGGGTAAAAAGCAAGTGTGCGACCCCATAAAGCCTTTGGTATCTACATGTTTACGCTTGAAATTATGCAGTTCATACACCGCAGTATGCTAACTTGGCTCCCTCGTGATTATTTTTACAAGTATGGATCATAATCTTACAGAGTCGGAGAACCGCTAAAAACATAAAACTTAGTTGTATATAGATCAGGCATGTAATTGAGTATCACGCCAGCAAAGCCCCAGGGAACATGTCGCAATCAATGAATTGGACATGAATCATCCAACCAAAGAGTCGGAAATATTTCTCCAATTTGAACATGAAATGATAGCTCCTCTTTGCATACATTTTCTTGCGTTGTGTATTTATTTCTCGGTTAACCAGGTTTGTATGCGCGGAAAGCACACATTGTGAGGCATTTTGAAGTGCAAATGGGAAGCAGCTATAAAGTTACCCAATTTTGCAGCTAAAAGGGCGGCGAAATTGGGTAAGTGCTTTATGGTTGCTTTCCATTTCCACTTTGGAAAGGCCTCACAATGCGTGTTTTCCACGCATACATAACCTAGCAATAAATACACAAACCAAGAAAATGCATTCAAAGACGAGCTATCATTTTGCATATGTTTCAAATTAGAGAAATGTGTCCAATCTTTGGTTGTGTCATTCACGTCAATTCATTGGTAGCGACACATTCCCTAACGCTATGTCGGAGCATTTCTTTCCGACCCTCAAGACACAAATGTGCCTCTACGATACCAACGAGACTGGCTGCTGACTTGACACTCCAATTACATGCAATGACTGCTTGTTTTGATCAATGCGCAGTAAAGCATTTTGTTTGTGGCGGCTATCATATCAACCATAGATATCATATCCTCGTAAATCTACCACACTTATACACGACAACTATAACTCAGTAGCAGAACCTTATGGAGAATGAAACCCTAGCCAAAAATACCCAACTTTCCATATTTCACATATATGATATATGTTTGTAATTCAGAGGCAGAACACTATGGAGAATGAAACCCTAGCCAAAATACCCAACTTTCCATATTTCACATATATGATAAATGCACAAACACATATATATCATAGAAACATGTGATATATTAACCTACACAGTATCAAATTCACCAAATCATCCTTTAGCATAAACACCAAAGGTATCAGATAGGAGTGAACTTACCTGAGAAGAGCCAAAGCAACACAATTTCTCCATGAATCAGCTTTCTCTACAATTAGCCCAACATAAACTCCTCTATTCACAAAACCCAATAAATCTGCTCATCAAATCAACAAAAACCTATCATCAGAAAACGACCCAGTAAAGCAAAACCCACAAAGGAATCAAGAAATCCCCAGATGGGTTACCTCGGACTTGGATCAAAAAGATCCAAAGGAGCCTCCTTTATGAACCTTCCAAGAACAAGAAAGAAAGAAGGTGAGAAAACAATAGATATGTAACGTATCTGGTACTGATCAGGTCCGTTTCAAACCGACTAAATAGATACAGATATAGGAGTATATAATAGTATTTGAGGGTATAAACAATATGTGCAGAGAGAGAGATTGGGGAGAATTTTGTGAGTGAGAGAGAAGGGTTTTCGCAAGCTCAGGTCAGCCAAGAATGGCTGCCAAAATTGCTGCGTTGGCCACCTTCGTTGACTTGGAAGTCATTAGAGAGAGACTCCAGGTACTGCTGTTTGTTTATTTTAGGCATAGTTTTATAGGGATGGCCCCTCCATGGTGAGTTTCACTGTTTGTGATAGAGACCATTTGTTATTACAGCTGTTTTCAGTCTTTGGGACCCTTCATTTCTCTTTTTTCCTCAACTTTCCCTTAATTTAGGACATTTATCTTTTCTAGTAGTCAGCTTCTCATTAGAGGAATGTGAAGAGCATGATTGAATGTGAAGAGCTCAATCATGCTCTTCACATTCCTCTAACTTTCCCTTAAGGTTGTTGTTTTTTTTCTTAACAAATAGAGAACATATCTTACAAAATAGCATAGGCATACCCCCTGTCAAACCCAAAGTGGTGTCAGAAACCAAGACCAAAAAACAAGCACCAGCAACAACAAAAACTAGTCGTCTAGAGCAGCTATATACATCGGTACTTGACCTAACCAAACACTACCAACAAAAGACTAGAGCAAGCAGACTAGAAGCAAAACATTTGTCCTCCACCATAGATACATGACAGCAGTAGGTAACATCTTTAAACTGAGCGATGTCCTGGATGAGCATAGATAACTCCCTTCTGCAAATCTCCTTCGTCTGAAAGCGATGGAGAGTTGTTAAATCATTTGAACCAATAAGCACATGTTTAATATTATGAGAAGTAAGCCAAGTGAAAGACAGACAACTAGAATGAACATAGGTTGCATGTTTATGTCTTGTGGTCTCTATGTAATGCTCAAAAATAATTTTGTCTTCCTCCTTAATCTTGCATCCCATGATGTTTTTGCTCTTCTTCCTCTTTTTGAACATTGGAGTAACCATCACCCTTTTGTGCTGACAACCTTCACCCCATAGTGAGATGCATGCCGTCCTATCCTTGATCTTCTTCCGCCCCTTGTCTTCAGTATCTCTTTGCTGCCAGATGCTGTAAATATCCGAATATAGAGTCTTTGTCTTGGCTAAGATTTCAAGCCTGAGGTGATCAGAATGAGAATTGGTGTCGTCTGTATTGAAACATATTGCATTTCTCATCTTCCAAGTTTCCCAAATTAGAGCTGAAGTCCTGAAAATATTACTGAAGGATCGGTCAGTTGTGGTAGCTAGAAGACTATTAAAGATCTGAGTAATGGAGGGAGTTGAAGAAATAGAAATAGGATTGGGAGCATGCAACCGCAAGGGTTTTGTGATATGACAGGTAGTGAATAAATGGTTACGTTCTTCGGTGTGTTGGCCACAGAGAGAACAGAGATGAGAGTTAGTTAAACCAATCTTGTGAAGGTAATCTTTGGTTGTGACTGTAAGCAGTAGCTGCCAAATGAAAGGTTAGATTTTTTGAGGAATTTTGATTTTCCAGAAGTCTTTCCAAGGGAAAGTGGAAAAAGAGAGGGAGATCCTATGTGGTTTACTGGAGAGGAAGAGTTGGTGCAGATGGTCTAATAACAATGTGTGGTACATTGCACTAGTGCTAAAAGACTATGTGGAGGAGAATTCCCATAAAAGATAATCTGGTTGGTGAGTCTTTGCAGAGGAATACCAATAGATCCTTCTTCCATTTGCCTCTTTGGGCATCAATGAAATCAGAACCTTGTCAAGTGGTTGGTTTGCCAGAGTTAAGTTTCTTGTATATTCAGCCACCGAGGATGGAGGTACATCCTTTATCCAATTGTCGGTACTGAGATAGATTCTCTCCCCTGGCCTAACTTCCCATTGCTTCCCTTTGATTACCTAATTATTGACCTTATGTATGCTCTAAGGTTGTTATTTTATGGAAAGTTTTATTTTGTTATGAGTGGTTATTCACCAAAGAAAATGTTAAATTGTTGTGAACACATGTTATTGTAACTTACGCACGCTCCGTGATGTTCATTTGTGATTGTTGGACCATACCGACGAAGCAGCTCGAATGGTTATTCACTTGCTCCAGCTGCGGAGGCTGCAGTAATAAACATAAGACATTGTGTTCAATCTGTCAACTATTCATAATAGTATGTGTATCAGAGGTACTTTAGTTGTGGAAGAAATCTCAAATGCATGCACATGAGGGGATAGTATGTTACCTTTTTTATTCTACTTCAAATTGGACTCCTACTCTTGCAGGTAATATTAAACTCAACACTCACGGTTGCAAATAGAGAGAACATGAAATTGCTTGTAAGGTGAAGTGTTGAATAATGAAGGAAGGCAGTGGATCAATTGCTATATTAGACAAAATGATAACAGCTCTGTCATGTAAGATGAGGTATGGGAGATTCAAATTGGTCTTTTTATGATCCATCAACAAAGGGTGTCTAATGTAGCAGTTGAAACAGACTCGAGTGATACTATTACCAGAAAGGTATGTGAATCCTTTCCATTCGAAGGCATTACTCATGACGCTGGAGTTCATCTTCAGGGTCGCAGGTGCTCAGTAAACTACACTGACATAGGCTACAATAAAGTAGTTAATGAGAAACGTTAGAAAATATACCGTTATATTCCGCCCAGATGCTAAATTGGCAATGTTTTAACATGTTTAACATGACTTTTTTTTGTTCCTTTATGAGATTATTATTATATTTATTTAGAAAATATAATCATCATTAATTAAACGATAACAACGTTACAAGATCCATGACGCATATAATAACATAAAATAAGTATAAACTACTATTGTATGTAACTAGCATTAGCAATTAAAACATACAGAGAACAATAGAAAAACAAAACATACAAAATAAAGGTGAGACATAAAGAAATTACGTGTCGTGTCTGTTGTTTATCCTTAATTGTTGCTATAATTGATCCCGAGTTTGTTATGTTGTTGGTGTTGGAATAGCTCAAAATGACAGGGTAAAACAAACGAATGTTGAGGGATAAAACACGTGTTGGACCGAAAATTTGCATTTTGTCATACAATTTGGTGGATAATCGAGATATTCGATTTGGTTGAATTTTAGCTAAGCAAGCATTGACATGAGGTAAAACATAAGCATTTGAAGTTTTCATCTGTTGGGATTGTCTTTTTAGGTAACTCAAAGTCTTATTCCATTATTCCCTTGCGGGGACCCCTCGTAAGAGGAAATAGAATAATAGAAGAAGTAACCTATGCTTGAATAGATGAAACAAATAGATTGGCAGCTTCCTTATCTGCTCACCGTACTATGTTCTCCCACTCCTCCTAGTTAGGTGATCTATTCTTTACTTGAAATCTTCTGTAATTGGCGCGGTCTTCCTTTCATTTATGAGCAACAGGCTGATCGTTGGCTTTCGGCCTAGCTGGAGAAGGAACCCTTGACCCGCAACAGATAGAGGAGGATTTATTCAATCACATAGCTTGGGCTCCTAGATATGGCGCCCTTGGAGCTTTCTATTTGATTGGATCGAAAGGCCCAATGAATTGGGATTTCCCTGTTGGTCCAGGTCATTAATGATATTTGTTCTTGAGTCAATCTTCTCAGTCTTTATTGGCTGGAGGAACTACTTACACGGGGTGCAATCAATTAGGACAAATAAAAGGTTAAGAAAACATTTATAGAGCGAGTCCTACTAACGCCCATACATCCAATATCAAAGAGAGAAGCACTTACAAGGATATTACGAACAATAAGGAGATGGAACATCTTACCTTCAAAGACCATAAGTACTAAAAGATTGACATTACAAGAAAAGGATAAGACTAAGGTAAGTCTAAGTGTTCCAGAGTACCCCAGGTCCCAATAGTTGTGGTAGGAGGTTATCTTAACTGATTTGAAGATTTTTCTAGAAACTTCTCCAAAGACCCGAGTTGGTATAGCAAATAGAAATAAGGGTATCGAACAAGAAGTCCAAACCGAGACTCGTATACTTTCACTGCCTTAAATTTATATGATTTCTCATATAAGATGACCGTACATTTCTTCATGACATACTCCATTCCAAAATTAGAATAATGATGCATAAAGAGCATTGTAGTCGTTTGCAACGACTAAAAGTGTGAGTGAGGTGAAGTCATTTGAGACTACATAATTTTTGCCAGTGTATCAGGACTGAAACATTTTCTCATGGTTAAATGGAGATGATGAGATAATTGTCGATATTTGTGACTTTTATGGATAAGATACATTGGGATTGGGGATACTTAATAAGGGGGGGGGGTGAATGATGGTGAACTAATAACAATATGAAATTTGGTTAAAGTTTGAGTAATTGTGCCTCTGTCATAAATGGGTGAACTGCATGCCTTCTCGGAAGGCTAAGGTTGTGCAAGAATTATTTTCTCGATATGACGCTTGGCATGTTTGTAATATAAGAGGGACAGAGATTCCGATTTGTATATCCTCATGTGTCGAACCAAATCTTGACTAATTCCATCTTTGAGACGATAGGAAGATTCGGTCAAGCTCTTCTTAACTGAGATATATCATTTGTGTTTTCGTCCTTTGTACAATAGAGCTTGAGGGCAAATGTGTCATTACCAATCACGTCAATTTGTTTATGATGCAATACAGAGATGGATAGTGATTGTTTTAAGTATTCATCCCTGAATTGTTTGCCTAGTGATACAAGGTAACAAATATGACGAAGGGAAGTGAGAGTGATCAATTCTTGTTACCCCAAATGTGGTACCAAGATCAAAGTTCGCTCTGGCACAACCTCATCCCAAATCCTTCGAAGGTTTCAATTGATATCGCAAAGATAACATTTCTTGCATACTATAAAGAGCAAAAGGAGTTATTACTAGGTTGATAACGCATGAACAACCTTATACTTATCGTACTGAGCAAAAGGACGAGACCATTCCTTTTTATCATCAAGTGACTTAGGGTTAATGACCTTTCTCTGAAACTAAGAGATTAATGAAATTTAAAAAAACTTCATTCTTTTTTAAGGTTTCACGAGCCTTTGAATGTACGAGTCGTGAATCACATTTTTTTAATAGATGATTTTTGAGGTTCATTTCGAGATAGCAATCGGGGCATCTCACGATTGATGTTTTTGCTGTGAGTGATGCTAGGTGAAGATTTCCAAATGGACACATGTTGTCTACAAACTCACAAAGTCGTAGATCGACTTTGTAGATCGACAATCATTGAAATTGGAACTTGTCATTTTCTAAATTTCTTCATCGACCGTCGGAACATGGTTATTGGAATGCTTTCGTTGTGATTCCTTGATCGAGGTCTATTGATTCTCAGGTCGATTAAAAGTCACCGGAGCTTATACGTCATACCTTTTGCAAAGAACAATCACCATCATCAAGTATTGTTGCCTAGTTTTTTCAACGACTTCCGCAATCGAAGGTGAATGTCGAGTGCCTGAAACATAAGTTCGTTTTGTATATTGTGTTTTCGTTTTGAACTTTGTCGGGGCCTCTTCTCAATTTTTCGAATTTGGGGTTTCGAAAGCATTGCTGGTCAGGAGTCGGTATGGCCTCTTTAGATAGCGTTCATATCCACCTGTTGCAACTATGATGTGGGTCCTAAACTATGAAATCGAGTTTATGAGGGCTTCATCGGAGATTGGGTTGGAGGGGCATACCATTACTCCAGTTTTGACGTTCTATTGAGAACGAAGTAGATTAGGTCTTAAAGAGTGCAAGTCAACAGTTTTAGTTCCTTTTGGACATCGACGAGAAGCAACATGTAACTTGTTGAAGCCAAGGCATGAGGTTCATGGACATATTTGTCTTAGAGAACATTAGAAGTCGACCTTGTGAAAGTATATTAAGTGAGATTGTGGGTGATTTAGGCCCACTGTATTATCGGTGTTTTGCAGAATATCACCCTCAGGATTATCTATCTCCATCACTCTTTTTAAGCATGTTATTTATGAGATCAATATATTTATTACAACTAAGTAAAGTTCTTATAGTATTGAGTATTAGGTGTAACTACAATAATACCTTCTTGTGATCATTCATAAAGAAAAAAGAGTGGTGATTTCATGGGGACGCTCCCGTGTTAACTCCCATGAGAACTCCACATGGCCCAATATGAAATATTCAATCATCACTATATTTTGATCATTTGATTGAAAGTGATATTTTGATTAATGTTTAATGGACAAAAAAAATTGAGTTTGTGTGTTCCATATTGTGCCACGTAGGGTTCTCATGGGAGTTACCACGGGAGCGTCCCAATGAGAACACCACTCAAGAAAAAAACCAATTCATAATAAATGAGTAACGACGTGGCCCATCTGACATATGGGGCGGGAGATATGTCAAAGATAATGGTGCACTATTCAACATTTATACGAGATAAATTAATGGTCAATTAGTATCTAATAATATTCATCTGTATAATACACATAACAAAAATGATAGTTATTTTAACACGTGAATCATTAATGACAACCAATATTTTAGATAGGGCTCTTATAATGTTAGTTAGTAAGGGCATCAACTACATTTATCGCTCATGATATTGGGGATATCTCACACTTACTACGCTAGACGAACGACTAATTTGCTCAACCATCACGATGTCTGATTCAGTCAACGTGTACTCCATGTTGTCTTTATAAATCTTTTTATGGAGATAAGGTTTAGCCACGTGGCGAGATCGGATAGTGGTGTTGCACACCTATTTGTCCATAGGTCTCTGCAAGTTCCAAATTCAAGCTTATAAACCAAAAGCCTTTATGAGCTTCAAATGTACCGGAAAATGATTATGGGGACCTCTTGATAATTTAATGAAACTTTTCTTCCTCAACAAATAAAAATAAAATAAAATCAACGTGTCATTCATGTTGTCTTTCATAAATCGTGTTCAAATAAGTGATACTAATGATGAAATAAAGTAAGAGATTTCCTTATTTTTTTAGGTAAAAAAAGTAAGAGAAATTAAGAATGAAGTAACTTGATCATGTCATGCTAGAAGCCTAGAACGCTCAGTCTCAGATTCATCTCAAGTATACAAAGAAAGAGGGTAGATAGATAGGTTGAAGGTGACAGAGAGGTGGGGCCCGGTAATTGAACGACCGAAAGTCAAAGATAAACCTCTCACAGGTCGGCGCGCGTGGAACCTTAATTCCCAAAGCGGTGGGTTCTGTTAGTATGCATCATGACGAGTAAATAAAGCAACATGACAACATCAATGTTATTTATTAGCAACGGCACATACAGTGTACCGATCAAAACTTCACAAAAGGCCATCCCTAAATTTTAAAGCTTACCCACTAGACCCACTCCTTTGGGATTGTTTTTAGAAAACTCCTTTGAATTGTGGATTATCACAATTTAGACTTTCCCACACCAATTTGTTCTTGTAAGATTAGTGTTATGGCACAAAATCTCAATTTTACTAAATGAATGTTAGCTCAAGCGGCAGAGCCTTTAAAGTCCCTGCATAAGAGCGTCTCCAACAGAATGGAGAAAAAAGTTGACCTAAATTTTACTATATTTATGTCAGTTTTGTCAAAAAACCAGCTCCAACAGCTGGTGTAAAAGCTGACCTAAATTTACATCAGACATATTTTCTGGACAAAACTAAAGACTACTATTCATGGTGGAAAACTTAAAAAAATCAAGTTTAAAAAATTCAATTTTACTAAATGAAAACTTAAAAAAATTCAAGTGTGAATTTAACTCATTTTACAAGTTCAGGAATCTGAGTATCAGATTAGTCATGTGTTTGATAATAATTGAGTGGATCTACAATCAAATGAATATATTTGATATGACATTTGAGTTAAAATGAAAACTCATCACCCAGATCAAAATAGATGTTGAAAACTCCAAATAAGTGATACCAATGATAAAATAAAGTAAGAGAAATTAATAATGAAGCAACTTATCCTAAAAATAAAAAATAAAATAATGAAGCAACTTGATCACGCCATGCTAGATCGTTCAATCTCAGATTCATCGCAAGTATAGAAAGAAAGAAGATGGAGAGACTGAAACAACCCAGGAACCTACGGTTCCCTGCTAGTACAACCAAACGATAATCCAAAAGTGCATTTATTAATGAAAACCGGAGAAATCCTCCAACAATAGTTTTTGAAAGAGATAAATGACAGTGTTCGAATCTAAATTCTGAAATAAAATGCTTCCTAGATAAATGAAATACTTCCTAGCTGCCTGATCCTAACTCCAGCTTACGTGTGCGCGTTCCCCCACTTTATTCTCGACCTGCGGGTTTTAAAATAGCAACAGCCGAACGCAGAAAACGTTTATCAGTAAAAACTGAGTAAGCATATACCACAACATGTAAAACAGAGTTTTGGCTTAAAGACTGGATCACAATATAACTGAAGTAACTTCACATTTAATCATTAGTTGAGCTGAGGCATATTAGAGCCCAGCGGGTAACGAATGCCCACAGAGAGGTCACGATGCAATAAATAATAATTAGAGTACCTCTCGGGATATCACAGTCCATCCCAATTCACCCCTGAACTAACTACGAGACCTTAAGTGTCGACACCCCTATACAGTTGTGACCCACACATGCATAGGTAGTACTCTATAGCTTTCACAATAAACATAGGGAATCGCCGACATGCTTCCCTGGCCGTAGCCGTAATACAAAGGAGACTCGCCGACATGCGTCTCCGACCGTAGCCATATATAAATACAATGGAGACTCGCCGACATGCGTCTCCGGCCGTAGCCTTCACACACATCCTCTGTACATCGCCCCATATCATTTATCGTTCATTAATATATCACATGACCGCATACTTTTCAAAGATATATTTGCAAGAGAGATTTCAAAAGTCAAAGTTTAAAACAGTTGCACGATACACAGGTAACACACGCCAAACACATTTTGATAGTTGAAGGTGTTGTGCATATAAACTTACTTGGATTGGAAGAGAGATCGTCACACGAAAGTAAGCACGCAACTACTCGTAGTACGGGTCCTCGATGAACTCGCCTCCTACGAACTCGGAATCTACAATAGCAATTATTCCTAATTAACACACAGCTATCACGACAATAGTGCACACAAGTCCTATATGCATATGCATAGATCCCCTTATCTAACTCCCCCGAAACTTTGCTAAGTTAAAGTAAAATTATTATTTAAATATGACGAATATAAACTAGCTTTTGTTAATATAAAAGCATACTACAACTATAATTATATTTATAAACTTTAAGGTAATCAAAACTATTATTATTAAAATAACGAAATTAGTTCTTCAATTCTCAATTACAAAACCAAAACTTGTTAAAGTATAAATAAGAAACAACCTTCAATTAAGTACTATCCAAAAATATATTTTTATTTGGAAATATCTTATTTTACTAAAACACGTTTTCTCTCTTTTTCATACAACTTACTAAAAGCCAAGTAATAATAATAATAATAATAATAATAATAATAATAATAATAATAATAATAATAATAATAATAAACATCAAAACAAGTAATGCTTTTGTCCTACTACCCTTTTCCTACTAATCACTATTGATATTATAATATATCTACAACTACTACTACTACTACTACTACTACTCTTAATACTTTAATATAATGATATTACATTACTACTACACACTATTAGACTAACAAGAAAAAGAAAAGAGTGTTTGAGCTACCAGTTGAAAGACGGGGAGGAAGAGGGCTTTTGGCTGCTTCGAGCTACTGATTGCAGCTTGTCGGAGGCGAAGACGACGCCGGAGAGGACGGTGCACAGAAACGGCGGCGACGACGGAAAGGGAACGGGGCAGCGGGAAGAGACCGGAGCTGGGCTTCGACTCGTCGAACCCGACTGGGTTTGCTCGGCAAATCGATCGGGCAGAGAGAGAGATAGCTCGAGGGTGATTGAGAGCTGGGTGTTGGTGGAAAATCTGAGATCGTGAGGTGGGTTTATATAACCGGAGAGGGAGGAGTCCGTGAGGGAAACGGAGACTTTCCGGGTTGATTTTCGATTACGAATCGAACCACAAATTGGGCGAAATCGATTGCAGCTTGTCGGAGGCGAAGACGACGCCGGAGAGGACGGTGCACAGAAACGGCGGCGACGACGGAAAGGGAACGGGGCAGCGGGAAGAGACCGGAGCTGGGCTTCGGCTCGTCGAACCCGACTGGGTTTGCTCGGCAAATCGATCGGGCAGAGAGAGAGATAGCTCGAGGGTGATTGAGAGCTGGGTGTTGGTGGAAAATCTGAGATCGTGAGGTGGGTTTATATAACCGGAGAGGGAGGAGTCCGTGAGGGAAACGGAGACTTTCCGGGTTGATTTTCGATTACGAATCGAACCACAAATTGGGCGAAATCGATTGTTTGATGAGAAAGAATCGGGCTTTAGCGGGTTAGGATCGAATTGTGACCGATTTTAGGTGAAGATGGTGGTGTTTAGAGGCGGCAATCGGAGGTGGCTGTGTTGGTGTCGGAGAGGGATGGAGAGAAACTCTCCTGGAGAAGATGAGAGGAGGTAGGGGATGACTAAAGGTGTGTTACGGTGTGGCGGGTACACCGTGCTACGCGGTGGAATGATACGTAAAAAAAATCTATTAAAACGTGACGTTTTAGACACGTCGAAAATGTTATACGACCCACAACTTTTAATAACTAAAAACTTATATAACTTTTATAATTTTTACTAAAAACATTATATAAAAAAAATATAGAAGTTCAAATATGATTTTTCTTAACATATAATTATATATATAAATAAAATATATATCTCATAAAAAAAAACTACTTTTTTAATTCCTACTAACGCCCCCAAAATATCCAGTAAACTCCTAAAAGTACCCCCAAAATTACGGGGTATTACATCACATCTCCCTTAAAACAAAGCTTCGTCCCCGAAGCTTAAACTAATCCTCCAGCACCATTACTCTCACCGACTTCCTATAACTAACACGATGACGTGACACTACCGTGACGCCCAATGTGCCTAAAGAGGATGACAATACATGCACGCAACAACTAAAGTCAAAGAGAGAAGGTGTAACACCCCCAAATGGCCCAAGCCGGAGACCCGGGGATGTCACTCCGTACCCGAGAGGAGCCCGGATACAAGGAGATTTTATAACATGGTTCACAAGCACACACATCCACAATAATAAATTAAATCCATTAAAATAATGTATTATCATAAACCTTCGTCCTAGCCACAAACCGGCAAAAACAACTAAAGCGTTTAAACTACTAAGAGTTCAAATTGAAATGTAATACTACTATTAATAATCCATGTGGTGCGCGCCCCCTTCTATGCCCGATAACCTTCTTCCAAACCTGTGGTGCGGAATGAAAAAGAAACACCACAGTACAAAATCAGCATTGAAATACTGGTAAGCAAACATCCAAACATGTAAAACGATGATGGATAGTTATAAAACAAGACTCATTTGTAAGTAAGAGTTTTTCGCAAACACAGCGGTAAGAAAGTTGACTCTTGTTTCAAAACATGAGAGTTCCCAATTCCATAACATATTTCCAAACCAATTTCCATATTATTAGGAAAAATCCAAATCCAGTGTTAACTTCGTTCCGTTAACAAAACCAAACAAATCCATTATTACTTTGTTGTGACGGGGAAAACCAAATACTACAGCGTGCATGACCTTAAGTGTCGACACCCCCCAAAGACTACGCCGGTCAGAGGAGTGAGTACATGTTATTGTCCGGGGACTTGCAACCGGATTAAAAAGAGACGGGACCGCAGCCAACACCGCCCAAATAATAACGTCCCGCACAACATCTTCCACTTTACGTATTAGTTCATTCATTATCATGGTGATGTTTTCGTCAAAAACATTTAACAAGTAGAAATCACATATTTCAAGTCATGTATCATGTAAACACATTTTGAGACGTAATAAATCAAATATTCGTTTGACACGAAGGAGATAAGCACACTAGGCTTGGCACATTTACTTACCTCAAAGCAAATTCCAACAATAGCAATCAATCAACGTACTCTACGTACTCGTCGTCGACGAACTCGTTACCTACACATAACAATATGCTAATCAAACCAATATTCTAGCAATATATACTTGCTATACTAATTACATGCATATGATAGTCCATGGTTTAGGGTTCTAACACTTCCCCAACATCCCATTCAATTCATGCTCCAAAATAAGCTTAAACTTTGCCTCAAAAACCCTTATCCTAAAATATGCATAATCCATCATAACTCCACCAATTCTATTACTCCAGTTTCCCAAACAGATCATGGTCTAGAAACAGTTCCATTGGATTCAAAACATTCGAAATAATAAGTTTAGCCTCAAACGGATCTTAATTTCGATTCCTGAATCAAAAGTTACACTAGTTTCAAGTTTCCAACTTCATTCAAAATATCCATACGGGAATTGTCAATCTTCATGAAACTTTTCCCCCAAGCATCTAATTCATCCTATAATCATACTAAACCTAGTATAACATGATTCCCACATCCAAATCAGATTGTTATCCACCTAATATGATCATTCAAACTCCCAAATCATCCAATCAAACTTCCCTTTCAAACTAGGGTTTCTTCCCAACACTCAAGAACATGATAAACCCTAAAACTTGATAATAAATCTTACGAATCCATGAACAATGATCCTAACCATAACAAACTGAAATTTAAAGATTGCATGCAACGTACATGAATCATGAACAAGTGATTACAAGATCAAGAGATCAACAAGAGAAAAGAGAAAAAGAAACGAAACAACCCAACCCGCTCAACCCGCCGCCCATGGAGGCGGACGGAGAGAGAGGCGGACGGGGATAGGGAGAAAGAAAGAGAGAAAAGAGAAAAGAGAGAAAGAAAAGAGAAAAAGAGAGAGAGAGAGAGAGAGAGTTACCTTGCCGGAAAAGAGAGAGAGCGGCGGCGGCGGTGGGGTGGCTGCCGTCGGTCACAAGGGAGAGAGAGAGTGAGAGAGGGACGGGTAGAGTAGGGAGAGTGAGAGAGATTAGGAAAAATAGGAGAATGAGGGTTTTTATGAGAGTTAGAATTAAAATTAACCTCATAAGTAGGAAACCCTCTTGGATTAGGAAACTTTTATGTAGGAAGAAATTTAGGTCAAAAGACACTTATTTCCCCTTAGTTTTGCCAAAAGACAAACACCTCCCCCCAACTCAAGTAAAAGACACTAAAACCTTTGATTAAAGTCACAAAGTTCCCCCCAAACTCTCAAAGCACTATAATTAACTCTCTATAATTACTTTAACTTCCCAACACTTATAATAATATCACAAAATACCCGTAGTCACGAAACGGGGTATTTCATCCTTCCCTCCTTGAAGAGAACTTCGTCCTCGAAGTTTAAACAAAAACCTCCCTCCTAAAAGAGAAACTATCCTTGAAGTTTAAACTAAACTTTAACCACACAAAGGTATACACCTTCCCTTACTAGTACGACTACTAAATGCAACCTAAGGTCATGAATGATATGCAGTATACTATAGGTAGTATTGTATTAAAGAAAAACGAAGGATTACATCCTCTCCCCTTAGAGGAGTGACGTCCTCGTAACTCAAGGTACCTCGTCAAACAAGTGAGGGTACTTCTTCCTCATATCATCTTCCGCTTCCCAAGTTGCTCTTCCGTGAGGTGGTTAGTCCATAAGACCTTTACAATCTTGACACTCTTATTACGGGTGTCCCTTGTCTTGGTGTCTAAAATCTTGACAGGTTGTTCTTCATAACTCAAAGACGGGTCCAGTTCTACTGGTTCGGGATCTAATACATGAGATGCATCAGGCATATACTTCTTCAGCTGTGATACGTGAAATACGTTATGAACACGACCTAAATTCGACGGTAAATCCAATCGATAAGCCACTTCTCCAATCTTTTCTATAACATCATATGGTCCTATGAATTTCGGGCTCAACTTCCCTTTCTGATTGAACCTCATGACTCCTTTAGTTGGTGATACTTTAAGAAATGCTTTTTCTCCAACTTGAAATTCCAACGGTCTTCTCTTCTGATCAGCGTAAGATTTCTGTCTATCCTGCGCTGCCTTCATTCGCTGCTGTATAAGTCTCACTTGATCTGTCATCTCTTCGATAAGTTGTGGACCAATTACTATCGTCTCACTTATGTCGTTCCAACACAACGGTGTTCTACACTTCCTTCCATACAACGCTTCATGTGGTGCCATTCCAATACTGGCATGATAACTGTTATTGTAGGAGAATTCTATCAAAGGTAATCTATCAACCCATGAACCTTGAAAGTCCATAACACACGATCTTAGCATATCTTCCAACGTCTGTATTGTTCTTTCGGTTTGTCCATCTGTAGCCGGGTGAAATGCCGTGCTAAACTTCAGCTGAGTTCCCAGTGCTTCCTGAAGTGCTTTCCAGAAGTGAGAAAGAAAATTGGGATCTCTGTCGGAAACTATAGAGCTTGGTACTCCATGATATCTTACAATGTTCTTCATATACGCATCAGCTCTTTGTTCCATATTCCATGTGTCTTTCATCGGGATAAACCTTGCTGTCTTGGTCAATCTGTCAACTACGACCCAAATCTGATTCAGTCCATTCTTTGATGTCGGTAACGCAGTCACGAAATCCATCGAAATAGAATCCCACTTCCAAACTGGGACATCTAATGGTTGTACTAAGCCTCCCATTCTTTTATGTTCAAACTTTACCTTTTGACAAGTTAGACATTTTGCCACAAATTCTGCCACTTCTTTCTTCATGTTAGGCCACCAAAACATCTTCTTCATGTCCTTATAAAGTTTGTCACCTCCTGGATGTACTGAGTAAGGTGTGTTGTGCGCCTCACGCATCAACTTCTCCTTAGTTTCCGTACACTTATGTGGTACACACCATCTTCCTTTGTAACGGATACTTCCATCTTCATGGATTTTGAAATCTTTTGCTTGGCCTTCTGCAATCTTCTTCTTTATCCTTTCCAGTTTCACATCTCCTGGCTGGTTACTCCTTATTTCTTCTAAGACATCTGGCACAACTGTCATATTCCCAAGGATATTCTTCACTTCTCCTTGTTTCACTACTTCAATTCCAAGTTTTCGGAACTCTCGGCATAGCCGATCTGGTAAAACTAGCATAGTATCTAAAGTATGGCTCGACTTCCGGCTTAATGCATCAGCTACTACGTTTGCCTTCCCTTCATGGTATTGAATACGCAAATCATAATCCTTTATGACTTCTAACCAACGTCTTTGCCTGTTGTTTAGCTCTTTCTGCGTGAAAATGTATTTGAGACTGCTATGATCCGTATACAATCTACACACAGATCCATACAAGTGATGTCTCCATATCTTCAATGCAAATACTATAGCTGCAAGCTCTAAGTCATGCGTAGCATAGTTCTCTTCATGAGTTTTCAGTTGTCTTGAAGCATAAGCAATAACTCTTCTATCTTGCATAAGCACGCATCCTAAGCCCTTCTTCGATGCGTCACTGTAAACATCAAACTCGCCAGAATCATTGGGTAAAGCTAAGACAGGTGCGGTCGTTAACTTTTCCTTCAATGTCTGGAATGCTTCTTCACAATCTTCGCTCCACTTATACCTTACCGTCTTCTTGGTTAGTGTAGTAAGCGGTCTAGCGATCTTCGAGAAATCTTTCACGAAACGCCTGTAATATCCTGCTAATCCGAGAAAACTTCTTACTTCGGACACATTCTTCGGAGTAGGCCAGTCCTTAACTGCTGATATCTTTCCTGGATCCACGGATATTCCTTCCTTGGAAATTATGTGACCCAAAAATGGAACGTGTTTTAGCCAAAATTCACACTTCGAGAGTTTAGCATATAACTTCTCATGTCTCAAAGTTTCTAACACTTCTTTGAGGTGTTCTTCGTGTTCTTCCTCGCTCTTTGAATAAACAAGGATGTCATCAATAAAGACGACCACGAAACGATCTAGAAACGTTCTCATAACACGATTCATTAGATCCATAAATACTGCTGGAGCATTGGTCAGACCAAAAGGCATAACGGTGAACTCGTAGTGTCCATACCTCGTTCTAAAGGCTGTCTTTGGTATGTCCTTCTCGGCTACTCGAAGCTGGTGATACCCTGATCTCAAGTCTATCTTTGAGAAAACACTCGCCCCTTGTAATTGATCAAACAAATCGTCAATTCGGGGTAAAGGGTATTTGTTCTTGATTGTTGCGCTATTCAACTCCCTATAGTCAATGCACAATCTCAAGCTTCCGTCCTTCTTCTTCACAAACAGTACCGGTGCGCCCCAAGGGGAAACACTCGGTCTTATATAACCCTTTTGGAGTAACTCTTGCAACTGATCCTTAAGTTCCTTCAACTCTACTGATGCCATTCTGTACGGTGCCTTTGAAATTGGAGCTGTTCCAGGTGCTAAATCCATAGTGAATTCGATCTCCCTTCTAGGTGGCATTCCTGGAATTTCGTCCAGGAACACATCGGGAAAATATCTAACGATTGGTATTTCTTCTAGCACATTCTCATTCCTAGATGTGTCTTGAATATAGCACAAATAAGCACTATTCCCTTTCTTCACTTGGTTGACTATGGTCAAAGCTGACACTAGTCGGATACATGGTTCCTTTGTGATACCACGGTAAGAAACTTTTTCTCCTTTTGGACCTTTAAGCCTTATCTTCTGATCGTGGCAGTCTATTACTGCACGATATTTTCCCAGCCAATCCATTCCCAATATAACATCTATCCCTCCAAGATCAAACTGTATCAGGTTCGCTGGTAGGGTACTAGCCGAAATCTTAACTTCTACTCCTTCAAAAATGGCGTCACATACTGTTACATGACCGGTTGGGGTAGCTACGGGGATGGATATTCTAGACGGCTTGTTGAGACTCAATTTTTCCACAAACGATGACGAGATAAACGAATACGAAGCTCCGGAATCAAATAAAGTAAAAGCTGGTTGATCATGAACGAGAAATGTACCAGTGACTACTCCGTTTGCTGCTTCCGCTTCAGTCCTGCTCATGACAGCGATCCTTGCGATATTCCCATTCTGTGCGGTAGTTCCTGTCGTACCAGTCCCATTGTTGTTGGCGTTAGTTGGAGTGTTGTTGTTCCTATTCCCGTTCTGCACTCCATTGTTCCTTCCATTGCCTTGGTTGTTCACTTGTTGTCTACCATTATTGTTGCCTCCATTATTGTTGTTGTAGTTCCCATAGTTCCGGTTTCCGCCCTGATTGTTGTTATTGAACTGTCGGTTTCCTTGGTAATTGCCTCCTTGGTTCCCTAGTTGGTTTCCATTTGGTTTTACTCGACACTCAAACGAACGATGACCTTTCTTGCCACAGTGGTAGCAAGTGACAAGGTTTCCTTGACAGTCCTTTCCAGGATGATTCTGTTGGCACTTCTTGCAGATATAACGGCGAGATTGCTCATCTCCATTATTCTGCCTGTTACCACGATACTGTCCTTGGTTACTCCCTCCGTGGTTAGGCTTAAATCTTTTGTCCTGACTACCTTGGTTAGTCCTACCCTGATTGTTTCCATAGCCCACGGCGTTCTCAACTTTGCGTTTCCCACGCTTCTCATCTTGTGCCTCTTGAATACGCCAAACGGCTGCAGCCCTATCATAAGCTTCCTGTAGCGTATCGTACGTCCTACACATCAAGTCTTTCTGCAGATGAAGTTCGAGACCAGACATGAACTTCCTGACTTTAGTCGCTTCATCAGGCATCAGCTGACCTGCGAATCGGGATAATTCCATGAATTTCTTGAAGTACTCGGTCACGGAACCGTTTCCTTGTGTCAGATTCACGAAGTCTAAGTACTTTTGATCCTGGACATGGTCCGGATAAAAGCGAGTGCGAAGTGCGGTTTGAAGAGCCTCCCAATTGAAATTGGGTTGCGCCAAAAAGTTCTGGCGCGTACTCCTCCACCATGTATTAGCTTCGTTTTTCAAGTAAAATGCCGCGCAAACCACCTTGCGGTCTTCGGGACACTCAACTAGCTCAAGGATCTTATCCATCTCATCGATCCAATTCTCGAGCTCAACAGGGTCCTCATTGCCTATGAAGTTCCCTGGCTTCATATCTGCCACTTTCTTTGCCCAGTTTGCGTTATTCTGCTCTCCCTGGTTTGCGTTCTGCGCCATCTGAGCAAACTGTACGAAGAACTGCTCCATATTGTTGTTGTTGTTGTTGTTGGGTGCGGCCATTGGTACTTGGCGATTTCTTCTGGTGTAGTATTGATGTGGTCTATCAGTCATAATCCCTACACTATAGCCTATTGTATTACTTATAAAGTACCAAGAAGTACAAACAATCACACATATACGGCATGTAGTGCACAATTAAGCAAGCAATGTCACACATTGACCACCATTTAACTCGATTACTCATGTATTTCCACATAGACTGATCACGTCTCAACTTTTCATCTACTTCCAAAATTGGAAAAAGGATCAATCAATCAAGCAAAAATTGCAAATTTTGGTGTGCAACACCCTCTCTGAGTCTACTTTCATAATAAAGAAGAATCAACTCAAAATCAATCGTGGAACTCAAGATATAAAGGAAACTCTACAGCTGCTGTCACAGCCCACCAGAACAGAAACATCGACTTTGAAAAGACTTAAATTGACCTTAAAATTCTCAAAATGAGCTAGGCTTTCTCTGGGAGTTAGCCAAACGTGTCTAATAGTCGCCATAAAAATTTGGGGTCAAAACAAGATCTAGAAGATAGGTAACTATCAAAGATGCCACAGCTAGTCACTTTGCAATTCTGCTACTGAACCGTCAACTTTGGAAATTCGTAGCTAATTCTCCAGAACTCGTATGGGGTTGAAATTTTTATGGGAGATACCTGGGTATGTCTACTTTCTGGGAAAAATTCAGGGAAAAATAAATCCAAAGTTAAATACGTCTGCTACATCGAAAACTCACTCCTGCGCAGATTCAACAGCACCAAAAATCAAAGTTTTCGCGTTCTAACTCCATGAACACTTTCTAAGCCCATAATTAATGATTGCAAGCATAACACAACCTTAATTCATCCAATCATACTCCAAAATTCAGAAAACTAAGTTTATAAAACTTCCCAAATCAGGTCTTCAAAACAAAACATTATTCATCCCACAGCAAGACGCTAAGAATTTAACTCTAGCCCAAAAGTGACTATTCAAGAATCGTTCTAAAACTTCAAATGTTACTTGGCTATGGAGCCTTATTCAAACCAATAAATAAAACTTAAAGCATCTAGTCTAGGAAATCTAAAGAACTCTAACAAGCTTAATCGTCGTCCTCATCGCTTTCGTCCATCTCTTCCTCTTCGTCGGAATCATACTCGTGCTCTTCATCTTCACTAGGGTCTTCTTCACTTTCTTCATATTCCATGGGATCTTCTTCAATCTCGGGGTATTCATCGACGTCTTCCATTGGATCTTCTTCAACTTCTTCATCATCACTAGAATCTATAATAATCACCTCTTTTTCATCACTAGAGCTTATGTAGATCACGTCTTCTTCATCACTGGACTTTATCTCAATAACTGTATAACTTTGCCACTTAAGGTAAGTCTCCATCAATAACTTGCATATAAAATCTGCACTTACCGTCCATTCACCTTGGCAACGATAATCCCTATCATTCAAACGATTCATCCTGCCCATGATGTTGCTATATTTTGTAATAATATCCCCAAACATCGGTTTCATAGGTAATGCCTTCACCATACAGTAAGCCTGAAAAGCTGGTTTTCTATATCGAGGGAATTCTAAGGCTCGGAATCTATCTTCACAATATTGAACCACACGGTCACGAAAATCTGGAAAATCTTCACCTTCGACCCAACGTGTCACAACAGGGTGCTTCTCTACTGGCAACACACGCTTCCTTGCTGTATGCTTAGTTCTAGCCATCTACAAGAGGAAACAACTTAATAAATCTCTAATTTAAATGGTATAAACTGTAATCCAAATAACTACTCTTCGCAGACCAATACTTATTCCCAAGACTCCAAATCGATGGTTACAAGACTTTTGAAGAATTCTCCCAACGAAGTCTCTTAAAGTAGGCTTAACTTAGAATCCAATTGGGATACTCCAAATATTCGATTGGGTGGATGGGGCACTTGTTTTCTATCCTATTTTCTAAACACTTACACATAACAATCCTATCCATACTACCCAAATTCCCACGGCTCGTCAAATTTTAAGTTATTTTCTCCTATATTCATTTTAGTTGCCCTAACAAGTTTCAAATTTCTTCTTAGAATGCCGGCTCTGATACCACCTGTAACACCCCCAAATGGCCCAAGCCGGAGACCCGGGGATGTCACTCCGTACCCGAGAGGAGCCCGGATACAAGGAGATTTTATAACATGGTTCACAAGCACACACATCCACAATAATAAATTAAATCCAATTAAAATAATGTATTATCATAAACCTTCGTCCTAGCCACAAACCGGCAAAAACAACTAAAGCGTTTAAACTACTAAGAGTTCAAATTGAAATGTAATACTACTATTAATAATCCATGTGGTGCGCGCCCCCTTCTATGCCCGATAACCTTCTTCCAAACCTGTGGTGCGGAATGAAAAAGAAACACCACAGTACAAAATCAGCATTGAAATACTGGTAAGCAAACATCCAAACATGTAAAACGATGATGGATAGTTATAAAACAAGACTCATTTGTAAGTAAGAGTTTTTCGCAAACACAGCGGTAAGAAAGTTGACTCTTGTTTCAAAACATGAGAGTTCCCAATTCCATAACATATTTCCAAACCAATTTCCATATTATTAGGAAAAATCCAAATCCAGTGTTAACTTCGTTCCGTTAACAAAACCAAACAAATCCATTATTACTTTGTTGTGACGGGGAAAACCAAATACTACAGCGTGCATGACCGTAAGTGTCGACACCCCCCAAAGACTACGCCGGTCAGAGGAGTGAGTACATGTTATTGTCCGGGGACTTGCAACCGGATTAAAAAGAGACGGGACCGCAGCCAACACCGCCCAAATAATAACGTCCCGCACAACATCTTCCACTTTACGTATTAGTTCATTCATTATCATGGTGATGTTTTCGTCAAAAACATTTAACAAGTAGAAATCACATATTTCAAGTCATGTATCATGTAAACACATTTTGAGACGTAATAAATCAAATATTCGTTTGACACGAAGGAGATAAGCACACTAGGCTTGGCACATTTACTTACCTCAAAGCAAATTCCAACAATAGCAATCAATCAACGTACTCTACGTACTCGTCGTCGACGAACTCGTTACCTACACATAACAATATGCTAATCAAACCAATATTCTAGCAATATATACTTGCTATACTAATTACATGCATATGATAGTCCATGGTTTAGGGTTCTAACACTTCCCCAACATCCCATTCAATTCATGCTCCAAAATAAGCTTAAACTTTGCCTCAAAAACCCTTATCCTAAAATATGCATAATCCATCATAACTCCACCAATTCTATTACTCCAGTTTCCCAAACAGATCATGGTCTAGAAACAGTTCCATTGGATTCAAAACATTCGAAATAATAAGTTTAGCCTCAAACGGATCTTAATTTCGATTCCTGAATCAAAAGTTACACTAGTTTCAAGTTTCCAACTTCATTCAAAATATCCATACGGGAATTGTCAATCTTCATGAAACTTTTCCCCCAAGCATCTAATTCATCCTATAATCATACTAAACCTAGTATAACATGATTCCCACATCCAAATCAGATTGTTATCCACCTAATATGATCATTCAAACTCCCAAATCATCCAATCAAACTTCCCTTTCAAACTAGGGTTTCTTCCCAACACTCAAGAACATGATAAACCCTAAAACTTGATAATAAATCTTACGAATCCATGAACAATGATCCTAACCATAACAAACTGAAATTTAAAGATTGCATGCAACGTACATGAATCATGAACAAGTGATTACAAGATCAAGAGATCAACAAGAGAAAAGAGAAAAAGAAACGAAACAACCCAACCCGCTCAACCCGCCGCCCATGGAGGCGGACGGAGAGAGAGGCGGACGGGGATAGGGAGAAAGAAAGAGAGAAAAGAGAAAAGAGAGAAAGAAAAGAGAAAAAGAGAGAGAGAGAGAGAGAGTTACCTTGCCGGAAAAGAGAGAGAGCGGCGGCGGCGGTGGGGTGGCTGCCGTCGGTCACAAGGGAGAGAGAGAGTGAGAGAGGGACGGGTAGAGTAGGGAGAGTGAGAGAGATTAGGAAAAATAGGAGAATGAGGGTTTTTATGAGAGTTAGAATTAAAATTAACCTCATAAGTAGGAAACCCTCTTGGATTAGGAAACTTTTATGTAGGAAGAAATTTAGGTCAAAAGACACTTATTTCCCCTTAGTTTTGCCAAAAGACAAACACCTCCCCCCAACTCAAGTAAAAGACACTAAAACCTTTGATTAAAGTCACAAAGTTCCCCCCAAACTCTCAAAGCACTATAATTAACTCTCTATAATTACTTTAACTTCCCAACACTTATAATAATATCACAAAATACCCGTAGTCACGAAACGGGGTATTTCAGAAGGCCTGAAATGGGACCGGTTGTCACATCCTCTTCCCCTTAGAGGAGTGATGTCCCCAGATCCCAATTCAGTGAATGTTCGAACAAGTGGGGAACTTATTCGGTCATGACCTCATCGGTTTTGACATTCTACAGCTCACCAAGAACACTCATGTACTCGGCTTCAATAGTAACCAAGATAGAACGTCGGCCAAATCGTTAAGAATGTATTGGCAGCACATCAACGAGTTTCGAAGACGACAGTTAGAAGTTCGTATCCAACTCCAATCTTGACAACGATCGGCCACTAGCAGCAAATTTATGGGTGCTTTCATCTTCTCGATACTTCATAAGCAGCAGGACTCCTCGTCTGGTGCAATGGTGAGGATAAAAGGGTATGCCATATGGGAGGGAAGAGGGAGAGTGAGAGAGGGAAGTCTCAGAGAAAGTTTGAGGTGCAGACGGGACACTTGACAGTAAAATAACAACGTATATAACACATATAGTATCACAACGACACTCACGAAACATGCAATAGGAGAATAGCAAGCACACAACTGAGAACCAGCAAGGCATCGAACCATAAACAAATCAACAAGATAGGATAGGATAGAGACAACTAATAAGGAGTAAAGACTACACATATCCCATAACCCCGACTTGTTTAGTTTTATTTTCAATTTCCGATAGCCTATGTCCATTTTAAATTTCATAAAGTTTCAATTTATGTTTTATCTTTATTTAATGGAAATCGAAAGGTCGCACTAGCGTTGGGACCGTCGGCTCTGATACCAACTGAAACAACCCAGGAACCTACGGTTCCCTGCTAGTACAACCAAACGATAATCCAAAAGTGCATTTATTAATGAAAACCGGAGAAATCCTCCAACAATAGTTTTTGAAAGAGATAAATGACAGTGTTCGAATCTAAATTCTGAAATAAAATGCTTCCTAGATAAATGAAATACTTCCTAGCTGCCTGATCCTAACTCCAGCTTACGTGTGCGCGTTCCCCCACTTTATTCTCGACCTGCGGGTTTTAAAATAGCAACAGCCGACCGCAGAAAACGTTTATCAGTAAAAACTGAGTAAGCATATACCACAACATGTAAAACAGAGTTTTGGCTTAAAGACTGGATCACAATATAACTGAAGTAACTTCACATTTAATCATTAGTTGAGCTGAGGCATATTAGAGCCCAGCGGGTAACGAATGCCCACAGAGAGGTCACGATGCAATAAGTAATAATTAGAGTACCTCTCGGGATATCACAGTCCATCCCAATTCACCCCTGAACTAACTACGAGACCTTAAGTGTCGACACCCCTATACAGTTGTGACCCACACATGCATAGGTAGTACTCTATAGCTTTCACAATAAACATAGGGAATCGCCGACATGCTTCCCTGGCCGTAGCCGTAATACAAAGGAGACTCGCCGACATGCGTCTCCGACCGTAGCCATATATAAATACAATGGAGACTTGCCGACATGCGTCTCCGGCCGTAGCCTTCACACACATCCTCTGTACATCGCCCCATATCATTTATCGTTCATTAATATATCACATGACCGCATACTTTTCAAAGATATATTTGCAAGAGAGATTTCAAAAGTCAAAGTTTAAAACAGTTGCACGATACACAGGTAACACACGCCAAACACATTTTGATAGTTGAAGGTGTTGTGCATATAAACTTACTTGGATTGGAAGAGAGATCGTCACACGAAAGTAAGCACGCAACTACTCGTAGTACGGGTCCTCAATGAACTCGCCTCCTACGAACTCGGAATCTACAATAGCAATTATTCCTAATTAACACACAGCTATCACGACAATAGTGCACACAAGTCCTATATGCATATGCATAGATCCCCTTATCTAACTCCCCCGAAACTTTGCTAAGTTAAAGTAAAATTATTATTTAAATATGACGAATATAAACTAGCTTTTGTTAATATAAAAGCATACTACAACTATAATTATATTTATAAACTTTAAGGTAATCAAAACTATTATTATTAAAATAACGAAATTAGTTCTTCAATTCTCAATTACAAAACCAAAACTTGTTAAAGTATAAATAAGAAACAACCTTCAATTAAGTAATATCCAAAAATATATTTTTATTTGGAAATATCTTATTTTACTAAAACACGTTTTCTCTCTTTTTCATACAACTTACTAAAAGCCAAGTAATAATAATAATAATAATAATAATAATAATAATAATAATAATAATAATAATAAACATCAAAACAAGTAATGCTTTTGTCCTACTACCCTTTTCCTACTAATCACTATTGATATTATAATATATCTACAACTACTACTACTACTACTACTACTACTACTACTCTTAATACTTTAATATAATGATATTACATTACTACTACACACTATTAGACTAACAAGAAAAAGAAAAGAGTGTTTGAGCTACCAGTTGAAAGACGGGGAGGAAGAGGGCTTTTGGCTGCTTCGAGCTGCTGATTGCAGCTTGTCGGAGGCGAAGACGACGCCGGAGAGGACGGTGCACAGAAACGGCGGCGACGACGGAAAGGGAACGGGGCAGCGGGAAGAGACCGGAGCTGGGCTTCGGCTCGTCGAACCCGACTGGGTTTGCTCGGCAAATCGATCGGGCAGAGAGAGAGATAGCTCGAGGGTGATTGAGAGCTGGGTGTTGGTGGAAAATCTGAGATCGTGAGGTGGGTTTATATAACCGGAGAGGGAGGAGTCCGTGAGGGAAACGGAGACTTTCCGGGTTGATTTCGATTACGAATCGAACCACAAATTGGGCGAAATCGATTGCTTGATGAGAAAGAATCGGGCTTTAGCGGGTTAGGATCGAATTGTGACCGATTTTAGGTGAAGATGGTGGTGTTTAGAGGCGGCAATCGGAGGTGGCTGTGTTGGTGTCGGAGAGGGATGGAGAGAAACTCTCCTGGAGAAGATGAGAGGAGGTAGGGGATGACTAAAGGTGTGTTACGGTGTGGCGGGTACACCGTGCTACGCGGTGGCATGATACGTAAAAAAAATCTATTAAAACGTGACGTTTTAGACACGTCGAAAATGTTATACGACCCACAACTTTTAATAACTAAAAACTTATATAACTTTTATAATTTTTACTAAAAACATTATATAAAAAAAAATATAGAAGTTCAAATATGATTTTTCTTAACATATAATTATATATATAAATAAAATATATATCTCATAAAAAAAACTACTTTTGTAATTCCTACTAACGCCCCCAAAATATCCAGTAAACTCCTAAAAGTACCCCCAAAATTACGGGGTATTACAGAGACAGGTTGAATGTGGTAGAGAGGTGGGCCCATTAATTGAATGTCTGAGAGTTAAAAATAAACCTTACAGATAGGTGCGTATGAAACTTGAATTCCCCAAGCGGTGAGTTATGTTAGTATGCATCATGACGAGTAAATAAAGCAACATGACAACATCAATATTATTTATTACCAACCGAACATACATGTACAGATCAGAACCGTACCAAAGCCGATTCGTACAATTCAAACCTTATCCACTAGACCCACTCATATGAGATTTCTTTTAGAAACTAATTGGAATTATGGGGATCATCACATTTACACTTTCCTTCCCACTACCCCAATTTTTTTTTGTAAAATTGTTTTTATGGTACGAAACTCCCAATTATAGCAATTGAATCCTAGTTCTAGCGACATAACTTTTTTAAAAGTCAACGCAGACATAAGGTCTCGAGTTCGAACTCAGCAGTAGTAGACATATGTTAGTCTAAAGGGTAAAAGACAAAAACCACCCCTCGAGTATGGGGTATATACAAAAAAACCCCTCGTGTTCGGGGATATACAAAGACCACCCCTGTCATTAACGGCCGTTGGACAAATACCACCCTTCTGTTAATGTCAGTTAAGAGAGGGGTGCAATCTGACTTCTTTTATGACTATTTTGCCCTTATTTGTGTTTTTGTGTTATTTTGTTCTTGTTGTTCTTGGCCACCACCACCACCACACCGCCACCGCCACCGCCACCGCCACCGCCAACACAAACAACATTAAAAGTAACCAAAACAACTCACCTGAATTTCAATTACCAGAACCTATCGAACCAAAATCATATTCCTCAAATTACAACCCAGCAATTGAACAAAACCAATTTCCGAATCAATTCCAAACCATACAAGTTACAAAACCAAACCATACAAGTTAATTTGTCAAATATTTATCATCAAGAACACCAAGAACATCAAGAACACAAAGTACATACCTACAAAATTTTCAAATAAATTAGTTACAAGTTGTAAATTCTTTTTGAAGGTATTTATATACTTACATTGAAAAATAAAATTGTTGTCTACCGAAGAAGAATCACTCTCTCCTCTGCCGCACACAGCCGCACACAGCTCAATCCCGTACCCACCGCCACTCGCACAAGACCTTGAATTGGAAGACAAGAGGCGGCAATTTCACCAATCGAGGAATCGTTCAGTTAGAAGAACGAATTGCCTAGCTGCCTCCTCCTTCTCTGTCCATCCTTGAACCTCTACTCCACCCTACTCTCATCCCCATCACTCTATCTCCCTTTCTCTGGTTTTACCGAACCCAGAAACAGCCCCCTTTACCGCCAATCACCACCCCCGACGGCACACCGCCGAACCCACCATTATCACCGCCATCTTCAACATCCATCTCCACCACCTCCGGTACCAACAACCACCAACACCACTGCCTCACCATCTCAACTCCCTCCATCTCTCAATCTCTCACTCTCCTCCTTCCTCCCTCCCTCTTGACAAAAACCCAGCACCAACAAACAACAACAACAGCAACACCGACGGCACCAACACCGCCACCACTTGAAACCCTCCGAAACTACCAATCAGCTCCACCTCCGCCTCTCTGTTTCAGAATCGAAACCCACCAACACCAATACCCAACCTCCTCCTCATCCTAAACTCCTTCACCACCGAACAGAGGACCCTCCAATACTCTGTTTTTATTTCCCGAACCCGACAACAACGCCACCACAGTACACCACCCCGTTCGGACTCTCTCTCTCTGCCTATCGTCATTTTTATTGCCTAGCTGCCGCCGGCAAGAACCGCCGCCGTAGCAGAGTACCTCCAGATCTGGCTGATGAACGACAACCTCACCTCTTCGTCGCCGCTGCTAAGTCTCTCTCTCTCTCTCTCTTCTCTGGCTGATGAACGACAACCCAGATCTGGGGAGATTCGGCCTACACGGCGGGGGGGATTTTTTCGTTGAGCGAGAAGCCAGACCGGAGCTCTGAGTTTGGGAGAGCTCTGAACCTCCGATGGTGCCCCCCGTTCAACGAGAAGATTGGGAGATCTTTCCCGATCTGGGAGAGCTTTGAGCTCTGAACCACCGCCGTTGGTCGGAGTTGGTGAGCAGCCACCAGATCTGGGGATCTCTGGGTTCGGGTCGGAGTTGGAGGAGCGACATCGAAGTCAATCGGGGATCTCTGGGTTCGGGTCTGGTTATGGTGGGTTTGATGGTGGTGGAGGCTGAGAGAGAGAGAGAGAGAGTGATGGGGAAGGGGAATAATGCTGCTAGGTTACAAAGTGGGGAAGAAAGAAGAAAAATGGTATTTATAGTGTGTCTTTTTTTACCAAAATGAGGGTAAATATGTCTACTTACCCATCCGTTAGTCTGCTGTTAATGACAGGGGTGGTCTTTGTATATCCCCGAACACGAGGGGTTTTTTTGTATATACCCCATACTCGAGGGGTGGTTTTTGTCTTTTACCCTAGTCTAAAATAAAACTCTCTTTCACAAACCGATCTCTACGGAAACTTTCAAAACCCAGATGGAGTCAAACCGACCCAGATCAGCTGCCAAGAGACAAAATTAGATTTCTTCTCATCCAGACCCAGAACAACGAGAAGCAAAACGTAGCTATCCTCCACTACTGTTAAGCAACTTCCTTTTCTCAGACGGCATTCAAGCCATTCTCTGTATCTGCAGATACGTGGTCCTTCTCCTTCAAGGGTTAGCGTATTGCAACACCCAGAAAACAAGAACCCTAGTGAAATACCTCAACTGGGTCCAATCCAATTTCTCTCTTAAGATTCATGGTTATTATACAATCCCTGCAAAACCCAAGTGAGGAAAACTGAAAACCCAACTGGGTTTGCTTCCTATTTGTCTGATACTCATCTGGGGATGCAATTTGACTGAAATCAGTTAGATAGGTGTTTGATTTCTGTGAAGATTTGAGGAGGGGTTTGTGGGTTTTTGAGGGATAGAGGAGTTTTGGTATCTGGTGGATGGTCTCATGGGTGCTTCAGGATCAAAGCTGGAGAAAGCTCTTGGAGACCAATTCCCTGAAGGAGAGCGCTATTTCGGATTGGAGAACTTTGGCAACACTTGTTACTGCAACAGCGTATTGCAGGTATGCCTCTCTACTTGAATCTACATGGGTTTGTTTTGGAAAATTAGTATTTTTTTTGTTTCTTTTGGTAGATGATTTTTTTTAGGGCTTGAATTGATGAATGGTGAAAGTGAGTTTGTTGTACCTGGTTGGATAGTTTACATGCTTCTTCCAGTGCTAATTTTTAATTCCAGGTGCCAAACAACTTAATGTCAACTTAATGTAGCAAGGTAAGGAGAACACTGTTACCCGCACCATAAAAAAGTTTTTGGGTACTCTGTGAACTTGAGACAGTGGCCTATAAGAATGAAACTTTTGACAGGAAACCAGGAATCACAGCATTAGTTTCTCTAACTTAGCATAATGGGCTACTATTATTGTTTAATTTTAGGTTAATTTCTAAAGCTGCTGAACAATGACGTTAGAGTTCCATGTATATTGAGTTAGTGAGGTTACATCAGTCATGCACCAAATCCTCATTCTGAGGATGGTTTGATGATGGGATTTCTTAATTCAGGGTTTTATCCTTCATGAGATCACTTTTCCTTTCTCACGAGAAGGTAATCTCTGTCGAAAGACTAAAGTTTAACTGCCAAATTCAGACAACGGCAGTTATGTTTGATCTAGAACAGTCATGGTTTGATATATCTCCGCATTGATAAGTTCAAGCCTCCTCGTGCGTGATTTCTGAGGTATGGGGGATGCTAGCATGATCTGGTTGAAGGATTCAGAAAAGTTATGGTTGCATTAGGGCTATTGAGTAGAGCAGATTGTTCTTGTTTGTATAATGAGAATGTAATAGTTTGTCGCTTTATGGAATTTGGTATAAAGGGGTACACTTCTTCTGTTCTGTCAGCACACGTTTCTTTTGTCTGGAGTGAAATCCATCATTAGATCCCTTCCATATAGGAACACGTCAAATTCCACACTTTTACTCTTGCTAATACCCTAACCCGTGATTTCATGAAGAAATGCACAAGGAAACAAAGAGTAAGATATATTAGAGTCGCCTTGGATTGGTGAATCCTTAGTTCCAAATGTAATTTTAGGAAAATGATTGTTTGGAAACTACTTGATAAGGGCACAAGGTAAGATTTTCAATACAATGGATCCTCAATTTGGAAGAATTTGACCAAAGTACCCTTCAAGGAGATACCGTTGTAGGAATGTATGTTATGTCCAAAACTCATATTATGGTGACTAGAGAGGAAGAAGATAACACTGTTTCTGAAGAGCTAATTTAATAATTTAGGATGTAATGAAAGTAAAAGTTGAACCTAAAACCCAAAGAAATTGACTAAGAAAGTTTCAAAGGACGGGGAAATCTTTTCCAATATTTTGGAACAAACTGATAGAAGGGGTAACAGTTACCGGCTATTAAGTTGTCTAGCTCAGCAGAAAAATGATCCACATTTTGTGTTGCACTTGCATTATGGAATTGAGAAAATTTCCCATAATTTTCAGTTCCTGACGAGTTTTCAGGAAAAGAGAAATAAGAAGTGCACTGGGAGAGTTCTCCGTTGAAGGACTGTTCTTGTTAGTTCCAGGAAGGAGAGTGCTTGTAGCGGGGAAGAAATAGTAAAAACTAGAGAAGCCCTGGAGTTAGTATTAGAATAGAGCCTCTACTGGTTCTAAGTAGGATTAATTTAGTTTCATGAGCTCAAGTCACTTGTCTATTGCTTCGGTGTTTATCTGTTTGGTCTCATTTTTTTAGAAAACATGTAACTTACCTTCTGGAACTTAGCCTCTCTAAGGGGGCGTCATCTCTGCAGTAAATAAAGTTCCAATTAGGGGATGAATGTGAGGTTGTACTCGGAATAGTCAGAATATTGAATCTTCGAATTACCAGGCCTATATCATTGTCCTTGACTATCCGGCGAAAGGGGTGGTCTAGGCAGTATAAACTCTTTAAGCCGACAATTATATTAGTTGTTAGAGGCATCCGTATATATTTTTTTGTCACTGGTTGGATAGCTTCATTGTGGTGTTCAAATCAGAACCAATAGCTGCTAAGACTGCTTGTTTCTTTAGTTTCCATGTGGCACATATATTCTGGATGAGGTTTGGCTTTGAACCATGTATGCGAAAATGTTGGCAGGGTAATTATTCTCGTGCTTGTTATCGTTGTACTCCTTCATAGCATCAATTACTGTTTGTTAAAAAGCCTCCTAGGTCGGCGTGACATGCATTTTTTCCCATGAGGTCCCCTTATAAAGTACATTAGGGTGCATAGTGTTTCTACGAAGCTAAAGATAATATCTTCAACACATGAGGAGATACATAGACATGAGGTCCCCATATAAAGCACGCTAAGGTGCATACTGTTTCTACGAAGCTAAAGATAATATCTTCAACACATGAGGATATACATAGACATGAGGTCCCCATATAAAGCACGCTAAGGTGCATACTGTTTTTACGAAGCTAAAGATAATATCTTCAACACATGAGGAGATACATAGACATGAGGTCCCCATATAAAGCACACTGAGGTGCGTAGTGTTTCTACGAAGCTAAAGCTAATATCTTAGACACATGAGGAGATACATAGACCATGAAGATGCTTATAACTTTGCCTCATCCTATACCATACAAGGTTCTCTTGCTCAACTGTCATCTTGTTTGGTGGACAGATAAAGGCGTCTTCCCATCTAATTGCCGAAGCAATTGCCACCCCTATCTATGTTCATGCAAGTGTTATTATGAGATATTTTGGTGTTTGATGGATGGGCATATTTGTCATGTTTACCTTGGTGGTCCTTTTGCAGGCCCTGTACTTTTGCGTTCCGTTTCGCGAACAGTTACTAGAGTATTATGGAAATAACAAGACACTCGTAGAAGCAGAAGAGAACCTGCTTACTTGTCTGGCAGAACTATTTACACAGGTAATGAAGTGCATCATAAAGCAAGTTCACTTGGTATTCGGAATGAAGTTACCATGTAATACTCCTATATCTAAGAATGATGCATACTTATGCTTCCATTTTTCTGGTGTTTCCTGACAATGTACTCTGTTTGATCGGTACGCAATATGTTTATTATCTTTAGGGACAATCTCTCTGTAGAGAAGTGTTAGCCTTTTGTCATGTATAAGTTGGATCCACATAATTGATATCCCAACTTTAATAATCATCGCAGAATTTATTATTTTTTTGATAAAATGCTGGATCCTGTTTATGAGACATGACTAACCTACATATGCTACCGGAAGATTTTTCATATTCCTTAACATTTCTGCGAAGTATTAAATTGGTAGGGACACACTGCATTTTTATTGGTTTGGTGTCCATAACACTTACTGGAGGGGTCAACCTTATGTATGTGCTGCAGATTAGTTCCCAAAAGAAGAAAACAGGAGTCGTTGCTCCAAAACGCTTTGTGCAGAGAGTGAGGAAGCAAAATGAGCTCTTTCGTGGCTACATGCATCAGGTAAGACTGTAAGTTTATATGTGTATTGATGGACACACCAACATCCAATGGGTGGCTTCAAGTATTTTGATATACTTTACTGTATAATTTATATGTGCGCTTGCAGTGAGTTATATAATAGTTGTCATATATTGGTACCTTTCGCAACTTAATTTTGCGTCTTTAGTTATTCATAACGACTTGGATGCTTCTCTTGCTGACCATCTGATCTATGCTGCATTGGGCTAGACTAAAATAGTTTAGTAGATCAGGTTCTGTAATTAAAATGACAATCTGAAAGAAGTGGTGTTGGGGTTGAAAATACATAACTTCGTTAATTCATGTCGAAATATACTCTTCTGGCGGAATAGATAATACAGCAAGTATGAGATTTGAGTTCACACATTAAAAGAAACAAAACTTTTATGACGTTCTTCGGAATCAAAGCTACCCTTAAGCCTCAAAGCAGTCCCTCATTTCTTACATAGAAGCTGGCAAGTTTGCATAGAGCTATATGCGGTAGAGGAGATAAGGGTGGGCTTCCTACGACACTTGAATCTCTTCTTCATATTACCTTTTCGATGCCTTCAAATGCATTTTCAGTATTAGTCCATGTCAACCCGAAGGTAGATTGTGCAACTACTTCTTGTGGTTTGACACTACCGCACTGGCTACGCTTGTTTAAGCTTTATAATTTGGGAAAAAGTTATCTATATCATCGCATTAAATATTGAGATGTTTGCCAAGTGTTAGATGTAATCTCACTTTCTCTCTACCTGATTTCATCATCGAACTGAACTCCACTCCAATTCACCAGTAACCACCATGACCACCACTAAACCCACAATTTAAATTCTCTTCTTTGTAACCCAATCAGCCCAAGAATCAAGAGGAAGATAAACCAAATTTCACTCAATATCTTTGATGTCTCATACGCATTCCTCTCCACGAATAGGAATAGGAAAGAAACCCATATATCAAGCGTCTTCATAATTACAATGCCGATTTGCAGTTGAAGAAAGAGCAGCCGCATCAAGCGTAAACCCAAAATAAACGTCATATCCTTCTCTCAATTTCATGAAATGAAAACCAAGAAATAACATCAGGAGCGATATTCTACCGACTTTTTGCCTCCTTCCCAGCCACCCAAGCCTCACCCAGGTGATCCAGCTCCTTTGGATCATCACTACAAGCCAGAAATCATACATATTCTAATCAATCAAACCCTAATTTGACGTAAAAAAAGGTCTTGAATGAAAAATTCAATTCCGGTTCTGCATCAAACAGCAAATTCTTCCTATTCTATCATCTTAGTCCCGACACCGAAAATTGATTTTTGTCTGTTCATATGGTTTTTATCCTGACTGAACACAATTGAAGCCCATCTCTGGGTTCTGTCTGGTTCCGATGGAAAATAAAGTTGTTCTTGGAGATTGTAAACGTTTTTCCGGTTCATGCCGATCGACAAGTAGTTCTGGAAGTTTAGTTGGTGGTGAGATCTGGTTTGAGTTCGGCTCGAGGTTAATGATTAGGAGGTGAGATAGGCTCAGTGTTGGTGGTGGTTGGCGACTATGGGCTAGGATTTCATCTAATCTAAGAGTTCTGTTGTACGGACACTCCATCAGGGATGCCGTTTGTGTACCGTAAAATCAGAAGCGTCTTCGAAACTCTTGACACTCCTGCAAACATCTCTGCAATCCCAGTAGGATTTTTGGTGATAAAAAGATCACCCGAAATACGCTAGGGAGACATCTCTTTTATCAGGGAGACGTTGGAGAGACACCATAAAGGAAAAATAAATTCTTTGGAGTGTTACATTTTTTCAAGACTCATGGCGATGTGAGAACTAACGGTCTGATTTTTACTAACAATAGCCTCACCACTTTACTTTCTGGAACGACTTTGAAGCTAGTACATTAGAAAACCATGGTTAAGTCATGTTAATGTAGTATTTATTTGTTTGTCAAGTGGTTATTTACATTAGAACACACACACACACACACACACACACACACACACACACACACACACACATATATGGACATGTCGTTTTTTCTCCATTTTTCCAAAAAAATCGGCATCCCGGCGTCCCTGTGTCGTGCCGCCTCTGTCTTTGCTGCGGTGAAACATAGCCTAAGAGGAAGAAGACGAAGTAGCGGAAAGAGAGGAAGAGGCTTTGGGTTGTTCGTGCTTAGAAAGGTGTACGGTGGTGGTTCGTATTTAGTTACGACGGCGGCAGTGGTGAGGTTTGTGGTAGATGAATCAATGGCAGAGGTGGAGGGGTAGGCTGGGTCTGTGAATAATGGCACCATTGAGGGATTTGTGGTGTTCAAATTATCTATGGTGATGCTTTGTGGTCTTTGATGAAGAGTATATTTGTGTTCTTTTTTGAAATGTGATGGCAAAGCTGATTTCTCATTTGTTCCGAGGGCAATATCGTTCACCATGAGAGGTCAAAAGCTGACAACTTGTAAAAGGAATGGTCAAGCAACAGAACTTAACAGGGGGTGTGGGTGTCAAACATTCATCAAATTGGATACCGTAAGGGGTGTTAGTGTTTTATATCAGACGACTGGGTAGCCTGTGTTATTGCCAAATCACAAGGGGTGTTTGCACAATTTATCCTTATTTCCTCCCTTATCAGTTATGGTGGCATACATTTTAGACCTGTGTGCTATTGCTTCTGTAATCCAGTATTGGCTCTTTCTGTTAACCAAAAAAAAAAAAAGTATTGGCTCCTTCTATTGAACGGGAAGATATGGTTCTTTCTCTGATTCATTGGTCAGCCTTCTAAGACTTGCTAGGGATCTTTTAAATTGTCACACAATGGAATTCAATGATGGGCAATGTCAAGCTAGCAGTTTGATTTTCTTGTCATTTCATTTCATTCCGGACATTGATTTCATGCAGCAGTCATCTCTTTGTATCACTCTACTTAGTTTAGTGATCGAATACGAATTTGTAGCTTTTGGACTTGAGGCCCAGGGCTAGATGCAAATGGAGGAATGTAGTGGGTATTTGCAGGAAACCTATTTCACTTGAAACTTTAAGCCCTGAACTTGATGGAGTTTGATGATCTAAACTCGTTGTGAAATGCATAAGCAGGAAAGTGGGGGAGATTCAGGGAGGGGCACTAGTTATCAGTTTCCGATTTGGTTAGAGTTCTTGGAGAGTGACCTCCGTGGAGAGGGGCAGTTGCCAAGGGGAAGGGGGATGAAGGGAAATTAGTAATTTTCAAGAAGATAAACATGCCATCTATATTTGGTTGGGTGCCTAAAAACATGCCACAGGGCATCCTATTTTCCCCAAATTTCAGAGACCACCAAGAATCCTGTTTTCTCCTTCTTCACACTATTTTCCTTCCGTGTTTCTTTTTTCTCCTTCGTTTGCTTAGTGTATATTTACTTCTGTTTTTCCTTTTTTCATTTGTGTGTTCTATTTTTGTGTGTGTTGGACAGACAATTTTTACTAAGGTTGATATACAAGCTACCCGTTTGTTCCACCCATTGATTAGACAAGTTTGCATGAAAAATGTGTAATGTACTGAGTAGGTAGATAAAAGTTTTCATATTAGGAATTTATTTGCTGATCGATTGCCTCGTGCAAGCTCTAAAACATGGGTCCTTGTTACCTTAGCTTGCTCTATATGATATTTTGTGCTTTATGCATTTTGTCGTTCCTAGCCATCTGCACATATGCTCTCAGTCCGAAACAGAAATCCGCAAACAACTTCCTCCTTTTCCACCCTCCTCCTGCTGTGTGTGATCTTGCATGAAGCAGAATGCTGACTTGGGTAATGATTTGTTACTAAATTAATTAAAGCGATTTGATGAACATATGCTTATGGAAGTTGGGAATTAGGTTTTTACGCATAATACATACTCTTCCGTCGCTCCCTCCTTTTCATATTTTGACGTATGTTTGGTTTTCTAGATCCTGTGCTTCTTGGCACTTCCATGGACCAGTAGGAAAGGGGTTATGTCAGCGGTCTCTTCAAAGGGCTTACCTTGTTTGCTCCGAAGCTTTGCTTTAACCAAAACAAATGGATAGTCTAACATTGCTATTTGGCTTATATCTATCAAATGATTGGTCCTTAAGGTTTCAAGTTCTCAAGGTGATAATCGATGGCTTGAGTAGTCCTCATGGTGGAGCAGTCAACTACGGTGGTTTGGGTCTTATTTTGCGCCTCCTATTCGGAGGTTCGTCAGTAGAGATGGAAACTGAGGTTAAGAGTTATTGCCAAGCATAAGCTTCGATATGACACCTTATGTCCTTAACGTAGTGTTAAGGAGGAATAAGAGGCAGTGGTGTTAGGGGTATAGCATTACTTAACTTTCCTTGTGTGTTTGTAGTTTGTGTTGAGGATATGGACTTCAAACCTAAATCAACTGAATGTTAAGCGAGAGCAACATAAATATCTTCAAAGGCCTAATATTGGGTGTGCCACGAGTCTCTGTAAAATGTATATTGTAACTAAATATAATTTTGATGCAGACATAGAAACGTACAGTTCTTAAGTTTATTCTTGTCAGTTTACGTGGGAAATTTAAGTCCAAGTCATCTTCATCACACTAGTCACTTGTAAATGCATGTAAGTTATACGTGCTTCAACACGTGTATCTTCATCTTCTTGGTTACTACATTGTAAGAGGAGTAACTGGCTCTTGAGTTTGCTTGGATGGGCACTCAACCACTAGATATAAATCCACCATCAAGGAAATTGTGATCAAATGGAGTCAGCAAGTTCTTTCATAGGACCTGCAATCTGAGACTTGCTATATGAGCATCTTCGACATTACAATTCTTACTTGGAGAAACAATCATCCTTTAGATACTTAATAAAAACTTTTGAATTTTAGTGCAGGTTGGAATAGTTAGGTTGATGGACCTCACCCTTAAGGGTATCAGAGATTTTGAGGACACAGGAAATTTCAAGGGCTCTTGTTTGATACCCCATAAATTTCTTTAACTTTCGTCTGCCAGGTGACATTCTTAGTGTTAGTGTACTTCCTCACCTAATTAAGAACTGAAGGTTGACCATGTGTTGATATTCTTTCCTGACTCTAGGCGTTACCCATTATTCACTCGCCTCAGATTTGCAGATGGAGAGGTGATCTGGTGGTCCTGTATGGGTCACATTATCCAAGTCAATACCTTGTACCTGTTTTACCTGGAACATCTGTTCGACTTAGTGAAGTAACAACTTGTACTTGGTTTCCACATAAGAAAAGCTGAGACAATTGAATCTTTTGTAGGTTAACCTAACTGAATGTAAGGTGCTTTCGTAGCAAATGCACTACAGTAGTAATTAGACTAATATACAGTTCTGACAACCATATTTCTTACCTTTTTACTGAAACTGAATTCTTTCGGCTTGGTCATTAATTGAACCTGACTCAGTAATGTAAACTAGACATATGAGCAACTGAAACCACTGGTATCAAGTAAGCCAGGAGTATATTCAGCAAGAATTTGAAATCATGATGAGTGACTGCATGTCCTCTGAGCTGGGCATGTACTAGCTAACTGCTAACCGAAATCGTTGGTATCAATTAACCAGAAACTCTGCTAGACTATCTTGATTGGCTGATCATATTCCTTCTCTTCTATATTGCACTGTCAAATCTCACATTTAGATATATGTTCTTGCCGCACAAAGCTATGCACATGGAATCTCTGCTTTTTTTAGGCCAGCTATATTAAATGTTACTGAAATGCTCACATATTCCTTGCAGGATGCTCATGAATTTTTGAACTACTTGTTGAACGAGCTTGTCGACATACTGGAAAAGGAGTTGCGTGCTGTGAAAAAGTCTCCCGAAGAGTCTCCGCCTTCTGAAATGATTGCAAACGGATCAAAGAGCTCTCAGGTCAATGGGGTTAAGAAAGACCCAGTAGTTACTTGGGTCCACAAGAATTTTCAGGTGAGTTCATTATGGTGTTATGCTTTTGAAAATTTTTCAGTGAGTTCAATTTCAGGTATTTGCATCTCTTTTTAAGCTATTAGATGCTCATTATGCTTACGTGTGGAAATATAGGACATGAAGAAAATGTTCTTTTTTGGAAGCAGTTGTATGACAGTGATACGAGGAGGGATATGTATTGTTCTTTTAAATGACCTTCTTGTATTTGACGGACTAACATTTTGCTGTAGTAAAAACCTAAAAAATATTTCATTGTAAAATTATTAACTGTTTTTCTTATAATTTCAAGTATTAACTATCATTTCAAAGTTGTTTAACCATGCTCACTTGGTTCTGCTTTTCTTACAAAATGTAGGGTATTCTGACGAATGAAACGAGGTGCCTGAGGTGTGAAACAGTAACAGCTAGGGACGAGACATTCCTAGATCTGAGCATTGATATTGAACAAAATAGTTCCATAACAAGCTGTCTTAAGAACTTCAGTTCTACCGAAACTTTGAACGCTGAAGACAAGTTCTTCTGTGACAAATGCTGCAGGTAACTGATGCTCATTATATTGTTGAAAAATAAAATATATTAACAACAAAAAGGAAGAATGAGTTTTGATAATCAATTTGCAAGAACTACTATGTTTTTTTTTGTTGGAGGGGGCAAATGAAAATGGGGTTGAGCCTAGCACCATGATCTCTCTATGAATTAATCTGCTTTCCCCATTGTAATGCAGTTTGCAAGAAGCTCAAAAGAGGATGAAGATAAAGAAACCTCCTCAGGTCCTCGTCATCCACCTCAAGCGCTTCAAGTACATGGAACAGCTTAGCCGGCACAAGAAGCTTTCATACCGTGTTGTTTTCCCCATGGAGCTCAAACTCGGCAACACTGTGGGGGACGTCGAGACCGAATACTCGTTGTTTGCTGTCGTCGTCCACGTGGGAAGCGGGCCCAATCACGGGCACTACGTTAGTCTCGTGAAGAGCCATAACCACTGGCTCTTCTTTGATGACGAGAACGTGGAGATGATAGACGAGTCTGCTGTTCAGACTTTCTTTGGATCTGCTCAGGAGTACTCCAGCAATACGGATCACGGATACATCCTTTTTTACGAGAGTCTTGCTGCTGCTGCTAATGGGAAGAGTTGAAAACGGGCCGGGTCTAGTCGGCGACTGATGTTAAGCTCTCTCCTTTTTTTTCCTTTCGGCTAAAAGTTCGGAAAGTTTCATGTACAGTGTAGTGACGGTGGGGGGACACCATCTTTCTGCTTGTGTTAACAAATAAAAAGAGTGTAAAACTTAAGGATATGGCCCTCAAAAGCTCAGAAGAAGCAGCATCCTTGGACTTGACAAATAAGTTGGAGTACACTTGTTACTAGTAGTCTAAATATACAAAAGAAATTGTGGAAATTTTATCTGATTTGTTACTGAGTTGTGCCTTTATATTGTGTGACATGTTTTTTTGGCACTGTAGTTTTGTAATGAAGTTATATTGTGAATTATGGGTTCTCTCTTTTTTGAGTTTCATTTCGTTGGTTGTAGTCGTTAGTCCGATCTAGTCATTTTATTTGATTTCCCAGATTAGCCGTATTGGATTTTTCGTTGTTTGATCTTTCACCACAGTACTTACATTTCAGTTGGGTCTTTTTTGGCTTTATTATTAGTTAGTATCATTGTAAGAGGGACTAAATTATGGTATGAAACATATTATTTTTTTCCACTAATTAGTATTGATATCAAAAGTAGTTCAGAACAACCAAATATAGTATTAACTTTCATTAAAAAAAACAATATTAACTACTTGACTATATATGGTCAAACTTACTACTAATTTGTATCCTTTTAGCCCAAAGAGATATGTTAATGCTATTGCACCCTTATGCGGTGTGGGTGTTACTTCTTTTGTCAATGGATAAATGACTACGTTTGAGGTACATGTCGTTTTCGTTTTTCTATGATCTGACTTTTCAAAATGTGATTGAAGTAAATAGAACTCGCAAATACTGTTTACTATATATAGATTGTCGATTGTTTACTATCAATCTCATTTATGAAGAAGGGGTTCGCTTGGTAACATGTTGCCACACACGAGAGATTTGGGGGTAATTGCCATTTTTTTATTTCGGGGGATGTTGTTGCAAGACTTGGCATCTTCCTTCAACTTGGTTGAACATGTCACATTGGCAAATTCATGCCAACTTACAATGTATTCATATTGCGTTTGAATATTTGTCAACCATATTAGCGCTCTACATTTGTTGACATAAATTAAATATGATCCATATCTTATCTCTTATGCGTGATTTTCTTTTTTTGAGAAATCATATTACTACTCGAACACTTAATTAAAGCTGCTTCAAAAGTCATTGATACCCTCACCAAATGAATAATAAGTCGATCACCAAAGGAAGGGCCAATATAGTAATTACAACAGCAAACCCGGCAACGTTCCCGCTTCAGTTAAGCTCGGAATCGAGTGGTGTAGAATACGCCGTACAGATAGCGAGAAACACACCCAACCCAACTCGTTAGCCGGAGAGAGAACAACAACAACAACAAGAAGAAGATCGATGCCGTGACTCGTGACTCAGTCACTCACACCAACTCGCTCCCAACCTCATCTCCAATGGAGTCGACTCTCTCTACAACCACAATCACTCTCCTCGCCATGTCCAAAACCCTAGCTTCTTCCACCTCCAACCCCTACGCCTCTCGCCTCCACCGCCACTTCTCCAGAGCCCGCTCAATCGACGCCTTCCGGACTCGTTTCCTCTCTCTTCACCTCCGGCGACTCTTCGCCGCCGAGTGTCGCCGATCGACGGGGCTGAGTTCGGCGTCTCACTCGTCTAATTCGGTTTGGAACTCGCCTGCTTTGGCTGTGCCTCTGATTCACTATCGCCTGAGGTGCGTTGCGAACTCTGCTGCTTCGTTTGGGGGTTATTCTGGAGGAGGAGGAGTTGGAGGGAGTGGCGGAGGCGGAGGCGGAGGTGGCGATGGTGCGTCGGAAGGCGGCGAAGGGAGTGCGAAATCGGTTGTTGGAGAAGGTGGAGACGGTTCGGCCGCGTCGAAAGATGTGATCATTCTCGATGTTGGAGTAAGCTATATGCATTACTTTTTCGCCTATTATTTTGCCATATTAATTTCATTAGATTGTTCTTTGTGTTGAATGTTGATTACTGTATTTTGAATTGTATTCTGATTGTGCATTTTCACTCTCTATGCAGGGTATGTCATGTGGGGGATGCGCCGCTAGTGTCAAGAGAATATTAGAAAGCCAAGTGAGTAGGTTTTACTATTAAGATGTGTCCTCTCATAGAATCTATGTTTTGTGACAGACATTATATCCGGAAACTAGTTGAATTTTTTGTTTAGTGGAACAAAAATACTTAAGCGTTCGGGATATAACAATGTTGTGTTATATATGCGGAAACTATTTGATTGTTTTGACATACATTATATCATGGAAACTGCTTGACTTACCATTGTTCTATTGTTGCTTTTACTTTTGACAGCCACAAGTGTCTACTGCTAGTGTCAATCTTGCTACTGAAACGGCTGTCATATGGCCTGTATCTGAAGCTAAGGTCATACCAGACTGGTATAAGAACATAGGAGAGACCCTTGCAAAGCACTTGACAACCTGTGGATTCAAGTCTAATCTTCGAGGTGAGCATCATCCTGCACATTGTTGGGTTCACTCTATCTTCTTACTGTAGTATTTGATAATGTAACACCTTATCATGATTAAGTTTGGTAACGATGGTTAATTGGAGTGTTTTATGCTTTTATAGTAATTAATCAATATCGACGTATAAACGATTCTGAATGCTTATACTGATGGAGGTTTGAGACTTGAGAGTGATCTCAGAGGTGATTGTTTGATTATTTGAAAATCATCTGGAATCTAAGCAAGTTGATCTACAACCAGATTTATCGAATTCATCTCTTTCTGCCCTCACTGTTTGATGAATCCCAGGACAAGAAACTTCCATGAAAGATATTATAAGCCCCTTCCTAGGAGAAGATTTTTCCTTATCACACATTTGAGATTTATATATTTCCATTAGGTAAGAAACTGATAGTTCATTATTCCTATGTTCGCAACATAAAAAGACTTTGAGCTTGTTATCCTGTTCTTGCAGTTACACGTATCTAGGGTGATGTGTAGTGTACAAAAATGTTGAAGAGAAAACTTTAGCATAGAAAGGAAAAATATCAGTACACTGGAGACTGGTTTGCATTAATAAAATTAACAATGTGAAAAGGATGAAATGAAAATTTGCCCCGCACATGAAATGACTTCTATGCCCTTGGGTGATTGGGTCTTGAAATCCATCTTCTTTTGGCGGATGAGAGTCAAGTTAATATTATGCTAACCTATGAGTCTGACTATCGAAAGAACTTTAGAACTTGGAAGAATTTAAGATAACTTAATGGCACGTGTGGTTTTCCGGGATTAGAAGTACCAGTTGGGATTGGACTAAATATAGTCCATGTATTAGTTTATACAGTGTTTGGTTATTCTGGACTAATTTTTTAATACAGGTACTAAATGGTAAATAGTGAAAATATGGTGTTTAATACCCCAAATTAGTCCCCTTTCGCATGAGGGGATTAGCTGTATTGGACTGTATGTGCATTCATACTGAATTATTACTGCACGAAACCAAACACACTACTAATTATAATTTAGCTAATCCAATCCAATCCTTTCCGGCAAATCTAATCCAGTCTAATCCTATCCGGCTAGTCCGGAAAAACAAACGTGCCATAACAGAATACTGGAGTAGCTATGTAAGTTCCTGCAAAGCCACCCTCTTAAAGTAATCCATGAGAAAAATTGAAGGAGCCGGCAATTTTTGATCCTTCCGTAGAGATGATCTCAATGTCTGGGAAAGAGCTATAGATATATAAACACTCTTACACCACACATCATTCTTAATTTGTGGTACTGTACCGGCCCACCGTGGTAGTGTGAACTTTTTAAAGGACTTCCATCTTTGCTTAATATTCTCCGAAAAAGTCTATCGACTTAGAAACAAAAATCATTATGACCTATTCATTAATTGATAGGAAGTTAGGAACTTTTTATGAAGCTTTCTCCATGCCGATGACTGCTGAAGTATATATTTGGTTAAGGGATTCAGAATATAAGTTGTGGTTTTGACTTTTGAATATAAGAATCCTAGGACGACCGAAAAGCCGAGCCTTTATGAGTAGAACAGTAGTTGGGAATCTATTCTGTAAGTGATTAGGTGCTATCATCTATGTGGTCTTTATTAGTTTCTGATTTTACTTAGAGTGTTCAATTCTCGAGGAGCTTAAACCACCTATGGAAATACAGCGTTTGAATTCTTGAGGAGCAAAGGCACCGATGAGAATTCAATACTCTTGGACATCTCATCATGGATATACATTTCAAGAACCGTTAAAGATAGCAGCAATAGATGCTCAATATCATATCTGAATGTCTTCGTGGGGATTATGGCTCATTTTTCTTGCGTAAGGCACAGCCGTGGTTTCTGGACGGAGTGTAGAATGAAGTTGTGTGGCATATCTCATACAAAATGTTTTGTTCGCAAAAAGAAAGGACAACATGAACAGAAAGAGATTTGAGAGAGAGTTGAAAGGGTATTCGCAACCCAACAGCACAAAAGAAAAACGAAACACCAATTTTTTTTTTTTCTTTCCCGTGTTGCCCGTTGTTAAGAAGTTGATAAATTTTCCACCAAAAAGATAAAATATATGTAGTCTGGGTAAAATGTCAAATCCTAATGTAACCTTAGTTACATTGAATTTAGATAATTCTAACTAGATGGAAATAAGAAAATTATAAATCTTCCTGAATGTTGAATATTGCCATATTGAAATTACTAATACAACCATTCAAATGTCCTCCTGATTCCCAAGCACATGCTTCTAGTTGAAAAATCTCCTATGACATTAGAATAGTCATTACGGGTTCCGTCTAATTTACGTAAAACTTGTGGGTAATTGGCAGGTCAAGAAGCTACTGAAGGAGATACGCCTTCATAGGAAGATCTGAGGTGTCTCTCGTAAGTGCTGCCAATCCTTAGTATTTTCCTGGCATAAATGAGTTCCCAATTTTCTCTAAGCTGCTTTGTTTCTGGTCCTTCTACCTTTATCTATGGAAACCGAGCTTAGTGTTCATCTAATGAAATACTTTTTAATCAATAGGTGGGTCCCTTGGATTTGTTGGAGAGAGGCAATTCTAGATCCGCAAGTTCCTTTTACTGGTGGTGCGCTATTTCGTGATTGCAAATGGAGGAAAATTTTGTGATGTCACTGGTCGGATTGTGGATTTCCACTCTTCATAACATAAACATGTAGATTTCACGTGTAATTAAAGTTGAACATAAAAGTGATTTCCTATCAGCTGAAAAACACCTTTATTCTGTTGGTTTTCACTTCCTCTTCCTGCTGCTTTATTCTAACCTTGTAGAGCTTCGGGTTGTTATTTCTCTTTTCCTCCTTTTTTAGATCGCCACTCAGTAACATTTTGATGGCTTTGTAAACAAAGTAATGTGAACTGTACTTTCCGATGTAAGCCTGAACATGGATAAACGGTATTTGCCAGCGTTTAACACGCAGTTCTTTGAATTAAATTTATACTGATATAGCGGATCCATTAGTTGTTGTCGTGCGCTCTTCACTTGTTTATTTGCGATCTTCTCTCGACTTTCATTCTTTTCTTTCCTTACTTAGCACTCTAGATGTGGCTAATACTGTTTAAAATTCATTAAAATAACCTGGACTATTCGGAAAGTCGTGATGTCAAAAATAGATACGATGATTTCGTTGAAGGATCTTTTGGCAGAAAAACGGCATCTAGTTTTTTTAATATAATATTAGGAGCGAGTCTGGCTCTAGTTATTGGGTTTCCGAAGTTCCAAACCAAAGGTCTCTGTATCCGATGTTTGGATAACCCCTCTCTGTGTGATGCTATATATTTTAGCTTCTATTCTGCGGCATTCCATTTAGGTGGGGACCTCATGTACTGGATAAATGACCGACATGCACAAGTGGAAACACATGTTGAACATCTCCAGTCAAGGTTTGTAATTTGAAAGAACTTGATCACCCAATAATTTTGGTGTACTTCACATTCTGTTGGTGTTGAAGTTGCCCATGGGAGTTTTTGGTGTTATGACAACAACTTTTGAACTTGCACGGTTGCACCTACCTGATAGAGTCTGCCGATTTGGTGGAGCTCATTTTAAGTGATTATCTTATCCTTATTTCTCATGGAAACTGCATAGTGTAAATTGTTTTGGTGGGGTGGGCAGTATGATGAAGTAAAGACAGCTTCACAACATTCTCTTGTAGATGCCAGCGTTCACTATTAACTTTTAATATTTGCAAAGGGTGTCTTGATGTCAAATGTTTGGCCCTGGTTGAACATATCAGGCTTTTCTTTACTCTTCCAGAACTTGAGTCTAATCCATACAATCATAATGATTTTTTTACGAAGTAATGGTTGTATTTTTATGGGCTGGGACTTCACCTATAGTTTAAACTTTAAGCAGCTTATGCAAAAGAGGTTTTGCTTGTTTGAGAAGTTTTAGTTTGTATAGTTGAGCAACATTGTACTATAATCTCACAAAGCCTCATGGATCTTAGACAGCGTGTCTAGACATACTGAGAAAGACATGTTGATATAGTCTGTTGGTATTATTTGGTTATTAGATTCGAAGTGAAGGGCCTTTTTCTCGAATGGTAAAGTTGTAGTTTGACAGCGAGAAGTTGGAAGTTCATACAATTAGGTTATGATACTGGATCTGAATGCAGCGTTCTCTATCCTGTTCTTTCATACTGAGATTATATCAGAGGATAGACAAGAAAAATGGATCCTGAGCAAAATCTTCCACAAAAGAGCCCGCTTCTAGAAAAAGTGGTAGGCCTACGAGTTCCTAACCCATATTCTTGCCGCTATTATCCAATTTATTTTACGTTCCGTTTCTCATCATCTATTTGATAGCAGTGCGTGCAGTGGGCTAACTACTGACAGTTGTGCAATGTACTGAATAATTTTATTCTTGGAGATACCGTATTTGTTGTTAAGTGATCTTAGTGGATTAAAATATTTACTGCATGATCTGCAGCTGGGTTTTAAGGTCTATAGCTGATTGTCCCTGAATGAGAAGTGATTGTGTTTTTTCTATTTCAGATTCTGTGAAAGATAACTTCTTTGAAGTGTTCGAAAGGAAGATGGATGAAAAGCGAAAGCAGTTAAAAGAAAGTGGTAACCAGCTCCATTCCTTGTCCATCTTTTAGATTGATCATTTATCATAATGCTGATGAGCCTATTTTGTAATGCTGCTTCGACGAACATTTTTGTTGATTTGCTTGTATCTTTTTTAATTGACCTGAACAGGCCGTGGACTTGCCATCTCCTGGGCTCTATGTGCTGTATGCCTTTTCGGCCATCTTTCTCATTTTATTGGGTCAAAGGCTCCATGGATCCATGCCTTGCATTCAACTGGATTCCACCTTTCGTTGTCACTGTTAACATTGCTTGGCCCTGGACGGCAACTCATAGTTGATGGTCTTAAAAGCCTTATTAGGGGGGCTCCAAACATGAATACATTAGTTGGACTTGGTGCGCTGTCATCTTTCTCTGTCAGCTCATTAGCTGTCTTATTTCCAAAACTGGTACTGGTTATACCTACTGATAATTTTTAGTTCCCCATCTTATGAACAAATGTAGTAAATGTAGCAATGTTTCTGAAAATTCTTGGATAATGAATCTCTGACTGACGATAAACTTGTAGGCCCTTAATACTTTTATGTCGGATTATATTCTCATTTACGAATTGTGTTCAGATTTTTACAGGTATATAAGTTTATGATGTACTAGAACTTAAATCAAATTTGCCAAAGGCTTGTACCAGTCATTATCCACTTCAATGTACACAATGAAGTGGATGACTTATATTTCAATGACCATATGTGAACCCCAGCCATAAAGCTTAAATTTAGATAATAAAACATAATATTGAGTCGAACTGAAAAATTGGGGTGTCGATTGAATAGACAAATTCATCCTCAAATAAGATGTATTGTGCTTGGAATTCTCAAGGATGTTTTTATATCTTTCCCTCCATATTAAGTTGCATGATCAAACTGCAGACTTCAAAGTCTTTTCCCTAATGCTCTGACCTTAATGGACATGCCCGATGAAGAAAGAAAGGCTCACGTGCCTAGTCCCTTCTTTTGCGTAAAGTGATACTGCAGTTGGTTGTAATTAGAGCAGATGGGAAAAATTAACTGAACTTATTACTATGAGTATATGATGACCCTTGTATTATTTGTTTGTCAAGTTGAGATACGGATCATGTGTAAACAGTTCTGCTTACAAAAGTGCAATTGAACATTTGAAATAGATTGGAGAATATGCAAATTGAAGAGACGACACTGAAAGATTTAGAAAATGTATCTACAGTAGAGGAACCCAGCCCGTGTTATGAATGTTGGGCTGCTGTGAGGTCAAGCTGTTTCAATAGAAGCTTTCTTGGCCAGAGTTATCAATGATGTCTGGAAAAATTATTATACAAATTTTGTGAATTATTTTGAGGGATCACTACAATAAACACGTCTACTTTATTTCTATCGTGTACTTCCATCAATTTAGTTTTGAGCACGTCGGGCATTTTTTTTTTTTATTAAAGAGTGGGAGAGAATCGATGATTAGTTCTTCTGATGCGCTTGGACATATATGTTTCTTTTGCAGGGATGGACTTCGTTCTTTGAGGAGCCTATCATGCTGATAGCTTTTGTGTTGTTGGGAAGGAATCTTGAGCAAAGAGCTAAAATTCAAGCTACCAGTGACATGACGAGCCTTTTAAACGTGTTGCCAGCGAAAGCCCGTCTTTTGGTGACCAGCGATGTGGAACAGTTGGACTCAGCTGTTGAAGTTCCTTGTAGCAGTCTTTCTGTGGGAGATCACATTCTTATATTTCCTGGAGTGAGTAGTGCATACTCTGTTTCATATTGTTTTCGTATGAAATTCCATGAATTCCGAATTCAGCTTTCACCCTTGAGGATTTGTCATCCTTATTTTATCAACTTTTCACCCCAATATTTGGATCCTGAATAGTTTTAGCTACTGCTAACTTCAAACTTTATCGTTTGAGTTGCCACCTGAACTGTAAATCATTTCATTGCGTAAAATGCATTAAATGCACACAATCTGACATGTTGCATTATTTAGGACCGTATTCCAGCTGATGGTATTGTCAAAGCAGGTAGAAGTGCTGTGGACGAGTCAAGTTTCACGGGAGAGCCTTTGCCTGTGACTAAAATACCCGGGGTAACAAATCCATCTCTTTTAACTTTTGTGGAACTGCTAGATCTGTAGTGTATTTGTGCACACGAAAACTGTGTCTGAAATGGCGGTATTATTTCAAACCTTTTCCCACTCACACGCATACAAACAATAGTCCGTTAAGAACTCCAAAGGTAACACTCTTGGGAAGTCGTGCTCTCAGGATCAGCTGTTTTATTGACTATGGTGTGGATATTGGATGTTATTATCTCTTGAGAGTGTTATTGACATGATTGCATACTGTATCAGGGTGAAGTTGCAGCTGGAACTATAAATCTTAATGGAACACTTACTGTTGAAGTACAAAGATCAGGTGGCGAGACTGCCATGGGAGACATCGTTCGTATGGTAGAAGCAGCGCAGGGTAGAGAACCTCCTGTACAACGGTTGGCTGACAAGGTCTTTATTTAACGTATTATTATAAGCGTTTTTGCTAATTGCAGTTGTTACAAACTGGAATTTATTCCTTTGTCTTTGCTAAATCAGAAGGTTGAACTCGAGTGAACTTTGTATCTGTTCATTTTTGCCAAAGCAACAGTCGAACTTTAAGATGCCAAATAGTCCCACGAGAGACCTATGCACTCTAGCTGTATTCAAGCCAAATCAACATCAATAGTCGAGATGCCCAAGACTGAGTTTACCATTGGCTCATATTAAGGTAAAATAAATTCAGGATGTCTCCTTTGAATCTCAACGTCTATATATAAAGCCGTGACAACAAAGACTACTTTAATCTGTATATATTACCTCCGTGTCCTCAGAGTTACAGACAATTAAAATTAAGTTTTATAAGCTGCATTACCAAGTCGGCGTTCAGGCATTGTAATATATACAATTATGTATAATGCATGAGCAAAAAGGAAATTTGCATAACTGTTCGGTGAAAGATATGGCCTGATATTGAATCATGGAAAATGAGTCGTACAAGGATAGGGAGTTTAGTAGCATTCATAAATATGCTTCCCTTGCACATCTCAATTATACCATAGGTTAATCGTTGCGTTTGTAATTTGTCTGTGGGTCATTGTCTATGAAAAGCAAAATGTCTTCTGTTTGGGTTTGTATGCTCATGATTCTTACTTCAATACAAAGGCCTAGTCTTTCGATGACTGACTTAAGACTCTACTATTAGAGCCCCAGTGTGTTTTTTTCTCAACTTCAAGATAATGCTTAGGTTCAGAAGTTCAATTTCCAATGCAAAATCTCAACTTTTGATTCTTTCGCTCTGATTTTTTTCTTTGATAATGTTGAGCTTCCAGATCGAACCTCAGTAGTAATCCACCTACCTCTGTCATGTACTACATGCTGAGGAAAATCTTCAAGTTGCTTGATCTCTCCAGATTAAGTAATCACGAATTGATGTGCTCTAATAGAAAATCAAGACTCACAGGTTATGCACATTATGGCATTTTTGTTTTGACAGATTGTGTATTGCTGAATATATCCTTCCTTGTTGCAATTTTCCTAAATAGTAGATGCCACCACTCACCGAGCCATAGTAATATCCGTGAATGCATTATTTTAAGGAAGAAAATGCCTTTAAAGGTCACTAAGATACATCTTACAAATACTCTAAACAAGCAAAATGGATAGTCAATTCAAACGCATGTATCACATGGCTTCACCTAACCATTATCTTTCTATACATTTCGCATTTGACTATTTTTTTTGGAAAGTAATAGATTCATCCTTTGATTGGGGTGTCAAAGGGGTCAAACGTGGAGAATTCTGGAACAGAAGTTGAATGGGGAACACCCTTCCTTCCAATGGTATATCTTTGTTTTCATAAGGGTAAGGTGATCTGGTATTATTTTGTTGAATACCAAGTCCCTATCTACCTACCTCTGTCATGTAGAACATGCTGAGGAAAATCTTCAAGTTGCTTGATCTCTCCAGATTAAGTAATCACGAATTGATGAGCTCAAATAGAAAATCAAGACTCACAGGTTATGCACATTATGGCATTTTTGTTTTGACTGATTGTGTATTGCTGAATATATCCTTCCTTGTTGCGATTCTCCTAAATAGCTTGGGAATAGTCTGTTCCTCTTAGAATAACTTTCCCGCACTATAGAATCACCCGCCTACTGCATCTACAGGAGATGGGGGTTGCTCTATCCAGCTTGACTGGGGCCCTCTACTGGTAGCTCCTCAACGTGGTACTTCTTTTGTGATCAGTTGGGATAATTGAGAGGCTTGTTACTTCGAAACATCCACATCTACGGGGAGACCTGCCAGCTCACTCTTATTGAAGAGATTCTTCCTGGATTCTTCCTAGTATAACTTATATGTGCCTTTATTTTCAGTGGTTGTTTCAGTGAAGATGTAGAACATAATTTAGCAAGGTTTCTTGTGTGGTGGGTTGGGCCTAGAAGAGAAACTGTAGGTGGAATAGGTTACAAGTCTTGCTTTTTTGTGGCGTATTGGTGATTAAGTGCTTCTGTTTTCTAATAAATCTCAGGTGGTTGGTTACGTGTCTTGGGCCTCAGTAAGCTTACTTGTGTTAGACTTTGATAGATTAACAGGTTGGAGAAAATTCAACAGGATTTCCATTGCGGTGGTTTGGATGACGAGTTCAAATATCATTTGGTTGACTGGGGTTCAGTGTGTCAAGCCAGTTGAGAATGGGGGTTTGGGCATTTGTCGATTGGCCCTCTTTAATCAAGCCTTACTAGGGAAGTGGTCGTGGTGTTGTGGGCTAAAGAGGGAGAGCCTCTGGAGGAAGATAGTCGATGCCAGGTTTGGTTCTGGAGTTGGGGGTTGGTGCTCCAACGTGGTTTTGTGCTCCTTTGGGTGTGGGCTGTGGAAGGGGATTAGGGCTGGGTGGGATCGTTTCGTGGCGAGCGTGGAGTTCAAGGTTGGTTTAGGGAATCACATTCTTTTTTGGAACGATAGGTGGGGGGGGGGGGGGGGGGGGGAGTTGCTCTTTCTCATCAGTTTCCTTCTCTTTATTGCATAGCTCATGAGCCTAAGGTCCTAGTGAGGCAGAGTTTTACTTTAGGAGGGAGAGGGGGGAGGCAACGTGGCATAGGATGTAAGGGTTTTGCGACACCTGCATGACTGGGAGGTCCAAGACATAATTAACTTTTCTCGATATGCTTTATCGTTTGGAACCCCGTCAGGGGGGACTTGATACTTTGGAATGGCGGTTATCTTCGACCGGTTTATTCACTGTTCGGTCTTACTATTACTTTTTTGTCGGGCCCATGCATCTTGGGGTCCCGCTCCTTCAATCTGGAATGTAGGGGCTCCTTCCAGGTTCGCTTTTTTTGCGTGGTGTGCTGCTCGTGACGGTATCTTGACTATTGATAACTTGGTCCGGCGTCATCAGGTGTTAGTCAAGTGGTGCTGCATGTGTAAGTCAAATTCAGAGTCAGTTGATCACCTTCTGCTGCATTGTCCTGCTGTGAGATCCTACTGGGATCTGGTCCCCTCGTCTTTTGAAATTTGTTGGTTTGCATCCAGAACAGTTTCTGATTGCTTGGGGGAGGCGTTCAGGTTCGTAGAGAGAGACAGAAGGTTTGGAGGTTGTCTCCTTTGGTTGTTATATGGATCATATGGAGGGTGCGGAATAGCGTAACTTTTGATGGAGTTCGTTTGTCTGATGCCTATGTTAAAGGACTAATCTTTCAGGTGTTATTGGAGTGGCGGTCCGGTTCCGCTGAGTTCGATCGATCATCCATTGGATTTTATGGAATCCTTAGCGCAGGTTGTTGTAGTAGCTTTGCTTTTTTCGCTGTGGAGGTTGTGTCTGCATGACCTCTCAATTTCTCTGTAATCCTTCTCATTCGAGTTTAATAAGTATAATTTTATTACCTATTAAAAAAACAGGTTGGTTTGGAGGAGGGTGTTTGGATATTAAACAAGTTGGAAATTTTACTAGTTATTTGCTTTAAGTTTTGGCTGATTTGGGTCCGATCAGTCGGGTGGGTCGTGGTTATGGGTTAATTGATGAATTTTGGAGTCATGGTTGAAACAAGTTGTTAATTAAGTGGTGGCTCAAGTCAGAAGGTATTCAGTAGGGAGTACGTTTGTATCAGTCTCAGCGAAGGTTAATCCCTTCTAAAGTGCTGTTTCAATTTCGAACGATGTTGAGTACATGCAGAGCTTAATTATTTTATTCTAGCTTCCCTTTATATGCTGGTGACACTGTCTGCTTGATGATTAGCTCTCATCTTTAATCCGTCATCTGCATGTCGTCTTGAGTGGTGCATGAGACATTTGTGGTTTTATTTAGTCTTTTCCATTCTTGGAATTTGTTCTGTTCATTCAGTTAAAACGCGCTCAATTTTCACACACTACTAACCTATAACTCCCTGCAACTTGTTTGAATAAACTTGTTCCGGTATGGGAGTCTTCTATACTTCTGGCATAGCAGTATCCAGCCTGAGTCTATTCCATTCCTGGAATTTGTTCTCTTCATTCAGTTAAAGCACACTGATTTTTCACACAATACTAACCTATAACTCACTGCAACTTGTTTGAATAAAGTTGTTCCAGTATGGGAGTCTTCTATACTTTTGGCATAGAAGTACCCAACCAGAACTATTTTACTTTACATTGCATTGACTAGCATATGTTATAGTTTAAATGCTAGAACATAAGAGAGATAGGAGGACAACTGCCGATTACACTTGAGAAGAAGTAGGCCATTTAGGTCTTTTACTTTTCATTGCATCGAATTGCATATGGTATAGATAGCAAGAAAATAAGGAAGAGAGAGATCAGGGGATGACTGCCAAGTACACTTTAGTAAGAAGAAGATTTCTCATTTATCTGCAGGTCTCTCTCTTGGCTGTATCCCTTTTCTTGGGCTCTCTCTCTCTCTCTCTCTCTCTCTCTCTCTATATATATATATATATATATATATATATATATATATATATATATATATATATATATATATGCCTCGAGACGAGCTCCAATAGCTGCTCAAAACCTACATTCTTTCAGCTTTTTAACTATTTTCTGTAACCCCGTGTTGCTGCGTTTCTAGTTGTTTTGATGAAGTTTCAAATGATTTATTAGGTGGCGGGCCACTTCACTTATGGAGTGATGGCACTCTCTACTGCCACATTCCTGTTCTGGAACCTCTTTGGTGCAAAAGTTCTGCCTGCAGCTCTTTATCAAGGCAGCCCGATGTCTCTGGCATTGCAGCTATCCTGCAGTGTACTGGTATGTGACTAAACTCTCAAGACATTAAAGTATTCGTTCTTTGATTTTGTTATGCCCAGAAGGTAATTGATACAAATTCATGTGTGGAGCTTCTTCAGATTATCGCGTTCATAATTAACAGTGATGACAATATCATTGTTTTTCAGTAATAAGGAGACAAACTTCAGATACTGGGCTCATTCTTCCGCAAAATTCTTTGGTGGAGGAATGACAGAAGTTTGAATAAGCTCTAGACTCTTGTGTTGCGGCCATCTACAATAATATAGAAGTAATGATAAAGGTCAACATTAGCTATTAGCTGTGGCCTCATCTGAAACAATCACAGTAACTTAGATTGTCGTATGTGAATCATGCACAATCACATGTGGCAAAGCTCTCATTTCGCTGTGTTCTGGATACACTCAATAATCACGACTAAATTGTAGGTGATGAGTTTTAAGCAAGGTCTTTGCCTGATTTGATGTCACATTGAATTGATGACCACCAACTTATCTAAAGAAATGCTGTGTAAAATAAGGACGATGAGTTCCCAAATGGCCGGTCTGCGGGAGAAGTCACTTGCACATAAGCTCTACTTTTCATATTGCCATAGATATAGAGATGTATAAAAGTAATCTTTGATGCTGTGGTATACCTAATCCCCATCTCGTCTTGTAACCACAGTGTTTCTTAATGATAAAAAAGTAACTCAATGAGAAAAATCTTGATAGCACGAACAAGATGAAGAGGCCTCTAATAACACATAGTTTCTAACTCTAGATATATTTACAATTCAATAAAACATCTTGACTATAGATTTTGGATCAAGAAAGATGTTCGTAAATCTGCATCTTTATGAAGGGCTTCTTTATTCTATGAAATTCTTCTAGATACTATTTTAATTTCGAACTGAAGTTTACATGTTCCTGTTTGGTAGTGTTTAAACTTCGAGTGTGCTTAGTTTTCTACTTCTTTCTTTTGAGCTCAGATATACAATATTACATTCTCCAATTAACTGTTTTTTTTCTATTTTATGAGCATCTAACCAAAAAGGTTATACATTTATGCGAGTCTTCTATCTCATGGTATGTAGCTACGGTGGTAGCTGAAGTGGTAGAGCGTTAGAAGCTTCTATCTCATGGTATATCGGTATATGTACAAATTGATTAAAACTTCTTAATATTCCGGTACATGGATGTTGAAGTTAATGTCTCCTAAAACTATCACGTGGTCTTGCTTGACCATCACGTGCAAATGCCTGTAATGATTTTGGGTGCTTTATTGAAGACACTTATTTTCTCATTTCCTTTCCTTTATTTGGCCTCTTTTGGTTGCTACTTTCATGATCTGGACATGTAGGAGACATTGATCTGACATGATCTGTAAATTAAGATCATAAGATGCGTTATTATTTCTAAAGCTACCTGGGGTTTTTTTGGAATCTGATTTTTCATTCAAAAATTAATTGCATGTGTTATTTACATCAATTTTTATGGCTCTTAACGCAACCCAACTGTAGTTCTTAAATCTTTATTTCTGATTGCAGGTTGTTGCTTGTCCATGTGCATTAGGTCTGGCAACACCCACTGCTGTACTGGTATCTATTTGTTTGTGAATGGACATCTACTTAAATGTAGTTTATGTGACTGTTTCACTTGCAGTTGCACTTGCACACCGGTGCTCATGTTGAAGTGATCTACACTACTGACAGGTTGGAACTTCATTAGGAGCTACCAAAGGATTGCTTTTGCGTGGCGGAGATGTCTTGGAGAAATTTGCAATGGTGAACACGATAGTATTTGATAAAACAGGAACATTGACAGTCGGAAGTCCTTTTGTAACAAAAGTGGTTACAGAGGGATTTGGAAAGGACGAAGATTCACAGTTGAGTAAAGATAATCATAATGTCATCTGGACTTATATTCTGATTTTTTCTGATATTGGTTGCTCTTTAGCCTTAAAAATTACTAATAACAGCCTAATTCTCACCACAAAAGAAATTATTTTGTTTTTAAAGAACCATATACTGAAATTTAACCATGCAACAATCTCCGAAGTAAGATCAATAAGCACATCTTGTGTACTTGCTATTACTGGTACATGATGACTGACTTCCGTATTCCCAAATTTGTGTACACCAAATCTGGAAAAGAATTGGAACTGACCGAATGTTCTTGCAGAATGAATTCAATGTTCCAGTGGTCAGAGGTTGAGGTTTTAAGGCTAGCCGCTGCAGTTGAATCAAATACAATCCATCCAATTGGGAAAGCAATTGTCAGTGCTGCTCGGTCTGCTAACTGTCATAATGTAAAGGTGTGTCATATCGTTATCTGATACCATGTTCTCCGCTTTTTGTGGCCTAAATTTTAAGATGTATGACACTAAATTGCAGGCTGTAGATGGAACTTTCATTGAGGAACCAGGTTCTGGCGCTGTTGCGGTTATTGAGAATAAAAAGGTGTCTGTGGGAACACTGGAATGGGTACAAAGGTAGAAATGCTATATTTTATACTTCAGAAATGGGTTAGACTCTCAAAAGTAGAGGTAGGTTACAAAATTAGCATCGACGGAGATGAATTTAGCTACTCTGTAAGAGGTCAAATTAAGACGAGATGGATTAGTTAAGCTTACGTTGTGTTACTTAGGTATGGAAGCATCATATTATTCTAGACTGCCGCATAACTAATGCAATGTATCTACTAACAGGCTTCCATTACTAGCAATATTCACTCAATTGTTTTCAGCTTTTGTAGAATTTTTCATGCACTCACTAGCATCTTCTATAAATGTGGATAAGTCAGAAGTTATATTGGCTTCATTATTATTTGTCGCGTCTTTCTTGGTCTTGTGATGTATCTGGTCTTCTTCTGTTTCAATCTAATTAAAGGTATGATAGTATGGAGTGATTCTTATTAACAGAAGTAATCAAGTACTATAGCAAATTACTTACATGTCAAAGAGGAACCAACATCATACTTCTCTGTCACTTCTCTTTGCATATTTGTTCACTATGCATTTTTCTCGGTGCTGTAGGCATGGAGTTGGTAGAATACCATTTCAAGAAAAGGACGACCTTCAGAAGCAATCTGTTGTCTATGTAGGGGTTGATGGTACCCTGGCTGGTCTTATTTATGTCGAGGATCAGATCAGAGAAGATGCTAGACGAGTTATCGAGTCCCTGAACAAGCATGGTGTCAATCTATATATGCTTTCTGGGGATAAGAGAAGTAATGCTGAATATGTTGCATCTGTTGTTGGAATTCCAAAAGACAAGGTAATAGTTACTATCTATTTTCATTCCTTTAATTTGGGCCATTGGAAATCATGACCCATATTATAGAGATGAGAAAACCCTGTCCTATTACTGTAATTCTGATACCCAGTAGCAGAGTGGGATATGTAGACGCTTTTACAAGAGAGCATTTCTTTGTTTGCATTGGATAGGCATATATTACAAATAACATTGCATTGCTGGCTCAGTAAGAAAATCATGTATATTCCCAGGGCCGGCTTTAGTGCAAGGCAACTCATTTGGTTGTTTAGGGCACCAGGATGCTAAGGGGCACCGAATTTGAGAAATGTAGGGGTATTTTAGTAATTTTTGTAGTTATTAACATTATAATTTGATATTGAAGGAAAAAATAAAAACTCAATTAAGCATTTTCCTAAACTGTTGCAATTTCCAAAACTCAATTAACTATTTTCCTAAACTGTTTAACTATGAAATAAAATTACGATTTCTTCAAATTTCTTTAACTTTTTCTCTAAACTGCTTGCAATGATTCAATGATTCTCGTCCTACATACTTATTTGGGAGCTCATAAAAGCAAAGTTCCATAATTTTTCAAGGCAAGGGTTCTAAATCAACTTCGAAGTTCCTGATCATCTAAAAAATCACTCTTCTCACTTAAAGATTAAAGATGAAGGCTCGATGAACTTCATTAAAGTTTGTTAGAGGTTCAAATGAACCAAAAAACTTAATCAATCACCACCACCACCACATTAATTTGGTATTTTCTTTTTCTCCTAAAAAAAATTTTTGGTAATCTTTTGGGTAAAGTGAGTGTGTTTTATGATGCATTACTCAATTTTTTTTTCCAATTTTAGGGTTCAAATTCAACTTCCTTGCAGTGATATCACCAGGGCTTGTCCATTCTAAAAAAAGTGATTTTTTCTGATAGTGATTGTCTATCTCCACTTTAACGAATCATTAATTTAATTTTGTTGATTTTTAATTTTAGAGTTGAAATGTGATTTCCACAAATAGAGGTTAATTGATTGTTAATGTAATTTATGTGTTTCAAAAAAGAAGGTTCACCTATAAAGTTAGAAAATTAAAGAACAATAAAGATTGCTTAGGGCACCCAAAAACCTAGAGCCGGCCCTGTATATTCCTTCTCCAGCTTCCAGCTTATGCTACCTAAATTTAGCATGATCTTCTATAAGCAGCTTTAGATTGCTTGTTTATTGTTGATTTTCTCTGTTAAACTACTTGTAAAACTCCCTATCTATGACATGCCATTCAGAGCTCTATATCTCATGGTTGAGATCTCCTGTGCGTTTTTTATTTTTTTTTTTTTTTTTTTTTTTTTTTTTTTTTTTTTTTTTTTTTTTTTTTTTTTTTTTTTTTGCGTCCGCATAGTCCTAAATGAGTGTAAGCTACCATTACTTGGATATTATCTTTCAACTTTTAGCAATCAAGTTGAACGGTATGTAAATGCTTTTCAGTATGACGTGTCAGGATATTGAAATAATAAAGAATTTGCAGGTGCTTTCTGGGGTCAAGCCTGCTGATAAGAAGAAATTCATCAAAGAACTTCAAAAGGACCAGAATATTGTAGCTATGGTTGGTGATGGAATCAATGACGCTGCAGCCTTAGCTTCTTCACATGTTGGAGTTGCCATGGGTGGAGGTGTTGGAGCTGCTAGTGAGGTGTCTTCTATAGTGTTGATGGGCAACAGATTGTCCCAGGTATTTCTTGTCATATTCAACGTACTGAGATGTTTGTTTGTTCATGTTGATTTTTATACCAGGGCCAAATAGTAACTGCTTGGTTTCTATTTGAGCATCAGCTGAAAAATTTAACCTCTAGAAATGTATCAGAAATACGAATCTTGTTAATGCGCACCCTCCAAATGTTCCACGTGAGAACCACCAAAGGAGCCAAATCTCAAAATATCCGCCTCTCTATCCACCTAAACCCATCCCAAGCAATGAGGAACCCTGAAACCATAGCAGGAGCATCCCAACTAATATCCAAAGTCGCTAGAATCAGAACCTAGAAAGGCCACACAGCTAGACAATGAAGCAAAAGGTGATTACACGAAATCTAATGAGTTCAGTATAAAGTTCAGCAATCCTTCTCTATTATTGGGTCTGACGCATCTTAACTGAAATGATTTTTGAGGTTTATGCAATATGAAGGTTTTGTGTCTTCCGAAGATGATTCATTTTTATAGTTTATTGTTTTAAGTGTGCCCGTTTAAATATATACAAGTGCCCTCTATTTAGAGCAGAAATGGTTTTATGGTCTAGCGGTTAAGAATAGTTGACGGATTTGAGATGGGTAGCTCCATGTAGCGACGAGAGTCATGCACGGGGACCATTATAACCAAGAGTGTACCAAGCCATGTCTGGGGCTTTTATATGCTCCAGAACCCATATCTTATGCATTTATTGCACACACACACACACACATATGTCATGTTTCATGCATGTAACGTATAGTGCAAGAAACACGGTACAGTTGATTCTTGGTGCGACATGTATGGGCAACGTTTAACCAGTGTGCCATGTATCATGCCCATTTGAAACATCCATTTACCTACTGCGACTAGTAATCTTCTATATGTTGAATGTTGAATCTAAATGTGTCATGATGATCATAGTTGTCCACTTGTCCTTAGGTGTGCTGTTTTTGGAATTCTTATTTGTTTCCAAGAAGTCAATTATTGTCATACTAAGACATAGTAAACCTCTGTAAACTAATAGCTTTGTGGGAAGGGAGACATTTTGGTGTAGAAATAATAAATCAGTCAATTAACAGTTTCCTTATTGTTCGAAATTGTGTTAAGCACTTAAGCTGTGTACACGGATAAATTTATTTAGTAAACATTTATTCTGGATGTCGATTTGTTGACTCAACTTGTAAAAGTGCAAATCATTTTTTCTTCTTATGTTGAAAAGTACACTTGGAAGATTTGACAACAATACAAAACACCGTTGTCCATCTCTAAAAGCAAGGAAGTTCCATTTCTCATGAACTACTCAAATGTTACTTGTCGAAAAAACAAAATGTGTTATGAACTTCATTTGGCTTTCAGTTCACAATTCTGAATAAATGCTAATTCTTTGTGCACTTGGGTTGCAATATTTCTTACTATCTACCTGCTGATAAAGTTCTTTGAGAGAAACCGAATTTTGTTTTTATTTACTTGCAGTATATCAGGAATTGACTATAGTGAAGTAAAATTCATAAATCTACTTGCACTAAAGAAATTCTGTATTCCAAAGGACACATTACATTATGAATAGTCTAACCATACAAATATATTGATTTATATAGTGGGTTTCCATATGAACATGATGAAGTTTGCTACAATGAAATCTCTCAACAACTTGTAAAACTGCTTTGTTGGTACATAGAACTTGTTAAACTATTTACCTACCATGTCGGTAACTTGGGATTGACAGAAAACTTTTTATTACTCTACCACGGGTATTTTTTTCAATAGTAGCACATTGTGATTTTGTGCTGTAGTTGAAGAATAAGGTGAAGAACCTGCGAAGTTATGAAATACTTCTGATTGGAAGTCCGTGAATCCATGATTATTTCATTACATCTTGTTTGCTGTTGGTAGCTCTTTATATGTCTGGTATAATAGCATTAGGTTTGTCTGGTAAAAGAAGTTGAAGTGACGTTGAACAAAGCACAATATGTTTAATCAATTTGTTGATGCGATAATCATTGGATATGGACTTGACATCTGTCTGACATTCTATGGTAATATTGGTGTGCATTAACTCTGCAGTTGCTTGATGCTTTGGAACTCAGTAAACTCACAATGAAGACTGTGCGGCAAAATCTCTGGTGGGCTTTTGCATATAATATGGTAAGTTGCGATTTTGTATCTTAAAAAGAGTTGTGTCTGCATTACATGGTATCAGCTAAACAGTCTGCTGTTAGATTAAGATATTACCTGAAACCGTAAGAGGAAAAGATTGATCCCTCCGCTTTCCCTCGGGAAAGCGATCGACCTTTTGACCTGACTAATGACCATATCCAAGAGTCTCTTTGTAAACTGTAGGAGAAAACCTGAGGGTGGTATAGATTTTCAGTGATAATCTTGGCAATTGCACAAGGGTAATAGGTTACAAAGAAACTGAGATACTCATTTTTATGTTGTGAGAAGAGATCAAGGGTTAGACTTCAGAGCGCAAATATTCGATACTTAACAATACAATCGCCAATGTAAGGCTGTGTTTGGTTGGTGGTAAAATATTTTCCTGGAAAATGTTTTTCCCTTGTTTTGGTGTTTGGTTCGAAACTTAGTCTCGTAAAATCTTTTACCAAGTAAAAGGTTTTCCCTTAAATGTTGTAAAATGACTTGCACGTTTAAAATCCGTAAGCCATTTTCCGGAGAGTGGAGTGTGACAACACAAGCTGACACGTCCGCCACCAAGAGCCACCACTGTCGCCACCCACTGCCGCCACCACAACCTCCACCCTCGCTGCCGCCACTGCTTCACTACCACCTCTGCTGCAAACAACTACAAAAAATATGATGCACAAGCAAAATATTTTTCTACTGTCAACCAAACACAAAAAAGTTATTGCAGATAATTTTTTTTTTACGTGTAGAATATTTTCCTTTGTAAAACATTTTACTTTCAACCAAACGGAGCGTTAATGTCGGCTCCTTTGCATTGCGGTTAATGCCTTTCAGCTCCCATAACTGGACATCCATACCCCATTATTGGCTATTTAGCTGCCACGTTTGTTGGATACTTGTTACATGCTATAATATCAGCGATCAGTTGTCCCATCTAAGAAGTAATTGGTGCTCTCCTTCTTCATCTGTTTTATTTATCAGGTTGGAATTCCAATTGCCGCTGGAGTTTTGCTTCCAGTGACAGGGACCGTGTTGACTCCGTCAATTGCTGGAGCCCTAATGGGTTTCAGCTCAATTGCTGTGATGACAAATTCATTGCTTCTGAGACTCAAATTTGAATCAGAACAGAAGAAAAACTTAAGATACCAGGAGAAGATCAAATCCAATTCAGGGACTGACGTTCTTGTCGATCCGAATGATGAATTCCAACTACCGTACAGAAATCGTGGTATTGGAAATGCTCGGTGATTGGCGGTGGCAGCATACCTACTGATATTTATTTGGACTATGAGAACAGAGCGCAGCCTGATGGCATCTAATCTTTGACAGAAGCATACCACTATAGAGATCTGATTGATTTTTACCTAATTCTACGGATGAGTAAACAGAGGAAACGCAATGCAAGAAGAGATATCTCACTTTAGTCTTGGCCTGCACTTTCAGGACATCGTGCAATTGCGCATCTCAAAGAGCTCAAGGTCTCAAGTTTTGTAAAGCCGACTCTGATGATGTGGCCCTGAAATAAGAATGTGTTCCCCTGATAAAAACAGTGAAACATTGTTCCTCTAATATAACAAGAACAAATTACTCCCATAGATTTGCAACAACATAGTTTTGCTGAATCTTTCGACTAGTTTTTGCTTTACTAGTGCTCTTTGAAATGTTGTTTAGTGTGAGATGTGCTCATTTGAATAAATTTAGCACGTTAATATCGGGGGGTTTCAAAGATTGCATGAGTCCAACCGAATTACTGTCTGAAACAAACCAAATCACAGAGTCCGGAACGAAATTTACTTGAGACTCAGAAGTAGAGGACCCCGAACTGGAGCAACATGCGAGTTGTTTCAAAGAACGCAAAAGAAGAACCACCCGTTTACTCTCCTATCAAGTCTGAGTTGAAGACCCCTTCTCTCCATCTCTCTCTCGCTCTCTTTTGGGTACAGAGAGTTAAAACTCTTTGATGCATCACAATCTCACAAGCCAAGTGAACGAAACCTGCTTCTTCCCAGTCCGCAATTGCTGGTAAAAGTTGTCCATGATGATTTCAGCCACATGTCCAATGAAATCACCTGCATTGTTTCTACTACTAAAAGAGGCTTTTTTAACGCAAACCAGAGGTTGTAAAACCAGAAATTTTGGATTATGTGAGCCTACTTATCTCATAGCTGGAAAGGGGAATTTCGGATTATGATCTGACTTTCTAGCCAGATCATCCCTGCATTTCGGATATAAAAGATCTTGATGCCTTTTCGAAATGTGTAAATAGAGACATTTCACAAGTCGGAATGCAAAATGATTAAGTAAAAGGGAAAGTTCTAGATAGTCCTCCGAAATTCTGATTGTTCAAAGAATCAGATTAGTTCACTAAGTATAACATCAGTGGGAACTTTGGTTGTGCAAGAACTTTAAAACTGAAGCATGATATGATATAATTACTATACTGAACCATCAATTTTTAAGTGATAATATTGCTATATTCATCTGGAACCTTCACAGATTGGAGGCCGCAATCTTTAAACAGAAAATACACTACCATGTCAAACTAGTAATAATACAAGGGTTGTACAGCTTTCAACATTTACATTCAAAAGACAAGGGGTGTTAACCATTTGCAGGACGCAACTTATTTCCACCAAGTGTCTCAATTATAGCTCCAAGCAGTTTGATTTCATTATCCCTCTTAGATATCTCCTCTTGCATTGCACGCAACTCCTCCATGTGCAGTTGAAATACCTCTGCACCAGAAGAAAGGACAGAAAATTTCATGAGAGGCTTTGCTACATTTCAGTAGAGAGGAACATATTGATTCAGAAGAACTAACCAACCCTATGGAACTACTACTTGGGACGTAATATTAGATACACCCTATACTCTCCATCTTCATATGAGCATCTTTTACTTGTTTATTGTTTCGGCAATATGCTTCAGTTGGTGTGATGGATCCTGACTGTCACTTGTAAAGCATTTCATAGATGCCGAACGGGTACCAATTTTTAGTGAGCACATTATGGATTCATAACAAGACCTGCAGCTATGATGCAAAGGATGATCTTGACAATTTCAATTTAAAGGATAATATATCTTCACTCGGAATCTACGTTACATGTCGGGTTGGATTTGCCCCCTCGCGGAAGTTTAGCATTTCAGGTACTCGCCAAAAAGTGCCAAATTTCGGACATGGGTGTGCAGTGACGGAGGCATGTAGAGGCACGGTGGGTCAAGTGCCCCCAAACTTTTCAAAAACTACATATCTATTCCATTATTTAGAGTAAAATTCAATTGTGCGCCTAATTTACTACATATGTGCCCCCCAAAATTTATAATTGTGCCCCAACTTCTGAAATATTCATGCAGAAAGGCCCCTAAAGATGTTACTAAATAGCCATAGGTCCTTAAAAATCACAAATGTATCCCCAAATACATGTAATTGCTTGTGTATATATTCTGAATTCCCTTGGATACTCTTATGTAACATATGATTTTCACAATGCAATTTTCCAGTTTTTGGTGACTTTGTTTAAGGAAATTGTGTCCCCTCACTTAGTTCCTGGCTCCGCCACTGTGGGTGTGGGGATTTGGTGTCATTGCAATCACTTTACATAGTATACATGTAGTCCTATATGTTCATAAACTAAACCTAAACCTGAATGATTTCTTTGACCTGAAAAAGGACATTGAGTGCTTGCCACTCATCAATTGATAAGAAAAATGAACATGCTAGTGAGGTCGGAGGATGGTCAGTGAACTTTAGATGACAGTGACTCTGACAACAGCTACGAATAAGGTAAAGATGATGAAATGACGGAGGCAAGGGGAAAGAAGAGCCTGAAGCATCAAACTGCTATCTGACCATGATTTAAACCTAGGAGTGTCAAATGGATGGAGGCCATATCGGCCACATATCCCATACCCTTGACCCCAACGAAGGTGCTGATGTTGAAGAGTCCGGGTAACTTAGCTCAGAATCCTCAAGTACATATCCCATACCCTTGACCCCAACGAAGGTGCTGATGTTGAAGAGTCCGGGTAACTTAGCTCAGAATCCTCAAGTACAGAAAGCTCAAACTAAAACAATTCATTTTGAAATTGGTAGTTTCTTGCATCCCTAAGTTCTGTGTGGAAATTTTACAAACAATACATGTATAGTGATATTCCACAGTATCTTGAGACTGCTGAGAGAGAAGTACCCAATCCTAAATGCTATAGGAAACGTACCTTTACTACAATCCTAAGAAGCACAGATACAGAGGCAGGTGCAGATACAATACGGGAGCATACACGAGACATGCCATTTTCAAAACAATGATGATACCAAAACGGCAGGGAGACGTCAATATCATTTCTATATAAATGTGTGTGTTTGTGTGTTAATACTACTGGACTACAAAATAACAAGGCTTGAAAGAAGCTTTACATGGGCTAGAATATGAAGAAGGGTTGTGTCCATGAAACCCTTAAAACCAACGGCTGTGAGAACTTAAAGCCTCGGTTGACATTTTTGTTCAAAAGGGCAGCATTTACATACAAGTATCCCTCAATTATTCGCATATATTATATCTACCTTATCCTTATTTTAAACCCCACTTAGTATTCTTCAAAAAAAAAAAAAAAACACCACTTACGGTATGTTTCATGGCTGGAGAAAGTTTAAGGTTTATAAAGAGGGATGGGTACTGCTGTCTCTCATTGTCCCCGACGAGTCCCAGGGTATCCGGTCTAATAAAATTACAAAAATACCCTGACATATGTGACACGTATTTGGGGTGCCGTATGAGTTCCTGAGTGGAATACGGATGCCGCTCCTGTTTTTGGAGTGTCCATGCTTCCTAGCCACAATCCGTTGGTATACCGAAACTGTTCAACTCTAAACTATTTCATTGTTACCTTACGTGCCAGGATGAAATAGTGGGGCTGTTTGGATAAGCTTAAGTGAGCAGTTGAGCATAAAATCTTATTTAATCTGAGGTGTTTGTATAGACTAGATTAAATAAGATTAATTGTACTTTTTAAAAAAAAAGAATAATTAACTATACAAAATATTAAATAATGAAAAGATAACTCCTAAATAAATGCCAAATGAAAGGACGGAGAGAATGGCCCAGATTTTATTTTCATTCGGATTCCATTTTGGAAGCCATGAGAGTGGGAGGAATCGGTGAGTTGGAAACAAACACAATAGAAAAAAGGCCATTGCATGAAAGTTAAAGGAAATAAAGCTGCCGGATTCCAAAGTTTTGTTTCTTATCCGGATTTCAATTTTTCACAGGATTCTGGTTTTGGAAATCTCGATTCCTCATTTTTATGCAGAGATCCGGATATTTAAGAGATCATTTGGTCAGATTATTTGAGATTTTTGTAAATTAATTTACTATCGGAATACTCTTATCCAAACAGCACCACTATATGCATTCAATGCAACCAAACAATTATACTGGTACAGTCCGGATAAGGACTTGTTTGACGAAGGCCCTATTAAGGAAGTAGTAGATCCTGCTAAAGCAACACCTTTGTTTGAGCATTGAACAGTAAAAAATTCAAACCTCTTGTAATCGATTCGTCCAACAATAGATATCGTATTTGTCGTATATGGTCTAGCAGCTTAGCAACTTCTATAAATGTTTTGGGGTTCAAAGGTCCAATCTCAACGAGCCTAATAAAAAGAAAACGAAACCATCTGCAAACTGCTAAAACTGAATAACGGTAAACAATGCACATACTTGTGGTATTCTCGAGCTCCTTTGTCACCTCTTGTGCACGAAGTTCGGCGGCTTTCTGCGCCGCTTCGGCCTGTCTTTTCTCTGAACGAGCGCGTGCAGCAGCTGAGATGGAAGCATCGAGTTCCCGCTCTAGCGTCTCTACTCTTTGTTCAAGAGCCTGCATCCCAGAAAGCAAACTCATTAGATTCCATTTCCATCCCCTTTCAATGATCATTCACAGCTCTACATTATCAGTGAAATGATTAAATCATACCCCCAAAACGACCCAAACACAGAGTCCATACACAAGACATCAAAGTCAAACACATTGCATTGTACATTTCAATCAAAGATCTAAACCAACCAACCAATCAGAACACTATTTAATTTCATTGATTCAGTACACACTCAACACTAGTACTCATCCAATTCAAACAAACCCACAAATTGTTTTAGTCAGCAAATTCAGTTCAATCAACATAAACAGCAAAATCAACAAAACCCAGATGGTAAAATTGATGAAAAAATCACCAAAAACTACTACTAGTACTATTCAATGCAATCAGCAACTGGGTAGATGAATAATTGGGGAAATATCATTCTCACCCCCCAGAAATCGTCAATCGATCTTTAGTCAACGAAATCAGTTCAATCAATCAAACGTAAACAAACAAAACCCAGATAGAATCAGCAATTGGGTGGCTGAAAGAGTTCGAAATCTGGGTGGTGATGAGAGGGGACAAGACCTTGATGGTTCGGGCTTGGTCGGAGGTGAGAGAAGCTTTGGCAAAGGTGTCTTCGTCGACGTAAACGGCTTTGTTGAGGAGTATCTTTTGCAGGGACTCGAGGTTCAGAGCCGTCTCCGATAGATTTGCGATCGCTGCGCGCCATCTCTCGTTGCCCTTTGCCTTGTCTGCTTCTCTCTCTTCCATTGACGCATTCATCTCTCTCTCTCTCTCTCTTCTCTCCCACTGTTGACCCGTTTTGAGCCCTTTCAGCCAGACCGGGCTGGGTTGGGTCTGGCCGAATCGTTGAATCTCTACATAATAAGCAGCTATAGAGAATAAACTATCTCCAAAAAGTGACATGTGGAATAGCTTATCCCCATTATATCCTAAGAATCTGCATAATAAGCTGCTATGGGAAATAAGTTATCTTTCAAAATGTGACATGTGAAATGACTTATCCCCATCATATCCTAAGAATCAAATTCTTCAAAATAAGACTGTCTAAAAGGGGTGAACCCAAACACAACCTAACCTGCCGACCGGCTCGAAGTTACATCCCCCAAACTCAACTCATATGTTCGTCGGGCTCAAATTTCAAGCACACGCCTGTGACAAGTCGAAATTTGTTAAAATCAAGCTCGTAAATTCCCGAATTGGGTTCGGCGGGTTGGTTGGGCTAACAGACCGATGACCAGCCCTACTTTCAGCCAGTCAGAGATGAGTCGGGCCTCCATAAGTTATGTGCACATACCGCTTTTCCCAGTCGGTGTTAACCGAACCAATGCTCTCAAATCAACCCTATATGATAATTCTTTTGAGATGTATAGAACATTGAAGTGACCTTTTTAGGACACATGAGAGTTTTCTGGTACTCCTCGAGAACATTGATGACATATTAGAGCTCATGATACTCCTTGAATTTCTGCCTGAAAAGTTGACTCTCATCTCAAATATTGCAGTTCTTTCTATTTGAAGAGATTTCTAGTAATATATATTCTTTTGACGAATAAAATCTTGTTTCATCGTAGACGTGCTCGCGAAAGTCATATTTGTAGAATTAAGAGGACCATGTTGTTTACTCCAGGTTCTGGTGATGGCGGCGCGTTTCTTAGAAGTTTTGTTGTTAAGCGGGATCCAAGCCAAATATTTGATTCTCTTTCACCCAGAAGACGACAAAGATAAGACTATTTTTTTTAGTGCGTGCATTTTTATTTTCATTTGATCATATGATTTAATGGTTGATCTCATTGCTTTTGACCTTTAGGTCGGAAAAAAACAAACAATTGACCATTTATAAGGTGGTGACAAGGTGCACATCATAATATCGTGTCTGAAGTTGCTCCCATATCCTCTATTATTACAATATGTATTTATCGAATGCTTTGTTACATCTATTTTGAGGGAGAAATAGGTTAACTTTGCCTTTTTAAGATTCTTAATATACCCAAGTAATTATAAGATGTGACAATATTATACGAGATCAATATGTCTCGTAGTAAGCTTTGTAATATTGTTATGCATTATACTTCAAAAATAAAATATTATCATGCATTATGAGAACCGTATACAACTATCCTCGCAAACACTTTAACACATACTCAAAGTAAAATTGACCTTGTGCTCGACCAACTGATATTGAACAATGTTTGTGATGCTCACCGCATCATGCTCATGCAATTGTAAAATTATTGACGGTGTGTTTAACTATCTAGTCGGAGTAATGTACATTGCAAGCTCAAATGAGAAATTGAGGAGAGACACATATTTTAGTAGTTCAAAAGACTTAAACGGTTTATGGACGAGTGCTCTTGGAGTAGTCGGTTTAGCCCTAAACTTACGTGCCTACGACTTTATTTCTCAAGAAATTCGTGCAGCAGAAGAAGATTCTTGATTTGAGACTTTCTACACCAAATATATTCTCTTAAACGAAAATATATGTGTTTGAATGGCGGATCAAGATCAGTCTCATGAAAATCTTATATTCTCTGAGGAGGTAGTTTAATGGTTATGTTTAGGTGTTGCTGCTTGCAAGGTCTGTGACGTCGTCATCACGCGCCATTTTGCCTTATTGGATTCACTCAGGTGTTGCCGCCACCGCCCATCGAAGTCGGCGGACTGAATTTGTCGGCTACATGCTATGTGTTTTCATGTTATTTGTCGTGTATTGTCTTGCATGTTGGACGTATTACCGCCAATGTACTCATGTTATTATTAATGAAAATCTGCACGTTTACCTTAAACAAATTGACACGATAATTTATAGTATGGTCAAACTAAAACTCATAAAATCTGAAGAAAACATATTGACAACTAATTAAAATACTTAAAATAAGGGCTGGTTTGGTAATGCTGTGGTGGTTTGGAAAGGTGTTGTGTAAGAAGCACTGTGAGAAAGCTGCTGTGAGAATCTATACAAAAAGCGTTTGGTAAACTCCGTATGTAACCTGCTGTGGAAAAGCACTTTCGACATTTTGTGTTTGGTAATTAGTGCTTTAGACTTGTTGTAAATGTCGAAACGACCATTTCAGACATGATATAATAAATATTACTATTACAATGATATATTATTAATATTTATTAATAGATAATGATGTCAATTAAAAAAGTAATCAAAAAGCAGGTCGTAGAAAGCAACCCCTCCCCTGCTTTTCAAAAGCAGCTGTGGGGAAGCAGTTGCTTTCTAGAAAGCAGAAAAATAAGAATTTACCAAACACATAAAGACTGCTTTTGGATTTGAAAAGCAGCGTTCTAGAAAGCAAAAGCATTACCAAACGGGCTCTAAATACAGTTAGGGTAGCTTAAATGGTAGAGGGTTGGAAGCCCCTGCATGAGGTGTCGGGTTCAAGTCCGGTTGACGACAAAAATAATTTCTAAAAAAATTTACTTAAACGAAATAGGTCTAAAAATTAAGTCCATATATAATTTTTCATACAATAGTGGGATAAATGTTATACTACTTGATCAAACACCGCAACGATAATCACCATCTTAGTAGGAAATTAGACTAAATTAGACTAAGCCATAAGCTATACTAGTTGACCCTTTTGTTCCCAAAAAACTAGGATTACATAATTTTTGCGATTACTTGCTTTAAAATACATTCTCACCTGATGTTTACTGATTGCTTGGCAAGCTATTTTACAATAGAGTATATAAAACAAAATCATTACTATAATTTTGTGGGCCAATTGTATTCTTCCTTTATGGCTACAATTTTCTTTAGATATAATTGTATGTTCTTTTATCACAAAATTGCTAATTTTGTTTGATTTTATCTCCATGGATAAAGAAATACACACAATTCTTTTCATTTGAAGTAACCTCTAATCACATTATATGACATTACATGACCACCAAAATAAAATGCAATACTTTGTTCAGTTTGTAATTCTAAATATCTAAAGGTGTTCAAAATTGGCTTGTGTAGTAATAAAAGTTAGTCTGGATTACAAATTTTATTTTGTTCAAGTATTTTGTTGCTAAAATAAATTGGTGTTCGGGCCAGCTTGCGGACGCCTCGACTAAATCTACGGGCCCTTAGAATTAGTGATCGTGGAAGGAGACCCTTAAGTTACATGCCTAGCTCACCCACCTGGTCAACCCATTGTATATTTTTTTTCTATGTATTTTTAAATCTATAGCAATACATATTTTGAAGGTTGATCGCTAAAATACTGTACATATTAACTTTCCGTCCAACAAAAAATAATTACTCCGTAGTAGATAAATTTGTGAACTCATCGTATGGTCACAAAGTCAACTAGTCAAATGTCATTTAATGCGTTGTTATTGTCTCATATATTGAAATTTTTGTTGTTAGTGAATTTATCTACGTATAGTAAATGATTATATAGTCGTACTTACTTTTTCACATTTATAAAAATCTCACTTTCTATTGAATGTCAATCAATACCAAAAACGTTGATTTATTATGACTGTTAAAGTGGTCGTCAAACTTTTCACTAGTCTCACCTTTATAAATTTATATCTCGTCATCATTAAATTTATGAATAACTCAATATCATAGTCAAACACGTTAAGAAACGTGTAAAGTTGTTAAAGTGCTCGTCAAATTACTCACTAGAATCACCTTTATTAGTCCTATCTCGTGATCATTAAATTTTATTTATGGATAATTCGATATCAAAGTCAAACATGTTAAGAAACGTAAAAAGAAAATAGCTGCATCGATAAACAGATACCGTTACGATAAATGTATAACACCCGCAACAAAAGAGTAAAAGTTCACGATATATACTACAATTACACACAAGAGCTTCTTTTTTTTATAATTGCTCGTCAAATTTTTCATTTCATTAGTCTCACCTCTATTAGCCTTATCTCATCATCATTGAATTTACATTTATGGATAAATCAATATCAAAGTCAAACATGTTAATAAACGTAAAAAAGAAGACAGTTACATCTGTAAACAGGTAACGATAAGTGTATAACACCCGCAACGGAGAGTAAACGTTCACGATATATATTACAATTACAAATACCGATACAACTTAGTAATTCTGCTAAACAATAAATGTTCAACGCCCCCAATAGTTTCACTTTCTATTTATTTAGACCTGTTTCACTTTCTATTGAATATTAATCAATACTATAAACACCGATATTTATGGCTGTTAGAGTGCTTGTCAAATTTCTTACTAATCTCACATTTTTTTTTGTGAAATTTAATCTCACCTTTATTAGTCCTATCTAATTGTTAAAGTGCTCGTCAAATTTCTCACTAGTCTCACATTTATTAGCTCTATCTTGTCATCTTTAAATTTATGAATAATTCAAAATCAAAGTCAAACATATTAAGAAACGTGAAAAGTTATTAAAATGCTCGTCAAATTTCTCACTAGTCTCACCTTTATCAGTCTATCTCGTCATCATTGAATTTAAGTTTATGAATAAACCAATATCAAAGTCAAAAATGTTAATAAACGTGAAAAAGAAGACAGCTACATCTGTAAATAGATACCGTTACGACAAGCGTATAACACCCACAACGGAGAGTAAACGTTCACGATATATACTGCAATCACTCACTAAGGCTAATTTAGTCAATTTTACAAACCAAGTCCTTTTGCCAGCTAAATAGTTTCACTTTCTATTTTTTTCGGACCATTTTCACTTTCTATTAAATGTTAATCAATACTATAAACGCCAATATCCAAGGCTCTTAAAGTGCTCGTCAAAGTTCTCATTAGTCTCACCTTTATTAGCCTTATCTCGTCATCATTAAATTTACATCTACGAATAATTCAATGTCAAAGTCAAACCCATTATTAAGTGTGAAAAGAAGACCGCTGCAGCTGTAAACAGATACCGTTACGAGTTAGTAACTCTTCTATATCATAAATGTATTGTTAACACTCGCTCGTCAAATTTCTCACTAGTCTCACTTTTACTAGTCCTATCGCGTCATCATTGAATTTACATTTATGAATTATTCAATATCAAAGTCAAACATGTTAATAAACGTAAAAAGAAGCCAGCTCCATCGGTAAACAGATACCGTTACGATAAACGAATAACACCCGCAACGGAGAGTAAACGTTACGATACATACCGCAAATACTCACTAGGGCCAATTTGGTCATTCAACAAACCAAATCTCAGCAAAATCTTCACCTGTTCAACCCAGTGAGAGAAATATCCGGGGCGTCTGTTACATTTGTTGACAAAAAATCGCATAATTCAGTTACTCCACAAACACTATTCTTAAAAATGTCGAAATAAAAAAATAAGATCGTGTCCAACACGCTCTATAGAGGAGCGTGGAAGGGAGACAAATCGCAACGATATTGATAATTAAAGATTTGATTTTTTTTTTTTTTTTTTTTTTTTTTTTTTTTATAAATACCAGTATATAGAGAGTGTGTGTGCGCAGAGAGTGATTCTTCAGTAATCACAGAGAGAGAGAGAGAGACTGTTCCTTTTCTCCAACTTTAATGGCGTGAGAGAATGTACCCACAGAGTTGTGGTATCAATGGATGTTTATATGTAAAAACGGCTTCATCTTTGCATGCTTCACCGACTCTTCTCTAAAGAAACCCCAAACCCAAATCAGATGATCTTAAATTCAAGAGGTTTTCTTCGTATTCGGAGACAAACCCAGATGAAATAGTGTGGTTTCCTCTTCTGGGTCTTTGATTTCTTGGCCTTTCTTGAGATCAATCAATCAAAATCAGTAACCCTTGTTTTGGGTCTTTCTGGTATTTCTGGGTATTTGATTGTCTCTTCTGGGTATTTGTTCTTTTTGTTCGTCTGGTGTTGTGTGTTTTTGGGTATTTCTTGAATTTCTTGATTCTGATAGTGTTGTTGTTTCGATGTTTGAGGGTGTTGGGAACAAACCTAAGAAAATTGGGGAGAATATGAAGAGGGATGAAGAGGAAATTGAGACGTTGTTGGGTGAGATCCCTCATGTAACATCACTCAATCAGACCTCTGGTTATGGAGTTCATGTTCATGTTAATGGTGGTGATTCTTCTTCTGTGAAAAATACCATAAAAGGAGGAGGACTAGGTCTAATGAATGGTGAGCAACATGATGGTGATGGTGTTGAGGGTCAGTACAAGTATAAATGCTCTTCTTCTGATGGCTCTTCCTCAAGCTTGTTATCTAGTAGGCATTCATTTGATTATGGATCATCACCCACTTCACCACCACCACTTGAAGAGGCTAAATCAATGATGCCACCAGGTGGGAGATCTCCTCACCAGAGCCAGAATGGAGGGATGCCGAGAGCCGCCGATTCGCCTTCTGGTAAGAATCCCCATGAAAACTTGATTAGTGAACTCAATCTGTCTGCAAACTTAGGTAGGATGTGTGTGACTGATAATGAAGATAGGGTGCCAGTAGATTGGAATGACATTTGGCTTTATGATCAAATGAGAGCATCTTATAGGCTCAATTCTGATGGGTATGGGGCTTATGGTTATGGGGATTACCAAAGGGGTTATTCTGATTATGGGTCTTTTCTGCCCTCCAACCCAAGAAGTCCTCCCATGGGTTTTGATGGTGATATATTGTCGGCATTGTCGAAATTTCAGTCCAAACATAGGCCGCCGGGTAACCTAGGCAGCTCGCTGCATTCTAATGGTGGAGGTTATGGTTTGTTCGCGCCAAAGGGTTACCCCAATAGCAATTATTACCAGAGAAAAGCTCCTCTATCGATGTTGCCTAGGTCTAGCTCTCAAGTTCCATTGTATGATGCTTTATTACATTCACAGAAATATGGAATGAATTTGGAGGGGGATAGGGGAAGATTCTGTACGTCAGATGCAATTCGGTCAAGTCAACAATGGCCTTATATGGATGGGGAAAGTATGTTAGACTATAACCCAATGGTTACAAATGGGAGGGCGAGAACTCCTTCCAATGCCAGAATCTCTAGAAACAGACTCGGTGCTCTCACAAGTGAGGAAAGCTTGATTATACAAGAAGAAGCTCTAAGAAATGCTTTCAGAAATGGTTTTGGGCATCAAAGAGAACGTAACCGGGACAGTTTTTTTCCTTCTAAGTACGGAGGAAAGAGGATGGATCTAGATGCCCATCTCAAGTTTGCAAGCAATGGTGACAATGCTGGGAGTGAGAGAATGTATAGCTCTACGGCTACAACTCCAAAGTTCAACACCTTAGAGGAAGCTCAAGGTTACATTCACTTGATAGCCAAGGATCAACATGGCTGCAGGTTCCTACAAAAGATATTTGATGAGGGAAACCCAGAAAGTATTCAGACGATATTCAATGAGATCATTTATCATGTAGTTGAGCTTATGACGAATCCTTTTGGGAATTATTTGATGCAAAAGCTGCTGGAAGTTTGCACTGAGGAACAACGAATGCAGATTCTACTTATGCTAACCAAAGTGCCGGGCCAGCTTGTTAGAGTCTCTTTGAACACCCATGGGTAAGTTTTTCTCCATTATTTTCGTTTATTTACATTCTTTTGGAAAAAAAAAATGATTTTTATTTTGCTTTTTTCAGCACTCGTGTCGTACAGAAGTTGATTGAAACAATTAAGACCAGGCAACAGATTGTACTGGTAATTTCAGCCCTTGAACCTGGATTTCTCGCTCTTATCAAGGACCTCAACGGTAATCATGTTGTTCAGAGGTGCTTGCAATGCCTGGGCAAAGAGGATAATGAGGTACGTTATATATATCTCTCTTTTTGCAGTCACAGTTATCAGATTTGTCCACTGTCCTGTCTCTGTGATGAATCCACATTGATAATTTGTTTAAACTTGATAGATTAATGATTAGACAATAGTAGTACTAAATTTTTACGTGGCTAAAAACAATGGAGGTGCATAATGTCCTAGGTATTCTACTTGGCTATTGCATGATGACTGCTTGAGGAAATTTTGGATTAGTATGCATGTAAAAACTTCCCTGATTTCGTTGACAGTGAAAATTAGATAAGAATATTTGACCTTCCTTACGTGCTTGTTTCTTTATTTTCAAGTATCTAAAAGCTACTACATCCTTCTATGCATTTGGCAATCTTTTTATCCATTTTAAATGGAAATTCTCATCACCAATCCTTTGAGAATTGAGGTAGCTATTTCCATGTTTGCTCTCCATGTATAATTTGCATTACTTCTCATACCCCATAATATATATAATGAATGAATAGATACGTTATAACGTCTTGAAATGTACAGCTAGTCAAACACCTAGAATAAAACTTTAGTCTGGGTGAAGTCGAAATGAAAGAATAGTTGGTAAGGCTGTTGAGATATATCACTGATGCAAAGGGTGTTGAGAGTCTTAATGCATAAGTTACATTAAGACTCTCCCGGTTTTATAAGACGAGCTGTACTTGAGACGAAAAGTTAGTGGCTTTTAACTTGGCTACTACGACAAGTTGATGAGACGAACAAGAAACATGATGATGTAAAAAAAATCAATATAGAAATGAAATGTTTCATCTCTTTAGCTCATAGTCAGCTGAGAAGACAAAACTATATCGGATAAATGAAAACATATTAAAAGGATCACAGAATCATGCCACGAGTTCCTCATAAATTGGGCCATATATAGATATTATGAAAGTAGAATAACGTTCTTCAGTACAAATTTCTGTCATTGGTTTCATAATTTCTCCTGATGTTGTGCCATATTTCTAAAACTTTATCGATCCATTTCTTATTATGAGGGATATGCTGCCTGCTGTGGAGAACTAATAAAATGCATACTCCTGAGTCATGCTTGCATTTGGTAAGTCCAACTTGACATTCTAATAGACAGAAGAGGAGATTGAATAAAGTGCACAGTCCAAAGTCCTCACAGTAACTATATTTTGATTCATAGCACTGGAGTTGTCATTTTGTTTAAGATATGTTTGTGTTAAAGACTTATTACTCATATTAGCTATTGTTAAGCCTGCTTTAAGTTGTTTCATTGTGTCAGTACCTGACTAGTAATTCTCTTTTGGTTACAATTGGCAGTTTATTTTTGTTGCTGCTGCAAGATATTGTGTTGATATTGCAACCCATCAACATGGTTGTTGTGTTCTACAGCGGTGCATCAGTTTTTCTACCGGGGAACTTCGTGACAACTTGATCGGAGAAATATGTGCTAATGCCCTTATGCTTGCACAAGATACATATGGGTATGGGTAAATGAATTACATAATTGTAGCGTTACTCGCTGTTTGCCAAATTCCTTTTTCTCTTTATATTGATAGTTAGCAATTAAGACCTAACCTTAGAGTTACAGAATATATATTAGGAGACTGTCCATCTTTATAGGTGTCACTTGTATCTTGTATGATCTTTTAGCTCCCATTTGCATCACTCTCTTCCTTAGAGACATGCCAACTCTAGCATGCATCAATTTACCTTTGTATTTGGGCATCATATATGATGTGTTGTATCTGGCACCAGTAACATAATATATATCGTCATGGCCAATATCATAGTGTTTTTCAGCCTTCAAGTGGGTAAACTGTGTCGCTGAAATCCCCTCATTCGACCTATGGGACGGGGAGGTGACATTTGGCAGAAACTTCTAAGTATATTGGACAGTAGCGCCAAAATCAATGGCGGGCCTAGATTTTAACCAAAAGTTAAAATGTCATAGGAATTTTTTGGGGGAAACTTATTATCTGAATCATGTTTATTGGCAATGTAGGTTTTCTAGTGCAGTCGCCATAGAGATCTTGCAGTGTTTTTCCTATTCAAGGAAAGACATTAGCAATTTAATCCTATAGCGGTAGAAGTTGTGGGTTTTGTAAGCATAAAGAAACTGAATCAGAAACTGTATCCACTTTATTGACCCCAATCTTTCATTCTAATGATCACCCGTTGTTATTGTACTTGGAGGCCACTGACATGATAACTGGTTTCACCACCCATATGTATGAATATTGGACAGTGACTCTAAATGTAACTCTCCACAATTCGTTTGTTCCTTATAGAGTACGGCGTCCTCCTTTTATTCTGTTTCAGAGTTCGGTTTAATTGGTTGCCTTAGTAGCTTTCCGAATTCCGAGCATGTATTCTGAACATGACATCACGATATTCTGTATATGACATCACAATATGTATGCCAACTTCCCTTTCGTACAATTGTTTCCAAGGTGGTACTTCCATATGAACACATAATAACCGCCGTCCTGTTCTTTTTCTCAATGACTTCAAAGCTTGATGTATTTCTTTTTAAGTGGTCTCTTCTAATGATTGAAATACCTCTATTGGGCAGAAACTATGTGATTCAGTTTATCGTAGAGCAAAAGATTCCATCAGCCACATCCGCATTGATCTCTGAATTTGAAGGCAACTTTGTGCATCTCTCAAGTCAGAAGTTCAGCAGCCACGTGGTTGAGAAGTGCCTTGCAGTTTTCGATGATGAAATGCGCTCAAGGGTAGTTCATGAGTTGCTGTCTGCATCCAACTTCGAACAGCTCCTGCAAGATCCTCATGCAAACTATGTTATCCAAGCAGCTCTTCGTTATACTAAGGTGCGTGAATCAACTCATGTGAGAGTGTTTTCTTCGCTAAAGTTCCATTTTGTGTTCACTTAAGAATTTTAGTAACCTCTTGGAAATAGTAGGTTTTAATGCCAACTGAATCTGACCGCCTAATTAATTTCAACTTTCTGCTTCTAAAATGTTCAAGAATCTTGGTGCTGCTGTTTTCTCAGATTACCCTTATAGACCCATAGTCTAGATGCAGTAGGCAAAACTTCTCAAGCCCATTATAGGCAAAAATGAATCCTTGAACTTGCTGATGGCCAGTAGAGCTCTGTTTTTGTGCTTTCCTTTAGTTTCTCCAACATATTTATATCACTGATTCGGCATCTTGGGCAAATCCACAAACTGAATAATAAAATGATTTTGTAACCTTAACTAGTATTGAGTAAATTATGTCGTTATGTGCATAACCATTATTAGAATTGTCGTTGCATGCATCAAACACGTGTATACGCGTTTCAGCTTCTTTCTAATCCTACTATGGAAAACAGGGTTATCTTCACAGCTTGTTGGTTGATACCATTGAGTCGCACAAGGCCATTTCGAGGAACAGTCCATACTCGAAGAGGATTTTCTCCCAGATATCCAAGAGGTGATTCGGATACAGTCGACCCGGCGATGATGTTGTTCTCTATTGAATAATAATATAGGATGATCAAGAATCAATCTGTTTTTACAATTTTGCTTAGTAAAGTTTTGATCTCTCTCAGACTTGCTTCAAAAAACAGAAAACTCCGGTGAGCTTCTCGGAGTGGGGTATGTAATTTTGCTGATGTTGCTTATGTTCTTCTGTTGTCAGTATATTTTCCATAGACGACCTTTAAACTTTTCCATAGACCGTTAAACTATTTTGGGGGTGTTATTGTATGGATTTGGTTTTTATACAGTGATGACAGAATCATCTTCTTTCATTTTCAGCAAGTAGTTTAAGATTCTAGTATTTGTTATTGTTGTGTGAAGTACTATGTTTCACCAATAGCATGCATTTGTCTGTTTCTTCTTTAGTTTACTTTAATGGATTTGCTGGTAGAATATACTTCATTCCATGCCAACATCCCTGCCGTCTTTGCTGCCTAAAACCCAGATTCCGGCATGCCAAGCCCGATTCCGGTGATAACAGCCGCATGCCACAAGACCATATCACTGCTGCCGTGCTGCCACTATGACCAATCACCCAAAACCAGCACCACCACAATCCCATCAAAAAAATGCCCAGGGAGTCGAACCACAGTCTTCCTTAGCCGAGTCCGGAAATTGAGGTAATTCCAAAATCCCCAAATTAAAAAACCGAAATTGCAACAACAGAGGATGGAAGAAATCAACTCCAAATCAGAAGCTGGTTCGAAGCCAGAAATAAAACTCAGAGTCCCCAGCCAGATGATGCAGATTGAGAGAGAGAGAACCCGATCGCCACCTACCGGCTACCACCATGGATTCGAGCAAGTTGGATGGTTGTACAAAAAATCGGTTCTGGGCCACTTATTTTTTGTTTCTTTGAGAAGAAAATCAGTTTCTATTCATGCAAAATAGAAAGGTTGGAAACCCTTGTTACATCATTTTGAGAAACGGAAAGGCCCAACTTGGGTTGCTACTTAGCCATAAATATTTGTTAACCCAAACTTTCCGAACTCGTCTTCTATTACATTTGAAGAAGGATGGCGTAGGTGAAGGGAATTGTCTCAAATCTTCCAGCGAGGAATCAAATCTCACGAAGGACGTCTCCGTTCTCTGATCTATCATACTGTGTCCCTGCAATTTTGTTGATGACGTCAATCACATTCTTGGCATCGGATTAAAAAATAACCTTGCTTTTTTTTTTTGGTTTCAATGGCTAGTTTTAATCCTTCCCGAATTGCCGAGGTTTCTGCTTCAAGAGGAAGCAATTGGGAGAGTAAAGGCGGAGCCAGCAAGGAAAATGTCATGGTTGCGTAAAATTGTGCCGCCAGCCGCCAAATCTTCGGACGAAACCCAGGCCCCGTCCGTATTAACTTTAACAAAATCAGCGCCAGGGGGCCTCCAGCACTCCGTCCTCTCTCAACAGCCTCTTCAAGATACAAACTGCGAAAGGACATTCCATGAAAAGATGTGTCGCATTCTCAGCCTTGCATTTGTAGATAGAGCTACGACGTCGCTTCTAAACTTTCGTACCACTCCGTCCCACCTCTAACGCATCATTTAACTTTTTCACCCGTAACTGGGTCACTTTGACCCGGTGATTTGGATCGTAAAACGATGTAATTTTTCGACAATCTTTTTATAGCCTTGTAGAATAAGAGCTACTCCACAACACTACGAAAAATTATCTAAAAATTACAAAGTTTTAGATAATTTTTCGTAGTGTTGTGGAGTAGCTCTAATTCTACAAGACTATAAAAAGATTGTCGAAAAATTACATCGTTTTACGATCCAAATCACCGGGTCAAAGTGACTCAGTGAATAGCGGTAAAAGTTCAAATGGTTCAAAAGAGGTGGGATAGAGTGCTATATAGTTACTTGTTGCTAGAGAATCTTGTGCCGCTCTCCAGAGGAGAGAGACAGTCAAGCACGGTCCCGAGGAAGCACCACCAATCTGTGCACTAGGTCATAGCTTTCTTGTTCGAGTATATCCCGACGCAACTCTATACTCCCCATCGGTCTCAAAATGCCATAGCCTTGAGTCTACAGCCGGTTGGGAACCTTTAGAACCTCGGAAACATAAGCTCCAAAACCTTCTTCATGAAAAAGCTCGAGGTTCAACGTGCGGTCAGGTAAGATGAAATCATTTAGAGCTTCGGGTTGAGGTGGAAATGGGACGAAAGTGTGGCGGTCCCATGATCCATGGGTCTTTTATAGTCCGGACGCTACGGCCTTTCTCTATCTCCTAACGCATGCCGCTACGGATAATAACGTGTTTAGAGCCAATGATGGATCTCCAAGCATAAAAATTGCTTGGGTGAGGCTCTCCACTCAAGATATCCGAATTAGGATACTATTTATGTTTAAAAAACTCTGCTTATCAAGGAGTTCCGGGACACTTCTTTGCTTCTACATTTTATTTTATGTAGTTTGATTTTATTTATTTTAAATATAAAATTTGTTGAGTTAAGATCCCTGAATGTGCTTTGATTGGTAATTGTTTTGAGTGATGAAAGACAAAAGGATAAGACATAAGCATCAAAGGCATTTCAGTTATCTCAAGGCCTTGAGATTGACTGGACTTTAAAGCCTTGTGTTATCTTATTCTGCTATATGTTCTAACATTTCTGTGTTGCAGAATTGGATATCTGATTATGCAAATCAGTGGTTTACTGCATATACTTTTGGATTATACCATTTATATATCTAACACAATTGCAGATGATCAGAACAGGAAGAATCAAAGTTATCTGGGTTTAACTTTGAAATTCTGTGAAGCAGGTTCAGAGCTCCAAGGCCTTGAGATATGCCTTGAGCTGCTGACAGTTTTTACAGAACTTAATTGATTCTTTCTTGCAGGTTATGATTCTTAGTATTGTGAGTATTTATTCACTTCTAAGTGTCTTAAACTTGTTTTTCTTGATTCATATTTTTTAGAAGATATACAGGTTATTGTTCTAAGTTTGTTAAACAGTTTTATCAGAAACTGTATAACCAAACAGTCTTAGTACTGTTAGCTTTCTGGATTTTGTTGTTGCAGTGTTTCAATGCTGTTGCAGGGTTGTTAAACGTGCAGGAGCAATCTCAACAAAATCCAACGGATATCCACTTGAAGCTGTTTGAATTTAAGTTGAAAACAGAAGGAGGATTTGTAGGAACTGAGATCCTAAAATCTCTCAATCAGTTGCAGCTGTGGATAAAAGAGACTGGTTTGAATTTTGAAGAAGAAGAGAGGCTTGCAGAATACTCTGACAGGTGTGACAAATTCGTGGGAGATCATCCATTCAAACACAGAATCAGTCAAGCTTCATTCCAGACTTCTGAAGATCAAATCAATCCATGAGAACACTTCCAGGTTTCAACAGCTTATCTTCATACTGTGTTCTTCACTTGTACTTGTATCTGTGTATCTCTATATTATCTTAAACCTCAATTAACCTAGTGGTTGGTTGTTCAAGTGAACAACAAGAGGTTCTTGTTAGCTCAACAGTTATTAGCTGGAACTAGATAGGCTTGGAACCACAAGCTGTATAGGTGTAAGGGAAATCACTTAGGCTTGAGGATTTAGGGCTGTTTCTGTGTGAGTAATAAGAAGTGTTTGCCCAATCCTGGTGGGATTAGATCCCTCAGGCAGAGATTAGGTCCATTGGGACTGAACTCTGTAAATTGCTTTGTGTTCTTTACCTTTCTGTTTGATTATTATCTGCTGCACACAACTCAAATCAAACTAGGGTTCAAAAGCTTTTTAGAATTGTTCACAGCTCAAGGCCTTGAAGCTTACTATTTTGCCTTTGTAAGTTTCAGACAGTTTACAAAATCTCAAGGCCTTGAGATTTGAGTTTCACACAAAGGTTTCCTGTTAAACTTTTAGTTTTGCAAAAAGTTTCCATACTCTATTCAACCCCCCCCCCTCTAGAGTATTTAGGTCCTGTATTTAGTCTACATTACACACTTTCAATTGGTATCAGAGCATGTGTCACTGTTTTTAGATCTAACAATCTGGTGACTATGAGTAATGTAGGAGATGGTGGATTCTCACAAGGAAGGGCAGCTAACAGACCTCCATTGTTCTGTGGTGACAACTTCATGCATTGGAAGGCATTACTGAAGATGTTCATCATAGATCAAGACATGGAACTATGGTCAATAGTTCAGAATGGTCCTCATGAGTACTAAACTACAATTGATGGAGTCAGAACTGTCAAGTCTGAGGAAAATCTTTCAGTCACTGAACTGGAAAAGGTATCAAAAAATTACAAGGCTATGAATTTGCTATACTGTGCTTTAAATGCAGATGAGCTCAACAGAGTGTCAAACTGCAAGAGTGCCAAAGAAGTGTGGGATAAATTGGTGGTGACATATGAAGGAACCAGCCAGGTTAAGCAGACAAAAATCAACATACTTCTGAGGCAATATGAGTTGTTCAAGATGAATTCAGATGAGACCATCAAGGAAATGTTCAAAAGATTCACTGATGTTGTGAACAACCTGGAGTCTTTGGGAAAGAAGTTCTCAAATGAAGAGAAGGTCAGAAAGATTCTGAGAAGTTTGTCAAAAGCCAAGTGGGAGCCAAAGACAACAGCCATTGAGGAAGCTCAGGACTTGAGTCTTCTTCAACTAGATGATCTACAAGGAAAGCTGCTCACTCATGAAATGTCTATGAAGGATGTGGATGGTGATATGAGTGAAAATATCAGGAACCTAGCTCTTAAGGCAAAAGACAGTGAAAAATCTCAAAACCTTGAGACTGAGGAGGAACCTGATGATGAAGAGGCTTTAGCATTGATCTCCAAGGCCTTGGCCAGGATTCTCAAAAAGAAAAGAAAATCTGGTAACAGGGATTACAACAGAGAGAGATCAAGACCCTCAGGCAGCAAGGACTACAAAGGTAAATCTTCATCACAGTCACATAAAACTAAAGTAATGAATTGTTTTGAGTGTGGTGATGCAGATCATTTAGTAAGGGACTGTCCAAAAAAGAAGAAGAACAGGAACTTTCAGAAGAAGGATTGTGACAACAGAAGGGAGAAAGCCATGATGGCTTCTTGGAGTGATTCTGATTCATCAAGTGACTCAGACACAGAAGAAGAGCAAGCAAACTTATGCTTCATGGCAAAGCATAATGAGGAAAGTTCATCAGACAGACACATTGAAGACATGGTAAAAAATTTACTTGCTAGTCCTTCTGAGTACTTCCTGAAATTCTTAAAAGTATGTTTTTTAATGAGGAAAGTTATAGAAATGAGATTTCTGCTTTAAAGATTAAGATTCATGAGCAGGTAAAAGAAAACCTGAACCTAGTATTTTCAAACAAAACTGTTGAAGTTTCTAAGACAAATTTGGAAAAAGACTTCAAGGCCTTGGACAGCAGGTTCAAAGTCTTGAAGGCACAGATAAAAGAGGTTGTTGATCAAAACACTCTTTTAACTGAGAGATATGCTGATCTAAAGACTCATTCTGAGAATTTAGAACAACAGGTCTGTACTTTGACTGAAAAACTTCAAGAGTCCAAGAAGGTCCTAGCTAAGTTTACAGGCTCAGAACATAATCTGAATCTCATTCTTGGAGGAAGTCTGAAATCAATGCATAAAAGTGGGATTGGCTGTAATTCAAATTTTCCAAAGAAAGTCCAAACTACTTTTGTCAAATCTGGTAGCAGATATTCTCCAAAATGTCATTACTGTGGAAAAATTGGTCATGTCAGATTAACTTGTGCCTTCAGAAGATCAGAACCTCACATTATGAGGAATACTTATCCTTATCAGCTTAAGGGACATGTTAGGCATATTTGGGTTCGAAAAGGAATTAGGCCACCAAATATGGCTGATTCTGAGTATGAATCAAAGTTCTGCACTTGGTCTAACAGCCTGTTGAGGCAATGGTTTGTTTTTGCAGGATGTCACCAAGGCCTTGAAAGATCAGAAATGGATATTAGACAGTGGATGTTCCAGACATATGAGTGGAAAAAGGTCTCTCTTTACTAAACTCACGGAAAAATCTGGAGGAACAATCACACTTGGTGACAAAGCAAAATGCAATATCATTGGTATGAGTAGTATTGGTAATGGTTCTACAAGTTCTATATCTGATGTTTATCTGGTAGATGGACTTAAGTATAATTGCTTAGTATCTCTCAGTTATGTGATAAAGATTACAAAACTGTATTTGACAAGGAGAAATGTGTGGTGCAAGATGAGAAATCTGGTAATTGCATACTCACTGCTCCAAGATCATATAATCTATATGCTATGAATACTAACAGTGTTGCAGGTGACAAGCTAAAATGCCTCAAGTCCTTGAAGGAAGATTCAAAGCTTTGGCACTGAAAGCTTGGGCATATTAGTATACATACTTTGAAAAAACTCATCTCAAAGGACTTGGTAAGAGGTTTACCATCACAGAAATTTTCAGATGATGAGGTTTGTAAGGCATGTGTACAAGGTAAACAGACCAGAAGCTCTTTCAAGCCAAAGAACTTTGTAAGTACTTCTAGACCCTTAGAATTGCTACATATGGACTTATGTGGTCCTATGAGAGTTCAGACCTTAAAAGGTAAAAGGTATATGCTTGTTATAATTGATGATTATTCTAGATTTACTTGGGTGATGTTTAATATAGACAAAACTGAAGCTTTATCTGAATTTTCTAGATTGTGCAAAGAGCTTCAAACTTTGAAAAACTTACCTGTTGCATCTATTAGGAGTGATCATGGTAGAGAATTTGATCAACTTGACTTTGATTTGTTTTGTGCAAAGCATGGCATTTCACACAACTTTTCTGCACCTAGAACTCCACAGCAAAATGGAGTAGTTGAAAGGAAAAATATGACACTTGAGGATATGTCCAGAACCATGCTTCTTGAAAGTAATTTGCCAAAGTTTTTATGGGCAGAAGCTGTTAACACTGCCAATTATGTGCTGAATAGATGCTTGATCAGACCTATTTTGAAAAAGACTCCCTATGAACTGTTTAAAGGGAGAAAGCCTACTGTTTCTTATTTTAAGCCATTTGATTGTATCTGTTTTGTGCATAATAATGGTAGAGACAATCTTAGTAAGTTTGATGCTAGAAGTGATGAAGGTGTATTTCTTGGATATTCTCAAACTAGCAAAGCTTATAGAGTTTATAATAGAAAAACCAAGATTGTGGAAGAGAGCATTCATGTAAATTTTGATGAAATTACTAAGGATTCTCTGAGTGAAAGTTTTGCAGATCTAGATTTGAACAAGCATGAATCAGATGATGATGCTGTGAAAGAAGACAAAGGCAAAACTAATGTTCAAAATCAATCAGCAGAATCGCAAGGCCTTGAACCTCCTGCTGAACCAAAATCTCAAAGCCTTAAGACAGAAGCTGAAACTTTCTATGATGCTCCCTCTACTGTTTCAAGGACTCAAAGCCTTGAAGGAGAATACTCCTGGGTACCAAGAAAGAAGTTTAAGTATCTTGCTGACCATCCAGCTGACAACATTATATCAGATCCATCAACTGGAACACAGACAAGAGGACAGTTAAAGAACTTGTGTGCTTTCAGTGCATTTGTATCTTTGATTGAGCCTAAGAATACCAAGGAAGCTCTGGAAGATGCAGAATGGATTATTGCAATGCAGAGTGAGCTGAATGAGTTTGAAAGGAACATGGTTTGGAATCTGGTTCCCAGACCTAAAGAAAAATCAGTTATTGGAGCCAGATGGGTACTCAGAAACAAGCTTGATGAGAATGGCAAAGTGGTAAGAAATAAAGCCAAACTGGTAGCTCAAGGATATAATCAGGAAGAAGGTATAGATTATGAGGAGAATTTTGCTCCTGTTACCAGGTTAGAAGCTATTAGAATACTTCTTGCATTTGCATCTCACAATCACATAAAACTTTATCAAATGGATGTTAAATGTGCTTTTCTAAATGGATATTTACAAGAAGATGTTTTTGTAGCACAACCTCCTGATTTTGAAGATAAAAATTTTCCTGATCGTATTTATAAACTGGATAAAGCTCTCTATGGTTTAAAACAAGCTCCAAGGTCTTGGTATGACAGACTTTCAAAATTTTTTGCTTGAAAACAATTTCAGAAGAGGCTTAGTTGACAAAACTCTTTTCATTAAACATCAACAAAGTGATCTGTTAGTAGTTCAGATTTATGTGGATGATATATTGTTTGGTGCTACTAATGATGCTCTTTCAAAAGAGTTTTCTAGTTTGATGTGCAGGGAGTTTGAGATGAGCTTAATGGGTGAACTGAATTTCTTTCTTGGACTTCATATATTACAAATGAAGAAAGGAATTTTTGTACATCAAGGAAAATATACCAATGACGTATTGAATAAGTACAAAATGTCACAGTCCAAGGTGTTTAAGACCCGTATGAGTTGATCACTCTCTTTAGACAAAGATTCAACTGGTAAGAGTGTGAATCAGAAGAAATACAGAGGTATGATTGGATCACTATTATGTTTAACTGCTAGCAGATCTGACATTATGTTCAGTGTCTGTATGTGTGCTAGATTTCAAGCAGATCCTAAGGAAAGTCATCTAACTGCAGTTAAAAGAATTTTTAGATATTTGAATGGAACAAGAGACTTAGGGCTTTGGTATCCAAGAAGATCAAATTTTATGTTGAGTGGCTATTCAGATGCAGATTTTGCAGGATATAAAGTAGACAGGAAAAGTACTTCTAGATACTGTCAATTTCTTGGATCTTCATTGATCAGTTTGCATTCTAAAAAGCAAAATTCTGTAGCATTATCAACTGCAGAAGCTGAATATATTGCAGCTGGTGCTTGCTGTTCACAAGTGTTATGGATTGCTCAGCAACTTAGAGATCTTGGCTACAACTTCAGAAATGTGCCAATTCATTGTGACAATACAAGTGCTATTTCAATCTCTAAGAATCCAGTTCAGCACTCAAGGACAAAACATATAGATGTGAGACATCATTTCCTTAGAGATCATGCAGAACAAGGTGATGTTGTTTTAAATTTTATCTCTACTTCAATGCAGATTGCTGATATTTTCACTAAACCTTTGCCAGATGATAGGTTTTCATCTCTAAGGCTTGAATTGGGGATGTTAAACAAGGATGCATTGGTTTAGGGGGGAGTATTAGTACCTGTATGAGAATATGTGCTGGAATCTCAAAGCCTTGAGATTATACTTTCTGAAGTCTTGAAAGTATAGCTCAAAGATTTGAAGTTTCTCAAACTGCAGAAAATCTCAAGGCCTTGAGATTGTTCTCCAGGTCTTGATAATATCTGTATTTTAAAAAAAAAAATGGATCATCAAATATTATATCTTATCTTTTTAGATAACTGTATAATTTTTGAATTACTCAGAGAATTTTCTAAAATATTCCAAAAAGATTTTTCAAGATTATATTTTTGCATGTAGATATTGCAGAGTCCTTTTATGACTCATCCTTTTCAACCTACTTAAGCTGAAAGTCAGGGCTTTTTCTTCTCATTCTCTTCCAATTTTCTGCGACTACTCTCTCTCTCTCTCTCTCAATTCCTCCCAACACATTCTCTTCTCAAAACCCTAAACCCTAAAATGGAGCGCAAATCAGCCATAATTCAGCAACAGGGAAAGCCCTCTGGCATATCCAAGAAGAGAGCAAACAAGAAGGAGAAGATAGTTATTTCTGATTCAGATTCAGAAAATACTCAAAGCTTGCATTAGGATACCCCTCCTGCAAAGAAGTCAAGAACAGAGAAGGGAGATGAAGGCTCAAGTGTTGATCCACAACAGGAGACTCAGGGTGGTGATCAACCTACGTCAGAGATGAAGAAAGGGGGAGAAAAGAAAAAGGCTACTGAAGAGGAAAAAGGGAAATCAACTCAGGAAATCCAGAAGAAACCAACTGAAGGAGGACAAGAAAAGATTAAACCCTCTGAGAAGAAGACTAGGGTTAAGAAAGTTGCTGCTGCAACTAAGCAAGGATATCAAGGTAAGAATGTACTTCCAACTGAGTGGTTTGTTAGTTAGGAAGTTAGAACTGTTTGGATGCAAGGATATGCATCATCTAAAGTAGCTTTCTGTAGCATGATTTCTGATGAGTTATTGGATAAACTGGACATAGAATGCATGAGAAAATTGAGGAAAATTGCTGTTTGGAAGGTTCTAAATCCTAGTACAAAGGCTTATCCTAGGTTAACTAGGTTATTTTATCTGAACTTGGTGTCTGAAGGTGATGATAGAATGGTATTAACTTCTAAAGTGGCTGGTGTGGATTTGATGTTAGATCATAGGACTTTTGCCAAAGTCTTGGGCATTCCTAGAAAATACAATGTTGGAGATTATCCTGATAGGAAGGAGTGTCTGGATAAGGCAAAGGATATGTTCTTTATTAAAGGTGTTCCCTCTGGTCCAAAGCAGTTGACACACTCTTTGCTCAACTGTGAAGCCAAAATTTTGTTTACTATTCTGATGAGGAGTGTAGTTCCCAGGGAGAACTCAAGAGAGTTGGTAACTGATAAAGTTCTGATTTTGATATATCTGATATCTCAAGGGTTTGAGATAGATTTGCCAACAGTTGTTATAGAGCATATGATTTATTGTGCAACCAGGACTAGAAACCATCCTCTTCCATATGACAACCTGTTACCACTTTTCTTTGAATATTTTGATGTGCCTGTGAAAGAAGAAGAAAAGATTACCGGAGGTTTTGGGTTGATAGATGAGATTGCACTTCAGAGGATTGGGGCAGTTCAGACTGGGAAAGGGCATTGGAAATTTTATTCTGATTTGTCAAAGGAAGAACTTGCTGAGAAGGAGTTTTTGAAGCCTAAGGGGACTGCATTTGGGAAAGGACAAGCCAATGAGGATTACTCTCTACTGGTTGAGAAGTTAGAAGATCAGCAGGTTGAGATTGAAGATCTCAGACAAAGGTTATTTGACCTGTCAACTGAATTTAACCAGTTCAAGGGCTTGATGAATGTTATGAATGGGAAGTTGGATGTTGTTATCAAGGGCTTGAATCTGGAGAAGATACCTTCTGCTACTAGTCATGACACCAGTGTGGATTCAGAAGAGAAGCTGGGAGATTTTCTGAAAAATAAGAAGAAGCCAACTCCAGTAGTGCTAGCTTCAAAGGACTTGTTTGAACAAACTGATGAAGAAGATGCTGGTGAAGACACAGGTGTTGATGCAGCTACAGAGGTAGATTCAGTACAGGCTAAGAAGAAAGTGGATGAGATAATCCAAGAAGTGGTTGTTGAATTGGAAGCTGAACAAGAAGGTAATCAGTCTGCAGAAGATGCTGCAAGTGAGGAAGAAATTGGAGAAGGCTCAGAGAAAGGCCAGACATCAAAAAAGAAGTGAAGATCAGAGACTGCCGAAGCCTTGACCCTCTATCTCATTCTCTTCTATCTTTTCTGTCTCAAGGCCTTGACTTTTTAGCTAGATTTTGTTTTAAGTTTATTTTCAGACTCTGAGTAATAAGAATGCCTAATTGTTTTGGTGAATTTTTATTTATGTGGTAATTGTTTATCTGTTTGGATTCTGTATATATATTGTATTGCAAATTGTGGTTATTTAATTTTTGAATATGAGTGGCAGGAAGATCTATGCAAGACTGTAGGTTTTGTCTTTCATCAAGGGGGAGATTGTTGAGTCAAGATCCCTGAATGTGCTTTGATTGGTAATTGTTTTGAGTGATGAAAGACAAAAGGATAAGACATAAGCAGCAAAGACATTTCAGTTATCTCAAGGCCTTGAGATTGACTGAACTTTAAAACCTTGAGTTATCTTATTCTGCTATATGTTCTAACATTTCTGTGTTGCAGAATTGGATATCTGATTATGCAAATCAGTGGTTTACTGCATATACTTTGGATTATACCATTTATATATCTAACACAATTGCAGATGATCAGAACAGGAAGAATCAAAGTTATCTGGGTTTAACTTTGAAATTCTGTGAAGCAGGTTCAGAGCTCCAAGGCCTTGAGATATGCCTTGAGTTGCTGACAGTTTTTACATAACTTAATTGATTCTTTCTTGCAGGTTATGATTCTTAGTATTGTGAGTATTTATTCACTTCTAAGTTTCTTAAACTTGTTTTCTTGATTCATATTTTTTAGAAGATATACAGGTTATTGTTCTAAGTTTGTTAAACAGTTTTATCAGAAACTGTATAACCAAACAGTCTTAGTACTGTTAGCTTTCTGGATTTTATTGTTGCAGTGTTTCAATGCTGTTGCAGGGTTGTTAAACGTGCAGGAGAAATCTCAACAAAATCCAACGAATATCCACTTGAAGCTGTTTGAATTTAAGTTGAAAAACAGAAGGAGGATTTGTAGGAACTGAGATCCTAAAATCTCTCAATCAGTTGCAGCTGTGGATAAAAGAGACTGGTTTGAATTTTGAAGAAGAAGAGAGGCTTGCAGAATACTCTGACAGGTGTGACAAATTCGTGGGAGATCATCCATTCAAACACAGAATCAGTCAAGCTTCATTCCAGACTTCTGAAGATCAAATCAATCCATAAGAACACTTCCAGGCTTCAACAGCTTATCTTCATACTGTGTTCTTCACTTGTACTTGTATCTGTGTATCTCTATATTATCTTAAACCTCAATTAACCTAGTGGTTGGTTGTTCAAGTGAACAACAAGAGTTTCTTGTTAGCTCAACAGTTATTAGCTGGAACTAGATAGGTTTGGAACCACAAGCTGTATAGGTGTAAAGGAAATCACTTAGGCTTGAAGTTTAGGGCTGTTTCTGTGTGAGTAATAAGAAGTGTTTGCCCAATCCTGGTAGGATTAGATCCCTCAGGCAGAGATTAGGTCCATTGGGACTGAACTCTGTAAATTGCTTTGTGTTCTTTACCTTTCTGTTTGATTATTATCTGCTGCACACAACTCAAATCAAACTAGGGTTCAAAAGCTTTTTAGAATTGTTCACAGCTCAAGGCCTTGAAGCTTACTATTTTGCCTTTGTAAGTTTCAGACAGTTTACAAAATCTCAAGGCCTTGAGATTTGAGTTTCACACAAAGCTTTCCTATTAAACTTTAAGTTTTGCAAAAAGTTTCCATACTCATGCGTGTTTTGTCCGGCTTTTAGATCTAACAATCTGGTGACTATGAGTATCAGAGCCTGCGTCACTGTTTTTAGATCTAACAATACTCAGTCAACTCAATACTCAGTCAACTGGTTAAAAAATCAAATTTCAACACATCTTTTAGCCATTCCGGTTCCGTTTCCCAAAGAGATAAGTCATGCGTGTTTTGTCCGGCTTTTGCCACGTGGTCGGCCACCATATTCATTTTGCGTGGAACAACTTCCACCTTTAATGCCTCCAGTTCTCGAAGCATCATCTTCATTGACTCAAGTACATCACCAGCATTTGAATAGTCCGTCCATGTCTCCCCCTTTCTCGCTCTAGAGATGCTTCTGGAGACGACTGTAGAGTCTCCTTCGAGAATCAGTATCCGGAATTCCTTTTCGATGGCTTTATCTAGTCCCAACTTAGCCGCACGCATCTCTGCTTCCCTTGCGTTCTAACATTTCCGGTGAAACATTGAACCGACACTAAGGAAGCGACCATGGTGATCTCTGATTACAAATCCAGAGCTTGCCGTCCTGGTTGTCGGAGTCCAAGACCCATCGTAGTTAATTTTGACAAAGTTTTTCGGCGGTGGTCTCCATTTCTGATCTTCCTCCAGCGCTGCTTCAGGTACCCCTTTCCTCTCTTCTTTGAACACATCTCTAATCTCCTCATAGTGAGCAATAACATCTCTGGGTAAATCTTTCAGATCTGGCTGAATTCCTTGAAAGACTATTTTGTTCCTTTGAAGCCAAATTGCCCACAGAGTAAGGCTAAACATCATTTGGTGTTCTTGCGTGCTATTTTCAAATTGTGCTTGAATCCAATCTGGCTACTTTGTGTCAACCATCTTGTCTACAAATCCTGCATCAAAAAGGTTCTCCCAAACCACGTTCGTGGATTTACATAGTTGAAAGACATGTCTGCTTGAATCTTCATACTTATGGCAAAAAGGGCTGCATCTTCTGACTTGTATCCCTCTCCACTGCACGTTCTTCATTGTTGCCAGACTATCCCAGCTAGATCTCCAAACAAAGTGCTTGACTTTCGACGGTAGCTTCGTTTCCAGATCTTTGCGATTGGGACTTCCTTTTTCTTCGATGAACCAATTTGTTGGGTGAAAATAGTACTTTTCTTGTACTTGTCACTTCCTTATATATCCCATTTAAATCCATATTTTTTCACTTAGTAATAAACTTACCTTAACTGTCGAAGTTAGGACAATTTCATATTGAGCATGGTTAAAGACAATTTGTTACTTGAGGGGAGCAGCCAAAAAACCTTATACAACAGCCACCCAGAGCTGAAGTAACTAATTTTCTAGTACTAGTAGTCGGACTTATATATCTTTGTTTCCTTTCTTGCCTTGCTTGTACTATGTTTTTGGGAACTTGTCTATATCGTTTCAATTGAGTAATTAAGTATCCTGAACCATGCAATACGAGACAGAGACATAAATACCCCCTTGCACTCTTCTGCATCTGGTTTGGAAGTTCAACCCTAAGTCACGTAGAGCGGGAGGGAAGCGGGAGCGCGAACTGGAGCGGAAGCGCAAAAACGTCTAATTTCAGAAGGATTGCATTTGAGAGCGTAGAGCGTCTACATATAATATTTATTTACTATAATTTTATGAAGAAAACTAATATTTACATATAATAATGTGATTTTACACATGAAAATATTTCTTATTAAAGGGGTTGTTAGTATTCATTTGTCAAATAGGTTGCTTCGGTAAGGAAGAATAATGTTTAAATAGTTGAGTTATGAAACTGACACATAATAAGTTCAGATTAATCATCAATTATAGTCCAAACTAATGGAAAATTGGCTTTGAAAAGTAATTCGCCTACGAAAACGAGCTCTCTAATTTCTGGAGCGCCTTTAGAGCGATGTTTAGTTTAGAAAACGCCAGAGCGAGGTTTGGTAGCGGGAGCGATGCCTCTTTGAGAGGTTTTAGGTGACTAAGGCCTTCAACCTATGCAGTCATTTTTTAATAGGGTAAAAGACAAAATCCACCCTTGTTAGATGGGTTACAAAAGCAACCTCATTGTTCGGGGATAAACAAAAACCATTCCTGTAAAATAACGGAGGTAACGGTGAACTAACGGAAAAGCAAAAAGACATACATACCCTCAGATTGAAAAAAAAAGTACACTACTATATAATCATTTTTTCTACTCATTTCACCCCACCATCTCTTCCCCTCTCTCCCCCTCCATTCTCAAACCCTAGCAGCCTCCACCGTTGTTCCCCAAATCGAATCACTGCTTCTCCTCACCACCTCATCTCTTTCTCCATCTACTCACCACCAGGACCTCTCTCTCCCATAGGAAGAATGGGTAAACCTAAACCTGCCATAGACGAGGCTTCCCACTCATCACTCTCAGCAAATTGGGGGCTTCGTCCACCCGCCATGGCTTACTGCGGTTCCGTATTCAAAGAAGAAGACCGCAAAGTAACGCCTCGGCATCGCCTCAAATCGAATCACTGCGATGCCTGTTCTCTCGTCTCTGTCCTCTTCGGATGCCTCGGCATCGCCTCCAAATTCGCCGAGTACGAAGACTGCTCCAAGGCCCAATTTTTAACTCTCTTTCAATCGATTTGTGTGCTCTATTTTGTTTTTGGACAGGTTGTAGGTGGGTTTCTAGGGAAGATGTAGTTGGCTTGTTAAATGGGGAAGGAGTTGGATTAATTGGTGGACGGCGTTGGGACTGTTAAGTACTGTGGACGTGCAGGTTGTGAGGTAGTGATTGAGGAGGTTAATGGTTCAGCCATGTTTAATGGTCCTGGTGATGGAAGGTTAGGTGGTTGTTGGTGTTGGTGGTGAAGAACAACACCAAGAACATTACCAATACTAAGGGCATCTCCAATAGTCTATGCAAAATGCAATATAAAGAATATTATGAAAAATTAACCTCCAATAGATAATGCATAAGCTCATGCATTTTGCAGAACATGCATCCTCCTCTCCATTAATAGCTAGCAAGAAAGTAGGCATGCAAAAAATTGTGTCTATCTCTCTCCTCTCATGCATTCTTAATATGTATATTTTAACTTCTCATAACTAAAAAATGCATAAATTGCATTTTACTGCTGGAGCAAAACTACAAATGCATGTCATGTAAAATCTAAAACATGCAAAAAATACCTACCACTATTGGAGATGCCCTAAGAACTATGTGATAGGTGTTGTTAGTTTCCCGAAAAACATGTGAATTTTGGTTACTTTTGTTAACGCTGGCGGTGGGAATGTGGTGGTGGGGGAGGTGGTGGCCAAGGTGGCAGTGGAGATGTGGTGGTGGTGGAGGTGGTGGCAAAGAACATCAAGAACACTTAGAACACCAAGAACAAGAAAAAATATACACAAAAACACAAATGAGGGCAAAATTTTCATAAAAAGGTCAGATTGCACCCCCTCTACATTAACAGAAGGATGGTATTTATCCAATGTCGGTCACTGACAGGGGGCTTTTTGTCTCCGACAGGGTGGTTTTTGTATATCCCCGAACAATGAGGTTGTTTTTGTATAACCCATTTAACGAGGGTGGATTTTGTCTTTTACCCTTTTTAATATTCTTACTAAGATCACAATTCTCATAGAGTGATTATCAGAATTTGCACTCCTCCCTATCATTTAAGTTGAGTAATTACCGAATCACCCCCAAATCATAGACTATAGGGGCTTGTTTGTTTTTCGGCTTAAATGTATGGGATTGACAATGCTGGGATTAATAGTGATGGGATTGATAGTAATGGGATTGTTAGTACTGCATGATAGTAAAAATGTTGTTTGCTTGGAAATAAGACTAGAGTAGTTTTAATAGCGATATGACCATATAGTCCTTGAAACTAAAACACAAATTTTCTTACAGCCACATATATACATGGAAAGAAGGGTATTTGAGACTTTATAACGTAAAACTTGTGAGGGCTTGGCTATACCTCCCCCCATCAGGTATTGTTTTATCCCACATATGGTGCCTTATGTGGTGGGTCCGGGATTACTATGAATAGTCCCAAGCTGCTATCAAACACCATTCTTAGACTATTTAGGATTATTAGTCCTATACTACACCTCCAAGCTAAAAATCAAACAGGGCCTAGCAGTCCTGTAGTCGTGACCATGGTTGCACCTTTAGTTTCCTCCAATATATCACACTTATATATGATTTGTCAAGCTACTTTTGATTTACTTATTCAGTTTCATAATAGCATTTTTGAAAGGTGTTAATCACATAAATCTTAAGGTGCAATTGAATAAGAACATGCTACTTATAAGAAGAAGAAATATGTGAGGAGTGTAGACAAACTGACAACAAGCATGAGCGCAAAATAGTTCCTCATGTAATCCTTATGTCTGGGCTTTTGAGGAAAAACTCCCAATAACATGGTTTGATACCAAAAATGGCAATGCGACATATAACTGGTCTTACCATTAACCCCAGGATACTAAATTTCGGATGCGCCACTCTCACCTTGAGGTTTCACATTGAGCATCTTAGAAGCTCGTTTCTAAGTTGAGGTATCTTTGCGCAAAACTTCTGGGCCAATTGACAACTGAATTATCGATCAAAAGTACAAATTTTGCATATAGCTAGGACTGCAATTCGGGCGGGCTGGGCGGGTTGACACCCTTGTCCAAGCCCAAGCCTGAGTTCTGTCGGAGCTGCCCAAGCTCAGCCCAACCCGGGTTAGGAGCATCCCAACCCGTCCAAGCCCAAATTCGAACAAACCAATTCGGGTTCGGGTTGAATTCGGGCTAGCCCATTAAACTAAACAAATTAATATAATTATCAGATTCAACTCAATTAAACTTGTCCCATAAAGTTAAGTTAATAATTTACATATAAAAATGGATAACGAATTTAGACACTTTAATTTTTCTATTTTATTTAAGGCTAAAAATAATGATTATACACTGTTAGAGTGGATTAAAAAAAATCTATTTATACAAGAGAATACTAAAAAATTTGTGAGAACATATACATAATTAAAAATATCACTAATAATTAATAGAAAAACATTAGAAGAAGACGTTACAAAGATCGGAGGATGCATTGAAGAATGCATTCAACTCATGGATCAGTGTGAATGACGCGTGGCCAGCTATATTCCACGCAGGTCGAACGCACTAGCCGACCGGTTCGCGAAATACGGTTTAGGTCTAGATTTAAATGTGAGTAGTGTTTGGTCTGGGTCACCCCCTGCGTGGGTCACTGACCTTTTAGTTGCAGATGATTTGGGCCGTTTCCAAGCCCACAATTTCTAATCCAATGGATTGTGCTTTCAAAAAAAAAAACTCTATCATGTGTGACATTAACATTTTGACATTAACAGCAAGTATGAAGCAACAATACAAAAAGTGCCTTTCTATAAAACCTCATATATGAAGTTTACGAAACTATTTTGGGGAGAATTTCTTCTTATTGAATGAATTTCATTTTTAAACAGTGATGACAAAATTATTTTTTTTTCATTTTCAGCATGTTGGGTTTTTGACTTGAAATCATTTTAGTAATGTTTTGGGTTCAAGTTAAACAAATAAGATAGAAAATAATCTAATCAAAAGTCAAACTTGGTACTCCTACTTTGTTTGGGACGGTGAAGTAAGTGGGCCGTGTTTCTTGGTTTGGAAACTAAGCCACACCAATTCATCTAGGCGGCCGAGTGTGTGTGTGTGTGTATATATATATATATACTAGGTATTGCCCGTGCCTAAAGGCACGATGAAAAAGAAAAATAAACAAACCACACTGAAGGAAAACAAACTTAGATCGTCTTATATAATACCATCTCAGGAGGGGCGAACATTTTGAATCGAAATCGTTGTCAATTATGTTTGTAAGCAACTTCTTGAATGTAGAGTAATAACATAATAAGCGCAATATATCAAAATAATGATAGAGCATGATAGTTCTCGAGAGAACTAACAAAACCTCAAACCCAGATAATATAAATATTTTTAATGTCAAACACATAGTACAGGTTGTCTCTGAAAGTAAGTACTTTGACCTAACATGTCAAATTAGATGATAGGCCCAAGACCTTTTATACCAAACAAATATGTGATAATAAAATGGAAGATACATCAAAAGAAACATAGTGAATACATCGTATAACATTTTCTTGAGGATACAAAATGTAACAATAAACAATAACAATTATGTAGTGTTATCATAGTACATCGTTAAATTTAACTGCATTACATGAAATTGTCCAAAGCCTAGCTCACTAAATCAATAAAAGACAAATCAGGTATATACAATCTCCTGAATATCTACTCCAAATGCCTCCTGGAACTCCTGAAACTCCACTCCAAGTGCCTCCTGAAGCTCTAGTGAAATATCTACCTGCAGGAGACGAAAAGACAACAGTGCAACCTATGGGAACAAAACAAATTAGCGTATTTCATTCCCTAAGTCATAGAAGTGAAACTATAATCTATCATAGTGCAATTAAATCTATCATAGTGCAATTAGTGTTGAGCCTGGGGCTCCAGATTGTTTCCCGGTTCTGACTTTTCTCTTTTCTCATATTTACAATTATGCATTATTGAATCTCAAATAGTTGCTGTATTATCATACTATCAAGCATATAATGAAATCAATCAAGTGGGACTACCAATCAATTGAAACATTACCCAATAACTGGGCTGAACAAAATTAAACACTGAACCAAGAGATGAACACTCATATGAAACCCTAGAATGGCAAAGATGTAAAATCAAGTCGGGAGTTCGAGTGGAGAGGAAAAATTACCTGACTGAGATGATTATCAGAGTTCTGATGCCGCCACTTCTTCAATCCGGAGAGGTGACTGACGATGTGAATGATCGCGGAGAGCGGTTTCAAATCTGAAAGATACTTGACCTGGAGATCGCGAAGGGAAAATTAAATAGAATGCTGATAGCAATGAATCCAAATGCAGCAACACCGAAAATTTGTATTACACATTGTGAGTGAAATTAGCAATATGAACAAAAATCAGCCACATGTGTGAAACAGATGTGAAAAAGAAGGAAGTAAAGGAAGAAATCGTCTGAAGTTATGAACTATCAAGTCAAAAATAATAATTAGTCGTTGATTTGTGATACATTAAAATGGGAAGCAAATCATTGGAAAGTAAATCAACTTCCGACAAACAACAAACAAAATGAAAAAGTACTTCGACTGTAGATAATGCAATAATATGAAAGTATGCAATTACATGTTTCAGCAAGAACAAATTAGCACCAGTTTGTGGATGAGTTTCTTAAATTTCCAGGTGCCCTCCTCGGGGTTTGGTAGATGGTGGAAAACATCTACAGATTTATAAAATTGTTCTTCATGCCTTTGTTTCGTTCTTATGTGAAACGCAAAAGGATACTTTTGTGAAATGCAGAAGGATTTTGGAATGAATAACATGAATCTCAAAGCTTTGGGTGTCATATAATCTACACTTTCATGAAACTGTCAAGCTTCAACGGAAAATTGACGAAGTCAGAGTTGATTAAAAGTATGAAACACAGGAAAATTCATAGATGGTATGGAGATTGAAGATCTGAGCACGGATAGGTAGAGAGACTACCTGAAGGGCTAAAGCTAACTTAATCGCTTAGTTGATTGGTTCAGTCCACCATGTCTTATAATCAAGGAGTACCATTGTGGTGAATTCATGGCCCAATAATAGTCTTACCTGCAACATTAAAGTAAATAAGCAGGCACAGGTCCACAATTAGAGTAATTTGCCAAGCAAAATCAATTACTCAAGGGCATAGCTTATTCACCTTTCAGCCCAAAACTTCTCCCATGTGCTTAATACCTGAAGGAACCAAACCAATTAAGTCATGAAATTGCAGAAAGTAAGTGAATAGTTCCTTAGCTACACATCAATCAAACTGTTATGGCCTCACGGGGCTGGACATCAATATGGCGGCAGCCGTCTCTACCAATTTAAATGGGCGCATAAGCTCATGTAAAATACATAATAATAACAAAATGGTTGATGTCAAAGGAGTAAAAACTGAATGTCTGAGTAAAAAAACAACAAATTTAGATTGCCTCTAAATGCCGTAAAGGCTGACCAGTGAACATTTTCTGATCTGACTGTGTCTACCATGTTAGTTATATGATGTGAGACTTCTTGCACACATAGTTTTAACCACAATAATTGCTAATAAAAATAAATGCCTGGAACTAACAATGCAATCACGAAGAAGCCCTTATCTCTATACGTTGGGGAAAAAACAGAACAGACCAACTCCCATCAACCATCAAGAACTCCAGCCCATGAATTCAAAAACAACTGACTGACAATATCAAACAAAGAACTAAGACGGTGACGTTATTGGGCTAGTAGAAGGGCAAGAAGAAATATCGCCCAACAACTTCTTTGAAAGCTCTCTCGGGCTAGTGGAAGTTGTTAAGAATCACAACTACATCTGGTATGCAATCAAGATATCAGTAAAAAGATCGATTTTGAACCCAAAACTGGTGCTTGATTCTGGAAGCCGATGAACCCTAAATTCGAACCCAGAGCCGAACCCAGAGCCGAATAGCACAATAGGGAGGAGAAAAACCTGGACAATAGATGATTGCAATAGATAGAAGAAATAATGTTTTACTAACCTCGAACCCAACGTCGACCCCAAAGTCGTACTTGATTTCAGCAGCGGGAAGGAGATGAACCCTAAAGCCGAAGCAAAAGGGCTTTCGATTTTACCTAAGAGAGAAGACAATTATTTCAAGATCTAACGCATTTGTGGAATGGGGGAAGAAAAACATTATTCTGAGTGAAATACATACTTGACGATTGAATCGCGAATCGCGATTGTTTCAAGACGACATCGATGGTTGAAGAGGGAGAAAGCAAAATGATGAGAGTGCAGCGGAGTCGGCGTAGAGAACTCCAACGTATGTTTCTCAGGCGGCATTGTTTTCTGGTCCAACTTAGGTCTAGTAATGAAATAAGATATACCACAATCCAACGGATGTGAACCGACGATGTTCTGATCTAACGGTTTAAAATGTCTCTTTAAAAATGTCTCTTTGAAAATGTCTTTTAAAAATATGCATGGGACCCACACCGTTCTGTTTTATTATATAGATTACTTAATGCATACCCTCAGTTTGAATTTGACGGTTGAATTTCGTTCTCAGTTGGACATTGACGTATTTTTTACAAATGGGGAATGCAATCAGCTAGTTCTAAAACTAGGAATTGTAATGTGATAATTTCGGCAAACTTTGGGTATGCATTAAGTAATTAAGCCTAATTGAAATATACAAATGCGTATAAATAATTGAATTGTCATTATGTATATACCATATGTGAGCTTTTGATTGATAACTGAATTATCGATCCAAAGTACAAATTTTGCACGTAGCCTAGAGTTCGTTTGGTAATGTTTTGTTTTCTATAACGTTTCTTTCAAATGTAAAAGATGCTAAAAGTAATTTTTGAGTATTTGTTAAATTATTATTTATCCGTTGTCTGGGTAATAACTACTTCCCCAGGTTCAGAGAAGCAAGATATGAGTTTGCAAAAAAAAAAAAAAAGGCAAGATATGAGTTGTTTTTTCAGATATGTTTTTTTAATAATTCCATTAATAAACATTTTTTATCCATAACAATAATTTTTAAAAATACCTATCTAATTGTATTAAGGGCTAGTTTGGGAATGTTGTGGCGGTGCTAAAAAGCTGCTGTGTGAAAACGTTGTGGAAAAGTTGCTGTGAATTCTTGATAAAATGTTGTTTGGTAAATATTCCGTAAAAGCTGCTGTGAAATATTGATATAGTAATTTTTTGTTTGGTAAAATCAACTGTGAAGTTGCTGTGAGAGGGTAAAATGACAAAAATATATGACACGTGTCATTTCCGTAAAGATAATTATTGATATTTTAAAAAATTGTAAGGTTAAAATCGGTTGTAGATAAATTAATCAAAAGCACTTTCTGGGAAAGCATCTCCTCCCTTGCTTCCTGAAAGCTGTTGTGGGACAGCAGAAACTGTCCGAAAAAGCAGAAATTTTATTTTTACCAAACACACTAAAACTGCTTCTGCTGTCGGAAAGCAGCTTTGCTGGCAGCAGAAGCATTCCCAAACTCACCCTAAAACTCTATCGTGTGTGACATCAACATTTCGGCACTTACAGCAAGTATGAAGCTATTTTGTTGTATAACACCTTATATATGAAGTTTACGAAACTATTTTGTTGGCAGTATTTTTCCATAGACGACCTTTATAGTTAAACTATTTTGGGGAGGATTTCTTCTTATTGTATGGATTTTGTTTTAAAACAGTGGTGACAGAGTCATTTTCTTTCATTTTCAGCAAATAGTTTTATACTATGTTTCACCGATATCATGCATTTTGTCTGTTTCTTCTTTAGTTTAATTCGATGGATTTGCTGGTACAACATACTTCATTTAATACCACCATCCCTGCCGGCATTGCTGCCTAAAAACCCAAATTCCGGCATGCCAAGCCCGATTCCGGTGATAACAGCCGCAACAAAACCATATCACTGCTGTGTGCGGCCACCATGATCAGTTACAACTCCTACTCAAAACCAGCATCACCACAATCCCATCAAAAAATACCCACGGAGGCAAACCCCAGACTTCCTTAGCCGAGTCCGAAAATTGAGCCAATTCTAATATCCATACATAAAAAACTCAAAATTGCAACCACAGAAGATGGCAGTCAACACCAAATCAGAAGTCCGTTCGAGGCCAGAAATAAATAGTCACCAGCCAGATGATGCAGATTGAAAGAGAGAACCCAATCACCACCTACCGGCTACCACCACGGATTCGAGCAAGTTCTGTGCATGTACCCACCAAAATTCTGTTCCGGGCCACTTCTTCACTTTTCTATTTTGATTTTTCTATGTATTTCTTTTAATGATGATATTTAATACTCCCTTCTATGAATTTTAAATAAAAATATCACATGAGATAATAAATAGTATTAACCTTCTTAGAATTTAATGAAGAATAATCGAGAGAAGTCCTCTTGAGAGCTGTCTCATAGAGGTTCTGAGAGAAGTTTCAGTTTCCATGGAAAATCAGATGCCGAAACACAAGATGTGGGAAGAGGATGAAGTTTTCGAAGTGGCTGATGCACCAGTGTTGAGAGCAGAGGATGACTATAACTTTTGTCTAATCGGAAAGTTTATTTCCAATGAACCAGTGAACGTCTATGCTATGGCTGAAACCCTGAAAAGGGTGTGGAGGATGTATAAAGAAGTAATCATCGCAGAGATTGGCGATGGACTTTTCTCTTTCAGGTTTAATTCTCCGGTTCTTCTGGCTAGGGTGTTTGACGGAGGACCCTGGTCTTTCGACGACAATCTTCTGGTCCTGCGGAAGTGGAAGCCACCTACCCCGGTTTCCCAACTCAACTTCGACACAGTTGAAGTGTGGGTACAAGCGAGTGGTCTCGAGTTCCACCTCCTCAACGAAGAAATGGGGAGAATTGTGGGGGCACCTCTGGGGCGAGTGTTTTTTGTTGAATCCAGATTGGAAAGTCACGGTAAAGGTATATTCCTCCGAATCCGTGTGGCCATTAAGATTGACAAACCACTTCGGAGAGGAGCAGCCTTCATGATTAAAGGCGAGAAGGTTTGGGTCGCCTACAAATATGAAAGGATTCCCGCAGTTTGCTTCTACTGTGGGTCAATCTTGCATAAAACTATGCGATGCGAGGCCGATGTGAGTTCGAAACAGATCGGGGATGAACTTCTCTATGGTTCATGGCTCCTTGTTAATGGTGGCGATTTTCGGCGGAAGACGGAGGAGTACAATGGCGGTGAGGTTGGAAGAAACCACGGCGGAAGGGGCGGTGCAACCCGCGGTAGAGGCGGCAACAGGTTTCAATCCGGTTCGGGTCATAACCCGGACCACTTTGCCGTTGAAAACCGATTTCCGGGCCAAAGGGAGATGATGAAACTTCAAAAGGATAGATATGATACGGATGAGAGTCTATCAGATCATGATGTGGATCAAGCTGAACCTCAAAAGGATCACAACTACCTGATCCTAATGAATTCGAACCCCTCTTTCTGCGATAAAGAGATAAGGGGGGGAGAAGGAGACACTGATGAGATGATTGAAGATCCACAGGATAAGGATGAATCAAATCTCGAAGGTAGTTTGAAGGAGATGAGAATTAAGGATACTCCCGAGACTGGAGGGACCATTTGGCAAGCTGTTGAAAATTTTGAAAAGTTTTCGGCCCAAAAAGATGCTACAACTACTCCCCGTATCCCAAGAAAGAAGTCAAAAGAAAAGTATGCTCCCAAAGCCCCGCAAGTCAAAGCAAAAGATCCGATCTTCTCGGACAGAGTCAGGGTGGACCCGAGGCAGAAGATGATTACCGGCACAGGAGTTATTGCAGACCCGCCAATTAAACTTTCCCCTGCAAAGAGGAAATCCGCCGAGAAGACTCCGGAATTTGATTTTGGATCCGACCCAGAATCTGAAGAGAAGAAGAAGAAAAATGGAGAGCCACTCCATGAGGATGATCAGGAAGCTTCAGCTGGAGAGCAAAAACTCACGAACATCGCAGAAATATCGGCGGCGACTGCAGGGCAGTCCCGCCAGGACCAATGAGTTGCCTTAGCTGGAACGTGCGGGGGCTTGGGAACCTCCACACCGTTCTTGAGCTTAAGTCCTTAATTCAGGATAAAGATCCCAGTTTGGTTTTTCTCCTTGAAACCAAACTTAACAATCAACGTATGGAGTCGGTAAGGAGACGACTTGGCTATAGTTCGGGGTTCCACGTCCCGAGCAAAGGAAGAAGTGGGGGAATCTCTCTTCTATGGAAAGATGATGTTGATGTCAGCATCTACAAGTTCTCTCGCTTTCATATTGACGCCTGGATCAGGACAGGTGATGTGGTATGGAAATTCAGCGGTTTTTATGGTGATCCTGCTAAGGAGCAGAGGTTTCATTCTTGGACTCTCCTCGATAGGATAGCTCCGGAAGATGACAGTCCGTGGTATTGTTATAGGGGAATTCAACTCCCTAGCTTCGAGTTCTGAGAAATTGGGGGGTCTTGACGTGACCTATGCCATGGTTACTGAGTTTAACGAAGCCTTAGCAAGAAATAGCCTCTGCGATCTGGGCTATAGTGGAAAACAATTCACTTGGAATAACAGACAGCATGGGAGAGCAAATATCCGCGAACGGCTGGATAGGGCCGTTGCAAATCCTACATGGAGAATCTCTTTTCCAGGAGCACGTATTACTCATCTACATGGAGTAAATTCGGACCACAGCCCCATTCTGCTGGAATGGGCTAGAGCACCACCCCATAGTGGCCGCAAACGATTTCACTTCGAATCGATGTGGCTCACTGAAGATTCGTGCAAGGAGGAAGTGGTCCGGGCATGGAAATCGGCTGAAGCAATCACTCCTTTCAATAAGAAACTCTCCATTACAGCTGACTGTTTAAAGAAATGGAACAGGGACTCCTTTGGGAGTGTTCGTCAAAACATTGTTACCCTTCGGCGGAAGCTTAAAGTTTTGGATGAGAATCATCCTACTGATATGAACCATGATAGAAGGAAGATTAAATCAGAACTCAATAGTTGGTGGTATAAGGAGGAGATTATGTGGAGGCAGCGCTCGCGAGCACTGTGGCTCAAGCACGGAGACAAAAACAGTAAATTTTTTCATCAGAAAGCCTCCCTCAGGAAAGCGCGGAATATGATTTCAGGGGTCGAAGATCCAGACGGTATCTGGCACAGCAATTCGGAGGAAGTCAGAGGAGTTTTCGAAAACTTTTTTGGCAATCTGCACACTTCATCCAGTCCTGAAGAGGAAGATATTGAAAGAATCGCGGGATGCATGGAGGAAAAGCTCTCAGGCACCCACAGAACGCTGCTAGACCAGAAGTTCACAAGGAAGGAAGTGGAGGAATCTCTCCAATCCATGGCCCCTGAGAAAGCTCCAGGGATCGACGGATATCCACCTCTTTTCTATCAAAAATTCTGGCACTTAATCGGGGATGAGGTATGTGACATCTGTCTTGCTATTTTAAATGATGGTGCAAGTGTTGCTGAGTTCAATGAGACCTTGATTACACTGATTCCCAAATTGAAACAGCCTAGAAAACCAGAAGACTATCGACCTATTAGCCTATGCACTACTTTGTATAAGCTGATAGCGAAAAATCTAGCTAACCGATTAAAGCTTGTACTACCACATGTTGTTTCAGAATCACAAAGTGCATTTATCCCTGGGAGATTAATATCAGACAATATCTTAGTTGCGTTTGAGATGGTACATACCATGAAAACTCGATTAAAAGGAAAGAAAGGGGTGGCGGCGATCAAAGCGGATATGTCTAAGGCTTATGATCGAATTGAATGGCGTTTTCTACAATCTGTTATGTTGAAAGTTGGCTTTTCTGCTTCATGGATTGAGAAAATTATGGATTGTGTAAGCACTGTTTCTTACTCTTTTGTAAGAAATGGAGTCGTCGAAGGGAAAGTGTTACCTCGGAGGGGACTCCGACAAGGATGTCCCTTGTCCCCGTACCTTTTCGTTATGTGTAGCGATGGGCTGTCTAACGCTCTGCAAGTGGCCGAGACAGCTGGACTAATTACTGGGATGAAAGCCTCTCGAAGCGGCCCTCGGGTGTCCCATTTGTTTTTTGCTGACGACAGCCTATTTTTCACAAAAGCAGATGAAGAAGAAATTGAAAATCTCCTAAAGATTATACATTTCTATGAGAGAGCTTCAGGCCAATTATTAAACATGAAGAAGTCTTCTATAAGCTTCTCTTCAAATGTCCCAAAGGTATCCCGAGACGAAATCTGCTGCAACAGTGGTCTTAAAGAAGTGGAAGCTCACGAAAAGTATCTGGGACTGCCCACATTCCTGGGAAGAAACAGAGCAGAGATGTTCAATTCCGTCATTGAGAAGCTCAGTACAAAAACGAGAAACTGGAAAAGTAAATTTCTTTCTACAGCTGGTAAAGAAATTCTCATTAAATCAGTAGCCCAAGCGATCCCAAATCACGCCATGAGCTGCTTCAAATTGCCGACTGCTGTTTGCAAGAAGCTACAATCTATTGTATGCAGATTTTGGTGGGCTTCAAACAATAAGGAGAAGGGGATTTCTTGGATCGCTTGGGAGAAGCTTCAAAAAGCAAAAGCTAATGGTGGTTTGGGTTTTAAAGAAATTCAGTCCTTCAACAAAGCCATGCTGGCGAAGGTGGGATGGAGAATTATTACTCAACCATCTAGCTTACTAGCCCAAGTTTACAAAGCGAAATACTTTCTTCACGATCAGTTTCAGGAGGCTAACCTTGGCCGCAACCCCTCCTATGCGTGGAGGAGTATTCTTGAAGGACGGGATATTCTACAGTCTGGAACACGATGGAGATTAGGAAATGGTTCGAGTCTCACTCTAAATGATCCTTGGCTGCTAAGAAGACACAGCTATAAATTAATCAACGAAGTGGCTGCAAACTTAAACAAAGAAGTGAAAAACAGGATTACAGAGGAGAGAACCTGGAATTTGCCGAAGCTCCGGGAGTTCATCCATCCAATTGATATAGAAGAGATTCAGAAGATCCATATTCCTCAGCAGGTTTGCGAAGACAAAATCATCTGGGATCATGAAGAGAATGGAGTTTACTCTGTCAGATCAGGATATAAAGTGTTGATGCTACAGAATAGTATCAGATTAGGCCAAGAGGAAAGCTCAAACGGAAATTCAAATAACTGGGTGCAATCTCTATGGAAAGTGAAGGTGCAGAAAAAACTTATCTTTACAACCTGGCGTGCTTGTTTGAATTCTCTGCCAACCAAAGTCAATCTGCTGAGGAGAAATATCCCAGTAAATGAAAGATGCATCTTTTGCAACTCAGCGCCGGAGACCGAGAAACATCTGTTCATGTCTTGCCCTTATGCGACCAAGATCTGGAAGGCCCTCTATGGCACTGATTTCCTCAAAACAAGAAGAGGAGAGTTCAGATTGGGTGGAATTCATAATTGATAATCCAAAAATTTGCAGAGTTGAAATCTTCATCATCACGATATGGATGATTTGGAAGGCAAGAAACGGGAAAATCTTTAGACAATTCAAAGCCGATCCGGAAGATACTGTGGATAGAATTGAAGCTTACCTTCAAGAAATGGATGAACAAGGGTGCAATGGATCAGTTCGACAGAGATGTCCGGAGGTCCAGATCTGCTCTTGGACCCGCCCATCTTTAGACAAATTTGTGGTAAACTTCGACGGAGCCTTCAAGCTTTCAGGAGTTGCCGGATCAGGAGTTGTTATTCGCAACGAGAGGGGAGAATTGATAGGAGCCTTGGCGAAAAGACAACAAGGAGTTGCAAATGCTAAAGAATCAGAAGCCAGAGCTCTGTTCGAAGCTCTAAAACTAGCTCTCGATCTCTGTGTTTTGGATGTGGAAGTGTACGGAGACTCGACTACGGTATGCAGAGACCTTCTCTCTCAGAGTGAAGACCGAACACTCACCGGCGTGTTTCTTCAAGAAGCTAGAGAGCTGTGTGGTAGATTCAGAAGCATTCATGTAGCATCTGTCCCGAGGAGAAGAAACAACGTGGCACACGTTCTTGCACAACACGCGTGCGATTCTGTCGAGGAGTCTATCTGGGTAGAGGAAGGGCCTAGTTGGCTCCTGACTTTACTGGAAAATGACTTGTAACTTTCAGCTCCTTTTTTCCTATATAAATCCCATTTCTCAAAAAAAAAAAAAAAAAAAAAAAAAAAAAAAAAAAAAACCTTCTTAGAATTTTAAATCAAAATATCACACAAGAGGATAAATAATATTGATTTTTAGCAGTTCCTCTAAAAGTATTATCATTTTCATCACTGCCTTGTTGCTAAGTTACTTGCCGAACTCCTAGTTGAAAGAACCTCTAGGGTTTGAAGAGAGAAGACGGAGGTAGAGAGAGAAAGTGAATGTATCTTGATCAATGAGCAAAAGGCAAATACATACAGCAGCCTCCAACGGCTGGATGTACGGCAAGATAAATATAAGTATGAAATGATAGATAGTTTAGGTTTAGGGTTTTGCCCTTTTAGGCCTCGTTTGGGTAGAGGATAAGAAGGGAGGATATGATATGGTATCCTCTTCCATTTCATATTCCGTGTTTGGTTAGCAGATATGGGAGAGCATATCACATCCACCCTTATCCTCTCCCTCAACTTTTGCCTTCAAAACACCAAAATCATATACCACCTCCCCCATGGTATACTTCAGATATGATATGGCTTTCTTTTTATTTGACTAAAATACCCTCATCAACATATTATAATTACATAGTATAAAATAAAAAATTCACGCACAGTCCTCCCGTTTATCTCTCTACCTTATCTCTCTCTCTCTCTCTCTCTCTCTCTCTCTCTCTCTTCTTCTTCTTCTCTCCCCGTCTATGTTCTTCATGGCTTCAAACCTGGATGTTCCTCATTGAAGTGAATGCATGAAGACATCAAAGCCGTCGTCGGCCTCCTCATCACCCAGAGCCAACGATTCTCCTCTCTGTATCTGTGTTCGTCGGGTCGATGCCAAAAAAAGTTGCCGTCTTCGAGAAGCGAGCACGCAGCCATTGCCGTCCTCCTTGACCCACCGCCGTCGTCGTCCTCCAACTACCGCAGCCCAACATTGAAGGTCTCTGGAAACATTGAAGGTTAATGAGTTTAAATTGATTTGGGGTTTTTTTAAGGGGTATTGGGGAAACATTGAAGGTCTCTGGAAATTGTTCGAGGTTGGGTTGGTTCTTGCTCTGGAAATTGACAATTTGAGGGTGGGTGACACGTTCCAACTGCAAGTGCACAGCCGTCGTGTGTAGTAATAAACCGGAAATCCGGGTTGTCGAACCCAAGGGACTTTATTTAAATTAATTATTATTCTAAACCTTATGTGGGCAAGTCGCAAGTTGTGTTTTTATCTAATTCTAAGAAATTAAATGCAATATTCTCAATTAACCAAGTGAAATAATTCACGATTAATAAAGAATGAATATTTGGAGGTTTTTGTCAATAAGAGAAAAGCACCGGGAATTCTCTAGGTTCACTAGGTCGATCTAAATTTATGTTTTGATTTGTAAAACAACCACGTATTATTCACTATTAATCAAGCAACGTTGAACTTACCGAGTTACCAAGCAAATCCACTATACTTAAACTAAACTAAACCGAGTTACCAAGCCTAATTTAGGTTTAAGTATGCATTAAGATTATAATGCTACTTTATCGATCCTAGTTAACGATGCCGAGTTACCAAACATTGATACGACTAGGTGGATTATTCAATTTACCGACTAATTATCACGGAGTTACCGCGTGAAACTAATTGATTCTACCTCTACGTTAGCTACTCGCAAAGATAATAAGATTAAGAACGCAAATAATCCATAATAGTGAATAAACACGAGAGATTAAGCTAAAGCATGCATTACAATCATCAAAACATCAACTTTAGATCAAACCCTAGCTACACCAAACGAGAATTCCCAGCAAAAGATGTTTAGCTACTCATATTCATAATCAAAACGACGATTATAATGGGTTTAAACATAAAAATCAAGAAAAACGAGAGTTTAGAATTCAAACGAATGATCCAAAAGCTCCTAAGCTCTCTCCAAGGCTTCTTGATCTCCAAAGATGTCTCTAATCTTCAAAAACTACTCAAAAAGACGACCTAAAAGTCTTAAATACGTCCCCATAATAATATTACAAAGTTTGGAAATAATACGGAAAAGCCCCAAAAAACTGCTGCTGTCCCACGACCTCTTCGCACGAAGACAGTTGTCTTCGCACGAAGAGTCTTCGTACGAAGACTTCTGCCTCTTCGTGCGAAGGTCTTATTATGTAGATACTGAGAGCTGTTTTGCGAAGAGAATGCTGCAGAGCTAAATTTTGGCTAAGTATAATGTCTTCGCACGAAGACAACTGTGTCCAGCCCTCTTTTTGCCTCCTTTGACTTTTTTCTTCCCTTCTTTGACCTTCTTCTTCCATTCTTTCTTTCCTTGATCTTCCTTTGACTTTCTTTGACCTTTCTCTTCTGTTTGACTTTCCTTCGACTTTCCTTTGACTTTCTCCTTCCTCTTGACTTGCCTTTGAGTTCCTTGTTTCCGAAGTTCGCTTCCAACTCCCGCACGATCCTCCAAGCCCTGTTTTCCTGCGAATCACAACACGAAAACACAACCCGCGATCATATCACAATAAAAAGCTCACAAATCTAAAGAAACGCCCGGATTTGACAAGTATTGCACATGAACTCATATTTTCACATTTACGCTCAATTTACTCAAAAGACGACAAATTCTCCATTATAAGCACGCAAAACGTAGAAATAAAAGGCATAAAATAACTCCGAAAACGGAGTTATCAACTACCCCCACACTACCTTTTGCTCGTCCCGAGCAAATCTCCCAAGTCCATTCCATCTCTCTCAAGTCAAAACTTCTTTCGCTTTTCCGCAATCCATCCAACTTTGCATACTACCAATTACTCATTGCATAACTTCCCTACGCCAATTGCATACTATCACCTCACATTGCATACAAAACCATGAACTCTTGCATACTAATCCGAGTAGAACCATTCACCAACCATCCTTTCTACTAGTCGACACGACTCGATTATACACAATGCACCTATATGCAAATGCAATATTCACAATGCAAGTATTGAAATACAAAAATTTTCTTTTCTTTTGCGAGATTGGGCAATCTCCATTAGCTTAAACCGATTCACACGAAGCGATGAGAAATTTAGACACAAGGAATGGTTCGAAATCAAATTCGTCAACATGAATTCCCCCTAGCTAGTATAGAGAACCTAACTTTACTAAGTACAAGAATGCAATACCTTTTCATGTGTGCCACAAAATAAAAGGCTACGCTAGGCTAAGCCACGTTCAAGGTCCGAGCTCCTAATCCGCTAACGGGTTTAAAATGATGAGGCTTTAGGGACAAATAGGATAAGAATTAAATACAAGTCCTAAAGCGTCACATTCTCACAAATACCATAACTCACACACCCTCACAACAATGATGGAAACCAAGCCCGAAACTCACCATCTCCGGCCCTCGATCCCCTCACACCCCGGTACAATTACGATCTCCGCGGCCATTGTCATGGATGATGCATAAGCCAAAATTTCCCGTTCGTGAACTAGTCGCTTCTCCACTCGTTCTTCCACAAACTTCTCATTCTACCTTTATTCATCTCTCCTTTTTTTCTCTCTTTTCTTTTTTTTTTTTTTCTGATTTTTTTTTTTTCTTTTTTTTTTTTTTTTTTTTTTAAATCTCTCAAAATCCTGCATAACTCCTTCAATATCCTTCACGAGTGGTCTTCCAATGAATCAAGCTAACATATAATCGTAAGGAGAGACAATATCCAAATCAACACGTATAAATCACAAATCAATGTCTCTCCCTATCTCAATAAAATTCTCGGTGTAAATCAACAAAACCGCTAACATTAAAGAAACATGTGTGGGGATGGAGTCGTCGCAAACGCAATCTCGATGTCCGAAGTCAAATGTCGACACCCCCACACTCGAATGTAATCCTGTCCCCTCTCAAGTCGTCGATCAAATGTCTGTCTCGTGCCTAATCCAACCAAACCTCCTACACCATGATGAGTAAGATCCGGTACCTAGCACGATCCACCTATTAAATTCCCCCAACCCAAGTTTTGTGTGCATTAGATGTACACACTCACGGCTCTCCTCACTTGTGTCCATGTTGTAATGCCATGGAACACCGCCACACCGAAGTGCGCAAGCCTACTCTCACTCACCCTCGCATTCCCCTCGAAGATCACAAATGAAGTGCATGCGATATGTAAGACTCACACAAATATAGCATGAAGTACTCCCTCATCGAACCCCCTCAACTACAACACCCTCGTGACGCACTAAAGCGGTGATTCTAACCAATCAATGCTGAAGGCCAAGAATCGTCACCCTAAGTCCAAAGGTTGTCAAAGAATCCATGGTTCAAGTACGGGTTTACTAGTGGTCCTACAAGGTAAGTTCTATAAGCAGTGAGTGCTCTAATACACACCTCGCACAGCTGTTCTGTGTGCCACTACGAGGCGGGTTGGCGACTACCTAAGACGTACACAAGAACGTTCGGCTTGTTTAGCTCACACCAAGCTCAACTCTTGTAAGAAAATTAGGCACACACTTTAAATTTGAAAGAATTAAATTCGTGTGTAAAATAGGCACGCATTCCCGTAAAGAGAGTTTCTCTATACTTACTAAGGGATTCTCACATTGTCACTCTCGATCGCAATTTACGCCCTACGCCTAAAAGTCTCACACTTCTCGATTTTACCGAATTTTCAGCTTTTTTCAATTGCCCTTTCTCAAATTTTTAATTTTTTTGGTGTTTTCACATTTTTAGTTTTTTTTTTTTTTTTTTTTTTTTTATACCTACACTATATGCAAGGCCAACTCGATTAACGACTCAACAATGGTGGGTTGACTCAAAAATACCAAAACGTGCAAAAAGAGGAATAATAAAAAGAAAAATAAGGACATAACCAAAAAAAAACTCTAACTACATGCAGACACTGGCGATGCAAAGACACGACATTGACTAGTAAAAAGGATTCAACCACCCCCACACTAGAATGCATCGTTGTCCTCAACGATAACACGAGGACTCAACAATTCTAGCACGAGGGCACACTCCACTACTCGTCATCTTCCTCCTCGTCTTCCTCTTGTTCCTCATCATCTTCTTCTTCCTCATCCTCACTCGGCGGAACCTCATATTCAAATTCATCCTCCTGGAACCACGGATCCGCCGTCGGGACCGGTGGAACAAACTCCCCCGCCGCCTGACCACTAGACTGTATAACCCACTGGCCAACCATCTGGATTAAACCCCCCAGCTTCGCCTGATTGTCCCGAGTGTGGGCAAACTGGCGTCTTCTCTCAAGTCTATCCCGGGCCATCTCCTCTCTCAAGTGGTCGTAGGCAACCTGGTTGTCAAACCTAGAGGTGTTCATCCTCCTACCCTTGCCCTTCTTCCTCGCTGTCTCATCAAACCTATGCCACTTCCTAGCAGTAAACGGTTTCAAGTCCATATCTCTCCCTATGACTACTTCAGCAGTTTTGGCTAGGTGAGTGATCAAGCAGGTATGACCGGGGCCCAATTTGTTCGTCCTCGACACCCTCTCAAGACAATTCTCCCAAATCAGTTTGGGGATATTAATTCTAACCCCGGTGTAAAGACAAAGGGCCCAAACCGAGAGGCGGAACGTATAACTAGGGTTTCGTGTGATTCCCAAAACCCAGTTTTCTAACACTTCACAGCACCACCTAGCCTCCGGCCTATAAAACCTCTTCTCGGCCTTCCAATGAATGACCTCTCCCTTTCTGTCCCATGGATCAACCCCCTTCGCAAAGCAAAAAGCATTTAGACGAGACCAAAGATTCTCACTACGAAGAACCGTCTCGTACCCACAACCGTCTTTCAAAGCGGGAAAACCCATGGCGAGAGCGATAGTCTCTGGCGTGAAGACTATCCACTCGTTCCGACAGTAAACGAGACGAGGATCTTGACTCTCACCATCCTTTGCATAACGCAAATTGAACAAAAACTCTCTCGTAATATGTGAACTAGACTGCCCTACTAGCTTAAACCAATTGTCAAGCTTCTCGCGCTCATAAATTTCCTTAATTGCTTGAGGCATGTCCTCGTGCAAAGGAAATGCCTTTTCGGGCTGCCCGTTCTTAGTCAAATACGTATCTCTTCGAGAGTCAAGATGAGCCTCATGAGTGACGAAACGGAAACTATCATAGTATCCGGGCCCAATACTTCTCTCTTTCAAATTAGCCTTGGCCTTTCGTCGGCCGACAATACCCGGTTTAGCCGGGAAAGGGGCATTCAAGATAGCATATTGGGGAGTAGGCGGAATCTCTAATTGAGGATCGCCCGACCCCGATGCTTCTTGTGACGAACCCTCCCCCGTCTTCCGTTTCTTACCACCCGCCATTTAAAATTCAATTTCAAGTAAGACAAGCAATTCAACAATTGTGCACGTGAACAAGAAGTGTATACTAAACGAAACACGTAGGCACGTAACAAACAATTCCTAGGACTTTACGCAATCGCCCCCAAATACGCTTCTAAGCGCAACAAAATATAAACGGGCTTTTACTCAATGTGCCTAAGACTCGAATATGAAATTACGAGGTTTAGATAGTACCTACGCGTCCGGAGCAAGTCTTACGGACGCAAAAATTTCACAATTTTGACAAACCCGGACTGATTTGGAAGGTGCCGGAAAAATTTGCCGAAATCTCGAATTGCTTGCTGCTCCGTACTCCTTGCGTAGTCCCCGTTAGTGTTTCCTTCTCGTCCGTAAGCTGAATCAAGCCCCAACTCGTCCAATTTCTCAATTCTCCTTCCAAACCCTAGCTTCTTCCTCCTCTAATTTCTCTCTTGTCTCGCACTCTCTCTCAAAACCACCTCTGGAATCTCGTTCTCCTCTGAATCGCGAGCAAAACCCTAGGTGGGTTGTTGAATTTGGTGAAGAATCAAGGGTGAGGTGAATCGAGTGTGGTGCGGCTATGGAGGAGAAGACTGAGTTTGAAGATGAAGAATGAAGAAGAAGCTCGATCCCCCAGCTGATGAAGCTTCAAGTTTGGGCAAAAAGTCCAAAAAGCCCTTAGTAAGTAGCCCCCATCAGGTGTCCGTGCGTGGATAAAACTGGCTTTTTGCCCGCTGTCTTCGTGCGAAGACAAAAGTCTTCGTGCGAAGAGTCTTCGTACGAAGACTTTTTGCCTTCGCACGAAGGTCTTCTCAAACAGATACTGCACCTTGTTTTGAGAAGACAATTCAGAGCTTCATTATTTTTTCTAAGTACAAAGTCTTCGTACGAAGACAATTGTCTTAGTACGAAGACAATGCTGAATTGTGCCAAAAACATCCTTTTTATCAATTTTTCGCGTCTTCGATCGTGCCTTTGCTTTCCGAAGGATCTCCTCGACCTCGAGACTCCCTTTTCACCTTAAAACACTCCCAAAATCCGGGGAATATTTTATTTGTCAATTTCACGCGTTCCAAGGCACGTTTTGCATTTCCGGATGCTTTTGGCCTCGTTTTACTTGCTAAAACATCCTTTTTGGCGTAACTTCCTCATCCGGACTCCGATTTGCGCGATCCACCTGTCTACAGAAAGCTCTCGACCACCCCCACACGTTGGCATTGTTCAATTCTCATTTCAGTCTGTCCTTCAAAATTTCACCTCGTAATCCGTGCCGGCTTGATAGCTTTCTCCGTTCACTAATTAATTTCTTGCGCAAATCAAGACGGGGAGTCCGGGAACATGATCTTCACCAGGTGCGTGTGTTGAATAGATGCAGAAATGGCTTCTACCTTCAATTTCTTCACTTCGGATCCCGATACGCGAATTTAGCTGCAAATCTGGACTTTTTACTCTGTTTCGCATGCGCGCATCAAGAAGGGGGATCCGAAATAGGCCTTTCACCTGGTATTCCTGCACATACTCATTGGAAATATTAAATCCACTCTCTCGCACCTCTCAATAACATCAAACCGAATAAAAATTACAAAACAGTATTAAAATCTATCCTAAAGCAGTAAATAGGTTGGGTTGCCTCCCAACAAGCGCTTTGTAATTTAAGGTCGACGGCCCGACCCAGTTACCTCAGAGACTTCTCAAGTTGCGGGAGTCGCGTGAAGCCATTCAATGACTCCAATGAAATTCCCGTCCACGTACGGTTTTGCTCTCTGACCATTCACCTTAAACCTGTTCCCATTTGCATCTTCTACCTCAAGAGATCCCCAGGGATAAACTTCAGTAATCGTGTAGGGACCACTCCATCTAGATTTCAATTTCCCTGGAAACAGCTTTAGTCTTGCATTGAAGATCAATACTTTCTGTCCTACCTTGAAGTCTCTCGGGATGATGTGCCTGTCGTGCCACAGTTTTGTCCTCTCCTTATAAATTTTCGCACTTTCATACGCCATCAATCGAAATTCTTCAAGTTCAAGTAGCGCTTGCTTTCGTAGCTCACCGGAGAGCTTAGCGTCCAAATTGATCTTCTTCAAAGCCCAGAATGCCTTGTGCTCGAGTTCCACCGGAAGATGACACGCCTTCCCAAACACTAACTGGTAGGGAGACATGCCCAAAGGAGTCTTGTAAGCAGTCATGTACGCCCATAAGCTATCGTCTAAATGCAGAGACCAATCCTTGCGTCCCGGGTTGGCTGTCTTCTCCAGAATCCCTTTTATCTCTCGGTTAGAAACTTCTGCTTGCCCATTCGACTGCGGATGATAGGCCAGTGATATCTTATGCGTCTTTACCCCATATTTGCTCAAGACATTGGCAAAGACTTTATTCACGAAATGCGATCCTTCATCACTGATTATGGCTCTGGGAGTTCCAAACCGTGTAAAAATGCTCTTCCGCACGAATCTCTCTACAGTGGCTCCATCGTTTTTCGGGCACGCCATTGCCTCCACCCACTTGGTCACATAATCCACAGCTAACAGTATATAAAGATTGCCAAGTGAAGACGGGAATGGTCCCATGAAATCGATGCCCCAGACATCAAAGGGCTCTACTTCCAACACAAAATTTTGAGGCATCTCGTTTTGGCTGGAGATATTGCCGGTTCTCTGACATCGATCACATTGCTGCACAAATAGATGAGCATCTTTATGTAAAGTAGGCCAGTAAAATCCACTTTGCAATACCTTTGCCACAGTACGCGCTTTGCCAAAATGTCCTCCGCAATTCAATTCGTGGCAGTGTCTAAGAATGTCCAAAGTGTCTGGCTCAGCTACGCATCTTCTCAACACATTGTCAGCTCCCAACCTAAACAAATAAGGGTCATCCCAGAAATAGTGTCGTGCATCCGCGAAAAATTTCTTTTTCTGATGGAACGTCATGTCTTTCGGGACAATTTTGAGCGCCTTGAAATTTGCCAAATCTGCAAACCAAGGCACCGCTGCTACCACCACCATAAGTTGTTCGTCTGGAAAATCTTCTCTAATCGGCACAACTTCTTGTTTTTCGTTATCCAGTCGTGACAAATAGTCTGCAACAACGTTCTCTACACCCTTTTTGTCCTTTATCACTATGTCGAACTCTTGCATTAACAATACCCATCGGATCAATCTAGGCTTTGCATCCTTCTTAGCAAGAAGATATTTGAGGGCTGCATGGTCCGTGAAAATAGTCACCTGAGAACCCACAAGATATGGACGAAACTTGTCCAATGCGAAGATAATGGCCAACATCTCTTTCTCCGTGGTGGCATAATTAACCTGTGCAGTGTTAAGAGTACGACTAGCATAGTAAATAACATGAGCTACCTTGTCTTTCCGCTGTCCCAGCACTGCTCCCACCGCGTAATCGCTGGCATCACACATAAGTTCGAACGGTAGAGTCCAGTCTGGAGTGGCTATAATGGGAGAACTAATCAGCTTTTTCTTGAGCAAATCAAAAGCTGTCTTGCAGTCTTCATTGAAATCAAACACGGCATCTTTCTCAAGCAAACCAGATAAAGGCTTTGTGATTTTCGAAAAGTCCTTAATGAAGCGCCGATAGAAACCTGCATGTCCCAAGAAACTCCGTACCCCTTTGACAGACGTAGGGTAAGGAAGCTTCTCGATCACCTCAATCTTCGCCCGGTCTACCTCTAAACCTTTACTGGAGATCTTGTGCCCCAACACTATTCCCTCGGTCACCATGAAATGGCACTTCTCCCAGTTAAGCACTAGGTTGGTGTCAATACATCTGTCCAGTACCCGAGCTAGCTGCTGGAGACAGTCTTCGAAACCATCACCATAAAGCGAAAAATCATCCATGAAGACTTCAAAATTTTGCTCCATCATGTCTGAGAAGATAGACATCATGCACCTCTGAAACGTAGCTGGGGCATTGCATAGCCCAAAGGGCATGCGTCTGAATGGAAACGTCCCATATGGACAAGTAAATGTCGTCTTCTCCTGGTCAGCCGGCTCAATCGCTATCTGATTATACCCAGAATATCCATCCAAAAAGCAGTAGTGTGAATGGTGAGCTAGCCTATCAAGCATCTGGTCCACGAATGGGAGGGGAAAGTGATCCTTCAAAGTGGCATCATTGAGTTTGCGGTAATCCATGCAAACTCTCCACCCAGTAACGGTACGTGTGGCAATTTGATCACCTTTGTCCCCTTCCACCACAGTTATACCTCCCTTCTTGGGAACACATTGTACCGGGCTAGTCCATGTGCTGTCGGAAATCGGATAGATGATACCTGCTTCCAACCACTTAAGCACCTCTTTCTTCACCACCTCCTGCATGTGAGGGTTGAGGCGGCGCTGAAATTGGACTACCGGCTTCTTGTCTTCCATGAGCCTGATCTTATGCTGGCAAACTGTGGGGCTGATCCCCTTAATATCTGCTATTGTCCATCCCTTAGCTGCTTTCCTCTTCTGTAGTACCTCGAAAAGCTGCTCCTCCTGTTCCCTGTCCAAACATGCAGATACAATCACAGGTAAAGTATCATTAGATCCCAAGTATAAATATTTCAAATGAACAGGTAAAGGCTTTAATTCTAAAACAGGAGCAGTAATAAGAGAAGGAGTAAGAATCTTCCTGCTTCCCTCATTAAAGAGGGGTAATGGTGGGCGCCAATGAACATCTAAGGCTTGCTCTTTCTCGCTGGAATCAAATAGAGCAAGCTCCTGGTATAGTTGCTCCAACGAAATATCGTCCTCCTCGTCCAGCGTGTATGCCTCCACCCCAAAGCACTGCTCGCTCACCGCGTATGCGGGAAACTTCATAGCCTCAAATACATTGAAGGCCACCTTCTCATCATTGATCTGCATAGTCAGCTCTCCATTGGCCACATCAATGATAGTTCTCCCAGTGGCCAGGAATGGACGGCCCAAAATAAGAGGAACATCATCGTCGGCCTCCATGTCTAAGATCACAAAATCCGCTGGGAAGATGAGTCCTTCAACTCTCACTAATACATCCTCTAAAACACCCCTGGGGCGTTTTATTGTGCGATCAGCCATCTGCAAGCACATCCTGGTAGGCTTAGGATCTCCCACACCAAGTTGCTCAAAAACCGATGTAGGCATCAAATTAATACTCGCACCGAGGTCACATAATGCCCTCCCATGAAATGCGTCTCCCAATGTAACAGGGATGATGAAACCGCCTGGATCTTTCATCTTCTTTGGTAGCGCTTTTTGCACAACGGCGCTACACTCCTCATTTAGAGTCACAGTTTCAAAGTCATCCATGCGCCTCCTATTAGAAAGGAGGTCCTTGAGAAATTTGGCATATTTCGGCATTTGTGAGATGGCCTCTGCAAAAGGTATATTAATGTGCAGTTTCCTGAAGATATCCACAAACTTCTTGAAATGCTTGGCATCCTCTTGGCTCTTCAATCTTTGCGGGTATGGCACTCGCACAATGTATTCCTCCCTAGGCTTCTGTTTCTCATCCGATTTCCTCACCGTGTCCTTTGATTGGGGACTCACGGTAGGCACGGGAATCTCTTCATCCAAAGCTTTCTCAGTGGCCTTAGTCGCCTCAGCTCGCGCGTGGCTAGGATATGGGGGATCCTCAGTAGTGATGCCACTGCGAGTTGTGATGGCATTTAGCTGCTCGTTAGGAGTGATGGTATTTGCTGGAAGCATGCCTGGTGGAAGCTTGACATTTTGATTGGCGATCTGCCCAATCTGAGTCTCATGGCTTTTTATTGTTGCTTGTATTGAGACAATCGCGCTCTCCATCCTGTCGTGATTGGCTAGGAGCTTTCTCAATAGAGCATTTGTCTCTTGCTCTTCTTTTTGTGGAGCCTGCTGCTGTGGAGCTTGTCTCGCTTGATATGGAACATTGGGTCTCTGTCCGGGTGCATATAATCCACTGTTTGGATTGGCATAGCTGAAGTTGGGGTGATTACGATTGTTGGGATGATAGGTGTTAGGCCATTGCTGCTGTCGCATAAAATTCACATCTTCAACACTGTTATCATATCCCTGGCTTTCATCTGCTAGTAATTCACCCATGGGCTTCTGTGTTGGAGGGTGCATACCGTGAAATGCTGAAGTCATGGATTCCAACTTTTGTTCCATCGATTCAATCTTGTTGACTAAGGATGTATCCCCCGGTTTGGAGTACCTACGCGTTTCAGATCGTGTAGTCACTCTCTTTGACGCGTTGTTCAGCAAATCTTGAGCTCGCTGTGCTCCAAGTCCCATAAAATTACCTCCAGCTAGCATATCTAACTGGTCAGCTGTCTCCTTGTCTAATGCAGTGTAGAAATAATGGAAGAGCTTGTGCCATGGCTCTCCATGATTCGGACATCTACGGAGAATTTGGCTGAACTTCCTCCATGCATCTCCCAAAGAGCTGTCTTCATCCTGAGTGAACTTTGCGATCTCTGCCATCTGCTGCGCGACTCTGGATGGTGGCAAATACTTCCTCAGAAACTCATGACAACAATCTGCCCATGTCACTATGCTTCCAGCTGGCAGCTCCATAAGCCACTTCTTGGCTTTTCCAGATAAGGAGAATGGAAATAGTAAAAGCTTAACTGTTTCATCTGGAACTCGCTGATCGTGCAGGGTTGATGTGATTTGCTCAAATACCAGCAGATGGTGATTGGGGTCATCTCCTGGAGCTCCGTTGAAAGCGCACTCATCACGAACCATGTTGATCATATGTTGGCGCAACTCGAAGTGTTGGGCATTGATCTGTGGCCTGACAATGGTAGGCTGATAACATGCTGGAGTAGTCCTGAAATAATCCACCATCGGGCGTTCTTCATTCTCAGCATTGTTCTGCCTGTTGTTTTCCCCATTATTACCATTGTTGTTCCCACCGATGTTCGCTACTTGTGCCCCCACACCATGACGTGGTTGTGGATTTGGGGGGACCATGCGATCCATCCTTGCCTGCATCTCAGCCATTTGAGCTCTCACCTCCTCAGCTTCTGCGGCTCTTTGTGCAGCCTCCTCTACAGCTGCAACTCTAGCTGCTTCCGCATCCTGCAAACCTTTGCGGATCCTCTCAAACTCAGCTCTCGTTTCTTCGTCCATAACTACTGAGTTTGAATTCCTCTTGTCTCTACGCTGTGCTTTTAATAAGGATTCCGGGTCTTCAAACGTTGGATACAAAGGCTCGTCTCGAGAACGGGTCATGCACCGAGTAAATCAACCTGAAATCACGAAACACGCAAAACGTAGGTGAGTAACGGATATAAACAATAAATTAAAATCCCTAAGGCTAGGAATTATAACTAATTTAGCCGAAGTCCCCGGCAACGGCGCCAAAAACTTGACACGTTCCAACTGCAAGTGCACAGCCGTCGTGTGTAGTAATAAACCGGAAATCCGGGTTGTCGAACCCAAGGGACTTTATTTAAATTAATTATTATTCTAAACCTTATGTGGGCAAGTCGCAAGTTGTGTTTTTATCTAATTCTAAGAAATTAAATGCAATATTCTCAATTAACCAAGTGAAATAATTCACGATTAATAAAGAATGAATATTTGGAGGTTTTTGTCAATAAGAGAAAAGCACCGGGAATTCTCTAGGTTCACTAGGTCGATCTAAATTTATGTTTTGATTTGTAAAACAACCACGTATTATTCACTATTAATCAAGCAACGTTGAACTTACCGAGTTACCAAGCAAATCCACTATACTTAAACTAAACTAAACCGAGTTACCAAGCCTAATTTAGGTTTAAGTATGCATTAAGATTATAATGCTACTTTATCGATCCTAGTTAACGATGCCGAGTTACCAAACATTGATACGACTAGGTGGATTATTCAATTTACCGACTAATTATCACGGAGTTACCGCGTGAAACTAATTGATTCTACCTCTACGTTAGCTACTCGCAAAGATAATAAGATTAAGAACGCAAATAATCCATAATAGTGAATAAACACGAGAGATTAAGCTAAAGCATGCATTACAATCATCAAAACATCAACTTTAGATCAAACCCTAGCTACACCAAACGAGAATTCCCAGCAAAAGATGTTTAGCTACTCATATTCATAATCAAAACGACGATTATAATGGGTTTAAACATAAAAATCAAGAAAAACGAGAGTTTAGAATTCAAACGAATGATCCAAAAGCTCCTAAGCTCTCTCCAAGGCTTCTTGATCTCCAAAGATGTCTCTAATCTTCAAAAACTACTCAAAAAGACGACCTAAAAGTCTTAAATACGTCCCCATAATAATATTACAAAGTTTGGAAATAATACGGAAAAGCCCCAAAAAACTGCTGCTGTCCCACGACCTCTTCGCACGAAGACAGTTGTCTTCGCACGAAGAGTCTTCGTACGAAGACTTCTGCCTCTTCGTGCGAAGGTCTTATTATGTAGATACTGAGAGCTGTTTTGCGAAGAGAATGCTGCAGAGCTAAATTTTGGCTAAGTATAATGTCTTCGCACGAAGACAAAAGTCTTCGCACGAAGACAACTGTGTCCAGCCCTCTTTTTGCCTCCTTTGACTTTTTTCTTCCCTTCTTTGACCTTCTTCTTCCATTCTTTCTTTCCTTGATCTTCCTTTGACTTTCTTTGACCTTTCTCTTCTGTTTGACTTTCCTTCGACTTTCCTTTGACTTTCTCCTTCCTCTTGACTTGCCTTTGAGTTCCTTGTTTCCGAAGTTCGCTTCCAACTCCCGCACGATCCTCCAAGCCCTGTTTTCCTGCGAATCACAACACGAAAACACAACCCGCGATCATATCACAATAAAAAGCTCACAAATCTAAAGAAACGCCCGGATTTGACAAGTATTGCACATGAACTCATATTTTCACATTTACGCTCAATTTACTCAAAAGACGACAAATTCTCCATTATAAGCACGCAAAACGTAGAAATAAAAGGCATAAAATAACTCCGAAAACGGAGTTATCAGTGGGTTGGTTCTTGCTTATCGATTTTGGTTTTAATTTCTTTGTTCTTCCACTCAAAATTGAAAATTTGAAGTTCCAGAGCCACAATTTTTTTTAACGATTTTTGACACAATAACGCATCTGTTGCTGCTTTGTGAGGGTATTTGCAGAATAATGCCTCTGCTAACTGGTGTAATTTGATTCTTGAATTTATACAAAATGATAAGGAAAGTTTAATTATTTTGCGGGCTATTTGCGTATATATGTTGGTGAATTTGGAAGACTAGGAATGACAAACTGTTCGATGGTATTGAGTGGAAGCCTCACCAAGTAGTGCAGCTGGGTATTGCCTGATTTTACGAGTTTTCCGATTCAATCACGATTCTCGTAAATGGGCTTATGTGCCTTCAATGGATTTTCCTTCTACAATATCAATATCACATCAAATTACTCCAATATATGACAGTAATCATTTACATAATTTTTTGAAGTAAAAGGAGCATTATCTAACAAGACATCGTTATTTACAAACAGTTCATATAATTCAAGCCTCTATTTACAATACAAGTAGTTTTATACACAATCAGTGCAATGAGGGTATTATAGTCATTTGGACACATATCTTGCTCCTTATCCTGCCTCATATCCTGCAACACCCAAACACGATAAGTCAGCATATCATATCAGGCCTTATTCGACAGCATAGATATCCTACTTCATATTCCAGCATAAGCCATATCTGCTGTATCTTATCCGCTACCCAAACGAGGACATAGTGTTTGGGCTATATGAAGGGCTGAAACAATAAAGTAACTAGCATAAGCCCCATTCTCTTGTATGATCATACTTTCAGTTTTTTGCCCTAAAATGTAGTGTAGTACAACCCACAATTGGATGGCAGTAAATGGATGTGGATATGAAAAGTTAATCCAAGGGCTTGAAATATAAGATGATGAAGTGTATTGGACAGTGGTGATATATTTTAGTAGTGGGGTCCAAACCACTCTCAATTATTATATAGATAGTTGTTGACTGGGCTTGCATTGTGAGGCCCATTTGTCTTTAAACATGATCCATTTGACTTGAGCTGAGTCTGGTCCTTAATGCTAGTCAATCCCCCATGACATCCTTTCCTTTGTCATACGTTTCCTTGGGTGTCGCCGCTACCATTTTTTTTGTTGAAGAAAAAGAGAATTTTATAAAATCGAAGGCAGATTACTCAATACAAAGGACCAAACCTACCATCAGCAGGACAAAGAGCCTGCTACATCAACATCCACAAACCCTAACTAAAAACAGAAATATTATTCTTACATAAAAATATAAAATTAAGGCAACGTAACTTTTTACTAATGATCTCCAGATCTTGCAGTTTCCTTCTCCATCTATGCAAGCACCTCTCCTGAGTCTCCTGATCCCTCCGTTGCATCTGTTGGACAAGATTGAAAACACATCTGTTATTTATATAAACAAGAATATGACAGAATTTCCGATCATGCAGGTAAGAAAATGCTGAGATGGCAGCCTGTAAAATAGCATTTGGCCCATCAAGAAGAGTACTTGTCTTATTGTAACAGAGTATTCTACCACCACTTTGAGCCTTCCAGAAAACTAATATGCTCTTCCTCCTTTTCATAAACCATACATAAACCTCTGTAACTTGTCCGGAATACCTGGCCTTTTTAAAAAAAAAAGCTCATCAACATTTTCTTTCCTTGCTGGGTGATGTTCTTTGCTTTGCAACTGTCAACTTTCCAGGAACTAACTAGCAAAGTTTTTGGCCTTATAGACTGGCTAAGTGATCACTCGATCAGAATCATTCTCAGCATTTCTGAAAATTAGATCATTCCTATACAACCAAATGGACCAAGTGATTGCACCAAACCAACTAAGGTTCCTGGGGAAGTCACGCATGGAGGAACAAGTAATGACATTGGCTAAGTATTGAGTAAATGAATAGTTATGTGGGGTATGGAGTGGGGATATAGACCAGAGAATGTGAGCAAATTTGCAATGAATTTCTCTCTTCATAGGACTTACAAAGGGTGCATAGGCGACTGGAATGAGGGAACATTTTGTGGATTCTAGTCATTATGGGTAGCTTCCCATTAATAGACTGCCACAGAAAGAAGAGAATTTTAGAGGGAAGCTTAATTTTCCAGAAACACTTCAATGGAAAGTCCAAGATGATGTCTTTCCAAACTTCATCCTTATAATTGGCAATGTCCTTACAAAACTTGTTTTTCATCAGTTGCCTGTATGTAGAAGAAACAGAGAAACCTCCCGAAGGAGAGGGATTCCAAACTTGTTTATCATCCTGCTCAAATCTAGGAAGGGGAATGGAAGTGATTTGCTTCAGGGTCCGTTTAGGCAGATGGCTCAGCTTCTCTAAATTCCATTCTCATTCCCTGCTTTATCTTTCTTAATCCATTTCTCCACCTTCTCTTTCCCATTTGTGTCCAAACTCAAAAAAATGAAAGAGCGGGAGTATCAGGAATCCATCTATCCATCAAAGCGAAGATTTTATCCCCCTTTCCTACATCCCATGAAATCCCATCATTTATTAAAGATTTGGCAGAAGAAAAATTAGACAATACCTTGGATGGTTTGGAATTAGTTTTTCTGATAAGAAAATCTTTCTTTTTTCAGTACCTGGAGCAGAAATATCTAGAAACTAAGGTCTCTTTCTCTATGGCAATTCTCCACGCCTGCTTGGCAAGAAGAGCCTGATTAAAACCAGAAGAGTTTCTAAGTCCAAGACCTCCCATCCCTTTAGGTCTACACATATGCTTCCAAGAAATCCAGTGAGTATTCTTCCTGTCCCTAGAAGTATTCCAAACAAAGGAGGAAAATTTTTGATTAATCTTTTAAATGCTCTCCTGGGGAAATTTAATGCTGGAAAAAGGGTATACCAGGAGACTTGTTAAGGTGGATTGGACTAAAGTCACTCTCCCTACTTTGGTAAGATATAATCCTTTCCACTCAGCTCAATTATTTGATTAATTACCTCTTCAGCAGTAACTCCCATGTTTAGGGGAAGCCCAAGATACTGTCCCAAAGAGTCTTTAGAGTCCATTTGAAGGTGACCATTAGCATTAGTCTTTTGTGACAAGAACAGTTAGGGCTAACCGTTAAAGCAGATTTGGCAAAGTTGATTTCTTGTCCTGATTGTACACAGTACTCCTGAAACATTGTTCTCAAATTTTGACCACTAATGTTTTCCACCCGGAAGGAGAAGAGGGAGTCATCTGCAAACTGCAAATGGGTTATAGAAGGCCCATTTTGGGAGTGTTGGATACCTTTAATGAGCCCCTTTTCTTCTGCTCTAAAAAGCGCCCATGACAAAGCTTCAGCTGTGAGCACAAACAGAAAGGGTGAGAGGGGATCACCTTGTTTGAGGCCACAGTTGGGGGAGGAGAAATCAGTGATGCTGCCATTAATATTAATGGCCAGGGAGGAAGTGGTTATACAACCCATAATCAGTCTAACAAAATGCTCTGGAAAGCCAAACTTGTACATTGTTTCTCTGAGGAAGTCCCATCTCACTTTGTCAAAAGCCTTTGACATGTCCACTTGAAGGCTGCCAAACTCAATTTGATTGGATTGTTTAGCATTGGAGATGAATTGGATGAGGTCAGAAGCTATTGAGGTATTGCCATTTATTAGCCTGCCTGAGATGAAACCAGCTTGGTTCCACCTAATTAGGTCAGGCAGAATATTTCTCAGTCTAATTGCTAGAACTTTGAAAATTATTCTATAGAGCACATTTGTCCGACTAATGGGTCTATAATCTCTAACAGTGATTGGATTATTCCCATTTGAAATCAGAACAATAATTGTCCAATTTATTTCTCGAAGCATGTATCCAGAATTAAGGTAGGATAGGACATCATAGATCGTAGAGGAAGCTAAAGTTGTCCAGAATTTTTGGAAAAAAATGGGAGGAATTCCATCAGACCCCGGGTTCTTAGAGGTCGCATAGAGAAGACAGCATTGCGGACCTCATCAGTTGTATAAGGCTTCAGGAGGGCAGAAATATGACTTGAGCTAAGGGCATTCCCAATATTACTCAGAATTGGGAAGTGGGTACAATTACTCCTATCATTAGTTCTAAAAATGTTCTTGAAGTACTTTAGGAAGGCATCTTTGATGTCATTCTGCCCCATTAATTTAATGCCTTGGTCAGTTGTAATTGTCCAAATGTGGTTCATACTTCTTCTGATTTAAGTAGATGCATGGGAAAAACGCGTATTCATGTCCCCATATGTAAGCCATTTGCAATGCGCTCTCTGGCCCCAGAACATCTCCTGACATAGAAGAAGCTGGTCCAATTTCTCTTTTTCCCTAAGGAATTTATGCAATGCCACTTGGTCTAGGAGTATACTGTGCTGTTGCATAACTTCTTATCTGGCCTGATCAATCTGGTTTGTTAAAGAACCACAGTGCTTAGCCCAATAACTAACAGTCTTAACAGCAATCTTAAGGAGTTGCTGAATTTTAAAAAGAGGGGAGCTCTGGATTCTAAGAGACCAGGTAAAATGCACAAGCTCATGGAAAGCCTTATGCTTGATCCACCCTGCCTCAAACTTATACAACTTCCTAGCCCTATTGATGGTGGTATGAGTCCTAACAAGGATGGGACAGTGGTCAGAAGAGTAGAAACTCAAATTTTGTTGAAATCCAAGGGGAAACACATCTACCCAGGCTGGGTTAATCCAGGTTCTGTCAAGGCGCTCAAAGGTTAGAGACACATCTGATCTATTATTAGACCAGGTCAGCCACGGTCCAACGTGGTTAAGCTCCATAAGGCCCCAACTACTTAAAAACGTTCTAAGAGTTTGGGCTCCATGGTCCAGGCTCCTATTTGGAAAAGTCTTATCCTTCTAAAAAAAGGTTTGATTGAAGTTTCCTACCAGAAGGAAAGGGCGAGATAAGTCTAATATGAGGGGGTCAATCTCCTCCCAAACCTCCATCCTATTTGAAATATAAGGGTGACCGTACAGGAACCCAATTGAAATTTCTCCCACCATGGGAAGAGTAATGTGCAGTAAGAGGAAGTTCTTAGATGAGGAGTTTATATTGACACTAATTTGGCCAGTCCATCCTACCCACAAGCCCCCAGATGAACCCACAACATCAATACCAAACGAATGAAATCCTAACGTATGAAGCTTTCTATTTACAAAGCTAACTGAATGCTTAGTCTCAGAGAGAAAAATTAAAGTAGGATTAAACTTATTGGTAACCTTCAAAACATCAAGAACTGTTTCTGACCTAATCCCCTGCAGTTCCAAGCTAAGACATTCATGGCGCTTTTGGAGGTTGTTCATGGACAACCTGCCTAAACCCCAGACAGTTAGAAGACAAAACAAAACCTTTTACCTGAGCCGAATTTCCTAAGATTGAAGCGCTAATGTCAACTGTGTCCTTTTTTGTATGAAAATATTTTTTTAGATTTTTATCTTTAAGAAGAGAGCAAAGAGAGCAGTAACCTGGGGGATTCATGAGATGCAGAACAGGAGACAGGTGGATTCTCTTACCCTGATTCTTTTCTCCATCACTTATCCATTGCTTTCTTTTATTTGGCGGAACCACGGTCTCCTCCATCTCTGGCTTCCCTTTCTCCATCTCCACTTTACCTTTGCTTAAGTCTTTTCCACCTTATCCATCCTCGTCATCACTTATGAGTATGATTTATTTCTCTTGTGAGATCTTTCTTTGTGGAGCTTCAATCGCTGGAATCAGCCCTTTCAACATGTCAAGCTTTCTCTCTATCAACTCATCTTTGTCTTCCTCTGCTAGTTCCCACTCTAAGTCTTCATCGTCGGAGAGATCATCGAAAGCCGGAATCTCCATTCTGAATGCTGGTCAAGTTTGAATTGGATCTTCATCAATAACAGGTCCAAACACTTGTTCTCTTCCATCTTCCCAACCTTGTCATCAAACTCAATCTCCATGCATTCACTCTCCTCCTTCTCCTCTCTTTCAACCTTTCTGAATTGGGTGCACTCTCTCTTTCCTGAGCACTCTGCCTTCTCCATATCTCCAAAAACCACTTCTTGAAGGACTTGCTTGCCTTTTATACCAGTTTCATCAGGCAGATGGACCGTTTCATTTCCCATTTGCGATAAGCCGTCACTTGATAGCCTCGATACCCCCAAAACTCCACATGCATGCGCCTCGGTACCCAGCGGAACATCAATTCCTTCCTCCGTGGGGACCACCCCTATGACTTCCGAAACTCCTTGAAACCCTAAACGCGCCTGTGTCCTTTCTTCTTCCCCGACCCTTTCCGCCGGAATTTCTCCGGTCGCAGTCAATGAACGAAGCCTTAAACACGCTTGCTGCAAAACTCCCAAGGTGGAATCATGTTCATTTAATCTAAAATGTTGGTTTGGTGGTGGGATATGAATACCCAAGGGTGAAAGAACCGAAGTAGGGAAATTAAAGGAGGTAGGTAAAGAGGTATATCATCTAAAATCGAAGAGCTTGATGAATCAGCATTAAACACAAGATTCTGGTCAGCATGAATAGGGGGGGTGAGTGTGGCTGTATAGGTTCATTTAGGTCATGCACTAGAACTTTGGTAGATCTATTTGGTCTAAAGAGTCTAAATGCTCTAAGACGGGGAGTAAAGAGAGGGAACTGGTTTTCCACATTATCGGAACAACATTCCCGAACCCTGCTTCCTAGTAGCGAACATCTTGGTTCTCCAAAACAATCCATTCCTCCCAATCACAGTTCACTAACTTATGTCCAATCCTACCACACCTCATGAAACTTTGAAAATTCTTTCATACCTGAAAAACAGCCACCTCGGTGGATCATCCAGCGAATGAAGAAATGCACCCGGTATTGATAAATCCTTAATAAGAGTTATTCTACGTACACTTTGTACTTTTATTTGTGTGCGTTTCGGTGCAAAGTGACGAGATTTGAGCCAAAATATGAAGAAAATGCACTTTTGGATGTTTTTGAGCTTTAAAGCACAATCCGGGCGTTTCTTAATGGTTTTGAGTATGAATTTGATAATTTATCGCATTTGATCTTCGTGGTAGTGTTCATGTTGTTGTTTGACAGGAATTACGTATGCGGAAATCAAGTGGAGAGAAGAAACGAGCTTTGGAATAGAAGACAAAGACGAATTTGGCGCGTTTTGGATGTTTTCGCCAAATTTGGGCAATAATTGAGAAAAACGAGAAAATGGTCCGGAAACGGGAATTTCTCTACATGGACGAAGTCTACGTCGCGAAAGGAATCCAAAGGTGCAAAAATCACGTTCATCGGAGTTCGGGATCAAAATCCGGATCCTTATTTGCTTTTTTGCGTTCTTAAGATATCCTGAAAATCCTGATTTTTGACTTGAAACATCCTGAACCATCTCCCGAGCATCCTTTTTAGCTCCAATACAACCAAATACCCTGCAATACCCATGGCCTTTACCTATTAAACACAACAGCCAATAACACCCTCACACCCACCAAAATAACCAACCTAACCTCCATCAAGACCATGCCATTTAAACTAACCACCACCTGAATTAACCAAGACTTTCCACTCCAATTCATAACCAATGCCTAAGCTACCATCCATCCTCTCAATTCACATCAGACCTTTGCCATCCTAACAACATAATGCCAAATTATCACAACCAACAGCCTACCTTATACCATAACAGACCATCAAAACAACCTAACCTTCACCACAACCTTTATCCTAACCAACTAAATAAACCTCCTATCATCCATGACAACACCTAACACTTATACTACTACCTGAATACACCAAAATACAACCTACCATCACCATCAGACCCAACACCAAATACCACCAGTTCACTATTATCCCAAGTACAGTACACACCCAAGCAAGCTAACACATTACACCTACAAACTAACAATTTGCTTTTCACCATAACAACCCTTGCAATTAACCTACAACTCATAAACCTATACCATCTTTCTCCAATGAATACCAAGAGTAGCACCAAACCAATGCCAAATTAACCTGAAATACACACCCCCATTTACTAATAACAGACTCAACTTGTTGTTAACCTCCAAGGTCACTACCTGAATTCACCTAAATCTCCTAAGCTCCTATTCCAATTAACCACCTGCTACTAAAATTGCCATCACCAATACAGCTCACAATACCAACCCTGCATACAACCTGCTACCACCACAACTAAATCACCAGTAGTTCAACTTCACAACACCACAACCATGGCCTGCATTTTCACCTCTTAACACCATCGTAACCAGCTGTATTTAGCAGCTTTACACCATTCATTCCTCTTACAACCTGGCCGTAATCCACCATTAAACCCAACCTACTTACCCTCAAATCACATAACTCCATCACCATAAATCGACCTATAATCAGCCACGGCCAAAGCAACCTAAACCCAGCAACTCAAAGTTCCAGTGAAAATCCGATTGAAACTCGCCAGAATCAATCAGTACACCAATCAATACACCCAAACTCCACTCATCTTAACCCAGAACCCGATCATGAACCAAACCGACTGACTTCCAGTTAAACCCAACCACCATGACCACCTCAGGCCACCGTTAATCACCAGACCACACCCTGAAACTCATCGAATTCAGAACTACACTACACCCCTGCAATCAGACCAATTCAGACCTACAAACCCAGTACATCTCAGACCCAATTAAACCATCGTTTAAGACCACGTCCATGGCCGAGGCAAAACAGAGCGCAGAAGTCAAGAAGAAGAAACGGAGAAAGAGGAAGAATCTGCCAACTAATCGATTCCAGGAGCTGTGTTCGTGCGAAGCGTAAATCTATTCGTGCGAATACAATTACTTAGCAAAATCAGATGAAGACAAGAATCTCTTCGTGAAATCGGTCTCTGTATCATTCTACGAAGTTCTTCGTGCGAAGAGGCACGATGTCTTCGTGCGAACAAGAGTGTTCCAGCTAGCGGCTGGTTTGGTTTCCATTCAAGTGGGGCTTTTTCCGCAATATTCCAAAACTTTGTTCTAAATAATTAGGAAACATAAACAAGGGTTAGAACATGATTAGCAGGTTAGAACGGGTGGGAGACGAACAGAAGAGAGCTCGGAGCACTGTTTGGAGCGTGAAAATGCATCGTTTGATTTCTTTTCTCTTCTTCTCTTTATTTTTGTCTACGATTATGAAGAACATTGTCTTTGTAATCATGAATCCTAGTAGGTAAGTTTTATATCGGGATTTCTCAAACGGTAGCTAGGGTTTGAAGCCGGTTTGGCGGATTATGGAGTTGATTCATGTTTTGATTAAACTTAATTGATGATGTGCTTATTCGCTATGTTTAATTATCGCTCTTAATTTATCTTTGTATGGTTTGGCTACCAATATGAAGATTATAGGTAATACGTTAGTGAAAGCAACGAATTACCCGGATAAGTGAATTAAGCACGTAGTCGCATGTTAGAGAAATCAACCGTTGACTGTGAACTTTGAGTAGAATTATACGTAATTATATGTTTTAGGACTAATTAGAACTTGGTAACTCGGTTGTAATTTGATCTAGGCATAGAAAGCTAGTCGGTTAGCATTATTGCTCGTTTGGCTAAATAAATCATCGTCTGTGTTTCAAAACGTAACTCGTTAACGGTATTCACCTAGTGATCCTAGAGAAACCCTGATACTTGTCCCTCATATTAATCTCAATTTTAATTATTAGTTGTTATTTATATTGTTAGTTAATTAAACAAAATCAATTGCTAGCCCACACAAAGTTAATCATACTAATTAGTTCACGACAAGTCCTCTGGGATTCGACAATCCTCTTTATCACATTATTACTAGAACGATAACCGTACACTTGCGGAGATCGTGTCAGGTATCAATGGTTGATGTGGGACAATTCTGATGCGAATCCTAAAATAATCCATATTGATTACCCTATGATCATTCCAGTCCACCCCCAAAACCTCGCTCGCCAGCTTCCCAAGATCTTCCGCCAACTGGAATACAAAGTATTCCATTGGCACCCAATGCACTTGAAAACACACCTCAGTCGTTGGGAATTCCACCTCTCAAATCACCATATTAGGTGGCCTGGCTTTCAGCATCAGAGCCTTTCCTATGACTGAGACAAGGCTCTCGAATAAGCGTCTCTTTGTCTTGAGGATTAAGACAGTGAAACAGGTACACATTTTGTTTCCTCTCAACAACAACCATGTCAAGAGTTCCCCAGTTTGTATGAATGTCATCTTGAACCACCGTTGAAGGTAGGGGGCTCTCATCTATGAACTTTCCGATGAAAGTGTTGTGCCAAAGGTTTCGAAGGGAAGAAACAAGAACAGGGTTGACATACATAGTTGGACCTCATCTTGGTAAGGTAACGAAATTTGGGTGAAAAATCTGATAATCAGGACTGGAGTCGGGTGATTGATGATCCATAAGGATAAAGAGAAGAGGAAGCAAGAAGACTAGCAGTTAAAAAGCCCTAAGTGCAAGAAAACGCAACAAAGACCTAAAAAATCATGTGCCTGTGCTAACCCTAGTCGTCGGTGATTGGCTTTAGTAGGTGGCATGCAAATACTTCCAAGAAACCCTAGCTAGAAGGTGCAATCAGAACCATATCTTAACTCCGGTTAGTCTTAAACCTCCGGTTAAGCTATGCAGCTATCAACCAAAAAATGCCTTTCCACTGGCTTCCTCGCCGCCCGATCTGACACCCAAGTATGGGAAACGAAGAGACAACATCTCAAGTGATGTAACCCAACACCTTGAATGATGTGAACTACGATCTGGAGTGCTACTTCCGTCTCCACACAAACAAAAGGCAATGATAACCTAGAACAGAAGAAAACATAGATCTCCAAGACTAAAGAAGTAGACTGAGATGATGGTAGAAAGAAGAGAAGTAATTATGGCAAATATAAAAGACAGATTGAGAAGCTAATGGGACGTCCAGAAAGCAGAAGAGGAAGATGAAGAGTTAACCAACCAAGAACAATGCGTGAGAAATCGAGAAAAGAAACTAGAGAGAGAAAAGCTCTGTAATTAGAGCACATGTTTTTTTCACCCTTTATTTAGGAGTAGTTGCCACTACCACTTTGAAGGCTGCGGCAACTCTTGCAACTCTTTCTGACAAGGTTTATTGAAAATCATGTTCCTGCCCACACAAAACGATACACTTACATGAATCAAAATTCTAATTCAACCGATCACACATTATAAATTAAATACATCTAGCTTTCACTTATCTCCAAGTACAACACCTGAATATCATCGCATACATTATGCCGTCAATTATGGTTGTAATTTCAGTTTCCTCCAATATATCATATTTGATATATGAATATGATTTGTCAATCTACTTTTAGTTTACTTATCAGTTTCAGAATACTTCTACAGTGCGTATAATAGAAGTGTAAACATCAATTTCGAAGGTGTTGGTCACATAGAATTTGAAGTGTGATGGAAGTTACATGCTACTTATAAGAAGTAGAAAATGTAAGAAGTGTAAACAACATAACAATAAGCATGAACATAAAATGATACCTCATGTAATCCTTATGTCAAGTGAAGAGGCTATACTACTGAAGGCACAAATATAGTACTATCATACTAAAATTTTGTTTTCACGGATTTGGAGATATTACATCTTTCATGACTTGGAATATGAAACTTGTTTAAAAATATTTAATATCTACTAGCTATTATTAGACTTGATAAATGCGTGGTATGTTGGTGATTTTAGTGTCCCCGGCCATTTGTGTAATCGGATTTACTTACGACCAAAGTAGACATTGACATATACATTGTACACGTTAGGAGGTGTGAAGTACACGCGTGCACACAACTATGAAGTACACGCGTGCACACAACAAACTCCCAGACGACTGCGGGGTTCAGGGGCAGCGCTCCTGGTGGTGGTCAACGTGAAAAAATTGGATTTCGGACGTTTTATTGCTTCACAAAAACCGTCTCCCTCTCTAGCTATTAGTCAGTTTTGGTCGAATTCAGAAACACGGAGAGAACCTCTGAGTTCAGAGATCCATAGCAAACACCATATTCATACTTTATACAATCTTTGTTTTATTTGATTATAGATTTCGTGCATACCGCCGAAATACTTTAATCTGAAAGTAATCCCACGACTCATAAATTATCCAGGCCTATTGTTCCTGTTTTAAACATCCCAATTTCCTACATGCTAATGTTTTGAGCATGCACAATTTTGATGCAAGTTGTTCAATAGAGTTAAAGTCTAAATGAAGAGTATACACGCAGATAACTAGGTAAGAAAAAAGGATCAATCAAACTTCTTGTGAAACCTAACATTTCACTATGTTCTTAAGCGCTTTGTTTCATATAAACTTTGATAGACCCCAATAATCATCCCCGTTTTCTCGCCATTCTAGATGACAGTGCTCATTCAACCTTAGTCTAATCAATTTTCTTAGAACTCACCACTCGTAACATATCTGCAATAACAGTCGATTCACCATTTAAAAAAGTACATAGGTTTGTGTGGTAGAGAAACAACATTCATACTCTTTTCTCATATTTTAACACAAAAATATGGTGTCAAACATAGTGGAGGAGAGCCAAAAATTTGTTGAGCTTGTTTTCCGATTAATTAATACAAATTACTGCTCGATTATATTAAAACGTTTTTAGTTTTCTTCAAAACGTCACTTTCTTCGTAAAATTGTGAGCAACATTTTTAAGAAGCCCATCAGATAAAATATGATCCTTGATTGAAGACTCGCATGGCAGATATTGGAAAGTTTATTGGCTGAGATGCAAGGGACCTACGCCAAAGGGATAACTATTTGGTACTACCTCTGTTTCTTCTCTTTCAGGTTACTTCGCTTTTTAGCACTATTCACTGGGTCACTTTGACTCGGTGATTTGGTTAGCAAAACGATACACGAATTAAATAATGTTTGCATGATCTTGTAGAATTAACTTTACTCTACAATACTATAAAAAAATTACTAAAATATTACATATTTTTTCTATCCAAATCACCGAGTCAAAGTGATAGACTTACGGGTAAAAAAGTCAACTGCCATTAAAAGAGAAGAAATAGAGGTAGTATTAGTTATAGTCAATGAGGAAAATTATGAGTAAATGAACAATAAGCATGGGTGCAAAAGTGCTTCTCGCGCTATATTCGTGTACTGTTTGAACTAGTTTCATGCTACCAAGTCATTTATAATTTGCGCCCTCTTCTCTAACAAATTGTATATGGATAACGTATCATTGCATGTATGTAACTAGGATGAATCGGCACTCCATTTACACCAAAAATTAACCGGATCAAAGGCACCCAACATTTTTTTTGAGTAGAAGTTTAGAATTTATATTGATAGAAAAATTGCATACAAGAGACAGTAACTAAGAGAGCTTTAGAGTCTGTTTTACCAGCCCATCCGGTTCTGAGACTTCGCTTCTTGGCACTTTTTGGACCATGTTCCTAAACGGATAAGACTGCTGAATCATGTCACAGAACAGATTGACATGTGCATAACTCAGGTTGCGCTGCATCAGTGTCGTGGATCGAGAAGCGCAATCCGTGGCCACCAGTGGCGGAGCTAGGATTTTATCCAAGGGGGGCACAATTTTTTCTGCTCTTTAAAGTTAAAATGTGATTAGATTTGGACTTATACATGATAGCCCTTCTAACTCAGCTGGTGAATCATGACCAGTGGCGGAGCTAGGATTTTATCCAAGGGGGGGCACAATTTGTTCTGCTCTTTAAAGTTAAAATGTCATTAGATTTGGACTTATACATGATAGCCCTTCTAACTCAGCTGGTGAATCATGACCTAATTGACTTCGCCACAAGGGTTTGATTCTCCTGACGAATGTTTAAATTTTTTTTGTCTGTTAGTTTTTTGTTGAAAAAAATTGAAGATGCACGATTGATTTAAACCGAGCGTTTTACCACTTACCGTGGACACGCTTTTGAGAAGAAGTTGGAGCAATCACATTCCTGTTTGGAGAAGCTCCGATTGATGTTAAAGCATCATCAACACTCTTAGGTATCTTTTGAAAAAACTTCAACATCACTGTGGAAACAAAAAATTCACTGTCAATTATCAAAGCATTCAACAAAGATCCAAGAACACCAACAATTTCATAATTAAGAACAACAATTTCACAAGTTCATAATATATACTAACATTTGGAGATTAAGGAAGAGCAATAGAGGATTAGAGAAAAATTATTCACAATTGGAGATTAAGGATTAAGGAAGATGAAAGATCAATGAGATTTGAGAAGTGTTTAGAGAATAGAGACTAGGGTTTACCTGAATCTGCCTACAAATCGCCGGAGAGAGGGCGAGAAACGCCGAAGACGGAGGGTGGGAGAGAGGCGCGCCGGCGCCGACGAGAGAGGGAGGCCGGACGGGGGTTTCTGGACGCTTCTGCTGCGTTCTTCGTCGTCCTGGTCACTGTCCCGTTCGTCTTCCACACACAGTGGCTTTTTTTCTTTTTATTTTGTTTTGTTTTAATGATTAAAATGTATATAATCTAATTAAGGTTGATTGTGTAATTTTTAAAATTTTAGAAGGCCTTTCATGTAAAAAAACTATGGGCTTTCAAAAAAGGATAAAAAAAAACTGCTTGAGCAAAGATTCGAACTCTGCTCTGTCGAGATTTATAAAACTTTCTTAACGGCTGGACCAAGTTCAGTTTACCTTCCAATTAGGGGGGCACAAGTATATATTTAGAGGGGGCACACTTCAACAAAAATTTAAAAAAGCAAGGGTACCCTAGGGGTTCGGGGAAAGTTGGGGGGGCACGCCCCCCCCCCCCCCCCCCCCCCCCCCCCCCCCCCCGTGCCCCTACATGGCTCCGCCCCTGGTGGCCACCACAACGTCAGAATGATTGTTGGAAATCAGCCAGTTTAGGGCATGGAGAAGGAGAAGAGTTGTGACGTCCGCTGAGAAAGCTGAGGAGCTCATAAATGGGAAAGAAGCTTCGTGGTGGCGGTCTCTGTAGGCACTAAAGAAAACCCAGGCCCCGGCTGCTTTGCATGTTTCTTTGTCCCAAGCGGCGTCTATCAGACAACGGACGGGAACTGCACAGATGTCGTGGTGTTTATGGAAAGGTTAACAAAACAAACTGAGCCGGATGAACGCTCTGCAACGTTGGGTGGCGGTGGTGCGACGGATGAGGTGATGGCAAAACGGAGGGCTTGTAATGAATCAGCGGGACTTAGAAGTTTGTGTTTCATAGTAGCTGAATTCCTGTTAAGTCAGATATGCCAAAGAGTTTGGACTAAGTAGATCTTGTCCTTCTCATTCAGGAGGGTGGAGAGCATTGCAGAGTTTGGTGAAAAAGATGTTTAAGTCCAAAAGTTCAAAAAAAGCTTCAAAAACCCATCTTTTTCTAGACTCAAATTTAACACTATGAACTTATAAGTTGGACTCCATCTTTTCAGCTTATAAGTCCATACCAAACACTACTTATAAGTTGGCTTCAACTTATAATCTAAAACTGACTTATAAGATGCTTATAAGTCATACCAAACCCCCTCTAAATGTATTTATTAACATATGGATGTGTACATCTACGCTTAGATGTCCGTACCACTTTTTTCCTGCCATTGTAATTCACTTCTTAGGTGTCAGTACAATTAATTGTTGTAGAGTTCCACTGCTCTCGTGCAACATGAATATTTAACATGTCACACTAAGAAAACGTAAATTAAGGGGATTATGACTTTTTTTAGGAAAGGGGAGGATGACTCAATCCGACTTATGAGTATTAGCATTATGAATAGTTAATAGTTCTCAGTCCGACTCAAGTTTACGCTATTTAATTGTATTTTTATCTGCTCGTAAGTTAACATGACTTGGCGACTTCCACATCAATTGCATGAAGTTGGTGAATAGTCATATTTATTTAGATAAACAACTAAATATTGAGAGGTCGATTTTACAACCATGTAGTGGATAAATTCCTAATATTTTTGTGAGCTACCTAACTAAAAACTCATCTCAATTACTAATCAATATGAGAGGACGAGCATTTATGTCATGCAAGTAGTTAACAAAATATGTAGTGAAAGTGTTCAAAAAAAATGTAATAAACAATCTCAAAAAGTAGAGGGGTCAACTAATAAATTGCAATTGATGAGATAATTTCGTCTCTGCCTATATCAATAGTTTCCTCCAACACATCACCTTTAAATTGTAACGTTAATTTACATTTGTTTACTTCCTCTAAAATTAGGGGAAACATTTAGAGGAAGCTGGTCGCAACTAATCATTCAAATGCAAGGGGCTAACTAGTTGTAGGAAGAGACAGATAAAAAAATGTGAGCAAACAAAGGAAGTGTGAGCAAATGAAGAAAATGTGCAATAACTCCTCATATGATACCTATGAGTCGCGTAGGGTTTAAACTAATCTAAAACTTTTTTTTTTGAGAAATAATCTCAGACTTTCTAATTGTCTAGTGAAATATATTTCTGAACTTAGTATAAAAAATATATTATATATTATTAAACATAAATTTTTTTGTACGTGATAAATATGTCGTGAATAATTGTAATAACAGTAATTATGACCTTATGTCAGCACCGCAAGAATAGACCAATCAAATAAAATAACCACTCTCGACGAAAATTTATCGCGTACATACAGTTATTGTTTATGAATTTTATGTGTTCCAACACTGATGAGAACTCTTCGTTTTTCTCTTCTCCATCTTCATCATCCACACACATTTCTTCACATAATATTCATACGAACAATGGAGTCCCTCAACAACTCACCCAGCCAAATGCCAATTCAGACAAACCTCTCCACCATACCACCACCAACTCAAAACAATCTCCTCCTCCACATCATCAAACCTGTCACCACCAGCAAGTGTCTCCTGAATCCTAATTAAAATCTTGCCCAACATGTGGGGAGACCTCTTGACTTAGGAATGTTGGGTGCTGTAATTCTAGAAAGAAATGGTGTCAAGGAAATGCTAATGTAGCAACTCACTTATTAGCCAAGTGGGCCTTTTTACATTGAGCAGAAGGTCCAATGACTGGTAAAGTCTCAAAGAGTTTTTTGTTTGGATCCTCTTGTTGGGCCTGATCCACCCCCTTTCCCTCCCCCCTTTTTTTTTTTTTTTTTGCAAATTCCTTTCCCTCCCCTTTAATGAAAAGCAACTTCCTCAAAAAAAAAAAAAAAAAAAAAAAAAAAAAAAAAAAAAAAAAAATAGTGAACCCGGTCTAATATGCAAAATAGTTCCTCTTGTAATTCCTTATGTCCGGGCTTAGGAGGAAAACTCAAAATACTGCGATTTTTTATACCAAAAACGACAATGCGATGTAATTACCGATTTTACAAATAAATTCCTGGATACTAGGATTCGGAAATGCAGTGGGGTTTCTAGCAAAGAAATCTCGTTTTCACATTGAGCATCTGAGAAGTTCGTTTCTATGTTGAGGTTTCTTTGCGAAAAACACAGGTCAAATTTAGTACGGGGTGCATGATTTGAAAAGTGTGAAAACTTCGGTTTTGCTCCTTCCGGAACATTGAGACTGTTTGATGTATGCCTAATTCCTCGTGTAGAAAGCATATATGTCATACTACTATGAACTACTCCAATGTGTATAAACAGTTGAAATATCATCATTTATATACCAGTGAAGAGCCTACGTCGAAGCGCACATTTTTTCTATAATCGTATCATACTAAAATTTTGTTTACAAGGATTTGAGGATACTATATTTAGTCTATAATCTTTCATGATTTGGAATTTAAGATCTACTTGATGAGCATGCACCCAAGGCGTGACATAGTGATGAGCATGCACCCTTTGATGCAAGTTCTTAGTGTTAAAAGTAGCATGAATAAAGGATAATACTACAAATCAGTAAGAAAAAATGATGAAGAATAGGCAGGTAACTTGGTAATGTTACTTCGAAATACAATATTGCAATTGAACTTCTGGTGAAATATGCTCCATACCATGAATCAACATGTGATTCTCACTATGTTCTGCAGTGATTGTTGCATATAATTTTAATAGGTCATCCTTGTCATTCTAGACGATAATGTTCATTCTGACTTTAGCCTACTGAATTCCGCGATAACAGTCACTTCGCCATTGTGAGTTGTCTTGTAGAGAAGCAGGTCTCCAAAGTCTTGTCTCTTGTTTTAACACAAAAATATGGTGTCAAATATAGTCCATCAGAGGCAAAAAAAAAATGGCACGAGATTGTTGTGTGAGTGGTTAATCCAAAATATGGTTCACTAATGTTAACATTTATAATTTCCTTCTATTGAAAAATGAAAGATGAAGGTGAGATGAGAGGAGGAAGAAGAAGAAGCAAAAGAGAAAAACCAGAAAATGTGAAACAACGAATGAGGAGAAGACACGTAAACAAGAGAGAGGAGAAAAACGTTGCTTATTAGTCGAGCTAAAATGACATCGTTCAAATAAAAGGAAACCAATGGTCACGATGAAAAGCATGAAGTCTGATCGGACGAAACCTGAAACATATTGTTTCATGTCATCAGTTTGGCTTGAATTGCATTTTAGACCAACAAATATGAGAACAAATTTGGGTGATCTTGCCTCCATTCTTCAATACCTCCCATATGTCACTTTTCTTACTAGAATTGTGAACAACATTTTAAAGAAGCCGAGAACATAAAACATGAACCTTGAATGAGGACTCTCATGCCAGATATGAGAAAATCTACTAGCATTGGCTCAAATGTAAGTACAGCTACCAAAGAAATTGCCTAGTAGTATTTATTTCGAAGCTTTGGCGGCTCGAATCGAAACATTTTGCATTCATGTGTATCGACTGAATCACTCTGAAGGTCTAGTTGGTGGAATCGGCAAAATGAAAGTTGCTTTATTGATAAAGATCTCCGAAAAAACCTCTAGAAAAAGGAGAATTATTGAACAAGGCAGATCTATCGCGATATAATGGCTAATTCGCTTCATACGCTGTTCCGTGGTTCAAAAATGTCGAATTCCGAAAAGAACTGTGTAAATTAAACAAACGAAAAATAAGCATAAATGCAAAAGTGCTCCTCACGAGCGATATTTGTGTAGAGGTCTCCAAACTCTTGTCTCTTGTTTTAACACAAAAATATAGTGTCAAATATAATCCATCAGAGGCAAAAAATGGCACGAGATTGTTGTGTGAGTGGTTAATCCAAAATATGGTTCACTAATGTTAACATTTTTAATTTCCTTCTATTGAAAAATGAAAGATTAAGGTGAGATGAGAGGAGGAAGAAGAAGACGCAAAAGAGAAAACTAGTGGTACTACCTATGTTTTTCCAGTTTCTTCCCGTTTGATTTGACTCAAGGTTACTTTAACCCGAAGCTTTAATTAGCACAACGATGTAATTTGTTAGTTTCTTTTATGGTGTTGCAGAGTAATTGGTACTAAATGGGTGACGGCAGAGCCGGCTCTAATTGGTACTAAAATCAGCATGTTGTTTCCTTTAGTTTTTCACCCGATGATCTTATACTCCAAATTTGTTTCGGTGCAGCTAGTGGATCGGGCAAATACTTCCCAACTCTGGACCAGTAATATCAAAGTGGAGGATTGACATATGTTGATGAAATAAAAATAAAGGGTCTGGTGTGATATATAGATTAATAATGAAGTCGATCATATTGGCGTAGTCATAACACCCTTTTTTGCAGCACTGTTTTTTCTTTTTCTTTCTTCTTAATACGAGTATCCGTAAACAAACGTCTTTGTTTCTCTCAAGTCATCATACAGACCCATACGGCCATTGTCATACTCTGGTAAAAAAGAATGTGAGAATCTGATACAATTTTCACTAGTTCGATTGGAGTTTTACGAAATTGGACCACAATGCTAGAAATGTACAGCGCACAACACACTAGTATTGTCAGGCATTCCTTAAAATATAACAATAGTAACAAAAACTAGTGGTAACCTCTTTTTCATCTCTTTGACTTTTACCACTATCAAAAAATTACTTCGCTTCGCAATCCAAATCACCCGGTCAATGTGTCGCAGTTACATGTGAAAAAGTCAAAACGGTGATAAATAGTAATAAACTAGTAAAATCATTCAGTGTGCTCAAAACTGCACAAATATGACACTACTGCCTTTGTTTCTGTTGGTGTTTTTTATGGAGAGAGCATAAAGAAAAAGATAACAAATAGTAGTTTTGGGCAAAAACTGTGACATATTTCCATTGATCATGAGGCACTTATTTATACAGCAAAGACATAACAAAAAAGTATGAAAATAGCATCAAAATCTGATGTTGTTGAGCAACAAAAAGATCCCTAAAAATCTGCAAAAGACTAGGTCAGTCACAACAAACTTTGACTGCTTTCAAAATTAACATGTGTTTTATTAAATCCTAGCAGCTCCTGTGACAATCTTCAACAGTTTCAATGATATCTTACTAGTTGATTTTTTTTGTATCTATATTATTTGACCTAGTTTAGATTGTAAAACGACGCTATTTGTCGATAATTTTTACATAGTGTTGTAGGAGTAAAGTTTTGATCTTCTACCCTCTAATAACCATGAAAAGATTGCCAAAAAATTGCACTGTTTTATTAATCAAATCAGCAGGTCAAAGTGACCCGATGAATATGGGACGCTTTTTCTTTTTTCTTTTTTTTTTCTTTGGAGAAGGATGCAAACAACTCATTAACAAAAATTCAGAGTATCTGTACACAATGTTTCTAAAAGAAACAAAGAGGGTTAAACCGAAAAATATATACCACAGGTTCATGCCTTCGTGCATCATTTACAATCACACAATCATATTCATTTAAAGTTTTTGGTCAAATGTTGCAATCAAACATAGATTCAATTGCATATTTCCCAAATTTGAAAGGAGTACAGCATCAATCTCTAGGCATTTTTCCATTGAACATATTCCATTAGTTAGACTCTTGGCTGTTATATCCCTCTTCTTAGGGTTAAAATGGTCTACTTCAAAAAAATATAAACACGATGAACACTTCAAATAAAACTCCAGATTCAGGTTAGATATCCAGATTCTGGCATTATAAACTCTCACAATATGGCAACCAATCTAACTTCCGGCGATATGAAAAGTCTTAAGCAATAAACTGATGTTTTGTAACGTGTTTGACGTTGCTCCATAACGAGAACGACGTTATCACAATTATGTTCAACAAATAACAAAAAAAAAACAGCTAATTATAAAATAACACCCAACACTTTCATCTTTACTATCTTAAAAGAGTGAATAATATCAAATGATTCCTAAGATTGTTTATTACTGAAGTTCCACTCTAAAATTCTTAATTACAGAAGGGCCTCTCTTATATATATGGGAAATGCTAAACGTCACCCTTTTTTCTTCACCCTTCAAGTCCACCTCTTATGTGGATGTATTGTTGGTGATGTAATTATAGAAATATCTTAAAATAAATAATATCAACAATCATATCTTGACATGTAGGAGGTGAACTTGGAGGGTGAAGAAAAAGGGATGAAGCATAGCGGCCCTCTATCTATTCTATAAAAGAGCATGGTTTAACTAACTTTACGTATTTTGAACCCTTAGATGTCTACAATCATCCCCAGTCCTTAGATCCCACCTACCCCCACTTAACTACCAACTATTTTAACTACCCACTTAACTATTCACTACTTGAAAATTTAACCTCTTTCTTGGATTAATTTACGTAAATTACTGGGGACGCCACTTTTATCTTCTCCTCTAGCAAAATTGATTATGAAACGTGTTTCTGGGTAGTGCCCTCGGGCACGGGCAATCCTCTAGTATATATATATATATATAAAGAAACGTTGCTTCCTATTTAAGTACGCAACTCATGGCTTATTCAGAGATCACCAGAAAAATATCCTCTCTGACCATCGTGCAGTGCCCGTCTCTTCCTTTCGACCATCCCTGGTGCAAGTTGACACTTGAAGAAAGCTGAGGTAACCTCTCTATGTGTCTTGCTCCCTCCTCTTCTATAGATATTTCACGGAATGCAGAAGTTAGTATCGAAGCCATTCGTTTCAACGGAACTAGATGTCTCAGATATCTTCTTTAGATGGAATTCCGTAGTTCTGGCCGCGGACTCTTGTTGTATGCTTCAATCCATCAAACGATTCTTTTATTGATGGTTCTATAGATCTCCCCTTCTTCCCTAGAGAGCAAATCCGGTAGAAGATTTCGTTACTGCTTCAACATTAGGTTTACACAATCCCAAACCTCGAAGACAACATCATTCGGTTGGCATTCTGAAGACAGGTTATCTGGTAGCCTACCACATCAAACAGTCCACAGGTAGTATGTTTTATACATTTTCTTTTTACCCTTTTTGTTCGATACGGGTTAATCCACGGGTAGTATCAAACATATTGTCTATTGCATACATGAAATACATTGTCAATATCGTGTCTATGGAGTGGAAGAATTACTCTCTTCAGATTGAGAAAGTGATACACTTATATGATCGCAATGTGATTTTGATGCCCATGAGTGGAATGGTGAATGTAGTTTTTCGACGTTTACTGATTCGTTGTTATTGAATAATCATTTTTACCTTTTCAAGGAAATGAATTTTGTCTCTATAAGAAATGACAAGCACTCATTTTTCTTATTTTGTGTCGTGCATGCTATAAGTTTCTCTTCGTAGCTGGATCGTGGAAAGCACAATGCTTGCAGGTGTTGGCCATTAGATTTAGGATAAACGTGAGTGAATCCTTAAAGATCATCTACCCTTCTCCTTTCTGAATGATATAATGGTGTTGTTCTTTGCTTAGATAATAATTACCCTTTTAATAATGGTTCAAAATAATGTTTGTCAAGGATATGATAGAAACCTAATTAATCCATACTTATTACAGGAGTGAAGAATGTGCACGATGATTTCTTGATTGATGCTTGATTAGAAATTTTGATTTTGTTATTAATTTTGGATCAATGTTAATTTAGGTTCGGATTTGGTTAGTATCAATTAAGATTGTTTCTATTTCAGAGAGAACGATGTGGATAAATAGATGTTAGTTTTAGAAGGGAGGGGTATTCAATCTGTTTGTCAATTTATAGAGACCGAGCTCTCGAAATCACGTGGGAGGCTCTCCAAATCTTGGATTATCATCTCCATGTCAATAATATTTCCTCTCTTTTTCGTTTGACCTCTTCAAGGCTCTATTAATTGGTGTCAGAGTAATTCGTGCCCAAAAGAAGGTTGATGTTTTGGAGGAAAGAGTGAAATCATTTTTAGAGGAGTGGAGAATGGAGTTCACCATGGTTCAAGAACAACTTAAGACGTCACTACGGAGCTTATCTTTACTCTTTAAAAAAGTGAAAAATTAAAAATGTGTTCCGAAGATGATATATTATAAAACCACATAAATTAAAAATAACCAAAAACCCGAAATAAATTAAAAATAACAATGCGAGCCCCATCAATAAAAAACCCTTAGCTTCTTAAACTCGTTTCTGAAATGGCTTGACCAAAACACTTCGCTTCTAAAATGCGTTTCTGAAATGGCTTCACCAATAGTCCCTTCCTTAGACAGCCTTTCATATAGGGCATTGAATCTCTCTTATTCGAAAACAATCAAATCACCCACATACTTCCACCTTTGTTGTCCAAATGTTTAATAACTAATGGAAACTTCTTATTTTGATTGCTGCAACTTCTGCAATCAATTCGAAACCATCAAAGAAATCACTAAGAACCCCTGGATAAAAGTATGTGATTTGTTTTATGCTTTCTATATTGTAAAACAAACGTACCGTATTCTATATTTTTGCACTTCTCTTCATGGGTTTGGTTTTTTTTTTGTCTTCATGCTTCAAACGCCGAAATTTGATTTGATTTATTATTTTACAATGATGCTTATTTTGTCGACTAAACCCGAACTCACTGTTTTCTATGTTTTTGCACTCCTCTTCACGGGTTTGATTTTTGTTGTCATCATGCTTCAAACACCGAGTTTGATTTTATTTTTCATTTTCACCATGATTCTTATTTTGTCAAGTTTACAGGGACCGATGCAAACCATAAAATTGAGGCTGGGTCTATTTTGAATTCATCATCAATTTCGAAAAATCAAAATTTACCTTGTTTGTTTGTACACACGAGGAGTCTGCGCCCCTAGTAAGACTAGCGATTTTCTCAGAAAATCAAGTAGCTCCAAAGACAAGCATGGGAACCCTTTTGCTACCAATATTTTGCGCTAAATAGTAGTTATTTTTCTTCATGTTTTCTCAACTTTTAAACTCGAAACGTCATATTATCTTTAGTTTCTACTCTAATTTTTAGTTATTTATAATTTGCAGATAAGAGATAAATTTCGGAAACAATACGCGAACTGGACAAGGTTTAGTAAACTGAAAATTTGTATGCCTCATCGCACAAAAAAAATTTCAGCCACCGGTATACGCGGTTATACAATTTGCTATTGTAGGCTACGTATTTCTCTTGCTCTAGGATTATGGTATATATGTATAACATGTGTACTCTTTACAGTTCTAACTAATTTTCCTATATTTTCTGTGTCGTAAAATAACTTTGTCCATCTCCAAATACCGTTCATTGCCAATATTACATTATGACGGTTTTATGTAATTGTATTATAGTCTACTAATTAGCCTTTTACAGTTGCAGCGGTTGAGTCTGGGGTCGAATCTTGCATTATCTCTAGGATATGAGCCTTGGTTTTATTTCACTCTCACAACACAATTTTAAGATATCTTATCAAAATTTTCTCTCTCCTCCAGAAACATTAGCTACCACTCTATTATTTTCAAGTTCAAAAACCTTATATGGTTCTACAAATCGCTTTGTGTTGGTGATTAGGCCCAACCCTTCTATAGTAAGGTACTTCATCCGTTCTCTCAGGTTCAAAATTTCCCTTTCTGTACGTTCTCTCTGATACTTCAAAATTTCTATATAAGGAAACATACTACTATAAAAATACCATCATACTCTTAATAAAAAAAACACTCACCAAATAACTTTATGCCACTTAGGATTCCACTATCTGCTTTAGTCACTTACTAGGGACACTTCAGACTTTCTCCTGCATTTCTTAAAAGTAACTACTCAAATTTTTGAAGATCCTGAGAGAATGGAGGGAGTAGCCCTTGATTTTGTTAGATGTATGATCTTGCATATAATGCCCTCGTGATGAACACCTCTAAATCCGCTTGCATATTTTTATTATGTTGGAAGAATGGGTCTGTCATATATACAATTTGGAATAATCTGAAGCACCCGGCTATATTTGGATATATAAAAATATTTATTCGATAATGATTTACGCTTACTTTAATTATGTGTTCAGATACAAAATGTCTTAATTTGATAGATAATAAATTCTCCATCATATTAGTGATGGCATGGCCCAAGTTAATTATTCCGATTGAAAATTTCATACTATATAATCATGAAGATGAAATTAGTATGACTTCAGTCTCTTTTAGTATATGGGTTGAATGAGTATTTTGATTGATTGCACACACGAGGAGTCTGCGCCCCCGGTAAGACTAGCGATTTGCTCAGAAAATCAAGTATCTCCAAAGAGAAATATGTGAACCCTTTTGCTACCAATATCTTGAGCCGTACCGATTGTTAAATATAAGTTCTTTTTCTTCATGTTTTCTTCAACTTTTAAACTCGGAATGTCATTATTATCTTTAGTTTCTATTCTAATTTTTGGTTATTTATATTTTGCAGGTAAGAGATAAATTCCTGAAACAATACGCGAATTGGATGAGGTTTAGTAAAACTGAAAATTTTAATGCCACATCACACAAGCAATTTTCGGCCACTGGTATGCGCCGTTATTTAATTTGCTATTGTAAGCTATGTATTTATCTTGCTCTGGTTTATGGTATATATGTATAACATGTGTACTCTTTACAGTTCTAACTAATTTTTCTATATTTTCTGTGTCGTAAAATAACTTTGTCCATCTCCAAATTCCGTTCATTGCCATACATTATGACGGTTTTAAATAATTGTATTGCAATCTACTAATTAGCCTTTTACAGTTGCAGCGGTTGAGTCTGGGGTCGAATCTTGCCTTATATTTAGGATATGAGCCTTGGTTTTATTTCACTCACATCACAATTTTAAGATCTCTTATCAAATTTTGCTCTCTCCTCCAGAAACATTAGCTACCACTCTATTACTGTCAAGTTCAGAAACCTACTATGGTTCTACAAATCGCTTTGTGTTGTTGATTAGGCCCAACCCTTCAATAAGGTACTCCCTTCGTTCTCACTGGTTCTTCAAAATTTTCCTTTCTGCATGTTCTCTCTGATTCTTCAAAGTTTCTATAAGAGGGAACATTCAACAACAAAAATACCATCATACCCTTAATAAAAAAACCACCCACCAAAAAACTTTCTGCCACCTGAGATTCCATTATCTGCTTTAGTCTCTTACTAGGGGCACTTTAGAATTTCTCCTGCATTTCTTAATAAACCAACTACTTAATTTTTTGAAGATCCTGAGAGAACGGAAGGAGTAGCCCATAATTCTGTTAGATGTATGATCTTGCACATAATGCCCTCGTAATGAATGCTCCTAAATTCGCTTACACATTTTTATTATGTTGGAACAATGTGTCTTTCATATATACAATTTCGAATAGTCTGAAGCACCCGGCGTATATTTGTATAGATAAGAATATGTATTCGATAATGGTTTCCGCTTACTTTAAAAATGTGTTCAAATACAAAATGTCTTAATTTGCTAGCTAATAAATTCTCCATCATATTAGTGATGGCATGGCCCAAGTTAATTGTTCTGATTACAAATTTCATACTATATAATCATGAAGAGGAAATTAGTATGACTTTAGTCCCTTTTTGTATATGGGTTGAATGAGTATTTTGATTTACGTTCGACATATTTTGGAAACAATATAATAAAATTTTATCTGCGTGCCAGATTACTTTTTCATTTCACATGTAGATATATGAATGTTTAGTTATGTCAAGTGTACTTAGCAATGCACTTTATGTCAACAAGCCCACATAATATATTATTTTTTGGGTAGTGATTCTTACACCAGCTAATTTGATGGTTACACCAGATTTTAGTTGTCATGACAAAATTATCCTTATTACTTATCAAACCTTGTACCAGTTTAAAAATTCTCTTACTTGTTCTTTCCATAACTTTTAACACCGATTTTAATTGAGTTTGACTACTAATTATTTTGAACTTTTTTTTTCTCCTTTAGGAAATAAATTGCTTTCATGAACATGTAACTCAAATTAATTGTTGTAACATTTACGTTCTCTTTTCCTCCCAGGCCAGGATTTCACTCTCCAAACATTTATGTACGCACTCCTCTAATGGAACAACTGTTCCTTTTTACTAGAAAATATTGCGAATTTATTTTGTGTCTAGTTTTAGTTATGAATCTTATTATATTTTCTAAAAAAATAATCTTATTGTTTGTTCGTGCTCTATGACTCAGTCACAATCTGAAGCCCACAATAAAATGTCTCCCCCATTTCATTGGAGTTCTTAGGAGGACGACCGGAAAAAAAATTCATAAACATGGAACAAAAACCAACCAAAAGTCACAGAAAACAACAAAATAAGACACTCAAACTCACGACACAACCACCTAACTGTTTTCTCAAAAGAAAAACACTTAACTAAAAATAGCTACATTATAATCATAATGTTACAAATAAAAATAAAAGCAATATTACAATGGGAGGTGGCAAGTGTTGGGGAATAGGGCTACGCACAGGAGAAGGAAGTGAGAAAAGGAATACTGAAATATACGAAAATATAATGGTAGGAGAATCTTGAAATTATAAATTTATAAGAAGAAATGATTATATAGTAAATGAAGATAATATTAGATTGATAAGTAACAAGGGTAATAATGTCACGACAACTTAAAACTGGTGTAAGCATCAAATAGACCGGTGTAAGAATCACTACCCTATTTTTTTACTAAAATCCAAGGTAGGTTCTCCGGTTCTCCTTTGACTCTTATCCCCAATTCTTTTTGCCCTCCCATGAGTTACTAATTGAGATGTTCAAATAACTTCTTGGTTTGTGAAAATTTACAAACGCAACGCTTCAGTGGTAGGATCGTTGGTCAGTTAATATACAATGTCGATGCTCTTGACCTTCATCTCTATATCTACTCTTGATAAAATGTCCATGTCATGAATAACTTAGAACCCTGGTCCATGGGGGTCAAACATCATGGATGTTCAAATAACCCTGGTTCATGATGCCCTGTTCGACCCAAAATCAAGCATTTTATGGCCCTTCCAGTGGTAGGGGCGTTGACGATGAGATGTGTCTTTAATGATGAAATGTATAAGGTGTGTAGAGAAAGAATCATAGAACCCCTTCCATTGATTGCTTGAGTTTATTCATGTATTTATGTTGGCGAGTATAAAAATTAGGACTCAATGGTGTTTTTAGAAAATTAGGTGAAAGCAACTTCAAGCAATTGGATTTCACAAAATTGAATGGTGAGGAAGATAGAGTTTCAGGCAGTATTCCGGATTTACTATTTTTAGTGATGTAACTGTCGAATTGGTTAAGAATAAAGGTGACATTGTGGCAGTGTGTTTGGATAAGGAATGTGAAATCATTGGTTGTCTGCAATGCCTATTGAGGCTGAGGTTGAAACTGTAGTCACTTTTATGATGCAAAGCATGACCAGCATCTCGTTACTCTCATATTATGGATTGGTAATAAGAAATCTTTCACAATCCTCTGCACGGCTTATCAAAAATTGGTGTCATATTGAATGACTGTTTCACAACTTATTTCTCTGTTTTCAGTTCGGAATTTTCATTCACTTTCTAGCCAAGACTTTCTTGTAATATGGCAGAAATGATGGCCTCTAATTCCTTGTAACACATTTTCTTGATTCTTTTGACCTGATATGTGTATTTTAATTGAAAGCTATAATTTTCAGTCCAATTATACAAAAAAAAAAAAAAAAAATCCATCACAACTTCGGGACAAAATATCTTGTGAACAAATAGAATATCACAATTTTGGTAAACATTTCTCCTACCACGTGCAAAGCACGTGCACCTTACTAGTTATTTCTAATAGAGGGTATGTCTCCCGGTTAAACTTCCATCATAACATATTAACATATTAACTTTCTATTTCTCAAAAAAAAAAGAAAAAAAAAAGAAAAAAAACATACTCCCTCCGTCCCGCAAAGATAGTCCATTTTTGAAACTACAACTTTTTTTGGAGACATGCAATTAAAGCATCCCACTACAAGTTTTTGACAAGCTATTTCCACTATTATCCTTGATTTTGTTATCTTCAAAAATATGTGCATTAAATATGAATGGGTAGTATTGTAATTTCATTGTATTTTTACCTTGAAAATGTAAGCGGACAACCATTCTGGGACAGACCAAAATAGAAAGATGGACTATCTTTGCGGGACGGATGGAGTATTAACTTTCATCAATATTAACTGATCAATCAATTGACTCTGGCACAATTCTTCCCGATCCCTCCCTGATCCCCAGTCAGCACCCCTATCTGCCCCATCTTCACCATTGACTCGCCGAATTCGGCGCTAAAAGCCGAGGTTCCGAAAGAAAGTTCTTCGACGATGTCCCGTGTCGTCAGAAAACCAGCCTCTAATCCGACTCTAGGACACCCCTACCCGTACTGAGTGTCCAATTGGGCTGGGCTGATGGTATCCAGGTACACTCCTTTTTTTGCGTCCCGAATCCCTATGGTGTGTGCCCTTTCATTCAGACACAAATATATAAATCTCGGTTGTGGTAAAATTAAAAAATAAATAAATCAAACATATAATAGACGGACGGGTACGTGGGTAGCTACCTAGAAGTGTAACCATGTCCCCAGCTCCTTGGCGGCAAATTTTGACTTCTGAATGTCGACGGGGTCATGGAAGGACGGTAAAAAAGTGACAGTCTCGTTTGCAAACAAGACCCTACCAGTGGGCACCATCCACCCCATCCCACCAGCCTGCAAAGGGTCAGATTAACAAAAGCAAAGCCGGCGAGTTAATTTCAAACTAGTAACTGAGTTGTGGACAAAATATCATATTAACAAAAGTAAAGCCGGGGGGTTAACTCTTACTCTAAACCACAACCCCCTAAGGAGGATTACCAGTACAACGAAGTCCCTGGCCGCACTGCGAGGATGTCGGCGCACGAGACAAAGTCGGGGCACGTGTGCTCGAGCTTTTCCTTGGCGGCATCGACCACGTCGAAGCCTCTCAGGCTGGCATTAGGGATACCAGCCCTTTCTGTGGTGTTGCCGTCCAGGAGCACAGAGCCATCGCAACCCCTGATGAAACAGTCATGAACGTGCATCCTAAGGACGCCTGGAGCCACCCTAGGATCCACCACGAAACTCCTCTCCACCACCGTCCAAATAGTATGTTCGGCAGAGGGACATGAGGCAGGGCCGTCTCTAGCATTTTGGTGTCCTAAAGCCAGCAATAAATTTGAGGCATTCATATATTTTCTCGACATGCTTTGTATTGAAAAGATATTGTGTGGGAACAAGTTGTGCATTGTATGTGCAATGTACGTGCAACTTTCGTGCTGACTCGAACACTTCTTTTTTTATTATATGATTTTATTTGTTCCCGTTTAATGAAATCTCAAATTTTATAAATTGCTAAAATTATTTTGTAAATTATATATAAAATGATAAATTACGCTTATTATTTTTAAAATTTGGGTCCCTCTATCTTTTGTGGCCCTAAGCGGTTGCCTTAACCGCTTAATGGTTGACGGCCCTGAAATGAGGTCGCGTAGAAGCCGACCCTCAAATCGCCCTCCGCGCCACAGAAGATGGAATTGACAGGGCCAAAGTGAGAAGGTAGAAGAGGTTACCCATGATGGTACTCATGATGTTGTTACCGAAAGAGGAGTTTTGAAGCCAATCGGCGTGATGGAGAGTGGTGATAGCGGAAGTGATCTCGAAGTTGTTGTTGTCGGCGTGATGGAGGTGTGCGCCATAGTCTGAAGAGTGGTGATATCGCATCTTCAGACTATTTATATATCCGCAATCTGTGTGTGTACTATGATTTGATTAAAAAACAAAATTGGAGGTAACAATAGTGAAGGAAAAAAATCAAAAGTACAACTTGCAAGTAGACTAGTAGAACAATAGGAGAGCATTAGTGTTTTAACTGAAAGCAACTCAAAGATAACGAAACCCTTAGGTTTCAGCAAGAAGTAATTGTAGAGAATAAACAGAGAATGAAGACGACGATGAAATTCATTGTATTGAATCCATAAGGGGAAAGGACGAGACTCTTGGTCTTACACAGTTGCACCAACAATTCATTTCTGAACCGTTGGATTTAGGGTAGAAATATTAATAAAGAGATTACACTAAAATTTGCACAAGTCTTCAATTGAGTCCAGAGAGACTTTAGATTTAGGCCACACACTTTTGTCCAGACTTCATCTTGGTCCAGCTGGGTATACGCTCGCGCTCCGAAAATCGCGCTTTGGCGTTCTGATAGCAAATTCGCCCTAAAAAAACGCTTCAAAATTTTAGGAGCACGCTTTATTGAAATTAAGGGGCGAATTGACTATAAATGAAAATATAGGGGGCTTTATGTAAAAAATGTAATCCATTATATTGACAATTGAAAGGCCCGTTTGAAATAGGCCCAACAATTAAAATATTCTACTAAGGACGCCTCTACTTATTTATGGGAAGCAGCCCAATAAGCATCAAAGCCCCCTCAAACCAATTTATAAGCAGAATTAAAAGTGTTTGCTTGTCCATGGCCGATGTGGGACGAATTTACACACTCAAATACTTTATACCTACAAGCAATGATGCCAAGTTGACTTAGGGACATTTTTAGTCACATTGAAAAGCTCCAAATCCCTTCTCAAGAGTTGAAAACTCAGACTTAGTGTGTTTGCTCATTGCTCTTTGCCTGGGTTACATGTCAAGAAATAAGAAATTACCTTGATCTAACAAGGCCAAAGACATCTTTAGTAAGCCTGCTACTATTAAGTAAGCCTTGGATTCTTAAAGGAAAATGAACTTGCACAGCTAATTCATGTGATTATACATTTTCTTAATGAGAAAGAATATGGGAACCCAACCCTGAACAAAGGGAAGAAGATGTCAACTATGTAATTGTGTACAGTCTATTTGAGTTTAAGCTTCAATTATTCTAAAATTACCTCAATTAAATATTATGTATACGCGCTCTCTTGCCACTCTCAAATACAATAAATTTAACTTTTGACGCTTTCGCGCACCCGCTCCTGCTCTCGCTCTAGGTGACATAGATTGACACAAACAAAACAGAATTGAGTTTTTTTTTTTTTGCAAAGCTTTCTCTCTAACATAATGATAGTTTTATTTCAATGTGTTTGGTTCTAACTTGAAGTATAGGATTTGTTGTCATGGCTATGGCAGAATTGTTATCACACCACAGTGTAGGAGGTTGTGAAACATAGATGCCAAGATCTTTGAAAAGCATCAAAAGCCAAGAGATTTCAGCAGCAGCAGTAGCCAGGACTCTGTATTCAGCATCTGTAGAAGACCTGGCTACTGGTGGTTGCTTCTTTGCTATCCAATGAATTGGATTTTGACCAAGGTAAACATTAAACAACAATGCCAGTAGTGCTTCTTCTATCAGTAGGATTCCCTGCCCAGACAGCATCATTAAAGGCTTGAATGGGATGGTATCCTTTGTTACAAACAATGCCATGATTTTTTGTACCCATTAGATATATCAGAATTCTCTTTGCAGTCACCAAATGTGTATGAGTTGGGCAATGCATGAATTGACACAAGTGGTTGACTACAAAGCAGATATCGGGTCTAGTAAAAGTGAGGTATTAGAGTGCCCACAATAGTTGTTTATAAGGAGTGAAATCATGAAGAGGATCTCCTTCAAGATCATGGAACTTAGTTCCAATAGCCAGAGGAGTTTTGCACGGTTTATAGTGACTCATGTTGAATCTGGAGAGAAGGTCAGATATGTACTTTGATTGATGAATAAAAATACTATATGTGCTTCTTTTGATTTCCAGACCCATAAATTATGTCAAGTCGCCAAGATCAGACATTTCAAATTCAGAGTTAAGCTTTCTTACCAACATTGTGATATAAAGTAACATCACTTCATGTGATGATTATGTCATCCACATATAGCAGTAATATAGTAATCTTGTCACCAGAGTATCTGATAAACATTGAGGAATCTGCAGTTGAGGTTTTGAAACCAAGAGAATGCAAATAAGTGGTGAATCTCTCAAAGCCTGTTTGAGACCATATATGGATTTTTCCAGTTTGCAAACATAGTTAGGGAAAATATTTGTTTACAAATCCTTGAGGTTGTGCCATTTTAACAATTTCTTTAAGATGATCATGAAGAAAGACATTTTTCACATCAAGTTGCTTTAAATTCCAACCAAAATTTACAGCTAGACATAGAATAATTCTAACAGTAGTGTGTTTGATCACTTGAGAGAATGTTTCATCAAAGTCAACTCCAGGTGTTTGGTGAAAGACTTTGGCAACAAGCCTTGCTTTAAATCTTGAAATGGTGCCATTTGGATTATACTTGGTTCTAAAAACCCATTTATTTCCAACTATGTTTGCATTTCAGATGAAGGAACTAAAATCCATGTATTTTGATTTGTGAGACTGTTATACTCTTCAGTCATGGCTTGCTGCCACTGAGAGTGTTTAACAGCCTTAGTAAGAGGTTGGATCTTTGGTAGATATACATGACTTGCTCCTAGTCTGCATAGGATGATCGTTAGCTGTGGGTGCCTTTGTTACTGAAGAAGGTAACTTATCATGAACACTTGTAGTATTTGTGTTTTGAATATTTGAAACCTCAGAGAGTTGTTGTTGTTCCAGAGGATATACCCTCACAGAGACGGATCCTCATGCAGTGTTGCTTCTGGAATCAGGTACCCTCACTGGACTGGAGGATCCATGTGTGTGCAACACTTGTATTGAAGTTGATATCATCATTGGTGAGGGACTTGTATGCAGGATAGGCTGTTCAGCTTCAGTAACAGCGTCACCAGGCACAACTGTTGATAATTCAACAGAGTTGGGAGTATAAGATCTTGAAACAATGTTAGGACCAGAAGATGCACAATTAGTGGTAGAAGATGTTGCATAAGGAAAAGCATGCCCATCAAAGATCACATCTCTACTAATATAAGTTCTATTGGCACTTTTATCATGACAAAGATAGCCTCTGTATCCAGTAGCATATCCAAGAAAAATGCATTGTTTGGTTTTTGGATCTAGTTTGAATTTGGTGTAAGGTCTCAAGTATGAATAACAAGCACAACCAAAGACTTTGAGCAAGAGTATTCATGTTTTTGTTTATACAATAATTCATAAGGAGACTTGTGATTTGTATTCTAGCTAGGCATTCTATTAATTGGATATACAACAGTATCAGCAGCATGAAAACACATAAAGCGAGGCATGAAAGCTTGTTGTAGCAATGTAACAGCAGTTTCTATAATGTGTCTATGTTTTCTCTCGACAAATCCATTTTGCTGGGGAGTATGAGGACATGATTTCTGATGTGATATGTCATTATCAGATAGATGTTTTTGAAAAAGATAAGAAACATATTCTCCTCCACCATCAGATCCAATAACACTAATTGAATGTCCTAAAGATTTCTCAACAAGAAGTTTAAATTTGGAAATAAAGCAGCAACATCAAGTTTCGAATGAACTTGATTGACTTCCATAATAATTCCATCAAGGCCAGGAGATTTGTGATTACCGTAATCAAAGACTGCCACTTTAATTTCTTTGTTGGTGAAAGGGGTCTCTAGAGAGCTAACATGTTCTGAGAGACGCCAACTGATCAGATGCGGAATAGACAAATCATCCAGCGGTGTAGCTTCTTGGGTAGCAATAGGTGTTGGTTGGAGGAGAGTTTGGAAGTGTTGTTGTATGTGACGTCTGATGCGATGTTTCAATTGCAAAAATTCACCTTCTATTTTGATTCCACTAATAATATGACGATTCCCACGAAATGTAGATGCTAAATGAAAAAAACGAGTATTTCTGTCTTCAGGGTCTGTAATTTTTCTTCTGATTTTTTCTCTTCTTCTTCTTCTTCTTCTTCTTCTTCTTCTTCTTCTTCTTCTTCTTTGTAATTTTTTTTTTCTTTGAAATGAAATTATACTCTTGGTTCTGTAATTATGTTGTTGGATCTGGTAGTTTATTATGTTGGTATCGTTCTGTACTGTTGAATCTACTAATTTATGATGGCCTGTTGGTAGTTGTTGTCTGGTGGTGGTAGTGTGTGTTGTTATCAACGAGAGAGAGGAGGAAGAGACAGATAGGAGAGAGGAGATGACATAGACAGAACAGATGGGAGGGTAGCAGAGTCAAATGGCGTTTTTTCTTAATTCTCGAGCTTTCTCCGGGGGGGAGAGAAAGGGAACATAGTGGTACATAAGAGCATCTTCAGTGGTTAGATAAAAAAGGTTAATTTAGTTAACATTTACATAACTAAAACAAATAACGAGCTTCAGTGAGATAGTTAAATAACTCCGTATTTTACATATTATGTCTCTCAATCTCTACTAGTAGCTAGCTAGACAGTAGGTAGTGAAACTTTTTCTGTTTACTTATCTCCTACTTTAATTTAGTAAATATATATTTTTATAATTCAATACCCACAAAACTATGTAAAATACATAGCATTATTGGAGCAAACACTTTTTTTTTTAGGGAAAAGATTTGTATTCAGCTAGATGGGATAAGGCCCAAAATGTCGAAATTTATTACATCGTGGATCCACCACGGGTCCGTATAGGCCCAACTAAAACTTCTGCCTTCTAGAAGAGCCCGTTTGGCCACCTCATGAGCCGCGTTGTTACAAGTGCGTGGAACATAACACGCCACGTATTCGGTGGCTTCGAGAAGACGCGTGCATCGTTTCATTACTCGAGAGCTGACCGAGTTGTCTCCCACTATCTCTTCGGTTCTCACGCCGGAGAAAATCCCTTCCTCTGTGTTCCGTAGATTATTCCAGAGCTCTACCAGAGCTTTTGAGTCGCTCTCAAAGATGACCGGAGAAATCTCCATGTCTGTTGCTAGCTTTACCGCCTCATATATCGCCGCTGCTTCCGCTTCTTTCGGCGATCCTCCGAACGGCAAGATGGTGCCTTTCCCGGCGATGAGGAGTCCGTTTTCGTCCCGTACCACCACTCCAGCACTGGCTCTTTGTTCTCTCTGGTTCCAACTCGCATCCGAGTTTATTTTTAGCCAGTTTGGGGGTGGCTTGGTCCACCGTTTCACCGGGTTGGGGGGGATCTGAGCCGGCTGTACCATTTCCGCCTCATGCATGTGCAGATCCATAAAAGCTAAGCTTCCCGAAACCTCTTCTTCTAACTGATTTGCTTCCTTTTTTGAATTTTTATGAACCATCTGGTTTCTGTTGTGCCAAATCGATGAGATCCCCAAGCATAATTTGATTCGGTCTTTCTTTTTCAGATCGGTAAAAATTGTCGGGAACCAATCACTAAAAGACACGGTGGCGTTATTGCAATCTGGGAGGCGAAGGAGGCGTTTCCACAGCTCTTTTGCAGTTTGACATCTTCTGAAGAGATGTGTTTCCGTCTCTTCCTCTTTCCCACAAATTGGACAAGCTAGAGGTAAATCCATACCTCTTCTGTGTAGATTCACTCGAGTAGGAAGGCCTTTTTGCAACCCTCTCCAAATTGGAAATAAATACCTTTTTGGTAATTTCTGATTCCAGAAATTTGTCCACCAGGAGGTATTAGTTTCCGTGGAGCTTTCTTGATTGTCTGAATTCATCTTTTCAAGAAGTCTATAGCCAGATCTAACTGAATATAACCCGTTCTCTTCGTAGTGCCACTGGAGATGATCCGGTTCAGGAGAAGGGGGAAGACTGATACGGAGGACTTCTTCAACGTCCACTGGAAGGAGGTTTTCTCGAAGGACATTTACATCCCAGGTATGTGATTCCTCATCTATTAAATCCGATACCCTTAGGTTAGGATTTTGGCCAACTGGGAAGATGATTTTGAAGTTGTTTGGCCTCAGAAGCCATCTGTCTTTAAAAACCCTCAAGTTATCTCCGTTTCCCACACTCCATCTGGAGCCTTGATTTATCAATTTCTTACCCGCCATTATACTCCTCCACGCAAACGAGCAGTTGGTACTAGCTTTTGCTTTCAGAAGGCTTGTATTCGGATAATACTTAGCTTTATAAACTCTAGCCACCAATGAGCTTGGGTTGAAAATCAGTCTCCATGACTGCTTTGCCAATAAAGCTAAATTGAAGTTGCGAAAATCTCTTAGATGTATGCCTCCTTTAGCTCTCGGATAGTTCATCTTCTTCTTAGCTATCCAGAGCATTGGTTTTTTCTTGTCCTTCTGTCCCCACCAGAAATTTGCGATAAGCAAGTCAATCTTATTGCAAAGTTCTTGGGGAAGTAGGAAACAAGAAATCGAGTAACTCGGTATAGCTTGAATAACTGATTTGATTAAGATTTCTTTACCCGCATAAGAAAGAAATTTCTCCTTCCAGTTCTTCAACTTGCTTGCTATACGCTCTATGATGTGTTGAAAATTTGACATCTTCTTTCGCCCTATCATTGTTGGCAGGCCGAGATATCTCTCATGCAGCGATTCAAGCTTAACCCCACACATGTTGCTCAGATGAACCTGGCGGTCTGGTGGAGTGTTGGCCGAGAAGACAACTGCTGATTTCTGGAGATTAATTTTTTGCCCCGTCGCTTTTTCGTAGAGCTGTAGTAGGTCTTTTAATTTTGTAATTTCTGCTGTATTTGCTTCTGGAAACAATAAACTGTCGTCCGCAAAGAAGAGGTGGGAGACAGTAGGACCTCCTCTCGATGCGGATAGACCCGACAACAAACCATCCGTAGTTAGCTTCGTGAGTGCGCGCGAGAGAGCTTCTCCACAAAACAAAAAAAGATACGGCGAGAGCGGACAACCCTGGCGAATTCCACGTTGTGGAACAATTAGACCCTTAGGGCGGCCTCTATAATTGACAGAAAACGTTGCCGTAGACACACATTTCATAACTAGAGTGATCCACCTCTGTCCAAAGCCAAGTTTCTCAAACATCGCTTTTAGGAATGGCCATTCGACTCTGTCGTATGCTTTGCTGATGTCAATTTTTAGGGCCAGGTAGTTCTTCTTCCCCTTCTTTCTATACTTCATTGTATGAAGTAGTTCAAAGGCCGTTAGGACGTTGTCTGTAATCAAACGTCCCGGCACAAAGGCCGATTGGGTTTCCGAAATGACTCCCGGCAGCAGCTGCTTGAGTCTGTTAGCCATCGTTTTTGTTACCAATTTATAGAGAACAGTACAGAGGCTAATTGGTCTAAAGTCCGCTGCATTTCTGGCCTGCTTTGTCTTCGGGATCAAAGCTAAAACAGTATGATTTATCTCCGTAGGATCAGTTAGACCATTTAGAATATTAAGGACATATTCACTAACCTCATCTCCAATATCGTCCCAGAATTTCTGGTAGAAGAGTGCTGGGAAGCCGTCAATTCCTGGTGCCTTTGTTGGTGCCATTTGTTTCAGACTCTCCTCCACTTCTGCCCTGGTGTAGTCTCTATCTAACCAATCCCTTTGGGAGGCTGGGATTTGATTAGTAGTGAATTGGAGTAAGTACTCCATGTCTTCCTTAGCTGGATTTGCTGTCGAGAAAAGATCCTTGAAGTAATCTTCGAGGATTTTAATGATTCCTTCGTCGTCTGTGGTCCAGACTCCGTTTTTGTCCTCCAGCCCTGCGATTTGATTGCGGGCCCTGCGAACTGAGGCTTTCTGGTGGAAAAAGCGGGTGTTCTGGTCTCCTTCCTTGAGCCACTGGATTCGGGATCGCTGTCTCCAGAGTTGCCCTTCGGAAATAAGGAGATTGTTTATCTCCTTTTTCAACCCTCGTTTCTTATCCAGAACCCATTGGGTTTGTCTTTGTCTTTCAAGACTTTCTAGCTGATCACGTAACTGCTTCAGCTTTCGTCTGACACTCCCGAAAACTTCTTTGTCCCAAATTCGTAGTCTTTTACCAAGGTCCCCCAGCTTCTTTGTACAGGCCTTGCCGGCCGAACCTGTCCAATTATCCATAACGACGGCCTTGAACTGGCTATTGCGAAGCCAGCATGCCTCGAACTGGAATCTTCGCTGCCCTATATGGTAGGAGTTCTGAATCTCTTGAATCAAAACTTCTATTGGATTGTGGTCCGAAGTGGTAGTAACCAGTGTATTGACTCTTGCGTTTCCAAACTTGGTTCTCCATTCCACGTTTGCGAAAGCTTTATCAAGTCTTTCACGAATAAAAGAGTCTTCCTCTTGGTTATTGCTCCAGGTGAACGGACACCCATCCGATCCTAAGTCTTGGAGCTCACAAAGATTAATCGCTTCTCGAAAATCTTCAATTTGACCAAAAGTAACTGTACGCCCTCCTTCCTTTTCCACAGCGCTGCTAATAGCGTTGAAATCCCCTGCCACAAGCCACGGGACCAAATTGGAAGGCTTAAGCCTCTTTAACAACTCCCACGAAAGGTGGCGTTCCGCACGAGCTGGATCGCCGTAAAAGCCAATGAAGGTCCAAGGGTCCCCTCCCTCGACCGAAGTCACCTGGCAATGTATGTGAAAGCTAGAGGAAGATCGAACTGAGATCACAACGTCCTCAGTCCATAGGAGAGCAAGTCCCCCCTCCTTTCGATGCAATCAACAAAGAAAGAGTTTTGCATACTCATCTTGTGTTGTATTTCCACCATCTCTTCTCCTGTGCGCTTTGTTTCTGTTAAGAAAACCAGAGTGGGTTTCTTATCCTTAACCAGATCGGTCAAGGCTAGAACGTTACGGGGGATCCCAAGCCCCCGTACGTTCCAGGCTAGGAGATTCATTGGGATAGGCAGTGGTGCTGAGCACTCACTGCCTCTGGTATAGCTTGTTGTTCTCCATCAAATTCCATCTCCTGACATGGGGTCGGGTTTTCCTCCCCCTCCAGTACTGGCGAATTTAGATCCACTAAGGAATGATCCTCTGTGTTGTCAGCACACTGCTTCTTCGGGTTACCCTCACTATTGTCTTTCTGACCCATGGGGAATGGCGCTTTCCTTTTGGTGAGGGTAATTTTCTCTCTCTTTTCTATTGCTTGTTTCTTTGACACCTTTTTTCCTTTAATTTTCCCTTCCTTTTGGGAATACCCAGCCGTGAAGGAAACATTAGGTGGCAGCGGACCCAAAACCGATTGGTTTTTGGAAAATCCTTTCTTTGTTGGTTGGGGGATCACCAATATCTTTTCCAAATTAAAATTTGGGCCAATCATTTCCTTATCTCCTGTCTTTGATTGATTGGAGTGGGATCCTTCCTTATCCGTTGACGATTTTGACTTTCCTTTCCCGCTCTTTCCTTTGCCGTCGCCGGAATTCTTCTGCTTTTCCGGTTGCCGGTTCTTCTCCTTCCCCTTCTCCGTCCTTGGCCAAGTTCTGGGGTTAGAGGCTGCTTGAGAGTTGTCCGTCCTTCTAGCCTTTCTCCGATTGGAGAGGAGCCATTATCCGTACTCTCGATGAGAAGAGGTGATCGGATCGGTAGGCTTTCCTTCGCAGCTATCCTGTGCGTAGTCCACACAACCACACCATTCACAGATTGCGGGAAGCTTCTCGTACTTGAAGTCAACCCACAGAGTTTCCCCGTCTTCAATCTCTAAAGCTCCTCTACGGAGTAGAGGTTGGTTTGCCAGGGTCCGAACTCGAACCCTTATGTAGCGGTTACTTTCCGATCCTTCTTCTCTGGGTTCCACCGAGTGAACTTCTCCAATGGTGGATCCGATTATCTCTCCCACTTCTTTGTTTATTAAGTGAAAAGGGAGGCCCCATATTTGGACCCAGACTGAGATATTATTGAAGATAACATCTTTGGCCTTTGTGCCAAGTCTCCAATCTTTTAGAAGTAGGAGTTGGTCATCAAAGACCCAAGGTCCCCCTCTTTTGGCACGAAAGAGGGTATCTTCATTTTCAAACTTGAAAATGAAGATATTTGGCTCCAGATCTATGATGCGAAGGTCTTCATCTTCCGGGCACCATAGTTTTTTGAAAAGATCCTTCATGAAACTCCCGTTGATAATCTTGTCACCGACAAACTTCCCGATCAGGCAATGCTCGAAACTCTCCACAGCTCTTCTGTATAGATCTCTTCCGATCTTTGTGACTTTTGTCTCCTTCTCCGTCAGTTGAATCCGCTGAAGCCATTCCGGCGGGTTCAAGTCCATACCTCCACAAGGTTTTCTCTCACTAGGCTAGAGAGAGAAAAAAAAAAATTTGGAGCAAACACTGAAAAGTAATGTTAGTTAAAATTTAACTAATTACTGATTTTAGGGTGTAAAAGACAAATTGCACCCTCGTTAGATGGGTTATATACAAAAACCCCCCGCTGTTCGGGGATATATAAAAACCACCCCTGTCGAGACAAAAACCCCCCTGTCAGTGGACGGACGTTGGACAAATACCACCCTTCTGTTAATGTCAGTTGATAGGGGGTGCAATATGACATTTTGCCCCTATTTCATTTTTTAGTGTATTTTGTTCATGTTCTTGGTGTTCTTGGCCACCACCTCTACCTCCACCACCACCACATCCCCACCATCACAACCCCGCCGCCACCACCTTCCCCACCACCAAGCAAACAATGAACAAACCCATAATCATCTACAAAACCCAGAAAAAATTAGAGAAAATCAGACCCATCGGACCCAGATTCACATTATTAGAAACAAACTAACAAAAAATCACCTAACACCATAACTACCACACAAAACTTACCTACCTCTTCTCCATTACCCGTGTTACCTCCATGTAACCACCTGTAAACAACCTGCATAACCAGCCAAAACTACCAACTGAAATCAAATTCACCCATCTTCATCAAACCAAACAACCAGCCACATACAGTCACCATTTTTTTTGAGGAACATACAGTCACCATTTAAACCACCATATACACTGCCAATTTCATCCACCACTACCAAACACCATAACAACCAAGCAACCACCCACACAAACTCACAACAGACCCTATACACCCACCATTAACCCACCTGAACCTCCCACAGTTGCAGCCACAATCAATCGGCCACAAGGCCACAAACCCATCCAAACCACGACCAAAACTAACCTACCTTCTTCTCCATCAATCGGCCACATACCCAACCTAGACGGAGAAAAAAAGTCGAACCCCTTTGTTGATAAAACACAATCAGCAGGTGGTTGTTGGCAACCACCACCACCACCACATCACCACGAGATCGATCTGCAGCAAAATATCCAAAATCAAAGACAATCAAATCCCAATTCGACCACAATCACATAAATTGACCTCAATATCTCCAAAATAAAAAAAAAAATAAAAAAAAGCAAATCCGGATTCGACCTCAAATGCCCCTACGCCGAGCTGGAGGAGTCGAATTTGGCCTCATGTAGGCGGCGATGGCGACGCCGACGGAGATGGAGACCATGTTGGCCATGGTGTCGGACTTGAAGGCTTCCTTCTTGAAGAGGATACCGATGGAGAGGGGGAGCTAGATGTAGGCGGAATTGAAGAGCCAGAGGGAGAGGGCGTAAAGGACGCCGATGGGGACGACGGTAGAGAGGTAGAGATCTGCGGAGATGGTGGCGGGTTCGACGAGTTGAAGCGTGGACGGAGAGGAAGGCGAGGGTGGAGCAGAAACCGAGATTTCTGGTGAGAGATTGGGCAGAGAGGAGAGACGAGGAAGAGATGAAGAGATGAAGGTTGATTGAGAGGCGGCTATGAATGTGAAGGGGGAGAGAGAGAGAGAGAGAGAGAGGGGGTTAGAAATGAGAGGAGTAGGAGAATAATTGGCATTTATGTGGTGTCATTTGCTTTGATCCGAAGGATATTTTTGTCTTTTCACACTTCTATTAGTTGCCGTTAGTCACCGTTAACTTACAAGGGTGGTTTCTGTATATCCCCGAACAGTGAGAGGATTTTTGTATATAACCCCTTTAACGAGGGTGCAAATTGTCTTTTACCCTTGATTTTATTGTTAGAGATGCTCTAAGAATTTTCATTTTCGCGATCATGTTCTATGTAACTTAGGATTGGATGAGAGTGATGATAATAGTACATGGGAGGTCTCTGTGTAGTAAAAAAAAATTAGATGAGTGTTTCTATAAAACAATAGAGGTACTTTTGTAACAAAATAGTCTTGCAGAGACACTTTTGTAATAAACAATCTTAAAATAATTAAAATTGCTCGTTTAAAGAATAAAGATAGTTAGTACCATCTTTAAAACAATTTTACATTGAGGGAAGTGTGAAGTGTTAGAAAGTAGACTCAGATTTGTTTTGAAAAGAAGAAAACAGAAGTGAAGAATAACACAAAAATGATAAAAACAAACTTACAGATTAAATGTCGATTAAAACGGAGATGAGTTGAAGGACAGTCTCGTACAACGACGATCTCCGTAAAGCAGTATTCGCCCCCACAGTTGGTGCGTCTTTGTGGAATACTACAAGGCGAATTGCTCTCCAGGATAAAAGTCCTTCCTGTACTGTAGACGATGCACCAGCGTACAGTACACGACGAACGAAACTATGTTTGAGAGATATTGAGAGAGAATAAGAAGATGATTTGGAATTACTAGAATGAGAGGAGAGGCTGCTATTTATAGAAATAAGACACCTCTTACGAATAGTTGCAATTGTTCATTTCAAATTGAAAGGTTACAACTTTTCAATTCAAAATAAAAAAGTGCAACTAATTTACATTCCTCAATTAGAGACGGCAACCTTCGATGTCTCATTTTTCATTCATAAATAAATGATTTTTGACGGATGAGATCAAGAACTAATTTCTTTACTTCTATAGTTTTTTGTAAGCTCTCAAGTGAGCTTTCTCGAACCCGGGTTTGAAGTCGAGTCAAAATCATATTTTCCAACATGAAGTAAGCAAGGAGAGATTACTGGGGACACATTGGATCAAAATTACAAGACTCGTGTATAAATTGTATGAAATGATACAAGATGCAAGTAGATATTTGTAAATTATCACGCCTGCATGCAACAATTCTAGTTCGTCCAAATGTATAAGATTACAAGAGCTATTATGGAATTTACTGAGGAGCAATGCTAAAAGAGCGCATGGCAAAGAAATGCCATAGCAAAACAGGGAGCTGAAGATAACTTTCTTCCAAGAGATATGTCTTCGATCCTTTGTCACAAACTAATGTACAGTATGTACGTAATTGGTAAGGATCAATGGACTAGAGTTCTTCCATGCCGTTATTATGAGTCTTAGCTGAATATTATGTACATTCGACATTGATTCGGGATCAAGGAATCCATTCACCTGACATTAAATTAATTCATTTACTTCACAATTCATTGTAACCAATTACGATTTGACAAAGTGAGTAATAGATACTACCGTCACATGAACATATAGAGGTAACATAATCTTGCATGGAAGAATAGCTTTCTAATTAGCTTCGGACCCCTAGTTCAACAATGCTGATCTCATTGGCCTCCTTCAATACAACAATGCTGATCTCATTAGCCTCCTCCAATACATCACCTTAACATATGGAGGTTACTAGATGTTAGCAATTGGTGCGCCCATGTGGGGTGCCCAATGTAATTATCGTAACCTTATGGGGTTAGTTGCACTAATGCACAAACTAGAGGGGTTAGTAGCTAAGGCTCAAACCCTAGGGGTTTATGTGCAAACCTAGGAGAAGTTTTGCCTATATAAAGAGGTAGCCTCCTACACATGATACAATACAATATCATTGGCTATTCCAGAGAACAAAGTTACTCTGTCTAGATTCATACTAGTTGTAGAGAACCCTAGTCTCTCTCCAACTTCATCCAAGGAGGTGGAACGTGGTGTGGAAATCAGTGTTCGTCCTCGAGATTCACACTAGATTGGTGGGAGCAAGATCAAGGAGTAGGCACGTGAAAGCAAGCAACACAACGATCATCCGCTGCATTAAGGAGCTAAGGAAGACAAGGTAAACACATGAATATTCCGCTTTAATTCATGTTGTAGATCTGAACATGTTAGATCCTTCCTGCCCTTCATTGGTATCAGAGCCATAGGCTTACTTTTCGTGCCTCGATAAGCGTTCCCGAACCTGTATTAAAAATCGCGTTTCTGAAATTTCATAACCAGTAGACGAAACCTATATGGTTAGGTAGGGTTTTTCACGAGGATTCCAGATATATAAATTTTATATTTATTGGATTTACGGTGAATTAGTTATGAATTTTCAAAGTTTCGGAACAGTATTAATCTGGACTGCTAGATCCAATAATTAGAACACGTTTTTCAAAAACTTGTTAAAATTGGATTTTGACCACATAATCGGGATCAAGACGAAGAGACGATCACGGCAAAAAAAATTTCGTCGCGAACGGAGCACGGGAAGGCGGCGCGTGGGCTTCACGCGCCACCGACGCCGCCCCCACGCGCGGCCACGCGCCACCACGCGCCGCACGCGCCCAAGGGCTGGCGGCGGCTGCTGACGTGTCCCTAGGGCTGACGTGGCAGATGACGTGGCGGTACCACGTCAGCAAGTGGCGATGACGTGGTGGGCTGACGTGGCAGCTGACGTCAGCAAAGGTGCTGACGTGGCATGCCACGTGGCATGCTGACGTGGCACATGGCCGACGTCAGCGCGTGGCGGAGGCGGACGCGCCCACGCGCGGCGGCGCGTGAGGGCGCGTGCGGCCTCCTCCCGCCGTCATTTTTCGTCCGGTTTTTTCCTAGGGACTCCAAATTAAATTTCCTATTTTGTGGTTATTTTTTCATAATTTTTGGAGTGACGGAAAATTTTAGTAATTTCCAGATTAATTAATTAGTGTTTAGCACACTTCCCGAGGCAGTTTGACGACCTTAAACACACTGTTTTGAGCCCAAATTTTTTCTGGAGACTTAGGTCATTTTTCCCTACGTTTTGCCATAGGTGGTGAGACCCTAAGTGGTAGGGAGCAATTTTCGATCTTTTTAGTTGATTAGATTATTGCTTATTAATTTCCAGTAATTATTGCTTAATTCCGGAAATTTCCAGAAAATTCCAGTATGTTTATTATATTGTTATACATGCTGTTGTGGGTTGAATGGATGTGTTTGGTGCATGGATGTGGCATAGATGTTTTATATTTTGGTTTTGGTTTTGGTTTTTGAATATGTAATCAAAATACGGCCTGCGAGTCGTGCCTCTCTATACTCTAGTGTCTTCTCTTCTCATCCACTCGCCTCTATGAGGTTACTTCTTATTAGAAATAAGATAGTTAGTAGAGATTGAAGATTGAAGCTTCAAGAGAGGTGGCCAAACCAAAAGCTATGGCGCAAGGTGCATGGAGCAATTAGACGGTCTAATGGAGCCTCAAGCTTGGAGTCCTCAAGTAGGCGAGATGGCGTGAGATGGAGTTCAAGACTTGCTCAAGAAGTGCTCTCAATAGTGGGAGTGCACCTTAGGGGCCACATCCATTGCATATTTATTTATGCTTATGCTTGTTTTATGTTATAACTGCGTGTGATTGGATATATATGTTTAACCTCGCATTCTAAAGAACTAAAACAAAAGAGCTCACATGATGACATGATTAAAATTGATAGGAAATCACAAGTGATGAGATTTGATTCCTAGGATATACGCTAGGTTTTGGTGGAGTCCTTGTGAGGAACTATTGAGATTAATCGATGTCACATGTTATTTTGGAGCTAAGTAAATGCTAGTGATTAACTTCCACAATGTCTCTATCAATCGTGTCTAAATATAAACTGTAAAGGCTAAATGGTGACAACAACGACATGATAAGCTGTCGTACTATGTAACCATCCGTTGGACATAGGTTGTCAGCCACCTACAAACATGGTCGAACCTGTGATGAATAAGTTGTCACAGCAGCACATAGACATTATCTTTAGGCTCACCAATAGTGGGAAGCAACAGTCAAGATAATGTCATAGAGCATGCTATGAAAAGGTGGGGAAATGACCTCATCAGCATGTTCTAGACCATTTTTAAAATTGTAGGAAGCCAAAGAAGAATCTTGGATCCATCTTAGCCATTTGCGTACATAAATTCTGAGCATTGGCTCATAATAAACCTACCTCTACTATGAGTTATGGCTCATGTCATAATATTGAGCACTCGACTTTAAAGTCTGAGATTGATGCCATGTATGATAAAAGAGTTAAGGGTTGTCAGGTAAGCTATCCGATTTGCAATTTGCTGCAATCTCTGCCACGCTTCATGGAACTTTCATGGAACGTCACATGACACACCTTGCACGTGTCAGGATGTTTGGATCAGACCAAACATCACCCTGTTCTAGGATCTAAGCAAAAAGAGTTTGCTAAGAATACTGATCCAGCATACTTCGGATGTCTAAGCAATATATGATTGCTAAAGGCTGTTGGAGAAGTATGATCATACTTAGTGAAGTATGATAGGCAGATATAGTCCCTAGCCCGGTATTAGGACCAAGGCAACAGGTGGGGCAAGGATAAATGAACTTAGGGGCAATGTTGGTATATGACCAATATTACCCAAGACTGGCAAACGCAAGAAGAGCAAAGGAGCCTTCCTAAGACTAAGAGAAAAGGCCAGACCTGGCACTAATTTCTCGTCTAAAGATCCAAAGGATTATCTTTGAGGGAGTAGCCACCAAAATTTGTTTCGGTCACAGTTTTAACTTTGGATATGGTTATATCATGGTGTTTGCGTTCTTAAAATTCTAGCACAAGTGACGCCTCAGAATTCTTGGATGTCAACTTAAGAGTATGACTTAAGATTCTGATATGTGGCGCGCTAGATTAAGACACACGTTATCAGGAAAGGATGTTCAGGCTAGCTAGGGCAGGCCTGCTTGGATTTTGCCCAAGGTACCCTTCCCTGTGTGTAGTTCTTGCCGGACATGAAAGGCGAAACGCAAACTATCCAGTAGAGCATTAAGGACTACTGAGTCTTTTTTATACATTATTCATTCTGTTATTGTGTTCCATTAAATTGTTAAAGCTAAGACATGGTGCTTACTGTTCCATCACATTCGTAGATGATTGTCCGCGTCTCAACTATGTGTGCTTGGGCCACATAAATCTGAGGCACAAGGGTGCTTCAGACAGGTCTGTACAAAAGGTAGAAAACCGTCTGGATAAAAGGATATGTCCTTGGCCAGAATGAGACTGGAAGTATCTATCTTAGCAAGAGCTATGTGATGGAGAAATAGTAGGGCAGTTGGCTATCCCCACGCCCCAGCGATATGCTGTAGAGGATAAAGGGAAAATAGGATACTGTAAGAGATGGTCTGATGTATGATAGAGCGTGCAAAGTACAAGTTCCCTATTCGGAGGAGACACTTTGCTAAACGACTATCAACATACGCAACCATAAGTCCACCAAGTCTGTAGCCACTACACCCTACGAGATGTGGACCAAAAGGCAACCTGAATGAGGTCACCTTAGGCCATGGGGGTCGGCAGCTTATGTACTAACTAAATTTCAAGTCAGGAAGAGGTTCGTTGAGAAATAAGTCTCTACGAAACAGAGGTTTCACTGGATGACACCCCATCCCCGAATGATCAACAGGAAATGGTTCCTACGGATCTTCAGGACAGTGGGAGTAACTTGCCTAGTGAACAGCCCATCATAGATTATGACTATATGGAGGAACCCTCTTTGCGTAGGAACGTTCTTTGGAGCGTACCTCGTCGATGAATTGACATCGAAAGGAAGACCGTAAGTGTCACCACGCAATAGAATGATGAACCTAGGATATTGTCCCAGGATCTTTCATCACCTGACAAGAAGGAATTGGGAGTTAGACCCTAGATGGAAGAAACGTATCTTCATGGAGTAACGTATCTTCTCATGCTATTTGAAGCATCCTAGGGGTTGCGTATTTGAAACGCAATAGCCGATAGGTAGTGTAACATAAATGGGTTCACGAGATACATGATTTCTCATAGGAGATGTCCATAATTAAGGGATATGTTCGTAGAGATGATGATCTCCACGAGCATGGAGGATACCGCTGGAAGATACCCGTTCATTAAATCGATTATGAGGAATTAGTCCCTCAAGGATCCTTTGAACAGTGGGAGTGACTTTCCAAGCAGGGTGCTCCATCCATAAGGGATGAAAGCAAATGATGATCCTCCTATGCAAAGGTGTTGCTCATAGAAGCATACCCCATCGACTACTTGAGATCGAATGGGATGATCTTAAGGATCACCTTGCATAAACGATAGGATAGAATCCTAGTCCTTATCGTTCCCTAATTATGAAGAATGAATAGTAAGCTTTACAGGATGAATTAGAGTCTATAAAGGGCCAACCAAGTTTAAGAACTAGGTTGACTTTCCAACTGGATGGAAGACTGTTGGAGATTAATGGATTTCCAAGGTCAATCAGAGACCCAGACGGAAGCGTGGTAAGGCATACGACTTGCGTAGAAGCGAATAAGCCTACACTCATTTTGAGAGTAGACATCGACGGTTTTGAGTCGATCCGACGAATTTGCGTTGGTACAACAAGGTATCCTTCCCAAGGTTTTGGGTGGTAAGGATTACGTTGATTCGCTTGCTAGTATCAATAGTTGTGGATCCATTCTCGATAGACGTGACGACTGAGTTTCTCAATGGAGAAATCCTAGAGGTGACTAAGGTCAAATGCACAGAATGTGTGCAAGCTAACTAAGTCCATATGGGATCTTAGCTAGTCCTCTGGACAATGGTATTTCATCAGGGATCGTTTACTATATGTTTACGATAACAAATGTAAACCGCTGTGTATCACTCTTACTAGTAGAGAGTTGAAGATCACGTCACTTAATATCGATGACACACTATTGGCTAGTGGAGCTTAGGGATTGTTCGAGTCCCCTAAGGAGTAATTGTACTCCTGTAGCTCAGCGCAAGAACTTACGAGCCTAGACATGTGCCCTAAAAGACGCCATATAAGAATGACCAGATAACCAGAGTGCCTGATGCAGTATGAGTCTTATATGCACTATGGTGTATACTCAGACCTAGCGAACGCTATGCAATCGGAAGAATTGGATTTCAGAATATTCCAATTTAAGACACAAGATTGTAACCAGGATACTCTATATGATGGATCACGTGCCATGACTATCGAAGAAGATACTTCGACTAGTTAGCCACATATACTAACTAGGGTGGGGACCTAGATGCACTTGGATCCGACTCAGGCTATCGTCCATGATAGACTCGCATGGAACAAATGCAATATAAGTGTTGCATGATCATATTAGACCGCTCCATTGACCATGGAAGCGAAGCACGATTGCCTGTTCTGCCATAAGGCAGAAATGTGTTTAACCGAGAAGGTTTCTTGTAAGCTTATGAGCCATCGACAAACCTATTACCATGAGTAGTGTTAGCATACGGCTATAACACTGCGGTAAAAACAAACACATAGTCAAGGGTACTATTTCACAAAAGGTGAAATAACTACCTATAGAGAGTAATCCAGGAGTGGATCGACTATGGGCCAGGATGTTGGCTCATCCCATTTCTAAACCACTTGAGAATTGCCTTTGTGGATATCTTTAGAAAATTGGGACTTGGTAGTCGATAACTAGCAATATGATTGATGAGCACACGAGACATTGTTTGACTGGATTTTAATTGGATTTGTTTTAAGCAGCATGTTGTTTTTTGATACATGTATGATATGTTACATTTCCTGTACTAGCATAGAGCATGTCACGCAGACACTAGGTCGGCTCACTCACACGAGCGACCGCCTTCGCAATATCCTGGATATGTCTGGGTGTGGCGGAAGATGAGACGGAATCCAGATAAGCGCTGAAAGCCTGCGATATGATATGAGATGCCTTCTTCATATGAGCATATGGCCTATGATAAGAGCTTGAAGTCTATCAGTAGAGCTAGGAGCCTGTCAGACGGATTCGACTGTCGCATTGGAAATAAGTTCCAAGGTGAGGTTGGTTATGGCCAATCGAACATGGTTATTACCCCAAACCATGTATAGTCTGTGTAGAAGAAGCCAGATGCGAGAGCTGATAATTGTTCACAATAGTGTGACATGGCAGCACTCGGGCTGGTGGCCATAAGGGCTACCGGATAGACATCTGCATAGTGGTCCTTTTGCAAGGATAAGACATGCGCTCTGATCAGAGTCTAAACACTATGGCGCATATTCCCCTTTGAATAACGCGCGCTTATGAGTGACCATGAGGTGATGAGTAGAATTAGTCCCTGGGATTCCTCATCGTGTGAGCCTCGTCGATCATATGAGGATGATTGACACAGTATACCCTTTGTACTTACGTCTGTGTCATGAGGAGACGGGTCGGTGGTGCTACTTTGGCGTGACACCTTACGGCTATGGATGATTCGGCCTTCCGGACACTGCTGGGAAAGCAGCTGAGCCGAATCTGAGTGACACATGTATGTAAGGAAAGATTCTCGTTGCATCGCTCTTTATTATCTTTCATTGGGCCCACCTGCAAGATCTTATGGGATCATGTAGGATATGAAAATATAAAGGAGATGTGGACTCATTGGAGCATGGCCTTCGGGACAAGGCAGGTGCTCATGATCCACGAGATGACAATCGGAGGAATCTGGGGGATACGAGAGTTACGGAGAGCATTATCACTGTTTTATGTTTTAAGGGTGCCTTCCTGCGCTGGCTATACGAGTTTGGTATGTGGATCTCCCGAGAGGGTGCCTTCCCATGCTGGCTATACGAGTTTGGTGTACGGATCTCCCGAAATGCAGGTACTCTCACCGGTCACACGCCACGGCCACACAATACTCTTTTGTAGATGATAGAAAGTTGGAGATTGATGGAGACTAGATGAATTGTGCAACCCCACTGTGCGAGTGGGAGATGTTAGCAATTGGTGCGCCCATGTGGGGTGCCCAATGTAATTATCGTAACCTTATGGGGTTAGTTGCACTAATGCACAAACTAGAGGGGTTAGTAGCTAAGGCTCAAACCCTAGGGGTTTATGTGCAAACCTAGGAGAAGTTTTGCCTATATAAAGAGGTAGCCTCCTACACATGATACAATACAATATCATTGGCTATTCCAGAGAACAAAGTTACTCTGTCTAGATTCATACTAGTTGTAGAGAACCCTAGTCTCTCTCCAACTTCATCCAAGGAGGTGGAACGTGGTGTGGAAATCAGTGTCCGTCCTCGAGATTCACACTAGATTGGTGGGAGCAAGATCAAGGAGTAGGCACGTGAAAGCAAGCAACACAACGATCATCCGCTGCATTAAGGAGCTAAGGAAGACAATGTAAACACATGAATATTCCGCTTTAATTCATGTTGTAGATCTGAACATGTTAGATCCTTCCTGCCCTTCACTAGAAAAGCCAATCACATAAGAAATTATGTTTGTTTGTTTATTTAAAAGAAATACATGCAAGATTTTATACGAGTAAATCTACAAGAAATACATGCAAGATTTTATACGAGTAAATCTACAAGCATTTGCCTCAAATGCAAGGGTAACTTATTTATTAGTAGAGTGAACGAATAAAATATAAGGAAGTGAAACAAAACGTGAAATAGATTCTCATTTGATACGCATGAGTTAATAGAGATACAAGTTTTAAGTACACGAGACAAATCTTCATCTCATTTTGTCTCATACATAACAAACAGTTATTTGCATCAAGGCTCATAACTGCTAGAAATAATAATTCCACAGTGGAGGTAACTTTTGTAACATGTACATTGTTACGTTTGTTTAAAAATGCAACTTCTATACGTTGAAGCCAAGAATGAATTACTAAACCATTCCGTAAACAAGTTTCCAGATACCTAACTTAAAATGAGCCACAGTGAAGATGTTTTCTGTCACACCATGGCTTATTTAATGCTAATGTTGCTTAAAGATTTTGTTTCCATCTAATATATTGTTTACAACAAACTAGTTCATGTACTTGATTCGAAGAAATAGAAAGTAAGTGTAATTTGTTTGATTTTTCATTTGCACACGTGGCCAAATGCTCAACATTATTACTTGAACTAAAACAAAAACCACCTTCATCATACACATGTGGTCTCTCTGTGAAGCCTAAAATTGTTCATAGTGTTTTACAGCAATGCTACTTGGCTCTCGCAGTCTGAACTTAGTAGAAGTTGCACTCTCTAACATTAAATTTGCTTGTATCGGTAGTGTCGTTAGTTGGAATTTGTATGAAGAATAAGTACCTGTACTCTACTTCAACTACCTTTTGAGTATATCGATCCTTTCATAACCTGCCATTGGTTTATCCAAAGACCCCATGTAAGATGTACAATGCTCTATATTTAAAAGAGTTTGGTGTATATCACATGCGCCTATGAATCGAATCATCTCAACCAATAAATTTTAAAATAGTTTTGGCTAACTATCCAAAACTATGGTACCGCATGATAGATTTTAAGACCCGACACTTTGTACAAACAACAACAAAGGATTATAGAGACACTAATGTATATTGGAGTATGGACATATGTTGCTACTCACTTTCTTCGTTCTTGTTGTAATGGCAGGGTGTTTTTATGTCTAAAAAGATCAAGTGATAAGTGTGAATGTTCGGTTATCATTTTACTTTATTTTCACTATTGATGACACTTGAGCATGACTGATTTGAACTAGAATGAATCTAAAACTTGGTTTGGTCAAAAAAAACTTGGTCTGTTTCGGCTATATCTCCCCATTTAATTTTAGGGATTACATTGACTGACTAGTTTTATTAATATAATACGAAAATTTGCTATTTTCATAATATTATAGTGTTAAAAAAAATTATAATATTATGAAAAAAATTAATACATTTTTGCATATTATAGTTAGTTAGATTAGTCGGTCAAAAAACGACTCTTAAATTCAAATGAAAAGAAAGAGGAGAAACATAGATAATAGTATGGTAGATCAAATCATCAGCGTGACAAGTTTGAATCGAGTTTTCCTTCCCCGGTGTGGTTATGTATGGATGAGCTTAAAACAGGCGAAGAATGGTAAAATATCTAAAAATAGATTCAAACCTCTCATGAAAATTGGAATTCCGGATTTAGATTAGGATTGTGGATTTTCAATCATTACCCGTCATATTTTCTCATTGAGCCCACATGTGGCTATCTCAGTAAGATTCCCCACATCCGATAAAATTGAGATTCTGAATTTCTTAATCCATTCCGAATTGGAATTTCAGACTTATGATACTTTTAACAATTAATTAAATCAAATCGGGCTTATCATTCGAGAATTCCAGATTCTTTTGTTACAAAATTACATTAATCTACTTTAATCTAGATCGTCAAAACGTTGCAGACTAAACGAAGATTCATCAAATAGAAATCGAAAACAACCCAAACAAGACCTATTGAGATAACCCAAAATAAACAGTAGGGAAGGTGAAAAGCCAACTCGGAAAACGCCCCTTAACCATTACCGAAGAAACAAAAGAAACGAAACCTGAAAGGCACGCACGTGCCATGTCACAGTGGACGTAGAGAGTGCGCACCACACCGGACCCAAAGTGGACCCCACCACCACCACCGCGCATCGACCACCAAATTAGGCAGCGAAGCGACGTGGACCAATCAGATCGCTTAAACTGATCGTATCTCAGCCCTTCCTCTCGTCCACCAATTCTGATTTATCAACTCCTCTCCTCCGTCATTGTTTTGATTTCCACGCCACGTGTCGCCCTTCCCTTCACCCTTCTTTATACTGACTTTCACATTTAACAATAAAACTATATTAAAAAAAAAATTATTCCCTCACAGCTTTCTCTCTGTACTTCATCTCTAGAAACATCTTCGATTTAGCATCTCTCTCAGCTTCTCCGGCCGAATTAGGGTTTCTGATCTCAACTAGCGGTGAATCGCCTCAGTTTGTTGCTCTCCGACGGTGTCTTCGCCTTCCGGTGAGCTTCTCCGGCGTTGCGCTTTGCTTTTGAGTTTTATTCTTTCGTATATCTGCAGTTTGTGATTGTGATTTCGTTTCTGCTTTGTTTTTTATGCTGCTAAACTACGCAGAAGATTGAATTACTGATTTAGAAGTTGCTTGAGCTGAGATTTCTTAGATTTGTAGTATGGATTTGATGGAGTATTGGAGTTGTGAATCGGTTGTTTCCGTAGTTGATTCTATTGGATTTCTGATTTTTTGCCTTTTTTTCGCTTCTGGTTTCAGAAATTCAACTCTCGGGAGACAAATAGGGTGTTATTGTGCAATCGGATGTGGTTTTCTGGTGGATAGAAGCGAATTTGGAATGCGTGATTTGTGTATGAACCAGGTGTGAACCTTGTTTATTTTGTGAGAAATGACTTGTTTCCATCATTAGTGTGTTTTTTTCGATATGTGACTCTACTTTGTTCAATTAGTTTGCGGCGAATTGTTGTTTGAGAGGTGATTACAGCTGAACGACTTACATTTAAGAGCTATCAGGTCCATAAACCGGTATATCTCTAGCTATTATGAAATTAAAGTAAGAATAATGGTGAAGTAGATGTATGAAAGCTGTGGGGTTTAGTGGCTCCAAAGGCTTCGATTTCATCTAGTGAGTCAAAGGAATCTAGGGAGTTGCTTAAGCTTTCTCTTTGTGCTACATTTACCGATGCAATTGGGCGAGGTTTTCTCAGGACGCCCCCCCCAAGTTTCGTTTCCATAGTCTCGGTCATGAGCTCCAAAGAGTACCTAAATTGTGTAAAAAATGTAAATTTATCATTAGGAACACACAAATTGAGATTCAAATACAAGAATTGTTCATTAGGTCACAGCTAGCAGTCAATAGTTAACGGTTCCAATTTGTCAAGAATTTGGAACGGAGATTCATTGACTTGAATGACGACCATAATGGATGTCAGCCCAATCCAAAGGATGAATCCGCTCTTAGGAATCATTTAATCCTATAATTAATAATTCTGATGGCTTATGGAAATTCTTTCAAAAACTAGAAGGTGGAGGCTTTCTTTACACTCTAGCTCAGTGATGTAGTTTATCTTCCTAGATAGACAACTTTAAGGTAAAGACACAAATGCTTATGAGGTCAATGTTCCGTGCTCTGAACTGTTTGAAATCCTGAAGCTTCTCGTACTCCGTTACAAACTTGATAAAAGTATGCAAAGTTCTATTATGAATCTAATGATGATAGTTTCTTTATCATCTTTCCTGTGGGGATTTGATTATTCCATCCCTACAGAAAGTGTGTCTCATGTAGGTACTGGTAGTGGTATTCGTAATATCAAATTCTTTACCTGGAGCAACTTGATAGGTGAGACAATATAACATAATTAATGTAGACGTGACGTTAGCCAACTATCTCATTATTACGAAAGGATGCTTAATGTAATGAAGTCTAAGTTACGTGTGAGTTGATAGATTCTTGTTCTTTCTAAATGTGGCTCTTCCATGGTAAGACTATAGTCAAACTTTATAGTTCAGTTAAGCGCATCATGTGAGTGGATGGGTGTTTGGAATGGGTATTGAATGGAAGGGGCTATTTTTGTAAGTATATCAGATATCAAAGGGGCGTGGGCAGAAACTACGATTTTGCTTTTGTCCCGTATGTATGACATTGAGCTTGGGTACGTTACTCGGTGGTAGAAGATTCTTGGGTTTGGAGGGTTCGTATTTCACTCCATGGTAGCTGGATGCTGTCCAGACTCCAGATTGACAGTGGTAGTTGATGAAGAGGGAGACCAAGGTGAACCTAGGTAGAGACAATTAGAAAGGCATTGTCAAATTTAATCTAAGATCAAATTATTTTAACTGGAAATAGCTGGTAGAATTTGATTCAGGTAGCCACCCGGTTAACCTGGGAAAAGTTGTTGGACATATGAATTTTACTGACTGGGATCTGGTGAAGCGGATGGCTGCTCCATGACATGTTTGTCTAGCGTCCCAAAGGGAACATTCGTTTTGTGGCTTCTTCGTGTGAGCTGGAGGCCAGTTCTTTTTCCCTGGATGAAAATCTTGAAAACAAAAAAGTGATTCCATGTTGGTTTTTCTGTAGTGTCAGCAGCTTGGCGAGCTGCACTTGCCTCAAACTTCTTCAGGAATCGGAAAAGGTTGTATTGGGAGTGGTGTTGCTTTAATTTATGGGGGGAAGACAATAACGACTTCTTATTTCAAGGTGTTGGTGCTCTTTAAGTTGTGGGGTACACTTTTCTCTAGTTGGGTAGTCGACTTGGAACTATCCAAACTTCCGGAGGATCTTCTATATGTCTGCGAAGAGAGGCACCTAGACTGGTGTCAAAGGCATTCCTGATGTCTGCTCCCATTTTGTCTCCTTAAAGGTTTACTGAAAGGGAAGAACAACATTGCATTAGGTCGGAATTCCCTTTTTGTCTGCATAGGGTGCTGTGCTGCTTTCTCTACATTTTTGGTTGAAACGGCAGACATGTCTCTCTTTCGTCCTTCCGGGAGTGGTTGCATGTTTGCTCATTGACATCAGAACTACTTTTTTTAATGAAACAATTAGTTCTTCTTCCTGTTTGGTGGTATATACTTTTTTTCAAGTTTCGAAAATGCGATGCAAGTGAAGTCACACTCCTTGTGTTTTGTTTTCCGTATCCAATCATGTCATTCTACCATCTAGTGATCGCTCAATATTGTTGCTTTCAATGTTGCAGCGAATTATAAGGGATACTGGTTTGAGGAGTTTCTATGCATGGATACCAAGATACTTCTTTGCTTATTTCCCTCGAGCTTTTGGATAAGGGTGGCCTAGTTTAAGCTGTGTTTATTTGTTTTGATGACTTTTTTTAGCTGGTTAGTTCAATCAACAAGTTGTTTATCTGGGCATCTGGTGTAGCTTCTTGATAACATGTTTATAGCTCATCCCTTACGCCTATGTATCTGCACAAGATAGAAAAATAATACTATGAAAGCAGTTTTTTTAGATAGTTTCATGACCTTTTAGTCATAAGAGACAGGTCAGCGACCTGATAGGTAGTTGTTGGTGGTTTCTGTTCATCCTTTGTTCACAGCTACTATCTCCCGTCAACATGTGGGAATAAAATTACTCGTTGGACTAAAAGAAAGCATGGTCACTTCATTTATTGAGATTTATTATGTTACTTCCCCTCCATACCCTTTTTCCGATTCTTACTTTTTCACTTCCCAATACAAGTTTCAAATGAACAGAGGACATTTTAATAGATCTAGCAATTCAAAAACACTCGAGACTCCGGAAAATGTCAAATGAGACACTTATTTTGGGACGGAGGGAGACATGGAGTAACATACAAATTTTTTGGTGCCACAAAATGCATCAGTATTGACTCTGCTCACGGGTTCTTAGTTGTTAAATTCTTGTTTCTGCTATTACCTCCCTGTGAGGTTTTCATCTTGCAGACCAAGTAGCTGATCCAACATTTCTTCACTCTGTATCTTGTCAACTAAATCTCTGTGCTGAGATTCCGTCTGTATATTTCAGGTGTTGATGGATAGAGGATAATTGTGGAGGGCATGAGTAGGTGACCTCTACTATCTTGGTTGCAATAAATGCCACTTTGCAACTATTGGCCCAATATCATGCAAAGTATTGGCATTACTATGGTTACTATTCAAATTATGGAGTTACTATTAATCATTCTATCATTAGATTAGGACCCATTTCTGATTTATGTACTTGTAACTTTACTTGTAGGTAGTCAGTCACTTGTCACTGGTTAGTTAGTTTTTGTGGGTTTTGGATGCATCAGTAAAGGAGAAAGAAGAGAACATTGAGAGAAAAACAAGCAGAGGTATTTGACATTTTCATGCATGAGGAGAAGAGTAAGTCGGTATTGATGCAACATATCCATGGATGAAGCTGCACAAATGTCTTTTTGGTGTGGAAACAAATGGGTTTGATAGAAGTTTCCAACAATTGATCCGTGCCACAGAGTGTTTTTGTGCTGCCATGATCTCCCGTATTGGCGCATAAATTGTCTTGCGTATAATCGAAGATCTGCATGATTCATACTATTCCTAAAAGAAACTCTGATAACATAATCAGAAAATACTATGTAGTCTTCCTTGTCAGAAACAACGTTTTTTCAATTTACAAGTCGATGAACTTTTTCCAATTTGATCTTTCTTCCAGGTCTAGTGCTCTGTCCATGTTACAAGCATGGCTGGCTATAAACGTAGATCTGATGCTGAACTGTTTGTACAAACATTAGCAGCTTTTGATGTGTTTTCTGCCAAGACGATTATCCAAGAAGCACCTAAAGCCAAAAATTTTGAATGCCATAATTCTTATAGGGATTCCGGAAGTGCAAAATGGGATAAAGGCAAGATCTAGGAGGATGGTGTCAAGTTGTAAGGCACATAACGAGATAACTTATATCTTCATATATTTTCAAGATAAGTAATACAAAAATGCACACGCTTAAATTTTGTGAAGTGCATTTATGCTGGAGGATCATGGAGTTCTTGTTATGAGGCGAGTTAAGGATATTAGAAGATTGGTTGTTCAGAAGTAGCCACATAAGAAGCACCTGCAGTGTTGTAGAAGAATTTGTTTACTCAAATTATTGAGTATGAGAGAGGTAACTGGTAGGCTGCGAAGATAGCAATGGTACTGGTGTGTCAACTAATCGGGTTTCTGGAAGTTTGGGTAGCAAGGGGGCATTTTGGTTGCAGTTATCATTATTGGAGTTTTGGGCATTGTATTTCGATGCAGAGATATTCCATTAACCGTCGTGGTATTCAACTTGTATCGAATATAATGAAATGGGACATTTGTCTTTGATGAACAGTTTGGATCTGCGCAAGCAAAATATGTGGTGCAACTGTTTCCTGTGGAAATATTAACGAGAATGGTGAAATATGAGCGAACTTGTAACGGCATGTTTATTGACGGAAAACTGGATTCCAAATTGTTTTCATTTCGCATCCTGAGGAATATTCGAACTTAAACAGTTAGGTTCCAGAGCAATCTTCCCCCCCCCCCCCCCCCCCCCTGAATATTTTAGGTGCAGTAGCAAGTAATTGAATTGGTGAACTCTTTTTTTTAGGTGACAAGCTTGTATAATCTGCTTAGGAAAAGCTAGACATATAAAGTAGATGCATTTGTCATAGATTTCTATGATTTATTAGTGATGTTATATGTTGTTAGTCTATGTCTTCATTGCCTCCTGTTTGTGGATTTGGCCTGAATGTATGGATGCTTGTGTTCAGCTTACTTTTCTGTTATCCTCTATCATGCATTGTCTCCCGTGTCGCTTGTTTATGGTTAACAAAGCTATATGGTATTTTGGTTGTATTATTGGGTGTTTTACTGTTTCAATATGTTGACTTCTGTTTTCATTCTCATCGTTGCTTACTTGAAATCTAGTATTGATTTAATTTGTTGGGACTGTAAAACAGCTAAGCTTCTATAATTGGTATTGCAGCTTGAAGATATTGTTTGGAGTGACCATGATCAGATTGACGATCATGTAGTTCCTCATCCTCATGAAAGGCAAGATGTGAGACCTCTGTTTCATGGTGATAGCTTAAAAACACATCAATCTCAGGGTGGTGGTGTTACAACTAATGCAGCTGACTGTCACACTACCATGTATGTCAATAAGGGTAGTGGTGAAAGACGGGGTATAATGCTGGAAGAAAATCCATGGTCTCGCTCCGCTGAAGGCCTGTTTCCCACTTCGTATGATAATGAGCCGAATGAGGGAGCAAAAAACCTGACATTTGATAATACAAAGATGTCTACCCAGTGTTTCGAAAATAGAAATACAGATTCAGTTGGGACTGACTTCTCAACCGATGATCTTGTCATTAGTGAGGGGTGTGGTGCTTTGGAGACCGACTCGTACGACTATCCTCTTGGAGATATTATTCAAGCAGACAATGAACTCAGCTTCTGCGAGGACAAAGAATCTAATGATCTCTTATATTATGGGTGGTCCAGTATTGGAAATTTTGAGGATGTTGACAGGATGTTTAGGTACTTTTTAATTTAAAAGTCCTGTATTTGTATCTTTTTATTTCCATCTTTCTGTGGATGTGACGTGTTTTTGTTGTGATTTCAGCAGCTCTGACTCAACATTTGGGCTTGGTAGTGTTGGCAATGAAGATCAATTAAATTGGTTTCCTTCATCACATACAATTGGTGGATCTGAGGATGTGTTAAAGTCGGGCTTCCAATTTTCCTGTCCAGATTCAAGTCCGTTTGATACTATGCCCAAAGAAGATTGTGGGCCGGGAATGAACAACACAAGCTCTTTTGTCAATGACACAAATGTGGATAGTGCTTCCCTTTGTTACAGATCCAGTCTTGAGGCACTGAATGGAGGTGGGAGCGATGCTACTTATGAAAGAAATGACAAGCTCACACCAGTACAGAAGGTTGTATAATCTGCTATACCTCAATTGCCTTTTCATGGTTTGCTGTACATTTGGGCAGCTTAATAATTCCAAGCTAGTTCCAGAATATAGTCATTATAGGTTTGTGTAATTCTTGCAGAGAGTTGAGCTTGATGGAAATGTCCATGGCGGTATTTCAACTGATAACCACACCAAAAATGAGATGTATGGAATGGTAAGTTGCTTTTGCTGTTACCTGCAGTACGAAATTGTGTCAACTTTTAACAATGTTGGGCAATGAACTCTCTACTGATAAAACATGTTGAAAAGCATATTTCGGACTTGACAAGTTATAATTAATTATTAAATCCTGGCTCCACTTCTTCCTTGCAACTGGTGTTGAGCTGGGACCCCATGGATTATTAAGTTCTAGTGCCAGGTGTTATGAATTTCTGATGATGTTGGTCCTTCTATCCAGGAGTGATGGTTTTGGATTAGGTTCTAAACTCCAAAGATACTGTTAGGTTTAGTTTAGTCTTGCTTTATTGTGACTCTGTTCATTTTAAGTGAGATACATCTTGAGTGCAAATACGTGAGGAATGCAAAGGCTCGGTGTTGTAACTCCGGACAACACGCATAGGAATTTAAGTCTAGACCTTGAGTTGCTTACCTTGTTCAAGTGCGTTCTTTCTTCGGCACGGGAACTGCTGGTCTACATTTAGGGTGATTTCAGCTTATAACTCGATTAATCAAGATATGAGAGTTCGAACTGCGACCTCACAGAGCTTGTGGGGCTCATTTACAAAAGATTAACTTTGGATTACAACATTGGGATTGGCAACACACATAAATTAACAGATATAAACTTAACTGGAAATCCAAGCAACGAAAGGCTTCCATTCTAGTCTGCAGTTGAAAATCATTTAATTGAGAGAAATATCTACATCATCCATATGGGAGTATTTATATAATTTTTTAATCAAGCTGAATGTATTTTAACATTTTGTACAAATTGATTTGGCTGTTAGGTTTATTTATGTAAGTGTTCAAGTTGTTCAAAGATGCAAACCAAAATATTCAGAATCACGCTTAACCGTTGCGAGGCAGTTCCATTTGGTTCGCTTCTGGACCACTACCTTTTTGGTTTAGGTTCTTTCTACGCTGTGAATATTGGTTGAGTTTGAGTTGTAGCCCAGACTGAACTGTTTACACCCCCCTAGTATGAATTGTGAATCTACCTTAGTATACTTATTTGATTTTTTTTTTTTTTTTTTCTTTCAGCTTGTTCATGGTACAGATTTCTTCTCCACTTTTTCTCAGTTTTCATCTAGATTGATACTGTATATTATTGTTTGCCTGGTATTCTATCAAGAGTCCCCTGTCCACTGACTTTCCGCTATCCTACTATGGTTCATTCTTGCAGATCAGTTTCCAGAAGAAACAGGCAAAGCACAGAAATAAATCAGAAGGGAAAAGGAAGGACCGAGATTTAGAAAATAGCCACTCACACATACATAGAAGCAATTTGCAGTCTGATGGCATGAAGATTCCTTCTAGACACTCGTCTTTAACATCCCTGGACGTACGGCAGAAGAAAAGCATGACTCCAACCAATACCCTTGCTTTTCCCCAAACACATATTCCATATACTAATTTGGACTACATCCAAAATCCTGGTCGAATTGCTGAACCTTCTGGTGTCAACTCTGATTCTAGTGGTCTCACAACTCTTTCTCCTAAGGATTCTTCTAATGCTTCTACTCGTTTAAGGTCTATGGGAGGGTTACAAAATTGGCCAGTTGATGTATCTTCCATACCTGTGAATGTGGAAAATGTATCGCTGCCAAGCCGACAAGAGTACTATCCCTCGTATACCAGCAACCCCGTGCAAGTGGGTTTGGTGGATCAATCTGCAATGTGTGGTCCATTTTCAGACCCAATGCAAGTACAACATTCTCAAAGAGAATTTGAGAATCACAATCAGATCGACAAAGTTAGAGTAAGAACTCCGGAAAATGTGGATACTTCACATGTGCAAGAAAGTTCCTGTATGAGTTCCGGCTTGGATGAGATCTCACAGGAAGCATCTAGTTTCCGCCAGCTACAACAAGTCATGGAACAGGTAAGGTGTTTTCTAGTCATTGGACTCTCTTGATAAACTAATTCTTCGTAGCTATGGTGGTAAAGGTAGAATAGACAAGCACATGTTTTCTGGTATGATATAGCGTTCATTGGTGGTGTTAGATCTTCTGTGCACACCTTTTAAGTATCTGAGAACTACTACAAGCATCTTGGAGATTCAAGTTTTTGTTTGCACCACAGACATACTCAACCTTTTCAGATGCAGCTACCTCGGTTGGAATATACGTTAGGTTGTCTGCTCTGTATGTGTTCTTTCTTGTATGCCACGGCATAATCAGGTAGCCGTCCTGAATTTATGGAAATATTGCAATAGCGAGGTCTCCGTCCATATATGTTGACACAAACTGGTTATAAGAAACTAGTTCAGTTTTTTCAGCTAAATCTTATTCTGTGTACGTTAAGGGTGGTTATGCTATGTTTAGATGAAGGCGGGTATTCTCAACAGTTTCTTCTATCTCTCCGGAGCTATAGTTCCTATTGCTGTATGTTACAGTTTCTTTTGTTGATTCTTTCTACTTTGCATAATTTATGGTTTGAACCTGCTCTGTTTCAGTTGGATATTAGAACAAAATTATGCATAAGGGATAGCCTTTATCGCTTGGCTAGGAGTGCAGAACAAAGACATCCTTATGCCATTCTGGATGGCAACGGTGGAAATGATCAAGATCCGAATGCAGATGGAGCTGAAGGAAGACACAGGTATGGAGATTCTTCCTTTCTATACTTCAATTAATAGTTTCGTCTGCATATGATTAGTAGATCCACTTGAAAAGTTGTTTTCTCTTGTATTCCCTAGTAATTCAGGCCGTGCCATACTATTGGTGCTGCTACTACTGTTTCTTCTGAGCTACTTAACTGATAAGTAGCAAGCTGATCATTTGAACGCACTTACTATTCTTTGGCAAGTTCACTATTATATGGCCAGATCAGGAGATGACAAAGTTACAACCTACCACAAAATACTTCAAAGCCAAAAGTGGTCCCTTGTATATCAAGCTGTCTAAATCATCCAACATGTAGTGTCATCTTGATGGATATTGAACTAATATCCACAATGGACATAATCTTTGCTTATTCTGAGACTTGAACCAAAAGGCCTCGCAATGAATATGCTGTCGTAACCGTGTTTTTTTGCCACGTCTTCCTAATTGCGCATTACAATTAGCCCAGTACACGTGCCAGCTCAAAATATAAGATGACCTCTCTGGAATTCCATCTTTGCTGGATGCGAGAAACATGATCTAAATGACCTTTATTTCACCAAATAAATTTCTCTGTTTTGGTAGCATTGGTTCCTCTGAAGTCTGAGTCAATTTTCTTAGTCTTCTCCTATGCAGATGAGAAACTGGTTTTTAGAGTTAGATCCACAATAATTAGTGGTGTGCTTGATGTAATTCTCGAATGTTCAAAGTTCTTCACCTTAATATAGGAGAAGTTGATAACTTTAAGTCGCAGAGCAGGCAGATAAGTAAAGTGTTCTGAGCAGCAGTTAGCGCTTAGTACAATGTCATTCTAGGACATCACTGCAGATCTTCTATTGGAGCTGCATATTTTCGGGTTATGCAGGTAATTATTGATGGCTGTAATAATGGTGTTGGGATATGTAGAAGGCTAGAAAGCATGGACACTCCAAAACAGGGGCTGTATCAGTGTTGGATGCTCGAACACTCGTATGACACTCCAAAATACGTGTCAGACACTCCGGCAGGCGTCTTCGGGTATTTAAGAGCGTTTTATTAGACTAGACACTTGGGGAACACTTAACTGAGAGACGACAGTTGCCCCTTTGTGTTTATTAGACTTTCACACGGGTTGTTTTGTGAAATATTATTTAAAATTTACATGGATTAAAATATAATTAAGCTAAAGTGGACATAATGGAGTATGATTGATTGAGGGCTCAATGTATGAAAAAGTTGTCCTTTTGAACGAAAAGTTCAAGCAAGGTTTTAACTACTCAAATGCAACAACTTCAAGAGTTTTCCCAGACACAGCTTGTTAAACTCGAACCCACGTATGCTCCTCCTGCATCTCTTCTCATACTTTACACAAGCAATGCTTTTCCATGATATTCAAGCTATAAATATAAAAGTTGGAACCAATATTTCATCATTTATTACTATAAAATTCAAACATATATAAAAAGATAAGAATAAATGTTGGTGTATCCCTGCCATGTTGTATCCTCAATTTTTTAGAAATGACGTATCCCGTGTCCGCTCCCGTATCGTATCCAACACCCATATCTGTAACCGTATCCATGCTTCTTAGGTAGAAGGTGAAACAGACGGTATATTCAGTGGTTGGTTTGGGTTCATTGAAAATGTTAGTGGGGTTTTTGTTGAGTGAATAGTGAGATATTGGTTGCTTCGGTGGCTTTCCGGTTTTATTTTCAAGTTATGAATAGGGTGATGAGATATTCTTGCCATGCTTCTTAGGTAGAAGGTGAAACAGACGGTATATTCAGTGGTTGGCTTTGGTGCATTGAAAATGCTAGTGGGGGTTTTGTTGAGTGAATAGTGAGATATTGGTTGCTTCGGTTGCTTTCTGTTGTTTTATTTTTGAGTTACGAACAGGGTGATGAGATATTCTTTGGGTGGTGAAGGTCTGAGTTGCAGGTTATGATAATGGTCTTTTGTGGTGGTCAGTGTTCATCGAGGTGGGTGAATAAAATAAATTGTAGCTATGCTAAAAGGAGTGTTGGATTGGGAAGTATATGGCTGTCTTTTCCAGGCTGTTCTCTCTCTCTCTCTCTCTCTCTCTCTCTTCGGAGTATTGCCTAAAGATTCTGTAATGCAGGACAGGAAAGCCATTAGCAACGCGATTCTATATGAGGTGCAAATATACACCGGAAGTGGGAATTGTAGAAACTCTGGGTTTTCTTTACCTTCTTCATTGCGCTCATCCTCTTGACGACCTTCTGGTATGTCAACAGGTTCGCACTGGGAACCTTCCGATGGGCTCTAGCTCTTCCCTATCGCAGAAGTGCTTGCACAGCTTGCAACAGTTATTCAATCTTTCTACGCATCTCGGGCTGCTCTTCGACCATAACCTCTACGACATGCAGCCACAGTCCCAAACTGAGAACTCATGCTCTGGTACCACTCAATTCTGGACAGGAAAGCTACTAGCAACCTCACTCTACAATAGGTGCAAATCTAAGAACAAGATACTACTAAACGAAAGAAACATATAACCTTACGTCAGGCCCAAGTAATAGTAACTGATTGCACAACAAAAGCTGCAGGGCTAAAGCTGCATGTAAAAGCTGCAGGGTCCCTAGTACCTTTTAGCAGAATTAATTAGTGCTCCTGCCTTATAAACCAAGCCTTTCATGCTATTAGAATTTCGGATCCAATGAATTAATAGATAGGAACCAGTAAACTTCAAATGTGTTGGTCGGATTGCACTACATCATTCTGTTTCTTGATATTTTCTTCTCAATTTCTTCCCCCCGTAACCATACAAAACAGGTGAGGAGTTTCAGTAAGATGCAAACACTCCCCTGCCCCAACCACCACCACCACCACCACCACCACAACCACCACACATTCTTGCTCACAGTACTGAATGAAGTGATGGAATAGAAAATGCCATTTACCTTCCAGCATGTATGCATCAGTTTCTGATGAAAACCTGCAGCTAATTGGAAAATTGATACTGTCAGGTATGATAGTAGTTATAGCTTGCAATTTGAAGGGTTTTTTTAGTATGCATCAGGCAGCAAATTGGAAAAGGGACATTGTCAGGTGTGATAGTAGTTCTAGTTAGCATTAGGAAGAGGTTAGGATCTGGCATCCTGTAGGTTTCTATAACCGTATGGTGCTACCTGACCTTCGACTAATGTCCAAAATCAGTGCTGAGGGCCTGACACTATAATTGGTGTTAGTAACTTGTCTTCTTCTCTGCAAAAATGCTGTAATGCTACGGACCTTAATGCTTCATGGCATGTCGAAAGCTTCTATACCTACTGCTGGTTGATGACCGCATAAATTCAATGAATTTGTGTGGTCAGTCAGTCACAGTACCACTGAACTTGTCACCAAAGACTGCTCCAACTGTTCCTCACTCACGTTCTCAATTTATGCTTTCATTTTCGGCAGGGCTGTGTCTAGGTTTTTCGGTGCCCTAAGTGAAAAGCAAGCCCGAGGCCTTCATATATGTAAATGCTAACTTAAAATTCAGGAAATTGCGTAAAAAAATATCTAACAAATCCATTTGAGAAAGATCTATAGTACCGAAAAAAAGTATACTAGCTTGATTCCTCTATAGTAGACAAGACTTCAATTTGGGTCTTCAACATGAATTTTTATGAAATAAAAAGTGATTTGTTGGGCAGCCTAACAATAATCATCAATTCGGGGGGTCGTAAAAACATAAATCTTGGAGCCTTGACGGAACTCTACTGGAATATGGTGATCTTTCTCTAGAAATCTTACCTTGAGAATTGGTGGTGAAACAGTGGTTTTGTGATCTCACAGATGGAAGTTAACAAGCGGAAATTTAATTGCTACTGAGATATGGGATAATAGTCGTTTGTAAGAAGAGGAAACGTTTTTGAGAGACTTGGGGAGAAATAATTGGAGAGAGATAAGTATGTTCTGAAATAGTTGATAGTAGTAAGAAACTAGGAACGGCTTAAGAGGATAGGGGGATAAGTGATTATATTTTATTATTAATATCTACATTAACATGTTAATAATATTAAGTTTTCTAAAATCTAAAATGCCCCTGTATTTTTTTTACGTGGTACCCCCTAGAATTCTGGTGCGCTAAGCAATTGCTTGAACGGCTTAAGGATAAAGTCAGACCTAGATTATTGTCGTATAATATGAAAGGGAGAGAGAATGGGCCTCCTATGTGTTCCAACCTCACAACCCGACCTTTGGTTCCTTTCAAGCCTTTTCATGTGAACATGGCTTATTTGTTCCGACGGGCTCTGATTTGTAATGTCCTTGACATTGATATTCGCAGGTGCAGTGGGTTTTTGAACATTGAGACTGATACAAATCCTATAGACCGGTCCATTGCGCACTTGCTGTTCCACCGGCCTTCGGACTCGTCAGGGGCACAAGTTCCAGATGGTTTACCTCTGGAATCGAATTCCATGGTATGGTATTTTTGTTTATAATATGGTACCCTTTATATTATTATACTGCTAAATGCTTGTATTGGTAGAGCAACCATTGATTTTATGTCCATTGTCATGCTAGATTGCAAATTCATCCTAATGACTCCACTCCGCAAAACAGGTTCAAGGATCTGAAAAACTTGTCCGGAATGAACAGACCGCTGCAGAGATGGCGGACATGGATGGAGATGAGTGAATATGGCGCTGTATTTGATACTCGTAGAAAGTGTTAATTTAGGATCCAACTGATGTCATTGTTCACTACTAAGCTAGTTTTATGTTGTGCCTGCGTAAGATGATACTTGTAATGCCCCATGATAAGTTATATATGTATGTGCAACTTTGGTCATGCTCATGTTTTGCTCAATGCTTCTGTATATAATGCAGTTTTGGCAAGAACTTCTTGATGTCTAGATTCGACTGCAACATTCAAGAAGCCACCCGGTGAACTGTTTGTACGCCTGACTTGAGTTTTTCAGTTGCTAGGGGAGGCCAAATGGTTCAGTGTGGTGATAATGGGGTTGACACAATCCCCCTTTGAACGCAGTATTGGTTATGATCAATTCCAATGGTAGTATCGTACCTTGGAAGGGATGAGAAGTTGCTCCTGCTGGGAAGTCTCTGTTGGCTTAAGTAGCCGGGTCCGGCCAAAACACAACCCTAACACAGCTCGCGGGGTCTGCGCCTTGTTGCAGGGCGCATGAGCCCTCGGCAGAATGGGCCGGGCTGGGTTAGACCTGGGAGACCTGACTATAGGCCCAAACGCATAAAGACACACCAGTGACACTAACAAAATTAGAAAATTAAGTAGAGGACCCAAACCCATTAATGGCACGCACAAAAGTGATGCTAAGAAAACTAGAAATTAAGTAGAGACAGAGACGGACAGAAGAGAGAAAGGTTGCTAACAGTTTTATCGATGTTCAGTTTTGATGATGGTTAGGCATCATTGGTGTCTCAGTAGTGGTGGTTGCGATGTTTTAGTTGAACATGAACTGGGACGAGGGTGTTAATAAGGGAGATTGGGGGAGAGAGAGATTTGGAGAGATGAAGATATGAATTGGAGCAATATTTGTGAAAGAAAAGATTGTGGGAGATTAAGGAGAGAGAAAGGGAGAAGCCTTTAAAAGTCGTCAAATGTTGCGAATAAAGAGAACTCAATGTCGGGTCAGGTCTTCCGGGTCCAAGTCATGGCTTGCGAACACATGGGTCTCAAGTGGTGGGGCGGGGTTGGGTTCAACATTCTCGGGTCGGGTCATTATTGGATCCAGTTCGGGTCGGTCTAAACCCCGGCCCATTGACAGGCCTAAGCTTAAGGTGTGGCGCCCTTAACCTCGTACACATGGGTGATCTATTATTTGGGGCCTGCCCTTGCAAATCAGGGTCAAGAATACACCAAATTACAACAAGAACTAAAATTAAGGGATGTTACAAACACATTTCGCAATCATACACTGCCTTAAAATAAAATAAAAAATCCAGCTTCATACAGAGATCCGACATTAGTATTGAAACATCTTTAATTGTGCATCCGATGATACACATGACTAGTCAAACTGCTGGTGAAGGTGCATTTCTGCCTCGCTCTTCCAAGTGGCATGCGACGTCTGCCCTTTCATCTTTAATAGCTGATCCCTTCTTCTTTGCGGTCTCGTCAGATGATGGTTTTGGGGGCGGACGGTCACCACACACTGGGCAGACCATCTCCATACTAGAAGAGAAAGTTTTCGGTATCCCAACATTGAAGGCACATCCCGTAGCACTGACCCCCTTCACTTCCAAAAACAGAACTACAAAGGGCTGAATCCATTCCAAGTTCACGTTCAGGACAAAGTTACAAGTTCAAACAATGTTATTGATTGGAATTGGTCGAATTGACATATTGATACTCTACTACATCCCTCAAGATAGATTCCTAGTTATTCATTCTGCTCCGACTTTTCGAGCACTGTATGAATCAATGTGACCAATGCTATTCCACATGACAGAAAAAGGCTTGTAATTTTTAGGGCAAGTACGGGATTCATGTTCCCAGAGAATTAATAATTGGAAATGATATTTGCTCCCAACAATAATTCTGAATCGATTTATAGCATTTTCTTGATAATTCACCCTTAATGTTGCCAGTCACATGGTCAAACCGCTAGTGCGAGAGAAAGAGAGAGACCTTGATCCAAGTACAGTATTTTTCAGATTGTTTGCATTGATCCTAGATTTCAAATTAATTCTACTACACTACGTAAATGAAGTGATGGAGTAAGATCTTCTTAAGTAATGTAATGTAGTATAGTTGTTTTTAACCGTTCGTCTCTGTTGTACATTCCATATGCAGTTGTATCTAAGCCCATATGTGAAGAAAACATGAAGGGTGATATGCCATTGATGTTCATTTTAGAGTTCAGCTTCTGTTGTACATTCCATATGTCTTTAGTGTCATATCTGAGGCACACGTTTAGGACGATGGCCTAACTCAATCCCCATCATGTGGAGGTGGTAAAGAGATGTATCAGCACCACCATTATTGAGAGGACATACACTAATTGCATGGTGCATGTGTTTTTGGTATGCGAGGTCCGAGACCGTGAAACCAACTAACCAAGCAAGTAGCAGCAATAAGAACATAGTCGACCACTGCTACCAACACCAATGATGTTTCGAATTCAAGCGTCAACTAAGATTATTCCACGGTCTTGGCCCATGCACACCCCGGTGCTCAAGTTAAGGTGTATTTGGAGCACCGCATGTGTATGGTCCATAACTCCATTGACCGAGATTCTAAGTGCTATGCGAGCTATAACCAATTGCAGAGACATTAGGGACATAAGATACCTCCATAAATCCCTTTTATCTTAATAACCCCTATAATCTAAAAATCGTATCACTTAAAGAAGCAACCTCCATAAACCCCACAATTCAAATACTAAAAAGAATGCTACATGCGTCATATCCAAGGCAATTAAACCTCGACATTGACCACATGATCCCCAATTTGCCATGATGCCATGTTCATGATACTGACAAGGGAGGAACACGGTTCTTCAAATTGTACCTACATTATGATTAGAACCAAAGACTGTTGCAAAACGATACGTGTAATCTAGACGAGCTAGGAAATACTACTGCAGAAAAGAACATTACCCTTAAAACATCAGATTTTGCACGAGTATGATCGACTGCCTAGCAACGTCACTGTAGGAAGACTCTGGCTGTAAGTTGCATATCCACTCAGTCGTCGTATATTCCCCAAATTCTTTACAGTGTCCCCAGTATGAGGATCCCAGAGGCAGTCTCCGGAACCAGTCCTCATAAGCCATAAACCAGCCCCATCCTTTGTGAAAAACGCTTCGGGAAGAAGAGGTTCTGATGATTTCGACGGGGTGCGGATTTGTTGCAGGGACCAAGACTTGTTATCGTTCAACACCCATATATCAAAAGGTGGCCCCTTCTCATGACAGAAGATTGCAAGAGTTTCTTTGTAAACAGTCACTCTCGTCTGAAAACATTGCCAACCAATACAAGGCAATTCAATACGGGTAAAGATTTGAGCAACCATGTCGTAGCACAGAAAGTATTCCTCACAAGGCGGCCATAATCCAACAAAGGAGGAGGGCCAAAAGAGGTATTTATTCACACAGGTGACACCAACCATGTTGAGACCTGCGAATTCTGTGATGAACGGTATGAGTAAAGTCTTCTCTGTCCACGACGACGACGAATGGGAACCCAATAATGTGAATTCGTTGAGTTGGACCCTCCGGTTAGCTTCGAAATATTTTCCGCCAGAAAAGAAAGTGAGGCGTGTAATCTTTGGAGCACCAGCGACCGGATCATAACAGAAGCCAGAATGCCGGGACTCGGAGGAGTGGACATGATCATCATCAACATTGTCAGTGGTGATAATTGGAGGAATGAGCCTAAAATGTCGGGTAGCGGGGTTCCAGATGGCTAACTTGTCTTGCTTGTTAGAGAAAGAGAAGCAAACTAACCCAGCACAACAACCAACAATCCTCAAGAAGCTTACATTGAGCGGAACGTGTAATTCAACTGGATCATCATCATCGTAAAACCCAATTGTAATTATGGTACTGGTGTCCCTACGGTTGGGCGATGAAAGAGACTTGCTGTAAATAGTGACTCCCTCTTGGGGATTTTTGTTGGCAGCATCAAAGGCGGAAATGAAATAAGGACTAGTGATGAGATGGTACCAGAGTCTAGAGACGCTCTTGAAACGCATCAGGTTTTTTATCGGAAGCCTGACCAGGATATCGATCAGCACGTCCTCGGATAACTCCGGCAACTCTCTTCTATGAACTCGACGTAGAACAAAACAAGAAGAATCGGTAGAAGAACCCATCATACTCATCAGAAAGGCGACGATCAACTACTTACTGATTATGTCAAGGATCTACCGTTTGTTCATCTTTATATCTCTACTCTATAACCCTAATACAAAGAGTAAAAGACAATAACCCCCCTATAATATGGATAAAACGCAATTAAATCCTATGATGTTTGAATAATTCCACTTTACACCCTTAGAGACGGAAACTCAGCGGACACATAGCAACCTTTTGTCCGTGAATCAACTTGTTAACTTTTTTTTGACAATTTTGCCACTAAATTTAGGGAACTTCCTGGCGAAACAGACCAAGACAGTAAAAAAAAAAAAAAAAAAAATGAATCAACTGCTACCCGCAATACGTTATTGAAGATGGAAAAGGTTTTTTTGTCAATCACACGACCAAAATGCTCCAACTGAAAATAAGAAAGTATCCCTAATAATCAAAATGTCAGCTAACAAGATTGATCAAATTAAAATCTAATGATTAATTGATCATGTAATCTTAGCTCCACGGCATTGACAAGCTTTGAGATGTGCTGTAAGATTGACAAGCTTCAAGATTACATGATTAATTGATCATGTGATCTACCCCCACCACATTGACAATCTTACCTCCGCGACATTGACAAGCTTTAAAATTACATGATCAATTGATTATGGAGTTTATTCAAACAGTATAATCTATTTTGTAATGGTTATGGTTGAACATGAACTGGGATGAGGGTGTAATAAGGCGGGAATGGGACAGAGGAGGACATGAATGATTTGGAGAGATGAAGATATAAATTGGAGAGACAATTGTGGAACAGATTGTGGGAGATTAAGGAGAGAAAGGGATCCGGTTAGGGTCGGCCCATTGTCAATCCACACATGGGTGATCTAGTTGGGGCCTGCCCTTGCAAATCAGGGTCAATAACACACCAAATTACAACAAAACTAAAATTAAGGGATGTTGCAAACACATTTCGCAATCATAGACTGCCATAAAAAAATCACCTTCGTACAAAGATCCACATCAGTAGTATTGAAACATCTTTAATTGTGCACCCGATGATACACGTGACTAGTCAAACTGCTGGCGAAGGTGCATTTCTGTCTCGCTCTTCCAAGTGGCATGCGAGGACTGCCCTTTCATTCTCTTACTCTTCTCCTTGTCTTTAATAGCTGATCCCTTCTTCTTTGTGGTCTCCTCGGACGGGTCTGGTGGAGGACGGTCACCACAAACTGGGCAGACCATCCCCTTACCAGCAGAGAAAGTTTTCGGAATCCCACATTGAAGGCACATCCTGCAGCACACAAAAAAGTAGGTCCGAAGGTTAGCACTGAGCCCCCTCACTTCCAAATTTTTTATTCTAATCTAGTCCATTCAAAGTTCAGTTAAGGGAGAAATTTTTTAGTGCTCCAAAAGAGCACCACGTGGTGCTCTACAACCAACGAGTGTTTCTATGTACATCTTACAAGAAGACAAGAAGTCTAAACAACGTTTTAACAACAGCTACTTAACGGGGGACCATTATATACAATGCTCTAATTCTGAACCATTATAAAATATCGCAATTCAGAGAGAGAGAGAGAGAGAGATAGGTACGAAGAATCGACGGGTATGCTACAAGTTTATACGAAGTTAGTGAGTGGGATTGGTCGAGTTGGCATATGGATACTCTATTACATCCCTAATTAGTCAAGCACTGTATGGGTCAATGTGACCAATGCTATTCCACAAGACAGAAAAGGCTAGTAACTTTTAGGGCAAGTAGGGGATTCATGTTCCCAGAGAATTATTAATTTGAAAAAAATTGCTTCGGAGAATAGTTACGAATCGATTTATAGTATTTTCTTGATAATTCACATTTAATGTTGCCAGACACATGGTCAAACTTGCTAGTGTTGTGGAGAGAGTGAGAGAGAGACGGACCTTAGAAGCTCTGCCGCATCTTCTGCATTTGGATTAGCTGCAGTTGCCACGCGCTTAATTCCTTGTCCTGCACTCACTGAAGCAGCTGATTGTGTAGATGATGTTGGAGTTGTGCCCTCAAGATCACTTCTTACTCGCTCATGGACTCCTTTAAGTTGGGCTTTTGATTCTAATACAGCGCCTATAAGTAATAATATAACAGCAACTATCAGTCTCACTCTTAAGTAGATAAGGGAAAATCTAAAATTCATACGCATAGCAAATTGCGAGTCAGCCTCCCAAGGATGTATTGGTAAAACATCAAACACCTTTGAGTGGCACGCACAAAGATAGAAACAGTCAAGACCCCGTGAGACTCAAATCTGGAGTTGGAACCCATATCATATAATATAAACAATAGCGTGCCATCAGGTTAGGAGTATAGCAAATTATGACAACGTTAAAATGCTTGCCGACATAGAGATGTCAGAATCAATTTTATCAACCAGAATAAAATCAGAAATGAGAGGGTTGAAATAAAATATATATTTAAATTTGCAAGGGAGTCACAGGACCCCTTATATTGCCTTTCTAGGCTTCTCTCTTAACACACTAAGCAACAGAAGCCTGCCAAGGAAGACATCAAACAGCCAAGAAAATTAATCAAAGCCAGATTAGCATGGAATGCTGGTAACTTCAAAATTCCAGTCCTTATCCTGTACATGGTTCAGAATACACTATCTACTGTGTTCGAACCAATTAGTTATTCCTGTAGGTTTTAACGGTAACAGGCATGATAATATTCACTAGAAAGAAGAAAAATAGGATCTTGGGAGCAAATTAAAAACCGATTTCAACTCATGATGCCAATTCATTCAAAACCTCTTAAGTACTTATGACTAATTATATCGGAAAAGTCAAATCAAATAATTGATATATTAAATCTAAGTGGATGACTATGAACGAGGCTTTATTTTTGCAAAGATACATGAGCATGCCTTCTGTTTTTGACTTTTTTTCCAATTCTAATGAGCTGTCTTCTCTTTGGTGCTGAAATGCAGTTGAGACCCAAGATATCAGAATTCTCGCATGGTTAAGGTGGCTATTGAGTCCATAATGAGAGCTGAAATGGAATGGTTGAAGCAACACCTCTCCTGGTGCTAACAAAACTTGCCATTAACGAGCAAACTCAAAAGTTCTAGTGGTCAAAAGAGTAAGTTGGAACTTAATCTAAATAGAAGTGAGCTTTTAAAACGCTTGTTGAGAGATTTCGGCAGCTACAATGTGTCTTGATTACAGTAGTAACTAAAGGCCCCGATCATTTTTGTTGAACATTCTTATGTTCACTCTTTTAATTCATAAACCACACAAAAGGTCTGTAAGTGATGTTCACATCAGAACTTTTCTATTTTGTCCCGATTAGCAATCCCAATGATTGGTACTTTAGTTTGATAGGTCACATGCATAAAGATAAATACACGGGGCTTGGCAAATTATTATACTGTAACAAACTAAAGACCTTTCGGTTTCTTAATCCTTAGAAGGAAACAACTACAATAATCAAGTATTGATTCTTGGAGATATTATCTCCGCTTACCTATCTGACAGCCATATTTCTAGATATATCGACTGGTACCCAGCAGAGGTGGGTAGGCTATATTTATTGATTTTGGCCAAACTTCAAGAAACAATACGTGTTTGACAAGACTCCATTTCACACATGTGGTACATTTCTAATCAAAATGCATATCCGAGGTTTAGGGGCATGTTTCCATTTTCTATCCTTTTTCACTCATTTGACGCATTTTCTTTTTCTTTTTCCATCAGGATTGCCTATGACGATTTGTTATTACAACTTCTACACAAATTATTCACTATTTTCACAGCACCTATCTTGTTCATCTCCAAAATATCAGGACGCCACCACCTGCTTCATTGCAATTACCACCATTGAAAACTGCTCCATCACCACCGCAACCACCATCAATACCTTATAGCAAAGCTTGATTCTAGCATTATCAGCAGAAGCTAAATTCAACCAAATCCTTATTGGAAGCAACAAAAAAATCTAACCAAATATTCATTCATCATATCAGCCACAAACTAAATGGAGCGAAACTGATACCCAAAAACTGAAACTAAATCAAGATCTCTCAAATCTCACAAATAACCTGGTTCAATCGCGAAATCAACTAAAGCACTATGAATCAGGGTTCCAAGTTTGGGACATTGGTGTCCGATTCGTCTATGAATACACCCCCATCAAATCACCCACTGGTGCTGGTCAATGGCACCTCTGACGATGGAATTTAAAGAGCTCTAGGTTTAGGCTGATTCAGTGGAAACAAGGACTAAGGGTCAATCAAAGAGGAGATTGGGTTCTGCTGAGGCTCGACGGTGACGGCTGAGGGTTCCCTTCGTGAGAGAGAGAGAGAGAGTAGTCACCGTGGTGTTTGTAGCTATGTTACCTGGGACGCGGATCGTTCCGATTCGTGGAACGGGAACGGGATCGCGGAACGCCATACCCTATGGAATTCCGTACGCCAGGGGTAGGCTTCATTGGATACCTTTATAGCTGTTTTACCATTTATCGCAAATCATAAAGTGTAAAACTGCTTAATATATGCAATATTTAAAAGTCAATACACTAAAATGGATGTAACTTAGCAAAATTCCCCCTTTTACGTAGATGCTTTAGGTGAAATTTGTGAAAAAATAGGGATCGCCAAACTAAGCGATCTGGATCGCTGGTGTTCCACGTTTCGGAACGCGTGATCCAATTCGCGGGGGTACGAGTGAATTGTGCTAACACTGGTTTGTAGACGGCGGTGACGGCTGAACTGGTTGATCAACTTTTGGTTGTAGAGTGGAGCCACCGAAGGCGAGCCTGGGTGTTGTTGGATTCTCTGCTGTTGGACAGTGATGATAAGTGCTGATATTAACGATGATCGGTGATTCGTTTTGGTTGTCAGATTAAACGTTAACAAGGTGTTCCGTTTGAGCGACTGTGGGATTCAGTGGTGGTGATGGTGGTGGAAGAAGCAAAAAACTGTTTAAAGTTAACGGAGTGAAAAATGTATAGGAACATACCCCTTAACCTCCGGTATGCACTTAGATCAAAAATGAACCACATATGTGTGTGAAACGGATTATTGTCAAACCACATGTATGGTTTTTGAGGTTTGGCCATTGATTTATTATCTGTATTTCAATTACACGAACAAGCCTACAAAGTGTACATTATTCAGTCAAGTATTGCACAGCTGTGTGCAATACATGCATGAAGTCTTAACTTTCTGGATTTTTTTGACGTATGGCCTTTAATTTTTTATTCATATTGCAATCAGCCATACAAGCCTACAAGGTGTACATTCTTACGTGAAGTATTACACAGCCATGCTCATGAGTGATGCAAATCCATGTAATCATAACTTTTTTATGTGTTAGTACACCGAACAAGTTGTGATTATGCCTGCCTAACGATGTCTTAATCAACCCGCAGGAACTACCATCGAAAGGGTACACCTGGCACAATGTCTAGGTATCTAGCAAATGTGTGGGATGGATATGCCAGTGCCAGACATTCATTAAACATAGCACTACAACAGCAAACTTCTGCTAAAGCTTTTGCTTATTAATTCAACTTATCATAGCAAAGCATTGGGAATACTTCCATAACCCTAGCTAAGAACATACTGATGAGTGATTATATCATACATCCATCTCACATAAGCAAAATTATTCATGAAATGCATCAGACCAACATTCAAAATCCAACCACAAGTTCACAAATGGCACATTTAATTTTCAGGACTATCCGGATTGGACTGGACTGGATTAAATTTTCCGGATAGGACTGGATTGGATTAGCTGAACTATAATTAATAATGTGTTTGGTTTCGTGCAGTATTAATTCAGCTTTAAGTTACAAATAATTTGCGGGTATTTAGCATCATCTTTTCACTATTTAGTACTGGTATTAAATTAGTCCAGAAGAACCACACACAATATTAACTAATACCCGGACTATATTTAGTCCAGTCCCAGCTAATACCGCTAATCCTAGAAAACCAAAGGTACTCACCTGCAGGTAGGTCCTGCTTCTCTCTACGGTTCCTCCGGCGTCCATGCCGCCACCGCTGCCCGTCGTCCCCCGCCGCCACCGCCGGTGCTTGAACACAGTTATTCAAAAATTGAGGCGGCCCTGAGACCTAATTCCAACCAAAAAAACACAAATTCAGTCCAAACCTAGACGAATTCTCACCTCAATCCACTAAAAGAATGCAAATTAAGATGGAAAGAGGTAGAATTAGGGTTTTTACTTCGGCGAAGACGTCGAATGCAGAGGGAAGAGTGGATCCGCCATTGAAGGAGGGTTTCGGAGGTTCATAGAGCGGTTTTCTCTCGTAATCTACAGTGGCGGAGTAGATTTTCTCTTCGTCGGAGGATGAGTTTTCGAGGTCGTCGCTGTGTTGTAGTTCGTCTTCTTCTTCTTCGGCGGAGGAGTAGCTTTGGAGGAGTGAGAGGCTCATCGCGATCTCTGAGGATGGAGAGAGAGAGAGAGAGAGAGAGATACTGTAATGGAGTTGCAGGTTATTTGGGCCATTACCCATATATGGATCGTTTCTTTTGGGCTTGTTCATATGAATAAGCCCAATATATTTATGTCGGGGCTTCTCTCTTCTTCTCTTCTTGCCTGTTTTCCTAAACATTAGGGGTGTAAGCGGTTCGGTTTGGTGCGGTTTTTGCTAAAATCATAAACCGAACCGAATACATCGGTTTACTAATTTTGTAACCAAACCAAACCATTTGAAATAATGAACCGATATTTTTCGGTTCGGTTCGGTTCGGTGCGGTCGGTTTGCATAAAAATTATCGAATGGATATTACAATTCTACTTTGTCAACGAATTTTAAGTTTTGAGTGAAAAATAAATTAAATAGACTTAAAAAATTATGCACATCTATCGTTTTAGAGATAAAATATGATGAAACGGGAGAGAAATTGAGAAGATTAAGATTAATATAATTATTTTAATTAAAACTATCTACTCGTGTTTCTCTTTTCTAGATTACTTAATGTACTTTACGCAATATAAATTGTAGTAAAAGTACGTTAAGCACATATCGTTTCGGTTCGGTTTGGTGCGGTGTGATATTTTTACAAACCAAAAACCAAACCGAATAGACCGGTTTGTGAAAATTTGAACCGTTGATAAACCGAACATCCAAAAGAACCATCCAAAACCAAGCATTTCGGTTTGGTTCGGTCGGTTTGACCGGTTTATTCGGTTTTCCTTACAGCCCTACTAAACATGATGTTTCTTGTCTTTGAGACTTACTTTTCATTTTTATGTAAGTTTTTCTTCTGAGATTACCCTTACTTAATATATCCCCACCCTTCAACTCTACCCAACCCACCCCACTCCCCATACCTTATCTCCCCCCTCCCCGTCCCCTCCACTTACAGATGGCAAAAATACACAGGGAGAAAGAGATATAAAATGAGAGATGGAGATAATCCTGTATATAAAACGAATAACATCGTCAAGTGAATGGTTTTCTCTGGTCCCAACTTGTGCAAGGGAGCCAAGTGAGTATTCGAATATAACTTCGCCAAATGATCATAAGTCCCAAGGGTATTCATTTATCAAGGTCTTACTGTATAATGAAACTAGAAAGATTGTCTTTGATGAATGATTAATTGTTTCGACCTGCGCAAGCAATATGTGTGGTGCAATGGGTTTCATGTTGGAATTCGTATGTAGTGTCCAGATTTTGTACAAATATGAACGATCAACTGGAAGTCATGTGATAGTGGAGATATTCAGAGCTGTTAGGTAATGGTGTCTAAAAATATTGAATGCAATAGTTGGTGACGTTGCTACCGCCAGTGTTACCCGAACTCTTCATATTCAAAAGGATCATGTCTTATTCGGTATAATTCGGATTGCTAATCAAGATATGGATTTCTAATATCAACATTAATTAGAGACATATTCATGGGCTTCATGAATTAAAAGAGAGAACCTAAGAATGTTCGTTGAATATTATCGTGTAGCTCACCACATCACTCAACAATAAGCTTGCTTCTATTTGAAAGAGTGAACATGAGAATGTTTCACCACAAATTATCGGGAACACCATGTGGTTGCCCAAATATCTCAACAAGCCTTTTATAAAAGTTTGCTTCTATTTGCAGCGAGCCTGACCGAGAAAGCAGTTTATAGTTTGCCCATTACGTGCAAGTAAATTACAGAATACTCGTAAATTTGTTGCATAGTAAACCAAGGCTCATACAAACATTGCTAAAAGTATGTTACATAGCTTTATATTGGGTGTAAAGAAACTTATCTTCGCATCATGGGCTGCTGCAAGGATATATGCAGTTCTGACTTGATCTTTTGACCACTATAACTTTTGAGTTCTCTCATTGATGGCAAGTCTTCTTAGCCCCAGGAGAAAGATGTTGCTTCAACCGTGGGGCAAGTCTTCATTTGTAGAGATTTTATCAGAATGTTCAGTTGTTGTACATCGAATCACCATGATCAACTCCTTATGTTTCTGGAGTAATGGCGAGTATATGTTGATTTTAATGGATGTGTTGTTTTTAGTTAAGGGACAGTGGAATGTAAAAAGATAGGTAGTATAAGATAAGGATAAAAACATTCCACTTATCATCCACCCAAGCAGGGATAGGTCTATTTTGCTACTCTAGCAGGGCCTTTTTACACTTAACTCAACAAAATTAACTCTTATAGTTGCTTTCTTCGGTTAAAATAGGAAGTTTAAAAAACATAAACTAACAAGAAAAATCCGATTTTTTTTTTTTTACATACTGGAGTACATAGGACTCTATTTAAGCAAATCTGAAAGAAAAATTGTAAATGGGCTAAGTGAGAATTAAAAAAGAATCAGTTTAGGAGTTTCAATCAGTACACTTAGAAAGTGTAAAATCAAAATTAGAGTAAGATTTGTGATATGGATGTAGAATAAAGTTTGAAAGGAGAAATCGGGTCCTTTTTACAGATGAGAAAACTTGAAAAAAAAAAACGACTGAAGAGGATTAAAAGCATGTGCTACTTACAATGCTAGTCAAGTATTAAAAAACTTCAAATATTGATAAATCAAGGAAACTACCAATGGTGAGTATGTGAAATCAAAAGTGGATGAGAAAGCCTGTTGAAAAGTCTAAAATTTGTGGGGCATTTTGAAGGAAAAAAAAAAATTGATTGAGGTAACACTCTGTAATTTTGACAACATATGCATGTCTGAAGATCGCACTCGTTAGTTAATAGATCCCACTCATGTCTAGTTGGGTTCATCAAGCTTCTCGTGCCATTTTGATATTATCTTCACATCTCGCTTATAGTTCAAAAAAACAAACTCAACGTCTCCCTTATAACTCCAAACTTCTCTGATCCAATAACTTCACCATACAACAACTAAGTGACATATGAGATACGTTACCATGATTAATCAAAATCACAATCAACATAAATTTCCAATAACATTAAAGTTTATGTCACCATTACCCATCAAAGTTTCACAGTGCTAATCCTTTATACAACTGTGTCCAAAACATGCCTTATCAAATACCAAATCAATGCTAGCACACAAAAAAAACAACAACGTGGTCCCAAAACTCTAGGTTGTACTAGTGGTAAACAAAAATAAAGTCCTCTCCAAGGTATTTAACTCTTAATCAAATTTCAATAACCACCTTTTCGTACAATCATTCCCAACTTTTCATAATAAACCAGAACAACAAACACCAGCCAAGCTGGGATAAGTCTCTCATGCTACTTTAGTAGAGCCTTTCTAAACTTAACTCAAACAAAATGATCTTAGAGTAGCGTTCTTCGGCGAAAATGAGAAGTTTCAAAAATATAAACTAACATGAAAAGTCCACCTCTTTTTACAATTTGGATTACATAGGACCCTATTTAAGGAAATTTCAAAGAGATTGTAAATATGTTAAGTGAAAATTTAAAAAGAATCGGGTAAAGATTTCAATCGGTAAACTTGGAAAGTGTAAAATCAAATTTTGAGTAAAAGTAATTATATGTTAGTAACAAAAAATTCGAATGGAGAGATTTGGTCCACTTAACAAATGAAAAAACTTGAAAAGAAGAACGACTGGAGAGTATTAAAAGAACGCACTACTTACAATGCTTGTGAAGTTTAAATCATGGAAACTACCAATTGTCAGTATGTGAAAGCAAAAGTGGGTGAGAAAGCTTGTTGAAAAGTTAAAAAAAAATTGAGGGTATTTTGGAGGACAAGAAAATTAAATTGAGGTACAACTCTGTAATTTTGAAAACATGTGCATGTCTAAGGACCTCATTCCCTGTCTGGTTAGGTTTATCAAGCTACTTGTTCCATCTCCAAACTATCTCCAGGTCTCGCTTATAATTTCGAGAAGTAATCTCAACGCCCACTTTATAACTCCAAACTTCTCTGATTAAACAACTTCATCATACAACAACCAAATGATACACGAGACACTTTAGCGTGACTCATCGAAATGGAACTCACAATCCACACACATTTACATAAGCACCAATGATTATGTCTCCATGAGCCCTCAATGTTTCACAAGTGCTAATATTTCCCACAAACATGTCCCGAACAGACCTACCAAACTAATACTGGCAAAGAAAAATGACAACATAAGCCCAAAAGTCTTGGTTTTACCCAGCAGTAAACAAAAACAAAACCATCTCCAAGGTACTTGATCCTTCATCACAAAATCTCGTTAATCAACTTTTCATACATTCATTCCACTTTCCATCTTGAAACTAGAACAACAAACTCCGCTCAAGCTCGGATAGGTCTATTATTAGCTTTGAACCCGTGCGATGCATAGAAACATGACATGTATAGAGGCAAGGTCATCAGTGCACTATATGATGTTTAAGAATTAAGAGGGTAGAAGGTAGTACTCCCGACGCAAACGGATAGAATAATTGCACAATCCATATCTTTATGTATTATTTTGAAAAAAATGTCAAGATATATTTAGACTTAAAATGTATTTCAGTGTTAAACAATATTAATAAATTAATAAATAATACAAGGATCATCGAATTTGTTAGTCTTTAATGGGTACAATGTTAACATTTCTTAGTTACTAACTTGATTTTTATCTTAAATAATCTATCATTTTCTTTTTCTCATCCAAAATTTTGTAAGTTAAAAATATTATATATTTATGTGAATTCCAAAAGTTATAGCTTAATTCTCTTATTAATTACGAAATGATAGAAATTGGTTTAAATTATTTTTGCATTTGCAAAATTTCCACATCACTCGTTTTATTTTGCATACACGGCTTTCTCTTATTGGTAATTTACTTTTAGAAACACAAAACTCTAAAAACAAACTATATGAACTCATTACTTTATACTGAAATAAATTATAAGTACGCGTTGTTATATGTGAAGATCAATAAGTGATTGGTGACATAAAGAAGGTAAATCTACATGTAAAAGTTAAAATGAATTATAAATAAAATGAAAACATAAATAGCTGATTTTCAATAAAAATGATGAATTGTCTTGTAAATAAGCAAATTGACATAGCAGCAACCTGTAATTCTCTGATTATACTATCTACTTTTGCATGTCAAATATTTCAGTATAAACGAATATACTAATAAATTAGTAAGGAATAAGATGTCAAATAAATCAAAATCAAAATCAACATTAAAAGAATTATGAAGACACTAAAAAGACACTAAAGATTTGATGCTAAATCATCAAAAGGTGAATCAAATGGAATTCACCTTATCCAAACTCACATTGCAATCTATCCACATTCGCCCTTGTCGAAGGTACTATACTAAAAGCAACAAAGAACGTCATTGTATATGGCTAATTCTATAGAGTACAATCAGTTTGACTTTATAGTTAATGAAAATGGCTGAACATAAAAAACTTTATAAACCTAGAGATGGGGAGTTCAACTCCACAACTTTGTTCGAAAATGTGATTCAGGTAATCTTAAACCATGCCCTTACCAAGCTGTGCTACAATATCAGTATTTCTTACGCTTGCCAGAATCTGACTTCCCGGAACATAGCAACATATATAAAGATTCAAGCTTTTTGCACCTTTACCTCAAGTCGTATTTTCATAAAATGGTCTACCAAAAGCATAATAACAACATTGTTGGCACAATACAGAGTGCATTAGCCACAAGGTAGAACCAAAAGAAATTACCAAAATAGCGAAATGAAACAAACATTTTGCTAGCCATAAATGGTGGTAAGGGGAGAATTACAAAAAGTCTGAAAACGAATTTCCAATTAGTTGCTTAACACATCGAAGACCATTCTACCAAGATAAACAATTAAGAGGATTTGAATGTGTAGATTCGCTCAATATATTGCTTTTTTGATCAATCAAACCAATCTAATTTGCTTATCAGAAAATAATTTTCACAATAATTACCCGGAGTGACCAATAGTCACATAATATAGGGTATGAGAACACATAGAACACAGTCAATTGGAACAGACAACCAAAGTTGATTTGTTACATAGATATTTGGACCAATCACGTTTGCCATTTTTGGTTACTACATTAGTTTGATTAATGCAATCAAATTATTTCCAATGTTTTACATTTCCATTTTGTGGGACAATTTACACCGAATTATATTCGAACCAATCACGTTTGACATTTTTGTTACTACATTGATTTGATTGATGCAATAAAATTATTTTTATTGTTTTACATTTCCATTTTGAGGGACAATTTACACCGAATTATATTCGGACCAATCACGTTTGACATTTTTATCAATACATTGGTTTGATTGATGCAATCAAATTATTTCCATTGTTTAACATTTTCATGTTGAGGGACAAGTTACACCAAATTGTTTCAAATTTCCATTTCGAGACGATTTTCCCATCTTTTGTCATGAATTCGAGACAAATTTTTCCATTTTTATATGACAACTTCTACAACAATTTCCATGTTAGACGTGGTTTACATTAACGTATGAAATGAAATTAATTACTATAAACCGTCACGTGGCAATTCCTCGGGCAAACTTAAAAGAACAATCTCGGGAACAGTATATATTATAGATGCTACTCTAGTGGGGTCTGTTTAAACTTAAACAAAATGAACTCTTACATTAGCTCTTTTCGATTAAAATGTGAAGTTTCAAAAACATAGACTAACATGAGGAGTCCGATTTTTTTTGACAAATTGGAGTACATGTGACCATATTTAAGCAAATTTGAAAGGAAAATTGTAAATATGCTACGTGAAAATTTAAAAAGAAATTGGGCAAGGAGTTTCAACCGGTAAACTTGGAATGTGTAAAATCAAATTTTGAGTAAAAATTATGATATGAAAGTAGAGAACAGTTTGATAGGAGAGATTGAGTCCTCTTAACAGATGAAAAAACTTGAAAAGGAAAACGACTAAATAGCACTAAAAGTATGCACTACTTATAATGCTTGGCAAGTATTAAAAAACAAATATTTTAGAATTTTGGAAAATACCAATGGTAAGTATGTGAAAGCAAAAGTGTGTGTGAAAGCTTGTCGAAAAGTTAACAAATTGTAGGGTATTCTGGAGGACAAGAAAACTAGATGGAGGTCAAACTCGATAATTTTGAAAACATGTACATATCTAAAGACCCCACTCGATACTTAATAGATAGGGATGTTAATAGTAGGACTGCAACTCGGGCGGGCTGGTTGGGTTGGCACCCCTGACCGAGCCCGAGCCTGAATTCTGTCGAGACTGCCCAAGCCCAGCCCAGCCCAGCCCGAGTTCAGAGCATCGCCAGCACGCCCAAGCCCAAATTCGTACAAATCAATTCGGGTTCGGGTTGAATTCGGTCTAGTACATTAAACTTAATATCTTTATTAATACACAAGTGAATAACAAATTTTTGGTAAAAAAACAAATTAACTTGTTCAAAAACTAAAAATATGATTAAAAGCACTAGTTATTAAAAGAAAACAAATATATTCATCTTAGATATGCTACATAATTATCTCAAAATGTAACATTTATAGGTAGTTGTCATGCAAATCGGGCAATTCGGGTCAACCCATAGTTTAATATATGTGCCCAAGCCTGACCCTAATTGCAATTCGGGCGGAGAATTTATGTCCAAGCCCGTCCAAATTACTAAAATTATGTATCCGGACCCTATTTTACTTCAGGCTGGGCTCGAGTTAGTCGGGTTCAACCCGCCCAAGTTGCACCCCTAGTTAATAGATATCATTTATGTCTAGCTATGTTTATCAAGCTTCTTGTTTTAGTTACAAACTATCTTCACATCTTGCTTATAATTCTACAAAACAATCTCAGCCTCCCACTTATTACTCCAAACTATCTCCACGTCTCGATTATAACTCCAAATAATAATCTCAATGTCTCCCTCATAACTCAAATCTTCTCTGATCAAATAACTTCATCATATAACAACCAAGTGATACACGAGACACATTACCATGATAAATAAAAATCAAAATTACAAACCACATAAATTTCAAAGAACACTAAAGATTATGTCTCCATTAGCCATCAATCAATGTTTCACAAGTGCTTATCCTTCCCACAGCCATGTCCCAAACAGGCGTTTTCAAATACCAAACCAATACTAGGACAAACGAAGCGACAACAAGATCCCAAAGCTCTTGGTTGTACCCAGTAGTGAACAAAAACAAAGCCACCTCCAAGGTATTTGACCCTCGATCACATAATCTCATTAATCGACATTCATGTACATTCATTCCACTTAAACCAGAACAACAAATTATGTTTCTCTTCAGTCGAGCCTAAAAGTTGTCAATAACTATGTTTCAAAAATAACTATTGCTGAATTATTTAGTACTTGAGATTGACCTTCGATAGTTGTTGACAAGTTTTAGTTGCTCTTTGGTCATTTTATCTTTTGCAGTGTTGGCAGTTTAGTTCAATGACACATGGATTGATACTACAAGAATAATCCCAGACACAATAATGACTCAGAAACTTATATAGAAATACCCGAAACCCAAGGACCACGTAACTGAGGATATTTGATGATTTCTTGTTGAACTAGATTCAAGAAACCTGAATTGTCTGTAAGAATATATGCTAGCATCACAGAGTATCTAAATAATAATAGACATATACAATGCACTACACGATCTGAGCTATTTTGTTCATGTATTGACAAACACTATAAACTATGTGGGATCCTAGATCGAACACATTCCAGCTCATCCTGTTTCACAAAGTTATCATAAATTTACTTTCAATCCTTGGGTTAAATTTCTGGTTAGTGGTTAATACAAAATGTCCTCTAATTTTGATAAATCAGTAAAATACATACTATATTTGAAATACCCCGTTTTGTGACTATGGGTATTTTGTGATATTATTATAAGTGTTGGGAAGTTAATTTAATTGTAGAGAGTTAATTATAATGGTTATGAGAGTTTGGGGAATCTTTGTGACTTTAATTAAAGGTTTTAGTGTCTTTTACTTGAGTTTGGGGGAGGTAGTTGTCTTTTGACAAAATTAAGGGGGAATAAGTGTCTTTTGACCTAACGTTTCTTCCTACGTAAAAGTTTCCTAATTCAAGAAGGTTTCCTACTTATGAAGTTGATTTTATTTCCAACTCTCATAAAACCCTCACTCTCCCTATTTTTCTCTATCTCTCTCACGTCCCTCACTCTCTCTACCCGTCCCTCTCTCTCTCACTCTCTCGGCCTCTCTCTCTACCCGACGACAGCCACCCACTCGCCGCCGTCGTCTCTCTCTCCGTTGAGGTAATCTCTCTCTCTCTCTCCTTTTCTCTCTTTCTTTCTCTTTGCTTTCTCTCTTTCTTTTTCTCTCTCTCTCCGTCCGTCTCTCTTCCCATCCGGCCTCCATGGCGGCGGGTTTGAGCTAGTTTTGTTTCTTCTTCTCTTTTCTCTTGATTGATCTCTTATTCTTGTGATCACTTGTTCATGATTCATGTATGTTGCATGTAATCTTTAATTTTCAGTTTGATATTGTTAGGATCATTATTCATGAATTTGTAGGATTGATAATCAAGTTTTAGGGTTTATCATGTTCTTGGGTGTTGGGAAAAACCCTAGTTTGGAAGATAAGTTTGATTAAACGATTTCGGTATTTGAATGATCATAGTATGTGGGTAACAATCTGATTTGAATGTGGGAATCATGTTATATTAGGTTTAGTATGAATATAGGATGAATTAGATGTTTGGGGGAAAAGTTTAATGAAAATTGACAATTCCCGTATGGGTATTTTGAGTGAAATTGGAAACTTGAAACTAGTGTAACTTTTGATTCAGGAATCGAAATTAAGATCCGTTTGAGGCTAAACTTATTATTTCGAATGTTGAATCCAATGGAACTGTTTTTGAACCATGATCTGTTTGAGAAACTGGAGTAATAGATTGGTGGAGTTATGATAGGTTATGTATGTTTTGGGTTAGAGGATTTTGAAGTAAAGTTTTGGATTTTGTTTTGAAGTATGAATTAAGTGGGATGTTAGGATGGTGTTAGAACCCTAAACCATTGACTATCATATGCATGTAATTAGTATAGCAATTATATTGCTAGAATATTTGTTTGATTAGAATAATGTTACGTGTAGGTAACGAGTTCGTCGACGACGAGTACGTAGAGTACGTTGATTTATTTCTATAGTTGGAATTTGCTTCGAGGTAAGTAAACGTGCCAAGCCTAGTGTACTTATCTCTTTCGTGTCAAACAAATACTTTGATTTGCTACGTCTCAAAATGTGTTTATATGACTTGGAATACATGATTTAAACTTGTTAAATGTTTTTGCTGAAAACATCACCATGATATTAATAAACTATAACGTAAAGTGGAAGAAGTTCTGCGGGGACATTATTATTCTCTTTGGGCGGTGTTGGCTGCGGTCCCGTCTCTTTTTGATCCGGTTGCAAGTCCCCGGATAGCGGCATGTACTCACTCCTCTGGCCGACGTAGTCTTAGGGGGGTGTCGACACTTAAGGTCATGGAAGTTGTGGTTTATTTGGTTTTCCCCCGTCACAACGAATTAATAATGATGGATTTTGGTTTTGTTAACGGAAAAGAGTTAATGATGGATTTTGGATTTTCCTAATGATTGTGGAATTGGTTAGAAATATTATGGAATTGGGAACTCTTATGTTTATTTACAAGAGTCAACTTTATTACCGCTGTGTTTGAAAAAAACTCTTACTTACAAATGAGAAGTTGTTTTACAACTATCCCATCATCGTTTTACATGTTTGGGTGTTTATTTACCAGTATTTCATGCTGATTTTGTACTGTGGTGTTTCTTTTTTATTCCGCACCACATGTTTAGAGGATGGTTATCTGGCGTAGAAGGGGACGCGTATCATCATTTGGATCACTAGTAGTATCTTATTTGAATTTGAACTCTTTAATAGTTTAAACGCTTTAGATTGTTTATGCCCGGTTTGAGGCTAGGATGTTTTGGATTGTAATAATGAATAATTTCAAATGGGTTTTAATTATTATTGTGGATGTTTTTGCTTGAGAACAATGTTATAAAATCTCCTTGTATCTAGGCTCCTCTCGGGTACGGAGTGACATCCCCGGATCTCCGGCTGGGGCCATTTGGGGGTGTTACAATATTACTTGTGATCTCGTGCATTGTGACAGCACAGTGGATTAGTGTCACCTATTTTGTTGCGGCTGGTAACAAAGGTCTTGATATGAGTACTCCATCGAGTGAATGATGTATACTAAAGACGAGTCATCACTTCAGACTCGCATGTACGTAGAAGCTTGGGCGTAATTGTAAAAGCATATGTGTTACAAGAGGATACCATCAAACCCTAATGCCATGCTTTTTCACCTATTTTGTCAAACATGCGGGAGGGGCCTGGGAAATTGAAGGTAAATTATTACCATTAAATAATTTAGTTTTCTTTATGCCCAATTTGAGGCTATAACATTGGATTGTAATAACGATTAGTTTTAATTATTTTATGGATGTTTTTGCTTGAGAATCATGTTATAAAATCTCCTTGTATTCGGGTATAACCTCGGGTACGGAGTGACATCCCCGGGCCTCCGGCTTGGACATTTTGGGGGTGTTACATATTAAGTCACGGGTTCAATCCCGGTTGACGACAAAAAAAATATATATATTATGTTGATTTTTAGAGAATATATTATGTTATCTCTAAATAATATTCATTAACTGAATAATTTGTTGATAAGTAAGAATTAATTTTTTTTTGTCATCAATAAGATTCGAACTTAGGTCAAGCTTGTGGAAAAACTATTAAGGAGATACTACGAAATTGAGAACAAAATGATATTAAAGTATTTCATGAATTAAATGACAACTATCTTTAATGAAACTATAGTTACAAAACACGAGGGCGCTGCCTGCTCAGGGACCTAAGGCGGCAGCCTCAACTATTTACCTATAGGGCCGACTCTGGAAATGAAAATACGCGATCTTATGCGATTCCAATACGGAGGGCAAAGAATTGAGTGAATTAAAGAAATAAACAACCTTTTGACAATGTTTCTCAATACTTTACGAATAAAAAATGGTAAAAAATGTTAACCCCTATCAGTGACAGACGTTGGACAAATACCACCCTTCTGTTAATGTCAGTTGAGAGGGGGGGGGGGTGTGCAATCTGACCTTTTTTATGACCATTTTGCCCTTATTTCTGTTTCTGTGTTTATTATGGTTTATGTTCTTGGTGTTCTTCACCACCACCTCCACCACAACACATCACTAGGAACACCACTACCACCACCATCACCACCTCTTATATTTAACTACCCATTTCAACCAAACAACTCCAATTATTCTTTCAATCTCAAATAGGCACTGGCACATAGTGTTCATAGAAGAAATAAGTCATTACAATAGAAAAAGTCAGAGCACTGAATTTAGAAGAACAATCTCAACAAACACCTGCTAACAAGCCTGCTAGCTACAAAATTGAAACCTTAAGCACACTTTGTTGCTCAATTGAGAGCCAATTCTACATTTTCCAGGGAACTGGATGGACAATGGAGCAGACCCAGAGAAACTAACAAATGAAAACCTGGTATCTTTTAAACACTCACTTCAGTAGAAATCCTAGATCCATCACTAAGCACAATCCAGCAGGTAAAAAGCCAATCTTTAGGTTGACCAACGTAGAACCCAATTTGATTTCAATTCATCAACAACAGTAGAATGAAAAAATTACTAAAAACGAAAGGAAGAACCCCCCAAAATCATAAACCTGAAATGTAAATCAAGAATGGACCCAAATCGAACCCACACCCCAGAATGGAACCAAATCAAGAATCCAGTACACCCAAATCGAAGGAGGAGACATGTTGATTCTGAAATGGATCTGAGGAGTTAACATAGTGAAACAGATGTGAGGACCTATTGATGCTTTACCTGTTCAACACCATCCCCATGTTTCAAGCTCGGTTTCATGGCCGCTAATCTCGCAACCGACCATGAAGCTTCCCGTCGTCGAACTTCTGTCGTGTCGAGATAGAGAGAGAAGTTGTGAGCACGACGTTTGCAGACTCAGCAAACGACAGTGGAGAGGGGTTGAGAGCCGTCGAAGATGGGCTCAAGGCAGTGCCGAAGAAAGCCGGCGTCTCAGCGGTGTTTGTGGTCAACACCGGCAAAGGGCAGAGGATTCACCTCGGTTGTGTCGATCGAGAGAGAGAGCGGCTGGATTGTGGGTTTCACTTCTGTTGAAAATGAGGAGGAGAGAGGAAGAGATAAGGTTGGTGGCTAGGGTTAGGAAATGAGGATGAGAAGGAAGGAAATTGTTTTTATTGCGTGTAATTATTCTTGAAGGTGAGGGTACATATGTCTTTTTGCCCATCCGTTAGTTGCCGTTAGCTGACAAGGATGATTTTGTATATCCCTTAACAATAGGGTTGTTTTTGTATATAACCCATCTAACGAGGGTGGTTTTTGTCTTCTACCCTTGTTTCTTTGATAAAGTCACTTCTTTAAGCTCACACACATTGAAGGATGGTTGAGGGCTTACCAAGTGCTGCAAGAGAACCCAACAACCCCTTTACCAAATGTGATCTTAGTGTCAAGCATGTGTTTACTAATATTCAGTCCCCGTTCTGCAAAGATAGTCCATATATTATTTTAATATGACTTAAAATGATTGTCCATTTATATTTTTATGATAAAAAGTATCATGAAAATCCAATACTACAATTCATATTCGATGTACTTGGTATTTTTTTTGAGAAAAATATACTTAATATTAGAGAAAGCAAAATCAAGGATGATCCTGAAAATAGTATATCAAAAATTATAATGAGATACATTACTTGCATGTCTTCAAAAAATAAATAAATTATAGTTTAAAAAATAAAATGTCTTTATAGAACGGAGGGAGTAAACAAAATCAACCCAAATGTTCTCTAAGCCAATATTGACCATAATGTAAATGCCAATATTGCAGTCTATGTCCAAAATTCCAAATATCTATTAAAATAATATGAGCGAAATTGTTAACCAAAAATCTGAAGTAATTTAAAATCTTAAAACGCCGTTACTATAAGTCAAAAATCTAACGTGAAAAAATAGTAAATTTAGAGATTAAATAAAACACATTATTTTCCATAAAAATATATATTATAGACTTAAAAAAAATAAAAAATAAAAAAAATTATGTTAGTCAAACCTTTTTTTTTATATGTTAATCGAACTTAAAAATTGTCAACTATGTTTCCAAAAAATTAAAACTAAGATTGTATTCTATGAATGCATTTCTTTTGGCAAATTTTAGAATACAATCACCAAACATACCCTCAGCCCAACAAGCCCAACAAAAAGCCCGTCCCAATCTTCTTCTCTGCCGTGTCCTCCGTCGTAAACAAAGAACAGACCCGTTTTTACCATTATTAGCAGTCGTCGTGTGAACCAACACAGACCATTGACCCCCTTCTCTCTCACCCTCCTTCCTTCGACTTGTCCAACAAATTCCAACCAAAACAAACCCCAGAAAACCAAAAAAACAAACCTTTGTACACCTCTGACCCCTCCGGATTCATCACCCACCGGTTCTTGATTCCGGAGGACAAAGAAAGAATTCAATAGATTTAGAACAAGGGTTTTGTTTTTATGTGCATAATAATTATTGGGTAAGATTCAAAAGACTCTGATTGGATCGTGGTTATGGAGAAAGTTTTCGCAAAGCTTCGCAATTTGGATGCTTACCCAAAGGTCAACGAGGACTTCTACAACCGTACGCTCTCTGGGGGTGTCATCACCATCGTTTCTTCAATCGTCATTCTCTTGCTCTTCTTCTCCGAGCTCAGTAAGTCCCCTTTTCCCTTTTCCCTGTATTGTCCAAATTTAGGGTTGTTTGTGCATGTATGGATTTGATTGTCTCTCTCTGTGTGTGTGGTTAGTTGAGTTTGATCTGTTATTCAAGAGTTTTGATTAGTGGGTTTAGCTTGATGCAACTAATAACAAGAGTATATAACACCATGTTTATCATTGATATGTCATTTACTGAATGAACAAAATATATGGTATATAGTAAATGATTCAGACATGGTGAATACTTATGGAATACAACCCTTTCTCTTCTGGCCACGGGGCACGGGCAGTACTCAGTGCTGCTAGAGATCACTCTTTACCACACATGATATTAGAAATCTTGGGCATTTTAGCGAATTTTATGGGTGGCGTTGAATAGTCTAGGATGTTGATGACATAGTTGTGCTTTTATCAGTTTAGTCACAAAAACCATAGCTTTTGATAGACCTTTATGTGAAAAAGCTACTCAATTTTGACCAAAGAACGAAAGGAATACTATTTCTGAGCATTGCCCTTTATGTAGCTGTAAAATCAACAAACAATGTCCAACAATCGTCACAAGAAATGCAACTCTTTATGTATAACAGCGCAGTCAGGGAAAAGGAATTAGGACGATCAGGCAACATGATCCTAACACAGTTTTAATAGCCCACCAGACTGATCAACGGACTCCTGGTCTGGCCCTAAGCAGCCATAGGAGAAATTAGCATGTTTAATTTACTTTCTAATTTAAGGAACTCATTGCAAAGTGGAGGTTTATGAAGTTTAAGTAGGCGGTGAGGGTGTTGCGGTCTAGAGGAAATTGGATTTCTACTGGCTGCACACGTAAAACTAGTAAAATTGGAGAAATGAAAGTGGGACAAGAAGGAGGAGAGGGAAGTTTAGTGTCAGAGAGCAAATAACTGAAGTCCTGCGAAAGAAAAGTATTGAGAGGAAGGCATTCGCTTCTTATTGATGAAAGTTACGGAAGTTATTTTGTAGGAACTTGCAAACTGGCGATTATGAACTTATTGATGTGATTGGAGAAATCTTGTGCACTATGACTAAAAGTGGGATACAGATGAATTCTTTCATCAAATGGCTATTGCTGAATTGTTGATACTGATACGCATTAATCATCTAGGTTATCTCTTAGAGGTTCTAGATTGTTTCCAGGTGGTGTCTAGGTTGAAGTTTAATCTTAGGAAGTCCGAGTTGATGCCAATTGGGAAGTGCCCATGGTCAATGAGTTTGCTAGCATCTTGGGTGTTAGGTTTCTCAGCTTCCGTTTAAATACGTGGGGTTTCCCTAAGGGGGCAAAGTACAAGGATACTAAGGCGTGGGATCAGGTCGTAGAGCGCTATCAGTGTAGATTGGAAGGCTGGAAAAGACAGTTACTATCATAGGTGTTAGACTTACTCTTATAAATTAGTACGTTGTCTACACTTCCCGCTTATTTTACGTCTCTTTTCGTTGTGCCTGTTCCGGTGGCTAAGCTTTTGGAGAAAGTTCAGCGTGATTTAACTATCACTTGGTATATTGGGATACTGTTTGCCACGGAATGGAGAATGGTGCTCTGGGCATACGTCGCTGGACCGTTGTTAATCAATCTCCGCTAGGGAAGTGGTTGGGTTATTGATGCAAGGTTTGGGTCCGAGAGGCATGGGTAGTGTTCGTAGGCAGCTACTGGTCCTTTTTTGGGTGCGGCATATGGAAGGTTATTAGAGTAGGGTTGGACCGGTTTGCGCGTATTGTGCAGTTCAAGATCAGTACAAGGAACCATGTCTGCTTTTGGGAGGATCGTGGGAGAGGAGTCTTCGTTGCGTCAGTTTCCACTGCTTTGTGGTCTAGCCGAGGATCCTTCTGTTGTAGTGGATCAGTATGTTGAGGGGAAGAGGGTAATGCTGGAAGTGGTAAGACTATATGACAGGGAGATGCATGATTTACTTAATATTTTTGAGTTCCTTTTTCGCGTCGGACACTTTCAAGGGGTGTGATTCTCTAGAGTGACATTTGTCTCCAACTGGGCTGTTCTATGTTCGATCTTGTTACTCTTCTTTGTGTGGATCCCTTGATCTGGAAGGCAAGCGCTCCTACTCGTGTCTCCTTTTTTGTCTGATGTGCTGCTCATGATAGTATCTTGACTATTGACAACTTGGTTCAACAACGTCACGTGCGAGTGAATTGGTGCTGTTTGTGTTGGTCATCTTCTGCTTCGTTGCCTTGCAGAATTCCTAATTGCGTGGAATGGGGTTAGGTTGGCTAGGGAGAGGCGAAAAGTGTCCCCTGCAGAATTCCTAATTGCGTGGAATGGGGTTAGGTTGGCTAGGGGTCGTGTGGATACGTAACAGAATAAAAAAAACGGCGCGAAGCAGGCGATACGTAACGGAAGCGGAGGTGCCCGGGTCCGATGCACCCGACGACGTTGTACATGAATCGTACTCACATCTGTAACGGCCAAAACACACCGTTTTCGGCAAAAACGGCCTATTTGCAGCGTTTTGGGCCAAAAAAGGCCTTTACATGCCAAAAAGCCTAGACTTTCGATGGGATTCGTAAGTCTGATGCTTTTGTCAGAGGTCTTATCTTTCAGTTGCTCCTGGATTGGCAGACTCTTGTGCCACTTGGGTCTATAAATCATTTGTTGGATTTTCTTGACACTTTCGCTTAGTTTGGTTTGTAGTTAGTTTCGCTCTCGCTGTAGGTTATGTTGGTAAAACTTACCAGTTTCTTTGTAACCCTTCGTCTTTGTTGTAGTTCAATTTCTCAATGCCTATAAAATAGGAAAATCTATTTCAAGAGGGTCAAGAAATTATGATCCTTATGGATCAAATGATGTTGAAATTTCGATGGAGGCCATATGAGTGTAGATAAGAGGATTGCAGTAGACAAAGTCTTGCATCAAGGTGGCATCTCCATATCTCTGCTAACATCTTTCCTTGGCAGTCTTAAAAACAGTATTGTGGTGGCTGAATATATCTTTTGGACTTCAAGGATCAATTTTGTTGCCGAATCTTTCGGATAATGAGTTGAATGAGCTGGAAGGTTCAGGTCCATAGGGTGGAGAGATGCATTAATATTTGTAAATGATTTTGAAAATTTTGGATGGTATATGAGGTAGTCATTGCAACAAGGTGGTGATCTCTTGACCAGGAGAAAGAGAAGGGACTGGAAATTAGACAAATTTATGAATTTCATTACCTCTATTTAATGATTGAAGCTTACTGGAAGAGAAATGGATGCTATTAGTTGGCAAGGATACGAAAAGCTTACATTTTTACTGACGGATACTTCTCGTTATTACGAGGTAATTTTTGAGTCTTCCTACCAAGAAGTCCAATTGAAACATCAGAGGGCTCAAACAAACATGACAATTTTCTTATGACGAGTAGCTCAAATAGGAATGTCAGCTATTGATTAACCCTCTCTCGTAGGCTAATAAGTCAACTGTGGTCATGCTGACCATCATTTGCATTCTGAATTGGCATTTTTACTAGGGAGCTTGATTCTCGTTGCTCATAGCCTCACGTCTTGGTTTGATATCAATATTTTTTACCTGCTTGGTAGAGCCTCAGTTTGGTGAGGTAGTACTACTATAAGATGTGTATGATTAGGGGCCTTTAAGAATGTTCAAATTTTCTCATTCCCATTCTAATGATTAGGGGCCTTTAGACTGTTCAAGTTTTCTCATTCCCATTCTAATACTAATTTATTTGAGAGGGTATCCCCTTGCTACTGGAATACCACTACTATAAAGTAGAACTAATACTACAACACACACTACTACTTATCATGCTACCTTTAGTGTGTTTACATTCGCATTTCAAATTCCTCTTCACAAAACTGATGTTTCGCCAAAGGCTGTTGCCTTGCTTGATTATGTTGCCAGTTCTGAATGGTTTATGATACCTTATTTTATTGTAGGGTTATACCTTCATACTGTCACAGAAACAAGACTTCTTGTAGATACTTCAAGAGGTGGAACTCTTCACATTAATGTAAGGATCACTATTCAATGGTCTATGTTTTAATTACTTATGCAGCCACTGTATTCTGCCTGCACGAATCTTCATCCCGTACTCATGGGAGGCTGTGGTTGCAACGTGCAGTTCTTTCTGGTTGATTATTTTTATACTTTACTAGAAAGTTCTCAAATTTTTGTCCCAAATAAAATTCCATGTTGCCTCTAATTCCTAACTTATCTTCTCTATTCCTCTTTTTTATGATCATCATGCAGTTTGATGTTACTTTTCCTGCTGTTCAATGTTCGTTGCTTGGTGTTGATGCGATGGATATCAGCGGAGAGCAGCATTTTGATATTGTACGTGCTTTTCAATAGTTCCGTGCAGATTGCAGAAAATTACTCAAGTCTGCCTTAACTTAGTGTTTATATACAATTAGTCCCACTTCATTGTGCTGATTGGTCGGATCCTTATGCTTTTGACTTGTAGAGGCACGATATATTCAAGCAAAGACTTGATTCCCATGGCAATGTAATAGAGAAAAAGAACCTGGAAAAAATTGGAGCTCCTAAGGTTAGTGAAATTACCTTTTCTTAAATTTGTAAGGAGCGTCTACAACGTTATATTTGTTGAGCTATCTGATACTTTGTTGTCTAAAAAATGTGTGTTATGCATAGATGACTGAAACTAGGTCTCGTGCAACCTACTTACTGGAATACTTTCTGCGAGCACTGAACATGTTTGTTTTCAGGATATCAACAGTCGTACTATATTTCAAGCCATTTGTTTGGATTTGCAGGACTGTCAGTCATTTTAACATCTGTACAGAGATAATTACCTTAGATGGTTATCTAGTGCCTTTCCTTTGTTTAGTTTGATAACATAATTTTGGTGACGAGGTTGACGGAGTGGAAGGGTCGGCTTCTATTCTGGTCATTGATCATCTCCAGATTACATGCTCCTAGAGCTTGGGTCCGTGGCGAAGTTTCATGAAAGGATTTGAGGTGGGATTATGGAAAAACCATTTTATATCAAAGGAAGGCTATTGAAAATTTTCAAGGGAACAATAGCTCATTTTCCTATTTAGTTTATCATCCCAGTTTTAGTATCCTAGAGATTAGAACATATCACAGGGGTTTATTGGGTTGGGTGAGTGGGTGGGTTAAAATGTCAATAACAATTAGGTTTATTTGTTGGCGGTTTCGTGAAAGATAATTAGGAGTGTCGAAGTTGGAGACTTCTAGTGAAACATTATTAGGAAAAATACTTTAGACAAAGAATGGGGTAAATGCTGATCGAAAGTGTTAAAAGAAGATTATAGAGGGCATAGGAAATTAGGGATTTTTTTATCACTTTGTAAATTGGATACAATTGTTGCCCAAAGAGATTGGCAGTTCATGTAATTAGTGAAAGGTTATTAAGAGAATACTAATAGTCATGGTTGAATGCAAGTTAAGTAAGGTAAAGTCTTCGCGGGTGTGTTTTCTTTTTTGGGGTGGGGGTCAAAAGAGGTAGTAAGAAGTTACAGGTGTACTGTGAAAAGGAGAGACACTGTTGCATTTATTCCTTTCTTTTAGCAGAATTTAACTCCTACATCTACTATCACCTCCTTCAGAAATATATACGGACTGCTGTCGTTGTATGTGTTTGGCATGTTCAGGAGATTATTGTTAGCATAATTAGACCATAATATTACCTCGGTGTTCCAAGTTTTAGACTTTGTTGTATGTGTATGGGATCTACAATGCCAATTTGCTTTAGAAGTATTCAATATCTGTTTGCGCATGTTGTGAGATTGCTATTCCAATTAGCATGATTTGGCTTTGCAGACTGTGCAGTAGTTTTTTTGCGAAAGATTACCATGTACCATTTGCAGCTGTATTTTATCATTTTGCTCGTCTTTTACTCTTTTACCATGTGGCATTTACAGTCTTGCCGTTGCTACTTCTGTTAAAATAGTCTCAAGGAACGGTCTCTATGATGTACACTACCCTCAAATCAAACCCATTCCATTCATCCTGATTTGCAGATTGAGAAGCCTCTACAGAGACATGGTGGTAGACTCGAGAAGGACGAAAAATATTGTGGCTCATGTTTTGGTGCCGAAACGGTACACACTCTACCTAATTTCTCTTTGAAATGCATACTGAGTACTTTAGGCTGTCGTAAGATGTTAAGTGATTCGTCACACGTGCCTTTGCAGTTTTTTTTTTTTTTTTTTTTTTTTTTGACTGAAGCATTTTGCTACTATTGTTGACCAATGTTCAATTCTGGCTGTCTGTCAAAGTAATTTTCCTGCTAATCGGGCCCAATTAACAGCTCACCCTATGACATGTTCTTCAACATAAGAAAAAGAAAGATGCTCCTCATAGTACTTGAAGTACTGTGCAAAACTTCAGCATATTCGAGCTGCATTTTTGCAAATGTATCTTACCATCTTTCCGTGGTTTTAATAAAGTGGAGAACATTTGTGTTAGGTCGCATTCTTGGATAACTTGGTTTTTTAATCCATGTTTTGCTTCAAATTTCTCAACATGTCTACTTTTAATGTCTCGCAGATTGTTTTCTTTTCACTTCAGATTTAGCATAGTTTCTCATTTCTTTTGCAGACGGATGATCAGTGTTGCAATACATGTGAAGAAGTCCGTAATGCATATAGTCAGAGAGGTTGGGGGATGACAAATCCAGATTTGATTGATCAGGTAACTTATGTGTTCAATATCTTTATTCTTTCTGTGCTTCTTTGCAGAATCAGATATATATGACTACTTGAGGTAGGATGACAAAGTAGAGAACAAATTGCGCATCCATTATATACCAGTTTTTTCTTGTTCTCGCATTTACTAGAGGACAGTGTTTGCGTGCAAATAGATACTCATACAGGGATGCAGACTATCTGCTAGCATTAAATTTCTGTGTCTCTCTTTCCACTGTCTCAACATGATTTCTTCAAATTAAACAACACATAACAGATAGCTCAAATGGCCATTAACGAAGCATGCAGAGACCTACTACTGGGTTCGCTGAATGTAATATCGTTCCATGTTTCTCAGATTGTAGCCTTTCAAGTCATGGTCATCATCCGGGTGTTTGCTTTTGGTAAACGGTAGATTAAAGACAATTTTGCGCAAAGGAATTACTAATTTGTGCTTTGATCAGGTAGAATATATATGACGATGGGGTTTGTTTATAAACTTGGATTTCTGAATAATAGCACAGGAGATGGTGTGGTGTGTGACTCAGAAACTAGAAGTCCACTCCAGGTTCCATGCGAATATAAATAACTTTACAGACTGTTTCGCCAGTCCAAGTTCCACTGTCACAAGATAGCTGTTGATCACAAACCTCTAAAGTTGATTGCTGTTACTTCAAGTCTCAACTCTCGACCATGCGAATTTTGACCAAAGCAAATGCTCCATTGTATTTGACTGTGTTCTTGCACTTGGTCAAGAGTTGGTCTCTTCTCTGCTTGGTTACATTTCATCATACCTGAAATTTGAAACTTGTCTGCTTATAGCTTAATCCTCTGTTATCAGTATCGGGCGATACTCGATACGTATCGTACGATACGATACGATACATGCCACCAACGTTACGTATCGTTCACTGTATCGCTAATGAAAGTGTATCAAACTGTATCGAGCGATACACATCCGATACGATACGTATCGTGCGATACACGATACGTTTGGGAACTGAAACTGGTCTAGGTTTGTTAGAACCTATTGATATAGAACTTCGTATTACATGGATTATATGAATATTTTGTTAGATGGTCCTACTTCTCTAGGTTTGCCTCAATCTTGCTAGTCAAAAAACTAAATTGTCTTCAATTCGTGATAATTGATCTAGCCTTTAGAAGAGAAAGACTGAAGAATAAAATGCCAGATAGAAGACAAATTGTTATATTTACATGACTCTAGTGGAATACGGTTGAGTTTCATAGTGAGTACTGATTAGAGATCCCAAACTTTAGTATTCCAGTTTTATGTTCCATTTAATTGGGTGCTTTTGCCACACATAAGCAAGACTATTTAACTACCAAAACGATGCCACATAGATATACCCCACATATAACTGATAATCCACTAAATTCTTCTAATTCATTATTATTCTCACTTATGTAATGTGAATATGTGATTCATTATTGGACATGAGTTTAAAATATATTAACATCCCCTTATAATGGGACTCTATAAATCTAGTTGCATACCAAAAATGGTAATACGTGCTGGTTAGACTAAGTAAATGCCAGATGCTACCAATAAACTCTTCAGTATAAGGGTCAGTATATATTTTTAAGTTGGTTTAAGAAGGGTGTGCGTATCATTCCGATACGCGATACGATACGATACACGATACAAAAAACCTACTATCGATACACGATACGTATCAAACATTGATAACTATGGCTTAATCTAATATTTGGAAGTTGTATTGCGCAAATCTGAGTGCCAACGAGAAATAATAAACCTAATCGTGAGCTATGGAGATTGCAGAGATCTTGATTGCTTCAACCTTTAGGCCTGCTTTTCACCCGAATTAACTGAACTTCCGTTTTACTTCCACACAGTGGAGATTAAAAAGTCTCTTGACAATGCCATCTAAAATAAGCAGCCAAAAAACCCAAGGTCACCTAAAATCTAGTTGGACTGTGAGATGAAAGTTTAATTTGCTGAAGCCTTCATGTAACTTGATTAAACTTGTCATTTTACCCTGTTGATCATTGAGGGGAACGAGCTAGAAAATACTGTTTGCTTAACCTAAAAGTTATCTAGAAGTAAAAGAAGCAACAAAGAGGAAGAGGAAGTTTCTTATTGCTGGACTTGATGCATAGGCATCATAGATCCTATTAGATCAGTATAACCTTCTGACTAGATATAATGCTCCTTGGTGTAACATTTCGTTGCTGAACATGTTGTAAACAGTGCTGGGAAACCTGTCTTTCAAGACGTACTTTATGTTACTTATTATCTTTTGCTGGTTTTAATTGAAATAGAACTGTTCTGGATTTTTTCCTGGTAGAGTTATTCTCAATAGCTTCTGATATGCCTATTGACTCTTCAGTGCAAAAGAGAAGGTTATGTCCAGCAAATAAAAGATGAAGAAGGTGAAGGGTGCAACATCCACGGATCATTGGACGTCAATAAAGTGGCTGGCAACATTCACTTTGCCACTGGACAGAGCTTTCACCAGTCTAATATGTTCTTAAATGAGTTGCTGGGCCTTGAAAAGGATATGTCCAATGTAAGATATTTGATGTTTTCATGGAAACAGATTTTTCAAATGTATAATTCATTTTTGTCACCATGTGGCTTAACATTCTATAAGTTTGATGTTCATATACCTTGCCATCTTACAAACTGGTGTTTCTTGTACAGATCACCCACAAGATCAATAAGTTGACTTTTGGCGACCAATACCCAGGACTCGTGAATCCTCTTGACGGGTAATGTTGTTAATTTGGTTCTCTTGTGTAGTAGATGCACTTAAGTGGTGCTGCAGTAGATAGTAATATTGAATTATGTGCTGGGTTGCATTGTCCTTTTGTGTTTTCGATTCTATCTTTTCAATAAAAAAGGAAACTTTATTCAAACTTATGAAGACAAGTTAAGATCATTCACTCCTCCCAAAAGTTGCTAAGCTGGAGAATATGTTCTATCTTCTCAAGTGGGGAGATTAGATGAAAAAATTCCTCCGAAATTTAAGGAGACGTGGAACTTCTATCTTCTTTCAGTTGTAATGCTAAAAAAGCTACTCGGAGCCGTATAACTTTGTTGTCATGCTAGCCAACTATTGTTAAGTCTTTTATTATTTCTCTTTTTTGCTTTTTGTTCAGGTTTACTTCTGAACTCCGCAGTTAGAAAGTTTGAGATAAAAATCGAAATGTCGTTGTGAAGAATTAAATTGTTGTGGTCTGATATTAACGGAGTTGCCTTTTTTTTACTGGTTTTGATTCGATCTTTTTCCATGTCATCTTTTTCCATGTCATCTTGCTCAGGGTGCAATGGGTACAACAGAAGCCAAACGGAATATACCAGTACTTTCTTAAGGTCTGTATTTTTAGCGTGTCAATTTTTTGCCATCCTTTTCCTCGTTTAGCAGCTTAGGAGATTGACTACCAGATATTAAGGTATTAGATTTCATTAGCATGGTAGGTTCCTTATAAAGCTATTTGATTTACTTGGTGCCGAAAGTATTGTTAATTTTAATTCTCAGTTCACCTAACACCATCTCAATAGGTTTCTGGTGCTTGTCTTTCCACCCAACCCCAGATAACTGAAAAAGAAAAGAAAACAAAAAAGAAAAAGAAAAAAATGATTTATATAACTGCCTACATCCAGTTACTGTTTTTAAAATTTAATCACATGAGACTTAATGATCTTGCCTTTACTTTCAGGTGGTCCCTACCATGTACACTAATGCTAGAGGTCGCACTATTCAGTCAAATCAGGTATTTTGTTGTTATTTGACATGGATACTTCTTTTTATTTCTCGTCCCTTTGGATATATGCATAAGATACTTGCTTACCTCCGGGATGTTTAGTTTTCTGTGACAGAGCACTATAAGAGTTTGGAACTGGGACGTCCTCATGCCCCTCCAGGAGTGTACTTCTTTTACGACATTTCTCCTATTAAGGTTGGTATATGTTTCTCAATTTAAACTAGTTACTATCAGAAAAGTATATCATAAGGGATGTACTGTTTTGAGAATAGGGTTTGCCCTCGTTGAGATAATTGGAAAAATATATCATGATTCCACTGCCAGTTTGGTCCAGCTATAGTTTGAAGTTCGATTTAAACCTACCGGATCCAAGACCATTCTGCATTTGAAAATTATTTAACTGCAGATCAGATCTGTTGCAAAAAACTTACAAAACCTCACAGATATACAGAGATATCGCTCGCGAGTTTGGTCCAGCTATAGTTTCAAAGTTCGATTAAGAACAACCGGAGCCAAGAACCTTTTGCAGTCGAAAAATATTTTAACTGCAGATCAGATTTGTTGCAAAAACTTACAAAACCTCACAGATATACAGAGATATTGCATTTGCAATGAAGTTCTAACCTGCATGTTTATTTTTCTGTGTAAGAGGATTTTGAATTAGTAGCATGCGGTGGTGAACGGAAAAAGACAGATTGGTGTATAAATTGCATTTGCTTGTTGCAGGTGACCTTCAAAGAGGAACGCACACCATTCTTGCACTTCCTCACATATCTCTGTGCTATAATTGGAGGTATTATAGCTCCCAGTCTTGTGAATATTCTTGTAGTTACCTTTTCCTTGGCTGTGTATTGATAAAGTCTAGTAGACCATAAAATGTGTTTCCTTATTACAGTATGGGCTGCTATATTAACTTTAACTTGACACAAATGCTCGTGAAATATGGACCTGGATTAGTATCCTGGATTAGAGTCGAAGAATAGAATGGAAAAGATTAGGAAGTTAAGTATTTGGTAAAAATCAGTAAAGAACAACTGGACTAAGAAAAGTTACCGGATTCTATTTTGCAAGTCTTTTTGAAAAAGTTTGCAGGTAGATCTGTACGTCTATGGAAATGTGGAGAACTCAATTCTTTGGGCAGAATGCACGACGTAGCATTTGTACTTCACGGACATAGTGAGGTTCATATACAAAAACTGAAAACAAGTGTATAGTCATGAGATGGAAATATAACTCGCATGAAACTAGTATGTTTTCTACTTCCACATCCGTCTTCTTAGTTCAGATAATTAGACATAACACAACCTTAACTACCTAGTTGATTTATGTAGTTGCTGTCCCACTGCTGCTCTTTGAGCCTGATTTGGCGAAGAGTAGAAGCGAAGATGATGTCAGTACTCCCCTGATGAAAAACAAGTCCTCAAAGCCATCCATCAGGGGAGTTCTCTCTTGCCTCTATAACCTTAAAGTGATGGTGTGAAAATCCACCATTCCACTTCCTTTCACACATGTGAAGAAGTTCCATGCAATACTTGATTATGTCATTGTCGTGGTTGCTTGCTCCTTCCAGTCTCGCAGCTGTTGAACCCTGCCACCTTTTTTGGGGATGTTTCCCAATGCTAGTACCAGATATAACGAGATCGAAATACGGTGTTTATAAATTTCTGTCAGGGGTTTTGATTTGTCAGTTGCCGTAACATAGTAGGGCGAGTCAGTTACACAGGAGGACAACCTCGACACCTTCCAAAGGTTAAACTTCTCTTCTCCAATCAGGACTCATGATAGGATATTATTCACCAAGCTGTTGGCTGTGTTATCTCTCAAGAGTTTGTTTGAGCCCACTCTCTACGCTTCAGTCTCTGCTCATAGTGAAAGCTGAACGTTGTTTCTCATCCCTCAATAGAGCTGTCAAACGGGCCGGTTAACCGGACCGGGTTTGAACCAATTCTGCAGTAACAGAGCCTGTGCCCGCAGGGACGGAACTACATGTAAATGAGCATGGGCAGTGCCTCCCCCTGGACTTTGCCTAACAAGTACACATGTAATGGGGAATTATCCCATACGTACATCACAATTGTTTACTACCCCCCCTCTAGCTTTGAAGTTATTCACTTGCTCAACACCCCCCCCCCCCCCCCCCCCTTTGTCCGTCCCTGCGTGCCCGAAAGGACCGAACCAGGACGGAAAACGATTTTTAGCGGGCTAGGGCTGGGTAGACCTTCTGTCGATCCGTGAACCCGGCCCGAGCGCGGCCTGGTATTAACCGATCCGGACCGTTAACCGAACCCGGCCCGTAACTGAACCGAGCCTGCAGGTTCGATTTTTCTGTAGAATTTGGCTATTTGTACCGACTCCAACGCCTGGAGTTCCCACCATTTTGAGTTGCCACCATCGGTTTTAACCTAACTCGACCGGAAACTGAATAGAACTGGACCGAACCGGTATACCCGGTTACGGTTATATGGTCCGGGCCGGTTAGAGGTATTGTGAAAAATCTCAGGCTGGTTAACCGTAACCGGAGCCCGGTCGATTCAAGGAATCTCGGGCCGGTTTCGGTTCTGGTTAACCAAAAGTGCAGCTCTATTCCTCACTACACTCTTGACTCCAATATAGTCTCCCTCCGCAGTCCGCGGCTATGCACACACCTAGCAAGCAGCAGCAGCATGTGACAATGTCCAATTCCTGATACCAGTGCCACAGTCTCACTCTATGTTCCATGCTGTTGTTATATTTGATTGATGAATCCAAATGAAATAACTGTAGTAGTCTTGTACTTCAAGAATGTGGTATCTGAAAACTAAAAATTATTTCGAGTCCGTTTTCTGTTGATGTTATACTAAGTGTCTTGCTTAATTTTGAAAATTTATGCAGGAACATTCACGGTAGCGGGTATTGTGGACTCATTTGTTTACCATGGCCAGAAGGTTCTAAGAAAGCAGCAAATCGGCAAATTCAATTGATGATGATCAGACGCGATTTTGGGGTTCTGGAACTTGCTGGACTAGGAACAACATATTCTAGGTCATGGGGCCTAACACATATATTTTCTTTTTCCTACCCAACCAAGGCTATATATTTAACATTATGAGGATGTATGTACTTAAGGAGTTTGGTTAGCAAATGAATTTTTTTTGAGTCCCAACTTCCCCTTCGCACCAAATTCTTTTCTGCATTTCAATGCCTGCTTTTGTGCAAAAGTAGTGGGAAATGAGGTCTGTGCAACCCCTCGTTATTTCGGTTGAAGTGACAGGCTCGTGATGGTAATTTCTGTTTGCTCTAGGTGAACCATATAGCGTCTTAGAGTTAATGATCACCATCGTGTATGATCGATTGAGCGTTGTGGTACTTTACGGAGTCTTACACGACACAGACTAAAAATATAGCATTGGTGTAGGCGTGCGTGCAAAGTTGCAATCACCATCGTGTATGATTCGATGCCTAACTAGTTACCTCAAAACATGTTGTACTTCGAACATTTGTATTATGAATTACAGGATGACAGCACTCATTACTTTGATATTCACGGGAAAAGAACTTATGAGAACGACTATAATTTCCCCCCTCAAATTGAGATCTTGTGGATTTAACATTGCGGGTCAGTGTTAGAATCTTCGAGGCTTAAACGTTTTTATTCGATGGTACGGATATAGAAGTTGCGACAATAATCCGCTAAGGTTGTTACAAATGGTATCAAAGCCAACCATTGATCCCGCAAAGGCTCCGCGGCTGTGCGCCGCCAGCTAATGAAATATGTGACTGGGCACACTCGACGATGACGTTGAGTATAAGGTAGGGAGATTGTAATATTTCATCTCTCATTAAGATATTATGGATTTAATGTTTGACATATAGTCAACCATGCGAGTTTCTACTAGCACCTTCAAGACTTGAGCATTTTTATCTTGGTAGTAGTGGTACGGAGAAAAAAATTGTTGGAACAGAAATTTGCTTGAGTTGGTGATGCAGGAAGAATTTCGAAGGATTACCCGACAGCTTCAGAAAAACAGTTTCGTTCAAAACGCAGAATCAGGGGCAGAATTGAAGGGTGTCGGATTAGCGCAAAATCATACATTATTTTGAGTGGAAACGACGTTCTAAACAGAACCCGTGATAAATCACGGGCACCGCCCTGATTTGGTCAAATTCGGTCATTTGCATCGCCTGGTCATGAATACTTATTATCATACTGCCACGTCACGACCACGGTACCCTCGAACTCGTGGCTCGCGATGGTACGGGTTTTCGAGTGACGTGTCTGAGTCGTCGTCTGAGTCTTCCTGATCATCCAGATCTTGCGCCGCCAGGCGCCGTGTCAGCTCTTCGATCCGCTGCTGCTGAACCTGGTTCTGTCGCTGCAGATCTTCTATCCTCATCACGTCTTTGAGGTTACGTTCTCTCAGGGGGGCATCTTCAGCAACCTGCTGCCCATGGCCACGAGCACGTCCACGAGGCATCGTCGATGATGATCTTCCTCCCAAGTTGAACTTGCTCTGATACCAAACTGACGCCGAATTGAATCAAGGCGTGTGGCGAGCAGCAAGAAGCAACGATTTAGAAAGGAAAATCATGAAAAAAACACTAGGGGAATAACCTCTCTAGGTTCTGAAAAAAAACTTCAATAATTCATAGCATATCAAAATCATTCCTCAAGCCAGACTTAAATAGCTGAAAATACTAAATATTCCAAATATGGAAAAAATTCTAAAGTTAATGCTAAATAATTATTCTAACCTAATTAAACACTCAGCTAAAAATTTCTACCCAAATTGGGTTCGAATCAAAATCATAATTATTAAATAAATATACTAAAAATAGAAAACTGCAGATTTCGACTGAAACAACCCGAAATTTAAATATATATTTTAGGAACAAATATGCATGTTTATAGCAATATTGAGTACAAAATGACATCTATATTTAATATTTTGTGGTACCATTGCTAGGTGACTATGTCATAATAAAATTAGAATAGAGTATGTACCACATAGACACGTATATATACATATATATCACACTTATATTTAATAGTGTGTACATCACTATAGTGTCACATATACTACGTGGTGACTTTTATCACGACATACCTATAATATTGACGTGGCTATCACACCGATTATTTTTATGAAATCCACAAGATATCTTTCTCACAAAAACTTCAGCCACAATCAAATGGTGAGACGACAATCATCTCCGTAAAAATTGGATCATGCCTTTGGTACAAACAAATGAAGCACTATTCTCTTATCTTCTCCATTATTGTTCCTACGTATTCATCTTCTTCATCTTGTTCATGCTTCTTCTCTTTTCCCTCTATAAATAACCACCTCCCGTAGCTCCATTTCACCACACCAACATAGCTACAACCCCTCTCACTTTCATAATCAGCTCATCATCCTTGCCATCTCCACCACAACCAACACCACCATAGTTCATCGCCGGAAAACTCCATAACCACCAACTCAAGCTCTCTCTCTCTCATCTCAAACCAACACGAGAACCATACCCACCACCCCTCAAGTCACACACTCACTCCCTGATATTCATAGCATCTTTTAGCAGCAAAGAACCGGCCAAAACAACCACCCGAAGCAGCCCCAACAGCCGCAACAAGCAGCAACCCGCAACAGTAGCAGCGGCTGCTGGACAGCGGCTTGTTCTTGCTGTATCTCCTTCGTTACAACTTGGAATTGGCCCAAAATTTAACCACAACTTCCTCAACTTGTCCTCTACAACTTTCGTTCTTCGGCCCCGACCAAACAGAGTCAAAACAGAGCCCGAATTCACCCCGCACTGAAACTGCTTTAGCCGAACAGCACCAGTGGGCAGCGGTGTTGTTCTTTCTTGTTCTCTTACATTTTAGCTCCAAAACGACCTCCGTTTTCTCCTACATATCCCTCTACTTGTTATCTATAACTTTCATTCTTTAACCACGTTCAAAAGAGGCCAAAACGGATCCCGAATCGTTGCCCAACTTGAACTACACTTGCAACGTCAAGTAGCTACCTTCATCACCAACTCCGCCAACGACCACCACTTGGGACACGGCTGCTACCTTCCACTCCGTGACACTCCAAGGACTTCCTTAACACCATTCTCGAAAGCCGAAGAGGTTCAAACAGCCCGCGCTAGGCCACCGCTCATTTCATCGGAAACTCGGTATAACTTCATTTTCCCGCGTCGCATTTGACATGTTCTTGCATATTCGTACTCTCACACCTCCCGGAAGTCATTCATGTTGAACTAGTTGAAAACGGAACGTTAGAAATGCATATAACAATTATTCTTCAAATGGGGGTTATAAATGTATTTTCTAGAACTAGCAACAACTCATGTTTTTGAGAATTAGACAAGTCTAGGGGGAGGTAAGTGTACAACTACATTTCTAGCTATCCTACATTATAAATACCTAAATATTAATTTTATGTTAGTGTAGTAAATAATGATTAGTAGTTAGTAAATAAATATCATTGTGAGTAGGATGAAGATTAGTAAATTAATATTAATATTAGTTAATATTAGATTTGATAAATTAATATAGTGTTTTTATAAATAAATTTTGGTTAGTCGTTTTGACAAATAAACAATATCTTAGTACTTGATTAAGGGACATCCTTAAAATTCGACTAGGTCATCACCGAGTAATTAACTAGAATCAACCCGCTTGACATACAGGACACTTGCATATTAAGCGATTAATTATTAATTAGGATTTATCCTTATTTGTAGACACCGAGTTCATAGACGAAGGCTACGTCGGCTACATCTAAACTACCGTCGGAACTTGTAGGTGAGTTCGTAGGCTCAACCCTTACTCTTCAAAACGCGTGTTTCACTATAATGTCTCTACTTGTCTTGACTTGAGTTCTAAATATTTTGAACGTATTTCTTATGATTACTCATTACTTGTGTTTACTAAACATGTCATTTCGTTAATTGAACTCCGTGCTTTCACATGTTGGAATTCAATATTTTGAGAACTTGTCACTCGAGAAGAAGTGATTTCCACTACTTGATGATATTTTAGAAATGATAATAATGAGACTTTTCAGAATGTTTAAGCTACTAATCACGTAAAGTGGAAACATGAACTCTCGGGGACTTGATATGGATTGGCCAAGCAAAGCTTGGGACTTGATATGGATTGACCAAGCAAAGCTTGGGACTTGATATGGTTTGACCAAGCAAAGCTTGGGACTTGAGTCGAAGGTGGCTCTATGGTTTCCCCTGGGGCGCATTAGCACAGGGTAAGGCTCCAGTACTACTCTCTTGGGACAACAGTTTCCCTCGTAGGGGGTGTCGACACTTAAGGTCTAGATGCTGAGGTGAGATTGGTTCGGACGAGCGGATTATTTCGCCGTTCACACTGGATATGATTATTGGTACTGGATCTCCCGATTAAAGAACTAAACTGATTTTTGAAATCAACGAACATGTCATAACTTATTTTAATACTTACATGTGCCTCACTCTGATTTACGCGTTGTGATGCGTTCTCATTCAGCTTTTACTGACTTTTACTGTGGTGTCCTTGTTTTGTAAAACCACCACAGGAGAGGCCTACGTTGGGGATGGGGACGTCTCATTCTAGTGGAAGTATCACCTCGCTTGAATAAAGTAGTAATTTCATTATTCCGCTGTTTGTAATATAATGGTTTGTAATAACTCTGAACAAGGCTTGTGAACTTTTTATGTAATAAAGTGTGTTTTGTGAATCCGAAGCAAAGATCCTTTCTCCTGATCATGGTAGTTAATTCTCCATGAGAAGGGCACGCCCGGAATTTCAGTAATGAAAATTTGGGGGTGTTACATCGACCCCTAAACAGTCGATTTTGACCAAATCAGGGCGGTGCCCGTGATTTATCACGGGTTCCTTTTAGAATGTCGTTTCCACTCAAAATAATGTATGATTTCGTGCAAATCGGACAACCTTCAATTCTGCCCCTAATTCTGCGTCTGGACCGAAACAGTTTCTCTGAAGCTGACGTGTATCTCCACCAAATCCATCCTGCATCATTCACCCCCTCTTCAAAAGAACTCGTCCTCGAGTTCAATTTAGGTTCATGAAAGAAGGTCTCCACCAAGAACGGATCACTAATGTAAGATGAGAACTTGAATGGAAACACCAACGACTCCGCTAATCCAATTTTCACATCATCATCTTCATCTTCGTCTCCATAGTTATCATAAACCGGTGGTTTATTCCAGTCTACATAACTATCGATTGAACTTGAAATACGCTTATAAAATATTGCACCACCATAAATATGTTCAACTACTAACGTACCGGAATAATCTGACACGTCAGTCATCAAACTCGCTCCTCCATAACGCTCGTTCCGACCACCGGAATCACCTTCGTAGCGGATCTCGAACGCGGGCTGCGAGTCTTGATTAAAGGCATTGCATTCCTCGAATTCCCGTGCCGCTAAGTGTCGAGTTAAATTTGCAACCTGCCGCTGCAAATACCGCACCGCAAGGCCATGGGTTAGGTCTGCAATCTGCCTTTGCAGATCTTGTATCATCATAACGTCCTGGACGTTACGTTCCCGTTGGGGGGCTTCCTCAGCCGGAACCTGCCCGCAGCCGCCAGGTCGTCCAGATGAAGCTGAACTGTCAGATGCGACTAATTTGGCGCTTCTCTACCATGAGATGGAAGATAAGCGCAAGGGACGGAAGAAATTGCAGCTTTTGGTGTCGCCGCACTGTTTGGGCCATAACTTTGGCTACAGGTATCAGAATGACGCGAGCCACCCCAATTCGGAAAGCTCTCGACGAGACGCACGACGCCTTCATCCCCAAATTCCACTGTTTTACCTATCATACGGGCGTTTTTAGTTATTTTTTACTATTTTTAGTAATATTTCCGTTGCTTATTAGGACCTCAGTTTGACACCGTTTTGGGTCAAACTTTCACGTACGTGTTTCTTTCAATAAGGCCAAACTGTTGGGCCAATTTCGGGATTTTGCCATTTTTGGCATATTTTATGATTTCAGCTATATATGCCCGGCTTGTGGGCAGAATTGAGCAGTTTTTTTATCAATAGATATTTTCTTCGAACCCTAGAGTCTCTCTACTGGTTTTTGCCTTTCTATTCGTTGTTCTGCTGCGTTTGATCCCTCGCCTTGATTCAATTCGGCGTTAGGTTGGTATCAGAGCAAGTTCGACTTGGGAGGAAAGTCATCATCAACGATGGTGCGTGAACGTCCTGGCGGCTGCGGGCAGGTTTCGGCTGAGGAAGCCCCCCAACGAAGACGTAACGTCCAAGACGTTATGATGATACAAGATTTGCAAAGGCAAATTGCAAACCTAACCCATAGCCTTGCGGTGCGGTATTTGCAGCAGCAAGTTGCAGATTTAACTCGACACTTAGCGGCACGGGAGTTGAAGGATTGCAAGGCCTTTGATCAAGACTCGCAGCCCGCGTTCGAGATCCGCTACGACGGTGATTCCGGTGGTTGGAGCGAGCGTTATGGAGGAGCGAGTTTGAAGACTGATGTGTCAGATTATTCCGGTTCTTCTCAATTAATTTTCCCAGAAAAAGTTATTATTGAAGAGGAAGATGAGGATGTGAAAATTAGATTTGAGGAGTCGGCGTTTCAATTCAAGTTGCCATCTTACTATTGTGATCCGTTCTTGGTGGATACTTTCATTCACTTGCCTAGATTGAACTCGAGGACGAGTTCTTTTGAAGAGGGGGTGACTGATGCAGGAAGAATTTCGAAGGATTACCCGACAGCTTCAGAAAAACAGTTTCGTTCAAAACGCAGAATCAGGGGCAGAACTGAAGGGTGTCGGATTCGCGCAAAATCATACATTACTTTGAGTGGAAACGACGTTCTAAACAGAACCCGTGATAAATCACGGGCACCGCCCTGATTTGGTCAAATTCGGTCATTTAGAGGTCCAAATCAGCGTTTTTTCATTTTTGGTAATATTTATTTCACTAATTAGGAGGTCAAATAAAACCCGATTTGGGTGAATCTTTTTGCTGGGTCTTTATTTTGTTTAGGACTTTAATTTAGGATTGTTTTTGAGATTTTGCTATTTTTGGCAAAATTATGTTTTTTAGCTATTTATACCCGGCTTGTGGGTAATTTTCAGCAGACTTAGATTATTGAATATTTCAGAACTCTAGAGAGCTTCGTGCCCTAGTTCTTTTCCCTTTTCCATTGTTGATTCCGCTGCTCGCCACACGCCTCGATTCAATTCGGCGTCAGTTGGCAAAACGATAACCCTACCTACCTAAAAGAGTGCTGGATTGAGGAGTTAAGCAACTTTGGTGCCACAGGTGTAGAGGAGCGATATATCGTTTGGAGAAGAAACTGTGAAGGAATTTGGCTCGCAGCGGGTGAACCCTGACTGAATGAGTAGAGGGTTTCCAATACCAGCGCTGGCGGTGAGGACTAAACATATCTGAAGGCTTAAGGATGAGTTTAACACGGTGTAATAATCGGGGTTTTCTTGTGATTTGAAGGTAAAAATTTTCACTGAAATGATATTTTCTTGGGCCAGAAAAACTCGAATGAACCCCATGTGAGATAAAATACTAATATAGGCTCTTTTGGAAACCAATAATAGAATCCTATAAGAGGTTACTCCCTTTAAAACCGCTAACCCAAGAAAGAAAAGAGGACAAGTAACAGCCAACTTTGGAGCCAAACCCTCCTCTTCCTCTCTATAGGTGATATACTCACAGTGTTGCTAAAACATTGGGGCTATGAGATAATAAACTGAAACATCTCTTCAAGTTAACAACATCATGCTAGAACAGAAAGAAAAAGTTAACTGAAAGTTGCAAAACGACCAAGCGAGATCTCGCATTGTATTATCTTAAGCAGCTTAGAGTAGGTGACAAGCTGGTTTCCTAACACTTGACGTCGTGAACTGCAATTTCTTTACTATCCGTCGGTACTACTACTTGAGAGAGCTTCAGCCTGATGTTTTCAAATGCTGAATCTTGCCTCTCTTCTTTTGTCAACCAAGAAGACAAGCAAAGCTCAATCACATTATCGTTGCCGCTCTTGACGACTGCACCACCGCTGCCTTTGACGGCTTTGCTCCTTCCAAACTTAACAATCTCGTCAAGCTTCAATTGTGTGGGGTTCTCAGCATAACTTTGGAGGATATCTCTAATGGCAGCACACCAGATTGGTTTTGCTGTCCTGAGGAAGTCTTGCATTGCCAAAACTGGAAGAGCCACACTTCCCAGATTGGACTCGTTGTGCCCACCTCTCCCATGGAAATCTGACCCTCCCAGCTTCAGTAAATTATACGTGTCGGCTATATCGCTGTACACTGTTTGACAAAGAAAACGAACCCATTGACGTAAGTTATCAAACCCTGAGGTAAGAGAAGTGCAAGTAATGTGCCATCGGCCTAGTGGCCCGACCAATCCGCCCAACCCAGCCCAAGGTTTTAAAGGTTTGGGTTCAATATTTGAGCCTGACCAACAACATATGGGTTGCGTTCAGGTTTCATACATTTGGCCCAACCCCGGCCCGGCCGAGCCCTTTACTTACATTTTCTATATTAACATACATACATATCTAACTAAAAGTAAATTACAATCAATGTGTCAACCATGATATGTTAATTAGTTCATGTAAAAGATATTGTTCAAAAATGGTTAAATGTGTTGGATGAAAGATACGAATACATTTGTATTTAACGCAATACTAGTTGACCTTTTAATTCTCAATGATATTATTTTAAATAAATAGTAATTCAATTTAGGCTTGCGGGTTGGGTTGGGTTTTTATAATGGCTTGGGCTTGGGCTTGGGTTCGAGTGTTGGCGGTCGGACTTGGGTTCAAGTTTTTAGGTCTCCTGCCCAATTCGGCCCGACCCAACCCGGCCTGACCCACGGCCAGCCCTAGATCATGTACCATGTAAGAAGTCCACTGAACACCCTAATCGTTTGATTTTATTGAAATTAAACAACACGTTTTCATTAGAGATTTTGCTTATGCAGCGCAAAGTGGGGGAAGAAGGCAGGTAAAAAAATGTCATTTTGGTGTCGTCTGCTGAAAAGAATTGCGATACCTGATAATTTTCCATCACTTCTGTAGGCTTCTATTCCATGAAGGCCTGCATCTTTCAGTCTCCTGACGATTGCAATAGGATTCTTAAGTGCCCACGGATGAGCAAGCACCGCAACACCCCCAGTATCACTAATGAGTCGCACTGCTTCCTCCACTCTGGGCTCGCTTCCTCTGTGCAAGCAACATACAAACAACATTAATCTCAGCACAAAACATTAATATCAGTTCCATATTAGTACTCTTCATAAACACTTTTCAAGTGTTTTCAGAGAATCACTTACGTGGAATAAGCAGGTCCGCCGTCATAGAGATAGCGGGCAAAAGCTTGTTTCAGATTCTCCACATGACCTGCTTCAACCATAGCTCGAGCTACATGCAGCCGTCCAGGAGCTACTCCCTTGCCAGCAATCTTAGCAACTTGCTCCCATTTGAGTGGGAACTTGAGATTGTTTAGCTTTGTGATCATGTTTTGTGCCCTAAGGTATCTTCCATCCCTTATGTTAGCCAATAATTTTTCCAATTCATCGGATCTTGATGGCCCGCAGCTGCTGTAATATGCAAGGATGTGAACTGGTTCCTCTGAACCAGACCCTTCACTGCATCAGATCCAACATTCCCATCAGAAAGAAATAATATTGGAAAAAAATGGTACAAAACCAAGACCGAGTCATTGAAATGGTACAAAAATGCTTCAAACCGTGAGCTAAAAGCATAACTATCCTACAACTTGCGGATATTGGTCTGGAAGAAGTTATCAGGGTGTGGTAGTGGAATCAGTCCCAAGACACCGAAGTGCGAATTTGCTGCCAACTGATACGGATGAAAAAAACTTACCCACAAATGACCAATGCATAAAGAGGTTACCAGAGTTTTAAGCAAAGCGAATCCTAATCGTTAAAGGCAAACCTTGGGTAGAACATCGTGCTGATTTCAACTCCTGGAATGATCTTGATGCCAAATCTTCGAGCAGCATCCAATGCTTCAGGAATGCCAGCCATTGTGTCGTGATCAGTAAGAGCGAGAACATTCACCTGTTCTGAACAAATCGTACTAGTTAATACCCAACCTAAAGTTGAACTAGTTCCATTCAGAGTTAAGAAGCTCAATCAAAAGCCAAATTCTTTCATGGGCATGTGCGGTAATAAGGCAGTGATAGAAGAGTAACATTGGAAATGAAAACTCTAGAGAATGACTCGACAAAAGGAAGATAAAGGTTTCGAAAATGAATGAACATCACAGCCAACTGCTGTCTATACCATTTGGAGCATTCAAATTTAGATATTATGACTTCGTACCATAGAGATAGAGCAACAAATAAACAAGATCAAAGCGGTGAGGCATGAGCAATGTATGAATTCCTCAGATTCTGCAACCCAATTCCACATCATGCACTGCCCCTTTATTGATCTCTTACCTAGAGAAGCCATATTTGAAATTCTCTCCAGATGTTTTCTCAGTGGAATCAAAACTATTGGATAGAACTATATGAACTTACAAGTTCAGTTAAAAGCAACTGTAAGTCTCTGACAAACAAGAAATTTAAGAACTGTCTGTGTGTATAGAAATACCTAATTCCAATAACCACTTCATATGAATCAAAACTCAGCCAATGTCTACAATAAGATCAATGGAACCCTACTATAAAAAAGGGCAAAACTATTAAACACACTCAAAATGGACAAATCCTTTACAGAAGAGATCAACCTCTAACAGAGCGCCATTCTGATGATAACCAAACAGATAAAAAGAAATTAAACTAAAGTAGAAACTAGAAACCATTTCCCAAATATGCATCCAAGACTAGTTACCAAGGTACTATCACAAGCACAGAAAAACTATGGTAAGAGTTTCAGGCATGATCTAAAAAGGGAGGTCTTTTATAGCTGAAAAAGGACTAACAGAAGAATGCACACCCCATTCGGATGATAACAAAACAGAAGCAGAAAGCATCTTCAAATATGCAACAAAAACTACTTATCATAGAACAACTGCTACACAAGTAGTTCTAGAGGCTAAAAAAAACAGATTTTTTAGATGAAAAAGGACCAAAACAGAGGAGAGTCTACCCCATTGTGATGAGCTCTCTCAACAAGCTTGGAAGGGGACAAGAACCCATCACTGCAAATCGAATGGGAATGCAAATCGAACACCAATTTCTCCGAATACTTGTTCTGGGTCAAGCTCACCCCAAAGTCATCATCAGACGAAACAGAGGATGAGGTGGAGCTCAAGAAGACCCATTCGCTGACAAGCTTATGAGCCGAGCTCTGTTCGGCGGTCAGCTTTCTCTTGGTGCCACCGCGCTTCTTCTTCTTCTTGTTCGTTTTCTTTGGATTGTTCTCACCCATCGTTCCACAGAGACAGAGCAATCTTGAGAAAGAACAAAAAATTGGATCTTTTTTACTTTTCTCAGGCCTTGAGAAGGTGTAGGATCTAGGGTATTTGTAGATTCATAGAACTACTCATCGGTTTCTAGAAAATTTGCAGAATAGGTTGAATTTTAGAAAAGACTTGACAAATGGACATGAATATTAAAATTTATTATTTTATTCTCAGATTATTAACTTAATCAATTTCATTGATCCATAATTGATAATTATAATATTTAAAATAAAAATTTCGTGTCTCTTCTAAAAAAAATCCATCCCTCTTCCTTCTCTACTTTTTTGACAGACCTAACTCTCATCTCTCTCTTTCGAACTACTCCCCCCTTTCTCTTCGATTTCGACGGCGAACTCATACCAACAGTCATCAGCACCACCACTTCATTTTCCGATGGCTGCCCGCTCTAAACATTTCTCTTCTCGTTCAACCACCACACCAATGACCATCAACCAGATCTGTGACTCTTCCAACCAACCACACCAACGTCCTATTACTTTAGTATCGTCATCATCAGAAGAAGAAAAGAATCAGAGAATCAGAAACATGAAGGGGACCAAGATTATACCCAAAATTAGAATTTTCATACCCTGGGGTCGCTGATTAGATTCTGATTCATCGAATTCGCGAATCCTTCGAGGAACAACAACAAGAACAACTAATCGATAAAATCCAAGAGGAATTGGTAAATACTTCTCTGAGCATAAACTTGTTATTATACATATACTAAAAAAATAAACAAAATAACAAAATATACATGGAACTAAAAGGACCGCGAGCAATCTGGCTCTATGGGTGTTCTTGATTTTCCATGAAAGTAAGGGCTACGGACCCATCGAACAGACTGTTTGATGTATTGAACAAATAATTCGATAATAGAAAAGCGGGTTCAATACTTTGAACAATTTGATGGACATGATACTTGATTCTCGAAGGACTAAGTGTAAGACACATCGAACTGAGAATTTGATATGTTGAACTTTCAGTTCGATAAGCAAATTTAATATGTTGAACTCTTAGTTCGATAGGCATGACACTTGATTCTTCGAAGTATCACTTCAAACTTTCGAACTAGGAGTTCGATAGGACGAACTCTCAGTTCAATACATAGTTTTAAAAATCAGACCAGACCGGTCCGGTAATCAGACCGTACAAGCACCGGAACCGTGCCACGTCATCAGAATCGGCGGTTCGATCGGTTGAACCGGTCGGTGTTTGAACCCGCCGGTTCTCTCTTTAATTAAAAAATAAATAGCGTTGGAAGGGAATCGAACCCAGAACCTTGGGGTTATAACGTAGGAGACTTACCACTACCATTCATATATTTGAAATTTGCAACTTGTGTTGTATGTTATTTTATTTTTGCATACCATATTATATATTTGAAATTAAGTATTTATATGTACATATTATATTTTATTGGATGTAATTGTGTGTTAGTTATTTTTTTATCAAAATATATTGTTGTTGACTATAATTTAGTTATTTTGTGTGTGTGTGTGTTAATTTTTTTAAGCATAGCTATTTCTATAAAAACATTACAACAACACTAAATAAGCTTCAGATTAAAAAAAATTCAAGTATATTTTTGTCCATTTTTCATTTTTTTACTATGTTTGTGTAAAAAATAATAAATATATATTATTAAATAAACGTGCGAGTCGGACCGGTCCGACCATGAACCGGTGCCTCACCGGTTGGATGGCCGGTCCGGTTTTTAAAACTTTGGTTCAATAGGTCTGGTACTTGAATTTTTTGATACCTATTGTGCCAGAACCTATCGAAGAAAGAGTTCAACTTATCGAAATCCTAGTTCGAAAGGTTAGACTCGTAATCGGGTTTTTGAAACCTCTTGCCAGAACTGTTTGAACTTAGAGTTCGATGCATCGAGCTAACAGTTTAACATGTCTAGAAAATTAAGAAAACTATATTTTTGTATTTGTGTTATTGATTCAATTAGGTTAGGTTATTCATTTAATTGTATATAACAATGAAATAATAATAGTGTAATTACGTATTAGTATATTAAATACTTCACTCAATTAATACAAAATAAACTTCCCAACGCAAAAAACCCTTAGTTGAAACATGATTCTTTGGCACTCTATTTTCAAAATTTAAGTTATTGTTGAATCGTGTTTAAAATTTATAATAATAAATATACGTTCATTATTTTTTGATTAAATTTTAATTTTTGTATATGGAGACTCGCTGATATTGTTTTGTTGTTTTGTAGGTGTAGATACCCTAAACTGTAATACAATTGATGAGCCACGTGGCACCCTAGATAAGGGATACGTTTGCAGCCGTTGTGCTCCGTATAGCACCAGAATGCATACCCAGAATGCATACGTGGCTCCCCTGAATACCTGCCTCCATCTGACGGAACTGGCCCGCGCACTTATGTCCACTTACAAACTTTTCACCGCAGCTAAAACATAGACCCTTTTTCATTCTGTCCTGGCGTTCAGCTGGCGTAAGACGAGGCGTTGTGGATGGAGACGGAGCTGGGGGAACTGTAGGCGTAACCGACGGAACCACAGTGATGGCCTCCGTGAGCGAACTGGGCTGGCGTAGACCCAATTCACGGCCCAACGGATCCTTCAAACCCGAAGAGAACAAGGAGATCAACTGATCGTCAGAGGTGGGCCCAATCTTGTTTAGCAGCTTCTCAAACTCTGACTGATAGGCAAGTACTGTCGTCTGCTGTCGCAATTTGGCCAATTGCCCAAAATAGTCATGATAAAAGTTCGAATCAAAGCGAACCTGTACTTCCTGCAAAAACGCAGTCCAGCTAGCAAACCCGTAATTGTTACGGCGATAGCAAAACCACTTAGCGGCTTCACCTTCTAGCAGTACACCAACTAATCGAAGCCGTTCAACTGGCCAAATACGATAATACGTATAATATTCTTGAACTTTAAATATCCATGTATGCGGGTCAATACCTGAAAAACGTGGAGCCTCCATTCGTAACTTCGGACCGTGTCTGTCCGGGTCCAGTGCAGTGCGACGGTCATGGCGATTAGCTGGATGTGGCTGAAAATAATCAACTTCCTCATCATCAAACAGTGCCTCATCAACCCACTGGTCCGCGCCATAATTCACTCTTTGACGACCCATGGCCGGTAACGGATGCGCAACAGCCCCATATGGTCGGCGTGTGGCGGGTTGTGGCGGCCAACCGACATCGTCGGCGTCGTCGAAAACAGCGTGTCGGGGTCGTGGCTGGAAGGCTATAGTTGCTGCGGGTAATCTTGTGGCTTGAAACTGTTGAGTCTGGGCGTTGGACCCAGGTGGGTTTGGGTGGCCCATTCGGGTCGGGTGTGTCACATCCCCCTCCCGACGACCCCGATTAGCGATCAATAAAACTTTGCGTTAACGGGAGGAGGGCGCGACATGCCGGTGCGGCCTTGACTCGTCGAGAGGCTAAATAAGTAATTTATAAAAGTCGTGATAAAAGTTTCTAAAAAATAACTTTGAGGAAGCGTAAATAACAAATAACTTTGGGTCGTCTTGATAAACAATTTGAATTGTAAGAAAAGAAAGTTGGAACATAAAAATTCAATGTCATTTAGCCATCTCGACTCGTATCGTAACAAAGCATAACTCGGGAAAGGTTCTAGGTATCATACAAGGCTCATACAAAGTCTTATATACATAATTATATAACTTATACATTCTTAAATAAAAACAACAACAACATGTATTTCATAGTAACTCCAAGTCGGCTAGCATATACTCGGCATCTAAGCACATAAGCGTCATCAAGCACGTAATCACATATGAACTTAACTCCATGCTACTTCTTGCTTCTTACATGTTATTAAAACCTGAAAAAAAAGTAAATTGAAAGAGCGAGCTCAACTAGCTCAGTGAGTTACATCTACGCCCCTCCGTAGGTTTGAAAAACTAAAAGAGGCTAACTTTCCCATGGAGCGAAATGAACATAAGGCATAGTCATACATACATATACTTGTGAAGCTTGAAAGAGCATGACATTCATAAAGCATAATGTGTATCGTAAAGAAAGCGTAAGGTAAAGCATAACTTGAGTCATGAGAAATCGTATTGTTCCAAGTAGGAACCTTACTTTGTCTCACGTGGAGACCTTAACATACTTGAACATGCTTGCTTATTTTCTTATCTTATGGCCCGTGTAACCTTCGTGACTTAACATAACGTAGGGACATGTCCATCGCGACGGCTCGTGAGGCGACGCGTTGCCTGCTTATATTGCCCCGGCAAAAGCGCCGTAGCCTGCCTATACCCGACAGGGGGTTTCACTACGGTAACCGTGGCCTTTCTGAAAACCGTATTTTATCTTACGAAACGTTCGTTATCTTTCTTAGCATCCATGGGGCATAAAACGTTTACTTGATTCGAAAGCATAAATACATACATAATAGGGAAACATGAACATACATAAGCTTTTAAGAAACTTCAGGTTAGGTACAAACTTCGGGAGGTAGGGTAACTCACCTTGCGAGCTTAATCCATTTATTTAACATTCCTTATTCCGAATTCAATCAACTTAGAGCATGTGAGCATTAACTCCAACTTCATATAGATCGCAAAGAATGCTACAAATGACACATATAATCATTTAGCAAGAATTCAATTCAAACATAGCACATAATCACTTAGCATGAAGTCATTCCAAACATAGCACATAGTCACTTAGCATGAAATCATTCCAAACATAGCACATAATCACATAGCTAAATGACATGAATCTTATGAATGCAAGATGAACTAATTTTTCTCAAATTCATATCTAGAACCTTATACTTCTTATCAGGTGCATATGACATGTCTAATGCAACACGTAAATGGAAGATGACATATAACAAACTAAAAAGTAACTTACATAACTAGCATTGAGAAACTTGACAAATTTTTAAATTTTACTCATATGAAAAGTGTAACTATTGCTAGTACAAAAATTCATAGGTGACTCAAAATACTTATTTGGGACCTCAAATTTTGACATAACATAGATAAAGAGTTTAAACGTAACATATAAAAATATCAAAAATTATGAAAACTTCTAAGTATTTTTAAACATTAACTTTCATAGTTGTTTAGGTGTAAAACAGAGGCTGAAAAGCGGTCTTGGTAATAAATTCATAAAATATTAATAGTAATTACAAAAATTATGAAATTTTAACTGGAAGTCAATAACACCCCTGGGAACAACATATCAAAATTTTGTAACTATTGGAGTAGAATAAGTACATAAAATCGATGAAAAACTACTCTGGTCTGGGTTGGACAGATTGTAAAAACAGCCCAAGTTTTTGGCCAATTAAAAATTAAATGCATGTCCAATGGCTCTGAAATTTTTACAGTAGAAGAATCATATGAAAATACACAAACCATGAATTTTTTGTAATTTTCTGAAATAATTAAGTATTTTTCTCATTTTTGTGAAAATCAGCTCAAAACATGAGTTTGATGGTTTTGTATAGTTCAAAACTTGTTGCATGCAAGAAATTTTCTTCCAAGATATGAAATTGGACAATCAAAATATCTGAAGCATATACATATATACCCAACAACTCAATTTTATACTTGCATGTGTGAAAATCATGAAGATGATGATGAATCAAGAACATGCAATCACAAATCCACCATGCTAACATACAAATGAGATCGTCAATGCAAAGATTGCATCTTAAAAATGATGATCCACTAACATGCAACTAAAGATTTGTCATAGAATCACAAGATTGAGGAGTGAATGAACAAAATCATGATGTTGATGCAAAAGATGTAGAACTTACTCATACTTTCATTGTGTTCTTGAAGTGGGTTTGGGGAAGACATGAAATATGACTCGTAGGACCTTTAATCTTGATGAAAATGCTCAAAACATGCTCCTCACTTGATATACTAACACCCAAGAAGAGTTTTCTTCACTTAGAACCTCAAAATTTTGGTGTTTGGGTCATGTTTTTGGTGGGTGAGAAACAAAACCGGGTTTGAGAGAAGTGAGGAGAGAAATGAGAGCTTGTGCCATTCATGAGTGAGAAAATGAGGAGGAAAAATGATGACCATTATGCAACTTGTGCTTATATAGTCCCAAGATAATTGAGTGTGATGGTCACACCAAAATAAGTGAAAACAAGTATGTTCCAAATCATATAATGCACACTATCTATTTCATATTGATAAAAGTATTTGATGTATCCAAAGCATTCAACTAAAATCTAATACTATATTTTATTTGTCATACAAATATTGCACAAAAGACCTTAAGCTTTATATAAAGACATTATAGTTACCAAATAAAACAAACATATAACTTGATTTATACTTCTATAACTTTTCTTAACAAAAGTCTAGCATAACTAACAAAATATTTTCCTTAAACACTATTAGCTAATACTATCATCACTTAAAGTTAAACATGTAACATAAATATCGGAGTTACTCATTCTACCCACCTTATAAAGAATTCGTCCTCGAATTCGCTTAACGAATTTCTAACATGAATGATATCATATAAAATTCTAACTAACATGAAATCACTGCACAACGTAGCCTTATATGTTATCTTACCGTTGAACTCGGGTTGGCAAATACATCAAGCCCTTCACGCTTACGAGAGGGAACAATACGCAGTGTCGTCACACTTTGTACCGCTCCAGCAAGCTCGTAATTGTTCCAGAGGTCCTGTCTTTCACACTTACGAGAGGGAACAATACATCGTGTCGTCACACTTTGTACCGCTCCAGCAAGCTCGTAACTGTGTTAGGAGTCCCCGTTGGACCGTAGAACATAGTGGGAACAACTTATAGCATCGTAATGATGATATAGCTGCTCGTCCAACTTGCACATTAGCGGCCCAAACACTTGATATTCGCACATCGGTTTAAACTTTCGACATGCTCAGATTTATAATTAATTTACTTACTAACATGCATATATACATGGAAATAACTTACTCATAGCTGAAACATACATGACATGCATAATCTACACGTAATACATCACATAATTTATATGCTCAAATGGTACAAACAAAAGCATAGCTCAAGCATATATCATGGACATAACATAACGTGTAATGGCATGACTTAACATAACATATCTTTTTGTATAAATTTATTTTGGACATAAAAATCACACTTGTAGCATATAAACCCTTCAATTAGAACAACCAACAACATATTTTAAAGCTTGTAATATTTTTTTCTAAATTTTTCACATATTGTTTTGTACAAACATCATGCTTAATCGTGAAACATAGCATACTTAGTGTTTATAATCCTCACATAACATGTACATGCATTTACACAGATAATCACCTTGCATACATGAAAGAGTCATGATAGCATATGGATCACATAAACACACACTTATCATACAATAAAATTTCATAACATAACCTTTCAAATACCCCACTTATCACATTACTTGGGCAAAAAAATCAAGAAATAATAACCATGTAACTATACTTATCTACGAACCCTTAGCCTAAACATATTCCTTATCTTGTTCATATGAGACATGCTCCTAGCTTAACCATTCTCTTGAAACTTATATTCATTTTTCATATCTTAGCCATGACTAAACAAAGTAAAACAATCATCAAGCATAAGACATATTCATGTATCTAGAAGAAATAAAATTAACTTCGAACATGATCTTACATGACTACTTAAACATAATTCACTAAAGCATATAAATCGATACTTAGCCACATACGTCACATAGAATCATATAAACATGGGATCTAACTAATGATCTTGGGCCTTTTAAATATTAGTGTCATACTAACATAGTATAGATTCATGCACATAACATATGTACACATAAATTTCACATAAGTAAGAACATAATGGGTTTCTAAAGTTTACTAATCTTAGGTATGTAAAACAAATAAAATAAGAACAACATGGAAAGAAGTCCCTATCCTATCATAATGCTCTGATACCACAAAATGTCGCATCCCCCTCCCGACGACCCCGATTAGCGATCAATAAAACTTTGCGTTAACGGGAGGAGGGCGCGACATGCCGGTGCGGCCTTGACTCGTCGAGAGGCTAAATAAGTAATTTATAAAAGTCGTGATAAAAGTTTCTAAAAAATAACTTTGAGGAAGCGTAAATAACAAATAACTTTGGGTTGTCTTGATAAACAATTTGAATTGTAAGAAAAGAAAGTTGGAACATAAAAATTCAATGTCATTTAGCCATCTCGACTCGTATCGTAACAAAGCATAACTCGGGAAAGGTTCTAGGTATCATACAAGGCTCATACAAAGTCTTATATACATAATTATATAACTTATACATTCTTAAATAAAAACAACAACAACATGTATTTCATAGTAACTCCAAGTCGGCTAGCATATACTCGGCATCTAAGCACATAAGCGTCATCAAGCACGTAATCACATATGAACTTAACTCCATGCTACTTCTTGCTTCTTACATGTTATTAAAACCTGAAAAAAAAGTAAATTGAAAGAGCGAGCTCAACTAGCTCAGTGAGTTACATCTACGCCCCTCCGTAGGTTTGAAAAACTAAAAGAGGCTAACTTTCCCATGGAGCGAAATGAACATAAGGCATAGTCATACATACATATACTTGTGAAGCTTGAAAGAGCATGACATTCATAAAGCATAATGTGTATCGTAAAGAAAGCGTAAGGTAAAGCATAACTTGAGTCATGAGAAATCGTATTGTTCCAAGTAGGAACCTTACTTTGTCTCACGTGGAGACCTTAACATACTTGAACATGCTTGCTTATTTTCTTATCTTATGGCCCGTGTAACCTTCGTGACTTAACATAACGTAGGGACATGTCCATCGCGACGGCTCGTGAGGCGACGCGTTGCCTGCTTATATTGCCCCGGCAAAAGCGCCGTAGCCTGCCTATACCCGACAGGGGGTTTCACTACGGTAACCGTGGCCTTTCTGAAAACCGTATTTTATCTTACGAAACGTTCGTTATCTTTCTTAGCATCCATGGGGCATAAAACGTTTACTTGATTCGAAAGCATAAATACATACATAATAGGGAAACATGAACATACATAAGCTTTTAAGAAACTTCAGGTTAGGTACAAACTTCGGGAGGTAGGGTAACTCACCTTGCGAGCTTAATCCATTTATTTAACATTCCTTATTCCGAATTCAATCAACTTAGAGCATGTGAGCATTAACTCCAACTTCATATAGATCGCAAAGAATGCTACAAATGACACATATAATCATTTAGCAAGAATTCAATTCAAACATAGCACATAATCACTTAGCATGAAGTCATTCCAAACATAGCACATAGTCACTTAGCATGAAATCATTCCAAACATAGCACATAATCACATAGCTAAATGACATGAATCTTATGAATGCAAGATGAACTAATTTTTCTCAAATTCATATCTAGAACCTTATACTTCTTATCAGGTGCATATGACATGTCTAATGCAACACGTAAATGGAAGATGACATATAACAAACTAAAAAGTAACTTACATAACTAGCATTGAGAAACTTGACAAATTTTTAAATTTTACTCATATGAAAAGTGTAACTATTGCTAGTACAAAAATTCATAGGTGACTCAAAATACTTATTTGGGACCTCAAATTTTGACATAACATAGATAAAGAGTTTAAACGTAACATATAAAAATATCAAAAATTATGAAAACTTCTAAGTATTTTTAAACATTAACTTTCATAGTTGTTTAGGTGTAAAACAGAGGCTGAAAAGCGGTCTTGGTAATAAATTCATAAAATATTAATAGTAATTACAAAAATTATGAAATTTTAACTGGAAGTCAATAACACCCCTGGGAACAACATATCAAAATTTTGTAACTATTGGAGTAGAATAAGTACATAAAATCGATGAAAAACTACTCTGGTCTGGGTTGGACAGATTGTAAAAACAGCCCAAGTTTTTGGCCAATTAAAAATTAAATGCATGTCCAATGGCTCTGAAATTTTTACAGTAGAAGAATCATATGAAAATACACAAACCATGAATTTTTTGTAATTTTCTGAAATAATTAAGTATTTTTCTCATTTTTGTGAAAATCAGCTCAAAACATGAGTTTGATGGTTTTGTATAGTTCAAAACTTGTTGCATGCAAGAAATTTTCTTCCAAGATATGAAATTGGACAATCAAAATATCTGAAGCATATACATATATACCCAACAACTCAATTTTATACTTGCATGTGTGAAAATCATGAAGATGATGATGAATCAAGAACATGCAATCACAAATCCACCATGCTAACATACAAATGAGATCGTCAATGCAAAGATTGCATCTTAAAAATGATGATCCACTAACATGCAACTAAAGATTTGTCATAGAATCACAAGATTGAGGAGTGAATGAACAAAATCATGATGTTGATGCAAAAGATGTAGAACTTACTCATACTTTCATTGTGTTCTTGAAGTGGGTTTGGGGAAGACATGAAATATGACTCGTAGGACCTTTAATCTTGATGAAAATGCTCAAAACATGCTCCTCACTTGATATACTAACACCCAAGAAGAGTTTTCTTCACTTAGAACCTCAAAATTTTGGTGTTTGGGTCATGTTTTTGGTGGGTGAGAAACAAAACCGGGTTTGAGAGAAGTGAGGAGAGAAATGAGAGCTTGTGCCATTCATGAGTGAGAAAATGAGGAGGAAAAATGATGACCATTATGCAACTTGTGCTTATATAGTCCCAAGATAATTGAGTGTGATGGTCACACCAAAATAAGTGAAAACAAGTATGTTCCAAATCATATAATGCACACTATCTATTTCATATTGATAAAAGTATTTGATGTATCCAAAGCATTCAACTAAAATCTAATACTATATTTTATTTGTCATACAAATATTGCACAAAAGACCTTAAGCTTTATATAAAGACATTATAGTTACCAAATAAAACAAACATATAACTTGATTTATACTTCTATAACTTTTCTTAACAAAAGTCTAGCATAACTAACAAAATATTTTCCTTAAACACTATTAGCTAATACTATCATCACTTAAAGTTAAACATGTAACATAAATATCGGAGTTACTACAGGGTGGGTGCGTGAATACAGGTTAGTACCTGTTCTGGGTAGTGGGTGAAAATCATCTTCATATTCATCTTCCTCCCAAGTAGGCGGCAGCGTAGCAGGGTTCTTGTAACCGGTGTTGGGGCCTCGTGTTTGGCGCGGCAGGAGGTACATCCCCACCAGGCCACCACGTCTTTGTGAGACATCCTTGGAAAATGGTGATAAATCAGGGGGTATATTGCAATATTTGAGACTTTAGGGGTTCTTTCGCACAAACTCATAACTGCTGAGAGTAAAATGCAATTAACCCTTCCTCTGATTCTTCTGTTTCTTCTTGGTCTCACTTTTATCACTATTCATCAGGTGACTTTGATCCGATGATTTGATTAGTAATACGGTGCAAGAATTTTGGTAATATTTTCAAGATATCGTAGGGTAAACTTTACTCTCTAACAATATCATGAAAAAAAAATTACCAATTACCAAAAATATTGTATCACTTTGATATTTAAATTACCGGGTCAAAGTGACATGACTTCGGATGAAAAAAGTCAAACTAAGAAGAAACAAAAGAAACGGACCAAGTACCACCTGTTTGTGGTCTACCTAGTTTGAACCCAAGACCTTATGCACATGAGCTAGCACCCATTTGCACTTGAGACTTGAGAGTTGCTAGCTAGCCAGCACAATTCCTGGTAAAGCCCGATTAATTAACCAAATGAGTTAAGCATTAGCCTAGATTTAAGCTCAGTGATGTTAAGCTATCTTTACTTGAATTAAAAGGGTGTTGGGTCATTCTAAACATTGGGTCCGTAAATTCTAGAGACGGTTCGTTAAATAAATATATTAATAATTATATATACATATATAAATATACATATATTAATAATTCAGTAACATCACGTTAGCAGTTCTTAGAGCACTGAATAATCTCTCAAGGAATTGGTCTAGTGGGTGACGCGTGAAATTCCAAGTTAAAAATACACAAAAACTAATAATCTTTGAAGTCACTAGGACGAAATGTTAAAATTTGGAAGTGTACTCATGAACCTCGTAAATTAGTCTACGGCCCCGCACAAACTAACAGTTTTGTTAATGTAATAACCCACATTACTAAGTCATATTAATACGTAAATATGTGATTACATGTCTGTATTTTAATTAGTGTTCGACCATTAGCTCTTGCTTATTCAAAGTTATGAATAGCATGTTCTTGTACGATTAAAATATGGTTGAAGGCATTATGTTCATGTTTGAGCTTCATTTTGTAAAGTATGGGATTAATGAATTATGTGCATAATTGTATAAATGTATTTTCGTGTATAGTACTATCATTATTGGTGTGAAATGTATCAACCCGTATATATTAGTTGTATATCTATTTCTTAAATAAAAATATCATGTTCTAAATGAATATTCCATGTCATATATTTTATTGCATAGTTTAGATTTGTAAATAGTAAATGTTGAATCAAATATTAAGTTGTTTGTGTTAGATTTAGAAACTATAATGTAGTTTACAATAATGTTAGGGACCCTCGTACAATAAGATTTTAGACTATTAAATATTAATCGTAGGAAGTTATAAGATGTTATAGGAGTATTTGATCATATGATGTTCATGATAGTAATTAGGACACTTGCATAAGTAGATGTATTAGAGAAACGATTAGGACTACATAGAATTATAGAATTGATGCAATTGTTGCACCAAATCATCTCCCCATGTGCATGATATTAGACACTTGTCACACCCCCTCAACACCACGTGTCTCTCTCCCCCCACTTCTTTCTCCACTACCTCATCCTCCTCCAAACCCATCCGGCCATTTTCTTCCTAGCTTCTTCTCTTATGATCTTCTTTTTCTCTCATTGTTCTAGCACAACTCCTAAATTCTCTCAAATCTTCCAAAATTAGAAGATCAACCCTCAATTCTTCACAATTTCCACCAAGTTATGCTAGGAGCTCCATCTTAGGAGGATAGGGGACTCAAGAACAATCCCGCCATCACCATGTAAGGTACACAATTCATCTCTTGAGTATAGTTTTCACTTGCATTCATGTAGATCACCCTTGCATGTCAACAAAAACAAGTCTAGTGGGTAATCACCCTTAGGATCATGAATGGATATGTTATTAGTAATGTAAAGTATGTGATTTGGAGCATGTTTTGGTACTTTTTCATGTTTTGGTAGAGTAATTTCTTCATGCAACAAGTTTTGAAGTATACAAAATCACAAAAACTCATGCTTTGAGCCTGTTTTCACAAAATTATGAAAAATTCTTAGAATTTTCAGAAAATTATGAAAAATTTACAGTTTGTGTATTTGTATGCGATGTTTCTACAGTAAAAATTTCAGAACACTTTACCCTAAGTTGATTTTTTAGTCCACCAAAAACCGGGTCTATTTTGATAGTCTGTTCAACTCTGTACCAGTCCGGTAAATCATCAATTTCATGTACTTATTCTACTTAAGTTCTTATGAAATTTGGATATGTTGTTTCCAGACATGTTAGATATCTATTATAAAAAATTTATAATTTTTTGAATTTATATGAATATTTTATGAATTTATTTCTAAGGCTGCTACCAGCTTCTGTTTTCGTACACAAACAGTTCCGAAATATTATGTTTAAAAATACTTAGAAAATTTTATACCTTTTTTATATTACAGTATCTTATGGGTAGACTCTTTATCTATGTAACGTAAAAAAATTAAGTCCCGCATAATTATTTTGAATTAACTAAGAATTTTTGTACAAGCGATACTTACACTTTGCTTATATTAGGGGTGTTCGCGGGGCGGTTTGGGCGGGTGAAACCCATATTTCTTCCCCAACCCAACTACCTCGGGTTAGAAAAATATCTACCCAAACCTAACCAAGTAATCTATAAACCCAAACCTAACCTATCTTTTCGGCTAGGGTCGGTTCGACTCGGTTTGGGCGGGTTTTTGTTTTAATAAAATGTAGGTGGTTACGCGTTAGAATCACAAACTCAGTTATATGATAGATGGAAAACTAGCTGGAAGTCTTACTCTCACATATAATCTTTAAATTAATTTCAACTAGTACTATAAACTTTCTTGAAAGTCCATATTATTATTTTTCATGGGACATTTGAAGAAGGAAAAAGAGTTTATAATGGCTAATTTCATAATTAATATATAAGGTAAAGAGACAGTAAATTATGTATCGACTCAATATATAATCAATAATTTGAGTAAGTGTATTATGTTAAAATTATGTACTTACTAATTTATTGATATAAAACAAATGTTTGCTCATGTTGGGCGGGGCGGTTTGGGGCTAATCGGCCGAAACATTTTGAAAACCATGATCAATCGATAGTTGGGCGGGTTGAAATTATTCATACCCGAAATCGATCATTTAGCCCCATCGTCTTTATATTTCGGGTAGGTTCGGCTTGGACCGGTCGGTTTGGGCGGGTCGCTCGGGTTTTTGAACACCCCTAGCTTATATGCATAATTTAGAAGTTTATCAAATTTATTAGAGCTACCTTGTGTAAGTTAATTTTTAGTTTAATATATGTCATATTTCGTTATTATACATCTCATTTGCATGAAATAACGAATATAAGGTCCATGAAGTATGTTAATATAGGAAAAGTTAGTCCATATGCATCTACGCGATGTAGGCATGCGTTATGCTTGAATTGAATTGGTGCTAAGTGATTATATGTGTTAATTGTAGTGTTCCTTGTCATCTATGTGACCTTGGAGTTGATGCTCATGTGCTCAAAGTTTTCGAAATTGGACTAAGAAATATAAAATGAATGGCTTAAGCTCGCAAGGTGAGTTACCCTACCTCCCAATGTTTGTACCTACCATCAAGTTTCTTACGAAGTTATGTATGTTCATGTTGTCCCACTAGTATGTATGTATGCTTTTAACGAGAGTGAAATATTTATGCCCCCATGGATGCTAACAAACAAAATAAACATTTCATAAGATAAAACACGGTTTCAGAAAGGCCACGGTACCGGAGTGAAACCCCCTGTCGGGTATAGGCAGGTACGACCCTTTTGACGGGGCAATATAAGCAGGCACGCGTCGCCTCACAGGTCGTCGCGATGGACATGTCCCTACGTTATGTTAAGTCACGAAGGTTCACGGGCCAATAACCTTCGTGATTATCACGATGGTTATCACGAAGGTTATCACGGGCCAATAACCTTCGTGGTTATCACGGGCCAATAACGTACATGTTCAAGTACGTTATGGTCTCTACGAGAGATAAAGAAAGTTTTCTACTTGGAACAATATGATTTTACACGACTCAAGTTATGCTTCACGTTATGCATTCTTTATGTTACAAGTTGTGTTCATGAATGTCATTATCTTCCAAGTTCCACAAGTATATGTGTATGTATGATTATGCCTTATGTTCATGACGCTCCATGGGAAAATTAGCCCCTTTTAGTTTTCAAACCTACGGAGGGGCGTAGATGTAACTCACTGAGCTAGTCGAGCTCACCCTTTATAATTACTTTTTTTTCCAGGTTTTAAGGACACATAAGATGCAAGAAGTAGCAAGACGTTAAGTTCATATGTGATTACGTGCTCGATGAAGTTACGTGCTTAGATGTTGAAAATATGCTAGTCGGCTTGGAGTTATATTTTAGAATACATGTTTGTAAATTGTTTAAGAATGTTATGTATAACGACTTTATTTGATCCCTTGTATGATACCTAGAAACATTCCCAAGTTATGCTCTGCTTACGTTATGAGTCGAGTGGCTAAATTGTATTTATTTCCAAGTTCAAATTTTCTTTTCTTGAGAAACTTTTACAATTCAATTTTTTTTATTAAGCGACCCCAAGTGAATTTGTTATTTACGCTTCCACAATGTTATTTTTAGAAACTTTGATCACGAGTTTTATAAATTACTTATTTAGCCTCTCGACGAGTCAAGGGCGCACCGGCATGTCACGCTCTCCTCCTGTTAACGCAAAATTTTATTAATCGCTAATTGGGGTCGGCGGGAGGGGGATGTGACAGTTAATTTCACTTAAATACAACGGGACTGGCATAAACATCCTATCATATGAGAAGTCCTCAAATCTAATGAAGTGATCAACGCCTGAATCTATACTTATTGTATATTATTTGAGAATATCTTCATAATATCTGCCTGCCACGTGGCATCAACTAATAATTAATTTGTTACCCAAAATGTACTTTTATACAAGGTGTTTTTGAATTGGGAAATGCTAAACGCCATCATTTTTTTTGCACTCTTCAAGTTCACCACTTATGTGGATGTATTTGATTGGTGATATATTTATAAAAATATTTTAAAATAAATAGTTACAACAACCATATCTTGACACGTAGGAGGTGAACTTGGCAGGTGAAGAAAAAGGGTAAAGCATACCAGCCCTCTTTTGAATTTCATCCAGGTATTGCCACGTGATATTATTTTATTTATTTATTTGTTACAGTTTTATTACCGTTATAGTAACAATCTCATTATTAGAATACATAAAAAGTAATGTATTGATGTCACAAATCAAAATTTAATGACATCCGAAATAGAAATAAGTTTCTCCATAAAATAGGGAAAGGTTACCATCTAAAAAAAAAGAAAAAACAATTATTGAAAATATATTAGTTAATTTATCATATAAAGAAAAATAGAAGTGAACACCAATGGGAGTTGGTCCAAGCGGTAAGCAACTTGGTTCCGCTCAAGCAGGTCTCGGGTTCGAGTCCTTGTGTATGCAGAAAATTCCTACTAGGAGACTCATCTGCCATACCCAGGCATGTAACCGGGGTCGGACCGGTGATAACTCCTTAATAAGAGTTATCTTATATACACTTTACATTGTTATTTGTGTGCGTTTCGGTGCAAAGTGCCAAGATTTGAGCCAAAATAAGAAGAAAATGCACATTTGGATGTTTTTGAGCTTTAAAGTACAATACGGGCGTTTCTTAATGGTTTTGAGTATGATTTTGATAATTTATCACATTTTATCTTCCCGGTAGTGTTCGTGTTGTTGTTTGACAGGAATTACGCATGCGGAAATCAAGTGGAGAGAAAAAACGAGCTTCGGAATAGAAGAAAAAGGCGAATTTGGCGCATTTTGGATGTTTTCGCCAAATTTTGGCAATAATTGAGAAAAATGAGAAAACGGTCCAGAAACAGAGATTTCTCTACATGGGCATATTCTACGTCGCAAAAGGAATCCAAAGGTGCAAAAATCTCATTCATCGGAGTTCGGGATCAAAATCCGGGTCCTTATTTGCTTTTCAAAAAGCTTAGTTGCTTTTCGAGGATGTTTTAGAGCAAATTAATGATGTTTTGAGGATAGTTTGAGTTATACAATGAAGATGGAGATGAGACCGGCGGCAATTGAAAGTAGACTCGAAGAGCTTTATAACGGCGGGTCACGGAGCTAAAACGGAAGTCGGACGAGAAAGTTATGGCACAGAGAAAGTCGGAGAAGAAAGGCTGAAGATTTGGCTAAGGAAACAAGTCACACGACTTGTTGAAACAAGTCACATGACTTGTTGGACAAGAGCAGGTTGCTGGAAGTTAGCCAACAAGTCGCACGACTTGTTGGCAGAGGTCGCAGGACTTATTGAAGGTCGGGCAGATTGCTGAATTTCTCACAACAAGTCGCACGACTTGTTGACAGTAAGTCACACGACTTGTTCGTAGGCAGCAACTTTTTGGAAACACTTTGGGGTTATTTTTTAATTACTTGTAACTTGTTCTAAACTCTTTGGGAACGTATTAGAGAGAGTTAGGGCTGGTTTTATCGGTATTCTAAGGTAGGGGAACGTGCTTGGAGCTAGGAGAACTTGCTTGGAGCTTTTGGATTATTCGTTTGGCTTCTCAAACTCTATTTCTACTCTAGTTATGTGTATTTTACGCTTTTCATCTATTTTTTCTATTAGTAGACGTATTAATAGGATTGCGTTAGGTTGTGAATGATAGAGGAATCTACGTTTGTTGCCCGGAAAATTGAAATATACACTAGCCATATCTAGGGTTGAGGAATCTTGCTAGTTAGCTAAGAACAAAGAGTAGATTAAACATCGTAATGCATGCTTAAACTTGAGTAGACTAGAGGAATCAGCTGTGAGAGTTTAAGTACAGTTATTGGTTGAGACATCTTCAATATAATTATGCTCGTTTGACTAGAACAAAGAATCATCGCGTTAGTAGAACGTAAATCCAACGTAGTGTGAAATACCTAGTGATCCGTAGAGATATCCTGACTTTGCTCAACTTTGAAAAAACAACTAAATCAACTCGTGTTTATTGATCTTGAATTAATTCATTGAGTTATTTGAGATACTTGTTCTTTTAAATATTAGTAGAATTAGAAACACCAATCAACGCGCTTTGCCCACATAAAGTGAAAAGTCTATAACTAATTAAATAAGAAGTCTCTTGGGTTCGACAACCCGGATTACCGGATTATTATTACACACGAGAACTGTACACTTGCAGTTTAAATCGTGTCAAGTTTTTGGCGCCCCGGCGACTTCAAATAAATTAGTTATTGTTTTTCTCTTTAGGGATTTACTTTTTCAGTTTATACCCATTACTCACCTATTTTCTGTGTGTGATTTGTGTTTTCAGGTTTGATTTTCTTGGTGCATGTCCCGTTCTAGAGACGAGCATTTGCATCCAGTACTTGAGGATCCGGAATCGTTATTGCGTGCAGAACGTAGAGACAAGAGGAAAGAAAATTCAGCTCAGATGGATGAGCAAACTAGAGCTGAGTTTGAGAGGTTCCGCAAGGGCTTGCAAGATGCGGAAGCAGCTAGAGCTGCAGCTGTGGAAGATGCAGCAAATCGAGCAAGGGAGACTGAGGAGCTCAGAGCTCAGTTGACCGAGATGCAGGCTGCAATGGCACGCTTGAACCCTCCAAATCCACAACAACTTCCTGGTGCGGGGGTAGTTGATAGAAACAATGGAGGAGTTAATGGTAGAAACAACGGTGGTAATGGGAATAATGGGGGTAATAATCGGAAAAATAACGGTCGGAATGCGGCAGAGCAAGTCAACAATGCTGAGGAGGATGAGCGTCCTTTGGTGGATTACTTCAGAACTACAACGGAGGGGTATCAACCCACTATTTTCAGGCCTCAGATTAACGCCGCACATTTCGAGATACGCCAACCATTGATCAACATGGTTCGGGATGAGTGCTTATTCACTGGAGCCCCGAGTGATGATCCGCATCAACACTTGCTTAATTTCGAGCAGATTACCTCCACTATGTATGATCAGAGAGTTCCACTCGAGACGATAAAGCTCATGCTTTTCCCCTTCTCCTTATCGGGAAAGGCAAAGACATGGCTGATAGAACTTCCAGCAGGCAGTATCGTTACATGGGCAGATTGTAGCAGGGAATTTCTCAGGAAGTATCTTCCGCCATCCAAGTTTGCTCAACGGATGGCTGATATAACAAAGTTTACACAACAGGAATATGAGTCTTTGGGAGACACGTGGAGATCAACCAGCTCCTACGCAGATGCCCCACTCACGGAGAGCCCTGGTACAAACTTCTGCACTATTTTTATAATGCCTTAGACAGAGAGACTACAAATGAACTGGACATGATGGCTCAAGGCAATTTTATGGGACTGGGATTACAGAGATGCCGGGATCTTCTGGATAATGTAGCAAAACGTGAGTCCACGAGGTCTGAGACTCGTACAAACACGAAATCAGATGGGGCATTGGTTAGTAAGATTGAGTCCATGGTGGAACAGAAATTTGAACATCAAATCGCAGTCCTGACCTTGGCTTTTAACAGCATGAATCCATCGGCACAGGTGAAGTCAGTGGGAGAGATGGTAGCGGATGCAAATCAGGGATATGGGGATGGTATTGAAGACGTGAACTACATGGGTCAACCAAGACAGCAGCAATGGCCCAACACCTATCATCCCAACAATCGCAATCACCCTAACTTCAGCTATGCCAATCCATATAGTGGATTATATGCGCCAGGTCAAAGGCCAAATGTTCCATATCAAGCTCAAAGAAAGGTTCCACAACAGCAGGCCCCACCATCAGAAGAACATGATACAAACGCGTTTTTAAGGAAATTGTTAGCTAGAAATGATAAAATTGAGAGCAAGATTGTCGCGGTAGAAGCCACAATGAAGAGCCATGAGACACAGATTGGCCAGATAGCCAATCAAAATACTCGACTTCCACCCGGTATGTTGCCCTCAAACACAATCACTCCACTTGAGCAGTTGAAGGCTATCGCCACTCGCAGTGGGATCACCACTGAGGATCCTCCATATCCTAACCACGCGCGAGCTGAAGTAACAAAAGCCACTGAAAAGGCTTTGAGTGAAGAAATTATCGTGCCTACCGTGAGTCCCCAATCAAAGGACACAGTGAGGAAGTCGGATGAGAAGCAGAAGCCAAAGGAAGAATATAGTGTGGGTGTGCCATATCCAGCGGCAATAAAGAGGAATGATGAGGAACACTTTGAGAAATTTCTGAACATATTCAAACAGTTGCATATAAACATTCCTCTTGTGGAAGCACTTGCTCAGATGCCCAAGTACAATAGGTTCTTGAAGGAGATCTTATGGGGCAAGAAGAGCATTGACCCTTATGCCACGGTGAAATTGACAGAGACATGCAGTACAGTTATCCAGAGGGATATTCCCAAGATGAGAGATCCAGGCAGTGTTATCCTAGGTTGCACTCTTGGGGGTGGATATCACACACATGGGCTCTGTGATTTAGGCGCGAGTATCAATCTCATGTCATTGTCCCTATTTCAGAGATTGGGCATTGGTGCACCAACCCCGGTGAAGATGGGTCTGCAACTGGCAGACAATTCAATTGTGACAACAAATGGGGTAATTGAGAACTTGCTTGTAAAAGTAGGTTCATTAGTCTTTCCAGCCGACTTTGTGATAGTGGACATCAAGGAGGATCGCGATGTGCCACTTATCTTTGGAAGACCGCTTTTGAAGACAATGCGCAGAAATGTGGATCTAGAGACTGAGGAGCTTACTATCAAGGATCTAGATTCATCACTTGTGTTCAAGGCATTTGTTACGGGGAAGGGGAAGAACAAGTTGGCTATGATCAAGTTTAGAAAAGATTTTGTGGATCCTACTCTTGGGTTGCCTACAGTTTTGCAGCCCGATCCACCCGAATATGATAAGAAGCCAAATCTGGTGCGTGCGCATGATGTGGTGCAGAAAATTAAGGGCAAGGAATTGAAGGAGGAGGCACGTCGTGCTAGACCTCCTTAACATTATTTGAGGTAACTGGGTTGGGTCGTCGACCTTAAATTACACGGCGCTTGTTGGGAGGCAACCCAACCTATTTATTTGCTTTAGTGTAGTTGTGTTTTTAAATTCAGTTATTTTATTATGTTATTTTGGAGAGATGAGAGTGAGAGGGACTAATGGAGCTTTTCCAAGTGACATATTTGAGCAGATTATGGGAGAATCTACCCCGGTGTGCGAGGGCACACATGACCTTCACATGGGCTTGCATTGACGAGTTGGGGATTCTTCAGACATGGATTTTAGTATAGGAGGGCAGTCGACCCCGGTGTGCGAGTACACATTGACTGTATAGGAGCATGGTGGCACCACTACTGTGCTTGGGGACTGCTTGGCATGATTTCGTCCCCACCCTTGAGGTGGTGGTGAGTATTTTTTTCTCTTGCTAAATTTATGTTAATATTGTATGTCATAGCTCCATCTCATCTACTGATCCTAAACATTGATTGCTGAGTTTTCTTGCATAATCTCTAAATTCGTTGAGGACAACGAAGCATTCAGTGTGGGGGTGGTTTATCTGTTTTGCTAGCCATATTGTCTTGCATAGCCAGTTACATGTATGATGTGTTTAGATTGTAATGTGAGTCAGTATAGTGGTTTATGTTATGGTGTCGTATTGTGTAGTATAGATGTACATATTGTCTGCACTTTTCAATAATTGAGTCTACCCACCAAACAAAGTTAGCTGTGTTGTGTCAAATTTTTTCAAGTCAAAGCCTTGCATATAGAGTTAGAATATTATGAAAAATAAAAAAAATGATGAAAAAAGAGAAAATTCATAAAAATTGAAAAATTGAAAAATTTGAGAAAGGGTAATTGAGAGAAGCATAGACTTGGTTGGTTTAGTGAGATGTGAACACTTTAGTCATAGGGTGTGAATTTTGACCGAGAATGACATTTCTAGTTTCCCCTAGTAAGTATAGAGAGAATCTCATTACAGGAATGCCTACCTATTTTCAAACTAAAAGAAATTTTCAAAGTAAAGTGTGTGTTGTTTTTCTCTACAAGAGTTGAGCTTGGTGCTTGCTAAACAAACCGAACGTTCATGTTGTTTGTCTTAGGTAGTCGCTGCCCGCCTCGTAGTGGCACACAGAACAGCTGTGGGAGGATGTGTATTAGAGCACTCACTGCTATTTAGATCTCACCTTATAGGACCACTAGTAAACCCTAATTGATCCTTGGATTCATGTTAAGGATCGTAAATTGCATATTTTAGTATGTTAACGAACTCTTCATAACTTGCTAATATGTGCAACACCAAAGAAAAGGGGTGGAATGCAAACCTGACGAAGGAACTTGAGGGAGTACAGAGGGCAGATTTGTCATTAAAAAGTCGTACTAGAGACACATTTGGTAAATTGTGACTTCTATAATGTTAAAAGGGGTATTACATAGTATCGGAGGATAAAGTGGGTGTCAAACAAAAATCCGAGGGTGGCCCCCATGTCTAGCTCACAGCCTCACAGCCACTTAACGGCCGTTGACAGAAGGGTGCTCCTCGTAAATGTTTAGACACAAAATAAGGGTGCCCCCTTCCTATTAGCAAACAGTTAGGTAGAGATTGCATATTACCAAAACTCGGGGGGGGGGGGTAGTAAGTGTAAATACCATAACAACTCCCTATCTTTTAGCAGATTTTAACTCTTGACTATCACTTCCTTCGGAAATATAATTCAGAATAATGGGTCGTCAGACTCTCTGTTCCGGACTGCTGCTGTTCCATGTGTTTGGTCCACGTTCCAGAGAGAATTGTAAACTTTGTAGTAACATAGTGAGACCATAATGGTTCTGTTTGGATGAGCGGAAGTAAGTGAGAGGTTTGGCTAAAGATCTACTTTTACCTGGGGTGTTTGGATAGGGTAGATTAAGTAAGATGTTTGTAGTTTTTGATATAAAAATAATAATAAATACTAAAGAATCAATTTTCAACCGGTGAAAAGTGGTGTCCCGGAATCCTCAAAGAAATCCGGAATCCCCAATATACTACCTTAGCGTTTCAAGATTTAGACTGGGATCTATAATGACAATGTGCTTTCGAAGGATTCAATTCCTGTTTGCGCATGTCGTAACAGATTTCTATTCCAACTAGCATGATTTGGCTTTGCAGACTGTGCAGTTGGTTTTCCGTGAAAGATTACCATGTACCATTTGCAGCTGTATTTTCTCATTTTGCTCGTCTTTTACTATTTTGTGCTCATGTGGTTTTGTTTGGCTAAATGTCTATACCCTTCAAGTTTCAATACAGTTGTTTCTCGAAAGCGAGGGTTGAATTAGAATTTTACGAAACAGTCTCGCCGTTGCTACTTCGGTTAAATTGTTTTACTATTTTTCTACTTGAGCAAAATAGTCTCACGGAACGGTCTCTGTGATGTACACTGCCCTTAAATGAAACCCATTCGATTCATCCTGATTTGCAGATTGAGAAGCCTCTACAGAGACATGGTGGTAGACTCGAGAAGGACGAAAAATATTGTGGCTCGTGTTTTGGTGCCGAAACGGTACACACTCTACCTAATTTCTCCTTGAAATTTGTTGTAAAAATGCATATTGAGTACTTTAGAGTTTAGACTGTCATAAGATGTTAAGTGATTCGACACACATGCAGTTGCAGTGTTCTTTATTTATTTTTCTGAAGCGTTTTGCTACTATTGTTGGACAATGGTCAATTCTGGCTGTCTGTACCAGTAATTTATCCTGCTAACTGGGCCCAATCAACATCTCAGCCTTAGACATGTTCTTCAACATAAGAAAAAGAAAGATGCTACTCATAGTACTTGAAGTGCTGTGCAAAAGTTCAAGCATATTCGAGCTGCATTTTTGCAAATGCATCTTACTGTCGGTTTCATTAAGTAGACAACATTTGTGTTTTGTTGCATTCTCGGAGGATTTGGTTTTTTAATCCATAATTTGCTTCAAATTTCTCAACATGTCTACTTTTAATGTCTCGCAGATTGTTTTCCTTCGACTTAAGGTTTAGCATACTTTTTCATTGTCTTTTGCAGACAGATGATCAGTGTTGCAATACATGTGAAGAAGTCCGTAATGCATATAGTCAGAGAGGTTGGGGGATGACAAATCCAGATTTGATTGATCAGGTAACTTATGTGTTAAATATCTTTATCCTTTCTGTGCTTCTACGCAGAATCAGATAATTGACTACTTGAGGTAGGATGATAAAACAGCCAACAAATTACTAGATTGGGCATCCATTATATACCTGTTTTTTCTTGTTCTCGCATTTATAGAGGACAATGTTTGCGTGCAAATAGATACTCATACAGGATGCAGACTATCTGCCAGCATTTCATTTCGGTGTCTCTCTTTCCACTATCTCGACATGATTTCTTCAAATGAAACAACACTTAGGGGATAGCTCAAATGGCCATTAAGGAAGCATGCAGAGACGTACTTCTGGGTTCGCTGAAAGTAATATCGTTTCAGGTTTTTCAGATAATAGCCTTTCAAGTCGTGGACATCATCTGGGTGTTTCCTTTTGGTAAATGGTTGACTAAAGACAATTTTGCGCAAAATAATTACTACTTTGTGCTTTGATCAGGTAGCATATGTAAGATGATGGGGTTTGTTTATAAACTTGGATTTCTGAATAATAGCACAGAGATGGTTTGGTGTGACTCAGAAATCCACTCCAAGTTGCATGCGAATAAAGTAACTTTACAGATTATTTTGCCAGTCCATGTTCCACTGTCACAAGATGGCTGTTGATCACAAACCTCCAAAGTTGATTGCTGGAAAGTCTTCAACCATGCAAATTTTGACCAAAGCAAATACTCCATTGCATTTCACTGTGTTCCACTTGGTCAAGAGTTGGTCTCTTCTTTGCTTTATTATATTTCAGCATACCTGAAATTTGACACTTGTCTGCTTATATCTTAAATCTAATATTTGGAAGTTGTATCACGCAAATCTGAGTGCCAAAGAGAATTAATTAACCTAATCGTGAGCTATGGAGATTGCTAGGATCTTGCTTGCTTCAACCTTTTTGCCTCCTTTTCACCCAAATTTACTGAACTTCTGTTTTACTTCGTCACAGTGGAGATTAAAGAATCTCTCAAGAATGCGGTCTTAAATAAGCAACCAAAAAACCTAAGGTCACCTAAAATCTAGTTGGACTGTGAGAGGAAAGTGTAATTTGCTGATACCTTCATGTAACTTGATTAAACTTTCTGTCATTTTACCCTGTGGATCATTTAGTGGAACAAGCTATAAAATTCTGTTTGCTTAACCTAAAGGTTTTCTGAAAGGAAAAGCGACAAAGAGGATGTTTCTTATTGCTGGACTTTATGCACAGACATAATAGATTACTCTAGATCAGTATAATCTTCTGACTAGATATAATGCTTCTTTTGTTGCTGAACATGTTGTAAACAGTGCTGGGTTACCTGTCTTTCATGGCCATATTTATGTTACTTCTTCTCTTTTGCTGATTCTCAACTGAAAAAAGCTGATCTCGATTTTCCGTGGTGAAGTTATTTTCAACTTTTTCTGATATGCCTATTGACCCTTCAGTGCAAAAGAGAAGGTTATGTCCAGCAAATAAAAGATGAAGAAGGTGAAGGGTGCAACATCCACGGATCATTGGACGTCAATAAAGTGGCTGGCAACATTCATTTTGCCACTGGGCAGAGCTTTCACCAGTCTAATATGTTCTTAAATGAGTTGCTGGGCCTTGAAAAGGATATGTCCAACGTAAGATACTTGACAAATTCATAGAAATATGGTTTTCAAATGTATAATTCGTTTTTGTCACAATGTGTAATAACATTATTAAGTTTGACGTTTGTATATCTTACCGTCATACAAACTGGTGTTTCTTGTACAGATCACCCACAAGATCAATAAGTTGACTTTTGGCGATCAGTACCCAGGACTCGTGAATCCCCTTGACGGGTAATGTTGTTAATTTGGTTCTTGACGCACTTAAGTGGTGCTGCAGTAGATAGCAGTAATGAATTGTGGGCTGGGTTGCATTGGCCTTTTGTGTTTTTGATTCTATCTTTTCAATAAAAAAGGAAACTTTATACTTCCTATGTTCTCTATCTATCTTCACAGTTTTCATTTTACCACTATCACTTTGATTCGGTGATTTGGGTAGTAAAACGGTTCAAGAATTTGATAATCTTTCCATGATGGTGTAGAGTACACTTTACTTGACAACACCATGAAACAATTACCAAAAAAAGTCATCATTTTGCTATCAAAATCACCGGGTCAAAGTGACCCAGTTACGAAAGAAAAAAGTCAAACTGTGAAGATAGATAGAGAACGGAGGTAGTACAAACTTATGAAGACAAGTTAAGATCATTTACTCTTTCCAAAAGTTGCCAAGCTGGAGAATATGTTCTATCTTCTCAACCGGGAGATTAGATGAAGAAATTCCTCCGAAATTCAAGGGAGACATGGAACTTCTGTCTCCCGTCAGTTGTAGTGCTAAAATAGCTACTCGGAGCTGTTTAACGTTGTTATCGTGTTGTTCAGTCTTTCCTTATTTCTCTTTGTGCTTCTTGTTCAGTTTACTTCTGAATTCCGCAGTTAGAAAGTTTGAGCAAAAATCGAACTGTCCTTGTGAAGTCTTAAATTTTTGTGGTCTAATCTCTAATGTTAACAGGGTTTCTCTTTGTACTGGTTTTGATTTGATCTTTTTCCATGTCATGTTGCTCAGGGTGCAATGGGTACAACAGAAGCCAAATGGAATATACCAGTACTTTCTTAAGGTCTGTATTCTTAGTGTTGTTAATTCTCATCTCACCTAACACCATCTCAATAGGTTTCTGGGTCTCTTCATTCCACCCAATCCCAGATAACTGAACAAGAAACGAAAAAAAAAAGATATTATATGTAACTGCCTACATCCAGTCACCGTGTGTTAAATTTAATTACATCAGACTCAATGATGTTTCCTTTTTATGTCAGGTGGTCCCTACCATGTACACTAATGCTAGGGGTCGCACCATTCAGTCAAATCAGGTAATTTGTCGTAATATGACATGGATTTTTCTTTTTGTTTCTCCTCCCTTTGGATATATGCATAAGATACTTGCTTACCTCCGGGTTGTATAGTTTTCTGTGACAGAGCACTATAAGAGTTTGGAACTGGGACGTCCTCATGCCCCTCCAGGAGTGTACTTCTTTTACGACATTTCTCCTATTAAGGTTGGTATATGTTTCTCAATTTAAACTAGTTACTATCAGAAAAGTATATCATAAGGGATTTACTGTTTTGAGAATAGGGCTTGCCCTCGTTGAGATTGGAAAAATATATCTGTTGGGGAATCCGGGCTCAAAACACGACTAAATCAACCAAGTCGTAGCGGAAGCAAGTAACCCCAAAGAATCAAACTTTCCCCACGAATATGCAACTAAACGGAGAGCACCACAATTGCAAGTAGACAATAAGCTAAAAACGAGACAAGACAATTTTTAACGTGGAAAACCCGAAATCGGGAAAAACCACGGAGCCACTCTCGACTCAAAGCTTCCACTATAATCAACAATAGTAGGATACACACTCTAGTACTACTAGAGAATCAACACATCCAAGAAAAAACACAATCTTGGGATCACCTAAGCATCTAGACAAAGTATCTAGGGTAAACCGAGAAAGTGAACTTAGAAGAGGCTAACCGGAAATCCAACCGTTGGATGTGAGGAGGATACCACCAGGAACAAACCCCTGAAGTTTGAGCTGAATCGGACAACTTTTCACCGTCGGATCTCGCCGGAAAAGTTGCTGGTCGCTCAAAAACAAACCCTGCAGCAATACACTGCCTTCTCTTCCCGTTTCTCACTTTCTCTCACTGTGTGGATGACTCAGCCAACTCACCAATGGTGAGACTAATTAAAGACCACACACATACACACCAATGTGAAGCAAACCATTGGGCCACGTTGGCCAATCAACCAACAACACATTCACACTCACATGTGTGAACAAACGGGTACACAAAGCTGGCACCACCAGCTAGCAAAAAACAAACCCCCCCTTTTTTTTTTTTTCTTTTTCATTTTATGAGAAGTTATTGGATGTGGCAAACCCACATGTGAGGTGGACCACAACCAACATTCTCCCCCTCCACCTCATATGGAGGACTCCATACCCGCGATGCTTCTACAAACTTCAAGCTTCGCAACCGGTACAGACTTCGTCATCATATCAGCACCATTGTCGTTGGTATGAATCTTGACAAGTTCAACCGACTTCCCATCCAACACATCTCGTATCCAATGATACCTCACATCGATGTGCTTGGATCTCGAGTGAAAACTCGAGTTCTTGCTGAGATGGATAGCACTCTGACTGTCACAGTACAGAGTATACTTCTCTTGCTTCAAACCCAGCTGTTGTAACAACTTCTTCATCCAAAGCAACTCCTTGCAACCCTCAGTAGCTGCAATAAACTCAGCCTCAGTGGTAGACAATGCAACGCATTTCTGCAACCTAGACTGCCACGACACTGCTCCCCCTGCAAAAGTGTTCAGATACCCAGACGTAGACTTCCTCGAATCAATATCCCCAGCCATGTCAGCATCCGTGAAACTAACAAGAGTAGGATCACCATTACCAAAGCAAATACACAACTGAGAAGTACCCCTGAGATACCTGAATATCCACTTAACCGCAGACCAATGCTCTCTACCAGGATTGGAGAGAAACCGGCTAACAACGCCAACCGCATGAGCTATGTCCGGCCTTGTACACACCATGGCGTACATCAAACTACCCACTGCTGAAGCATACGGAACCGACATCATGTCTTCCTTCTCTGCTTCTGTCTTGGGACTCTGATTTGAGCTCAACTTGAAATGACCAGCAAGAGGTGTACTAACTGGCTTCGCCTTGTCCATATTGAACCTCTTCAGGACCTTCTCAATGTAGGACTCCTGAGATAACCAAAGCCTCTTGGCTTTCCGGTCTCGCGAAATTCTCATACCCAAAATTTGCTCTGCGGACCCCAAATCCTTCATAGCAAAGGATTTGCCCAACTCCTTCTTCAACCTGACAATCTTGTTGGCATCACGACCAACGATCAACATGTCATCGACATACAGAAGAAGAATGATCGAATCACCGTCAGAGAAATTCTTCACAAACACACAATGATCTGAAGTTGTCTTCTTGTATCCATGCTCCCCCATGAATGAGTCAAACTTCCTGTACCACTGCCTTGGTGCCTGCTTCAAGCCATACAGACTCTTCTTCAGCTTGCACACCAGATTCTCCTTTCCCTGAACTCTGAAACCCTCCGGTTGTTCCATGTAGATCTCCTCCTCCAAATCACCATGGAGGAACGCAGTCTTGACATCAAGCTGCTCAATCTCCCAGTCTCTGCTGGCAGCTATACCTAGAACAACCCGGATTGACGACATCTTCACCACCGGTGAGAATATCTCTTTGTAGTCTACTCCTTTCTTCTGCCTGAACCCTTTCACAACCAATCTTGCTTTATACCTTGGTTCTGAGTTCTCAGACTTCAACCTGTAGACCCATCTGTTCTTGAGTGCTCTCTTACCCTTAGGCAACTCCACCAACTCATAGGTGTTGTTCTCATGTAAGGATCGCATCTCAGATTCCATGGCTTTCAGCCATTTCTCTTTCTTGTCAACTGTCATGGCCTCATCATAGCTCTCTGGCTCCCCCTCATCCGTGAGTGTCACATACTCAGACGGAGAATACTTCCGATAGGGTTGCCGATCTCTGCTAGATCTCCTCAACTCTGTAACAGCTGGAGCTGGTGGCTCTGGAGGTAACACCTCATCCTGTGCATCTGCCTGATCATCAACTGGAGGTGGATCAACATCACCTGCATCACCCTGATCATCCTGCACTATCTCATCGCCATGCTCAGCTGGAGTAGGAACTGGACTCATGTCCACCAAATCATCACCATCAGCCTGAGGCTTATCACATCTATCAATGTCCTCAATAGTCTGATCTTCGAGAAATACCACATCTCGGCTCCTGACAATCTTCTTGGTAACTGGATCCCATAACCGGTATCCAAACTCCTCATGGCCATAACCCAGAAAGATACACTGCTTGGATTTGTCGTCAAGCTTCGATCTCTCATCTTTCGGGACATGTACAAATGCCCGACACCCGAACACTCTCAAGTGATCGTAAGACACATCTCTACCTGTCCAAACCCTCTCAGGTATATCTGTCTCCAAAGGAACTGAAGGAGAGAGATTGATCAAATCCACAGCAGTTCTCATCGCCTCACCCCAAAAGGTTCTTGGCAGCTTTGCCTGTGACAACATACATTTGATCTTCTCAATCATGGTCCTGTTCATCCTTTCTGCTACACCATTATGCTGTGGGGTCTTGGGAGGTGTCCTCTGATGCTTAATCCCATGGTTCCTGCAATACCAGTGAAAGGAACCCTTGTACTCACCGCCATTGTCAGTCCTGATGCACTTCAATGGCTTTCCAGTTTCCCTCTCAACACTAGCATGAAACTCCTTAAACACATCAGCCACTTGGTCCTTACTCCGAAGAGTGTATGCCCACACTTTCCTTGAATGATCATCAATGAAAGTGACAAAGTATCTCGCACCACCAAGTGTTCTTGTCTTCATGGGACCACAGACATCAGAATGTACCAATTCTAGAATAGCAGACTTTCTAGAACCATAAGAATGCTGAAAACTCAATCTGTGTTGTTTTCCAGCCAAACAATGAGTACAATGCTTCAAAGGATTACCTTTAATACCAGGGAGCTTCTCTCGCTTGGTTAGGACATCCAGTCCTTTCTGACTCATGTGGCCCAATCTCTTGTGCCACAACTCTGTAGAGGAATCATCAACTGCATTTACCACTGGACTGGTAAGCTTCGCGTGCATCACATACAGTGAACACTCCTTCATCCCTCTAGCAACAACCAGCGAGCCCCGAGTAAGTCTCCATTTCCCATCACCGAAATGATTGCTATACCCGTCTTCATCAAGCTTCCCTGCAGAAATCAAGTTCAGCCGAATATCTGGAACATGTCTGACATCCCTGAGAACAAGCTTGCTTCCAGTGTTAGCCTCCAAGAATACATCACCCATGCCAATGATCTTTGACACACCGTCATTCCCCATCTTGACAACACCATAGTCACCTGGTCTGTAAGATGAGAAGAACTCCCTCCTGGAGGTAACATGAATGGAAGCCCCGCTATCAATAACCCAGCTGCTGCTCTGACAAGCTATACTGACAACATTCTCCTCACAGACAATGAGAGTATCATCCTTAGTCGTTGTAGCAACTGTCTTCTCATTCTTGTTGTCTGACCCATTCTGTCCCTTGTTCTTCAGCTTCCTGCACTCTTTCTTGAAATGTCCCATACCCCCACAATGGTAGCATTTCACACTTTTCTTCCAATCACTCGACTGGCCTCTCGAGTTGTTCCTGTTTTTCTTAAGACCCCTGCTGTGACTTCTCCCTCTATCCTGTTTCTTTTCTGACACTAGTGCCTCAGCCTCCGAGTTCATGCCTGACTCGGACCGTCTAGCTTCTTCATTCAACAAGCTATCCTTGACCATGTCATTAGTCAACTTTCCATCCGGAGCTGAATTGCTGAGAGCCACTGTCAAAGTTTCCCAACTATCCGGCAAGCTACTGAGAAGGAACAACGCCTGAATCTCATCATCAAACACAATCCGCATCGCCGTCAGCTGATTCATGAGCTCCTGAAACCTGCTCATATGCTCAGACACACTTTGGCCATCCCTGTACCTCAAATTCACAAGCCGCTTCATGAGGTGCATCTTGTTCTGAGCTGTCTGTCTCTCATACAAAGACTCGAGCTTTTTCCACAATACGTCCGCTCTTGTCTCTTTGGCGACGTTGTGAAAAACGCTTTGGTCAATCCACTGTCTGATAGTGGCCACAGTCTTCCTATGCAATGTGTCCCATGCTTTGTCTGTCATGGTGGCCGGCTTCGAAGAATCACCTTCGACAGGATCATACAAATCTTTACAGAATAGCAAATCCTCCATCCTTGGCTTCCAAATTGAATAATTTGACGAAGTCAATTTTATCATCGTGCCACCAACACTATGCTCATCCATTTTTGTCAACGCTACAACCGAGCCAACAACAATCAACCTTGCTATGATACCACTTGTTGGGGAATCCGGGCTCAAAACACGACTAAATCAACCAAGTCGTAGCGGAAGCAAGTAACCCCAAAGAATCAAACTTTCCCCACGAATATGCAACTAAACGGAGAGCACCACAATTGCAAGTAGACAATAAGCTAAAAACGAGACAAGACAATTTTTAACGTGGAAAACCCGAAATCGGGAAAAACCACGGAGCCACTCTCGACTCAAAGCTTCCACTATAATCAACAGTAGTAGGATACACACTCTAGTACTACTAGAGAATCAACACATCCAAGAAAAAACACAATCTTGGGATCACCTAAGCATCTAGACAAAGTATCTAGGGTAAACCGAGAAAGTGAACTTAGAAGAGGCTAACCGGAAATCCAACCGTTGGATGTGAGGAGGATACCACCAGGAACAAACCCCTGAAGTTTGAGCTGAATCGGACAACTTTTCACCGTCGGATCTCGCCGGAAAAGTTGCTGGTCGCTCAAAAACAAACCCTGCAGCAATACACTGCCTTCTCTTCCCGTTTCTCACTTTCTCTCACTGTGTGGATGACTCAGCCAACTCACCAATGGTGAGACTAATTAAAGACCACACACATACACACCAATGTGAAGCAAACCATTGGGCCACGTTGGCCAATCAACCAACAACACATTCACACTCACATGTGTGAACAAACGGGTACACAAAGCTGGCACCACCAGCTAGCAAAAAACAAACCCCCCCCCCCCCCCCTTTTTTTTTTTCTTTTTCATTTTATGAGAAGTTATTGGATGTGGCAAACCCACATGTGAGGTGGACCACAACCAACAATATCATGATTCCGCTGCCAGTTTGTCCAGCTATAGTTTGAAGTTCGATTTAAACCTACCGGAGCCAAGAACATTCTGCATTTGAAAATTATTTAACTGCAGATCAGATTTGTGGCAAAAAACTTACAAAACCTCACAGATATACAGAGATATCACTCGCCAGTTTGGTCCAGCTATAGTTTCAAGCTCAACTAAGAACAACCGGAGCCAAGAACCTTTTGCAGTCGAAAAATATTTTAACTGCAGATCAGAATTGTTGCAAAACTTCTAAAACCTCACAGATATACAGAGATATTGCAATAAAGTTCTAACCTGCATGTTTATTTTTCTGTGTAAGAGGATTTTGAATTAGTAGCATGCGGTGATGAACGGAAAAAAGACAGATTGGTGTATAAATTGCATTTGCTTGTTGCAGGTGACCTTCAAAGAGGAACGCACACCATTCTTGCACTTCCTCACATATCTCTGTGCTATAATTGGAGGTATTATAGCTCCCAGTCTTGTGACTTGTACTTATTTTTTCCTTGGCTGTGTTTTGATAAAGTCTAGTAGACCATAAAATGTGTTTCCTTATTACAGTATGGGCTGCTATATTAACTTCAACTCGACACAAATGCTCGTGAAATATGGACCTGGATTGGTATCCTGGATTAGAGTTGAAGAATAGAATGGAAAAGAATAGGAAGTTGAGTATTTGGTAAAAGTCAGTAAAAAACAACTGGACAAAGAAAAGTTACCGGATTCTATTTTGCAAGTCTTGATGAAAAAGTTTGCAGGTAGGTCTGTACGTCTATGGAAATGTGGAGAACTCAATTCTTTGGGCAGAATGCACGACGTGGCATTTTTACTTCATGGACATAGTGAAGTTCATACACAAAAATTGGAAACAAGTGTATAGTCATGAGACGGAAATATAACTCGCTTGAAACTAGTATGTTTTCTACTTCCACATCCGTTTCCCTAGTTTAGATACATTGGACATAACACAACCCCAAGTCCCCAACTACCTAGTTGATTATGTAGTCGCTGTCCCACTGCTGCTCTTTGAGCCTGATGTGGCGAAGAGTAGAAGCGAAGATGATGGTGTGAAAATCCACCATTCCACACATGTGAAGAAGTTCCATGCAATACTTGATTATGTCATTGTCATGGTTGCTTGCTCGTTCCGGTCTCACAGCTGTTGAACCCTGCCACCTTTTTGGGGAATGCTTCCCAATGCCAGTACCAGACATAACCAGATCGAAATACGGTGTTTATAAATTTCTGTGACGGGCTTTGATTTGTCAGTTGCCGTATCATAGTAGGCCGAGTCAGTTACCCCAGGAGGACAACCTCGACACTTTCCAAAGTTTAAACTTCTCTTCTCCAGTCAGGATAGGATAGGGTGTCATTCACCAAGCTGTTGGCTGTGTTATCTCTCAAGAGTTTGTTCTAGCTCACTCTCTACCGTTCAGTCTCTGCTCATAGTGAAAGCTTCTTATCCCTCACTAGAGATGTCAAATGGGCCGGTTAACCTGACTGGTTTGGAACCAATTTGCAGTAACCGAGCCCGTGCTTGAAAGGACCGAACCAGGTCGGAAACGATTTTTAGCGGGCTAGGGCCGGTTAGACTTTCTATCGATCCGTGAACCCGGCCTGAACGCGTCCTGGTATAAACCGATCTGGACCGCTAACCGCACCCGGCTCGTAACTGAACCAAGCCCGCAGGTTAACCGACCCGAAACCGACCCCAACGGCTGGAGTTCCCACCTTTTGAGTTGTCACCATCGGTTTTAACCTATTTCGGCCCGAAACCGAATCGAAGTGGACCGAACCGGTATACCTGGTTACGGTTATATGGTCCGGGCCGGTTAGAGGTATTGTGAAAAATATCAGGCCGGTTAACTGTCACCGAATAACCGGTAACCGAGCCCGAACCGGACCGAACCCGGTCAATTCAAGCAATCTCGGGCTGGTTTTGGTTCCGGTTAACCGAAAGTGCAGCTCTATCCCTCACTACACTCTTGACTCCAATATAGTCTCCGTGGGCAGTCCGCGGCTATGCACACACCTAGCAAGCAGCAGCAGCATGTGACAATGTCCGATTCCTGATACCAGTGCTAGTGTCGCACTCTATGTTCCATGCTGTTGTTATATTTTGTTTTTGGTAAGTGAAAAGTTTAGGGGGAGGGGAGGCTGCCCCATCCCAGGGTCAGGACATCCTGTTGTTATATTGATTGCCCAAAGGAAACAACTGTAGTATCTTGTACTTAAAGAGTGTGGTATCTGAAAACTAAGCTTGTTTCGAGTCCGTTCTCTGCTGATGTTATACCAAGTGTCTTACGTAATTTTGAATATTTATGCAGGAACATTCACAGTAGCGGGTATTGTGGACTCGTTTGTTTACCATGGCCAGAAGGCTCTAAGAAAGCAGCAAATCGGCAAATTCAACTGATGATGATGATCATCGGACGGGATTTAGGGGTTCTGGAACTTGCTGGACGAACAACATATTCTAGGTCATGGGGCCTAACACATATATTTTCTTTTCCTGCCCAAGGCTATATATTTAACATTATGAGGATGTATGTACTTACTGAGTTTGGTTAGCAAATGAATTTTTTGAGTCCCAACTTCCCCTTTTGCACCAAATCCTTTTTCTGCATTTCAATGCTTGCTTTTGTGCAAAAGTAGTGGGAACTGAGGTCTGTGCAATCCCTCGTTATTTCGGTTGAAGTGACAGGTCCGTGATGGTAATTTCTGTTTTGCCCTAGGTGAACCATATAGCGATTTAGAGTTATAGATTAATCAGCCACTTTTAATGATCACCATCGTGTATGATCGAATGAGCGTTGTGGTACTTTACAGAGTCTTACACGCCACAGACTAAATATAGCATTGGTGTAGGCGTGCGTGCACAGTTGCAATCACCATCGTGTATGATTCGATGCCCAACTAGTTACCTCAAAACATGTTGTACTTTGAACATTTGTATTGTGAACTACAGGATGACAACACTCATTACTTTGATATTCACGGGGAAAGAACGACGTTCCTGCCTCTTTATGAGAAGGACTGTAACATCCCGTCTCACATCGAGACCTTGTGGATTTAACCTTGCGGGTTACTGTTAGCATCTTTGAGGCTTAAACATTTTTATCCGACGGTACGGATAAAAATGTCGGACAATAATCCGCTCAGGTTGTCACAACTAGTATCAAACGATAACCCTACCTACCTAAAAGTGTGCTGGATTGAGGAGTTACTATGAAATAACATTCAGCAAATAAGCAACTTTGGTGCCACAGCCGTCGTTTGGAGAAGAGAACTGTGAAGGAATTTGGCTCGCAGCGGGTGAACCCTGACTGAATGAGTAGAGGGTTTCCAATACCAGCGCTGGCGGTGAGGACTAAACATATCTGAAGGCTTAAGGATGAGTTTAACGGTGTAATATTCGGGGTTTCCTTGTGATTTGAAGGTCAAGAGTCAAAACTTTCATTGAACTGATCCTTTTTGGGCCAAAAAAACTTGAATGAACCCCATGTGAAATATAATACCAATATAGGCTCCTTTAGAAAACGATAGTAGAATCCTATAAGAGGTTACTCCCTTTAAAACCGCCAACTAAAGAAAGAAAAGAGGACAAGTAACAGCCAACTTTGGAGCCAAACCCCCCTCTTCCTCTCTATAGATGATATACTTACAGTGTTGCTAAAACCTTGGGGCTATGAGATAATAAACTGAAACATCTCTTCAAGTTAACAACATCATGCTAGAACAGAAAGAAAAAGTTAACTGAATGTTGAAAAACGACGAAGCGAATATCTCGCATTGCATCATCTTTCGCAGGTGACAAGCTGATTTCCTAACAATTGACGTCGCGAGCTTCAATTTCTTTACTATCCATCGTCGGTAGTACTTGAGAGAGTTTCAGCCTGATGTTTTCAAACGCTGAATCTTGCCTTTCTTCTTTTGTCAACCAAGAAGACAAGCAAAGCTCAATCACATTATCGTTGCCGCTCTTGACGACAGCACCACCGCCGCCGCTGCCTTTGACGGCTTTGCTCCTTCCAAACTTAACAATCTCGTCAAGCTTCAATTGTGTGGGGTTCTCAGCATAACTTTGGAGGATATCTCTAATGGCAGCACACCAGATTGGTCTTGCTGTCCTGAGGAAGTCTTGCATTGCCAAAACTGGAAGAGCCACACTTCCCAGATTGGACTCGTTGTGCCCACCTCTCCCATGGAAATCTGACCCTCCCAGCTTCAGTAAATTAAACGTGTCGGCTATATCGCTGTATACTGTTTGACAAAGAAAACGAACCCATTGACGTAAGTTATCAAACCCTGAGGTAAGAAAAGTGCAAGTAATGTGCCATCGGCCCACTGGCCCGACCAATCCGCCCAACCCAGCTCACGATTTTAAGGGTTTGGGTTCAATATTTGAGCCTGACCAACAACATATGGGTTGAGTTCAGGTTTCATACATTTGGCCCAACCCAGCCCGGCCCGCCCGAGCCCTTTACTTACATTTTCTATATTAACATACATACATATCTAACTAAAAGTAAATTACAAACAATGTGTTAAACATGATACGCTAATTAGTTCACGTAAACGATATTGTTCAAAAATTGGTTAAATGTGTTGGGATGAAAGATACGAACACATTTGTATTTTAACGTAATATTAGTTGACCTTTTAATTCTATTTTAAATAAATAGTAATACCATTTAGGCTTGCGGGTTGGGTTGGGTTGGGTTTTTATAATGGCTTGGGCTTGGGCTTGGGCTTGGGTTCGAGTGTTGGCCCAATTGATGGGTTGGGTCGGACTTGGGTTCAAGTTTTAAGGTCTCCAACCCAACCGGCCTGACCCACGGCCAGCCCTAGAACACCCTAATCGTTTGATTTTATAGAAATTGAACGACACGTTTTCATTAGAGATTTTGCTTATGCAGCGCAAAGTGAGGGAAGAAGGCAGGTAAAAAAATGTCATTTTAGTGTCGTCTGCTGAAAAGAATCGCGATACCTGATAATTTTCCATCACTTCTGTAGGCTTCTATTCCATGAAGGCCTGCATCTTTCAGCCTCCTGACGATTGCAATAGGATTCTTCAGTGCCCACGGATGAGCAAGCACCGCAACACCCCCAGTATCACTTATGAGTCGCACTGCTTCCTCCACTCTGGGCTCGCTTCCTCTGTGCAAGCAACATACGAACAACATTAATCTCAGCACAGAACATTAATCAGTTCCATATTAGTACTCTTCATAAACACTTTTCAAGTGTTTTCAGAGAATCACTTACGTGGAATAAGCAGGTCCGCCGTCATAGAGATAGCGGGCAAAAGCTTGTTTCAGATTCTCCACATGACCTGCTTCAACCATAGCTCGAGCTACATGCAGCCGTCCAGGAGCTACTCCCTTGCCAGCAATCTTAGCAACTTGCTCCCATTTGAGTGGGAACTTGAGATTGTTCAGCTTTGTGATCATGTTCTGTGCCCTAAGGTATCTTCCATCCCTTATGTTAGCCAATAATTTTTCCAATTCACCGGATCTTGATGGCCCGCAGCTGCTGTAATATGCAAGGATGTGAACTGGTTCCTCTGAACCAGACCCTTCACTGCATCATCAGATCCCAAAATACCCGTCAGAAAGAAATAATATTGGGAAAAAATGGTACAAAACCACAACTGAGTCATTGAAATGGTACAAAAATGCTTCAAACCGTGAGCTAAAAGCATAATTATCCTAAAAGTGGCAACTTCTCGACATTGTTAAGTGTAAAAACTCGCGGATACTTGTCTCATTGTCTGGAAGAAGTTATCAGGGTGTGGTAGTGGAATCAGTCCCAAGACAGTTCAGTACGAATTTGATGCAACCTGATACGGATGAAAAAACACTTGCCCACAAATGGCCAATAATGCATAAAGAGGTTATTAGAGTTTTGAGGAAGGCGAATCCTAATGTCAAAGGCAAACCTTGGGTAGAACATTGTGCTGATTTCAACTCCTGGAATGATCTTGATGCCAAATCTTCGAGCAGCATCCAATGCTTCAGGAATGCCAGCCATTGTGTCATGATCTGTAAGAGCAAGAACATTCACCTGTTCTGAACAAATTGTACTAGTTAATACCCAACCTAAAGTTGAACTAGTTCCATTCAGAGTTAAGAATCTGAATCAAAATCAAAATTCTTTCATGGACATGTGCGGTAATAAGGCAGTGATAGAAGAGTAACATTGGAAATGAAAACTCCAGAGAATGACTCAACAAAAGGAAGATAAAGGTTTCGAAAATGAATGAACACCACAGCCAACTGCTGTCTCTACCATTTGGAGCATTCAAATTTAGATATTATGACTTCGTACCATCGAGATATAGCAACAAATAAACAAGATCAAAGCGCTGAGGCATGAGCAATGTATGAATTCCCCAGATTCCGCATCCCAACCCCACATCATGCACTGCCCCTTTATTCATTTCTTACCTACAAAACCCATATTTGAAAATCTCTCCAGATGCTTTCTCAGTGACATCAAAACTATTGGATAGAACTAAATGAGGTTACAAGTTTAAAGGAACCAAGTCTCAAACAAACATGCCATTCAACATTTGGTAGTTGGTACTACTAATAGAACTGTGTTTATATGTATATAAGTACCTAATTTCACTAACCATTTCATATGAATCAAAACTCAACTAACTCCTATAAGATCATGGAACCCTAATATCAAAAGAAGGGCAAAACTACTCAACGCCCTCAAAATGGAGTGAAGAGATCAATCTCTTACCAAGACTAGTAGAAACCAAACATATAAGAAAAACTAAACTAAAGTAGAAACCATTTCCCAAATATGCATCCAAGACTAGTTACCAAGGTACTATCACAAGCACAGAAAAACTATCTAAAGAGTTTCAGGCATGAGCTAAAAAGGGTGGTCTTTTATAGCTGAAAAAGGACTAACAGAAGAATGCACACCCCATTTGGATGATAACAAATCAGAAGCAGAAAGCATCTTCAAGTATGTAACAAAAACTACTTATCATAGACTCATCACAAGCATAGAACAACTGCTTCACAAGTTCTAGAGGCTAAAAAACAGATTTTTAGGTGAAAAAAAAAGGAATGAAACAGAGGAGAGTCTACCCCATTCTGATGAGCTCTCTCAACAAGCTTGGAAGGCGACAAGAACCCATCACTGCAAATCGAATGGGAATGCAAATCGAACACCAATTTCTCCGAATACTTGTTCTGCTTCAAGCTCACCCCAAAGTCATCATCAGACGAAACAGAGGAGGAGGAGCTCAAGAAGACCCATTCGCTGACAAGCTTATGAGCCGAGCTCTGTTCGGCGGTGAGCTTTCTCTTGCTACCTCCGCGCTTCTTCTTCTTCTTGTTCGTTTTCTTTGGGTTGTTCTCGCCCATCTTTACAGAGAGACAGAGCAATCTTGAGATATAAAAAAAAAAATTGGATCTTTTTTACTTTCTCAGGCCTTGAGAAGGTGGAGGATCTAGGGTATTTGTAGATTCATAGAACTACTCATCGGTTTCATTGGAGTTGCAGAGATACATCCCCACCAGGCCATCACGTCTTTGTGAGACATCCTTGGAAAATGGTGATAAATCAGGGGGTATATTGCAATATTTGAGACTTTAGGGGTTCTTTCGCACAAACTCCGCGACTGCTGAGAGTAAAATGCAATTAACCCTTCCTCTGTTTCTTCTGTATTTTCTTGGTCTCACTTTTATCACTATTAATCAGGTGACTTTGATCCGATGATTTGATTAGCAATACGATTCAAGAATTTTGGTAATATTTTCAAGATATCGTAGGGTAAACTTTACTCTTTAACAATATCATGAAAAAATTATCAATTACCAAAAATATTGTATCACTTTGATATTCAAATTACCGGGTCAAAGTGACATTACTTCGGATGGAAAAAGTCAAACTAAGAAGAAACAAAAGAAACGGACCAAGTACCACCTGTTTGTGGTCTACCTAGTTTGAACCCAAGACCTTATGCACTTGAGCTAGTATCCATTTGCACTTGAGACTTGAGAGTTGCTAGCTAACCGGCACAGTTCCCGGTTAAAGCCCGATTAATGAACTAATTGAGTTAAGCATTAGCCTAGATTTAAGCTCGTCATGGTAAGCTGTCTTTACTTGAATTAAAAGGGTGTTGGGTCATTCTAAAAATTGAGTCCGTAAATTCTAGAGACGGTTCGTTAAGTAAATATATTAATAATTATATATATATATATATATATATATATACATATATTAATAATTCGGGTAACATCATGTCAGCAATTCTTAGAGCACTGAATAATCTCTCAAGGAATTGGTCTAGTGCGTGACGCGTGAAATATGCTATCATTTCAAGCCCCAAGTTCAAAATACACGGAAATCAATAATCTTTGAAGTCACTAGGACGAAATGTTAAAATTTGGAAGTGTACTCATGAAGCTTGTACATTAGTCCACGGTCCGCACAAACTAACAATTTTGTTAATTTCACTTAAATACAACGGGGCTGGCATAAACATCATATCATATGGGGGTGTAAAGAAAACCGAATAAATCGGTCAAACCGACCAAACCAAACCGAAATGTTTGGTTTAGGATAGTTTTTTTGAATGTTCAGTTTATCAAAGGTTCAAATTTTCACAAACTGGTCTATTAAGTTTAGTTTTTGGTTTGTAAAAATATCACACGGTACCAAACCGAACCGATATGTGCTTAGCGTACTTTTAGTACAATGTATATTACGTAAAGTATATTAGATAGTCTAGAAAAGATAAACACGAGTAGATATATTCAATTAAAATGCTTATATTAATCTTAATCTTCTCTATTTCTCTCATGTTTGGTCATATTTTCTCTCTAAAACGATATTTGCGCATATTTTTTAAGTCTATTTAATTTATTTTTCACTTAAAACTTGAAATTCGTTGACAAAATGTATTGTAAGATCCATTCGATAATTTTACATGAACCGACTGCACCGAACGAAATCGAAATTTTTCGATTTGGTTTGGTTCGGTTCGGTTCGGTTCGGTTCATCCTTTTAAATGGTTATGTTTGGTTATAAAACCCTAATATCATGTGAGAAGTCGTTAAAATCTAAGGAGTGAAGTGGTCAACGCCTGAATCTATAATTACAATATACTTTTTGAGAATGTCTTCTTAATCTCTACCCGAGGAATTGTCACGTGACATCAACTAATAATTAATTTGTTACCCAAAATATATACTTCTTTACAAGGTGTTTTTGAATTGGGAAATGCTAAACGTCACCATTTTTTCTTCACCCTTCACGTTCACCCCTTATGCGGATGTATTTGGTTGGTGATGTAATAATAGAAATATCTTAAAATAAATAGTTACAACAATCATATCTTGACACGTAGGAGGTGAACTTGTGGGTGAAGAAAAAAGGGTGAAACATAGCGCCACTGTTTTGAATTTCATCTAAGAATTCTTACGTGATATTATTTTATTTATTTATTTGTTACAGTTTTATTACCATTATAGTAACAATCTGCTTATTAGAATACATAAAAAATAATTTATTGATGTCACAAATAAAAATTTAATGACATCCGAAATAGAAATAAGTTTCTCCATAAAATAAGGAAAGGTTACCATCTAAAAAGAAAAAGAAAAATTATTAAAGATATATTAGTTGATTTATCATATAAAGAAAATATAAGTGAACAAAAATTCAACCATAAAAGTTGAACATAAAGTGACGTGTATGGCAACATGTCATTAGTAAAAATACAGGGTGAAGATTATAGATGAAATAGAAAGAATAAATATGGTTGATATTTAGACATCCACTGATGTGGCATATGCCATGTCACTTTTGTTCAAATTTTCGTTCAATTTTTTGTCCCTCTAGCACGGCTCTTATATAATTCAAATTGAAATCAAATTACGTGAAATTTCAAGAAAAGTTACTATTACATATTAAGAAACGAAAATTAATGTATTAATGTCAGAAATCAAACTTTAATGACATCCGAAATAGAAATAAGTATCTCCATAAAATAAAGAAAGTTACCATCCAAAATGAAAAAAATGAAATACTTCATAAAGTGACATATATGTCAACATGTCGCTATAAAAATTCGGGGTGAAGATTATGAATGAAATAGAAAAAATAAATCTGGCTGATATTTAGGCATATATTAATGTAGCATATGTTACGTCACTTTTTTTTTCAAATGTATGTTCAAGTTTTGTCCCTCTAGCACAACTCTTATATAATTCAATGTGAAATCAAACTACGTGAAATTCCAAGAAAAGTTACTCATACATATTTGGACATTAAAATTTATTTCTTTGCAACTTAAAGTATCCCGATCAAATTTCTTGCAATTTTACATTTTTTTTTTTAAATTTGGGGTCCGTCGTGCATCGGACAGGCTCATAACTAGTTTGCTCCTAAAACACCATATGGTACTACCATATGGTAGTAATCAGTTACTCCTATGGTTAAAAGACACTTTCACCCCCTCTAGTTTGATTGAAGGACACTTTCACCCCCTTTTAGTTCAGAAATGGACACTCTGACCCCTCAGTGTGCGGAACATCAGAAAATTTACACCCGCTTAATCTTATCATAACGATGTTAGTCTAGAGTTGCGGTCGGCCACTAAAGGTGGATTTGGGGACAAATTTACCCCATATTATACGAATAATAGGTTTACTCAAGTGTCATGGCCGTCTCTTTCATAAGGCAAGCTTTGCCTTTGCCTAGGGCCCCCGAATTAGCAAGGGCCTCATAATTTGTAAAACATGTGGGGTATCTTGGAATTATTCTATTTTTTTATGAATAATTTATTTCTACACATTTTATATGATTAACTTAAGTAAGTAAAATAATAAAAAACAAATAATCAAAATGTTGAAGATATTTTCCTACATTTCTTTAAAAAAAAGTATATAATGTTTGCAAACTTGTTTTGAGAACCCTTAACAAGTTAACAACCTTATTAGTTTTCAAAAAAAGAAGTTAACAATCTTATTAAGAAACCAAAAATTCCCGTATAGTTACTAAAAATTTATATAAGTTGACAAAATAATTTTCGAGAAACAATCATAATCGAGTTGAAAAGACATGTAGTGTAGCAAGTATTTCTCAGCACCAACACCGGTGAATGACAAAGCATGTAGGTCTACTGAGTAATGGGGCCTCAATTACAAAACTCGCCTAAAGCCCCGGAATAGGTAGAGACGGCCCTGAGTGTGTTATAACTTTTTTGCCTGATATGGAGGCAAATTTATTTCCATAACTATACTTGCGACGGACCTCACTCACACACTAATGGTGGCAGAATCAGGGACTGTAAGTTAATTAAATCCAACTGAAGGGGCGAAAATATCATTTTCCAAACTAAAAGGGGGTGAAAGTGTCCTTCAATCAAACTAGAGGGGAAAGAAAGTGTCTTTTACCATTACTCCTACTGGTCCGACAGTTGGGAAGGTGACAAGCCAAAGAGGACAAAAAGACCCTAGGTATCTGTCGGTGGGTTGGTTGGTCCCCTCCTGTTTTGATGATGAAGTCTCACTCTGGGGTCTCACCGTCTCAGGCTTTTGCATCGACTGTTCTGATCCCCCTGGGAACTAGTACCTCCTGCACCGTCCCCCATTTCAATGTGAAGTTGTTTTCTCAAGATCCCAAAATTGATCCAGCATCATCATACCACGACATTACATTTCTAAAGGTCCAAAGTACTACTACCTCTGTTTCGTCTGTTTCAGCCTACTTCACTTTTTGTCACTATTCACTGTGTCACTTTGACCCGGTGATTTGATTAGCAAAACGATACAAGAATTTCATAATCTTTGCAAGGTCTTGTAGAATAGACTTTACTCTATAATAAAATGAAAAAAAGTTCAAAAATTTATATCGTTTTGCTATCTAAATCACCGAGTCAAAGTGACTCAGTTACGGGTTAAAAAGTCAAAGTAAGACGATTCAGATGAAACGGAACTAGTAGTATGGTATCAAGGTCCAACCTAGTGTCAGGCTCTTTGATAAATCTAAATAATCTGTTGAAATAAATCTGAAAAATTAAGCTGGCGGCAAATAAAAAATAGTTGAAACTAATGTTGTTTGATATGAGCTCTAATGTTGTTTGGTATGAGTTTAAGATTTGAAAATGTGATAAAATTTGCAAAATTAAAGATTAAAATTATCAGCATATTATTGCTCCAAAACAAAATTGTGTCAGAATTGGAAAACAGTGTTTGTAGAACTTGTTATTAGGTGATGACCCAATTTGTTATGTTAGAAGAAATCAGTAAATAATTTAAAGAACGAACTTACAGATTCATAATCTGTTGAATGCAGACACAAGATGTTAAAGAACAACCTCGTACATAGACGATCTCCGTAAGACAATATTCGCCGTCCACTGTATGTCTCTTCGGGTTACTGCAGCGGCGAACAGTCCCCCAGGATAGAAGTTCTTCCTGTATTGGACATTAGCACATGACTGTAACAACAAAACTTGCTAACGAGAATGGAGATTCTGTGGAGAGTTTGAATGCTAATGTGCTTTCAGTTTCGGAATGACAAACTGGGAATGAGAAACTGCCTTTTGTAGGCTTTGAAGAGGGACAAATAACATGCATAATCGTTCAGAACGGTTGTAACTGTTCATAAACCAGTTAGTTATTTAACAAAGTTAATGAACCGGGTTGGGTTTATTTTCTGTTAAATTTTGTGGGTAAAAGGTTGATTTCTAGCCCAAACCCAAGCACAAGCCACGACCCAGTCTGTGCCCGAACTTGAGACCGAGTCGGCCGGCCGGACGGCGGCGGCGCGCGCGTGTGATTATTCGGACCATGGCTAGGTCCTTCCTTCTGCACAAAATGTGATTCGCCCTTTTAGTCTAATGTTGAAGTATATAAGCACTTCAATCTCTCTCTTCCTCATGATGTGGGATGATTTATTTTGGGAACATAAACTCAAATATAAACCCCCAACTTCAACGACTTACTGAGTTTTCATCTCTTAATGGTTTTCGATGAATGAGTTATCGAGGCGATCACCAAGTTACCTACTATACGATGGTGCAATTGGTGTTGTTAATTCTCAATTGAGCCGGGTTAAATTGAGCTCAAAATCAGGTACAAAACTGACTTATTGAAAACCATTTTTCCAACATAACTAAATTAAAATGACTGATTTTAATCAATACTAATCAAAATTGGATTCTCAAACATGCACTCAAGGACACACTGGACGACAAAATATATAAGATTTGACTTGGTCAATTAAAGCGTCCGAACTTGCCAGTCAATTAGTGCGCGCACCTTTGAGGATTCAAACTCTTACGCTTCACCAAAACTGATCTATGCCCTGTGTCATGGGCTGTATTTTTGTAGCTAAAATGGACCAATATTATGGCCCATGACACTATCTTCGCCAACATTAATTATCTAACCCACATTATCTTCGTAGTTCTTATGGAATTCTCTAGAATTCCTCCACTAGTTGTTGGATCTAGGCTCTCAGTCTCCACCATTAGATATTAAACTATCTAGACCATTCCTTAGTGGAAGCTCAAGTATAAATAGGTGGCCTCATTTGTCACATCCATCAATTCAAGCATTGTACTCTCTTTCTCTAATTGATAAAACCTCGTTTCTGATGGTCGGCCCGTGTAATGTTATAACTAGTTAAATTCTCAAGTAATATTCAACGTACCATTATCGTAAAATAAGTTTGCGACACAGAGGAAAACATTCATTCATCAAAATAAGAGTTACAGGTACAGACGACACGTTCGTCACAGACGAAATGTTCCTTCTAGACAAATAAAGCAACAACGCTGACAAGAAGTCCCATAAAGACCATGAACATCAAAATTCGAAATGCTTTCCTTTATCCAGTCAACTGTTCCTATATATCCAGTATCATCCTTCCATTTTTCTCACTTCGAAATTGAAATGAAATAGAGAGAAGAAGACGGCGATGGCGCTTAGCGAAGAAGCAGGTGCGAGGAGAGCCAGAGCGATGTTGCTTCCTGAGCAATACAGACAAATGTTGTACGAGTTCGTGAAGGCCACATGGGGTATCTGTTGTTCGTATTTGTTCATTTTATTTGCTGAATCATGTAATATCCCGAATATTTGAGAAACTATGTTATGTAATACAATTATGTCAATTACGTGATTTCATATATGTGGAAATGAGTATTTTGATAATTGGATTAAAAGTCATGATATGCATGTATATATGTTAATACACAATTTTAATTAATTTTATCATTTCTATATAATATGTTCTAATTTTATATTTGATCATGTTGAGTTTTATAAATGATTAATTGTTGGTTCGCATAACTTTATTTGTGAAGTACCTCTCGTAATGTTGAAGTTTTCGAAGCAGACGTTATATTAGTAAAAAGCAGACTTCCTTCCAATGTTATCTCTGGTTAAGGTGGTTAAAGTGCTGGGCTGTTAAGTAGGAAGTGGAGGGTTCGATTATGGGTCCGAATTTCCACCCCACCAACCTCTATAAGCCCCTTAGTCAATTACACCCACCTCCCCTCCTCATTACTACTTCATATTTTGAGCGTTTCATATCCGATTTGGATGCCGTTTCGAAGTGATATCATTTTTGTTAAATAATAGAGTTCCACTAGCGAGATGCTAGCTATGTTAAGGCTCCGTTTGGCGATATCAATTATTTCAACCTCGTCGGGATTGAGGTAGGGGGTTATACAGTTTATAATATCATTATCGCTTACGGTCTATCAGCATGCTTCGTGTTATTTGTATGTCGATCCGTATATTGTTGTTATTATCGATTCACATGCTATAGGGTGCTAAATGATTATTACGTGATATGTGATATTAAGTTTAACCTGCTATAATTATATTGTTTATTGCCTTTCACCTTACTGTTGCGGTGAACATCCTACGGGGCGCGAGCTCACCCCCTAACAGTGTTTGCAGGTTACGACAGCCGGATCAGACGGTAGAATTGAAGTGATAGCTTTATTAGAGTTTATAGACACGTATTAATCTGATTGTTGTATACAATTATTATTTGTCACTTGTATATAAAGGTTACGTTTCAAATTTAGAGTCACTTACCGCTGTATCATATTTTGTTAAATAAATGAATCAATGTTTATTGAAACATGATATTGTCTTTGGTACCTGAGCTTGTGGCTCAGACGGTACCGGTTTGGCAGACGAGTCTTTCTTTCGGTACCCACGGTGAGTATTCACAGGTGGTGCCGGTTGGATTGGTCGTGCCAGTTTTGTTTATTATTATCCTAAAACAAGACCCTGGGTTTTGGGTCGTTACAAATCATGCATTCATTCATTCAGTAGTATGTTGATTTTAGGGGTTTATAGAATTCGATTCAATTGCTAAATTAGTGATGGATTGATAGGGGCTTATAGATGTTGATTCAATTGATGGATTGATCTATACGGGGTTTATATGCTTGATTGATGTTAACGGGTTGATTGATTGCTGTTCTTGTGCCCCTTCTGAATCAGAATTAGAGTGAACTTTTTGGTCAATTGGCCCACGCCGTATGATGGATGATTATACTGAATTTTGCGTGGCTTTGCTGATCTTCAGGAAGAATTGGAAGAGCTTGAAAACCAAGTTGTTGTCGCTGAGTCGGGTGGCGACGTTCAACATGGTGACCAAGTTGTTGCCTCTGGTGAGGAGATCAATGAACAAGTTGGGAACCGGAAGAAGGAGGAGGATAAGGATCCGGTTGAAACGAATGCCGCACTCAGCGAGGACACCATGGTTCTAGTGACGAAGGCTTCCTTGGATCACGTTAACGTGATGGATAAATGGGGCTACATTTATGATAAAGACAGGTGCTGAACTATTCGGGTGGAACCCTATTGGGTTTGTTGGACTTAGCTATTACAACGAATTTGTCTCAGCAGACCAAAAAACCCTACAAGATATTTTACCAACAAATTGCAAAGTTCGCGACAATTGACATGGTCATCGTTGCATTTGTTGCGGCTCTCCTACTTTCTTTCATGACCTATCATCGTCTCATCATTGCCAATCAAAATAGGAAGCGCTACCTTCGGAAACTCGGCACAGTGAGGGCAAAGGCTAGACTCTCATATGGCTTTAATGAGAATAACATGCCCGACTGCATCACCCTGCTCGAACTAGCCCTTTATGCAAATGCAATTTCGTATGTGATCTTCGTGCTATCCGTGATGCTCCCAATGGTATGTGCCATCTTCCAAGTCTAGGTTATCTGCAAGCTGAGCTATGATATCAACAACCCCATCTCACCTCCTCCCACCCCTACTAGCTTAGTTCTACTTTCTCCTCGCATCTTTCTCCATCGCTCCCCCACCTCCCACCACACCACTACTACTTCACCTACAACACCCCCAAATCGCACGGCCGACCGAACCGTATATTTGGAAAGATGCCTCCTGTAACACCCCGTATTTTCCTGAATATTTTTTTTGACGTATTTTTGGTGAAGTTTAATCAGTCATTTTCAAAAATATATAGTTAATGGGGAGGTAGTTGTAATTTAGTTAATACTAAATTGTTGTTGTTGGGGGGTATTAATTGTCTTTTATAACACTTTTAGTATTTAATACTTGTATTTGTATTTATACTATACGCATTTTTATACTCTCTACCTATACGTATTTGTACCGTATTCATACTACGTATATTATACTATAATTTATACTATAAGTATAATAATAATAATAATAAAATAAAAAATAAAATAAAACAACACTTCCTCCTGACATCCCCTCCCAATCCCCAACACCTTCATCATCCCCAACACATTTTTTATTCTTTTCTTCTCTCATCCTCCCTCTATTTACTACCCCTCTCTCCCTCTTCGTCCTCCATCACCCGGCACCAACATCACCACCCCGTCACCAACACCAGCCACCACCCTCACCACCTCTTCTCCCTCTTTGCCTCCGTCCCTCTCCATATCACTGTCTCTTTCTCTCTCTCTCTCTCTCTCTCTCTCTCTCTCTCTCTCTCTCTCTCTCCTCTGGTTATGCCGAGAGACACAACCCGCCACCATCGCCAACCCACCACCATCTCCAACAACGCCATCACCACCACCCTCTGCCTATCTCTCCCCCTCTCTTTCTGCCTTCCCTCCTCTCTGTCGAGCAACACCAGGAGAAGAAGCAGCAGCAGCTGCAACGGCAATGGCCGCTGCTATCTCCGGCGACCCACCACCACCGGAAACACCCCCAACCACGACCACCTCCAGCTAGCTCTCTCATCTCTCACTTTCCTGATGGAGCCACCTGCAGCAACAGAGAAAGTATCAGAAGCCAAAATGAAGCAGCCCGCCACCATCACCGGCGAAGACCACCATGGATTCTCGCCGGAGTTCAACCACGACGATCCAAGCCGCCAAACCAGTTCCATTCGACTCAGAGGAGTCCGACTAAGCTGATGGAGGCCTCAAACGAGCCAAGAACAGCCGGAGAAGCCCCGACGAAGCTCCACCTCCGGCGACCCGACGTCGATCTTGACCCGTACGAATTCTTGACCGTTTCTCGCGAAATTTGATGTGGGTATGCTTGAAATCTTCCCCTGAATTGTTTCTAGTAATCAAAATCAAGTTTTAAGGCCTCGAATCCACGTTTTAATCCGTTAGTTTGAATGTTCATGCTTAGGGGGTTAAAGTGTCATTTTCAGAAAGTTTTCAGGGGGGTTATAATGTCTTTTCAGAAACTTAAGGGGAAGCAGATGTCATTCCAGAAACTTTTGGGGTACTAAATATAATTTTTAATTTCAGAATCATTTATAAAATTAGTTTTTTTCTATATTATTAATTATAAATTAATTTGGGGGTAAATATTGAAGAAAATATATTTTTGGTTAATAAATAAGTTAAAATGAATATTTTATTGAGAAAAAAATAAAATGAGCTAGAAATATATATTGGATGTATATTTGTTGAAGTTGTATTAAGTTAGAAGTTCCAATTTGTAGGTGACATTTTCGTAGACGAGACGACATCTAGGATGTGCTTTGGATTTCGGTAAGTTAATATGCCTAGCCTCGCGTGCCTTTCTTTCACTTCGTGTATCGCGTGAGTTATTTGTGAAATTACTACCGTACTTGATTTATTAGAGTTGTTTATTTGTTTTGAAATACTCCTCTTTGAAGTGTTGCATGAAATTGATATCCAAATCCTAAATAACAATCCGAAAGAGAACATCTAAAGTAATATTGCGAAATACTTGTAAAAGTGATATCCCAAGATGGACCACGTCATTGGGTTGGAAGTACGAAATTTCAAATTGTTGCCTCGGTTACCAAGAGTAGCACACTGCTCACTTTTTGGTCAAATCAGAATATATCTCTCAACCGTACATGATTATTATTTTGTGCCGTACCGACTTTAGTTTGGAGCTCCTTACTCGATTCCACATCTTGAAAAAAAATTCGTAATTATGTAAAGTGGAAAGCTATTGTGCATGGGTTTGTGCCATATCCCTGATACGATACATTTCTGACATATTGTGTTTGGTTACTGATTATGAGATTATGAGATTATGAGGCTTTGACCTCCTTTTGATTGAGTTATGGTTATGAGGCGCTGTGATGCAAACCCCCTGTGATTGAGTTATGGTTATGTGGGTGCTTTTGCACATATGAGAAAGAGGTTGTGGATTGGATATGGTCACGCCCCGTATCAACTAGTTGCTAAAATGAACTTCTGAACTCGATTCATTTGGCTATGAGATATCTTGAGATTAAAGTAATGTGGGAAATGCTATTGAAATTTATTTCCCGAGATGGATCACATCTTTGGGTTGTAATACGAAATTTGAGATCGTTACGATGTTTGGTACACCAAATCAAAGAGAACGTTATCCCCACAATTATCTGATAATTATTTACTAGCGAATTGGTTATTCCTGTCATATGTCTCATAATCTGTTTACGTGCTATGGGTGTTAGCTTACTCAGCCGTTTGCTGATCATTTTCTGTAAAAACTGCGTCGACTTTTGCTATTTTAAAACCGCAGGTTGGCTATCGAGGTGGGGGAAACGTTCACGACACAGCAGGATAGAGAAGCTTGATGCTTAGATCATCGATCACATAGTAATTTGTTTCATATCACTGAAAATTGTATTCTTGACTTTTCAAATGTCATTGGTTGTATTAAAATTGTAATAAGCTATGTTTTGAAATGTTATCGATGGTTGTACTAGCTATGAACCGACGATCCTTATCCGTTCCCAATGAGGCTCATCACCTCGGGCGGAGACATCTCTTTCCGAACGTGGGGCCCGGCCGGCCTTGCGTTTCGGGGGAGGGGTGTTGCACCTCCACCCGGGGTGATGAACCCCATTGGGAACAGATAAGGATCGTCGGTTCACAGATAGTACAATAATCGATAATCCAAAACAGATTCAAGATAACCGTTAACATTGTTTACAAAATGATATTACATTTATTTGATTAAATTAAAATACTAGGTGATATTCTAAGCAGCAAGCATTTCTATCCATCAGCGTCGTGAACGTCCCCACCTCATCACCTCATCACTAACTTGCGGATTTTAAAATAGCGAAAGCCGACGGCAGAAAAACATTTTAAGTTAGTAAAAACTGAGTAAGAAAAGTCTCATAAAGGATCTAAAGTCCACACGCATTACTCATCGCTTACAAAATAACATAGTCATGCAACAGTGATCATACATGCCCGTTAACATCACAGATAATCACATCATAGCAAATAGTTATTCCAGTCGTCACGAGTCGCAATACAGTAATCCTGGCATATAAGAAGTAGAAAAGGGCTAAGCTACCCTGTAAACCCCGACTCGTCCAATTTTTTTATTATCGGTTTTAGTTTTCCTATATCAATTGTAATTTTTCGAAAAATTCTTATTTTAGTGGAAATCGATGGGTCGTACTAACTTAAAACCTGACTCTGATACCACTGCAGCACCCCCAAATCGCACGACCGGCCGCCGAACCGTACATTTGGAAAGATGCCTCCGCCTGGGATGATGAACTCCATTGGGAACGGATAAAGATTGTTGGTTCACAGATAGTACATCCATTGATAAATAGTCTATTACAGATTCAAGATAACCGTTAACATTGTTCACAAAATGATATTGCATTTATTAGACTAAATAAAAATACTAGGTGATATTCTTAGCAGCAAGCATTTCTATCCATCAGTGTCGTGAACGTCCCCACCTCATCGCTAACCTGCGGTTTTTGACACGCTCCAACTGCAAGTGTACAGCTGTCGTGTGTAGTAATAAACCGGAAATCCGGGTTGTCGAACCCAAGGGACTTTGTGTAAATTAATTACTATTCTGAACCTTATGTGGGCACGTTGCAAGTTGTGTTTTTATCTAATTCTAAGAAAATAAACGCAATATTCTCAATTAACCAAGTGAAATAGTTCACGATTAATAAAGAATGAATAATTGGGGTTTTTGTCAAATAAGAGAAAAGTACCGGGAATTCTCTAGGTTCACTAGGTTGATCTAAATTTGTATTTTGATTTGTAAAACAACCACGTGTCGTTCACTTTTAATCAAGCAACATTAAACTTACCGAGTTACCAAGCAAGTTCACTATGCTTTAAACTAAACCAAACCGAGTTACCAAGTCTAATTTAGCTTTAAGCATGCATTAAGGCCATATTTCTACTTTAACGATCCTAGTTAACGATGTCGAGTTACCAAACATTGATACGACTAGGTGGATTATTCAATTTACCGACTAATTCTCACGGAGTTACCACGTGAAAACTAATTGAATTTACCTCTACGTTAGCTACTCGCAAAGATAATATAATGAGGAACGTAAATAATCCATAATAGTGAATAAACACGTGAGATTAAGCTAGAGCATGCATTACAATCATCAAAACATCAACTTTAGATCAAACCCTAGCTACACCAAACGAGAATTCCCAGCAAATAGTGCTTAGCTACTCATATTCATAATCAAAACGTCAAGTCTAATGAGTTTAAACATAAAAATCAAGAAAAGACGAGAGTTTAGAATCCAAACGAATGATCCAAAGCTCCTAAGCTCTCCCAAAAGCTTCTTGATCTCCAAAAGATGTCTCTAATGTCAAAAACTACTGAAAAAGTCGACCTAGAATGCTTAAATACGTTTCCATAATCTTATTACAAAGTTTGGATAAACTACGAAAAAGCCCCGGAAAAATTCTGCACTTTCAGCGATCTCTTCGCACGAAGACATTTGTCTTCGCACGAAGAGTCTTCGTACGAAGACATCTGCTCTTCGTGCGAAGGCCTTCTCACTTAGATACTGCAAGCATGTTTTGGAAGACTTTTTTGCCGAGCCAAAATTTGGCTAAGTCTTTTGTCTTCGTACGAAGACATTTTGTCTTCGCACAAAGACCCTCTGTTCCAGCCCTCTTTTCTTTGACTTTCTCTTCCTTCCTTTGACTTTCTCCTTCCTTCCTTCTTCCATTGACCTTCCTTTGAGTTCCTTTGACTTTCTCCTTCCTTTTGACTTCCATTGACCTTCCTTTGAGTTCCTTGTTTCCGAAGTTCGCTTCTATATCCCGCATGATCCTCCAAGCCCTGTTTTCCTGCGAATCACAACACGAAAACACAACCCGCGATCATATCACAATAAAAGCTCAAAAATCTAAAGAAACGCCCGGATTTAACAAGTAATGCATATGAACTCACATTATCACATTTAAGCTCAATTTACTCAAAAGACGACGAATTCTCCATGATAAGCACGCAAAACGTAGAAATAAAAGGCATAAAATAACTCCGAAAACGGAGTTATCAACTACCCCCACACTACCTTTTGCTCGTCCCGAGCAAATCTCCCAAGTCAATTTCATTTCTCTCAAGCCAAAACTTTTCTCGCTTTCCCGCAATTCATCCAACTTTGCATATCAACCTAATTACTCATTGCATAACTTCCCTACGCCATTTGCATACTTTCACCTCACATTGCATACAAAACCATTAACACTTGCATACTAATCCGAGTAGAACAATTCACCAACCATCCTTTTTACTAGTCGACACGACTCGATTATACACAATGCACCTATATGCAAATGCAATATTCACAATGCAAGTATTGAAATAACAAATTTTCTTTCTTTTGTGAGATTGGGCAATCTCCATTAGCTTAAACCGGTTCACACGAAGCGATGAGAAATCTAGACACAAGGAATGATTTGAAATCAAATTCGACAACACGAATCCCCCCTAGCTAGTATAGAGAACCTAACTTTACTAAGTACAAGAATGCAATACCTTTTCATGTGTGCCACAAAATAAGAGGCTACGCTAGGCTAAGCCACGTTCAAGGTCCGAGCTCCTAATCCGCTAACGGGTTTAGAATGATGAGGCTTTAGGGACAAATAGGATAGTAATCAAACACAAGTCCTAAGGCGTCACATTCTCACAATTACCATATCTCACACACCCTCACAACAATGATAGAAACCAAGCCCGAAACTCACCATCTCCGGCCCTCGATCCCCTCACACCCCGGTACAATTACGATCTCCGCGGCTATTGTCATGAATGATGTATAAGCCAAAAATTTCCCGTTCGTGAACTAGTCGCTTCTCCACTCGTTCTTCCACAAAGCTTTTCACTCTTCCTTTATTCATCTCTCCTTTTTTTCTCTCCCTTTTTTTTCTGATTTTTTTTTTCTCTCAAAATTCCTGCATTCTTTCCTCAATATACGTCTCGAGTGGTCTTCCAAGTGCCAAGCTAACATATGATCGTAAGGAGAGACAATATCCAAATCAACACGTATAAATCACAAATAAATGTCTCTCCCTATCTCGATGAAATCCTCGGTGTAACAAACAAAGCCGCTAACATAATAAAGCACGTGTGGGGATGGAGTCGTCGCAAGCGCAATCTCGATGTCCGAAGTCAAATGTCGACACCCCCACACTCGAATGTAATCCTGTCCCCTCTCAAGTAGTCAATCAAATATCTGTCTCGTGCCTAATCCAACCAAACCTCCTACACCATGATGAGTAAGATCCGGTACCTAGCACGATCCACCTATTAAATTCCCCCAACCCAAGTTTTGTGTGTATTAGATGGTACACACTCACGGCTCTCCTCACTTGTGTCCATGTTGTAATGCCATGGAACACCGCCACACCGAAGTGCGCAAGCCTACTCTCACTCACCCTCGCATTCCCCTCGAAGATCACAAATGAAGTGCATGCGATATGTAAGACTCACACAAATATAGCATGAAGTACTCCCTCATCGAACCCCCTCAACTACAACACCCTCGTGACGCACTAAAGCGGTGATTCTAACCAATCAGTGATGAAGGCCAAGAATCGTCACCCTAAGTCCAAAGGTTGTCAAAGAATCCATGGTTCAAATCAGGGTTTACTAGTGGTCCTACAAGGTAAGTTCTATAAGCAGTGAGTGCTCTAATACACACCTCGCACAGCTGTTCTGTGTGCCACTACGAGGCGGGTTGGCGACTACCTAAGATGTACACAAGAACGTTCGGCTTGTTTAGCTCACACCTAGCTCAACTCTTGTAAGAAAATTAGGCACACACTTTAGTTTTGACCAAATTAAGTTCGTGTGTAAAATAGGCACGCATTCCCGTAAAGAGAGTTTCTCTATACTTACTAAGGGAAACTCACATTGTCACTCTCGATCGCAATTCACGCCCTATGCCTAAAAGTCTCACACTTCTCGATTTTACCGAATTTTCAGCTTCTTTCGATTGCCCTTTCTCAAATTTTTAATTTTTTTGGTGTTTTCACATTTTTAGTTTTTTTTTTTTTTTTTTTTTTTTTATATACACCTACACTATATGCACGGCCAACTCGACTACTGACTCAATAGTGGTGGGATGACTCAATAATACCAAAACGTGCACGCAAAGATGAATAATAAAAAGAAAAATAAGGACATAACAAAAAATTTCTAACTACATGCTGACACGGGCGATGCAAAGACTCAACACTGACTAGTAAAAAGGACTCAACCACCCCCCACACTAGAATGCATCGTTGTCCTCAACGATAACACGAGGACTCAACAATTCTAGCACGAGGGCACTCTCCACTACTCGTCGTCTTCTTCCTCCTCTTCATCTTCTTCCTCATCATCTTCTTCTTCCTCATCCTCACTCGGCGGAACCGGATACTCAAATTCATCCTCCTGAAACCACGGATCCGCCGTCGGGACCGGTGGAACAAACTCCCTCGCCGCCTGACCACTCGACTGTATGACCCACTGGCCCACCATCTGGATTAATCCACCCAGCTTCGCCTGATTGTCCCGAGTGTGGGCAAACTGGCGTCTTCTCTCAATTCTATCCCGGGCCATCTCCTCTCTCAGGTGGACATAGGCAACCTGGTTATCAAACCTAGAGGTGTTCATCCTCCTACCCTTGCCCTTCTTCCTTGCTGTCTCATCAAACCTATGCCACTTCCTAGCAGTAAACGGTTTCAAATCCATGTCTCTCCCAATGACTACTTCGGAAGTTTTGGCTAGGTGAGTAAGCAAGCAAGTATGACCGGGACCCAACTTGTTAGTCCTCGACACCCTCTCAAGACAATTCTCCCAAATCAGTTTAGGGATGTTGATTCTAACCCCGGTGTAAAGACAGAGAGCCCAGACCGATAGGCGGAAAGTGTAACTAGGGTTTCGTGTGATTCCCAAAACCCAGTTCTCTAGCAATTCACAGCACCACCTTGCCTCCGGCCTATAATGCTTCTTTTCGGCCTTCCAATGCATCACCTCCCCTTTTTCTGTCCCATGGATCTACCCCTTTCGCAAAACAGAATGCATTCAAACGAGACCAAAGATTCTCACTACGAAGAACAGTCTCGTACCCACAACCCTCTCTCAATGCGGGGAAACCCATGGCCAAAGCGATAGTCTCTGGCGTGAAGACTATCCACTGGTTCCGACAGTACACAAGACGAGGGTCTTGGCTCTCACCATCTTTTGCATAACGCAAATTGACACAAAACTCTCGCGCAATATGCGAACTAGACGGCCCTACTAGCTTAAACCAATTGGTAAGCTTCTCGCGCTCAAAAAGTTCCTTGATTGCTTGAGGCATGTCCTCGTGCAATGGAAATGCCTTTTCGGGCTGCCCGTTCTTAGTCAAGTAGGTATCTTTGCGAGAGTCAATATGGGCCTCGTAAGTGACGAAACGGAAGCTATCATAGCACCCGGGCCCAACACTACTGTCTTTCAAATTAACCTTAGCCTTTCGTCGGCCTACAATGCCCGGTTTAGCCGGGAAAGGGGCATTCAAGATAGCATATTGGGGAATGGGCGGTATTTCTAATTGAGGCTCGCCCGACCCCGATGCTTCTTGCGAAGTACCCTCGCCCGTCTTCCGTTTCTTTCCACCCGCCATTAAGAATACAATTGCAAGTAAAAACAAGAAATTCAACTTTTGTGCACGTGACAAGAAGTGTGTACCGAATGAAACACGTAGGCACGTAAGAAAATAATTCCTAGGACTCTACGCAATCGCCCCCAAAGCACGCTACTAAGCGCAACAAAAAATAATTGGGCTTTTACTCAATTTGTGCCTAGGACTCGAATATTGAAATAACAAGGTTTAGAGTGTACCTACGTGCCCGGAGCAAGTCTTACGGACACAAGAAATTCAGATTTTGACAAACCGGGCTGATTTTGAGGTTGCCGGAAGAATTTGTCGAAACTTTGAATTGGTTGATGCTCCGTACTCCTTGTGTAGTCCCCGTTATCGTTGCCTTCTTGACCGTAAGCTGAATCAAGCTCTAATTCGTCCAATTTCTCAATTCTTGCTTCGAAGCCCTAGTTTCTTCTTCCTCTGCTTTCTCTCTCGTCTCTCAAGCTCACTCAAAACCACCTTGCAATCCTAGTTCTCCTCTGAATGGCGAGCAAAACCTTGGGTTGTTTGCTGAATTTGGTGAAGAAACAAGAGAGGAGGCGATTTGAGGTGGTGCGCGGCTATGGAGGAGAAGAGGAACTGAGTTTTGGAAGAATGAAGAAGAGGACGTGACCAGCTGAAGTCTTCAACAAATTGTGAGCCAAAAAGTCCACAATGCCCCCAAAAAGTCACCTCATAGTTGTTATCCGTGTATGGCTAAAACTGACCTTTTGCCCGATGTCTTCGTGCGAAGACAAATGTCTTCGTGCGAAGAGTCTTCGTACGAAGACAATTTGTCTTCGCACGAAGGTCTTCCTATATAGATACTGCAAGGTGATATAGGAAGACAACTTCAGAGCTCAAAATTTTTTCTAAGTACAAAGTCTTCGTACGAAGACAATTTGTCTTCCTACGAAGACAATGCTGGAGCTTGCCAAAAACATCCTTTTCGTCAAATTTTCGCGTATCCGATCGTGCCTTTGCTTTCCGAAGGATCTCCTCGACCTCGAGACTCCCTTTTTACCTTAAAACACTCCCAAAATCCGGGGAATATTTTATTTGTCAATTTCACGCGTTCCAAGGCACGTTTTGCATTTCCGGATGCTTTTGGCCTCGTTTTACTCGCTAAAGCATCCTTTTTGGCGTAACTTCTTCATCCGGACTCCGATTTACGCGATCCACCTGTCTACAGAAAGCTCTCGACCACCCCCACACGTTGGCACTATTCAATCCTTCTTTCAGTTTGTCCTTCAAAATTTCACCTCGTAATCCGTGCTGGTGTGCTAGCTTTCTCCGTTCACTAATTAAATTCTTGCGCAAATCAAGACGGGGAGTCCGGGAACATTATCTTCCCCAGGTGCGTGTATTGAATAGGTGCAAGAAATGGCTTCTATCTTCAATTCCTTCACTTCGGATCCCGATACGCGTATTGGGCTGCCAATCTTGACTTTTTACTCTGTATCGCACGCGCGCATCAAGAAGGGGGATCCGAAATAGGCCTTTCACCTCGTATTCCTGCACATACTCATTGGAAATATTAAATCCACTCTCTCGCACCTCTCAATAAAATCAAACAGAATAAAAATTACGAAACAGTATTAAAACCTACTCTAAAGCAATAAATAGGTTGGGTTGCCTCCCAACAAGCGCTTTGTAATTTAAGGTCGACGGCCCGACCCAGTTACCTCAGAGATTTCTCAAGTTGCGGGAGTTGCATGAAGCCATTCAATGACTCCAATGAAATTCCCGTCCACGTACGGTTTCGCTCTCTGGCCATTCACCTTAAACCTGTTCCCATTTGCATCCTCTACCTCAAGAGATCCCCATGGATAAACTGCGGTAATCGTGTAGGGACCACTCCACCTAGATTTCAATTTCCCTGGAAACAGCTTTAGTCTGGCATTGAAGATCAATACTTTCTGTCCTACCTTGAAGTCTCTCGGGATGATGTGCCTGTCGTGCCACAGTTTTGTCCTCTCCTTATAGATTCTCGCACTTTCATACGCCATCAATCGAAATTCTTCAAGTTCGAGTAGTGCTTGCTTTCGTAGCTCACCTGAGAGCTTAGCGTCCAAATTGATCTTCTTCAAGGCCCAGAATGCCTTGTGCTCAAGTTCCACCGGAAGATGACATGACTTCCCAAATACTAACTGGTAGGGAGACATGCCTAAAGGAGTCTTGTAAGCAGTCCTATACGCCCATAAGCTATCATCTAAATGCAGAGACCAATCCTTGTGTCCCGGGTTGACTGTCTTCTCCAGAATCCCTTTTATCTCTCGGTTAGAAACTTCTGCTTGCCCATTCGACTGTGGATGATAAGCCAGTGATATCTTATGCGTCTTTACCCCATATTTGCTCAAGACATTGGCAAAGACTTTATTCACGAAATGCGATCCTTCATCACTGATTATGGCTCTGGGAGTTCCAAACCGTGTAAAAATGCTCTTACGCACGAATCTCTCTACAGTAGCTCCATCGTTTTTGGGACATGCCATTGCCTCCAACCACTTGGTCACATAATCCACAGCTAACAGTATATAAAGATTGCCAAGTGAAGACGGGAATGGTCCCATGAAATCAATGCCCCAAACATCAAAGGGCTCGACTTCCAACACGAAATTTTGAGGCATCTCGTTTCGGTTGGAGATATTGCCGGTTCTCTGACATCGATCACATTGCTGTACAAATAGATGAGCATCTTTATGTAAAGAAGGCCAGTAAAATCCACTTTGCAATACCTTTGCCACAGTACGCGTTTTGCCAAAATGTCCTCCGCAATTCAATTCGTGGCAGTGTCTAAGAATGTCCAAAGTGTCTGGCTCAGCTACGCATCTTCTCAACACATTGTCAGCTCCCAACCTAAACAAATAAGGGTCATCCCAGAAATAGTGTCGTGCATCTGCGAAAAATTTCTTTTTCTGATGGAAAGACATGTCTTTCGGGACAATCTTGAGCGCCTTGAAATTTGCCAAATCCGCAAACCAAGGCACAACTGCTACCACTACCATAAGTTGTTCATCTGGAAAATCTTCTCTAATCGGCACATCTTCTTGTTTTTCGTTCTCCAGTCGTGACAAATGGTCTGCAACAACGTTCTCTACACCCTTTTTGTCCTTTATCACTATGTCAAACTCTTGCATTAGCAACACCCATCGGATCAATCTAGGCTTCGCATCCTTCTTTGCAAGAAGATATTTGAGGGCTGCATGGTCCGTGAAAATAGTCACCTGAGATCCCACAAGATATGGACGAAACTTGTCCAATGCGAAGATAATGGCCAACATCTCTTTCTCCGTGGTGGCATAATTAACCTGTGCAGTATTAAGAGTACGACTAGCATAATAAATTACATGAGCTACCTTGTCTTTCCGCTGTCCCAGCACTGCTCCCACCGCGTAATCGCTGGCGTCACACATAAGTTCGAACGGTAAGGTCCAGTCTGGGGTGGCTATAATGGGAGAACTAATCAGCTTTTTCTTGAGCAAATCAAAAGCCGTCTTGCAGTCTTCATTGAAATCAAATACGGCATCTTTCTCAAGCAAACCAGATAAAGGCTTTGTGATTTTCGAAAAGTCCTTAATGAAGCGCCGATAGAAACCTGCATGTCCCAAGAAACTCCGTACCCCTTTGACAGACGTAGGGTAAGGAAGCTTCTCAATCACCTCAATCTTCGCCCGGTCTACCTCTAAACCTTTACTGGAGATCTTGTGCCCCAATACTATTCCCTCGGTCACCATGAAATGACACTTCTCCCAGTTGAGCACTAGGTTGGTGTCAATACATCTGTCCAGTACCCGAGCTAGCTGCTGGAGACAGTCTTCGAACCCATCACCGTAAAGCGAAAAATCATCCATGAAGACTTCAAAATTTTGCTCCATCATGTCTGAAAAGATAGATCATACACCTCTGAAACGTCGCTGGGGCATTGCATAGCCCAAAGGGCATGCGTCTGAATGCAAAAGTCCCATATGGACAAGTAAATGTCGTCTTTTCCTGGTCAGCTGGCTCAATCGCTATCTGATTATACCCAGAATATCCATCCAAAAAGCAGTAGTGTGAATGGTGAGCCAGCCTATCAAGCATCTGGTCCACAAATGGGAGGGGAAAATGATCCTTCAAAGTGGCATCATTGAGTTTGCGGTAGTCCATGCAAACTCTCCACCCAGTAACGGTACGGGTGGCAATTTGATCACCTTTTTCCCCTTCCACCACAGTTATACCTCCCTTCTTGGGGACACATTGTACCGGGCTAGTCCACGTGCTGTCGGAAATCGGATAGATGATACCTGCTTCCAACCATTTAAGCACCTCTTTCTTCACCACCTCCTGCATGTGAGGGTTGAGGCGGCGCTGAAATTGAACTACCGGCTTCTTGTCTTCCATGAGCCTGATCTTATGCTGGCAAACTGTGGGACTGATCCCCTTAATATCTGCTATGGTCCATCCCATAGCTGCTTTCCTCTTCTGTAGTACCTTGAGAAGCTGCTCCTCCTGTTCCCTGTCCAAACATGCAGACACAATCACGGGTAAAGTATCATTAGATCCCAAGTATAAATATTTCAAATGAACAGGTAAAGGCTTTACTTCTAAAACAGGAGCAGTAATAAGAGAAGGAGTAAGAGTCTTCCTGCTTCCCTCATTAAAGAGGGGTAATGGTGGGCGCCAATGAACATCTAAAGCTTGCTCTTTCTCGCTGGAATCAAGTATAGCAAGCTCCTCATATAGTTGCTCCAACAAAATATCGTCCTCCTCGTCCAGCGTGTATGCCTCCACCCCAAAGCACTGCTCGCTCACCGCGTATGCAGGAAACTTCATAGCCTCAAATACATTGAAGGCCACCTTCTCATCGTTGATCTGCATAGTCAGCTCCCCATTGGCCACATCAATGATAGTCCTCCCAGTAGCTAGGAATGGGCGGCCCAAAATAAGAGGAACATCATCATCAGCCTCCATGTCTAAGATCACAAAATCCGCTGGGAAGATGAGTCCTTCAACTCTCACTAATACATCCTCTAAAACACCCCTGGGGCGTTTTATAGTGCGATCAGCCATCTGCAAGCACATCCTAGTAGGCTTAGGATCTCCCACACCAAGTTGCTCAAAAACCGACGTGGGCATCAAATTAATACTTGCACCCAGATCACATAATGCCCTCCCATGAAATGCGTCTCCCAATGTAACAGGAATGATGAAACCGCCCGGATCTTTCATCTTCTTTGGTAGCGCCTTTTGCACAACTGCGCTACACTCCTCATTCAGAGTCACGGTTTCAAAGTCATCCATGCGCCTCCGATTAGAAAGGAGGTCCTTGAGAAATTTGGCATATTTAGGCATTTGTGAAATGGCCTCCGCGAAAGGTATATTAATGTGCAGTTTCTTGAAGATATCCACAAATTTCTTGAAATGCTTGGCATCCTCTTGACTCTTTAATCTTTGCGGGTATGGCACTCGCACACTGTATTCCTCCCTTGGCTTCTGTTTCTCATCCGACTTCCTCACCGTGTCCTTTGATTGGGGATTCACGGTAGGCACGGGAATCTCTTCATCCAAGGCTTTCTCAGTGGCCTTAGTCGCCTCAGCTCGCGCGTGGCTAGGATATGGGGGATCCTCAGTAGTGATGCCACTGCGAGTTGTGATGGCATTTAGCTGCTCATTAGGAGTGATGGTATTTGCTGGAAGCATACCTGGTGGAAGCTTGATATTTTGATTGGCGATCTGCCCAATCTGAGTCTCGTGGCTTTTCATTGTGGCTTGTATTGAGACAATCGTGCTCTCCATCCTGTCTTGATTAGCTAGGAGCTTTCTCAATAGAGCATTTGTCTCTTGATCTTCTTTTTGTGGAGCCTGCTGTTGTGGAACTTGCCTTTGCGCTTGATATGGAACATTGGGTCTCTGACCGGGTGCATATAATCCGCTGTTCGGATTGGCATAGCTGAAGTTGGGATGATTACGATTGTTGGGATGATAGGTGTTAGGCCATTGCTGCTGTCGCATAAAATTCACATCTTCCACACTATTATCATATCCCTGGCTTTCGTCTGCTAGTAATTCACCCATGGGCTTCTGTGATGGAGGGTGCATACCGTGAAATGCTGAGGTCATGGATTCCAACTTTTGTTCCATTGATTCAATCTTGTTGACTAAGGATGCATCCCCCGGTTTGGAGTACCTACGCGTTTCAGTTCGTGTAGACTCTCTCTTTGACGCGTTGTTCAGCAGATCTTGAGCTCGCTGTGCTCCAAGTCCCATAAAATTACCTCCAGCTAGCATATCTAACTGGTCAGCTGTCTCCTTGTCTAATGCAGTGTAGAAATAATGGAAGAGCTTGTGCCATGGCTCTCCATGATTCGGACATCTACGGAGAATTTGGCTGAACTTCCTCCAAGCATCTCCCAATGAGCTGTCTTCATCCTGAGTGAATTTTGCAATCTCAGCCATCTGCTGAGCGACTCTGGATGGTGGCAAATACTTCCTCAGAAACTCTTGACAACAATCCGCCCATGTCACTATGCTACCAGCTGGCAGCTCCATAAGCCACTTCTTGGCTTTTCCAGATAAGGAGAAGCGAAATAGTAATAGCTTAACTGTTTCATCTGGAACTCGTTGGTCGTGCAGGGTTGATGTGATTTGCTCAAATACCAGCAGATGGTGATTGGGATCATCTCCTGGAGCTCCGTTGAATGCGCACTCATCACGAACCATATTGATCATATGTTGGCGCAACTCGAAGTGTTGGGCATTGATCTGTGGCCTGACAATAGTAGGCTGATAACACGCTGGGGTAGTCCTGAAATAATCCACCATAGGGCGTTCTTCAATCTCAGCATTGTTCTGCCTGTTGTTTTCCCCGTTATTCCCATTATTGTTCCCACCGATGTTCGCCACTTGTGCCCCCACACCAGGACGTGGTTGTGGATTTGGGGGAGCCAAGCGATCCATCCTTGCCTGCATCTCAGCCATTTGAGCTCTCACCTCCTCAGCTTCCGCGGCTCTGTTTGCAGCCTCCTCTACAGCTGCAGCTCTAGCTGCTTCCGCATCCTGCATACCTTTGCGGATCCTCTCAAACTCAGCTCTCGTCTCTTCATCCATAACTACTGAGCTTGAATTCCTCTTGTCTCTACGCTGTGCTTTTAATAAAGATTCCGGGTCTTCAAACGTTGGATACAAAGGCTCGTCTCGAGAACGGGTCATGCACCGTGTAAATCAACCTGAAATCACAAAATACGCAAATCGTAGGTGAGTAACAGATATAAACAATAAATTAAAATCCCTAAGGCTAGGAATTATAACTAATTTAGCCGAAGTCCCCGGCAACGGCGCCAAAAACTTGACACGCTCCAACTGCAAGTGTACAGCTGTCGTGTGTAGTAATAAACCGGAAATCCGGGTTGTCGAACCCAAGGGACTTTGTGTAAATTAATTACTATTCTGAACCTTATGTGGGCACGTTGCAAGTTGTGTTTTTATCTAATTCTAAGAAAATAAACGCAATATTCTCAATTAACCAAGTGAAATAGTTCACGATTAATAAAGAATGAATAATTGGGGTTTTTGTCAAATAAGAGAAAAGTACCGGGAATTCTCTAGGTTCACTAGGTTGATCTAAATTTGTATTTTGATTTGTAAAACAACCACGTGTCGTTCACTTTTAATCAAGCAACATTAAACTTACCGAGTTACCAAGCAAGTTCACTATGCTTTAAACTAAACCAAACCGAGTTACCAAGTCTAATTTAGCTTTAAGCATGCATTAAGGCCATATTTCTACTTTAACGATCCTAGTTAACGATGTCGAGTTACCAAACATTGATACGACTAGGTGGATTATTCAATTTACCGACTAATTCTCACGGAGTTACCACGTGAAAACTAATTGAATTTACCTCTACGTTAGCTACTCGCAAAGATAATATAATGAGGAACGTAAATAATCCATAATAGTGAATAAACACGTGAGATTAAGCTAGAGCATGCATTAAAATCATCAAAACATCAACTTTAGATCAAACCCTAGCTACACCAAACGAGAATTCCCAGCAAATAGTGCTTAGCTACTCATATTCATAATCAAAACGTCAAGTCTAATGAGTTTAAACATAAAAATCAAGAAAAGACGAGAGTTTAGAATCCAAACGAATGATCCAAAGCTCCTAAGCTCTCCCAAAAGCTTCTTGATCTCCAAAAGATGTCTCTAATGTCAAAAACTACTGAAAAAGTCGACCTAGAATGCTTAAATACGTTTCCATAATCTTATTACAAAGTTTGGATAAACTACGAAAAAGCCCCGGAAAAATTCTGCACTTTCAGCGATCTCTTCGCACGAAGACATTTGTCTTCGCACGAAGAGTCTTCGTACGAAGACATCTGCTCTTCGTGCGAAGGCCTTCTCACTTAGATACTGCAAGCATGTTTTGGAAGACTTTTTTGCCGAGCCAAAATTTGGCTAAGTCTTTTGTCTTCGTACGAAGACATTTTGTCTTCGCACAAAGACCCTCTGTTCCAGCCCTCTTTTCTTTGACTTTCTCTTCCTTCCTTTGACTTTCTCCTTCCTTCCTTCTTCCATTGACCTTCCTTTGAGTTCCTTTGACTTTCTCCTTCCTTTTGACTTCCATTGACCTTCCTTTGAGTTCCTTGTTTCCGAAGTTCGCTTCTATATCCCGCATGATCCTCCAAGCCCTGTTTTCCTGCGAATCACAACACGAAAACACAACCCGCGATCATATCACAATAAAAGCTCAAAAATCTAAAGAAACGCCCGGATTTAACAAGTAATGCATATGAACTCACATTATCACATTTAAGCTCAATTTACTCAAAAGACGACGAATTCTCCATGATAAGCACGCAAAACGTAGAAATAAAAGGCATAAAATAACTCCGAAAACGGAGTTATCAGTTTTAAAATAGCGAAAGCGGACCGCAGAAAAAAAATTTAAGTCAGTAAAAACTGAGTAAGAATCATACTACAACATGTAAAACGAGTTTTGGCTCAACAATTATATAATCAACATGTATTTGGAGCAAACCCACATGAACAATAACTTATTCCACAATTTAATTATTAGTTCAAGTGGACGTATAAGAGACCAGCGGGTAACAAATGTCCATAGAGGGGTCACGATGCAATAAATCACAATAGGGTGCCTCTTGGGACATCACAAATCCCAATTCACCCGAGCATTATGGGAGCCCTTACGTTAATCCCTTCTCATAAACATAACTATGAGACCTTAAGTGTCGACACCCCTATACCGTATTGTGTTGGGTTTTGACGTAGTAACACTGCGGAATAACAAAAAAAATCTACTCAAATCCCACCAAGGATCAGAGGAAGAGTTATCATAACATGATAAGAGCATAGAAGATGTGTACCTTTGAAATACACTGTTTTGTGACTATGGGTATTTTGTGATATTATTATATGTGTTGGGGGTTAAATTTCAATGTTGGGAGTTAATTATAAGTGTTTACTAGCATTTGGGGGTCTTTGTGATTTTTATCTAAAGTTGTTAGTGCCTTTTAATTAAACTAGGTGGTGGTGGTTGTCTTATTACCTAAACTAGTGGTGTGAAAGTGTCTTTTACAACTCATTGATATCATTTTGTACACCCAAAATCACAACTGACGTGATTTCTCCTCATCAATCGGATGCAATCCGATCTTCTTCCATCCTCGTCGATTTCTTTTCCAAATTCATCATCATCATCATCCGATTCTCTCTATCTCTCTTTCTCCATCAATAAATTGGTCAAAAAACCCTCCCAAACCAGCTCTCTCTCCCTCACGCTCGTTCTCCCTCTCTGCCGCTCCTCTTGCGACAGAACAGCAGCAGCAGCAGCGGCGGCATTCAGCCGCCGCCGCCTCTCTCTCTGTCCAGGTTCATCTCTCTCTCTCTCTCTCTCTATCTCTCTCTCTCTCTCTCTCTCTCTCTCTCTCTCTCTTTTCTTCTTCTCTTCTTATTCTCCTTCTCCTCCTCCACGTCCGTTGCTCTGTTCTTCTTTTCTTCTTCTGTTTCTTCTTTCTCATGCGTTCTTCTCCTTCTTGTATTTTCTGTTTTCGCTTTCTTCTAACGGGTCTGACCCCGTTTTTTACGGCAGCCCTCCGGCCACCAAGCTCCACCGCCAACATCTTCATCTCGCCTCTAAATCTCTCTTGTGTTCATCACCATCACTTGTAAGTTACTATTGTTCGTTGATTTCATATTATTCACTCTCAATTTCAAATTTTAGTTGGTTAATTCTTGTATTGAATCAAGCATTGTTCGTCTTCATAGCTTGATTCGTTATTGTTCATATTCACCCATAATCCCTGGTTTATGTAGGTGGTAAAATCAATCCGAAACAATAGGATTAACTAGAAACTACCACGTGTTTGATGTGTTGGGTTGGTAAGGCGAGTTGTAATCGACGGGTAATTAAATAGGAGTTAAAACCGAGACCGTTAGACAGTTGATTTGATGATCTAGAGTTGTTGAACAATCTGTCCGCTCGCTAAAGGGTTGGAATTCGTCGCTATAGGGCTGTTTTAGTCGCCAAAAGTTGCTGAATTTGTCATTTATGCTGGTGGGTTTAAATTGGAGTGTCTAGACATTGAAATTAGTTGGTTTATGGGAGTTTTAACACTCGTTTTGTGGTCTTGACACTAAGTACCTATGTTTGAGAGAATTTGTGAGGTGTGCCTAGCAAAATATAAGTCTAAGTTAATCAGTAATTTATTTGTTTAAAATTAAATAGCTTAGTGGATGTTAAACTTGGACCGGCGAGTAGAACCGTGTCACTAGCATAGAACCACTCGTCCTACTCAATTGTGTATCGGGTTTGATTGGGAATGTTGGATGGGTGTTAGAACCTAAACCGTTGAGCGTCATGCGCATGTAGTATAGTTTACTAGGACTTCGCTTGTCAAATGATTAATTCACTTCTTGTCTCAAAATGAATTTACGTGTTATATGCATTATGTGCCATTTAAATATATGATTTTACTTGTTAAATGCTTTTCTTGAAAATATCACAAAAGTATAATAATTGATGATAACGTAAAGTGGAAAGAGTTGTGCGGGGTTATTGCTTGGTTACTTTTGGCTTGGGCGTGTTGACTTCGTTCACGTGTCCAATTAATTTTATTTAATCCGGTTGCAATGCCCCGAATAGCTCCTTGTACTCACCCTTCTGGCCGCAAGAGTCTTTAGGGGGTGTCGACACTTAAGGTCCTGGATGCTTGCGAGATGGTTGGTTCTCTCCCCGTCACAACAAATGAACAATGTGGTTTTTGGATTTGATAATATGAATGGAAAAATAAATAATATGTGGTTTAGATTCCCATCTGGAATAATAAACTGGTTTTGATAAAATACAATGGAATTGGAAACTCTCATGTTTTCTTACAAGGGTCAAACTTTATTTCCGTTGTGTTTAAAGAGAAAATACTCCATGAAAAGTTGGTTACTGTTTTTATATATAATATATATATATATATATATATAATTGCCTCATAATCATTTTACATGCTTGGGTGTTTGCTTGCCAGTATTTATTGCTGATTTTGTACTATGGTGTTCTCTTTTATTTTTCTGCACCACGGGTCTAGATGATGATAATTTGGCTTAGCGGGGGACGCGAATCATCACCTAGATATTTAGTCATTTCATTTCTACAAATTAGAACTCATTTGTTAGTTAATAATACTCTAGTTTGTTAAGCGCCCATGTTTGAGGCAGCATTTGAATTGTAACAAAGTTTTAATGTTTAACTTTTAATTTAGTTTGCTTGGGATCCACTGTTTAAATCTTCTTGTATCCGGGCTTCGTCTCGGATACGGAGTGACACTCCCGGGCTTCTGGCTTGGTCATTTTGGGGGTGTTACAGGTGGTATCAGAGCGGATCCAAAAAGGAAATCAAAACTTGTTAGGGTAACTAAAATGAACATAGGAAAAATAATTAAAATTTGACAAGCCGTTGGGGATTTGGGTAGCCTTGGATAGGACTATTACGTGTGTAAGTCCTTAGAAAATAGGCTAGAAATCAAGTACACCTACCCACCCACTCCTAACTAAGAGCTTTGGCCTACCCGAGTAACTATGTAATTGGGTTCGAGACATTTCATTGGAGTTTGGGTTAGAAGTCTATTGTTTGAGCGATCAAAAGTGGGGGGTATTGTATTTGAAAATCTTGTGTAATACAAAAATTGAGTCTTGGGAGTATGTATTTATTTCATGAGAGTAGTCACTTTTGTTTACGATATATACCTTGTGGAGTAAGAGACTTATGGAGTTGTTTTATTTTGTAGATGGCTAGAACCAAGACAACCGCAAAGAAGTGTGTGTTTCCAGTTGAGAAACACCCGGTCGTGACTCCTTGGGCGGAGGGTGAGGCTCTACCGGCGTTTCGTGATCGTGTAATCCAGTTTTGTGAGCATAGGTTCATTACGTTGAATTTTCCTCGATATCGGAATCCGGCTTTCCAGGCATACTGCACGGTTAAGGCACTATCTATGGGGCCCATGTTTGGGGATATCATTGCAAGGTATAGCAATATTATGGGCAGGTACAACAAGTTAAATGCTAGAGATTATTTCTATCAAGGTGAGTGGAAGGTGGATGCCCACTTTATATGCAGATCGTTGATGGAGATTCATGGTAAATGGCATAGCTACACGGTGATTGAGATAGATTCTAGTGACGACGAAGAGGTTGAATAAGAGCATAGTGAGGATGATGAAGCTTATGATGAGTGGCAAAGTCACATGGTGATCAATATAGACTCTAGTGATGATGACGAGGTCGAGGAAGACCCTATGGAAGACGATGAAATTGAAGAGGACCCAAGTGAGGATGAGGAGTTCGAGAATGACCCCAATGAAGATATGGAGTTGATATGAGCGATGATGACGAGGAGTAGGCATGTTAGACTTATTTAATTTCCTATACTTTTGATGCATTTTGAGTTTTATTATTGTTTTGAATAAGGCTATGATGCCAAACAATACTTTGAGGTTTCTTGAATGATTTTTGCATATCCACTTTTGGGCTAGGGTTGAATTCTTAGCGATTTGCTTTAAGGATGAGGGATAATGCTCATGTTTCGAAGACCCATTTTGGGAGTTTAATAAATTATGTTTTATTAATTTGGAGTATGAGTTGATAAAGTAAGATTGTCTTAGAACGAAAGATTATAATCTAAGCCTAAATTTTTCTTAGCACGAAAGATTCTCCTATAATTAAATTTTGGGTCAATTACTTATTACCCACTTCCAGTTTGGGGTAATGATCCATGTTGCACCCCCAATTTTAAAACTTGCTTATTACCACCTCCAGTTGTTAATTGCTCTCAATCAACAACTGGGATATTTTCCATCCAAATTTTTCCGTTAGTTGACGGTTTTTTAGGGGCAAAATAGTCCAATCAAAAAATAAGAACACGAAGAACATCCATCGCCACTATCGTTTAAACCCAGAACCCGGAACAAAAATTTCAAATTCAGACAAATTTCTTCCTCTCAAGTGAATCCGAAATCACTCCTAGCTCAAAAATGGTAAAATCTTGAATTAGGAGATTAGATTTTCGAGCAAATCAAACTATGAAAATCTTCAAGTGTTCGAAATTGGGCTGATATGGCACTGACTTTTGGAGGATGGGTTTGTTATGGAAGAGCGGTTGTGGTGATAACTGGAATGACGAGATGAGAATGAATACATAATTCATCAAAAAGTTTAAGCTTTTGGTGTCAACTAAAAATTTCTCCATCACAACCTGGACTTCTTGAGAAATTAAGGAACTTGAAAACCCAATTAATTCTGCAAAATGAAACTTGGAGACCGAAATAAATTACAGATCTGAAAACTAGTCAGAGATGAATTCTGCAAACAGAGCAACAATAATGTAAGACGTGAACTAAAAGCTCTTAATATCTGGGTCAGAAACCCAAACACATCTCTGCCGCCTCCTCGCCGGGAAACTCAAACCCATCACCCGCCGCCTCCTCGCCGAAAAACGCCATTAACGGCGTCAAATACCCACTGCCGATCAAGTGCAGTCTTCGCCCCATATAATCCGACCACAGATCGAGGAAAGGAGAGAAGGAGGGTGAGAGATGCAGGTCGAGTAAGGGGAAGAACGAGAGGGAGAGAGAGAGACGAGAAGCAGATGGAGAAAGGGACAGAGAAAAGGAGAAGAGATGGAGGGCTGCGTTGAAGTTCCTTCTTTTTTTTTTTTTCCCTGAGTTTTTTTCTCTATTTCTTTTGTTTTATATTTTTTCTCATTGACGATTATGCCCCTAACAAAGTTAACTTTCTAATGGAAAATTCACCCCAGTTTGGATTTGTTAACAATATTAAACCTTGGGTGTTAATTAGTTAGTTTTCAAACTGGGGGTGGCACATGGATCATTATGCCATACTGGAGGTGAGTAATAAATAATTGACCCTTAAATTTTTGGCTCTATAGTGTTCACAGAGATTCAAAAGCAAGCTACAACATTTAGCAAAGGTTAAAGGACAAGGAACCTGACTGATTTTTGGAATTTCCTTAGAACAAAAGATTAAAAAAAAAAACGGCATAGACAGAAAAGTAGTTGCAGCAAAGATATTACTCAGAGTAATGTTGATAAATCATCTAATGCGATCAACTAGTGATAAATTGAAGCAGATGAACTCTACAAGCAATCATTGATGAAGAGTTACCTCTGAAAATTAAGACACTGGATTTTCCGGAACACACTCATTTGAATCACTTTCTTTTACACACTTGGTGGATTAAATAAACTGCACATCTAAAACCATGGCCATTGTCGTTTGGGTAAAACCACCCAAACCATTTCAGACAGTTGCATCTGGGAACTATACTATTAGGAGACATCCCATCTCTGTTTCAGTGGCTAGCTTTGAGTGGCAAATTTGTATTACTGTTATTTTTTACAGTTCACCTTACATACCATTTTTGTTTCGTCTATTCTGTGGCTCCATGCATCAAGAAACATGAAAAACCTAAGCCAATATCTTCACACCAACTTGAAAAGTTTCTGTGAAATTTTCAATAATATATTTTAATATGAATTTTAAAGTAATCTACCTGCAACGCACGTGCCGCCTACTAGTGTGTGTGTGTGTGTGTTAACAAAGGTCAAATAAAATATATTCTACGGTTCACGAATTTTATTCTATGATCTTTTCCTTCTTGTTTCTACTATTTTATTGTTGCGTATGCAAATATCATTCGAAAGTAACAACCTGCGTTCAAGCTTTTGCACTCTGGTTAGATGGTCCTAGAGTATTTCTTAATATTGGACCTTTGCTTGAAGGATCCCTTCTTGTTGTCTTATAACTGGTGGAGGTTATACATTAGTTTGGAGATACTACATCTATATACAAGTAGGTAATAGGTAATGAAGCTGCTACTTTGAAGTAGATTGTCTACTAACCGCTGTTAAGGAACACATACTAAAACATGAAATAAGGTATCGAATATCAATGAGCAGACTACGAATATTAGCCGGGTAATCGTCCTGCTTGAGGTGAAGGACAACATTTATGCAATCTGTTTCAAGTTCAACGTGACCATACCCATGGGAAAGAATCCATCTAAGAGCCTTTGAAATACCTTGAGCTTCTGCTTGGATTGGGCCACCTGCGGAGAAGATTGTCGTGCTTTTGATTTGGGGGTTAGATTCCATAATCCAAGCTGCCGTGGACTTGCAATTTTCTTTCCAAGTGGCATCAACCATAAAACTTTGCATCATTGGGGAATCAAACCCCAAGTTGTGAGCGGGTTCTTGCTGAAGTTTGTATTCAATGGGCTCCAGGGGAATTCTCGAATGATCAAGCTTAGACAAGATCTTGGTTCTAACCTTGTGTGTAGACATTGATAGACTAATGGCTGCAAGGGATGCACGAACACAGATAGAAGATCCTTTCATTGTTTTAGCATACCGTGAGAGCCATATATGTCGAAGGATGAAAGAGATATAAACTCTCTCATCTTTTGTTTCAAAAAAAATCAAATCAGAGAAGGAGACTGGAGTTGAAGGAGTGCTGCAAGCCAGTCAATGTTCTTAATCCAAATTTAGAGCCAAACCATGTTGCACTCGCATGATGGCAATCAAAGAAGCAGTGTAGGATAGTTTCCTCATGAAGACCACAAAGATCGCAAATGTGTGAATTCAAAGGTACCTTCCGTCGCAAAAGAATTGTTTTTGTTGATAATACCCATAATGCATTTCCATAGGAAGTAGTGAATCTTAGGCTGAAGCGGAAGGTTCTGAATAATTTTGATTAGTTTTTCACTGACGTCATCAATGGGACTGGATTGTCAGAAGGAAGGATCTCTTTAGCTAGGCGGAACGCAGATTTGACCGATAACTTCCCAGATTGCTCATGATCCCAAATTAGGCTATCCGGGTGAAGAAAAAGCGGGACAGGGATTTTGTCAATAAGTTTAAGATCTTCGCCAGAGAAGAAACCAACAAGAAGTGTACAGTTCCACTTGTGGGAGTTGACATCTATAAAACTAGAGAGTCTAAGATATGGGAAGGTGCTCATAACAACTTCCGGGGGATCAGGTTTGGTACACGAAGCTGGAATCCATTTATCTTTTAGGGGATGAATTTGACTTCCATCTCCAACTGACCACCTTAATCCCTTTTTCATAAGATCTTTACCCCAACAAATGCTTTTCCATCCCCAGGAACTATTTTACGAAGCTTTAACATCAATGAAGTTTTGTTTGGAAAAGTATTTCCCTTTTAAAACTTTGTAAAGCAGTGAAGAGGTGTCCGTAGAGAGGAGAAACGCTGTTTTGGCAAGCAGGGCCTGATTGTGAGCCTGTGGATCGTGAAGTCCCAATCCTCCTTTGTTCAGATCTTGGCAAATGAAGTCCCAACTTTTCCAGTGCATGCCTTTTTTTACTACTATTGGACCAAAGAAATCTTGAAATAGTAGCTCCTAATTTTGAGAGAAATTTGGCCGGAGCTCTGAAAACTGATAAGAGATAGGTTGGAATAGATAAAAAGGTAGCTTTAATCAAAGTCACTCTTCCTGCAAAAGAGAGAGAGGACTGCTTCCAATAAGATAATTTGAGCTGGATTCTTTGAATAATTCCCTTGTGAATTTCCCATTTAGGCTTCGTGAAGTCCATAGGAGAGCCCAAATAAATACCTGGCACATTGACAAGTTTGATTGAAAGATAATCAGAAACACCTTGCTTCATGTCATCAGACATATTGGGGCTAGCAAAAAGTTCAGATTTTTCCCAGTTAATAATTTGCCCAGACAAGTCACAATAAAGATTAAGAGAATCATTAAGAGCTTCAACACTGCCCGGCGAGACTTCCTGAAAAATAAAGGTATCGTCTGCGAAGAGCAGGTGTGTAATTTGTGGAGACTTCTTTGCTATAGAGATTCCTTTAATCACCTTTTCTTCTGCAAGATTAGAGATCATGGAGGACATTGCTTCTGAAACAATCAGGAAGAGAAAGGGAGACAGAGGATCTCCCTGACGAAGGCCTTGGTTAGGGCTAAAGAAAGAGGAAGGTTGACCATTGACCAATAAAGCTGAAGAAACGGAGGTGATACACATCATAATATTCTTAATAAAGATATCTCCAAAGCCCATAGAAGAGAGACAGTCTTTTAAGAAAGCCCAAGAAACTCTATCAAAATCTTTATTCATATCAAGCTTGAGAGCAAACAGCATAGCCTTTCCATCTTTCTTTTTCCTGATATGGTGCAGTAACTCATGTGCGAGAAGAATGTTATCCGAAATGAGCTTACCTTTCTGAAAAGCAACTTGATGTTCCGAGATAATGGAAGGAATAACCTTTTTGAGACGATTTGCAATTACCTTGGCCAGAATTTTGTAGGAAGTATTACAAAGACTGATAGGCCGAAAGTCTCCCACTTTCAAGGGGTCTTTAATTTTTGGAATCAGAGCAATCAGCGTCTTGTTCATTTCTTTCAATAAGTGGCCTGTCGAAAGCGAATGAAGAATAGCTTTGCAAAGCGAACTCCCCACAATATCCCAGTGATTCTTGAAGAATTATGCAGTGAAGCCATCAGGACCTGGAGACTTATTGTTATCCATCTGGAAAACTGCGACTTTAATTTCCTCTTCGTTATAAGGAAGGTCAAGCTGATTAGATTCAGTTGGAGAAAGTTTCTTTATGAAATGCACAGAATAATTTGAAGGTGGAGACCGTTGGTTATGATGATTAACGGCCGACTGAAGTAATTGACGAAAGTGATTATTCAGACACTTCTCAATTTCAACTTGGTCTTGTAAAAAGGACTCGTCATTAGAGTAAATACCCATAATCATAGATTTATTATTTTTGATTGTGGCTGCTCTGTGGAAATATTTCGTGTTTTCATCACCATTAAGGAGCCAGTTTTGCTTAGAACGCTGCTTCCAATAATTTTTCTGCTCGATAAATAAGGCATCCAGTTTAATCCTTGCCAATTGATCAGCCGCAACAAAGTCCAAGAAGGCAGGGTCATCATGACCACAACCAGCAATGTTACTTTGCAGTGAAAAGATCTCCTTTTGAGCCTCCTCAATTCGTAACGGAATGGCTTTAAGAGTTGTCTTACTCCAAATTTTAAGATGTCTTAGTAATATTTTCAATTTAAATCTTAAAATGAACGAAGGAGAACCAATAAAAGGAGAGTTCCAGACCTTACTGGTGATCGACCCAACCGAGTCATGAAGCAGCCAAGAATTTTCAAACTTCGGTAAACGCCTCGGTTTGAATGGCATCCCATGGGTATCAATAATAACTGGGCTATGATCCCACCGTTGAATGGGGAGGTTGGTGACAAGAGCCTTTGGGAAAATATTCAGCCAGTCAAAATGCGCAAAGGCTTTGTCCAGTTTTTCAAATGTAACATTGTTTCCTTTCCTTCCGTTAGTCCAAGTATAGAAAACTCCATGGGATTGGAGTTCCACCAATCTATTAGAACGGATAAAGTCAGCAAATATGTCGGTCCCCCTAACACAATTTTTAGAAGAACTGAGCTTTTCATGAGCACCCGAGATTTGATTGAAGTCGCCAACAATAAGCACGGGCTGTGCTAAGAAAGATAAAAAGTTATGAAGGTGATCGAAGACATCCTTTCTTTTGTTTAAATCCGGCTGGCCATAAAAGAGCACAAGATTCCACGGAGCTTCACGAGGATCAATAATTTGAAGAACAATAAAGGAAGCACAGCAAAAGAGCAAAACAATGTTGAGACGCGAGTGCCAAGCAACCCAAAGTCCTCCTTTTGAACCATCCGAGTCAAAACCACCAAAATTATCATATCCTAGCAGATTTCACAAAAAAGAAATATCCGAGCACTTTTTTTTGGATTCCATAATGAACACTACATTCGGTTTATGAGTGAAGCAAAGATTTTTAAGCGTGTGGACTGTAAGGTCTTGCCCTAACCCCCTACAGTTCCAGCTGAAAATTCTCATAATGCCGGCGGAGACTGATATCCAGTCCCCACCATTGTGACGGATTGCTCAAATACATCACTAAGATAATACATAATCAAGTTGTACTCATAATCAAAGTAAGCCACTGCAACTTCAAACCTTTCTGAAAGATAGACAGGTCCAAGACTAGCATCAATTTCAGTCCAACCATCCGGTTTAGAGAGAAGAGCATAATAGTCCGTGATAAAGTCCGCAAGTCGAGGGCTCTTAAACCCTTCATCAGTCCGATCAATAACAGGTGAACTCCTCTTCCGGTCAGTTATTACCGACGAACTTCCACCCATTGTTAAAATATTCCGACTTGGAGAAGAGATAGGAGAAGCAGCTTTTTTTCTTTGACACAACTCATCGGGATACCTCTATGGTCGTCCACGAAGTTCATACGGGGGCGAGGGAGGGATGTCCTCGTCGCTAGAGTCACTTTCAGGAGGGGCTAAATCTTTTCCTTTGCCTTTGCCCTTGCTTCCTCCAGTATCCTTTTTAGAGAGGGAGGAAGAAGGTTCACGAATGACAAGAGGGGGTTCAACTCTACGCCTTCTAAAATTTTTTCCATTAGCGGAAATAGCATCACTGGAGTAAATTGGAGCATCTGTCGGCTGGGATTCACGAACAGGATCCGGCTCTCTTAGGACGAGGAAGCTGTTTTCGACAAGCTCACATGAAGGCAAGTTTGAGTCAAGCAAATCTTCTTCAATGGGATAAGAATGACTCCTAACAGAGTTGTATTTATATTGGAGAAGAAACTCTGCCCAGTCCTTACATAGTGTGATCCATTCTTCTTCATTAGGGGTGAAGGAGTCATCAAGAAATCTTTCAGCAAGAGAAGAGGAGAAGGGAAACGAGTGATGTCCTTCATACACCAGAAGCTGATTTGGCAGAGGTTGGGGGGGGGGGGGGAGAATCAACAGGGGAGTTGGGGGTGGAGTTGGGGGAGAAGGAGGGTTAAGAGGAGCAATATAATCATCATCGTCATTATCAATCTCCTCATCATTTGGAGGGATTTCAGGAACATTGAAGAGATTGTGTGGTTGGGGTTCTTCGTAAACTTCTAAGAGAGGATCATAGTAATCCCATCTATGCTCATGGGGGGCTATAAAATAATCGAAGTTGCTTGGGTTAAGGTTAGGGACATCAGGGATGAACGTGTCTTCAGGGGGAACAAGGACATCAGGATGGAGGTTTGTGTTATGTTGGTAAGGGTTTTGAGATGGGTCCATGATAATCCGAGGGGGAGAGTGGAATACACGATGAGTCTGAGGGGCCTCCATCTAAAGCCATACAAACTGATCTGGGGTTCCAGAAATAAGGGGGCATTAAGCGCCGCTGCCAACTGCTGTAGACGTTGGTCAATTCTCAGGCGAGCTTCAAAGGCCGAAGTTGGGCATTGGGAGATAACATGGCCTATGCAGCCACAAGCCCTGAAAATACGGTGAACCCTTTCGGGTTGACAATCAATCCAAGTGATATTTCCATCATCTCCGCCTAAATAAAAGCCAGCAATAAGGGGTTCACGAGGATCAATCCATAGTTTAATCCGAAGATAACCATGAGGCCTGGAGGAGGCATAGTCTGTGTACACCCTGATAACCGTCCCAATAAGAGAACCCAAGAAATTCGCGACAACATCCGTAAAGCAGCGAAGAGGAACATGATGGAATCTGTATCACACTGCAATTGTGGGTACATGGACTTCTTCAATGGCAACGTGTGGATTCCAGTGATCCACAACAGGAAGGGCTCCGTTGATAGCATAAGGGCCTCCTGAGACTACAGCGAGAAGTTCATTAAATCAGAGAAGTGAACAACAAAATAGTTCAGGTGGTAGGAAACAATTCGAATGATAGAGAGGTGATTCCAAAGAGAAATAAGAAGTGGAAGGAGATCTTCTGGGGTGAACAGCTCAATGTCGATAATTGACACAAAGATGCACTGGTGAAAAGAGGGTTCATAATGATTGCTTATATGAGCTGGAATAGTGATTCCAAAAGCCCTTCTTGCTTGATCTTCCGCTGATCCAGGTTCAGTCCAACGACGAAAGACCGGATGAATTTGATTAGGGGGCCTGTGAGCAACCAAAGGTCTCTGTCTCTGGAAACAATGAGGATTAGCAGAGGAGGAGGGGTTCTTCCTGTAATCAGAGCGACTCGGGTTGTAAGGGGTGGGGTTAGGTGGCGGCCATTGCCGCCGGTGAGGAGGTTGATAGATGTTACGATCCATAGTTTTTCTTTTTTTAACAGGAGGAGGGTGGGGATGAGGGATGGAGAAAAACCGAAACGGTTCCGCCATTTAAGCAGAGGGGGCCTACAAGTACTTGATGATGCTAGAGAGAGAGGGATGAAGAAGACGAAGCGGACAGGGGAGAGAACAAGAGAGGAGGGGAGATCAGGGAAATAGATGAGGAGGGCGGCTAGAGTGATGAAAAACAGAGAAGAGGGCCAAGGCTGTTTGAATAGGATTGGATGTTGGAACCAGACAAAGGGAAGAGGAAAAAAACTAGTTGACAGAAATCTAGGGAATTGCAGAAAAATGGAGAAAAACAATTTGAAAGGATGAAGGAGGAGGCACGGGGATTAAACAAGCGAGAGAAACAGAGAGAGAAAAAGGCAAAAACAGGGAAAACAGGGGTTCCCGAGAGGAAGTGATGATGAAAAAGAGAGTTTAGAACATGTTGTGAAAAACGGAATATGCAGAAAGAAAGAATCAAAACACACAGATTTACGTGGTTCGGCAAAACAGCCTACTCCACGGAGTTGCAGAGATTTCACTAAAAACAGACGAAACGTCTCAGAGAGAATTACAAGCGAAATCAGAACGCTCAACATAACATGCTACGTACCCTAAGAACTCTATATATAGACAACCTATCAAACCGGGCCGGATCCCAGCCCAAAAAAGTCAAAACGGGTCAAAATATTTTTTTCGGGAGCGCTGCCCCCGAATCCCCGGGAGACATGTCCGTGATCGCTACAGCTTGGGCCTTCGCTCCACGAATCATGTCTCCCTTTTCGGGTTGTAGCAAAATATGAATCGGGCCGATTCATAAAACGGGTCACCCATGAACCAGGGCTCCAACCCAACAGAACAAACGGAAAAAATCAAAGAAGGAGAAATGATGATGGTTGATTCTCCAAAAACTGAAGCCCAATCGTAAAAAAACGCCTCCAGCACGCGCCGGATCTTGAGGAGTCCAAACCCAGAAAGGTTGGCGGCTGAAGAACAGGGAGGAACAGATGAATGCAGATGAAGCCCTAGAGAGGATTTTCTCTCTCTAGAAGTAGAGAGAAGTTGTTGTGTTACTAGGCATTTTCAATCTCACATCTTTAGATGATGTTTTTTATTTTATTTTATATTTAGCACAAGTCCTACTCCTTGGGGGTTCACAATATTCGCTTGTTTCATAAAATTTTCAGCAAGTACATTTCATTCTGCAACCTCGTGATTGGATTCTGCTTATTGCTTCAAGATGTAAATGACTATGAACATGATCAAAGGCACCGCTATTATGTGAATGAATAATAATTTCTTTTGTTGGCGGTCTTTTAGAAGGAGGACACAGACCCTGTGATTTCTACCATCTCACATCTCACAGGATATTAGAAGAGGATTGAGATAGATCATTGTTGTATTTCCGTGGTCGGAATATGTGTTCACCCCAGGGTCATTACAGACATGATACTTTCTAATCACGTATTATTTTCTTGTATACATGAAAAAATGTTTGTATTCCTTGGAAATCCCCCTTCAGCTCTGTTAGGTATTTTTAGCATGTCAATGCATTATTAGTTCGTTGATATACTTTAAATACTTCTTCTAACTGATAATATTATTGTATACCTTTCAATTCACCCAATATAGACGTCAATCTCAAAAGAAGAAGAATCTTTGACTTAGTTGTTACATGTCATTGCATTATACCTAATCATCGGAATTGCTCTGAAACCGTGATCTTGATCATTTTGAAGAAGAAAATGCTGCATGTGAATAAAAGAATCGAAGAAAGAAGGAAAAAAGAAAACTTATATTTTTCTTGTAAGGAGACGGTTGGACGACACATACATACTTTAAAAAGCTTATTCGGCACATTGAGGTTTCCTGCGTGCAACGACACTTCGTAAAACATTTTTCTTGTAAACAGAAGCGTTGGACGGTACATACATGATTGTAGAAAGTTTATTCGGCACATAGAGGAACCTACAGAGGAAAGTAACTTAATGAGTTTGTAAATTTTATTGAGGAATAGAGTTGCATCTCTGTAATTCACATGACAGCACTTATATATTGTTATATGTTATCTTTCCTATTATCATCTTGGGACCAAGTTACCTTAGCCACATCTTCTCTCATTTTAATTCTACACATGTGCTCGTTTTCAAATAAATTCTCAAGTTAACGTTTCGAGATTGAAACGAACACTAACTACCAAGGCTTATCTTTGTGAATCTATCTCCTTGTATGTTCTCATATCTCACCCACTTTGTCATTGATCTCATTTCATTATGACAAAATGAGAATCATATGATTCAATTATCAACGATGATGAGGGGTGTTAGACCTGAACTTGGATTTTGAAACTTATAACTGTTGAGCTTTGAATGCATTCATAAGGGTAAGGTGACAGTTGGGAAGGTGACACAGCCATCCAAAGAGGACAAAAAACCCAAGGGATCTGTGGGTCGGTTGGTCCCCTCCTTTTTTGATGATGAAGTTATTGAAGAACAAGGAATTCATCATTGCTTCTTTATCATTTTTGGCTTGGACTGATTTGCAATTGGTGCCAAAGTGATGACATGAAGCAGGATGCTTCAGTAGCCCTTGGATCAAGAAACCGGTGAAATCCTGATCGTTGTTTTCTTTTAAGTGTAACGATGTCGTTTTGTGTTTGATATTTTCATCCCCTCTTGTACACGTGTTTTACTTTGATTGGCTGTTTTGATTTGTGTGGCTAACGGTCACCTATATAAGTGACCGTTAGCACCCTCTGTTAATTGAGAAGGATTTTTCACCAATTTACTGATTTTGTTTTCTTCTCCTTCGCTGTGTTTTCTCCTTCTTCTTCTTCGATGTTTTTCATCTCAAAACCCTAGATCTGGTGTGTTTTCAATATGGTATCAGAGCCTGGTTCGGCTAGATCAATTCACAGTAAGTTTCGTTTGAAGATCTGCTTCATCATTTGAGTTTCATCAGAGTGGATCTGGTGTTTGCTGGTTTCAATTCAAATGTCGACTCACGATTCTACTGGTCATGGCTCTCACTCGCGAGCTTCGCAGCAAGGTATTGAAGCTGCTTCTCCTTTCTTTCTTCATAGTTCTGACAATCCTGGTGCAATTTTGGTTTCTGAGAAATTAGATGGATCCAATTTTTATACATGGCCCAAATCAATTATTGTTGCCCTTCGTGCTAAGAACAAATTGGAATTTGTTGATGGAACCATCACGGAGCCTCTTCCAACTTCTGATATGTATGTTTTGTGGAGGAGATGTGACAGTATGGTGATGTCTTGGCTTCTTAGCTCAATTTCAAAGGAGATTGTTAGCAGTGTGGTTTGCAGATCTAATTCTAGGGAAATTTGGTTAGATCTCATCGAACGTTTTTCACAAGGAAACTTGCCAAGAATTTTTCAACTCACACAAATGATTTCAGCTCTAAGACAAGATAATAGATCTGTTACAACTTATTTTACACAATTGAAGAATTTGTGGGATGAGTTGGCTAATTATAAGCCTAATCCAAGTTGCAATTGTGGAGTTTTGTCTCAGTGTCAGTGCAACATGATTAGTCAGCTGAAAAATTATCAGGAACAAGAAAGGATCATGCAATTTTTGAATGGTTTAAATGCTCATTTTGCTCCTGTGAGAGATCAATTGTTGCTGACAGATCCATTGCCACCAATAAATTCTGTGTTTGCCAAGATTATTCAACAAGAAAGACAGGTGGAGTTGCAATCACAAGGTGTTTTTCAGTCACAAAATTTGGCAATGTATGCTCATGGTGGTGATTCCTATATGCATAGTCCTTATCCTCAATACAGGCCTCCACTTGTCAATGCTGTTCATAATCAATATGGTGGTGGTTTTATGCACAAACAAAGTGGTGGCCAGTCTAGTTCTGCACCTCCTAACAGAAATGGGAAATTGATATGTCATCATTGTGGTCATGAGGGTCATGTCAAAGCAAAGTGCTACAGGTTACATGGATTTCCTCCATATTTCAAATTCACAAAGTCTAAGCCCAGAGCAAATAATGTGAATACTGAAGTCACTTCTAGCAGTACTGACATTTCAGCTAGTAATGTGTCAGGTACCATTAATTCTATGGGTCAGCAACTGTCCAAAACTCAGATACAATCACCTGCATCACACATTTATGGTTCTCCTGGTTCCAGTCATGGAGGTTATATGTGTAACACCCCGTATTTTCCGGAATATTTTTGACGAATTTTTCGTGAAATTTAATCAGTTATTTTCAAAATATATATAGTTAAGGGGGAGGTAGTTGTAATTTAGCTAATATTAAATTGTTGTTGTTGGGGGGTATTAATTGTCTTTTATAAAACTTTTAGTATTTAATACTTGTATTTGTATTTATACTATACGTATTTTATACTCTGTACCTATACGTATTTACACCGTATACATACTACATATTTTATATTATATTTTATATTATAATACTTTCCTATATAATAATAACAATAATAATAATAAAAGAAGAAGGAGAGAAAAATAAAATAAAAATAAAACCCCACATTCCCCAACCCTCTGTAAGTTTTTGTATTCCCCAACATATTTCCAACTCCCCAAACTTTCTCTTCTCCTCCTGCACGTCATCTCTTCCCCCTCCTCTATATAACATCCTCTTCTTCTTCTTCCTCTTCACACCTCCGACACCACCATCATCAGCCACCACCTCCACCACAACCAGCTCCCTCCATCTCTCTCCCCTGTCTTTCCCCCTTTTCCTCTCTGTTTTGCCGGCGACGAGACACAGCAGCTACAGCGGCAGCGGCACAAGGCCGCTGCCTTCTCCGGCGACCCACCACCACCACCTCCAACTCTCTCTCTATCTCTCTCTACCTCTCCCTCTCCCTGACCTCACTCTCTCCCTCTCATACATACGACAGCAGCAGCAGAAGCTGCGTGAGGCAGCCACTGCCATCCCCGACGGGAGACCCACCGGCTGCCACCACCGCCACCGCTTCTGTCCCTTCTCTCTCTCACCATATCGGTCGCTCCCTCACTCTTCCCAGACCTATAAGAAGCATAACGAGGCAGCACAGTAGCTAGGAAGCGGCTGTAACATAGCTCGAACACCGCCGCCACCATTTTTTCCGGCGACCCGAAGAGAGCTTGAGCCCATCAAAACCAGCGACACCCACCCCTCAAAATTAGTTCCAATCACCTCCTAGAGGTCCGACCAGGTCTGTGGAGGTCCAAGACGAAGCCAAGAACAGCCGGAGAAGCCCCGGCGAAAGCTCCAACTCCGGCGACCCCGACGGCGATCTTGACCCGACCTATTTCTTCATCGTTTCTCGCGATTCTTCGACTGGGTATGCTTGAAATCTTCCCCTGAGTTGTTTTTAGTAATCAAAATCAAGTTTTAAGGCATTGAATCCACGTTTTAATCGGTTAGTTTGAATATTCATGCTTAGGGGGTTAAAGTGTCATTTTCATAAAGTTTGCAGGGGGGTTATTATGTCGTTTCAGAAACTTTGGGGGAGGCAGTTGTCATTTCAGAAACTTTTGAATTCTAAATGCAGTATTTAATTTAAGATTCAATTATAAAATTAGTTTTTCTTTAATTTAGTTAGATTATTATTTATAAATTAACTTGGGGGTAAAATATTATTAAAGAAAATATATTTTTGGGTTAATAAAAAAGTTAAAATGAATATTTTATTGAGAAAAATAAAAGGAGCTAGAAATATATATAGGATGTGTATTTGTTGAGATTGTATTAAGTTAGAAGCTCCGATTTGTAGGTGACGATTCCGTAGACGAGAACGAATTATAGGACGTGCTTGGATTTTGGTAAGTTAATATGCGTAGCCTCGTGTGCCTTTCTTTCTTTTCGCGTATCGCGTGAGTTATTTGTGAAATTACTACTGTACTTGATTTATTTGAGTTGTTTATTTGTTTTTGAAATACTCCTCTGTGAAGTCTCGTTTGAAATTGGAATCCAAATCTAAATAACAATCTGAAAGACGAACATCTAAATGATAGTGCGAAACACTTGTAAAAGTGATATCCCAAGACGGACCACGTCATTGGGTCGGAAACGAAATTTCAATTGTTTCCTCGGTTACCAAGAGTAGCACACCACTCACTTTTTGGTCAAATCTGAATATCTCTCAATCGCACATCGATTATTATTATTTTTTTGCCACACCAGCTTTTTTGTTTGGAGCTCCTTACACGATTCTATACCTTGAATAAAAATTGGTAATTATGTAAAGTGGAAAGCCGTTGTACGTGGGTTTGTGCCATATCCCTGGTACGATACATTTCTAACATATTGTGTTGGTTACTGATTATGAGATTATGAGATTATGAGGCTCTGACCTCCTTTCGATTGAGCTATGGTTATGAGGCGTTGTGATGAGAACCTCCTGTGATTGAGTTATGGTTATGTGGGTGCTTTTGCACATATGAGAAAGAGGTTGTGGAATGGATATGGTCACGCCCCGTATCAACCAGTTGTTAAAATGAATTTCTGGACTCGATTCCTATGGATATGAGTTATCTTGAGATTAAAGTAATATTGTGAATTGCTATTATCAGTGAGTTCCCGAGATGGACCACATCTTAGGGACGAAATTCTAAATTTGAGATCGTTACGGAGTTTGACACACCAAATCAGCTGTGAACGCTTTTCCCGCGAGTTTATGACATTTATTTATCAGCGAATTGGTTATTCCTGTCATATGTCTCATCATCTATTTACGTGCTATGGGTGTTAGCTTACTCAGCCGTTTGCTGATCATTTTCTGTAAAAACTGCGTCGGCGTTTGCTATTTTAAAACCGCAGGTTGGCTATCGAGGTGGGGGAAACGTTCACGACACTTTGGACAGGAAAGCTTGCTAGTTGGAAGATCACATAGTATATTATTCCACTCAAAAGTGTATTTCTAAATTTTCAAATGTTGTCACTTGTTTATTTGGAAAAGTTATAATTTGAAGTTTTATGTTATCGATGGTTGTACTAGCTGTGAACCGACGATCCTTATCCGTTCCCAATGAGGCTCATCATCTCGGGCGGAGACATCTCTTCCGAACGTGGGGCCCGGCCGGCCTTGCGGATCGGTGGGGTGTTGCAATATGGACTCTCCATTTCAATCACCTTCTAGTTCTTCTGGTTCAATCTATGGTGGTCATCCTTGTATGGCAGGTATCATCAGCACTTTTCAGTCTGGTTTAGCTTCTGATCACAATGCACCAGATAGTTGGATAGTAGACACAGGTGCCACAGATCACATGTGTTCAAATTTGCAATATTTTGACTCAATGCACACAGTTAGTGACACTTTTGTGCATCTTCCAAATGGAAAAACATCTGAAGTCACTCATGTTGGTACAGTTAAAATGAACTCTCATTTGATTCTGGATCATGTCTTGTTTGTACCATCTTTTAAGTTCAATCTCATTTCCATTTCAAGATTGACAAAATCTCATAATTGCAACTTCCATTGTACCACTGATGGCTGTTGGATCAAGAACAAGCATGACATGATTCTTGCAGAGGGAATAAGGCAAGGTGGTCTATATGTTTTGAAACATAGTTTTTCAAAATTTAAAGCAGTTGCATGTGCTGGACAAGTTACTATTAATCAGGTGAAACTTTGGCATCAAAGATTGGGACATTTATCTCATTCAAAGCTGCACAGCATGTCAAGTTATTTGGATAAGAATTTGAAAGATAATGTTGATTTTGTGTGTGAAATTTGTCCACTGGCAAAGCAAAAGAAACTACCATTTCCCAGTCTTGGTCACATTACTCACAATCTATTTGATCTGGTGCATTGTGATACATGGGGTCCTTACAAAACTCCTACTCACCAAGGACATAGATATTTTTTGACACTTGTTGAAGATTGCAGCAGAACCACCTGGATTTATCTAATGAATCACAAGTCAGATGTTGAACAAATCATTCCTGCTTTCTGGAAGATGATTAGCACTCAGTTCAATGTTTCTATTAAGAGATTTAGAAGTGATAATGCACCAGAATTAAAATTTTTTAAGTTTTTTCAAGAAAATGGAGTGGTTCATGAACACAGTTGTGGGGAGACCCCAGAGCAAAATTCAATTGCAGAAAGGAAACACCAACACTTGCTGAATGTGGCTAGAGCTATAAGATTTCAAAGTGGTTTGCCTATACAGTTTTGGGGAGATTGTGTTCTGATAGCAGCATATTTGATCAACAGGACACCATCTCCCAAGTTGAAAGGAAAATCACCATTCGAGACGCTGTATAATGCACAACCAGACTATAGTGTGTTAAGAGTGTTTGTATGTTTGTGTTTTGCTAGTACTCTGATTCATGGGAGATCTAAGTTTGATGAAAGAGCAGTGAAGTGAATATATTTGTTGGATATGTCTTTGGTACAAAGGGATACAAGGTCTATGATTTGCAGCAACAAAAATTTTTTGTTTCCAGAAATGTGGTGTTTCAAGAGCATCTATTTCATTTTAAGGAAAGAGATGTTGTTGCTCTTCCTCACAACAATGTAGTTATTCCTCTACCTGTCCCTGATGAAACTATGTCTGTTTTTTATTCTTCTGATTCAACTACTTCTTTGACTCCTCCAACAATTGTGTCAACACCAACTCCCAGTTACAGGGATGTTCTCCAGACTCCTAGTTCAATTGTGCCTCTTAGAGCTACTACAAGAGTTAGAAATCCACCAAAGTATTTGCAGGATTATGTCACAAACCATCAACATGGAGGCAATGCAATTATTAGCTCTAACTACAATTTTGGCACTTCTCTGGTAATGTCTGCAATCTCAGATGTTAATCACCTTGATCTGGTCAACTTTCACAGTCAGATAGAACCCCACTCTTATTCACAAGCAAAGCAATCACAAGAATGGATAGAGGCCATGAAAGAGGAACTTCATGCTCTTGAGCTGAACAACACATGGGAATTGACCACTTTGCCCTCAGGACATAAGGTGATTGGTTGTAAGTGGGTGTATAGAATCAAATATAAGTCAGATGGGACTGTAGACAGGTACAAAGCAAGACTAGTAGCAGAGGGGTATACTCAGACTGAGGGTATTGACTATTTTGATACTTTCTCTCCTGTGGCTAAGCTAGTTAACTATGTTGACTTTAGCTGCTATATATCAATGGCCTTTACTTCAACTGGACATCAACAATGCTTTCCTTCATGGAAACCTTGATGAAGAAGTGTATATGAAGCTCCCAGAAGACTATTTTGAATTGCAGAATATCATTGCAGGGTCAGCTCCTCTGGTATGCAAGCTCAATAAGTCACTTTATGGTTTAAAACAAGCCTCAAGACAATGGTTTTTGAAATTTACATAAACTTTGTGTCATTTGGGCTTTCAGCATTGCAAGTCTGACTACACTCTTTTTATGAGGCATGAAGGCAATTCTGTTACTTTTCTATTGGTATATGTAGATGATATTTTGCTGACAGGGTCACACATTGAAGTTCTGAATCAATTCAAGTCAGATTTGTCTCATCACTTTAAGCTCAAGGATTTGGGGGCTCTATCTTATTTTCTTGGTTTTGAAATCTCCAGAAATGAAGAAGGTATCTTTCTATCTCAGAAAAAATTTGCTATTGAAATTTTAACTACTGCTGGATATTTGGATTGCAAGCCAGCTACTACACCTATGATAGCTTCTAGCAAGCTTAGTATTCACTCAGGTGTGGTTCTTGAGGATTCAGAAGCTCTTGATTACAAGTAGTTAGTTGGAAAACTGCTCTATCTTTGTAACTCTAGGCCAGACTTATGTTTCTCTGTACACAAGCTCAGCCAGTTTATATCTCAACCTACTAAACAGCATTTGGCTGCTGCTCATCATATTCTGAGATATCTTAAAGGTTCAGCTACCCAGGGTTTGTATTTCTCAGCTTCTTCACCTTTAAAGTTGCTTGGCTATACTGATTCAGATTGGGCTGGATGCATAGATTCCAGGAGATCTACTTCAGGGTATTTTGTCTTCTTGGGACATTCTCTTATTTCTTGGAAATCTCAGAAGCAAACAGTGGTTGCTAGAAGTTCTGCAGAAGCTGAATATAGAGGCTTGGCATTGCTGGGTTGTGAAATACAATGGCTTCTCTCATTGCTGCAAGAATTGAAAGTTGCTTTGGACTGCAGACCTGTTCTTTTCACTGACAGTTCTTCTGCTATACAAATAGCCAGAAATCCCATCTATCATGAGAGAACCAAGCACATTGATCTTGACACACATCTTATTAGAGATTCGGTTACTTCTGGAGTGTATGAGTTGCAGTATATTTGTGCTGCAGAGCAATTAGCAGATATCTTGACAAAACCATTAGCAGCTCAGCAATTTCTTCATTACATGAGCAAGTTGACTGTAATGTCTACATTACATCAACTTGAGGGGGCGTATTGAAGAACAAGGAATTCAGCATTGCTTCTTTATCATTTTTGGCTTGGACTGATTTGCAATTGGTGCCAAAGTGATGACATGAAGCAGGATGCTTCAGTAGCCCTTGGATCAAGAAACCGGTGAAATCCTGATCGTTGTTTTCTTTTAAGTGTAACGATGTCGTTTTGTGTTTGATATTTTCATCCCCTCTTGTACACGTGTTTTACTTTGATTGGCTGTTTTGATTTGTGTGGCTAACGGTCACCTATATAAGTGACCGTTAGCACCCTCTGTTAATTGAGAAGGATTTTTCACCAATTTACTGATTTTGTTTTCTTCTCCTTCGCTGTGTTTTCTCCTTCTTCTTCTTCGATGTTTTTCATCTCAAAACCCTAGATCTGGTGTGTTTTCAATAGAAGTAGAGAGAGCCACTAATGCTCTGTTGCTCTCTCTCTCTCTCTCTTTCTCTACATGTACCGTATGCAAGTAGTTCTGGCCTGATACTAAAAAAAAGATTTTAGAAGTTAAGTAATTAAAAATCTTGCTTATGCTAGCCGTGTCAGAAACACTTTGATCTTCATGTTAAATAAGCACAATGGTAAAGACTGCCCGGAAACTGCCTAAAAGTCTGGTTATTTAGCATTGTTTCTTCCCTTTAGTGCAGGCTATCAGTAGTAGCTAAAATGATAGTCAGCAATTTCTCGAGTACGTTCAGTATAGGTTGAAGGTTATACTGGATGGAAGTTTATGAAACTGCAGTGGTGGAATACCAGATCCTAATCCGGGTCACCATCAAAGGAACAACTCCTATGCTAGATGGGAATCATCTAACCCTACAATGAAAGTGGTCCGACTACAAATAAAAGGACTGTAACTCTACACCTAAAATTAACATAAATAGCAAAAATCAGAATCAGCAATGAGATAAACGGAGAATTACCTTGAGTTTAGATAGGGTATCTGGAGGTGTCGTTACTTTTCGCCGTACATAAATCTCTCCACGATAGGAAATTTAAATATTGTCAGGTCACAATGCCTTTCACTAACAATGGCTTTCATTATCTGGGTCCAAAACATTAACCATGGCTTTCACCAACAGTGGAGAAGAAAGTAGTAACAATAGAATGCAGCAAAGTGATCTGTTTCTCAACAGCTTGAATATGGCTAAGAAAAGGGTAAAAGACAAAAACCACCCTTCGAGTATGGGTTATATACAAAAACACCCTTCGTGTTCGGGGATATACAAAAACCACCCCTGTCACTAACGGACGTTGGACAAATACTACCCTTCTGTTCATGTCAGTTATGAGGGGGTGCAATCTGACTTTTTTATGACCATTTTACCCCTGTTTGTATTTTTTTGTTTATTTTATTAATGTTGTTCTTGGTGTTCTTCGCTTCCACCACCACATCTCCACCGCCACCACCACTGATTCACCACCAACAACAACACCACCTTCCCCACCACCTACACAAACAACCAACAACACCAATCAAACTCATTCCAGAATTACCAAAACCTCCTAACACAAACACTTAACACCTTTACAGTCGAAAATTAAAAAATACCCCAACACCATGGGTCCGATTCGATCCACTGCCACTACAACCACAGAGGGGATCTGTGGCCATCCCAAAAAAGGCCATCAAAAACTCACAGAGGGGATCTGCAAGTTCCCAAATGAAATCAAGAACCCCATCTGAAATTCTTGCTGGAAACAAGCACTACCGAATCAAGACAGAGAGAGAAAGAGAGAGAGATAATTTTCAAATCCACATCCCAAAACACATTAGATTAGGAGCCAAAAAGTGTACGACCCAACAACTTCTAAATGAAGCAACAACTGCACTCATTGATGGGGTTTTTGTTCAAATGCCTTTCTGGCAAGTTGTCTTTACTTTATACCCATGGCCAAAGTTTGTTTTCCAATCTACCCGGCTGGGTAATTTCATCTCTAAAGAAAGCATTAACAAGCCATGTGGTCCCTTGTTGTCAGCCAAAAGTGCATGTTGTCAGCCAAGAGTATTGTTCAATTACTTCTATGCCCTTGCAACCCTAATATTGAATACCCTTCCATTTTTTTCTCTCACTACAATCTTCACTGCTTTTTTTTCTCCCTCACGAACATTCAATTTTTTTCATCTACCTCTACCTAACAAAGTACAAGACGAAATTACTCCAACCGTATCATTTATGATTTCAGAGTACTCCAACCTTAATGCTGTGAAACATTTCTCATTTGTCACTCTCAGTTGCTCTTGTTTTATCCAGTTCTCACATTTTCTCTCATCTGAGTCTCTCATCTCCATTTGTTCTTGAACCTGCTCAGAGTGCAGGTAAACTCTAATTTTGTTGAGATTGTTGTATTTGTTGTGTCTTCTCATCCTAATGTCAGCTTATCACTTAAAATTTCTGCTTTTTATCTTGATTTGTTAAACTTTATGTGTTCATAATCATCTGTTCTTCCTGTGTTTTCTTATGCCAATGTAACACTCGTCGGGGACGATTTGAGTAAGACCACGACGACCACGCAGTGGGCTTGGTCGTCGTGGTCTTCATTCACTAAAACACAGGGACGACCTATGTATTATATGGATCGTCCGGGCCAACCACGGAGGGCCGACCCTGACGACCCTGACGACCCACCATGGCCGTCTCGGTGAGTCTAGGTCGTCGCTGTGTGAGTGAACTGGAAAAACACTTAGGTTACACCCGACGACCCTGCTAGGTCGTCTCTGTGATTCTAGATCGTCCTGTCTGAGTGAAGTAGTTTGTGCCCTGACGATCCGATATAAACGGTGACGACCGGGTATAAATGTAATACCCCTATTTCTAATGGGGTACTTGGTGTTTTATTCTTGAGTTGAGGTTAGTGTTTTTCTTTCCTAAACTGTGGGGGGTTGTTTTTGTAGTTTCCTAGACTTAATTACACATGGTATCTCTCTCTCCCCTCTCCATCTAATTGATCGGGAACAAACCCAGAACTCTCCCCGCTTCTCCCTCAACGTCCCCCACAACTCCACCAACGGATTCACCCACGTCCTCCAGCATCTCCACCCCAGTCAACGTATATCAGCTCGCCTTCTCCTCCTCGTCATCCTCCATCTCTCTCAATCTCTGTTTTTGCCGAAGGAAGGAACCCACCTCCTCTGTTTTACAGAATCACCGCCGAACACCACCACCACTTCTCCCTGCAATTTCCGGCGAAAACCCACAACCCAGTTCGCCTCCTCCCTCTTCTGTCCGACGAACCAGCAAGTACAACAGAGCCTCCTTCGGCTCTGTTTTTGGCCGACCCGAGAAGGACCCGACTACGACAGCCTCTGCCTCGTTCGTCGTCCGCCTCTTCTCCGACCACTGCCGTCGTCCACTCTGATCGGCGAACCCAAAAGACCAGAGCAGCAGCGCCGGACTTTAACAATCGCCGCCGTCGTCTCCATTCATCGCCGCTTTCTTTCTCCAATCGGTAACCACCAAGAACCCCCTCCTGAATTCTCAATTTCATTCACGATTTCCCTATTTCCTCATCCAATTTCGTATAATCATACATGGGTGTTTATGATTTGGGCTATGTATGTGTCTCTGTGTTGGGTGTGGGCAAAGAAGAAGAAGAAGACACGGTTTGATATTAAAGTGTTATGTTTAGGGGGTCATTTTGGAGTTTAATGAAACTGTTGGGGTTGTTGTTGTACTTTCGGTAAACTATTTTGTTTTATTAAACTATTCTTTATCTATAACACCTTTTTTCTTTATTAATACTATTTATAACTAATTAGTTTCAATAATATGAAAATAAATATAAATTTTTATAGTATCATTTTGTAAGAAGAGTTTTACTAATAAAAATAGATGCTTTTGTTAATAAATAAAGTGGTTTTCTTAAGTAATTATATAATTTTACTTTTGTGTGTTTTAATTCAATATCTTTTCTTATAAAAGTGGATATTAGTTTATAAATATATATTTACTCTTTTAATAAGTAAATATAACTTTTATTTAATACTATTATCTACTTTAAATATTATACTCTTTGATAAATACTAATTATAAATAGCTTTTCCTAAGTATAATATTAATAGTTTAAATCCTACCTTTAATTGTCTTAGATTTATTTATTTTCTTAATTACAATAATTTTATAAATTAATATTCTTTTTCTAATACTAGAGTTTCGTAATGTAAATTGAGGTAGAATTTGTTTGGGAACTTGTCGGGGAATATTCTTTGCATTTGCGTATAGAGCATAATTGCATTGTTGTATGAGATTGGTCGTGTATTAATGTTAGGATTATTCAACTATTGTAGGGTTCGTAGACGATCAGTTCATTGAGAACCCATACGACGAGTACTGGTTTTCGTGCTTGCTTGTGTGTGTGGAGCTTTCTTTAATCCAAGTAAGTTATATGCTCGACTCTTCTACCATCAAAATGAGTTTCCAAGATGTGTTATGTGCCAAATTTGTTACTGTTTTGATTATCGTACTATCAATTTGTTGAAACTCAGAAAATCATGTCTACTTTGGCACAAAGTGTGAAACTGAAATTTCTCTCTTGAAGATATGAGTTATGTTTATCCTGGAACTGATCAGCACTTTAATCCTTGCTTTCTTTATTGGTCTTGAATACCTGGTTTGGATCGAGAATCACCTTCTTTCAAGGAATATTCATAAGACACTAAGTAACGTAAAGTGAAAGATAACTTGTAAGAGCTGTTCTTTAGTTCACTTCGGTGATTATTTTGTTAAGGACCATACGTTCTGGTCAAGAGATTTTGGGAGCCAAACTCTGGCGTACCCTTGGTACCCATAGTCCTACACTACCATGAGGACTTGGGGGTTCCTACTTGTACTACTCTAGCGGAGTTGCTAACCTCTAGGGGGTGTCGACACTTAAGGTCTTGTAGGTCAGTATTGAGGCGGGAAGGCCATATTTAGAGGGGCTTTCACAACTGCCGGGTTGAAGTAGGGTTTGTTAGACCCGCGAAGTAACCCTGAGTTATTTATTTCCGAGGCAGGCGGGAACTCTGCATTCGCTCGTACAATGTTTAATATCTGGGGCTCATGGGGCAGTAGAGCTAGCTGCTCCCGTGGCACGTGGTCAGGTGGCCGCCAGAAAAGTTTCAGAAGAGTTCTTTAATAAGAAAGATTGAGCTGGAAAGATCAAATCCAAGTTTATTCCTTTTATCCTTCTTGATTGCTTTTGTGACCTCAATCTAAGACTTAAATTATCTTTTTCTTTACTTATTTCTTTACTTATTCTTGAATTATGTGCCCAATCATCTGTTTACATGTAGAGGTATTTCTTACTCAGCTCAAGCTGACTTTTGGAAAAACTGTGGTCGGCTTTTGCTAATTGAAAACCCACAGGTTAATACCGCTGCAGACTCTGGGGGAACGAATCACTAGCTTGGATCAAGGAATCACTTTAGCTCTCACGGAAATACATTATCAGTTTTATGTTTTTGTTTTGTTTCAAACAATTTGGTTTGTTTTCAAGTTTCCATGTTAAGGACTGCGTTCGGTCATTTCCTTTATTGTAATAAAGTTGTTTTTGAATTAAATTTGAAGTTTTGTTCTTTATGGTTTGGTACGAGGCCGACGTTCTACTCCGTTCACAATGAGGTAAAACTCCTCGTGCGGGGGACATCTTAGCGGTTTGGGCTAGGCCTGGAATCGCGGGGTGTTGCAATAAATGCAGACGACCTGGTCCAGAACATTTTCACACAAATTTTGAAATTGTTTAAATAAGAGTTAAAATAAAACTCCCACAATCAAATACAACATAATTCCAATAATCAAAATACTGTAAGTAAGAATTACATGTTTATTGTGAAGAACCCCAACATTAATCAAGAATCAACAAATAGATTAATCAACAAATAATTCAGAAATTACATCAACAAATAGATTACAAAAAACTGGAACATGGGTTCAATCAAGATCAAGGTAAATAATATCAACATATTTCAAAAAAAAAGGTAAATAATATCAAACCAACATTAATGAAGACCCTAACACAAAAATGTGAACATTAAACATTAAAATTTTCATTGAAATTAAACTTCAAATAAATTGCAAAGTACATGGAAATTTAAAAACTAAAAAGACACAAACTACATTTTTTTTTTGCTTCTTCTTATCCCTAGGAGGAATCTCTTCTTCTGGGTCCCATTCTTCACCGGAATCTTCACTAGCACTGTCTCTTTTACGTGGAGGAGTCCAGTGAGCCGTGTCTTCTTCGTCTTCATCGGATGAGTGAATGGTTGTTTGTGAACCCCTTTTATAGGAATAAGCAGGTTCGTCATGGGAATAATCAGGTTCTTCACTCTTTTCTTCTTCACTTCCCTCCTCTTCACTATTTTCTTCTTCATCAGTTTCCTTCTCCTTACCTGTTTCTTCTTCATCACTTCCCACCTCCTCTTCTTCTTCACCGTGGTCAGTTTCGTACTCCTTAGTTGGGGAGCTTGGCTTGGACATTTTGATGGAGTGATTTTTCGTGTGAATAGGTAGTGGTTTAGGAGTAAAAATTTACCTACATTTATAGTGGTGGAGGGTAGACGAAGAGACTCGGCAGTTCTTTTGTTTCTTGTGCCGTGCATGCTTGTAATAATGTGAATACATTTTCTAGATGATTCCTTCTTGAAAATGTATCCACATTTGATGCCGGCTCATCAATTTCCAAGGCGACCCTTCAAGTTCCTCAACTATCGAGACGACCAAGGATCGGTCGTCTGTGTCATTCACCAGTGGAGACCCTGACGACCAAGGTCGGCTGGTTCGTTCACTGGTGTAGACCCTGACGACCAAGGTCATCTGGTTCGTTCACTTGTGTAGACCTTGACGACCAAGGTCGTCTGGTTCGTTCACTGGTGAAGACCCTGACGATCAAGGTCGTCCGCTTCGTTCACTGGTGAAGACAGAGACGACCATGGTCGTTGGTTCGTCCGTGTAATTCACCATGGTCATTGGTCGTCTCTGTCTTCCCTACCAACTGGTTATTATTAAAAAAAAAAAAACTTAAACCCTAAACCCTAAACCCTAAACCCTAAACCGTAAACCCTTATTATTAAAAATTAACTATTATCTTAATATGGTTATTATTAAACCCTAAACTCTAATTAAGAAAAACAAACATTATCTTCTGACATGTGAAGTTTGTTTATATATGACAGAGATGGTGAAGAAATTAGGAGTACTTGTCATCTGGAACGGTGCATGGGATCGTGTCGAAGGTAGGTACAAATATTTGGGTGAAAGATTGAAGACCGCGCATTTCAAGATATGCAAAGGCATTACTGTAGAGTCATTGAAGGAAGATGTCTCCGTTAGAATGGGCGGTGATCATGAGTCTACTAAGAAGATTGTCTTACACTATCATCACTTGATAGACGATGCAGACATGTTCCCCCCTAACGTACTTTCTGTTGACCTACAAATCGATGATTTGTTTGATTGGTGTTCTGCGGGGTATACTGTTAGAATGTACGTTACTTTGGAGGATGAGGTTCAAGGAAACGTAGTTTCGGATATTGTTCTTGATGGAGTACATAACGGCCCGACTCCAATGGATGACCGCAATTTGCAGCCGACTCCGATAGATGACAACAATATGCAGCTGATCCCAGTGGTTGAACACAATAGCCCACATGCATTGATTGAAGAAGAATACTTCTCCGGCGTGCAGATCATCCCCGAGGGCTATGCTGACGACATGGACCCTCAATTGGTCCTCACAGACACAACCACCAATGCGGTCAATGACTATGATGTGTATGATAGAGAGGAACCAAATGTGCATAACAATCTTGCATTGGAAACTGTGCAGATAGACCGCAATCGTTTTGTTGATAAGGCCGGTGGTAGTGGTTGTAGTAGTGATGGCATTGGTAGGTCTGACGGGCTGGTTCTTAAGATTGGCGATTTGTTCAACGGACCCGACGCGCTATTAATGCCTATTAGGTTAGCTGCTGCTAACAGCGGATGGTCTTTTCACGTCTACAAGCGAGAGGCTGTGCGGATAGTGTTGCGTTGTAGTGATGAGAACTGTAAGTGGATGGTGGGGGCGTACAAGATCAAAGAGGCTGTGAACTATGTCCTTAAGAAACACAATCCCATTCACACATGTACCGCAATTACGATTGACGGTAAGCACCGTAACATCACTAGCATGGTTGTAGCCAAGCAACTGCTGGGACGGTTTAAAGATCTCTCAAAGTCACCCTCAATCGCTGAGGTTCAGGCTACGGCGAAAGATATGGGCACCGAATTCTCATACCATACGTCGTGGATTGCAATTCAAAAGCGTAAAAGTCTTATTAGCGGCATTAGGGCCCAAAATTATGCAGATCTACCTGCGTTCATGCATTTAACCGCTGAGTTGAACCCCGGTTCGAAGTGGGATATTCATGTGAGCGAAGATAATGTATTCCAGTACTGCTACATGGCCCTCGGTGCATGCATTGCAGGTATACGGTATATGAGACCTGTAATTGTGATTGATATGTCGCACATGAAGAAAGAACCGGTTCAGTTGGTTGTGTGCACAATGGTAGATAGCGAGCAACACTGCTATCCCATTGCGTGGGGATTGGTGGATCGCGAGAATACAGATGCATGGACATGGTTCTTGATTAAACTACGACAAATTAGGCCCGACAATCATGACCTGACTTTTGTTTCCGATCGACACCAAGCTATAATTAATTCAGTTAAGGCGGTGTACCCCCTTTCCAACCATGTCCATTGCTATCATCACCTGAAGATGAACGGGCTGTCGCATTACCCCACAAAGAAGTGGGATAAATATTTTTTTAAAGCTGCATATACCTTCGACCGGGAGATCTGTGATACATCTTTGAAGGACATGGGCATTGTTGTATCGCACGTGCATAGCGCGAAGAAAATGACGGTTGAAGGTTACTTTCGCGATGCCGGATTGGAGAAGTGGGCTAGGTCTTTTTGCAAGACATCCCGGTTCGAACAATTATGTTCCAACCATGCAGAGTCCATTAACTCATGCTTTCTGGATGCACGGAATGGCAAACCTCTTCAATTATTCGCTTTCGCATGCGACACAGTGGCTCAATGGTTCATATTAAGAAATGTGGAATTGGAGAAAATGGGAAGGATGTTTCTGACTAAGCTGCGGGAAGAAAAAATGTTGGAGAATTGGGTCAACTCTCGAGGACTGCATGTATGTCCCATCACATGCACATAGTACGAAGTCAGAGACCGTGACCTGAAATGTCACGTGGTGGATTTTAGCCCTGGAAATGTCGTTGGGAGCTGCACGTGTGGCGAATACCAACAGATGTGGTTCCCATGCGTACATGCTTGTGCATGTGCATCTCAACTTAGGAAGCTGGGCCATTACGACGTGCAACACGACATGGAGGTCATGTACAACCATAATAGCATGTACTACTCAAGAGAATACTTCAAGGAGGCCTATAGCGGAACGGTTTATACTGCTCCCAACCACACACAGTGGGACAGAGACAATTTACCTAAGAGTATAAGAGCACTCCGGCCATTGCCTCCGAAGAAATTGGTGACACCAGGGAGGGACCAGGAGACCAGATTCAAGTCCACGGCTGAAAAAATATTTAAAAATCGAGGAGGAAAGGGTTCATACCGATGCAGCAAGTGCGGTCGACTAGGACACTCAATAAGAACTTGCACTTATGAACCTTAATAATCGACAGTCGTTGTTTGTAATCGATAGTCGTTGTTTGTAATCGATAGTCGTTGTTTGTAATCGACAGTCGTTGTTTGTAACCGGTAGTCGTTGTTTGTAATCGGTAGTCGTTGTTTGTAATCGGTAGTCGTTGTTTGTAATCGATAGTCGTTGTTCGTTGTTTGTAATCGATATACAATTGGAAAAAAACAAAAGTTTCATTAAATTACTAAAATACATATCATTGGAAGCTTGTTTTGTCCACTCTCACACCCTTTCCAGTGACAATAGGGAAGTGAAAAGCGACCATCCAAATCAAAGTACAGTAATCTAACTTTTTTCTCAGTACTATGTCTTCCACACATATCCAACCCCTAATCGGATTTGACTGAATTAAGCACTCAATCATTTGAAGAACATACCAGGCTGTCATATACCTTTTTTGGGTCACAAACCTCTTCTCTCTTGTCTTCAATAGATGTTTTTTCTCCAATTTCTCCACTTCCAACAATTCAGGCCTCGCTCTACAGCCACCGAAGTCCTTCAGAAGCTTGGGGAAATCCGTGAGAAGACGCTCAAAATCCCATTGCTTGAACCCAGAGTACTGATGCGGATCGTACACTTGCAACACCATGTCTTTCACTTCAATGTAAATGACAATCCAATGCCCTGGACCTTTAGCCGTTCTCTTTGTAAACCATGGCATGAACCACCTACTAGCCTTGGCGAGCTCAGTTCCCCGATAGGGCTGATTTCCTGCAAAATATGGGGCCACTTTGTCCTTCAGCTCGGCATAAGTGAGTGCCGGATTCATGAACGCATGATACCAACCATAGTCAGTAATGACCGTGTCTGTTCTAGCTTCACGCACTTTCTTGGAATACATGCGCCTAATCACATACGTCATCTCGTCCATATGATACCAAAGGATAGTAGAATATTCTGCTTTAAGGTACTTGAAGAATTCCCTCCCAAGTATATTAATTCCACAATATATACCTGCCCACTCCTCTTCAGGATCATATAACCACGCTTCGAAGGCTTTTACTAGAGGTGGTTTTGGTTGCATCATGAGGTTGAACGTTGGCATTCCGGTAGACGCACTGTATAAAAACTTCACAGGGTGAATTCCTTCTTTAGCAAGTGCAGCCGCATACTTGGTTCTCTCCCACTCAATTCTAGCACGATCACGCCGCCACTTCACTGCCACACCACCTTCTCGAACAATAAACAACTTATCATGAGCATGTATCTTGTCATACAAACCTAGCTTATCATAACTGTACGTTGACTGAGGAGTCCAACACTCTTCTTGGTATGTATGCTCTGGAGCCTCGTAGTACGGTATCCAATCTTCCGGTACATGTAACTTCAATTTTGGCAACACTACTTCTACATCTTCTTCTACACCTCCTTCTTTGCCTCCTTCTTCTTCTCCTCCTTCTCCTGCAAGGGTTGAGTAATCTTCATCAAACCAACTTTCTAGTTCAGGATCACTCAGATCTTCCACTGCTTGCTGGGATCCCCCTGCTTGCTAGGATGGCCCTGCTTGCTGGGATCCCCCTGCTTGCTGGGATGGCCCTGCTTGCTCGGATCCCCTTGCTTGCTGGGATGGCCCTGCTTGCTGGGATCCCCTGGCTGGCTCGGATCCCCCTGCTTGCTCGAATCCCCCTGCTTCTTCGACCCTTGACGGGGCTGAACCCCTAGATCTTTCAGCTCCCGGTGCAAGCACAATTTGATTGGATTCATCTTCTTCTGGCTCGAATCCCCCTGATCCTGTCTGCTCTGTTGCTGCATGCTCGTTTGACTCGGGTTGGTTGGATCTACGGGTAGCTTCGAGCTCTGCATACTAACAAGAATATTACATTAAAATTAGGAATATGTAAAAATTAAAAACGTACTTAATTGACTACCAATCATACTTGTAAGTATACCTGTCCGGGAGTTCCAACATTCTGAGTTCGTGTCTCACCCGGCATTCTTTTTGTTGCCACCTTCCACACTTCCGTCAGCATAGTTCCCGAAACGTTTGCCATTTTCCCAATTTTTTCCAAATTATCCAAATTGATGGACTGATTGTACGCGGCTGTCTTCAATAATGCGGTCACTTGCTGGTTAGACAACATTCGCAATTCTCTGATTTCCTGCTCGACACTGTCTAATCGTTCGCCAAACTTGTCGACTTTTTCGTTCACTGTCTTGAACTCCCCCCGGACCAGGGAAAACAAATCTTGCTTGAACGATTCCAATTCCCCAATCTGAACAGAAGCTCTAGGGACCTCAGGTGCAGGAGTTGCATCATTTTGCTGGTCAGGCACTTCCGCAGGGGGGATAGAGGCTTCTCTAATTGTTTCTGTTCCCCCTTGTTCTTCTTCTGATTCATCGATGAGAAGAGTCTTCTGCTTCTTCCTCGTCGGACTAGCATCACTGGTTTGGGGTACATTCTTCTTCTTCCTTTGTGGGCCAACCTCAGCGACATTCTTGCCCTTCTTCTTCCGCTTCTTGCTAGCCTCCACATCAACATCACCTTCTTCCACTTCAACGTCATCTTCTTCCGCTTCAACATCATCTTTCGTCTGTACCTTACCAAAGTTGTAGGAAGGTTCGAAAGCACGATTCTCATGTTGATCATCCAATATCATAGTCTTTTCTTGAAAGACCGCTGTCCACCGTGGGAAAAGAGGCCTGCCAGGGTTACTACGATGGTGCTCAATGAAGCTTTCCCAGTAGGGCTCCGTCTTCTCTTCCTCCGTTGGCAAAAGAGTTGGATATACTTTCTTTACAGATTTCCAATAAGCGGAGGCTTCTTCCAAGGTTGCATTGCAATTTCTCCACTCCCAATTATTCAACCTCGGTCGTATCGGTGCACCTTCCTTCTTCTTGGCCACATTGTCACCGAGCTCCGGTATGGCCTCGCAAATCCATGCCAGAAAGATGTGTGGGAAGCAATGCATGTTATACTTCCTGCGACGTTCGGGATCGAAATTGCACTTCCAAACCTCTGTCTTCACTTGATCAAGGGAATCTTTCCACAAATAGCTCCCCCATGCGAAACTGTTAGCCCAATCGAGATCCGAGAACAACCCGAATGCATCCATGCACATCTCATACTTAGAGCTTTTCGTGTACACCAGCCTACCCATTATGCAAGCCATCGCCAACTTAGCATAATCAGTGAGTTTATCAGGGCTCAAGTCCTTTTCTTCTTGCAACTTCTTAAGTGCATCTTCAACCTTACTGAGTTTGATGTTAGTTCCCATCTTGTGGTTTTTGAGGTACTTCTTAGCCCAACCATATTCAATGATTTTCTCACCTACCCCATCGATTTTCCCGATTCTCAACCCCGACACCAAGCAAAACTCCTGCAATCCAAAACGAACCGGCATGTTGTTTACGTTGAACCACAACTCAGTGTCTTCTTTCTCCGAGTTGATCTTCGCATGCTGAACAAGATTTACTATCTGCCCCGGATAGTTGAACGGGCCACCATTAAGGTGCAACAAGAACTTCAACTGCGGGAGCCTAGTCTGTATCACTGCCCGTACCTCCTCACTAAGGAATTTCATAGTCTGCTCATAGTATTCCATATGGCACCTCGTAGTGATGTTCCCTCTTTCAATCAACTTCTTACACAAGGGGAGCGGTACGTCTCCTCCCAAATATTGAGCCAAGTCCGAAACCTTAAGTAACTGAACCTACATTATAAAACACAAATCGGTAAAATAACTGTCATACATAAGTTAGTGAGTTTTAATATAAGTTATAAACTGTGTAGGTAAGTTATCAATGTTAATCTAAGTTATAAACTTTGTATCTAACTTATTAATGATTTTAAGCTAATGATTTCAATTTATAGCTAATCTAAGTTATAAACTGTCTTGTTAATGTTTTGGTGTCAATCCTAAGAGTTCAGCAGTTCTTGTTAAAAAAAAAGTGTTCAGGGTGTGTTCAATTTAGTATGCAGTGTTGAACAATTCAAAATTTTTGTGTCAAAGTGTTCAGTAGTTCTGTATAACACAGACGATATAAGAAAAATACACAGACGATACGGGAAAGGCACAGACGACCGAGAGGCCATTCACAGAGACGAACTCTGGCAAGGTCGTCTGCGTTTATACCCGGTCGTCGGCGTTTATATAGGATCGTCTGGTGCTACACCGGATCGTCTGGACTAGGTCGTCTCGGTAAATATAATTTCAACCGAGAAGACCATGCCAGACGATCCGGTCTATCACCAGACGATCCGGTTTAAACGCGGACGATCCGGTCCAGACTAGATCGTCTCGTAAAAATGCCATAGGCAGGTGTTTCGTCTCCTATCCACAAAAACTAGATCTAAGATCGTCACAACACATTCACCCAGATCGTCCAAGTTTTAACAAACACAAACTTGAATCATACTAGTACACAAACTTGAATTATATGAAACAACAAATCAAACACAAACTAATCTAACCTTATCATTCCCGACAAGAATTGTGGGAATTGGGCGGTTGAGGATGCCGATAGTCCCGACGGTGGGGTGGGTAACAATGGCCTGAGTTTGATCAACACCGGCAGGGAGTGAGCCGGAGACGGTGGCAGCCATGGACGGCGATGATGAAGAGGAGGGAGCAGTTGTGGAGGACGACGCCATGGAGGAGGAAGAGAGAGCAAGGGTCGGTTGTTTTCGCAGTTGCAGAGAGAGAGAGAGTGCAGAGTGATTGTGATGGGTTGGGGGTTGGAAAAGAAAAAAGTAACCGTATGTTTTTTTTATTAATAAAATCTGTTTAAAGTTCAAAATTATGTTTATTTTTTTGGTTAAACCCTAATCATAAAGGACCCCACCATCACTTATACTCCACCGGGTAGATTGGAAAGACCAAGTTCGTAGGCGGTTTAAAGACCAATTTTTTCCTCATTGATGAAGCAAGAAGGTCCTTTGGGGCTGGTATAGCTTGAGAGTGAAGTTGGAGTCCTCTGTTTCGCTTTTCTGAAAAGTGGGTTTGCTCCAAGTTTGAACCTTCACGCCTTTCTTTTCATCAATTGAAACACAGATCTGAGATTACAGAATTCTACGAATTATTTTTTGCTGGATAAACTTAAAAGGAAAGGAACATCAAGAGCTTACAGAATTCTACGAATTATTTTTTGCTGGATAAACAGGAAGTTCAGTTTCTAATAAAAGAATAAATCGAGAAGAGATCACTGCCCTCCAATATCCTTTCATGTTTTCCTGATTGGAGGTCTTGCTTCACAGTTTCACGAAAAGGGTGTTCATTCCCAACAGAGACCTCCTCAGAATGCTCATCTTCTGGAGCCAACAGGAACTGTGACTCAACCTTCTTGGCCGTTTTCTTCGCACTCAGGTGATGAGCAATTTCTCCAGATTCACCCATGGTTCTACTATTCACATCAGTATCATGTCCTTCAGAAATCAGACTCACTATGACACAGACAATCATCTCAAAAAACTAGATTGTCATCACCAGACCTCATAAACTGGCTACCCTCGACTAAGGTTCCATTGCAGACGGTGTAATGTTTCCCGAGTTTGTTAGACCACTTGTATGGTGATAGATACCTTACAGAGGCATCAATTACACAAGGTTGTACTTTTACTGCTTCTCTTGCTCCCAGAGAGGCTAGCTTCTTGTTGGTAAACATCATGTTAGCAAAGGACTCAAGAAGACACCATCATTCCAAGTGCAGAGTATTAGTGTCCAAGTTATTCAATTCTTTCCTCAACTATTCTAGATGTATCAGATAAAATAGAGCAGAACTCTGTCATTATTGTCAACTGCTTAACATCTTCACGCGATTAACATTTTTACCAGAAAACAAACCCCAACCTTAACATGTACCGAACTTTAACAAACTCGCAAACTGGCTTTGTTTCCTGAGGAGTATAATGCCTGAATTGACCATTGTCCGTATTGCACCTGACCGCATCCCACAGCTCCAAACAAATCCTGGATGCTGTGGAACAAAAGAGGGCGGGGATCCTCCATCACATCTTTAAGCGGATACACTTTTTCCACTGGAAGTTGGCGTGCATTCGGAATCTTTCTTCTTCTTTCAGCATTGTGAAGAGATTGACTTGTGACCGAAAGCTTAGTTGCCATGCTTTCTTGACAGAGAGACGAGGCAATAGCTTTACTAGCGATTACTTCCTTCGAATTGCTTGCGTGAAAATTTGGGAACCCGCATGTAAACTCTTCCAATTTAATTTCAGTCTGTCTACTGAGATGATACGTACTGGAATTAACACCTACAACAAGATGTTTCAACCAAACGACATGTTACAATTTTAATCTAGATTCCACGGCATGGTAGCTTGTACTTGAACTACACCCTTCAGACAGAGCTGAGGAGTTCAAAGTGTCTTCAGAATAACATCTGGAATCAGAAAGCTCATCAACCGATAACTTTAACCGTTTACCATTATGACCATTATTCATTTACAGGGAACGTTCCTCTGAGGACAACCCTGGTCTTCTATTATCCCTTCAAACGTCCTTTAATTTACAAGAATCTACATGGCTCGTTAGTGCTGAATCTGTGAGAAGAGGCAGATCTTTATGCTTACTGTTATGGCTGTCAAGTTAATTGATTCAGAAACAAAACACCTGTTGCTAGTTCGGCCTTACTTGCACCAAGGAACACCTCCGAAAAAATTCAATGCCCTATTGCTCATTATTTGACCCTCAAAACATCATCATACAATCCCTCAGTTAGATGTTGTTATTCAGCAAAGAAATTGAGGGATTATGAGATGATGATTTTGGGGGGTCAAATGATGAACATCGAACTTTTCCGGAGGTATTCTTTGGTGGAAATAATCGGGTGTTTGGACGGGGAAAAACTGGTGCATATCATAAACCAATTTTTTGAATCAGTGGTGAGAGAGAGAGAGAGCCTGCAAAGATTCTTCCTTTTCTCTTCAAATCCTCACCATTCATTGAAAAACTGGTTTATAATTTAAACTAGTTTTGTTGTCCAAACACCCCCAATGGCAGAACAAGCAACACACGTCTTGTTACTGGATTAATTCATTTTCACAGCTAATAACAATAAGAAGAAAGATTTGCCTCTTCTCACAGATTAAGTACTAAGGAGCCAAGTAGATTCTTGTAAATTAAAGGACGGTTCAAGACATAATAGCAGACCTGGGCCTTCCTCAGAATGACATTCCCTGTTAACGAAAAATTGCCATGATGGTAATGGTAAGTAAAGAATTTAAGAGTGTTGTGAATAACTTGTTCATATTCTATTCATCGTATAAGATGACTATATATACAAGTTTGCAGATCCTAAATATGGAATACTCTACAATCAAGATCCACAATCAGCTCCGTGATTAGGATACATGATATAGAAAGGAAATTAAAGATAATAATTAGCTCCTAAACTTCAGGGTTATCAAATCAGATCAGGTCTGTCTTGATGAATATTTCCAATCAAGTTTTCAATCAGCCTTGATTTAATCTGCCAACACTCCCCCTCAAGCTGGACTATAGATGTTGATTAGTCCAAGCTTGTTCACAAGAGAATCAAACATATGTTCTGCGAGGCCTTTTGTGAGAATATCTGCAAGTTGCTGAGTAGTGGGAACGTACTCAATGCTGATAATTCCTCCCTCAAGTTTCTCTTTAATGAAGTGTCGATCGACCTCCACATGTTTCGTCCTATCATGATGGATAGGATTGTAAGCAATACTGATGGTTGACTTGTTATCACAATAGAGATGCATAGGCCTCTCATATCTGATCTTCAAGTCTTTCATAAGTCTCCTGATCCATATGCCTTCGCATACGCCATGAGCCACAGCTCTATATTCAGCTTCTGTACTACTTCTTGCCACGACCGTTTGTTTCTTGCTGCGCCAGGTAACTAGATTTCCCCATAAGAATGTGCAGTACCCAGATGTGGACTTTCTGTCATCAATTGAACCAGCCCAATCAGCATCAGTAAATACTCTTACACTGCGGTCTTCGGTCCTTTTAAAGAACAACCCTTTTCCTGGAGTTTGCTTCAAGTATCTCAGAATTCTGTACACAGCATTAAGATGTCCTTGACATGGATTATGCATATATTGACTTACCAGACTTACAGCAAAGGCAATGTCTGGCCTCGTGTGAGAGAGATAAATCAGCTTCCCTACAAGTCTTTGATAGCTCCCCTTGTCCACAAGATCTCCTTGGAACATTTTGTCCTTGTTCCCAAGTTCGATTGGAGTTTTACTAGGTTTACATCCCATCATACCAGTTTCTTTGAGAAGATCTAGAGTGTATTTCCTCTGAGATACGGAGATTCCCTTCTTGCTTCTTGCAACTTCCATTCCAAGAAAGTATTTCAATGATCCAAGGTCTTTGACTTGAAACTCTTTGGCCATCATTTTCTTGATGTTTTTTATCTCCTCAAAGTTATCACCTGTCACAATGATATCGTCCACATAAAATATTAGAATAGTTATCTTTCCGCTAGGTGAGTGTTTGACAAACAGTGTATTATCCGCTTGGCTTTGGTGGTAACCAAGGTTCTTAATAACTGTTGAGAAACGATCAAACCATGCCCGCGGAGATTGCTTCAAACCATATAGTGACTTTCTAAGCTTACACACGATATGCTTTCCCACGCTTTCCTCAAAGCATGGTGGCTGCTTCATGTATACTTCTTCCGCGATTTCACCATTTAGAAATGCGTTCTTTACATCAAGTTGATGTAATAGCCAATCACAATTTGCTGCTAAAGAAAGTAGAACCCGAACAGTATTAAGCTTCGCAACAGGAGCAAATGTTTCTGTGTAGTCAATCCCATAGGTCTGTGTAAAACCTCTTGCCACCAATCGAGCTTTGTACCGTTCAATAGACCCATCGGCCTTATATTTTACTGTGAATACCCATTTGCACCCAACGACACTCTTGTTCTTGGGTAACTCCACCAAACTCCAAGTATTGTTTTGCTTAAGAGCTCGCATTTCTTCTAGTACAGCAACTTTCCATTCGGGAACACTTAAGGCCTCCTCAATTGACCTGGGGATGAATGTACTAGATACACTAGAGGTCAATGCACGGAAAGATGATGATAAATTAGAATAAGAAATGAACTTGGAAATGGGATGTTGGGTACATGACCTGATACCCTTTCGAGTGGCTATTGGCTCATCAAGATCAGAAAAATGAGTTGGATTATTTTTGGGATTACCTGGTTCTCTAGCAAAGTGAGGTTCTACCACCGGCTCGGCTTCTTGACTGTGAGTAGGATTCATAACTTCTTTATTCTTCTCCAATACTTGTCTTCTAGAATAGACACGTAGCTCCTGTCGATTACGCATGATTGTTTCTCCTCCTCTTTCTTGAAGTGACACATCATCATGTTGCTGGGTTGGCGAAACTCTATTCTGGACAATATCAGGACCAGTTGGAGTTTCTTCTTGGAGAATGGGAACTGAAGTATTAGGCATGGTGGGCAATGGATGGACAATATCAGGAACAATAAGAGTTTCTCCTTGGGGAACGGGAACGGGAGTACTAGGCATGGTGGGTAATGGATGGATGGCTGGAAGTAATGGCGTATCAGATTCGTCCGAATGACCTTCGTTTCTATGGCCCCCCTGAAGCGAAGTCGGAGTGTAGTATGGTGTATCTTCAAAAAAGGTAACGTCACAAGAAACATACACTCTCTTGTTTTGGGGACAGTAGCAACGATAACCCTTTTGGGTTGGAGAGTAGCCAAGAAAAATGGTCTTGTGTGCTCGAGGATCAAGTTTGCCCCGGTTGTGAGCATGTATATGCACAAATGCAGTACAACCAAAGGTTTTAAGGGGAAGATCATTTTTGGAAAGGTGAGGAAAACTTTGGGTGAGAATAGACAAAGGAGAATCGAAATTGAGGGTTCGATTTGGTAGACGATTTATGAGATATGTGGCTGTGAGGACTGCATCCCCCCATAGGTATTTCGGGACATTCATTGTAAACATAAGAGCACGTGCAACCTCTAGCAAGTGTCGATTCTTTCTCTCTGACACTCCATTTTGTTGTGGGGTGTCAACACACGAACTTTGATGGACAATACCATTCTCTAACAGAAAATCACCCAAGATGGAGTTGAAATAATCCTTTGCATTGTCAGTTCGAAGAACCCGAATGTTGGCTTGGAATTGAGTTTGGATCATCTTGGTGAAGTTTTTAAATACTTGGCAAGTTTCTGATTTTTCTCGGAGAAGATACAGCCAAGTGGTACGTGTGTGGTCGTCGATGAATGTAAGAAACCACCGTTTTCCACGAGAAGTTGTAACTTTGGATGGGCCCCAAATGTCACTATGAATTAAGGAGAAAGGAGTGGTAGGTGTATATGGTCTGGGAGGGAAAGAGCTGCGAGTATGTTTGGCAAACTGACATATCTCACATTGGAAGGAATCCAAACGCTTATTACTGAATAAAGAAGGTAGCAAGCGCTTCATATAGGCGAAGTTGGGATGGCCAAGTCTATAATGCCATAACATGATTTCCCCACTTCTAGAAGTAGCATCCGTCACCAGAGCTTGTCTGTTCTCTTTATCCTTTTCGTCAAAGAAATAAAGTCCGTTATGAACCCTAGCACTGCCAATCATCCTCCCCGATGGTAGTTCCTGAAAGAGGCATGACGAAGGTGTGAAGTTAGCAACACACTGATTATCAAGAGTGACTTTGCTAACAGAAATTAAATTGCATTTAAGTGATGGAACGTGCAGGACAGATTTGAGGAGAAGATCGTGAGATATTCTAATAGTTCATATTCCTGCGACAAAAGACATAGATCCATCTGCAATTTTAACGGTAGACCCATTATCGCATGGATCATAGGAGTGAAAGAGATCACGACAATCTGTCATGTGATCAGAGGCACCAGAATCAATAATCCAAGATTCTTTACTGATTGAGGAGTTTAAAGCGAAATGAGAGTTACCAGATTGAGCAATGACACATGACCCTAAGTAAGAATCCGAAGAAAACGAGATACGCGGGGAAGACTGAATGAGAGGATGACTAAGTGTTCCACCTGCTCGTTGCTGAATTGTGGTGGAGTTTCAACAGGGACAGCATTACCTATTTCGTCGTCAATGCTGGATTGACATCCCTTACCTTCAATCTGTCTTCCAGGGAACCAAGTAGCTGGTTTACCATGAATATGCCAGCAATTTTCTCGTGTGTGAAGGGAAATATAGTCTCCTCCTGGAATAGAAATGGTGGAGCCTCCTGCCTCATTTCGACTGGACTCGACAGACATACTAATGTTGCCTTGAGTAGCTCCAGAAATGGACGATTCAGCCATGAACGTAATGAATGCTGAATCACAAGTGTGAAGTAATCTCATCACATTACACCAGGAAGCATGGAAAAAAGGCCATGCTCTGATACCATAAAGAATTTAAGAGTGTTGTGAATAACTTGTTCATATTCTATTCATCGTATGAGATGACTATATATACAAGTTTGCAGATCCTAAATATGGAATACTGTACAATCAAGATCCACAATCAGCTCCGTGATTAGGATACATGATATAGAAAGGAAATTAAAGATAATAATTAACTCCTAAACTTCAGGGTTATCAAATCAGATCAGGTCTGTCTTGATGAACATTTCCAATCAAGTTTTCAATCAGCCTTGATTTAATCTGCCAACAGTAAGCAATTAAATTTAGCAGTTGGTCTGATTCCGGATATAACTTCAAAGACATTTTGAACTCCTCAGCTCTCCCTGAATGGTGTGTTTCAAGTACAAGCTACCTTGCTGTGTGGAATCTAAATTCGAAGTCGTAACATATCATTGGATTGACAATTCTTGCAAAGGTATTAATTCCAGTACCTATCTTATCAAGAGACAGGCTGAGAATAACTCAGGAAGTGATTTGCTGGACAGAAAGTGCTCTTACATGTATGTTGGTTCCCAAATTTTCACGCAAACAGTTCGAAGGAAGTCATCGCTCGTAAAGCTATTGCCTAGCCTCACTCTCAAAAAAGTATGGCAAGTAAACTTTCGGTTACAAGTCCATTTGTGCCCATAGGAAATAACTGTGAATCTCTTCAGACTGCTGAAAGAAGAATAAAGATTCTGTATGCCCGCAAACTTCCAATGGAAAAGGTGCATCCACCAAAAGATTTTAAAGCTGCAAGATGGGGTGGCCAGGCGCAATATGGAAACGGGCAATGGTCAATTCAGATATTATACTCGTAAGGGATAGAAGCCGGTTCACGAGTTTCTTAAAGCTTGGAACATGTTAGGCCGGGATTTGTTTTCTGATATAACTGTTGTTCGCAGGGAGATGTTAAGCAGCTGACCAACATGACAGCTTCCTGCTCTAATTTATTTGATACTTCTAGAATGGTGGAAGAAGAACTGATATCTTGGACAGTAATACTGCACTCGGACACATGGTGTCTTCTTGAGCCCTTTGCTAACATGATCTTTTTCGACAAGAAGCTAGCCTCTCCGAGAGCAAGAAAGTAGTAAAAGTATAGACTTGTGTAGTGATTGATGACTCTGTAAGGACCTATCACTACACAAGTGGTTTAACAAACTTGGGGAACTTAAACCGCCTGCAATGGAAACTCAGGCGAGGGTAGCCAGTTTATGGGGTCTGGTGATGACAATCTAATTTAAAGAGATGATTGTCCGTGCCGTAGTGAATCTGAATTCTGAAGGAAAAGAACATTGATGTGAATTATAGAACGTGCATCACCTGAGTGGGAAGAAATGGCCAAGAAGGTTCAGTCACAGTTCCTGTTGGCTCTAAAAGACTAAATTGTGAGGTAGTAAGCATTCTGAGGAGCTCTCTGTTGGGAATGAAGACCCTTTTCGTGCAACTCCTGAAACTGCTAAGCAAGACCTCAAATCAGGAAAACCTGAAAGTCCGGTTGATAATAGGGAGCAGTGATCTCCTCTTGATTTCTGCTTTTATTAGGATCAAAACTTACATATTATCCACCACAAGATTCTTAAAATTCTGAACTCTTGCTGTTCCTTTCCTGTTATGTTGTGGGTGTTGTTTGGGCTTTGCTGGATGATTTTTGGACATTTACTATTTTGACTCTATTGTCTCTTCCTTTTTTTCCCCTTCGCCTGTGGCATCCTTCAGCGTGTTTTCTGGTCACCGTGGTTTATTAGCTGAACATCAATTCCGCTTTTTATACTTTAAACATAAAGCTCTTTGTAAAGTCTTAAATTCACTAATTTTACACATTGATGCTTGCTTGTGTTTGTTTTGGGGAAAGATTATCATAATTCTCAAACCAGTTGTACGTTACATTTTCAAGATCTTATGGCTCTATCAGGATGTCACCAAAAACTGGAATCTTGAGGAATGGTTCCGAAGCTTTGCCTCTGTAGCAGAAGTCTCCCTATATACCGCATCTTCTTTGGAGACGGCTGCACAATTCTCTTTCGAGCACGCTTCAGTCATGTGACACGTGGATTTTAGAGCTACAGCTTATCAAGTTAATCACTCCGCACCTAAAAGTCTTATTTAAGTGTTATAGCTTATCAGGTTAGGAAATTGCCTACTTACTTGATCTTTCTTTCGTGTCTGTGCCTTCGTGATATTTCTTCTTATCTCTGTCAGTCACTTGATTAGGATTAGCCTGATTTGTTGTTTTTCCAATTGTTGACCGGTAGAGTGTTGGTGTGAAGTCTGACCTAGGTGTCCTGTTGCCAAATGAATTGAGTTATCTTGATCTGATTCGTTGTGGGTAAGACTGTTGTTGAGGTGTTCACAATTTTAGTTGTCGCTAGAGTGCTTATGTATTAATTTTTGCAATAATACAAGGGTTTATTACAATTAAGGCTGAAACTTATTTTTGTATTTCTTACTGAGGCAACTCTGAACAGTAAAGCATTCACATGGAGATCCTACGGATTTTTTTCGATTTGGGTTCTTATTTCATGATATGGAGTAGTCTTTTTTTTTTTGCAGAAACAGAATGACTGTAAGCATAGGGTAAAAAAAGTCTTTTGGATTGCTAAATTTCTCTTGTAAATAGTCCTTAATAGCTGCTTTTAAAGAGTAATAAGAAATCTTTACAGCCTTATTTGTAATGTAACGTAAATGTATGTCTTAATTGCAATGGTGCCATTAACTATTGAGGAGATCAACATATTTTTATGAATTTGTGAAACTAGCATTGTGGAGTTCCTACACCAGAAATTATATTCAGGATAAATTTAAACATATTACTTCTCCCATCAAAGTCGTTAGTTCTGTCTTTGTGTCTCACAGTAAGCTGTGAAAACGACATTGTTTCTAGGAAAATCTCCAACAAGACCCTAAAAGTTTTTATCATTCTGACTAGCTTAAGGAAAGGAAAATCAAAGAAGGCCCACTCACTAAGCCAGCAAAATAGTTGGTGATCGCCTCCATACCCTATAAGTTCTTCGAATTAAAATTCTAGATAACCTACGTTGCAACAATGAACGATTCTACCTCAAATCAGAGCTGCAACAGAGAATAGATAAGAGAACCAGAAGAGAAAAGATACTATTTACTATGTCAGTAAATCGGGAAATTGGAAGAAGTTAAAAAAAAAAAAAAAAAAACATCTACGGTTTTCTTTCCTTCCTCTTTTGTATCACAAGTTCGTTTTATAGGAACCACAACCGTCACCATCCTCTGCAGAACAAACACAAGGCAAGCAGAAGATGAACAAGGTAGCATACATAGTACAACAGATATCTAATAGTGCTTGTTAAACTCATATCAGTTGGGGTTATGTGAGAATTCCACCAGGAAGTTCATCATTCAAGTTTTCTGGTATGTAAATAAATAAACAAGAAGCAGAGAGATAAAACTTGCCTGTGGAAAGCAATTTTTGACTTTTTGTCATGTGTACCTTTGCAGAGCATCCTTGCTTCTTAGTAACATCGCTCCAAGACGGTGATCAGTTTTTTCCCATCACATACTATTAAAAATCCATTCGGAATGTAACATCTGATAAAAGAGCTATTTTATCAAGTTAAGCATCTCATTAAAGAGGTATTTCATCAAACAAAGTGAGATACACAGTGAGAGGATATGAGAGGGCTGCTAAAATATCTATTTTACCCCCAATCAGTTTAGAATTTTAACTTTTATCATATATTCTATAAAGCACGATACCATATTATCATCTCATCCCATCCCATGCTATACCATACTGTAATACATTACATTATATTATATATCATTTTTTGATACGATATTTTCTATATATATAACAATATCACATTACATAATACTCATTATATATTTATACATATACAAATATAATTGCTTATATTTCTAGGGAACATCCAGCCTAATTATGTATTTATCTCCTAAATTTTGTTTTTAAGAGAATTTTGTAGTGATTAAACTCTCAAACTAAGAAGCACGGAGACGGATACAATACGGGATCGGGCACGAAATACGTCATTTTCTAAAAAAAATAGGACACCGCACTGCAAGTGTGTGTGTGTGTATAAACACCCCAATTATTGAATTATAATGAAATATTGCTTTCATCTTCATCTATATTTATCAAAGTCATAGCCATACTAAACTCATAAGTCATGACTAACTGGAGAAGGACAGAAGAAAAACCAATTTAACTTAAAAGTTCAAAGTACCTCTGAACTGGAGGAGGAGATGGGGAGAGGGATAACCCAGTTCAACGAGCAGAGAAAGAAGAGGGGGAGAAAGACACCAAATACAGAAGAAGGGCAGAGAGAGAGAGAGAGAGAGAGAGAGAGAGCACCAGCACCTGGTTGCTGCTTTGTCCCATCAGATGCAGAGAGTTCGCTGTGTCCCTTCAGTTCCAGAGGGTTTGACAGAACTGAATAGGTTTGTGGTTGATAATACTCCATATCCTTTTTATACCACATCCATGCATATTAGACATTAATTATTAAGTTGTTTCCTCTAATCCCTTGATGATTTTAAAAAAATTACAATACAACCCCGCTGTGTCCTGGTCCCATGTCCCAGCCCTGTCCAATCCGTTGTAAGAAGACTGGAGTACCCCAATACACCAGGTGCGTGCCCGACATGTATTTAGCCGTGTCCGAACTGTATCCGCAGGTTACGGCTCCATTTTTCAAGTATCCGTGCTTTCTACCTCTCAAATATTGAAATGAAATTTTTGACTATTTACACATATCATACTTTCATAATACCCCGACACGCCCGGCCGGGGCGGAGCCACATAGAGGCACATGTGGGCAAGTGCACCCCTAAAGTTTTGATTAACTACTACCATACCCCTAAAATTCATTAATTATTTTAAATATGCTCTTAAGCAAATAGCATTTGTGCACCCCTAAAATATTTCGACTGTGCCCCCCTACCAGATTTTGAAATTGTGCCACCCAACCGACCAAATCCTGGCTCAGCCAATGACGCCAGGTGCAGGACAGTGCTTGAAGTTTAACCTGAACTCCTCAATCCAAAAAAGGTTTGAGGAAGTGAGAAGAACCCATGTGTCCGAAAATTTGAAGAAAACCACTATGATGAGAACAGCATAATGCTAGCTTTCTAACAGTTACACTCTGAAACTGATGAATCCAAGCTTAAAAGTTCCGGGTTTCTTTTACTCTCTTCTAGCAAAGTTGGGTTAATGAGAACTCAATCATGGGTTGGAGATACACTTGGAGTAATGGCCATGAGAACTTAGCATGTCGGGCCTTAATGTTTATAAACCGAGTGAATACTGCATTTTCTGGGTTGGAGAGCGTTATTACAAAGCATGATATTATGAGGTTCATGTCCTTACCATCTGATAGATTTAGATTCTGACAAGTTGAATAAGTTATTGTGTGTTATTCTGTACAGAGTGTATCAAAAGATTCATGATGACTAAACTTTGACTATGAAGTTATTTAAATCCCTAGATCAGCAACTAAACTGCAACAGAAAATAGAGACTGGCCAGAAATCAAGCTAGTTCAATACAAAAAGATTCTCGAGTAAAATCTACAGTCCTCAAAAAGGATTCGTCATAGCAGACTTATTAAACAATAAAAATAACCGAAATCAATGGGACAACCATATATAACAAGTCGATCGGTAGAAAAATTTAATTTAATTTATTAATTACCTTGCAGCATGCAGATTGGGTATGGAAAATTTAGCCCTGAAACCACTTCATTATCAAGCACTTCATTACTGCTGAAAGGAAGATGAACATGAGGCCGGAGAAATAAGAATGAGAAGCATAAAAAAACAGAAATCGACGGGACAAACAATTATGAACTAGTGGTTCAGTAAATGGTTTTATTTGCTTGATGAATCACCTTGCAACATTTGACACACACACAAAAAAAAAAAAAAAAAAAAAAAAAAAAAAAAAAAAACCTTGCAACATGTGGATTGAGAAAAGAAAATTCAGCTCTGAAACCACTTCATCACTGCTGAAAGGAAGATGAATAAAAAGGAATGAATAATAGGTTTGCAAGAAAGACAACCCTATGTTACACAGTGATTGAGTTTTTTTTAATGAAGATGCACACTATGAAGAAGCATATTGTTACATAGAACAATGGTACATTAAGAATTTCTCTGCATAAAAAGGAGACCTAAATGTTGTGTTACATAATAAATGAAGTATGTCCTACATCTGAGGGATACGCACCAGATTAGACATAACACTCAGAGAAAATAAAATATTTTGACATCTTACGTCTTACGTCTGCTACCCGAACCACATGCTAAAGAAACGGCTAATCAAAACACAGAACACAATCAGAGCTTTAGATTAAGAAAAGCCAGTGGAATTTTCAGAGAATAGTGAAACACAATCCAATTTTTGAAAAAAAAACAAATACGATTTTAGAGAACATAAAACACAGTCCTACTGCATTTTCAGAAAACCACCAATTCAAGAGACAAGACCACAAATAGCAGCTAAAGAAAATCCAATCGAAAACATACCTTAATCCCAAAGCCCCTGAGACTTAGAAGGGTTTGTGGACGCAGATTGCGGTTATGCTTAACGAACCACATGCTGAAGGAACAGATAACAAAAGGAAATCTGAAAATGCACCATAATCCAAGTGCACCGGAATTTGAATAGACTCAGATTTCAGTTCTCCTATGTGAACAGCCTGTGTATCTTGCTGATCTCGAGTACTATTGATTTTCATGAAGTTTGAGAGCTCAACCAGATTAAGAGGAACTAACAAATACAAAATGGACGGAAACAACCGAACACAAGAACAAGCTAATAGAAGAGGACGAGTTGCCTTGACTGCAAATTTGGTAAAAATTCAGGCACAATGTTCATAACACAGAGATGGACCGATTAGGTTAAGAAAGTATGTACTGTCAAAAAGACCGAATGGAAGATTTAGTACGATAACTGAGTATCGCGTACCTTGATCTCTTAGCCGTTTTGGTGGAATCCCTGATTTTCCTCCGTAAAACAAATCTATATAGCAAGATAAAGAAGAAGAGGTGTGTGATCAGTGTGAGGTAGCCCATTTACGTTTTTGTGATTAAAACTGTAGATGATGCCAAATTCAATTACTGGTCAATGTAACGTACTAAAGTAGGTCAAATTTGTTTAATTGTCGAGGGTACTTTTGGCAAAGCATAAATGTAGGAAACGGAGAAAACACCAAAAAGTGTTGAACTCTTTTGAGTATCTCCACCTTCTTATAGTAGTATATATAGATTAGATCTCCAACATGAGATGATTAATTAAAAAAATGTTCACACACTAAACCAGAATACTGAATAACCAATATGTGTCTACTTCACCCTCAGCAACTTGTAGTAACTAAAGATCAGCAATAGTGACTAGCTATATATGAACATACTAAAAAAGAAAAAGTTCTCAGAACCTTTCATATTCTCTTTAAATAGACTTCTACATAAGAAGGATATCAAACATAAATTAAGAAATTGGCTATCATGAAACTTAATTAACTTCTTAAAACCTTTATTCCGGATCTGGATAGAGAGAGATAGAAACTGAAGAGAGCAAAATTTCCGTCCAAATTGAGAGATTCCGCTAAAATTCACTAACAGTTATTTGAACACCTCAATGAAAATGGAAGTTGAAGAGAGCAAAATCACCATCAAAGGCCTATAAATAAAACATCTAGCAGATTAACAGATCTGGAAACAGGCGCATGCTGAGAAACTCGGTTTCGTGATTGAATCTTTGATTCTTTTTCTTGTATTGCCAGTTTGAGAAGTATTTGATATGGATAAACTACGGTAGTTTTGCAGCAGATGTTGCGCTACTTGTTTGTGTTAAGTTGTCGATTTTGGGCTTTTGGCTGCTGTCTTTTGTCCCGAATTGTATGCGGTTCTAGCCTTTTGTTTTAGCTGTTTGTCTGAGGGTCTCTGGCTTGATGGTAATCTGAAGAAAGGAATTAGAAAATAGGGAATAGGAAATAGTGATATGTTAAACTTTTATAGGGAAATTGACGGATTATTAGTATACAGGGATGGCCACCTGGTGGTCATGTGAAGAAAACCTGAAGCCTACCCCAACCCCATATCAACAGATACACCTAAGTCCTACAATGTGAAGCCATTCACGTAAAAATTTGACCGAGTTTCTTCCGCAATGGAAAAGATTGAGCAAAAGCTACTGATATTAGTGAAGGGAATAAAAACATGATAAGAGAAATTATAAACAATGTTCAAACCTTGACAAGTCACTGAGAGAACAAGTAGTAAAAGAGTAGGACATGGTTAATATGCTCCCAAAAATGGTTGACAGTGTTTTTGTTCTCTATTCCCTTTTTGGCATTTTTCGACGATTTTACAAGAATAAAACGTTTGATTGCCAGTTCCCCATACAGTGAGTCCAATAAGACCTATACCAATACACCCCTTACCTCAAACACCCGAGCGGCCTATAACTTCTTTAGGAAAATGGCTGAGCGTGTGTGTGTGTACGTATTTGAAATGTATGTTAGAAGAAAAAGGAAGAGGACATAATAACTATGTTACATGGACTTGGGTGCGGGTATCGGATATGATACGGATCCGGAGATCGGATTCGCAAGTTTATTTAAAAGTAGGATACGTCGACTCGGCTAAAAAGTATCCAGCTTCTGGACACGGGTGCGGGGATATGGTAGAAAAATGATTGTTTTAAAATATATTTTTAAAATGTCATACATGAGAATGCAGAAAATACAGAATTGCAATAAGTTTAGGCAAGTTTTAGTGTATAAAACTGTTCTATAGCTACACTACAAGAAATATATTGAAATTTAGTGCAAAAACTGATTCTTCTTTTGAAGGTCTGCTGAAAATAACTGAAATATAACTAAACCCTTGGCCCAGTTCAGTGGTTTGAGTAAGCGGCTCGTAGTCAAAGCGTCCCGATGAGTCCAGCCACACCCGCCACACATCCCATACCCACACCCATGTCGGATCGTATCGACACGGGTACGGCGGCGATTTAGAAGAGTCAAGGTAACGTAGCATAATAATATGTCAAGGGTCATTAAGTTTTAATAAATGTTTGGTGTTACGGGTATGTGAAGCCTATAATAGACTCTTGTTTTTTGCACTCACTGGGTTTCTGTGTTGACCCTCAACACATAGTGGTTGATATGGGTTGGGGCAAGCTTAAAGCTTTATCCACCCGAGTTCAACCGGTGGTCGACCCGTGTAAAGTTATAACTAGTCAAATTCTCAAGTAATATTCAACATTCATTATTTCCTATTCCGTCGTTTCTGGTAGCTTTCTCTATATTTTATGTTACATGATATCAATTTGCACATCTGTTCAAACTGTTACCTTTCAGACATCCTCAGTCCTCACATAAGTTACTAGAAGTCAAGGAAATTCAAATGCCTTCCTCAAAAACTACATTAATCAACCAGAGACAACTGTTCAATAAAAGTTAATTTAAAGGAAGAGATAAATAGAATTCTAGCATTTTAATAGAGCAATTTAGGAGTACTAGTATCGCCCTAGAAATTCCTATAAAGCCTTATTTTACTCAAACAGGTAGTTTTACCTTCTGGCTTCAGTACCCACCATTCATTTCCTTTATGACGGACCATTTACATGCAGAAGATAATGGCAGCAACGGCCAAGAAGATAATGATGATATATTCGTATGATCAGATCATTTTTTTTTTTAGAATTTCAGATCATCAATTCAACACAACATAAGGTTTTTATGAGCACCATCTTGGCAGGGGGACCTGAATAACATGATTTGTCTCTTCTAATAGGAAGTTCAAAAGATACTCCACCAACTTCTAAATCCATCTGTTAAGTAAATATTTAGCTCTCAAGAGCGAGCTACGAAACAGATGCTGAAGCCAGAAGTTTGGTGGAGTATCTTCCTATTAGTCACCAATCTGTCAAGATATTGCAAGCGACTGGTGCTGAATCCATCTGTTAAGTAAATATGAACAGGCTTATCTTTAACCATAAAATTCCAACTTTAATCAAAGATATTGCACCCAAGTTAGTGGGGGATTCGGAGAGATTGGTGGAGCATCTTCTGAAAGTTGCAATTGATGTGATGGTTAGATGCAGACAATCTCAGTAAGAGAATTTAGACTCACTCCCCCAAAGTGAATTCTTCACTATCTCAGCATCACGCTCCTGCATTTCCTTAATGTAAAAGGTAAGCGGTCCACATGAAACGGCGTCAGTATCATACTAAGAGAATAACATTCATGTGCACTGCAACGTGCAAAGCAACTTAAATCAGAAGCTATAATGCTTACAAGAAGTGAACTTTTTCCTTGGAGCTGCTCTGATATATGGAAAATCTTGGTTGCAAAGCACAACATGCTTGGTAAAGAAGAAGTTGACTCGCGCGAGCTCCTCAGCAGGATCTCTACAAGGTATAGCAACCCGGTCGCTTGCAGCACTACCTGTTTAATACTCAAGAGCTTACTATAATGAGACTAAGAGAGCAAATGACATAAAACAAAATAATCAACATTTACCTGAAATGTACACTGGATGAGTTTGCAGTCCAAGTCGTATTCCTTTGAGCCTTCAGAATAACTGATGCACAAACAGTGCACCATTCTACTGCACGCTATACTAACCTATAGCCACACGAGTCTGCTTGCTCATACATGGAATACTCCAGTCCTTGACTTTCCACATAAATAAAAATAAATAAAACTCATTGCAAAGAACAGTGGCGTCCATAGAGGAATAATATATCATTTGTTCCATTATCAAAAATCTCGTTTCATCCACACCTTCTCTTCTCATGTCATCTTACAGTACCTTGATTGAATTGTATGACAGGAAATGCCAAAGCATCTTCTCTAAAATGCAATTATGTAATACTAAAAGGTCCAACATTGTACATTGTCTCCTGCGAAGAGGGCAGGTAAAATTTCTCCTTCCATTTCTTACTGTACACAATAGAAGCTTGTGCTTCGATCTCTCAATAATATATAATTGAAACTCTGATATGTATGTCAGAACACTGAACATTTTTAGAAAACTATAGAAAAAGAAAACGAACACTAGTAGGACTTCATGTACGGGGGGTCTCTAGTATATCTTTAAGAGAAAAACATATAGCGTCCCTAGTTGTGTCTTCATGCTTCTGCAGCTCCTCATCCTCCTTGACTAAAGTGCTTGTCACAGAAATATCAGTGGACTAAGAACCCTGCAATTCCAGTGGTCCCTTGTTACGGGAACTCCTTCCCCACCGTCGCCATTCATCAATCAAAGATTTAGTTGAATTCGGTATGTGAACTCCGAAGTGTCCCTGCTGCTAAGTTATGATCATACCTCCAAAAAATCCCCCGTGTTTTAGTCAAAAGACTAAACATGTTCATGAGCCTTGGCCACTGAACCCAAAAACTCATGCAGCAGTTAAGCTTCCCCACACTTCCTCTGAAAAATCCATGAAAATTCATCCATTCCATGGTACTACTATGAACAAATGGTTCAAGTCCCCAAATCAACTGCAACGCAGGTGAATTAGCCAAGCTGCAAAAGACAAGTCATTTTCACCAATGAGATTGGAATCAGAAAGGAGAAGTACAAAACACTAATTACACTGCCCAACACCGTACTGAACATCTTCTCTGCAGATAGTACACAGATTAAACTAAGTGACATTCATCCCCACCACAGAAAGAGAAAATAAGAAAGCTAGTATATATTATTTCCAAAAACAAAAGACAAGATATAAATCAGTTGATGGTAGAACCGTTATTTTTTCGACTTCAATTTATTGTCAATTTAAAAAAAAAAAAACATCAATCCATTGTCATTCTATGAACCTGAACTAGACAAACAATCATTAGTGCGTCCACGAGTGAATTACGTACAGTCACTAAAGCCGGACCCCCGATTGAGAACTTTTCACAGGGTTACTGGTTTGGTTCAATCGCTGGTTTAATGAAATAACTATTTGAATATATGATTAAAAGTATCGGAATAAGAAAATAGCTAAAAACACTAATTGATATTTACTTTACAGGTTAAGTATAACTCCTATTCTATGGACATAATGTCTAACTGCAAGATCCATCAATTATTGAAATCACGATTAGCTTGGATCAAGTATTAACAGACCCATGGCATCAAATTTGAATCAAGGACATTATGGTATGTTAAAGATTCTTTCTACATGTTATTTCGAGTAGCATGTTCTCTTCCTCAAGAATTGTTCTCTTCCTACATTCAAGTTGTCTCAAGAATTGTACTCTTACCAAATTATAGTTGTATACTCTGAGGATAAAGAAATTAACCAATGTTTCATCCACTATGAGCCCCCTTCCTCCCAATGTTCATTACCTTCGTAAGCTAATGATGATGCTGTAATTTTGAGCTAATGAAGATAGATGCATATTGACTCAAATTGTAAGTAGTACAGGAGACGGAAATGTAATTTATGTGCTTACTTTCGATCACAATGAGGTAACTTACTATTCTTTACATAATATTATGCTGATGAGGAGCTATCGATTGGGCAGGAAATGGTCACATTTAGTGTTAGGGGTGTAAGATCGGTCAGGACAAAGTGACCTCTAATGTCATCCCTTATTTGTGCCTTGGGTTTCTGGTAAATTTCATGTGAAGACCAGGATAATAACACGTGAACTTCTTTCAGAGGCAACCTATTATATACCAAGTAAGAACAGGAAAATTGATGATCAAATAGCAAAAACAAAACATTAACCTCTTTCAGAAGAAGGTGCTCGTACAAACGTTATGTGAGGTAAAATGATAATCTGAATCTACGAAGACATCGCCATCATCATCTTCTACATGTAAACAGTCCATCATAAAGGAAATGAATGCGGGTACTGAAGCCAGAAGGTGGTGAAACTACCTATTTAGTAAAATAAGGCTATATGCCCACTTCTAGGGCGATATGAGTAGACTTAAATTGCTCTATTGAAATACTAGAATTCCATTTTTTTATTCACTTTTATCAAGCAATTGTCTCGCGTTGATCTATGTATTGTCAAGGAAGGCGTTTGATTTTGCTTCACTTATAGTTACCTGAGGAATGAGGATGAGTCTGCACAGTGACAGAATGAACTCAAGTGCAAATTGAGAATCATGTAACATAAAATTAAGAGAAAATTTATTAGAAACAACTGAATAAGATTTATTGATACATTGAATATTCCTTGAGAATTTGACTAGTTTATAACTTTACACTGGTTGACCACCCGTTGAACTCTGGTGTATAAAGGCTTGAGCCTGTCCCAGCCCATATCAACCATTACGTCTTGAGGGTCGTACAATTCACCAGAAACCCAGTGAGTACATAAATAAGGGTCTATTTTATTCAAGTTTCCATGTCAAATTTGGGAACCATCACTTACTCGTAACACCAAGCATTTATTAAAAAAAGTGTATATACATATAAAAGATATGTGGTTTGGGCCTCGGTTCACTTGAAGTACCTATGGTTTGCAAAATTGCACATAACTAACCTGTGCTATTACATCTGTGGACAAATTAGAATATTTGCTCAAAATGTAAAAATTACGCAAATCTTGAGAAAAAATACACAACGCCAAAATTATTCAAATCTTGTTCAAAATGTACAAATATGTGTTTTTAGATGAACAATAGATAGAATGTATTTTGTGATTTATGCTTTTCATTTTATGTTATTAGGTTAGTATTCAGGTAGTTTTTACAATTTTGAGAAAATATTCTAACAGTTTCTTGGACGAATTATAGCACAGGTTAGTTATGTGTAAGTTTTCAAACCACATGTACCATAGGTGAACAGAGCCCAAACCATAGGTCGTTATCAGTAATTTACCTTTTGAAAATTAATGAGCCTCGACGTATCATCATGTCCTGTTCCGTTTAGGACTAGTGCATATCCCCGTGCCCGAGGGCTCTACCCCGCAAAATCAAGTTTATTGCCCTTGGTGGTGCTCAACTATGTACGGTTGGAATAAGCTATCCCACATACTGACTATCCCCAAAATATGACATGTGGGATGAGCTATTCCACATGTCATATTTTTGGGATAAACTATTCTCCATAGCCTCTTATTATAGATATATATTTCAAAAAATAATAAATACAGTATTTCATTATTGACCCTCGACTATGGTCCTAAAAAAATGTCTAGGCCACTCAGGCGTTTGAGGTAAGGGGTGTAATGGTATTAGTCTTATTGGACTCGTTGTAAGGAATTGGCAACCAAAGGTTTAAATCTTGTAAAATCGTTGGAAAATGTCAAAAAGTGAAGAAAATGTCCTTTTGGAGCATATTTAACCACATCCTAGTCTTTTACAACTTGTTCGCTCAGACTCTCTTCAAGGTTTGAACATTGTTTACAATTTCTCTCTTCTTGTTTTTAATCCTTCAGTCCTTCACTAATATCAGTGGTTATTTGTCAACTGTTTATGTTGCAGAAGAAAATCGGTCAATTCTTACACAAATAGCTTCACCTTACGACTTAGGTATATCTGTAATGGCAGGCTATGGTACCATTATACACCATGTCCTCGACATATGACCCATGTCATAACCCGTATTTATGCCCTGGGTTTCTGGTAAATGTCATGTGGATATTTGAGTAAGATCCTAAACATGTCGTGGTTGGGATTATTGCAACACCCTTGGATTAATTTTGTAAGATAGAATAATCTGTTGTGGTTCTTTAGTGAATTATTGTTTCTCTTCACTAACTGTTGGTGACAAAATATTGGTTCATAAATCTCGTATTTTGGAGGCAGAGTCTGAGTTGGGGTAGTTCCTCATCTAGATGGAATGAATTTTCTGAGTAGAGCCTTTTTCAGCTCAACAGAGAGTTGGGAGATGATTAGTCTTGATTTGTTTTGGGCTTGCCTTCGGTAACAGGTAGGGGAAATCTAACTTCTAATTCCCACAGTTAACAGTCTATATCTGTATATCTTGGTTGTGTGATATTGGTTCAGGCTTTCCTCACAAGTCCACCTGGTGGCCATCCCTGTAAACTGATGATCAGTCAAATTCTCGATGAAAGTTGAGCATATCACTGTTTCCTATTCCTTATTTCTCTGGTATCTCTTCTCTAATTTCATGTGATGTCATATGCATCTTTCGCATATGTTCAATACTCAACCTTCCACAGAAAGTAAACAAATCAATCCGAGCCACCTGCTTAAAAAAAAGAGAATAGAAGGAAAAGGAAAATGGCAGGAGGGGGGCATTTTGGAGATTTGATATAGCAAATCAGGTTTATCATTGTCGCCCAGAAATGGCTATAAAACCTTCTGTTATTCAAAGTGGTGAGTTTACCTTTAGACTTTCGGCTTCCGTACCTCCACAAGTTTTGTTATGACGGAGGGCTTACTTGTAGAAGACGATGAAGGCGACGACGATGGAGTAAATATGATATAACTGAAGAATAGAATTAGTGAATTAGCATAATATCAGTTTCTTAAGCACCTTCCTATGAAATAGATTCATCTTTTGATTTTATAATTGGATCTTTAAATTGAGTTTCCTTGTTTATCTTGCTACTGAGAGAACTTCCTATGTATAAAAGATTGTCCACTTTTCTATGTAAAAGGTTCATTTTATCCGCTTCTTCCTTTTTTTCTTTTCTGTTAGCTGAAAAGTAGGGTCAGAGGAAGTTATCCTTTAGGTAGGCCAGACACAACTGACAACTTCAACAGTAGACCGGTGGTTTCCTGATATTGTTCTTCTTTGCTATCCTGTCATCATTAAGATGGTGGTACCCAGAAATAAACTTCACCTCTTCATTGGTCATGAATTCTTCAGCATTATTAAGAACAATTAATTCCTCATGATATGGCACTCAGAGCAAGAATAGAACCTCGTGCTCCAATGTGATTGGAGTTCAGTTCTTCTCTACTGAGCTGTCTGGTCTCTTAAGATTTATGTTCCTACAACGCTTCTGAGTGTGATACGTCTTAAATGTTTGTACTTGTTCAACTACATTTTTCAGGGGAACGGAAAGAAGCATGGCTGATTGAGAATTTAAGGAAATCTTAGGTCCATAAAGGGCACCGCCTGAAATACACTATCCTGAAATTCTAACTGAGGAGAAAAAAAAAACACTGTCGGAATTGAAAAAACTGGCCTTGCGGAGTCATTCTGTTAACATGTTTGTGTTGTACCCGTGACTGTAATGGTTTTACTATGTTGTTATTATCAAGTATCCCTCTGTACAGAAATTAGAGTCCTGCTTCGTTATTACAACATTTTAAGGGGAAATGTAATAATAGCACTGCAACTTGCTATTGATGTGTCATTTACTGTTTTCCCCCCACTTATTTCTTTTTCTTATAAAGACTAGATACTTATTTAGGACAAAATTGAGGATGCAACAACTATAAAGGAAAGTGGATAATCTTTTTTGGACATCCCTAATAGGAAATAGGAAAGATGGACTCTATCTAACTTGTAGATGGGGGAGTAGGTTTGTTCGACGATTGCTAATGTGTGTACCTGATATATGTACTTAGGTATATGTATAAATTTATCTAGAGAGAGTGAGAGAGAAATCTATATCACTTTGTAGTTATTACCAAGGATGTTCTAGTTAATGCGCTTACCTGATTATGTACAAATATACATTGTCTAGATAGAAATCTAGATCTATATTGGTCAAAATAATACTAATGGGTAGATGTAGACTTCTATTGGGGGTTTGAATCACTTGACGGTCATAGAGGGTTCATCAAATTGTGTTTTATCCATTTTATGAATGTTGTAGACTTTTGTCCCCTTCTCCCTCTCGCGTTTGCCATGGTTGGTTCAACTTGCATGTACATGCTATTAGGTACTTCCTCAACAACATCATTCTGCAGATATGTCCAAAATTATCGGAAGGTGGTTGGTATTTTTGTCAACCAGCAAGTTCATTTTCTTTTCTTTTTTTCCAAACAAACTATCGGTAACTTCTGATACGGGAAATTTGGCTACCAATATTTCTAATTACTAGGCCTATTCCGTGTACTGCCAATACAGATGAACATTTTCCTTCCCAATTTCGGCATGCAAGCGTTACAAAATATACTTTTGAACAGTCCCTGGAGCATACAAGTCAATTTATTCTTCAAATTGAAAATTATGAATTTCATCTTTATCATGCTTACTGTCCAACGCCTGAAAAAGAAGATTTTAGTTGATAGACAACTATATAATTAGGAAATTGAGTTCTTAGTTCTTGACAGCAACTATAATGTTATATTTCAGGAAAAGAGTGGACGCTTCATCGGGTGAAAATACTTGTACTCAACTGAACAAGACTTTCCCAACTTACTCAGGGTCAGCTACAAGAATCTATTCCTTGTGGTTCCTACTTTCCAATGTCATTTGCCCGCTTAGATTGCACAGTTAATAATCAGGCAAGTACCTCCCAAAATCTGATACAGGAATGGAGTACGAATTGTCCTTTTCCGTATTAAAGTTAAAGCATAAGATCACAATCTATTTGTTATAACATGTGCTGGTACAGAACGTGGCTTCAAGCTATGAGCATAACTATCCTCCAACTGCAAATACATCAGTAAACACTGGTTAAGCATAATATCGATATTTATCTAGAAGTTATAAGGGTGTAATGATAGAACCAGTCCTGGACTCCTGGTACAGCATTTAGTATGGTATTAGACTATTCATTGAAACTGATATGAATGAAGAAGCTTAACTTAACCCACAACATGAGGATAGAATGCTCAGAATATCATAGGCTATTCAGAACTTTTGAGCTCTGTGAAGCATAATGTTAAAGTCACACCTCGGGGCAGTACATCGTGCTGATTTCAACGCCTGGAATGATCTTGATGCTAAATCTTCACGAAGCATCTAGAGCTTCAGGACTGCCAGTCATTGTGTCCTGATCTGTTAAGAGTAGGAACATTCACCTGTTTTGAACAAATTGTACTGGTTAATACCCTACTCAAAGTTTAACCAGTTCCTTTGGAAGTAAAGTTGACTGACAAACAAACAATAGGCATGATGCAAAAAGTTACTCTGAATCTTTGAAAAAGAGATTTATGAATGACATATAAGAACAGTGCAACCTCTGAATATTTTAGGAAGTTGCGGAGGCTGACGATAAGAATTATGTGAACGAGGACATGATAGTTTTAGAAGGAACAACAAAATTTACTTATCACAGAACTAGCCTGGGAGTTTCTAAAACGAATCCTACTATTAATCTTACTTTTCTGCTTTGCGGATTATCATTAAGACCATGGTTGAACTTTTCAATAATCCCTGATATACAGTGTAGCATCTAGGCGACGAATGAAGTTTCAATATTTAGAATCACACTAGAGAAGGAAAGGAATCCTACTCAATTTTGCATCCAAGGTAAGTGAGCTGAAGGAGTGAGGCTGGGTTTCTAACATTCACATCATGAAAACCAGACACACATTCAAGAAGATATGTTCATTCAAAGTCGAGAATCAAAACAAAGTTATTTATCCTCGGGCATGTGCAACAAGAAAATTCAAGTACCAAAGAGTGTCTTTAGTAGTATAAACTTTGGAGAACGATGGAATAATAGGAATAAGGTCAAAAAATAGATGAAAGTATCACAACCGCTGTCGCCACCAATTGATGCTTCATGAATATGTCTCCTCTAGACATACAACTTCTCACCATAGAAATTTAGCATCGATAAACAAGCTCAAAAAGGTCACAGGCATGTGCAATTGTCCAAACTTCCCAAATGAGCTATCCCACATCATGCATTACTTCTTACAATGGTGCCTTCCAACAAACCCGTGTGTAAATAAAGAAAACGCCGAGAAACAACGGCAGGGTCCATAGAGGAACAATATATCCATGTGTTCCAGTATCAACAATCCTGTTTCTTCCTAACCTTCACTTTCATCTTACAGTACCTTGATTGAACGGTATGACAGGAAATGCTGAAGCATCTTCTCTAAAATGTAAGAAGAAGAGGTCTGACTTTGTACATTGACTTCTGTGGAGAATACAGGTAAAAGAATTCTCCTGCCACTTATTACACGATAGGCTAATGCTTCAATCTCAATAATGTTTATTTGAAACTCTCATATGTGCGTCAGAACACTGAACTGGTGAAGAAAACTAAGGTAACTTTGACAGAGAAACAAAACAGACACAAGTAGGGCTTCATGTATAAGGTCCTGGGACATCTTGAAGAGAAGAGCATAAAGTTTCCGTGGTTGGCTCTTCATGCTTCTGCAGCTCATAATCTTTATGGACTTACGAATTGGCCAATATACCAGCAAACATAATCCTCACTATGGAGCATAGTGTTTATCACAGAAATATACGTGGACTAAAAACCTTGCATTTCGAGTGGTCCCTCGTAAAGGAACTCCTTCCTCACCACCGCCATTCATAAATCTTGCAGTTTTTTTCGACCCGATATGTGAAGTCTCCACTTTCCCTGCTCTTAAGTTATGTTCATGCCTCCAAATCTCCAATAAATCCCCATATTTCAGTCAAAAGGAGACATGTTCATGAGCCTTGGCCACAGGACCCAAAAACTCGTGGGGCTGTTAAGCTTCCCGACAAGAGCGGAAGAAATTAGATTATAATCCTATTTTTTAATTACCATTCAAGCAGGACATAGTGGTATCTGAATGTCAGATCCATCAGTTACAACAGTTGATGGAATTGTAACAGGCCCATGATCGAATTTGGATTCAGGATATAATGGCACTTTACTGATTCTTTTGTGTTTTATTTTCTGGTCAATCTTTTAATTTATTTTGAATCCTGGTGAAAATTTCTTTTTCTTGATAGCAAAACAACTACAGTAGCAGATTACATCTGGAATTTCAATGCGACATCGCCGTTGGTGGAAGCCTGATGAAAAATATATATGTATGGTAAGAAATAGTAGTAGCATATTGAACGACGAGAAAAGAAAAGAAGAGAGAACTTTCTAGGTCATAAGCCATGACTTCTGGGTCTTTTAAGGAAATCAACAGATGAATTGTATGGTCTGAATGTTTGGGATAATTTGGCAGCCTAAAGTAAAAGAGAATATAGGCCATTAATTTTGATTGCCAATACTATTCTACAACTTTGAGTGATCTAAATACTTTGGCCTATTCAACCGGAATCTGGCATTTCTTCCCCGGAAAGCGTACAACATAATGACACACAATCAAGGTTCATTCTTTTACATACTTGTTACAACGGGTAACTTGTTTTCTTTCTCAAAAATTGTTCTCTTTAGTACATATGAATTAAGATAGAACTCAAATTCCTAATTATAGTTGTCTATCAGCTAAAATCTTCTTTGACACACCGATTCAGTTGGACAGTAAACATGATAGAAATGGGATTACAATTCAATTCAAATAATAAGCAACTATTCCTATATAACAAACAATTTTATCTCAGTGAGATGACATAATTAGTTGGTACCATTGAGATGAAGTGACAATTTTCTCTTTCTCCTTTCCCTTCCTGTACCGGGCAAGGTGCCTATGATATTCTTCCAGCTCATTCTCCAGTTTTTCAATGAACTGACTTGTATGCTCCAGGGACTGTTCAAAAGTATACTTTTCTAAGGCCTGCATATTGAAATTGGGAAAGAAAATATTTATCAAGATTGGTAGTGCCTAGAATCGGCATAGTAAATAGAAACATGGTAGGAAAATTTCATGTAGCAGAAATCACGGAGAGTTTGATAGCAGAACTTGCTGAACGACAGAAATACCAACCAGTTTCAGATAATTTAGGACATAATTGCAGAATGATGTTGTATAGGAAGTTAATAATAGCATTTGCATCAGGTTGAATCAGCCATGGCAAACACGTGAGCGAGTAGGGAGAAAAAGTCTACAAAATACATGAAAATGGATATAACACAATTTGATGAACCTCTACGACTGTCAGGGTTTTAAAAGATGGCTCGATACTGTTACATTTTGCCTTTCCATAACGATATCTTAGGCCTACAATACCATTACGGCTGATTATCTACTCTGTGAATCACATTGACGAGACAATCAGCTGATTCTCTCCCATTACAGCCGATATACTTCCGTTCAGGCGATTCTCTTATCACACAATATGTTTTCTCTACCATTACGCCTGATACTCTAATTGCACTTGAATTGTCATATTCTCTTCCAAATTTAGTCCCATCAAGGGGGTCCTACAGTGTTATAGGGTGTATTGCTATTAAGGGAATATTAGTTACATAGGCAGGATAATTTAATGTGTTTGTTTACATCATTATAAGGAAGAGTACCAAGGCTCAGATTCAACCACATCCACGTGATGGGGCTAAATTTTAGGCATGGAGGGGAGTAACAATAAATAGGTACTGCATCTCCCCTGCAATCCCTGGCACCAAGCACTAGTTATCACCCCCTATTGATACTACTAATAATATCTGACCCTCTTTATCCATACATCAAACATGCTATAAGGATAAACAAATGAAAGGGTGGTAACTTTAAACTAAAATTGACATAAATAACTGAGATTGGGATTAGCAATGATATATCGGAGAATTACCTTGGCTTTAGATAAGGTATCTGGAGGTGACATCACTTCTGGCCTTACATAGTTCTTTCCACGATAGAAAATTATAATATTGTCAGGTCTTTTGTCAATAACAATGCCTTTGCTAAGCCGCGCAAGCTCTTCAGCATACTCGTGAATCTGTCCGGGCTTGCAAGGCTTGCAAACAACCTTAACAGTCTCATGCCTTTTCCAGTGAAGATGCATATTGAGAACAACTCCTCCAAATACTCCTCGTCTACCAACTGGAACATAGTGCTTCTTTTTTTCGCCAGTACGCTTTAAGTAAAACCTCTCCTCCTCAGTTAAAATTTCAGGATCATGTGTTTCAAGCGGCGCTCTATGGACCTCAAATTTCCTCAATTTCTCAATCAACCACGCTTCCTTTCTTTTGGCCTGAAAATTGTACATAAACAACGTGCAAACATTTATGAGGTATCACACTCAAGCATTGCAGGAACATAAATCTTACAAGACCAGACACTTTAATAGGACAAAATGAATTCCTACCATATAAGAGCATTAAGTTATATACTTGTTCTGATTGCCATGTCATGAGGAATTAAGCATTCTTCAACCTTTTTTAGAATTCAAGACCAATGCATAGTGAAGTTTATTCCTGGGCACCACCATCTTATTGACGACAAGAATAGCAAAGAACGGCAGTATCATTAAACAAGCTGGTCTACAATTAAAGTTGTCAACTGCGGATAGCCTATCACAAAGATAACTTCCTCTGACCCTTCTTTTCAGGAAACAGAAAAGAGAAAATAAAGAAACAGATAAAAGGACCCTTCTTTTATCTTTTTAAATCTTGTTGCGCCCTCACTAGACACACATTATCTGGATCAGAACCCAGCAAGCATTGTGTACTTTCGGTACTTTGAACACAATGTTTATAATTCAAAACTCTATAGGCTCACTGTCTATTGAATCTTTATTTTACTATTCTGTTTTAGTACTTAGCAACATATCTCTACTAATGCTCCCTGATGACAGTGTGCTTTCTTTTATTACGGTTAGTTGGATAAACCAGAAATTTTAACTCCACACTCGTTGAAGTTACATTCTACTCTTCAAAAGCAGAAAGTACAGAAACCCAAAAGCTTACTTAAACATTAGCGATGGCAACAAATAGTGGATCGACTCACTAACAATGGATAAGAAAATATTGATAATGGCATGCAGAAAACTGCTTCTCAACAGCTTGTATGTGGCTAAGAAAAAAAATACTAGTACATCTTGAAGCTCGTATGTCTTGGGAAAATGTCAAGAAAAATCCTAAATATGAAAACAATCTTTTTTTCAGTAACATGATGAAAGAGTTCCTGGAACAGAGACTCGGATAGATGGTTTCCCTACCTTTTCAAGTTTGTATCTAATCCTCACTTCAGGATTTGGAGATTTCATCTTCTTCCTCGCCTTCAGCCGATAAAATCTGAGTTCATTTCTTTTGGCTTTCTTAGACATTTTATACCGTTTGGCGGTGGTCTTCCTTTCTGCTGGACTTCCTTTAGTATCGAGCTGGTTTCCCATACTAAACCTTACAACATTATTATCCATCTTCAACTCAATAGAAGTGCGGCTCATACATCTAGATTGCAGATACTTCATGCCCAAACTATGACCAAACACAGACGGCCTCTCCAGTGGATAAGCAATTTGTGGAGAAGGCATCCATATTGATACTTGAGGAGGCCCCTCTGGTCTGGAGCATCTGTGATTTGCACACATGTCAAAAGAAAGAAACTGCTGAAACCTAGGATCAGGATTTGGCGAGGGATATGAAACGTTTTGATCTGGATAAGAACGCCTGCCAGAAGAATTGCTGCATAAGTATCCATTACATGTCTATATACAGTTGATTCACCACTAAAATTTCATGGAACTCATTTGAAACACAAGTTCAGTTAGTAAGAGTCACAAAGATCTTGAAAATGTTAGACATCTGGTTTGAGAGCTACAATAGTCTTCTCGTTGAAAACAAAACTCAAGCAAACATCGATGTGTAAAGCTAGCGAACTTGAGACTTTACACAGAACTTATATCCTAAGTATGGAAATCGAAATCATTAGTGAAATTAAGACTTTACAGAGAAACTTTTTTTTTAGTTTGGTTTCAGGAAAATGCTATCGGTATTTCTGAGTTCTGATTATATCATCGGTCGTTATCATTACCTAGCATGCTTTTCTATCAGGACCCTAAAAGATCACAGCACCAACTCATTGTACACACCTTCCTAGGGAGCCTGAAATACAACAGACGCGTGTCCTGAGAATTTCGTTCTTACAAAAAGCTAACATTCTCCTTGACTAAGTCTACCATGCTATCAATTAAGACCTCTAAGGCTAACTAAAAGACCAGATTCTGACTGAGCTGCATAATAAACTGATATTTTACAAGACTATTTCAAAGTGGATGACAGAACCCAGATTAATATTGTAAGAACAATACCAGCTTTTGTGGGAAAAATTAAAAGAAAACATAGTCTGTTTTTCAATGTCAAATTCACAGTTTACCAAGTGTAGATTTTCTATGGATGTTCATGATTCGAAACCACTTGCTTGGCCACACAAAACAATAATAAGTTTTTCAATGCCCTAGCTGTGTATCGAAGTAACGAATGTACCAAATCTAACAATTATCCGAATGACTGAAAAGCGTTATGACTTCTGAAACCCTAGTAAATTGTCAAAAACCAGGAAAACCCTAGATAGGTGAAAGAATGGGAAAGAATACCTGTTGATAGTGTGAATTCGATCCAGTTTGTTGCAGACGGCGCCGGAAAACCTCCGTCCTAGAACTTTCAGTGAAGCCGAAACCCTCATAGCATTCAATGCCCTCGAGCACTCTCTCTTGGAGAAGTTTTGGCGAATGAATGGTCTGCTTCCTCGTGTGCCCGCTTTCAATGAACTGAAGGATGATTCTGGGTTTTGCAGGATGCGTCAAGCCCTTCAATGCCAAACGAAAAGATTGATGATACTTTGCGGAACCATTGTTTTTCCTTCGTTGGAAACAGAAAGGCTAAATTGCACCTGTGATACCCATAAAATGAGAGGTACACTAGTCTTTTTATCTATTTTCATCAAACATATGAATGGAAAGTTAAAAGAGGGTACCATCGTTACAATAAATTAAAAATATGAGTATTGTGAATGCTGCAAATGAAATTATATGTATCAAATGCACACAAATTCAAGCTATGGGTACCGCCGATGCAATTTAGCCAAAAGGGAAAATTACTATTGGGCTCATTTTTTAACTTTTTTTACTACTATTTTATCTTACATTATTTAGTAAGTATTTTATTTTGTTTGACAAAGCTAAAATAATGTTACATTAAAGAACTTTTTAATACTTTTCGTGAGTATGGATTGGAATCGAATGCGGCCTGTTTTTAAATATTATTCTTTTTTTATGTTTTAAAAAATACTCAACGATTTCCTAACCCGGTTCTTGATTGATAAAGCCCGGTCCCATTTTAGGGAAGTCTGCATCAGAGTTTGTATCTATTAAAAATATGCATTAACATTAATTAAGATGTGCATTGTCACCTTATGTGATATAGGAACTGCAAAATATAGGGAAAAATCGCATATTTTCCAACCACTCAAGAAATGTGTCATCTCGAGCTCGCATGGGAGATCGGCTGCAAAAATCTTGTGGTGGAAGGCGATGCAAGCTCAGTGATAGAAGAATTCAAGAAGATAAGAAATGAAGGGACAGCAAGCTTCTCGGAAATAGCCGGAGTAATTAAAGAGGCGGTGGAGAGATCGAAGAGCTTCGAGAGTTTTCTTATCCGATACAGCAATCGCACCACAAATAAGTTGGCCCATATACATGCCAAACACGGGCTTAGTAGTAGTTTGAGAGAGTATTGGTATCATAATGAGCCCCATTGGGCATCTTTGCAAGTCCAAAATGATGTAATGGGCCTCATCAGCCCAACCTGAGTTATTTTGAATAAAAAGTTTTATTCTCAAAAAAAAAAGAAATGTGTCATCAACTAACTGCTAGTAATTCTTAAACTTCAAAGCTCAAGTTAGTTGAGTTCATACTATTTCTTGCTGGAAAAGTTCCGCTAGACTGTGAGCTTCTATTAAACATTATATCTATATATACTATTTGAGAATGTCTTCTTCAGCTTTGTCTCAGGAATCGCCACGTGGCATTAGCTATTTATTCATTTTATTATCAATTACAATACCTAGTTAGTAAATACTCTGAATTTTTCCGTTTAATACCCGTCCGTACGTATAAATGAAAAATACTTCCGTATTTCGTACTATTGCTGGACCTAATGAAAAATACTCGAATTTTTGACCAAAAAGTTTAATACTCGTATTTGATGTTTTAACGTATAATACTTCCGAATAAAACTTCTTCCATACAAAATTTTCGCGAATAAATTATCATTCAAAATATTAGAAGTTATAATAATTAGTTATTATTAAATATTTTCTTACTATTTCTTTATCATAAATATTTATTAGTATAGAGATTTACAAGTATTTATTATAAAACTTTAAAAGATTAAGTTGAAATAGCTATATATATAAACATATATATATATATATGCGTATATATGTACATGCATCTTAAGTCTTATGTGTTAGTCTATTAATTTTCAAAATAATTAAGGCTTAAGATTAGAGAATGCGCAGTAGTTTTTTTTTTTATAAAAGTTTTGATCATAAATAGTTTGATATTATTTAACATAAGTAAAATACGTAATGTGTTAGTTATCAGTAAATAGTATATTTATAAAAAATGATAAACAAATAAGTACATGTTGTACAAATTATTTTTAATTATTTAATTAAAAATGAAAGATGGCAATGTGGGACAGAAAGAACTCATTATATATGCTAAAATACTAAGAGTTGCACCCGTATTTTTAATTCCGAATGAATAACTAGTATACAAATCATACACGTACGTATAGAATACTCGAATTAATCGAATCCCGTATTTTTAAGTCGAATTTATACTAACGTATTTTTAACATAAAATCGTATTATACACGTACGTACCGTACCACGATTTATTTCCGTCCCGTATTTTACTAACTATGTTACAATAATACCACTTCCATAGTCTATCTACATAAAAAGGAAATATTCTAATACCGAATTTCAATTTCATTTGCAGCAAAATAGGAATGATTTAAGTTTCTTTGTAAGATAAGGAAATGTTATCATTTTAAATTAATTCGAATTAAGTAATCAAAAGCTTCAAATTAAAGCTGATTAGAAATTAGGATTGATCACTACAGTGAAAATTCTCTTGGAGTGCTCCGGTTTTATCGGAGAGAAAAAACCCTAGGGGAATCAGTTGTTGCAGGCGGCGCTCGGAGACAAAGCACGGACTGATCTCAATCGACTACGATCACAATGACGACGGCTGCAAGGATCCTGGCGGAGTACACAGCAAAGGAAAACCAGACGGTTGTTTTCGAAGAAGAGTTTTGTGAAGAAGCGGACAAGAAGTTTTCCCATTGTCTTCTGGGGACCTTTGTGACGGAAGATCGAATCAATGCTGGGGCTATGAGAGGTCTCTTTAGACGGATTTGGACGGAAGGTGAGAAAGTTAACATCCTTGAGGTTGATTTCAATACTTTCTTATTCTGTTTTCCGGATCAAAGCACAATGGACAGAGTGTATGCGGGAGGACCATGGATTTTCCAACGGAAGATCTTGCTTCTTAAATCTTGGAAACTCGGAGATCCAACTAAAGAAGTAAGTTTCAGCAACTTTGATGTTTGGATCCAAATTCTAGGGCTTCCTTTTCAACATGTCAATGAAATCGGAGCTGTGGACAAAAGGATCTATAGTGAAGGTGAAGATGGCAATTTTGTAAGAGTAAGGGTCCGATTCCCCATAAACGAACCTCTATTGAGGGGAGTTCATGTGGGTATTAGGAAAGAACGAATCTGGGTAGACTTTCGATATGAGAGAATCCCAACAATGTGCCACTGGTGTGGGCGAATTACCCGTGATGGGAAGAACTGTGATGAGTTCTCGCCTATTGAAAGGGAGAAGCTTGAGGAAGGATATGGGAATTTTCTGCTTTATCACCCCCTCGTGAGGAGGACTGCCCCAACGAAGCGCGAAGAAAGGAACGAAAGTGAAGAAGATAAAAGTAACAAAGACGATGGGATGCAAACGGAACAAAGCGAAGATGGGGAAGACAGTCTGAAGGCAGGGGAGGATCTTACCAGAGAGGTATCCACGGCTTCTGAGAAGCTCGACACGTTCCCAAGCCCTGTTGTGAGGGAGACTAGTGGAGGAATTGAGACGACAGAAAGTCAGAGGGCCCATATTGAAGCTTTTGTTGATTCAGTGGTGGAAGGTTTCGCAGCAGGTCAAGGCAATCTAGTTAAAAATCGAGTTATGAACTTAAACAAGGCTATAGCTCAGCAGCCTAGGTCAGATCACACGAAGAGGAAGGGTTCAACCACCTATTTTAGCCCACCCCCACATAAAACTGCAGTGGAAGTTTTTACCAATAAGAAGGGGAGGCAGTTGGATTTTGATGAAGCGGGAAGGGTAATGAGGATCGGCAATGAAGACAGCGTCACGTACACAAACAAAGTTTTTGAGGCGGAGACCGGGGACCGGTCCGCCGAAGATCAATGAGCCTAATTAGTTGGAACATACGGGGGTTGGGCAACCCCCGTAATGTTTTGGCTCTTCACAATCTTGTGAAGAGTCATAGCCCCGGCCTTCTTTTCATAATGGAAACAAGGCTGTCAGTAAAGGAGATGGAAACGGTAAAGAGGAAATTAGCAATTTTTGAAGGAGAGTTCGTGGGTAGTCGAGGGAGAAGTGGTGGCCTGGGCCTCTTTTGGAGAAACAATCTGAAAGTTACAATCCGTTCTAGTGCTGTTTGGTACATCGATTGTATGGTGTTCGACGAGTTACTACAAGTCAAATGGCAATTAACAGGCTTTTACGGAAATCCAGATTCAAGGGAACGCCATCATTCATGGGAGTTGCTGAGAAGAATCAGAGGAACAAACAACCAGCCTTGGTGTGTCGTAGGTGACTTCAACGCTATGACAAAGTCTAATGAGAAGTTGGGCGGAAGAAGTTTTGACGAACAAGGAGCGAGTTTGTTTCGTCAAGTACTTCAAGACCTAAACTTGTTTGACTTGGGATATAGTGGGAAAGATTACACCTGGGAGAGTAACCCAAGGAATGGAGAAATCATCTATGAACGACTGGACAGAGTTGTTGCAACACTAGATTGGATGGCCCTTTATCAATCTAGTAGAGTTAATCATCTTGTGTCTACTGTTTCGGACCATTGCTGTGACACCCCCATACTTCGTCGTGGGAGAAATACGGGAATGCCACTCCGCACCTGGGATCGCTCCCGGGTGCAAGGAACAATGGTAATCAAAACAAACGTCGCCGTGATTATATTACAAGCTTTAATGTTTACAACAGTGAAACAATACATACTATCAAACATGATGAAATATTATCTAAGTGTTCTATTTATTTAGCACTAGCTCAACTAGGTGAGTCCGCGTTTCCCCTTAAGCCGAGCTCCCTTCACCTAGACCTGCGGGGGAAAGAAACAAAGACCGCAGTTTTTCTAAAGTCAGCACAAAAATTGCTGAGTAAGTAAACACCCCAACATGTAAATCGGAAAGAGGCATGTTTTTATTTTAAGAAATCAGGATGATATATAAGAAGTAAACAAATATTTTCTCAAGTGAGAAAAGAAATATATTTTCCAAAATTTTAATTCCTTGTTTCCAGAAATGTGTTCTCAAATCATCACCGTACCATATAGACATTTATCCATACGAAATATTTTGATCCATAATATTTGTCCCAATTAGGGGATTCCCAATATCCAATAATCAAAATCCATAATCCATCATCCACATCTCAAAATTCACATTTTAGTTTAGTTGTAGCGGGGAACGAACCAACAATATAGAACCAACCATCTCGCAAGCATCCAAGACCTTAAGTGCCGGCACCCCTCTAAGACTCTAGCGGCCAGAGAGGTGAGTACATGGAGCAGCCCGGGGCAATTGCAACCGAGCAAAATATAATAACCACAATAAATAATAATCCGCATATGGTTCCGCCGCACAACTGTTTCCACTTTACGTTATTACGTATTATTAATTTCCATGTGATAGTTTCCAAAGGAATCGATAAACAAGTATTTGAAATTCCAAGTCACGCACGTATTTCAAAATTCACATTTTGAGACGTATAAATCACAAAAATAGTTGGACACGTAATTGAAATATATCAAGTTAAACACGTATGTCACAAATCACATTTTGAGACGTAAAAAGGCATAAAAATATTTGGACACGAAGGAGGACGGGCACACTAGGTTAGGCATATTTACTCACCTCAAGTAGCACGTCAATTATCACAATAAGCTTCTACGGATATTCGTAACCCTTGCTTACGATCTTGTCACCTACAAATTTATAATTCCTAAATTATTTACAAGTCTAATTATGCAAGTATGCAAAAATGCTATATCTCCTAATTTCTCATTTTTCTTTATCCCCCTTAACCCCATTAATTAATATCACAAAACAATTATTTAAAATAACACTTTTCCTTATAAAAATATTATAACTCATATAGATACAAGCTCATAAAATTATTGAGTAACAAAACTAATATTAAGTTTATACACTCTTATTTTATAGAAAATAATAACCTAATAAACAAACTATTTATTTATAAGTGACTATAAAAGTTAATTCAAACTAACTCAATTATAACTATTTATCTGTTAAAAAGTATATATATACTATAAAATAATTAAATACTCAAATAAAATTCACAAAATACTTATTTCAATAAAACAAGTCATACATAACTGTAAATTGATGTTGGATAAATAATTTCTACTTTCTAGAAAAATAATCAAGTAACATCAAATAATAGTAATATGGATTTCTATTTAAAAAGTCTATTTCATATTTATCTCACAAACTAACTTCCAACTTATTTATTTTTAACAAAATAATCTCTTTTACTCAAAATAACAGTTTACAAGCAATTTAAACTATTTAGTTAAATAAACCGATATATCTAATTAAACCAAATAACACACTTTTATCTCGCTTGTAAAAACAACAAGATTTCATATAAATATAACTCCATACAATTTTAACAACTTATTTACTTTTATATAGTCAAAATAATATATATAATTATTAGCTTATATCATAAATTCAAAATAACACTTTTAAAGTTTATATAAATAGGCAGTTTGCTTAAATACACACATTACCCCCAATCTTTGAGAAACTAAACATGCTGTTAACATCTTGCCCTCAACTTTTCAGAAATTACATAAACTACCCCCCTTCAAGAACATATGCATAAAATCTCAACCCAACATACCCAAATCGATTTTAAGCTATCAAGCTCAGATTTTGATGATTAAAAATGAACTAGAGAGTGATTTAGGACTCACCTACGCGAAAAATCGCGAGAAACGGTCAAGAATCGGAACGGGTCACGTCTCCGAAGGCGGCGGTCGGCGGTGATGAACACCAACGACGAATCGGACGATGGGGGCTCTGTTTGAGGTTGCTAGAGCACTCATCGGACCTCCAGGAGTGTTTTGGTTCAAACGGGAGCAAGTGGGTCGCTCCGGTTAGCTCGGGTGAGCTTCTCGCCGGATTTAATGGTGGCGGCGGCGATGGTGGCGGGTCTAGTGTACTGCAGCGAGTTGCTGCTGCAAAAGCTTCACTTTGGGTCGCAATAAAGAGGGTGATGTGGTTCTGCGGTTCAAACAGCGAGAGAGTGAGAGAGACAGAGGTGGTGGCGGCGTCGTTGCCGTCGGGTTGGTTCGCCGGAGTTTGCAGGCGGCCTTCTCGGCGGTTGCTGCTGCTGCTACTACTGGTAGGGAGTAGCAGAGAGGGAGAGAAGAGTTTCAGAGGTTCAAACTGTGAGGAAGAAGAGGGAGGTTGAGATGGCTGCGGTGTTTCCCGTCGGGGGTGGTTTTTCCGGCGTGGTGGCTGGTGGCGTGAGCAGCGGCTGCTGCTGCTGGTGGTGGTTAGCAGAGAGGCAGAGAGGGAGAAGAGAGGGAAGAGAGGGAGCTGCTGTGGTGTGGTGGTGGTTCGGGTGGTGGTGATGGAGGTGAGGTGGTGATGGTGGTTGTTGTGAGTGAGAGGGAGGAGTGAGAGAGATATGAGAGAAATGTTTTGTCTGGTGAAAACAAAAGAAGAGTAAGTGGGTATTAAATACTACTTTTCATACTTGGAGAGGTTGGTTTCCTCCACCGCCCCAACCCTTTTCAATTTTTTTTTTTTTTTTTGTCAACTAGCTAATTATGCTAGTATGTTTTGGGTGCACTGATTGGGTTGGTCAATCTAGTGGGTTGGGTACACATAATTGCTATATTCACATAAACCACATAAAACACTAAATAAATACTCAAATAAAATACCGGTTTCTATAAAACTATTATATGTAATTCTCAAGTATTTTCCCAACCCAAAATCATCTAACTTATCACTTGTAATAAAAATTAAATTTTATATTTGTCAATTACCCAATTTACCCTTCACAAATAGACGGGGTATTACATCCTTCCCCCCTTAAAGAAAAGCTTCGTCCTCGAAGCTAAAATCCAATAAATATTTGTGATGCTAAAACCACGCAACCAACCACTAATTTTCGAAGTTGGAAACATGAGATCTCCCATAAGCGATAAATCTCTATTTATATGAAATGTATAAGAAATATCAAGTAAAGCCACAACTCATTTAAGTTACAAAAATGAAAATTCTAGACCCGACATAATAATAATAATACGGAGGTTCTAATCGTGTATATAGTCCCACGTAGCGGTTATAAACGAAAGGTGCTAAACGAAGGGTCACATCCTCTCCCCCTTAGAGGAGTGACGTCCCCGGAACTCAATATAATTTTCCCACAATGGAGGGTCATACTTGGTGAATACAAGTCGTGGATATACTTATTAAGTTGCAGTATATGGACCGTGTCACTGTTGTTCCAGAGTAAATTCTTATTTGAAATTTTGTCTATCTCCAAAATGAGCTAAGACTGAAATTAAGGTAACCTGCAAGATACTACGACTTTAAATGACAATTAGAAGTTGTTTTCCTATTTCTATTTCTTATTGAAACCTATATTGTTCCACCCGCCATGATCATCCAGTCGGAGGTATTTTTACCCGAATACCACGTAAGATATCGTCTCTACTAGTCCATTCCCTCTAGATAACTCGTTTCACAAAGTCTGTTAAGGAAAATTTATAACATTTGATTCTAACATATAAGACTTAGAGTAACTCCATTCACTCGTGTGACACCCAATAATAGTCAATAAGAGAACGAACATCCCATGGACCAAAGTATCTATTTAGCGATAACATTCTATTTGCACACCGGCACTGGAGAATCGTACTTACTATCTGAAATCCAAATCTATACCATAATTCGATAAACATAGCCTACTTACGCCAAGTGATTGAAATACTTCAATAAATCTCCAAAATCTTGATGAACCACTAAATTCACCCTTAGTACGTACTTGATATTACCAATAGTCCTGAACATAAACCAACAAAGGACTTAATATGTATTCCTCTGATGCATAACACGTAATCCAAATAACTCAAAATTTATGCTCCTCTGATGACGTTCAAGTGACAAAACTCCATACAGCAACGACAAAGAAATTATCAACTTCTTAAACACGCAAGCGATTTATTTATCCCAATCGTGACTCAAGAAAATAACAAGCAAAACTGTAGATAAACAATTCTTCTTAATCTTTGAAATCTAGCTACCAACCCAAAATTCTGCGATACCACTCATGAACTTAATAGTGCTGTTTCAAATTGTTAGAAAAGACTTGTTTCTGAATACGGACTCCCAATAAATTTATTTCATTTCAATCCTCGTAGTCAACCTCGATGAAGCAGATAGTTTATTCCACAACAAGACATTTTGACATTTAACTCTCCAAAATCTTGATAAAATACTAAATTTACCTTTAATACGTACTTGACATTTTCTGTAGTCCAGAACATAAACCAAGAAAGGAATCAGAATGTATTCCCATGATACATAACACCTAATCCCGTTGTTTCCGTGACTCCAACAGTAATTCATGACTCAATATATATGCTCCTTGGTGATGGTCGTGCGACAAAACTCCATCCAACAACGGCAAATATACTATCAACGCCTTAGACCCGCAAGCGCTTTGTTCATCCCAAGCATGACTTAAGAAATTAACAGCAAGACTTTGAAATAAACAGTTCTTCTTAGTCCTAAAAAAATCTAGCTATTAACCCAAATTTCACGACGCCTCCAAAGACCCCAAAATACCGTGTCAATTGACTAGAGAAGGCAAACTCCCAAGCAATTTATCAATATTCAATCCAATAACCAAACCTTGATTAAGTGATGAGTGTATACCACAACAAGACTTCAATTAAGGTTTATGTGAAGAGTATGTACCCCAAATATAGAAAAGTAAGGCTACCGAAACATATCATTCTATTACATAACTCCAAAAGGCTCACAAACTTGCTAATCCACGCATATTATGGAGAGTTCCCGACCACATTAATATCCAGATTCCTCAGGGTAGTTGATTTAAATAATCGAACTCCAAATAGGCATCTTAAAATCGAACTTATTGTCTCCAAACCAAGTTAGCAGAGGGTATCTAAAACTTTAACGGATTGGTCTTTTGATCTTTGATCCAACTGCCCACGTTTCTTCAAATTTTCTCCAAAATTTCACAAGACATAGTCCCCTTTTTAATCACTTAATTCCCAAATATACCCTAAATCATGTTGATTCTAATCAATCCCTAAAGCGATTACTCTCCAAGACTTTAACTATGCTTTATGGTCTTATCCGGAGCTGAGCTTCTTACGTTAATTTCTTCTATGTGTCTAGTACCTTAGGAAAACTTAGGGTAGTACCTTGATAACCACTTGTTTGTACATAGAGGGTACTAAAGTCTTCATGTTCGACTTGGTGCTAATTAATCATGTGCTTCTACCAAGTATTCTAATTGACCCGAATCAACCACTTAAATCCGCAACTCTTCTTATTCCAAATTCTTACTCCAATGAAAAATGTGGATTCATGCAAATCCAACCAAATAACCTGAAATACTGACGTCATACTGATATTGAAACAAATCCTTAAACGTAAAGCTGTAATATGTCTCCAAATTCCTACACGAATTCCAAGCTTTTCTTAACACCTTCTTCCAACGTAACTGGTACTATTATCTCCATAAAGTTCGTATCGCACACTAAACTAAATAACGCGAAGTTAAAGAACGTACAACTTTTCCCCTAAGCCCAACAAAACATTAGAACTTTAGAATGACATATGCTAAAATATATATCCCTTAGAGACAATTCATAACTGAACACATTCCCCGACCATGAGCAACAATATTGCGACAACACTCCAAGTAGGTGATAATTAAATATAATAAGCTTCCATAATTTCTCATAAAATAACATCTCCCGAGCAATTGTTCTAAAATATGAGGCTCCAAAATATAAATTTTTATTAGACTCTAAACGAAAATTTCAAAATCTGAGTTAGAACTCTAATGCAATATTAAATGTGTAACTCCATTGTAAACCGGCTTAGATCTGTTATAGGGTGCGTCCAAATATAGTAAGCGACCATCAATGAACTAGCAATACTTCTTTCACAAATTTACTTACCATTTCTGCCAAGTGAATCCTAAAATTTTTAAGTAATACGTAACCCAATAAACATCTCAATCATGAAGCAACATTAGAGTAACCACAACACAAATAGCACCTCAAATCTTTATATATCACCAATATCTTTAAATGATAAAGCAGTCTAGCATAACTCTCCGAATAAAATTATGAAGAAGTAGACTCCAATCAACCATTTACATAGAAAATATCTCCAATCACCAAGGCTGTAAAACTGTATTTAAAACTAGTCAAAACTCAACAGGTTGACTTCTTAGTTTCTCAGGTGTGGGTGGGTGGGACCTTTCCTCGAATAATTTTCTTTGATTAGCAGAAAAGACTCCAAAAATTAATTTATTCTCGACCGCTGATTCTAAACTAATATCTCAATTGGTACCCCAAATATATCATCAAAGTCTTCACGTATCTAGTTAATGGGACTAGGGTTCACTAGCCAAATATTTTAACACTTCTGTTATGCCTCTTCAACCTAAAGTCTCCACTGATCGAAATCTAATACTTATCCCTCAAAGTTGTCACAAGAGTCTAGTATTCCTACAAACATTATTATTGAATAAAAAGTACTCCATGTGATTATTGCTCTGAACTGTCTATCCTTATCGAGTCTTCCTAGCATATTACCGCAGTGATTTAACAGTTACATTCTATTGTATTCACTTATTGTACCCTGGTATGTTATATTCCCGCCTCAGAGATTAAATCATAAATGCATAACTATTATACCACATTTAGCAATCCATATGAATCTTATACACAACATATAAATTTTCAAATAGGCAATACATCGTTCACAATCCAATTTTCAATAATCCCATATTCAACTTCCTCGTATTTTAAGAGCATTACTTATCTAGCAATTAATCAAAATGAAGACATCAAATAATTCAAGTATCAACGACCTTATAGAGGTCAAATCAAGCAGGATACAGTTATTTTCACATATAACCCATCTTTTCAAATCACTTTCAATCCAAAATTTGGTTCCAACAATCCATATTTCTCGTTCTCCATAACAAGAGTAACACTAGTAAATCCATCCATCAGAAATGAGGTTACCAATTTAAACCAAATGATCCAAGCACCATATAATCAAGTAATAATTAGAAAGAAAGGACATAAGTGGGATCAATACCAACACTTAGACTACCCATAACCCCAATCGGCTTTTCCAGTTTTATTATTTTTCCCCTATATCAATTTTAAGTTGCCCTACAGGTTTTAATCCCTTATTGGATTGCCTGCTCTGATACCACCTGTGACACCCCCATACTTCGTCGTGGGAGAAATACGGGAATGCCACTCCGCACCTGGGATCGCTCCCGGGTGCAAGGAACAATGGTAATCAAAACAAACGTCGCCGTGATTATATTACAAGCTTTAATGTTTACAACAGTGAAACAATACATACTATCAAACATGATGAAATATTATCTAAGTGTTTTATTTATTTAGCACTAGCTCAACTAGGTGAGTCCGCGTTTCCCCTTAAGCCGAGCTCCCTTCACCTAGACCTGCGGGGGAAAGAAACAAAGACCGCAGTTTTTCTAAAGTCAGCACAAAAATTGCTGAGTAAGTAAACACCCCAACATGTAAATCGGAAAGAGGCATGTTTTTATTTTAAGAAATCAGGATGATATATAAGAAGTAAACAAATATTTTCTCAAGTGAGAAAAGAAATATATTTTCCAAACTTTTAATTCCTTGTTTCCAGAAATGTGTTCTCAAATCATCACCGTACCATATAGACATTTATCCATACGAAATATTTTGATCCATAATATTTGTCCCAATTAGGGGATTCCCAATATCCAATAATCAAAATCCATAATCCATCATCCACATCTCAAAATTCACATTTTAGTTTAGTTGTAGCGGGGAACGAACCAACAATATAGAACCAACCATCTCGCAAGCATACAAGACCTTAAGTGCCGGCACCCCTCTAAGACTCTAGCGGCCAGAGAGGTGAGTACATGGAGCAGCCCGGGGCAATTGCAACCGAGCAAAATATAATAACCACAATAAATAATAATCCGCATATGGTTCCGCCGCACAACTGTTTCCACTTTACGTTATTACGTATTATTAATTTCCATGTGATAGTTTCCAAAGGAATCGATAAACAAGTATTTGAAATTCCAAGTCACGCACGTATTTCAAAATTCACATTTTGAGACGTATAAATCACAAAAATAGTTGGACACGTAATTGAAATATATCAAGTTAAACACGTATGTCACAAATCACATTTTGAGACGTAAAAAGGCATAAAAATATTTGGACACGAAGGAGGACGGGCACACTAGGTTAGGCATATTTACTCACCTCAAGTAGCACGTCAATTATCACAATAAGCTTCTACGGATATTCGTAACCCTTGCTTACGATCTTGTCACCTACAAATTTATAATTCCTAAATTATTTACAAGTCTAATTATGCAAGTATGCAAAAATGCTATATCTCCTAATTTCTCATTTTTCTTTATCCCCCTTAACCCCATTAATTAATATCACAAAACAATTATTTAAAATAACACTTTTCCTTATAAAAATATTATAACTCATATAGATACAAGCTCATAAAATTATTGAGTAACAAAACTAATATTAAGTTTATACACTCTTATTTTATAGAAAATAATAACCTAATAAACAAACTATTTATTTATAAGTGACTATAAAAGTTAATTCAAACTAACTCAATTATAACTATTTATCTGTTAAAAAGTATATATATACTATAAAATAATTAAATACTCAAATAAAATTCACAAAATACTTATTTCAATAAAACAAGTCATACATAACTGTAAATTGATGTTGGATAAATAATTTCTACTTTCTAGAAAAATAATCAAGTAACATCAAATAATAGTAATATGGATTTCTATTTAAAAAGTCTATTTCATATTTATCTCACAAACTAACTTCCAACTTATTTATTTTTAACAAAATAATCTCTTTTACTCAAAATAACAGTTTACAAGCAATTTAAACTATTTAGTTAAATAAACCGATATATCTAATTAAACCAAATAACACACTTTTATCTCGCTTGTAAAAACAACAAGATTTCATATAAATATAACTCCATACAATTTTAACAACTTATTTACTTTTATATAGTCAAAATAATATATATAATTATTAGCTTATATCATAAATTCAAAATAACACTTTTAAAGTTTATATAAATAGGCAGTTTGCTTAAATACACACATTACCCCCAATCTTTGAGAAACTAAACATGCTGTTAACATCTTGCCCTCAACTTTTCAGAAATTACATAAACTACCCCCCTTCAAGAACATATGCATAAAATCTCAACCCAACATACCCAAATCGATTTTAAGCTATCAAGCTCAGATTTTGATGATTAAAAATGAACTAGAGAGTGATTTAGGACTCACCTACGCGAAAAATCGCGAGAAACGGTCAAGAATCGGAACGGGTCACGTCTCCGAAGGCGGCGGTCGGCGGTGATGAACACCAACGACGAATCGGACGATGGGGGCTCTGTTTGAGGTTGCTAGAGCACTCATCGGACCTCCAGGAGTGTTTTGGTTCAAACGGGAGCAAGTGGGTCGCTCCGGTTAGCTCGGGTGAGCTTCTCGCCGGATTTAATGGTGGCGGCGGCGATGGTGGCGGGTCTAGTGTACTGCAGCGAGTTGCTGCTGCAAAAGCTTCACTTTGGGTCGCAATAAAGAGGGTGATGTAGTTCTGCGGTTCAAACAGCGAGAGAGTGAGAAAGACAGAGGTGGTGGCGGCGTCGTTGCCGTCGGGTTGGTTCGCCGGAGTTTGAAGGCGGCCTTCTCGGCGGCTGCTGCTGCTGCTACTATTGGTAGGGAGTAGCAGAGAGGGAGAGAAGAGTTTCAGAGGTTCAAACTGTGAGGAAGAAGAGGGAGGTTGAGATGGCTGCGGTGTTTCCCGTCGGGGTTGGTTTTTCGGGCGTGGTGGCTGGTGGCGTGAGCAGCGGCTGCTGCTGCTGGTGGTGGTTAGCAGAGAGGCAGAGAGGGAGAAGAGAGGGAAGAGAGGGAGCTGCTGTGGTGTGGTGGTGGTTCGGGTGGTGGTGATGGAGGTGAGGTGGTGATGGTGGTTGCCGTGAGTGAGAGGGAGGAGTGAGAGAGATATGAGAGAAATGTTTTGTCTGGTGAAAACAAAAGAAGAGTAAGTGGGTATTAAATACTACTTTTCATACTTGGAGAGGTTGGTTTCCTCCACCGCCCCAACCCTTTTCAATTTTTTTTTTTTTTTTTTTTTGTCAACTAGCTAGTTATGCTAGTATGTTTTGGGTGCACTGATTGGGTTGGTCAATCTAGTGGGTTGGGTACACATAATTGCTATATTCACATAAACCACATAAAACACTAAATAAATACTCAAATAAAATACCGGTTTCTATAAAACTATTATATGTAATTCTCAAGTATTTTTCCAACCCAAAATCATCTAACTTATCACTTGTAATAAAAATTAAATTTTATATTTGTCAATTACCCAATTTACCCTTCACAAATAGACGGGGTATTACAATTGCCCCATCCACCTGCAGTGGGAAGTGGACAAGCCGAAGAAAAAGAGGTCCCGAAGGTTTCAATTTGAAGCCTTTTGGAACCAGTACCCCAGTTGTGGGGATCTTATTGCTCAAGCCTGGGCAAGTATGCCAAGGGATCTCTCTTTGGTCACGAAGTTACATAATCTAGCTGCTAGACTAAAAGAATGGGAAAGAAACGAGATCGGAAACATCACGAGTCGACTAAAGGCGCTTTGTAATCAGTTGGAGGATCTCGAGAACGATGGGGGTTTTATCCCAAACAGAGTTGCTATTGCAGAAGTAAAAAGCAGAATAAACACACTACTTCTTAAAGAAGAAGAGATGTGGATCCAAAGGATTCGGGTTCAGTGGCTTGAGAAGGGTGACCGCAACACAGCTTTTTTCCATCGAAAAGCCACTATTCGGAAAGCTCGCAATGCACTAAAAGGCCTAGAAGATGAGGATGGGCGGTGGTGTACTTCGGAAGAAGAGGTAATTCCAATTCTAACGAAATATTTCACTAATATTTTTACTTCTACGAATCCATCTTGCGAGGATATGGACCCCCTATTAAAAGAATTGCCCGAAGCTGTAACGGGGCAGGCAAGGGCTATGCTTGATAGCCCATATACAGGAGAAGAAGTACGTACAGCCTTAAATCAGATGGGTCCGATCAAGGCCCCGGGTTTTGATGGCTACTCGGCCATTTTCTTCCAAACTTATTGGAATACAGTGGCACGGATGTTGAGAGCTGCTGTCTCGATGTTCTTAACGGGAAGAAGAGCATGAAGGATTTTAACAAGACAATTATAGCCTTGATCCCAAAAGTTAAACAGGTACGAAGACTTACTGATTTACGCCCAATTAGTCTTTGTTCTGTTGTGTATAAAGTGGTTACAAAAACTATGGCAAATAGATTGAAGTTAATCCTATCGGATATCATATCTATTTACCAAAGTGCCTTTGTACCTGGTAGTCTTATCACAGATAATGTTTTATTGGCCTACGAGTTACTCCATACTATGAAATACCGTAAAAAAGACAAAGTGGGTTTTTTTGCTTTAAAAATTGATATGTCGAAGGTGTACGATCGTGTCGAATGGTCTTTTATACGAGCTTGCATGGAGAAGTACGGTTTTGGGGCACGTTGGATTGATTTAGTAATGGATTGTATTTCAACTTCGTGCTTTAGTTTCGCTTATGAAGGAAAGAGTTGTGGAGAAGTCTTACCTCAACGTGGGCTCCGGCAAGGGTGCCCACTGTCGCCCTATTTGTTTCTGCTTTGCGGTGATGCCTTCAGCAGGTCTCTTACGGCAGCTAGAAGGGACGGTCTCTTGTCTGGTGTATCCGCTTCCAGGAACGGCCCAACAATTACACATCTGTTTTTTGCGGACGATAGCATACTTTTCTCTAAAGCTACAGAAGGTGAGATGGAGGTGATTTTACAATTATTACAAATGTATGAAAAGGCCTCCGGCCAAAAAATAAACCTAGAAAAAAGCGCAGTTGTGTTCTCGGCAAATGTGGAGCAGGAGCATCAACAATATTTCAGCAGTTTTCTTGGTGTAAATCTGGTTGAGTCACACGATCGGTATTTGGGTCTCCCTACCTCAATAGGAAAGAACAAAAACCTGGATTTCAGTTTTGTCAACGAAAAAGTAGAAGGAAAGTTCAAGGCGTGGAAGAGGAACTCACTATCTTTTGCTGGAAGAGAGACTTTGATAAAGGCAGTGGCACAGGCCGTCCCAACGTACACAATGAGCTGCTTTAAGCTCCCAGTATCAATCTGCAAAAACATCGAAGCTATGAGTAGAAGATTTTTCTGGGGTCAAGAAGACAATAGCTCAGGTATTACCTGGGTGGCCTGGGACACCTTGAAGAAAAGTAAGAATTGTGGAGGACTGAACTTTAAAGATTTACAGGCGTTCAATCAAGCTATGTTAGGGAAGCAGTTCTGGCGAATAGTTCAAAAGCCAGAATCACTTCTTAGTGAAGTTTTGCTGAGAAAGTACTGTTCGCAGAAGAGTATCTGGGAAACAAGTCCCTCATCACAGTGTTCATACACCTGGAGGAGTATAATGTGTAGTAGAGACCTCATTTTGAATGGGTCTCGATGGAGAATCGGAGATGGTAGCAGGGTTAATGCCTTTACTGATAGATGGCTGCCAAAGGAAGCCCCCTTTAAACCCATCACCATTGCCTCGACTCAACATCCGGTTATGGTAAGTGATTTGATTGACCACTCAACAGGGGCCTGGGATTTGCAAAAATTACAGTCCCTGTTTTGGCCAGTAGATGTGAAAGATATTATTCGGATACCTCTTGCAAAAACAAACACAAGCGACAGTTTAATGTGGGATTACACAGAAACAGGAGATTATAGCGTGAAAACAGGTTATCAAGTTGCAATAAAGCTTCTTGATACTCAAACCCACAACAACAGGAGCTCAGTGTTACCAGAAGAGGGTTGGCTATCAAAACTATGGAACTTAAAAATCCCTCGGAGACATATTTACCCAGTTTGGAGAGCATGGAGGAGATCTCTTCCTACAAAGCTAAACTTGTTAAAAAGGAAAGTTGAAGTTCCATCTTTGTGTCCTCTCTGTTACAAAGAAGAGGAAGATGAATCTCATCTCTTTCTTCGCTGTTCAATTGCCTCCAAGATCTGGAAACAGGTCTTTCCTCAGCATAAAAATCCTCATCGGTTGACCACTTTCACAGATTGGATCGAGTACCAATTCAAAACAGTGAAAAATGAGAAAACTCTAAATTTAGTTTCTATGTGTATCTCAGGTGTGTGGGCAAGCAGAAACCAGAAGATTTTCAATCAAAAAGAAGCAAAGGCCGAAGACATACTCAGATCCGTAACTGAGAAACTCAATAGTTTTGATACATGCAGATCTAACCGGATCCCGGCGCCTATATCGCCGTCTCAGACCTGGCGACCACCGGAGAAGGGTGTGGTCAAGCTGAATGTTGATGGAGCATGGGATCCAAAAACATCAGTTGCCGGCGCCAGAGGAGTCATCAGAGACGAGTACGGCAAATATATCGGAGGTTTTGCCAAACCAGTGGCGTTCGGAACAAAACCCAGATCAGCAGAAGGGCAAGCCATCCGAGAAGGGCTAAGGTTTGCTCAGAAGCTTGGTTGCAGCAAAATAGAAGTGGAGACCGATGCACTCTCCATTGTTACAGAAATGGAGATGGTGAGATTGGGAAAGGGTCAAAGCTTTTCGGAAATTGGAACGGTGATTAATGAAACGGTGGAGATATCTAGAGGCTTCACCAGCTTCCAGATAAAATTTAATGGCCGAAAATCCAACCGTCTGGCTCATTTACACGCGAAGGAAAGCTTAAAGACACGGGCTGCACAAGAGTGGATCACCATTGAGCCCCATTGGGCATCAAAAACGTTACAATGTGATGTAATGGGCCTCTCCAGCCCAGATGGTTTTGAGTAATTTCAATAAAAAGTTTTTTCCTCAAAAAAAAAAAAAAGCTGATTAGAAATTTTATAGATTGACTACATATGAAAGTTCCATACAAAAAACGGGAGAGTTCTCCAAAATGGTATGTAAGACGTAAGAAAATGTGAGCAAAGATTTAGATTATAACATGAGCGTCACTACCTACAGAAAGGAGAGACTTAATTTAATTTTGATTAATAAGAAATGACAACTAATCATTTGAGTATCACTGATACGAATTTTTATACTAATATATTGAATTATATTTTTTTGAGGGAATGAATCATATAATTGGATAATACCATAAGTTGTTAAATAAAATACAAATTCCTTTGAAATATATCCTTATTTAAATATTTTCTTTTGATCGTGATAATTGAATATGAACCTGCTAGCTTTCTAAAACTAAATGCCTTTGATTGACATATCTTCTCCTGTATATACTTACACTCGTAAATATATGCCAATTCTCATTTGAGGTTAGCTCTCTCTTGCTATTGTATTCTTACACTCTTAAATATATATGTATGTATGTATGTATGTATGTATGTATGTATGTATGTATGTATGTATGTATGTATGTATGTATGTATGTATGTATATGTGTGTGTGTGTATGTGTCTGTGTAGACATCTATTTCTTTTGTCTGTTGTATGCGTTGGAATTTTATTAATTCGTAAGAAAAATTAATGAATATATCATTCATTTCGAATACAAATGTTTCATTCATCCAATTGTTTTCGTTAAATTTTATTATGAAAATTTATGTCTTATATCTAAACTTATTCCCCAACATTCAAATTTTAATTCGTATAGTGGTACAATTCTATTATAATCTAAATGCTCTCTCGAGTAATTTTTTTCCGAGGAATTATCTAGCCAGGTTCGAACCCGTGACATCATGCAGGGGCTTCAAATGCTCTATCACTGAGGATGTATGAATGGTAAATGACATTATTCATATGATGAAATGAATATCTACAACTGCAAGGAAATGATAAAATGTATAAAAAATGACAACCAATCAAAATTGAAAGAAACAAGAGATTCCGTTATAAACGAATTTTATTGGAAATATTGATGAATGTAAGAAATCGTGACCATACATCTTTTAGTTGAAGAAATAAAATATGATAGGATTGATAGCTTATAAACAAACGAAGTCTAAATTTCTCTTACTGACTGAAGTTATCGCATTATTCATATGCGCGATTGTTCTTATTTAAGGACAACATTTTAATAAAAGTACGCTATTTTCTTATACCGAGTTAGTTATATTTTCATTTATTTAATTATTTACATATAAATTCTTTTGTAAAGCACTATACTTCAACTTACCTTTTACATTTCAAAAATAGAATATCACATAGCAGTCTAAGAAGGAATGAAAAAACTCACCCAAAATATATTGACGGAAATAAGAATATAACACGTTTCACATCAAGATGTAACCGTGCATCGCACGGGGTAACTGCTAGTATAAACTAAATCAAGAGGAAACAACAGAATCGTTATGCTATCTATATTTATTTATTTGTTTAAATAGGTATTACCATAAACTAAATCAAGAGTTTGTTAATAAAAATGATTCGATCGTGAATTCTCTGAACAATCTTGCGATTATCAAAGATGATGGATAAGTAGCAAAGCTTAGACTATCATATTTTATGTCTTCAATCAATGTTCTAGCTAATACACTGTGAAAAGAAACCCCATATAGGACATAACAAACATAATAGTGTATATTACGGTTCCTTGCTAGTACAACTTAACGATATCCAAAGAGTATTTTACTGAAATAAAAGTAAAGGAGAAACCTTCCTTACATTATTGATAAAATGGTAATCATTGTCTTTGCTAAGAAACTGAAACTAAAATATTGTTTGCTAGAATGATCTAAAACTCCAGCTCGTGCGCGCGTTTTCCGCAGCTTATTCTTGACCTGCGGGTTTTAAAATAGCGATAGCCGACCGCAGAAAAATTTGATTCGTAAAAACTAAGTAAGTATATACCACAACATGTAAAGAATGAGTTTTGGCTTAAAGTAATAAAGATAGACAACCACGGTAACCAAGTTTTAATCATGTCATTGGTTGAGGCGTAGCCTACGAGCCCCAACAGGTACGATGTTCAGAGTGGTCACAATGCAATAAATCATAATAATAAGGATGTTTCTTGGAATATACCAATTATCCCCGGGCGTTAGTAGATAGCCCTTCACTATCCCGCCCTAACCATTCTAATGATACCTTAAGTGTCGACACCCCTATACAGTTGTGACCTAAACATGCATAGGTAGTACTCATAGATTCCACGATAACATAAACGGGTATAAACCCTAAGGAGAATCAACGCACGTGTGTCTTCGGTTGTAGCCTTCACGCACATCCTCTGTACATCGTTCTAATTCCATTATCGTTCATTTTTCTATTATATCACGAGTAATAAACCAGAAGTTTGGATAGTAACCACACCCTTTCATAAGATTTGATAGAAAACTCTAAGTACTGAAAAACGGAATTGAACTTTGCAGTTTCATATAACCTGCACGAAAGCATCACATTTGATAGTTGAAGGTGTCGTGCATATAACTTACCTGGAAATGGAGAGGGAACTTCACACACAAGCAAGCACGGAACTACTCGTTGTACGAGTTCTTAGTGAACTCGCCTCCTACGAACTCGGAATTTACAATATCACGTATCCTATATTAACACATTTTTATCCACGCAATATTTACAATTAAATGCCCTATATGAATGCAAGTGCGACTCCCAAATAATCCCAAAACAAATTATATTCTAGGGTCAATTACTTATCACTCACCTCCAGTATAGGGTAATGATCCATGTAACACCTCCAGTTTCAAAATTGTCTTATGACCACCTCCAGTTCATTATTGTTAACAATTAACAACTGGGATGAAATCTGTTTAAAAAACTTAACACTGTCAGGGGCATAATTGTCCTAAAGGATAGAAAATTGCCTTATATAGAAAACAATAAAAAAAATAATAATAATAAGAAGAAAAAAAACTAAAGAAAACGAAAAAAGAAGAATGAAGAACAAGAAAGAAGTAGCAGAGAAGAAATACGGAGACGAAGACTGAGAAAGGGAATTTTTTTTGAAAACCCAATCTGATACATCTCTCTCGCGTCTCTTCTCTCTCAATTTCTGTCGCGCCGTCTATGAACATACCCCCAATCAAAACCCTCACTCCGACCATGCTCTAACTTTAACCAGACCCAAATAGTTTGCAATCCGCAAACATGGCTTATAATCATCAATCTTTCGCCTTTTCGATGCATTGGCGGTCAATAGAGGAAAGAGGACAGAAGAAAGTGGAAGGGGATTTGTAGCAGACTACATCTTTTCTCTCTGCGAGCTTCGTTTCTCGTTCTCCGACTCTCTCTCAGAGAAAACCAGAATGTTGTTAGGGGTTCGATTAGAGCTTAAGATTGGGCGTAATCGGTTGCGGACACCGATTTAGTGGTTCGACATGTTCCCCTCTCAGCTGATTTTCAATTTGTTATGGGTTTAAGAGGATTTTACAGTTAAGTGGGGGTGTTTTCAGAAGGTTTCGGCTAGAACAAATGGTGATTTCGGCCGGAACAAATGGGCAGTGAAGACGAAAATGGTCGAAAGGAAGCTGTTGGATTGGAGTTAAATTGTTGTTTGAAGCGGCGGTGATTGTAGTGGTAGTCGGAATCTGGGTTTATAGAGGTGGTGCATTCCAGATCTACAGATCTGTTTGTGTGTGTATGGTTTGCAGTTTTGGTGGTGTTGGTGGCTACTGTTCTGGTTTTGAGATGATAGGAATGTTGGTTGGTGTTGGCGGCAGAGGGTGGGGGTTTTACTGGTGATATCGCCGGGTTCTTAGTTTGTTAGTGGTGGCCGGAATCTGGGTTGTTGGTGGTCCGGGTGGTGCAATGGTCCTGGTGGTGGTACTAATTTGTTGTTCATATTTTTTGTAAGTTGACAACTTTGCCCCTAAAAAACCGTTAACTAACGAAAAAGTTTGGATGAAATTTACCCCAGTTGTTAATCGCTAACAATTGTAATTTGAGGTTTTTGAAACTGGAGGTGTTACATGGATCATTACCCTATACTGGAGGTGGGTAATAAGTAATTGACCCTATATTCTATTAGGGAAGTCGATTTATAATTACAAAGCAAGAATTTAAAGAAAAGATTACTTTATCCAAAGTATAAAATATTTACTTGTTTTACGAACGTACATTTATATACATAAAAGATAGCTATTTTAATTTAACGTGTAGATTAAATAAATAATACTTCCAATAAAAGTTTAAACTCAACTACTCTTATTATAAAAGTTATATTAATGAGAACAATGTTATTAAGTGAAAAGAAATTGAATTTCCGATACCTACGAAACATGGCGAACCGATACATACGAAACCTGGCGAAATAGTTGTTAGGGAAAATATAATATAAATATTATACTTATACTATTCATAAAAATCCTATTTTTTAATGATTATAAGGATATATTTTATTTTCAGAAAATAATTGTTAGTTATATTTAATAGTGTATGTATTGGAGAGAAGCTAGTTTACATTATGTTGTAAAACAAACTTAAAACCACAAAACTATACTTTGTTCTCATGTGAAATAAAAATTTGTTTAAGACAACAACAAACCCTCTCAGATTCACAAAGCACAAATGCCACCCTTACAGATTCACCAAGTATCAATATCACCCCCAAATTATACAACTCAGACCAACTCAGCTTCTTCCCCAAATAAAACCCATTGTACGACAATATCCTAACGACTCAACTTGATTTCGAGAATCCATGGCGAAAAATTGAAGCAACAAGCTTTGAAATCGAACTTAAGGCAAATGTTTGGGGGTTTACCGATCGGAGGGCGAGTCGGCGGCTTTGTTCGCGTCGGGTTCGCCGAACTGGGTTGCGAGCGGGGAGTTTCAAGAGCCGCCGATCGTAGCTCGATTCTGGGTGGCTGGGTCGCCGGAGATAGGCGACCGCGGTGGGGTGGTGTTTGGGCTGTGTCTTCGCCGGAGTGGAGGACGAAGTGATGGCGGTGGCCGGTGATGTGAAAACAGGGCAGTGGGTTCTCTGCTTTGGCAAAACAGAGGGCTGAGAGAGAGACGAAGTGCGAGAGAGAGAGAGAGAGAGAGAGAGAGAGAGAGAGAGAGAGAGAGAGAGAGAGAGAGAGAGAGTACGAGAGAGAGACGACGGAGAGAGAGCATGGATTGGGGGTGTACTGTAAACCCAATCCCACGTGAATATTTCGGGTTAAAATTGGAATGTCAATTGGTGAATTGATGACATAGATCAGGTCTTTGACATTGCCATGGGGGACGTTGTCGAAATTTGGTGAAGAGAAACTGCCAGCTTCAAAGTGATGGTGAAGGGATATGGTGTGGCGGGTGTACCACTCCACGCAGTGATTCGCTACATACTAATTAATTAAAAGCTACACTTTCGGACACGTTAAAAACATTACGCAACACGTTACGCTTCACCCACTACTGACACACAACTAACTATAATAAAAATGTCATCTTAAAAAAATAAATGTTTTGATATAATAATAGTAATAATAATAATAATAATAATAATAATAATAATTGATGACAGAGATTAGGTCTTTGACATTGCCGTGGGGGACGTTGTCGGAACTTGGTGAAGAGAAATTATCGACTTCAAAGTGATGTGAATGGTTATGGTGTGGCAGGTGTACCACTCCACGCGGTGATTCGCTATGTACTAATTAATTAAAAGTTACACTTTTGGACATGTTAAAAATATTACGCAACACGTTACACTTCACCCACTACTTACACACAACTAGTCTTAAAAAAGTAATTTGTTGACAAAATAGTAATAATAATAATAATAATAATAATAATAATAATAATAATAATAATAATAATAATAATAATAATAATAATAATAATAATAATGTAAATAGAAAACAATCTAATAAAAAGAAAAATATTTTTATAATATCAAACAATGTCCCCGAATACTCACTACACTCCCAGATACCCCTTAAAATACCGGGGTGTTACAGTATTTTTCATGAAGCATGCATGGCTGTTTTATATCATAAATGAACAAAATGTGACGTGAAACTTACTCGTGGTCATCATAATTGTCATAAGAGCGTATGGAGACCAGTCTGGGTGCAATGTAGTAAGATGTGCAGCTACACCACAATGCAGCAGCAGTTGCCAGGGAGGTCCCTAATTTAATTGCATACTTCTACTCATTCTTTTTGGTCTCTTGTGGAATTGAAGCAAGGACCAGTTCTTAGTTTGGCAACAAACACTTGGTAATCTTATTTGTCAGCATAATTATTTACTGAAACTCCCTGCACAGACATGAACCCAACATTGTTTAACTACGATTGCTTGAGTAGTGTACGCTCAATGTAAATGAGCATGTACGTAAGAAAAAGGTTATAGTGTGCATTAGGCCGTAAAACTATATCAGGTCTTCTCTATGAACCGCAAAAGAATCATTACATCTTCAAGCTTGCTTGGAATGCCTTAATATGCCAGATTGTTCGTTGTTATAGGAGGATGAGAGTGAGTTTGTCAATTAGAAAACGAGGCTGACCACTTTGATTGGTGGTCAGGACTTGAGCTTCACTCGTGCAACTACACTAAGAGGAATCCGATGTACATAACTATATAAGCGTGTAAGCTTATCTACTATGTTGCTATATTTTCTGTGTACTATGAATGTCGTTAGTGCTACCTTTGATGATGGTAATAGAATGCATATTTTCTCGACTGGCGGGCCGGTAACTTTATGATGTTTAACGAATACCATATATAGAACCAAAATTCAGATAGTAGAATGATTATGTGTCTGGATCTCCTCTAATGTGTTAGACATAACAAGTTTGGTTGTGTATCTCAATGGCGAATTGAAACCAGAGATGCACATCAGCCATGAAATTTCTTTTTTTATGGTACCACCGTGTAGTGCAAACCAGCACATTGTTCTCTCTTGCTTTCCATGAAATCAAAGACATTATTGTGTAGGAGTATAGATTTTTTGTTTATTCTACTTAAAGGGGAAACAGCATCGACAACAGTTTCACCTTGAGATTTTCATTAACTGTCGAGTCAACTGCTGTTGCAACTATGTGATCTTCTAGTGATTCGACCTTAAAAATTCCTACATCAGAACTAGGCGCTCCGCCTCTCATCGAACCACCCTTCCCGAGTTTCCCGCACTTTGGTTCGATGTCGAACTTTCCGACTGCGAGGGAAGCACACATTAGTTACATTGTTACTTTGTTTCCCTTGGTAAAGCAGCGTTTGACTTTAGTTTGGCTGTCGTAAAAACACAAATCTGGTAAACAATGCAATAATAATACACGTAGATTATAAATATCACAGTAGTGATACAAATACCTACTCACGATCAAAACACACGACATTTGGACTAAACATGTGTCACTAACCCTTATAGTACTCCCTTCTTTGCATGGCACAAGTTTAGTTTGATTTTCACCATAAAACCGAAAGAATCTCACATCTTGGTGGCATGGAAAGCACCATTTCTTAAAATTGGGAAATTAATGAACAATATAATTAAGAATAAGGAGGATGAGTTTAGAAATGACTCCTACATGGTATCTTTTTATTTTTTCTGATCCTCCTAGTACTCTTAGATACACAGATTGATAAAGAAAAACATAGTAGTAGAAATGTGTAGAGTAATAGATGATCAAGATAGGGATCTCTACATAAATACATGCTTTTGAGAAATCTCATATTCACCACTTGGTGTGAGCTATCCCCATACCCCATTCATACACACACATGCATATTTTAAAAGTTTGGTGGATTAAGCAACTGCTCATATTAATACATACACATAACCACATAAAAATCGTTTTTTTTCCACTGTTGATACAAATATTAGCGGATCTAAAAGCTACTCCACTTGCGAGGGTTTTAAAACCAATGATGAATTAAAAAAATTTAAGACATCTAAAGCTAACAAGGTGAAGATAAGCACAATGAATGCATGCTTACTCACCCGAGAAAGATGATGAAGAATTTTTGGAAACCCCTAGCTTCATCTTCTCACTCTCTACATTCTTCATCTTTTCTCTTATGCCTATCTTTATCGCTCTGTGGGTTTCTAAATTCTCTCTCTCACTCTCTCTCTGTCCAAGAGATTTCAGCACTTTAGCGGTAGCAAGTATAGCCAGTCTATGTAAATTATTTCCAAGATCCAAGAAGTATCAACATATGTCACTTCAGTCCTCATTTATACCAGATAAAGTGATAATGTATGTTTGGGAACATATTTTAAACTGAAAATTCAAAATTTTGATTTCATTTATTTTAGAGTTTGTTTTGGCATCCGGTTAAAAATAGAGAATACAAGTGAGAAAAATATGATTAAGAACAAAAACTGAATATCTCGTAGGTGGTGAAAACAGTTGTTTAAATAAAACACATTTAACGAACTTGTGTGAGCCAATTAAGATGGAACCCCCGAGCCCGATAAACTCGGCAGAGAGCGGTGTCCCGACAAGAACTTAGATTGATTGTACGCTCATATTCTTATAATTAGCTACCGAATACGATTAATAATATGAACCATATTTTTATTATATTGGAAACGATGGTAAAAAACACGTACTGGGGGAAGTCCGAGAAAGATTGACCAACTTGATTTATGAATGCAAGTTAGCATGACAATTTCACTAATTGCACTAGAGAAATTGTCATCATTTTCATAATGTCACAGTAACATATTCACACTGCAATGTTACAAAAATATCAAGGAGCTTTACTATTGATTTAGCTAATACTACACTTGTTGATGTGCATACAAACTAACACGTCAAATGTGAGAAGACAAGTAGCGAGGAATTCTAAGTGATAATGTATTGAAATTTGAAGATCCTGTGAGTCAATTTGATGTTAGTTTTCTTATGTAATGCAGAGTCCGACTAACTCCTCATTCGTTAGCTGCTCCAACATTGTATTTTCTGTGTGAAAAGAAAAATCTTCATATTGTCTTCATTGGAAGTTCATCATACGATGATGTTATCTCACTCTCATCAGTGGGATAATGCACAAGAGATTGTTTTTCCACTACTTCATCTATATTTTACAAAATTTTAATTTCCACAAAATTTTAGATTATGATTTTCATTTGATAAACTATGAAATCACCATGGGTGGGTTTGGATACAGTGGTTTGGTTAAACAAAACCGCAACTGACTTCTTGGATGGTTCCGTGACTGGGTTTCAACAACCGGTGTCCTCGGCAAAATAGCAGGCGGTGGACGAAAAACTAGAAGTCGTGCTCGGCTTCTCGAGCGTGGGAGACAGCGACAGTGACGTGGTGCAATCTGGACCCCTGGAGAACCAGTGGCCATCTTTGAAATCGGTGGACCGTGATTTGAACCGGTGGTTGGTGATATATTACCGTACGATGAGCTGACGTTGTCAAAAATTACCATGGGTTAATCACTCAATCTCGGAGACGAATATCGTGAGTATCTACAAGATCACTTTGAGTGGGCAAAATGAGATACTTTGTACAAGCTCGAACGCACAAAATATCCCATTTTAGTGTGTCTTTTTTACGCCACCTTGAAGTGGGGGCCCTTTGGTGATTCAGAATTTCCAGCGGGTGTGTTGAAAGAAAAATATGTCGTAGCAAAATTTTTAGAGCTTTACAATCAACTACTTTAATACACCACAGCGGCGGAGCCAGGAAGGAGGTGTGTCACTTGAAAGTTTTAAGTGGTTAGATTCCATAACATTATGGCTCATGTTCAACACACGGTGAAATTCACTCCACTTAAGCACCCATGATAGCAGAGATAAAGTAAGATTGCAGTCAACTGAGTTCAACATTGGGATTGGTTCACATTAGAAAAATTGGTTTCAGTGGGATTGTAAAATATATTTAATGGGTGTAATTCAACCTTGTGATTGGTTTAAATTATAAAACGGTGGGATTGTAAAAGATATATTTAATGCGTGTAAACATAAACTCCACCTAACAAAATATCGTTTAGTAAGATATATAATAAGCAAGTACATTCACACAAAATGTCCATTATGTATGACTATGTCATCAAATAGCTTCTCCAGCCTTGTGAAAAATTGTCACAAACAATGCACTGAAACATTATGATCAAGTCGTTCAGCATATCAACTACTCAAGATGGTAGAGGCATTATGCCAAGATCATAATTTCATAAGTTCACATATACGACTCTTGGATTATTAGCCGAGAGTTGTTTTTGTCCGTCTTTTCTATTTCCTGTGTTTCCTTAAATGTATGCATTCTTTTTCTTCGTGTAGGAAGGAAAAAGTGAGCCATCAGTGGAGAGGGAATGAAAACCAAAACATATAAAAAATCACAACCACCCAACACGTATAATAAATGAAATCATGTTGAAGAGTTTGTACATGAACACATTAATACCTCACATAAAAAATTGAAATCAATGACAAAATCTCAATAATTTCTTTCAAAAGTAGAATGAACGAATGGTTGTAGAAGAAAACCGGAGGCACGGAGAGAAAGAGAGAACAAAGATATAAAAGAACTATAAAAGGCCAAGAAGGTGCAGGAGGGGGGCTTAGCTGATCTGGACCGTCACAAGTTCACAATGAGAGCGAGAGGATAAAAACAAGCTCTTGTAGTGAATTAGGTATATACTCGAGTGAAATAAGAAAACTGATACATTAAATCAACTATTAGGTTGAGTGAAGTGAATTTCTTACAAATAGATCAGAACAAACAAATTCATTTAGAGAAAAAAGAACCTTACATTGAGGTTGAAGTAGAACAAGTTATTTTTCTAATTTCCGCCCAATGGCCACAATGATTCAAACATAGTGTAAGCATTAAATCTTCTCGATCTCCCTCCATAAAAAATAATAGGGATCATGTATCACATGTAGTAGATAGCGGAACAACTCTATTTGTTAACACATACTCATATAATAATGCAGTAAGCCAGAGTAACTCAAGCTAACATGTATCGTCTACCAGCTTGTATAGTTCCCATCATTATTCTTTCTCCATAGTGGGCATACTTTTCGTGCGAGTGTGAAGCGGTAAGAACTTATACATAACAAAGTAAATTGAACACAGTGAGACTACCCACAATCGTGGGTGAGCCCTCCCCCTGTCCCACCTTTTACCCACTAATAATACTCTTAATATTTATAATTCTACCATGTTACCTCTAACACTCAAAACACCATTCCTCTCCTCTTATTACATTTTTATTGTAAGTATGTTATTCTATATTTATATTAATTTTATAATATTAAATAAATCATTATTAACTAATTTTATCTAATGCATACTATTTTAACTGCGGTGAACTTTCTAGAAATAGAATTTCGAAATCAAATCGCATAATATAAGTAACACATAAAAAAATAAATCAAATTGTTATACTCTATTAAGAGGTGAAAGCATAATTGAAGTGAAATAAAATACAACAATCAAAGCAAACGTTCCACTTACAGAAATATGAACATTATTGTGCGATTCGTAAGGACAACAAAAAAATAACTAAATAAGAAAATGAAAGTACTCAACTATATGAAGTAGTGAAATGCAACACTTGAAAATAATGACATTCAGTATTCACCAAATTGGGCTGAACTATTGCATGATGATTTATCTTTATCTCCAAATAGTTCGTGAAGCCTCAAGCCTGCAACAATGTTTACCCTCGTATGATACCTTTAGCTTTGTGTATTAAGGCTAAGTTTTGAACACTCCATAGACATTAGTTCTTACACTTTATCTGCTCGCTTATTTATGTTATCTGCCTCTTTCATCCTGAGTAAATTTTTGTGTCTGGACTTTGCGTCAGCTGCAAATTGTTTATTCGACTCAAACAGTGCGCTCACTTCCGCGACTAAAGTGTCGCAGTGAGAGCTTGCAATCGCCTCCCCTTCTTTCACTTTATCTCTTCCTTTAGGTCTGGAACTAGTTGCTCCAAAAAAATAGTGGTATTACATTGTCAGCTGGTAAATTTTGAGACAGAATAATATGGGCGGTTCATACGCTGCTCCCAAGTACGTGCCCATGAGTTGAACTGGTTCATGGAAGTCTCTTGAGTAGCACGATCTGGCACCACAAAGCTAGGTTATGACCTTTCCATGTTTGTGCATGGTTGGAAAGTAACAATGTGTTTCAAAATATCCCAACCATGCTGCAACTCGAATAGTTTTTCTTTGTCCTTCTTCTTGTAAGTGTTGGTTTTGGATGCACTAGATGCAATCTGTTTAGTATGAACTTTAGTTGCTAGAATAATTCATTGTATTATTTATGAAGATATTTAATATAATGAAGTCCTTGGATTACAAGCGTGTTGTTTATCTTAAATATTCGTAGTCCATTATATTGATTAACAGGACGATCAACTATAAACTAGTATGTGGGTAGATTGATACGGAGATATCAAGTCTAACACATGGGTATGCATTAGGAGTAATGGCATAGTGGATAGACCCACCACGAGAAGGCTACATTAGATTATGTCAACGTCAGAAGCGCTTCTCGTAGTGCTAATGGTGTTGTAATCCTTAGACTTGAAGTCACTGGATACTCAAGTTGTGAAATATCATGTTTTGATATTGTCAAATGTTACACCGTAAGTGGGTATTCATAAAGATAGCTATCGAGCATGATATGAAGCAAGCTGAGAGATGGCAGTGATGTAGATATGATATGTCCCTCCTACATAATAGGAAAAATATCCACGGCCACTCGAGGGGTAGAGCTTATGGAATGTCTTACCAGGCTCAGATAAATCAATATGGAGATATTGATGTTATATGCTTGGATAAGTCTATTCCCAGGATCGAGAAACTATGGATTGAATATACGAGTGTGACGATTATGTCTCGTGTCCAATCTAGGTATGGAGACAAAGAGATGACAAAACATGATAACATTGGGCACAAGGTTTGTCGGGATCACTGACTATTTTTATTAGTTGGGTGACATAGATGTGTTGGTAGACACCGGTCTATGTTACTGCCAACTAAATAGAAACATATGGGATCACACACCATATGAATTAAACTTGATATGAGTATTAATTAGTTGGACTAATTAATAAAAGGATCATAACGCAACCACAAGCAAAGTTAGTGGGACTAGTTTGCAAGTGGACTAATCCATGTAAGGACATGATTAGTATTGGGGCGACTATGTAGTTAATAAAGAGTTATTAACTATATAAAGGAACTCTAGCTTGTTATTTTCTCAACACAAGTCATTATTGAGAGAACATAACAAAGCAAGGAGAAAGACAAGAGTTGAGGCCGAAACCAACCCCATCGGTGCTCCGTGCTGCGTTTTTCGTGATCTCTTCCCTCCTTCTTTCGTTGCTAGCATTACACGTGGAGAAGGATTCCAGTCAAACATTCAAGGTGTGGATACTCGAAGAGACGAAGACACTATTCTTCGTTGTGATCACACAAACTAAGGTACACATGTTTCTTCTCTAATCATGTTATGAATTATTACCTGTGATCCTTAGAGTGGTTTGAGCAGGATTAAATTTTTGTTATTCCGCTGCGTAATCTGCATCAAAACCCTACAGTAAGATTATTAACACATGTTATACTGTTGACAACAAATTATAAATAATTATAGTTGTATAGATAAAATTCGTACAAAGTAAAACTAACTACTATTTACTTCGTCTAAAATACTTGTCCATTTCGCTTCCAAAGTGCAAGCTTTTTCCATACTTTTTTTCCAATACATACACTGATCTCTTATTTGTCTCGGCCAGCGTGACTGGCAAGCTTGTAAAGTCGGACGAGTGTTTCTACGGTGTACATCATCATCAAGTTTAATGTACATGATTGTGTGAATTCTTTTCCGGAATCTACCCTCATCTTGATTGGTACCTACAATGGGGTCATAAGAAACACGAGTGTAAGCTCAACTCAAAATCTTGATCTTCAATTTTAGACAACGAGCTGATATCCTTTTCTGAGCAGATATTGTTTTAAGATATTATAACTATATGAAGTGTTGTGAAAATATTTACCAATATCAACCATATTTATAGTGGACGATTGCCTTCATTGTGTGAATTAAAGTTAGAAGACAAGAAAAATTTGATGAAATTGAACAAGTTGGCTGGATCTTAGTAGCATCAATTCTATGTTCCTCATAATTATATGTACTAAGTATAAGTTAAGGACTAATATAAAATAAGCAAAATATTGTGGTAGATAAAAGAAATTGGTGTTAATGGGGTTAATAAAGTTGTGTCATGCTACATGCACATAAATTTAGCCATTAATATAAACATAATTCATAAAGTAGTCATTGGACTGACCGTGGATAAAACTTGGAGAAAGCCTCCTGAAGGTTACTACAAAGTCAATGTTGATGGTGCCTTCGACTAAAGTACCGAAAATTCTGGGTTGGGAGTAATAATCAGGGATGAGACAAGTTTTATGTAGCAATATCGATTTCAGCCTCTAAGTAAGGCAGCGTCACAGGTTCAGAGTCAAAGGCGCTCTTGGAAGCTGTTAAACTAGCTGCTAACAGAGGAGAAATTTTTGTTTTCTCTAAGAGCAAATGATGTGGATTTGCTCTAACCATACAACACAGGACACGTCAGGAAAGAGAATGAGTGACAGACAAAAGAAAGTGGATTCTTACATGTTCGTGACGTGTCCTGTGATGTATTGTTTAGAGCACCATGTCATATTTGCTCTTGGAGCAAGCAATAATTACTCATAACAGAGGGGTCAGAAAGGTGGTGGTTGAGGGGGATTCTAAGGGATTGATGGAAGATCTGCAGAGCTAGATAATGTAGCACCTATAGACGATTTCTCGAAGACAACCGACACCATCGACGAGGTGGTTGAGCTGTTGGCGAATTTGAAGAGAAAGTGTTAGATTCCTCGAAAAGCAAACAAAATGTCGCACTGTTTAGCAGCAAAAGTAAAGAGCTCTTCGTTCTCTCAGCAATGGTCTAAATGAGTTCCTTTGTGGTTGAAAAATGCTTTACTTGATGACGTACTTGTTTCAACCTCTTGATTTATGAAAGTGCTTTCTCTCAAAAAAATAATAATTCTAAAGTAGTAAAACCAAACACTAAAAAGGAAATGTTAAACCTCTAAAAATATTGACAAATAACTAAAATTACTAAAACAGAAAATTAAGTCTAAAATTTGTTTAAAATTCTGATGGTTTAGATTTATTGAATAAAGTTTGTTGACATAATACTTGGTGAAAGTGTCCTTTTTCCAAGCTGGATGAGGTGGAAGTGTACGTCAATTAAACTAGAGGGGTGAAAGTGTCTTTTACCCAATCGTACAATTGAAAATTGGAGCGGCACATTTTAGTAGTAATTGATCGATGTAGATTTTTTAGTTTGAAGAGTCCTCAATGGAAGCAAATAAAATTTAGTTTATGTTCCCTGTTCACTTAACATAGCCATTGATGGTGTGGCGGACATTGAATCATCATCGGTCAACGACCGGTCAACCGACAACTCATCGTCATCTTCCGAACCCTCCCCAACATTTATCTCCTCCACCTCCCTCACCACCTCTCCCATCTCCGGCCGCTTCTCCGGCGACTTATCACAGCACTTCATCCCAATCTGCAGCAGCTTCAACGCGCTTCTCTGACCCACTATCTCCACGTCGAAGATCTCAGCCGTCCATTCCTCTCTAACCGCCCGATAAACCCAGCCGCACAGATCCACCGCGTTCTCGCCACGCGCCTCCGCGTGACCGGAGATCCGGCCGGTGACGAGCTCCAAGACGAAGCAGCCGTAGGTCCAGACATCGGACTTCTTGGAGACGTTCTTCGACGCGCTGTACTCCGGCGACTTGTAGGCAGCTAAGCGCTGAGCCGCGAGTGGAGCCGATATGAGTGAGCCGAAGCCGTAGTCGCAGACTAAGACGGTGTCGTTTTCGTCGAGGAGGACGTTGGTTGACTTTAAGTTGCCGTGTGGGACTACGGCTTGGGGGTTTGGGTTTTGGTGGAGGTACTCCATGGCTCGAGCCACGCCGCGAGCTACGGATAGTCTTGGGCCCCACCGGAATGGAACTCTCCCCGTCGTCCCTCTTTCACCTGTACGTAGTCAAACACTAAAAGAGTTAAAATTGTTGATTTGTACCCCATTGTTTCAGTGTTTATTCATTTTAGCCCCGTTTACCTTTTCATTTTTAGAAGTTTGAATTCACTTTGGTACATGACACTAGAATGTTTAGAAGTACATCACTTTATCTATACAACTAAACAAGATCCTAATAAATTTAAGAACTTTTGACATATAACTTATGCTGCAGCAGCATATATCAATGTTTGCTGGAAGTGTGATACACACACTATGACAAATGACAGATAATCCTCACACAATATTGACATCGTGCCCCAAAAGGCATACATCCGTTATCATACTATCGGTGTTATCATTCTATTAGTGCACAATTTCAATAAAATCAAGACTACGTGAGAGTTTTTTTTTTTTTTTTTTTATAACCGTAGTGTCCGGGCTAGCTTGCGTGCACCGCAATTTGAGAATTATTAGTCAATTCTGATAGTGTATGTACCGAACTTTCAACGAAAATATATAGCATGAGGCTTATAGGTCAAAGGTTCTCAAATTTACAAAAAATGAACAAATTTCAATAGTACCTCGTTACATGACTGAGTTTGTGTTAGTGGACTCGCTAAACTAGTTCTCCATTTTCAGTTTCCATGGATGATTCTTATAAAGATATCATATAATGTTATGAGACCACTGAGACTCGCCGCTCTAGATCATACTAGAAGGATCCGTTTAGGTTTCGAGTTCACTATACACATTCAAACAATTGCAACAATGAAATGCTCATGGATGTATAACACCCTGCGTCCTAGGTTTGCTAAATTTTGCATATGATTTTAGTTTCACTCATCTCTAGTGGTTGCTAAATTTCATGTTTATTTCCCTTTTGTCAAAGTCTCAGATCAGAGATCTATGCTTGATAGTCTACAGAAAGTTGCAGAAGAATGAAATGAACATACCATGAAGCCGGTTATAAACACTCCCATTAGAAGCGAATCTGTAAATCAACAGCTTCTCTTCTCTGGAGAAGTAATAAGCCAGAAGCTGCAACAAGTTAGGGTGCTTGAAACCAGCAATCATCTTCAACTGCTTACTGAACTCATCCTCACTCAGAGGCTTCAAATCCCTCAGCCTCTTCACCGTCACAGCTAAACCACCATCAAGAACAGCTTTATAAGTGTTGTAAAATGGTTTTCGAACCATGCTTTTGTTACCCAATTTCGGTCAAGTTATAACTAAGAACTTGAATCAACGTTAACATATTATTAAACTAGGTAACAAGGGGATCGATTCAAGATCCCAAACGTCGAAAACCATTAACGGGTGAATGAGAAATTAGGCGTTGAAGTTGCCCACTTCAATTGCTCAATTTTAAATGCACCCACATCTTGGAAATGAGGAAGAGAAGAGTAGTTCAGTTTTTATCCATCCGAACTCCAGCAACAATTCTCTCTCTCTCTCTCTCACTCACTACCCGTTTCTCTCAAAACAAAGTTCGGTTCGCCGGTACTGCAGATTGTGCTTTCGTCTGCAGTACGTGAAGACTTTCATCCTGGGGAGTAAATTTGCCCGTGTCTGTAGATAAATAAAACGAAGCACAACCAACTGTGGGGGGCAAATATTACTTCACGGAGATCGTTTCATGAACAACGAGACTGTCTTCTATCTTGCTTCAGCGTTCGGCAAGTTAACCATCTGTAAGTGTTTATTGTTTCTGTATTTTAATTACTTCTGTTAATCTTTCTGTTTTCAGATTCTTCTTAATACACCTACATCTTTCCAACAATCGTGAAGTAATATTTCTATAGGTGTTTAAAAGAATCTGTTTTACACAGAATTTTTAACAGTATTATTTTTCAGATTACTTTACAGTATTGTTTTTATTCTGTACTCTTCTCTTCTACTTTCTTTCTGTTTGCTGAGACATTTGTATATTCAGCAATGTCAGAAACTGGGACTGGAACTCGTCCGGCTAATCCGTCCAACATGGCGACAGCGGCTGCCAACCAGGTTGTTCCGCTCAACGCAGTGACGGCAGAAAAACCCGAAAAGTTCACGGGGATTGATTTCAAGCGTTGGCAGCAGAAAATGCTCTTCTATCTCACCACCTTAGGTTTGGAGAAATACCTAAGGGATGATGCGCCTGAAACTCCATCAAACGCAGATAAAGAAGCACTCGTCGCTATTGACGCTTGGAAGCATTCTGACTTCCTTGCCAGAAATTATATTCTCAATAGCTTAGACGATCAACTGTACAATGTCTATTGTTCTGTAAAAACTGCAAAAGAACTATGGCTTTCCCTAGAAAAGAAATATAAAACAGAGGATGCGGGAGCCAAGAAATTTGTAGTAGAAAATTTTATGGAGTTTAGGATGGTGGATTCTAAATCTATTATTAACAGTATTAACAGTCCAGCCCGTTAATAATTAATGTTAACAGTCCAACCCGAAACAGTTATTAACTGTCTTCAACAGTTGTAACTTTTGGAACAGTTACAACCGTTACTGTTCAAATTTGAACAGTCACAAACGGTTTTGTAACCGCTCCTCTCCCTGCCTATAAAAGGAACCTTCCTCTCTCAGTTTTTATCCATCCGAACTCCAGCAACAATTCTCTCTCTCTCTCACTCACTACCCGTTTCTCTCAAAACAAAGTTCGGTTCGCCGGTACTGCAGATTGTGCTTTCGTCTGCAGTACGTGAAGACTTTCATCCTGGGGAGTAAATTTGCCTGTGTCTGTAGATAAATAAAACGAAGCACAACCAACTGTGGGGGGCAAATATTACTTCACGGAGATCGTTTCATGAACAATGAGACTGTCTTCTATCTTGCTTCAGCGTTCGGCAAGTTAACCATCTGTAAGTGTTTATTGTTTCTGTATTTTAATTACTTCTGTTAATCTTTCTGTTTTCAGATTCTTCTTAATACATCTACATCTTTCCAACAATCGTGAAGTAATATTTCTATAGGTGTTTAAAAGAATCTGTTTTACACAGAATTTTTAACAGTATTATTTTTCAGATTACTTTACAGTATTGTTTTTATTCTGTACTCTTCTCTTCTACTTTCTTTCTGTTTGCTGAGACATTTGTATCTTCAGCAATGTTAGAAACTGGGACTGAAACTCGTCCGGCTAATCCGTCCAACATGGCGACAGCGGCTGCCAACTAGGTTGTTCCGCTCAACGCAGTGACGGCAGAAAAACCCGAAAAGTTCACGGGGATTGATTTCAAGCGTTGGCAGCAGAAAATGCTCTTCTATCTCACCACCTTAGGTTTGGAGAAATACCTAAGGGATGATGCGCCTGAAACTCCATCAAACGCAGATAAAGAAGCACTCGTCGCTATTGACGCTTGGAAGCATTCTGACTTCCTTGCCAGAAATTATATTCTCAATAGCTTAGACGATCAACTGTACAATGTCTATTGTTCTGTAAAAACTGCAAAAGAACTATGGCTTTCCCTAGAAAAGAAATATAAAACAGAGGATGCGGGAGCCAAGAAATTTGTAGTAGAAAATTTTATGGAGTTTAGGATGGTGGATTCTAAATCTATTATTAACAGTATTAACAGTCCAGCCCGTTAATAATTAATGTTAACAGTCCAACCCGAAACAGTTATTAACTGTCTTCAACAGTTGTAACTTTTGGAACAGTTACAACCGTTACTGTTCAAATTTGAACAGTCACAAACGGTTTTGTAACTGCTCCTCTCCCTGCCTATAAAAGGAACCTTCCTCTCTCAGTTTTTATCCATCCGAACTCCAGCAACAATTCTCTCTCTCTCTCACTCACTACCAGTTTCTCTCAAAACAAAGTTCGGTTCGCCGGTACTGCAGATTGTGCTTTCGTCTGCAGTACGTGAAGACTTTCATCCTGGGGAGTAAATTTGCCCGTGTCTGTAGATAAATAAAACGAAGCACAACCAACTGTGGGGGGCAAATATTACTTCACGGAGATCGTTTCATGAACAACGAGACTGTCTTCTATCTTGCTTCAGCGTTCGGCAAGTTAACCATCTGTAAGTGTTTATTGTTTCTGTATTTTAATTACTTCTGTTAATCTTTCTGTTTTCAGATTCTTCTTAATACACCTACATCTTTCCAACAATCGTGAAGTAATATTTCTATAGGTGTTTAAAAGAATCTGTTTTACACAGAATTTTTAACAGTATTATTTTTCAGATTACTTTACAGTATTGTTTTTATTCTGTACTCTTCTCTTCTACTTTCTTTCTGTTTGCTGAGACATTTGTATCTTCAGCAATGTCAGAAACTGGGACTGAAACTCGTCCGGCTAATCCGTCCAACATGGCGATAGCGGCTGCCAACCAGGTTGTTCCGCTCAACGCAGTGACGGCAGAAAAACCCGAAAAGTTCACGGGGATTGATTTCAAGCGTTGGCAGCAGAAAATGCTCTTCTATCTCACCACCTTAGGTTTGGAGAAATACCTAAGGGATGATGCGCCTGAAACTCCATCAAACGCAGATAAAGAAGCACTCGTCGCTATTGACGCTTGGAAGCATTCTGACTTCCTTGCCAGAAATTATATTCTCAATAGCTTAGACAATCAACTGTACAATGTCTATTGTTCTGTAAAAACTGCAAAAGAACTATGGCTTTCCCTAGAAAAGAAATATAAAACAGAGGATGCGGGAGCCAAGAAATTTGTAGTAGAAAATTTTATGGAGTTTAGGATGGTGGATTCTAAATCTATTATGTCACAGGTTCAAGAATTCCAATGCCTCATCCATGATGTGCAAGCCGAAAGCATGATTTTGCCCGAGGAATTTCTCGTTGCAGTCATGATTCACAAGCTTCCACCCGCATGGAAAGCATACAAGAATTACCTGAAACACAAGCGCAAAGAGATGAAGATGGAGGAACTAATTGTCCGCCTACGCATTGAGGAAGGAAACCGGATCGCCGACGAAAGACCCTCAACAAGTTACCATTCAAGGATCAACATTGTGGAGGGAGGCCCAGAAAAGAACAATCACAAAAGGGAGAAGGCAAGTGCCCCTTACGAGAAAAAGAGGTTCGCGGGAAAGTGTCTCATTTGTGGGAAAGTCGGTCACATGAAGAAGGACTGCCGCAAAAGGAGAAATACTTTCAAGGGCAAGAAGCCGGAAGCAAACCTCACCGAAGGCAACAATGATAAAGACTTTGCCGCCGTAATCTCCGAAGTCAATCTCGCCGGAGGAAATCCAAACGAATGGTGGTTTGATACCGGGGCTACTCGCCACATTTGCGCCGACAAGAACATGTTTGCCGAATATGAAGAAGTCGAGAACGAGGAACAACTCTACATGGGTAACTCGGCCACATCCTTAGTCAAAGGAAAGGGACGGTTGATTCTCAAAATGACGTCCGGAAAGAAACTTGTACTTAATGATGTATTACATGTCCCCGACATTAGGAAAAACCTTGTTTCAGGTTCTGTACTTAGCAAAAAGGGTTTCAAACTTGTCTTTGAATCCGACAAGTTTGTATTAACCAAAAATGGGGAGTATGTAGGAAGGGGTTACTTGAAGGAGTGGCTTTTCAAGCTCAATGTAATGGTTGTTTCCGCAATGAATAAGAAAGCAATATTTAACTATTTGTCGGAGTCTTCAAATTTCTTCATCTTGTTTATGGCATGGAAGATTAGGACATGTTAATTACGACTCAATTCGTAAATTAATGAATACCGAACATCTTCCAAAAAGTTCTATCGATGAAAATCACAAATGTGAAATTTGTGTAGAGGCAAAAATGACAAGACAATCGTTTCAACCGATTGGTACAAAAACAACAAGTCCTCTTGAACTTATTCACACCGATATTTGTGATTTAAAGTTTGTTCAAACAAGAAGCGGCAAAAAGTACTTTATTACCTTCATTGATGATTGTACCAAATATAGCTATGTTTATTTGTTACATAGCCGAGATGAAGCATTGGATGCTTTCAAACAATTCAAGGCCGAAGTAGAAAATCAACTCAACAAAAAGATTAAAGTACTTCGAAGTGATCGAGGAGGAGAATACGATTCTCCATTCGCAACTATATGCGCTGAAAATGGAATAATCCATCAAACTTCAGCACCATATACGCCTCAACAAAATGGAGTGGCGGAAAGGAAGAATAGGACCCTAAAAGAAATGCTTAACGCATTACTCTTAAGTTCGGGTCTACCACAAAACTTGTGGGGGGAAGCGCTATTAACAGCCAATTATATTCTTAATAGAATACCCAAAAAGAAAATGGACAAAACTCCATACGAGTTATGGAAAGGGCGTAAACCCGCATACAAGCATCTAAGAACTTGGGGATGTCTTGCAAAAGTAGCTACTCCATTACCTAAAAAGGTAAAGTTAGGTCCAAGGACAATTGATTGCGTCTTCATTGGATACGCATTAAATAGCAGCGCCTACCGCTTTATGGTTCATAAATCGGAAATTTCGGATATTCATGAGAATACCATCATCGAATCGGCACATGCGTCATTCTTTGAGGATATCTTTCCTTATAAAGAAATGAAAACGCAATTATCTTATAAGCGGACGCATGACATAGCTTTTGAAGAAAATTTAGAAGAAGAGCCTAGACGAAGTAAAAGGCAAAAGGCTCCTAAAACATTTGGTCCGGAGTTTCTTACCTATATGGTAGAAAATGATCCTGCAACTTACAAAGAAGCTATGTCAAGTGTTGAGGCACCCTATTGGAAGGAAGCAGTAAAAAGCGAAATCGAATCAATTCTCCATAATAATACATGGGAATTAGTTGATCTTCCTCAAGGATGCAAACCATTAGGCTGCAAATGGGTATTTAAGCGAAAGCTTAAATCGGATGGTTCCATCGACAAGTATAAAGCTAGACTTGTCGCAAAAGGATACAAACAAAAGGAAGGTTTAGACTTCTTCGACACTTATTCCCCGGTCACTAGAATAACATCCATTCGAATGCTAGTTGCAATTGCAGCAATTTTTAATTTTGAAATTCATCAAATGGATGTTAAAACGGCATTCCTAAATGGAGAACTAGAAGAAGAAATTTATATGGAACAACCTGAAGGGTTTCAAGTTCCAGGAAGCAAAAACAAATATTGTCGTCTAAAGAAATCCTTATACGGATTAAAACAAGCACCCAAGCAATGGCATGAAAAATTTGACAAAGTTATGTCAACAAATGGTTTTAAAACCAATGAATGCGACAAGTGTGTATATTCTAAAACAAACACTGATGGGTGTGTCATCATATGCCTATACGTTGATGACATGTTGATTTTTGGAAACAACGAGAAAGTAATACGTGCCACCAAAGGGTTATTATCGACAAGCTTTGATATGAAAGATTTAGGGGTGGCTGACGTCATTTTAGGAATCAAGGTTTCTAAGACGTCCTCAGGGTATGCATTATCTCAGTCTCACTATATCGAGAAAGTTCTCGAAAAGTTTGACAAAGATAGCGGCAAACAAGTAAAAACACCAGTCGACACAAGCATGCATCTCGCCAAAAATCGCGGTTCAGCAATCAAACAACTTGAGTATGCGCAAATAATAGGAAGCCTGATGTACATAATGAATTGTACAAGGCCGGACATCGCACAAGCAGTTGGAAAGCTCAGTCGTTTTACTAGTAATCCTGGAAAGGATCACTGGACAACATTGATCCGAGTATTAAGGTATCTACGATACACCAAAAACTTAGGATTACAACATTCCAACTATCCTGCTGTCCTAGAAGGATATTGCGATGCGAATTGGATATCTGATACAAAAGATTCCAAGTCCACGAGTGGTTACGTATTCACACTCGGAGGAGCGGCAATATGCTGGAAGTCTTCTAAGCAGACATGCATTGCAAGATCTACTATGGAATCGGAATTCATAGCATTAGATAAGGCAGGGGAAGAAGCAGAATGGCTTCGTCATTTCCTCGAAGACATTCCAATATGTCCGCAACCGGTGCCTGCCATATGCATTCACTGCGATAGCCAGTCGGCAATAGCAAAGGCACAAAATAGTATATATAATGGTAAGTCTCGACACATGCGTCGAAGACACAATACTATAAGGCAACTTCTCTCACAAGGGATAATATCGATCGATTACGTAAAGTCAAAGGAAAATATAGCGGATCCGCTGACCAAAGGTCTATCGAGAGAATTGGTTGCAAGTTCGTCGAGAGGAATGGGGCTAAAGCCTATCTCGTAAGAGTTGCACAATAGCGGCAAACCCAACCTAGGTGACTGGAGATCCCAAGAACTAGGTTCAAAAGGGACAACCTAACTATTTGTGCAAATATAAAAATCACTCATAAAATTGAAACAACGTTTCAATCCCATTCCTAGGACGAAGAGTGATAGGACCAGGGTAAGCAATGCTTTTAATGAGGTCACATGTTAAGAAGAGTATGAATTGATACCCTTAAATGTGTCTCACCTATGTGAGTAGGAACTGGGGCCGGTTCTAGGAGGATGGAAAAGGCTACACTCCTCTAAAGACTACTCATGAAAAACCAGGCAAAGTGTTTCAAGGCCAAAATGAACACAACCATGAGAACCAACTATGTTTCGGTATTTATTTGTGTGGTTACTATGGACAAGGTATACGACACGGCAAAGCAGTTCAAAGCGCTTCGCACACTGTCTAGCCAGTATACCCTATAGTATCTCACTAATGGAAAGGTTCAAAGTCTATGACCACCTTTCCTTAGGCAATTAATTACCACTGAGAGAAATCCACAAATGAGATCGACACTTTCAGCATAAACGCTAATTTGTCATTCATGTGGGGGATTGTTGTAAAATGGTTTTCGAACCATGCTTTTGTTACCCAATTTCGGTCAAGTTATAACTAAGAACTTGAATCAACGTTAACATATTATTAAACTAGGTAACAAGGGGATCGATTCAAGATCCCAAACGTCGAAAACCATTAACGGGTGAATGAGAAATTAGGCGTTGAAGTTGGCCACTTCAATTGCTCAATTTTAAATGCACCCACATCTTGGAAATGAGGAAGAGAAGAGTAGTTCATCTACTCAAAGGTTGAGTACTAAGGGCACGCCCTTTGAGTGATACACATTTTGTGTAGGAGAGAGGACCTAGACAATGGTCGAACCACCACACGCGCGCCGCCGCCGCCGTCCGTCCGGCCGGCTCGGCTCGGTCTCGGGTTCGGGCCGGGCCGTGACGCGGTGCGGTGGGTGGGTGGTGGTTGTTGGTTGGGCTTTATCTTTTTGGGCCAGAAAATAATTTTTAATCCAGCCCGTAATAATTAATATTAACAGTATTAACAGTCCAGCCCGTTAATAATTAATGTTAACAGTCCAACCCGAAACAGTTATTAACTGTCTTCAACAGTTGTAACTTTTGGAACAGTTACAACCGTTACTGTTCAAATTTGAACAGTCACAAACGGTTTTGTAACTGCTCCTCTCCCTGCCTATAAAAGGAACCTTCCTCTCTCAGTTTTTATCCATCCGAACTCCAGCAACAATTCTCTCTCTCTCTCACTCACTACCAGTTTCTCTCAAAACAAAGTTCGGTTCGCCGGTACTGCAGATTGTGCTTTCGTCTGCAGTACGTGAAGACTTTCATCCTGGGGAGTAAATTTGCCCGTGTCTGTAGATAAATAAAACGAAGCACAACCAACTGTGGGGGGCAAATATTACTTCACGGAGATCGTTTCATGAACAACGAGACTGTCTTCTATCTTGCTTCAGCGTTCGGCAAGTTAACCATCTGTAAGTGTTTATTGTTTCTGTATTTTAATTACTTCTGTTAATCTTTCTGTTTTCAGATTCTTCTTAATACACCTACATCTTTCCAACAATAAGAATTCCCGAAATTTCCCTGACCCAAACCTTCCGCGGAAGCTTTCAAGAGATCATCCAATTCAAATCTCACTTCAGTGTCCACAAATGTGATCATCTTTTTGCTTCCCCAAACCTCCACTTCCACTTCCCTCTCTTCAATTCCCCTCTCCACTTTGTCAACATCTTCTTTAAGTAGCCCTTTTCTTCTCATGAGCCCATTGAGCCTTTTGTTCTTTCTATAGTAAACTATGAAGAGGAAGATGATGACTACTAGGCCTACAATGTTCATGACTAGGAAGATGGAAGCAAAGTGGGACTCTTTTGATTCGTCGCCACTGTTGGCGAGGATGTTTCTGGGTTGTGCTAGAAAACACAGAAAAAATAGGAATTCGATGGAACGAAACAAATCCATTTTGCAGTTGAATGGTAACATTTCAGGGTTTAGGTTGAAGAAACTATTGAAGAAAAAATAGGTGTGTTGGAGAAGAACATTGCTTAGTTGAAATGGGAGATATTCTAATAAGATCCTTCTATCAGCAGTTAGCATTTGATGTTTAGTTGCCTGAAGAGGAAACCTAAGTTTTAGGATTGTTTTTTCATTGGAAAGTCGGATGAGAATCCTAAGAACCAGCTAGAAGCATCCTGTTAAGAGACAAGGCATCCGAATCAGGAACAACTAAAATCTGTTGTCTCGTGTTTGTGTGTTTATGGCGAATTTGGCACCTTGTTGTCTAGTCAAACACATGTTTAACTTTTGTTCCGGTGACGCCTGATCTGAAGACAGAGTTGCTGACAAGGGTGCTGAAGTTTGGACTTTTGACATGCCACATGTTTTACCCTAAAAAATAGTACTATGATGTTCACAATTGTTTCCAAACACATGAAATGATGGATACTAACTTCACCTGAGTTTTTTTGTTCATCACGAACACAGACAGAAGAGCATTCTTTGCTTGATTAGGTTGATCAACATCGCAAATAGATTGATTATCATTTAGAAGTTCAAATGAGTTCATAGGAGTGGGGATCATGAACAGTAATAAGATGAATGTAGTTAACAAAAACATGGGCTCTGTCTGAAATTGAGATATAACCCAGATCTTTATTTCAGTTCTTTAAGAAACAGAAGCCTTATAATTACATAGAACCACCCTTAGGAGGGGGATATAACAGGAACCACGATCTTTGTTTCTTCGACCGTGATGCATAAATCTTTCCGGAAGACCTTAGTGAGCTGACGAGCACCAACCATGAAGATGATGAACTCCTTCAAGGAACCCAGCATTGCCATCTTCTTGTTCTTCTTTTCGCTATTGAACTTTCACTGTGCAAAAAAAAAGACTGGACGAGGTTCAATTTATACACTAAAACCCACCAAGAGATGCATGAACATTGCAGTACCTCATAACGAATATTTACTCTTTAAAAGACTTACCATATACGATAAGTTGCTTAACATGATGTGCAAGTTACAACTTTTTTCACTCTTTCCATATATCATTAGACACGGTCACGCAGATACGTGTGCGTTTGATGTTCATATTTTCTCAAGTTTCCTTAATTAAGATTTAAGCCGAAAAGAAATTCGTACTATTTGTGGTTTCTGTCCATTTTCAGCTAAACCAAGCACCCTATTTAATCAAAAGAGTGATGAAAAAAGAGGCTGACCTTCTTCATGCCATAAGCGGAAAGAAGAAAGCCATCCTTACCATAAAGGCCTTGAACATACGTTATATTGTTGGCCCGTTAGGTTCAAAAGATCCGGATTGATTACATCATAAGCCCAACTAAGCATAGTACGGTGGGCCTCTTCTGTATGATTCTCACAATCGAAAATCGGGTATCCTTTTACACTGGTATGAAGTTGCATTTTACTACCTATGTTTTAGCCGGATCTTTTCAGTTGATTTTTTCCACAGGTATCCACGTCAATTTGATCCCGTAATTTGGATCGCAAAACAATGCAGATTTTAAATTCCCAAATTCTTGTATCGTTTTGCTTATCAAATCACCGGGTACGGTGAATAGTGAAAAAAGTCAATGGGAGAGATCCTGAAAAAAAGGTAATACAAGATATCTCAATTAAAACTTTTAAAATGATCGTGGTAATTCACAAAACACCCACAAAGCACCTGGTACAGGTGCGGCACTCGATATATAGGGGTGCATTATCTTAGGCTCTATATGGATTCACATGGAATTTGAGCATGAATTCGGATTTAGATCGAGCCATTTTTTCAATACAAAATCAGGCTCAAGATTTAAATTTGTGTGTAACCTTGTATTTTACCTCAATCATTCCACTACCTCAAGAATTCTAAATGACTACTAGTACTAAACACACATCATTTCAACTTTTACATATTCGAGCTGTTGGGACTATCTTTTCATACATCTCATACATCTTCAATTACCGACCCCCTTGACTAAGTTCGATTATGTCTATACAAAAAGACTGAGGTAGAATAAGATGAAACAGCCACAAAGGAGTTCTAAAAGCAAAACCAGAAAGTTGGGATGAGGAGCCAAGTGAAGCAATTAAGCTTTCACCAAAGCTGTTTGATGCAACATAAACTGTCAATTTGTTTCCTCCGTATCTCCTTCCATCTTTCTTCTTGATAATTCTGGTCCTGAATGGTATGCTGCTCTTGGATTGGGGAACTTTACTTATGCTCAAAGCTGCGAGTCTGCAGATGCAGAAGATCATGGCAATTAGCGAAAATTTCCTTACCTCTTCTCTCCAGACACTTCAACGTCAAGTAATTGTTGAAGTAGTAGGAGTAGTTCTTATTCTTGTTGTTGGAATCATCTCTCAGTTTGAAGTAATTTTTACTTTTTATTGTTGGCATTTCAATTTTTATTCAACTAATTTCCTGATTATATATTAGTGTACCAACATTTTCTCTAAGTATCATTAATATAATTATAATTTTACTTTATAGATAGTTATTAATATTTTTATTTTAATTATTTAAATTATTAGTGAAGGGAAAGAGAAATGTCAAGGTGATCTCCTCAAAATAAAAAATAAAAAAATGTCAAGGTGAAATGAAAAGTAAGTAGACCTTTAAGGTGAAAATATAAGTGAAGGTGATGGGTGAGCTTGTGTTGAAATCATGCCCAAACTCTCAATCACTGTTTCTATTGATTGCTTTAAAACCTTATTCATCCTTTCTCAAATTTCTCAAATTTACCTCAACTATTTCAAATTCAACACCATTCAACTCTGTTATACTATTAGACAAAAAAAAAAAAAAAAAAAAAAACTCTGTTATACTAGAATTGACACGAACATTTAGTTACGATTTCTTTATATATATATTGACGGCTCGTATAAAGAAAGAAATGTTAAAATGTAAGAAGATAATAAGTCATTTCTAGCATATGATAGCAATCTGAATAATGTCTGCAATGATAGTTTGGATTTGATAGCAACATGTCTGATTTCGAAGACATCGTAGAAGTACCTGACATTCGGATTCAATTTCAATGTTCTGGTAGTCATGCAAGAGTAGCTATTTAATTGCTTTCGGTGATCGATTCTCTTAAGCTTTGCCACGTATCAAGTAAACCGTTCATTAGATTTAGCTATATGTACAATTGCTCTCTTGATACTTTACATTTAGACTATCTATTTGCACCTTATCATTATGAAAAGGGGCGCTTGTCTCAAGACATGCTTAATTTTTATCGAACAATTAGAATATCATCTAAAACAACTCACAAGGTTACTCCATGAAAAAAAATACATTATATGTCAGAAGATAAGTATAACGATTTCAACCAATTACATTTTAACACGACAGACACAGACGTAATTAAATATAAGCAAACTCTCTCACTATGTTCCCTCCCTCTGTCTAATTTTGTACCTAACGTGGCAACATTGTTTCATTGTTTTCCTTCATACGAAGAAAGTACACTAATACATTGAAATTGCAAAGACCTCCCAAAAAGAATTGTAATTTATATATAAAGAAAAAAAGAAGAAGTTGAAGGTGGATCATTGGTGCAATTGAAACTAATAAAGAGCTCAAAAGTTGTGATTGTGAGATAAGTTATTATATTAAGCAAGGTACCTTACCTTAAGGTCTACTATGCTTGTAATTTCTTTTAATCATTGACACATGGCAAGATTCATAGTTTTAGTAAATAAGATTCCTTAAACCTAGGTCCATTTTTTTTTTTTTTTTTTTTAGTAAATAAGATTCCTTAAACCTAGGTCCAGTTTTGATCTAAGGTAAATCACAGAATCTTTTTTGGTCAATGAGAGCAAGACCAGGTGGCCTTAGCCAATCAAAAGCTGTGTGCCTCTAAATAATAAACATCGAAATCTTTATTTGTGGGTGATACTAAGCACCATAAAGTGGGTTAACACATAATTATTGTTCCCTTTCCATAAAAAAAATAAAAATAATTATTGTTCCCTCTAATTTCTATCTAGTTTTTTTGTTTGTTTGTTTTCATCAACAAGGAGGAGCTTATGGTACCATTGCACGACTTGTTTGCCATTGTGGCAAGTCCGATGAAAGCGTGCTTAAGTTGTTGAATCAGTTTTGATGAGGATAAAATAATAAGTGGTGATTTATACTATTCAATTGTACGAGATGATGTCTGGATGAGAGAAATCATGTATTGGCCAAGGGTAATGTGCGACGTTATTTATGATCTCTAATTGAATTGTCTTTTCTAAAGGAGCTTTCACCACCAGTGTAGAGAATGCAATTACGCCTTGAAGTGGTATTACTTTGATGTAATGCTGGTCTTCGTGCGTATTACACCATAGTCATGTGTGATGATTCAATTTTATCGAGTAACAGTGCTCAGATTGAATTAAGGAATGTCACAGACACTCTGTTAACACACTTTAGGCAAGACTTCACCCACCCAAATGTCAAAAAGCCCTTGTATTATTCTAAAAAAAATCCTTGTATTTTTTATTTAAATTGGATAAATTCATATAAATGGATCTCATAATTATTTCAGTCACCCTAAAAAAATTTAGTCTGAAAAAATTGAAATGCCTCAAATATTCACAATAATTTATAAAATAAGCCATCTATTTCCCTTTTCTTTTTCAGATATGCCGTCTATTTCCTTTGCTTGAATTTCAAACCTAAAGATCTACTCAAGAGTCCACAAACTATATTTCTATCAAAATCAAAATTAATTAATTAACTTCTAATTACTATCTCTATTTTTTCTCTTTCAACATACTTTATTTTTTGTTCCTATTCACTGGTCACTTTGACCCGTTCATATGATAAGCAAAGTTATACAAGAATTTGGAATGTTTGCATGGTCCTGTAGAGTAAATTTTACTCCACAACATCATGGGATTAAAAAAAATTATATCGCTTTATTATATAAATCACCGAGTCAAAGTGACCAAATTACGGATTAAAAAGTTCAAACCAGGACATTTCAGAAGAAACCGAGGAAGTATCTATAAATTTAAATTCAATAAGTTATATAATTTACCAATACGGTTTCAGATTCCGGAATCACTCTACACAAGGCTTGTTAACAACACTAGAAGAATTTTATTTTAAGAGCAAACCCACTGAGAATGATGGAACAAAGAAAATGGAAATAGGCAAACCTCGTACCCACCGAATACGATGTCTTCAGTTTTCTATAAATTTAGAAATGTGGGTCTAAAAGATTCTTTTTGTAGTACAAAAATAGCACCAACTTGCCAATAGAAAAATGAAGTTGAGGAAAAGGTGACTTATCCAAGTTCGACACCTGTCCACAAATGGCAATATATTTTGTCAAATTTAGAAATAGAGCGATTATTGTCTACAGAATCTTCCCACTTGGTCGAGCTCACTCCAAGGAATGTACGGCACGTGTCAGTGATCTATTGTCAGACAGCAACCATCAATTTTCTTAAGTCCAATTACTACTTCCACACCATTTAGCGCTCGACTCAGATACTCTTTCAGAATGGGTTGACATAGTCTCTTCTATGTCCAATTTTGAAGAGTCTACAGAATATAAGATCTTGACGTGCTCGTCATTTACTCAGATCGAGCAAATATGCAATGTGTGAAGGCATATATGTGTGATCTTAACTTGTCTCCTCATCACATGCTCAGCTCAAGCAAATTGTGCACTGTGTAAATACATTGAAGTGTTTAGAAAAAAAATACATTAATGTGTCTCCTCTTTATATATTCACAATCAGTTTTATCATATATATCAATGGACTTTGAATGCTCTACAACTAAACTATTGTTATGTGGTAATATGTACCTAATTGTTAATGATTTTAAGAAATTAAAGCTTATTTTTTTTAGAAGTAGAAATTAAAGCTTATTGTGAGAAAAAGAAAAAACTAAAACTTCATTTTTTTTAAACTTCAAATAAATATAAGCTTCTTGGAGTAGATTGGTTATGTACATAGATCGCAAGTTCTATGCTACTAGGAGTAAACCTGGAAAATGCAAGTCATGAATAAGGATTAATCAAGTCAAGGATAAGGACTTTGGTCTTTTGATTTCTCTCACTCAATAACAGAGATACTTTTGGTAAACTATTGTAAGATAGTTCCAAGTGAAGTGAAAAAGGATGGGCAATAAGTCATTCAAGTTCTCCGAACTCCTAAAAAAATAGAAGATATTCAAATTTATACATATATCACTCTCCATTTCCACAACCAATGTGGGAACCAGCATCGACACAAGTAATTTTACATTATGACTCTCACCAATTCGAAGTGGATATCTTTCTTGAATTTCCTATTATTCCCACTAAAATTGTTAAATTACTCTCTCAAAGTAAAGTTCACAAAACAGAGTTGATGATTATACAAAGATGAATGTCAAAATATAATCGTACGACGGGTGGGGTGTGAGAGAGTGAAAATGTTGATGCTTTATAATATTCCGAGGTTGAGCCGTTGAGGTGCTAATGTTGGTTTGGAATACTCAAATGTGTGAGAAATAGGAGGGATATTTTTACTTTCCTTTTGCTTTTGTGGTTTCTATTTTCCGTATAAAGAACAGTATTGCTTCAAAGGGATTCATACCCAAAGAAGAACCTAGCTGACTAGCTCCTCTCCGGTCCTTCATCCCAAACTCAATATAGTAAGGCTCCCAACGATTCTTATTCCTGTTTCTATAGGCAAATTTGTATATTTTGACTTCGATTGCAAATCGATTTGGCGTGCAATTCGTCCTTTATGTACTAAAAATCACGTTTTTTTTGAAGATTTTTATCGAGCTGATAATGATGTCGGTTTATCTGTTTTCCTGAAACAACAGATCCACAAGTCTAAAGACTGTCAGAAACTGAATATGGGCAGGGGGAAGATAGTGATAAAAAGAATTGAAAACTCAACCAGCAGACAAGTAACTTTCTCGAAAAGAAGAAATGGATTGATGAAGAAGGCAAAGGAGCTCTCAATCCTGTGTGATGCTGAAGTTGGTTTGATTATCTTTTCCAGCACTGGCAAACTGTACGACTTCGCAAATCCAAGGTAAGAACTTCATTGACTTTCAATGTCAGGTGATATAGAGATCCAAACTGAGACTCTGTTTACATGTATCTTCCAGATAAGTTTATTGTTTTGACTCAATCTGTATCCGATGAATCTATTTCCGATCAAGAATAAACCACCTACAATAACCCTTACATTGCAAAAACCTCCTTCAAAAGAAAATTCTCAGATCCAAAGTAGAGAAGTTTTTTAAGGGAGGGAGGGGGGTATAAAATGCACCTTATTCTCACCAAATCGGTTTATTAGACAAGTTTGGCAGAATTTGTGCAACGCCATGACTATTTAAAGTACAATTAGAGCTACGCCATGACTAGGAAAGTACTTTTGGGGAATCAAAATGATGAAAAAGTGAGTCCGAGGTTTCTGACTTGGGTGGGTGGTCAGAAAACAGTTGTATTGAGAAGACAATAACACGCTGTTCTTCGAGAGAGCCGTACAGACATGAAACAAACACAGTTGTATTGAGAAGACAATAACACGCTGTTCTTCGAGAGAGCCGTACAGACATGAAACAAACAATGTAAGAGAAAATCGCAAGTGGGGGTGTATCTTATGTACTACTGGCTCGTTGGTTGAGTAAACAAACTTGGTTTAGCTCAAATACCTCTGCTTGATGTTCAATTAGTAAGATTTGAAGTGATAAAAGGCTCTCATTGCCAATCCCCAATGGGGTTCAGACACGAGTTTACCAACCCATCTTGCTTATATTTGAGCCCTTGATGAGTGTCAATTGCATTTACACATCATGAACCACACTTAGTTGCCACAGTCACTTTGCTATAAAAGACAGGTTACTCTGAAATTGCTTCAACAGAAGATAGTTAGACATATCCTGAGGTTGTTTAGCAATGTGTTTAATGTTTTTTTCTTTTTGAATACATAGTGATACTGTGATCCATGTAAATAATGTTCCAATTATCAAATACAGATTTTGTTTGCCAATTCAAAAGAATACACAACCAAAATTTTATCAAACATCAACTTTCCAAGGAAAACCACAGTTACAAACTACAAAGAAATGAAAGAGGTTAGGCTAACTTCAGATCCAAACCACTGACATTATGAGGTTGAATCTCCCAGGATCCCAACTTGATTGATACAATCATTTTTTGTTGGTAGTTGCTTGTATCTGTACCTTACACGGTCAAGCCGGTTAGCAGCCTGCACTAAGAAACAACATCAACAAAGAACATGACTACGTTGGATTCTAAACCAACTGTTCATCTAATTTTTTCGTTCTATCGGGAAACAAAACTACTGTATAAGTCTGTGAACCTGTCAAATGCTAGCGCTAACAAAGAACATGACTACGTTGACATTCAAACTTGAATCTGCAGTAAATTTATTTCCTCTACTGTAAAACTCAACACTTATTCAGTTGTCTAGCAGTCTGTATCTAAGGAACCCAGTAAAAGTGGGAGTAACTATAATTAAACTTCTTCGGACGAATAAATAGTCACAAGAAAGTTCAATGAGGAGCAACTTCAAGAAAAGTAACAACAGATCATTCTAATAACTTAAGAAGATTGATTAAGTTATTTTCAGTCATTTGAAATATCAATTGTTATCAATGGCCGCAGACATAACAAAGTTTTCAGGTGTGGTGCATGTCCAAGACTGTAATGACAACGACAAAGAATTCTGAACCGTGCTTATTTCACTTGCATTACAAGAGCAGAAATTTGTATGTAAATTAGCTTTCAAAACATGATTGATCTCTTGTCAGTCGTCATGCACCCCTTATGATCATAAAAAAATGTTGATTAAAATGAAACAATTAAATTGATAGATAAGATCAGCATGTTAAGTGTCGCAGATCTACTTTTCATTCATACTTCCATACTTGACCTTAAAGACACAGTATCTGGTGCTAAGTAAATTAGTAAATACAGCTACAAGAATTGCAGTCTGCTTACCGTTTGTGTGCGAAAATTTGTTGCTATAACTTTCTCTGTCCTTGGCTACTCGAATCCAAGTGCATTAAATTCTCTGGTCTCCTCCAGGGTTCAACTACACTCTTCATCATGTTTCCCTTTTGTCCCTGTAACAGAAGTCACTCAACATATGGCAAACTACGATCTAGGTACAGATAACAGCGCATTGTACCAACATATGGATGAAAGAAAAATAGAAGTGAACAAAGAAAACATTTTTACGCATTCTATCCTTCCATAAAACCGGGTTAGTACTTTTTCATCCATGTTTTAGGTTCACACAAAATAAACGCAGAACACTACTGTAGGAAGCACAAAAGTACATACCACTCCGATATTCTCAGAACCAAAACATTGATTAAGCAATACTTTGAAACGGAAATGGCGTGATTGCATCATATGAACATAATTGCTTATATTTATTAAGGTTATAATGTTTTTTTTGGGTTTCGTTCAATCAGCATGACATCTGTGATTGAAAGATTCAACAAACTGAAAGAGGAGCATCATCTGCTGCTGAATTCGAATTCGGAAGTCAAGGTAACCTTCTACCAATTCATCTGCAATTAACTTCCAATAAACACCAGCTTTAGTAAATGAATTATTCATTTTCATTACAAATCAGAATCATATGATTTCAGTGTTATTACGAGAGTTCTCTACAGATGGATTTGGAAGAAGTGCCATTCAACGAGGTGTAGGAAATAAACTAATTTATCAAACTCGAGTTGTTCATTAAATCCTTAAGAATTTTTGCCAGGTTATGATTTTGTTCATTCACCAGCTCACTCTAATCAAGGGAGCTCAGCTCTTGGTAGTAATTTTCATAAGCTTTTATTCGGTTCCCCTCATCTATCTTCTTATTTTTCACTAATTAAGCGTCACATTCCATCAGGGGTTTGCAGAAAGCCTTTTCTGCTATGTGATTATGGAAATCACATATCTCCATAATTTCACATTATACTTTTTTTTTTAAAGACTCACTTATACATACTACATCACTTAAAATCATATTTGAGAATAATTTTTTCCAAAATAATATTTTTTCCAACAAAAAATAGCCTTTAGGATCGGGTCATTCGATATTTCATAAACATAACATGATGATGACACTAGACACTTGCGAGGTTCTTTGATGCTTCTTCCTCTCAATGCATTTTTTATATTGGGACTGTTTGGATGAGCTGAAATAAGCGAGAGGTTGAGCTTAAAAGCTCATTTAATCTGTAGTGTTTAGATGCGGTAGATTATTGGTAAAAAAGTAATTTTGTTTGAGATAGCAAGGTTCGAACTCGGGACCTCCATGCAGGGGCTTTAAATGCTCTACCACTGAGCTAACACACATTTGCATAAAAAAAATACGGAAATCACCCTAAAAAGTCTGAAATTTCTCAAAAAAATCCGGATTTTCGCTCAAAATCCAGAATTCCGGCTGAAAATCCAGATTTAAAACCGGTATTCCAGATTTTTTGGGCGGAAATCCGGATTTGTTTGGGTTTGGAGAGGTTTGACCGATTTGAATCAGATTTGATTTTTCCTTTCCTCCCTACTTCCTCTCATCCAAACAAGTCCACTGTATTAAGTTGTAGTATGTTGCTACTCCAAGCACATACTGCTCCAATTAGTTTTACTAACACTTTTGGGAATTAAATCATAAAGACTTTTGGGAATTCAATCAAGGGAAATAACTTTCCTCTCATGTTGACCTCTCTACATGGAGAAAAAACTCCAATCACGACCATATCTTCTCTAATTGGTACTACCTTCAAGTTTGCGCTATAATTTGCAACTCAATAAGGATATCTTCTTGCTGTGGACTTTGTTTAGTTTAGTGAAGTGGTTGGGTATAACATAATCCCAAGAGAACTTTCATCAAACTTGCTTAAGATGACACTACTGGAACCCTTGACTCAAACGCATAGGCAGTTCCAGCCAAAGCCCTCGCTGAAAAGTGGCAAAGTTCCTCTGCACGTAAGAAAATGCTTTAATTTTAGGGCCTGTACCAAATACCATCCTCTTTTAGGCTTTGGTCATGTTCTATTTTTGTAGTTTTCTCTCATTACTTTGTGGTGTGTACACTTGTTTGGTAATTTCGGATTACGAGTCCAGATGCATGATATGTGTATTTTATGACTGCCTTCTGTGATTCAACTATCCTAAATCAATTTGGGGTTTCTGGTTCTAGAAGTTGTTACCTGAAACGTAGACAACCCTCCTAAGAATATCGTAGGGCAGAAACCTTAAATTGATTTAGGATAGGTGTGTAGGAGTATTACGTTTTAGCTTCTGACCTATATAGTTGGAACATAATTCACTCCGGAAATTATTCTCTGTTCCACTAATAACTTGAATCCATCGATTGAACACTCATTCTAATAAATGTGGAACAACATACAGTAACAAGTAGCTGGAGTATTTAGTTAATATGTATCATGAGAAGCTCGGATGAAAAGGATAATTTTTTTGACCAGTCATCTATAAAAACAAACTACTCTTAGTTTCAGCAAAGCACCACGAACTTCTACTACCTACAACGAAATTGCATATTGCTGCCGATTTCTTGCGTCTAAGGGTTAACACTGAACAGGCATTGCTCAAAAACAACTTACTGACATTCTCTGTTTAATCTATATGCCTGCCCATCCAACACATCATATTGATGTAGGGAAACCCAAACCTTTTTAATAGTTAATTATTCAGGATGAAGTGTTTGAACAGAAAATAACTCTTAAGAGACAAGATGCTTACAATGGGAATACACAAGCTAACATGATTACAAAGGGAATTATTGTTCAATATGTGTACCAAGCATTAATCTAAGCTCTGATTCTCTGTAGCATCTTATTTACATTTGGATATTTGTTAAGATCATCTGGATGTTGTATATGAGTATATCCTAGTCACACTTGCTGTGGTCATTATTTAACTATCCTGTTTCTGGTCAACCTATGTTATAGTGGTTTAACAAGATGACGAAAAATATAAGCCCAATAGCTTTTACTTTGATTCAAGAACATTAGTCATGTAACGCATATTGAACATAATCAACTTTTTACATTCCAGCTTTGGCAGAGAGAAGCAGCAAGTCTGAGGCAGCAACTGAAGTACTTACAAGAAAGGCACAGGTAATCTTTTACCAAATTATGGTGAGCGGTAAATATGTCATTATGCATAGGCCAGAAGGAACCCTACTATTTCAGGTAGCCCTAGTGAACAATTCGATAATGCATGCATAAAAGGAAGCCCTGAAAATACCAGACAGCAAGCTGGCTCATGCAATTTGAGTCGGCCAGTTGCACACAAACTTTAAGGCATTCTAAGAAAGAACTTATGAAGCCTAAGGATGCGTGAAATATTCAACCAGTCTCATGTTACTTGAACCAAAACTAGAACTGAAATTTCTCTGCGGCAAGGAATTCCACAGAAATCTAAATATCCTCAAAATTTAGCCACTCTACATTTATGTTTCTAATTAGAACCTTAGATGGACTAGGTGTAAGATGTCCTCTCTTCCAAGGGCATTATGTATCCTTAAGAAGTTCTGCTTTTAACAAGTTCTCTGTTTTTTCCTGGCCATCCTGCTAGCTTGTTTCGGTTGTTAGATTACTCTTTCATATTAAGTGTGGCAAGTTGCAGTGAGCATCATTTCGTGCCAGCATTTATCAACGGGACACGGCAAAGGGCAAGCTGTGTCTTTGCCTCATGGCATGTGTTGCGCCCTTGATACTTCGTGTGGCCATTTAGCTTTTCCTTCATCCTATTCACAAAACTCATCTGGACCATCACTTTCATTTGAAAACCAAGCTATCACAATACATCTAGAGAAAGCTAAATATTGTTAGATCCCACATTAGAGGGTAAGGATACTCGGTTGATATCGAGTAGTTAAACTGACAGTACAAGAATTTTAGCTTAACCATTTTGAGGCATGGATGAACTTGTTTCAAGCTTCAAAACATGTATATTCCAGCGAACTAATAAGAAACTGGTGTGTGCTTTTATTAGATATGAAATTACCAGATATAGTTAACCCAGCTGGATACCACTGATATAACTATACAAGTTCACCCCATCAAAGTACATGCAATACTAAGACATCCACCATGGCCCTCTTCGGTTGACATACCTGAATAGTCGATTCCTCCAAGTAACTCCATCAGACACCCCTGACAATCTAATCCCGCTGATATGCCATCAATCATATCTGGGAACGTGAAATACATATGTTAAAAACAAATACACAATAAACAACACAAAAGGTGGAATTTTAAGCCTGCACAGAAGGTACATGACAAAACCAAAAACCAAGTATGGAGGCTGTCATGTAAAAGCAGCAAAGGATGGAAGTACGATCGTCCAATTTTGCCAGTCCAACATATCTTCTGATGAAAAAAGATTAAAAATTGAATAACCCAATGTATTTTGACCAGTTAGAAATGAATATGTACAGTTTTGTCTTGTTCCCATTGAGGGATAGTCCAAATGTAAGTACAGAATACTTGAAGCACATGAAAAGTTCAGTCTACATGACCAAAAATGGATTTTGACCAGTTAAAAATGTGAGAATTTGTAACCAATACTGAAAAAATGGATCTCCTGGTGTCTCCCCATTAATGAACAATCACAGCTAGAAAAGCTTGACAAGCTAGTTAATGGGAATTAGCTCATCTCTCGCTTCCCTCATTACACTCCACTGTAATCCCTAAGGCCAAAAACTATAAAGCATGGACTCTCTAAATGAAGCCATACCACATGTAGAACACTTAAGAGATACATCGGGATACTCCAAAATACGGCAAGTAATACAACTAAGAACCAAAAGGTGTATCAAAGGAACATGTCACATCAGTTGATTTGATCTTCAATTAAGCAAATACTACAATTAATTAATCTATTTATGCCACATCTCGTACGTGTTCACATCCTCGTCTTCTGAAATCTGACGCCTCGGGCATAACTTTTTCATATGTGATGCTAAAATTATACCAAGGCTAGAAGCTTCAAAGAGAAATGTGAGACAGATTTCTCAAAGAATGTCATGAACAAGTACATGAAGTTTCACCTTGTACAAGAAGAACACCATCTTATAATGGAACATTTCAGGCAAATGCTAGGAGAGGAACTTTCTGGTTTGAGTGTTAGAGATCTACAGAATCTGGAAAATCAACTGGAAATGAGTTTAAAAGGTGTCCGGGTGAAGAAGGTAAAATAAATTTCTTCTTGACCATTCTCTTCGCTTAATGAAAATGTATCTACAAAGAAAGAATATACACAATTCTAACGGCTATGAATTATCTTTGCAGGATCAACTTTTAACAGATAAGATAGATGATCTGAACCAGAAGGTCTCCTTGAGAACATGGACAGAAATTACCTATTGTTACTTTACTCAAAAACTTGTCTCACATACAAGAGTTGACTGACTTTTATTTTATTACAGGGAACCCGAATTCAGCAGGAGAACATAGATCTGCACAAGAAGGTACACTTAATTCTTGAAGAGAATGACAAGCTAAAGAAAAAGGTAATGCACAGGAATAAAGCAGCCTTTAGAAAAGATGAAAAGTTATAGATTGTACTTTATAAGAAAATGTGAAAGTTGCCAACATCTAAGCTCTAAATAGATGTTACATACTTATATGCAACAGGCTTATGAAGCAGATGGTGTCAATAAAGCAAACAGAAACTCCCAAGATTCATATGGGCTCATCAGGTACGATTTTCTTGCACCCATTACCCTCCAGCTGAGCCAGCCCCAGACTCAGAAGGATGACACAACATCAACGACAATCAAGTTGGGGTAATCATTGTGCATTAAGATGTCAAGTTTCAAATGATAGCCTAACTGTTGATATCCAATACTAAATTCATGTATCTTCCCGTTGAGACAGGTTACTTCCCTAGCAAAGCATCAAAACTGTGGAAGGATATCAGCCAAAGTGCTACGGTAGAATCGTAAATCAGCCTTCTTATATCGATACAGATGGGTACAAGACAATTATTAAGGGTATGATTAAGTAGATTGATGAACTTGTCTACTGATCCAGCAATGAATGACGACACTGTGATCAACCAAATGATCAGCTATGTATTGTAAAGCAATAAAAGGCATTGCACATCGATGTTAGCTATCTGCATTTATGAGATTGTAGAACAGATGGATTGATTTGTATTTGTGCCACATTTCAAGGATAACATTTAACACCTCTCTCTCCTCAGTCGGACATAAACTACTAATACCTGGATCAGAGGCAGCATAAGAGTAACATAGGAAAGACAAGAAAGCATCTACCGAGCAGGACAGCAAGAAAAAGATCAGACCAAGACGGGAAAGAATAAGGAAGATGAATTGAGTGCATCTCACCTCATTCAAGTAACTACTTGAGAAGGAGAAAGGGCATGGATATCATTTTGTGGATCGTGCAAGACAAAACTCGGCATGAAATAAATGAGAAATCAGAGACATGCACTTATGCTACTAGAGATACTGTACTAGCAAGTATCTCCAAAAATTAGCATAGTGCATCTAAAGCAATTGTGCAGACAACTATATAGAGGCAAACATCAGACATGCGATTAAGATTACGACTTTTCTTGAGTTCCACAATGTCATAAGCCCTGGTATTCTGAAGTCTGCAGGAGAGGAGCAATTCTAAGTGGTGAATTGAGCTAAATTTCCAAAAACAATGACCTTCCTAGTCCTTTAATCATAAATATTGACCTACACTAGAGGAACCCAAGGGGAAGCAACAAAACCAGCACACTGACAGATCATGCTGCTCCTAGACTAACATATGATTTTAACCATGGGTCAAATGGAGATTCGGATCATGAATCGAAATTCCAGAATCGCGAATCGTAAAGATTCAGTTTATTTTTTGTTCCCTTCAAGATTTACAGAGGGATTCGCATTGTTTCATGGGTGAATCAAATTGTACGAATCGAATCGTGAATCGTAAGATTTGACAACTATGGTTTTATCCATGTAGTGATGGGCTCTTCGCGTTTCTGGTGCATGAGACCACAACATAAGAGGGAGGATTCACCCTCGTAAAGAGCCAATGGCTCATAATACTCTGTTCATTTCATGAATTCTGCATATATTGGGCTGACTTAGCAATATAATCTGGGACAATCAAGTTCATGGCTACATAAACTTTGTCTTCACACTACCAACGAGAATCTGGAGAAAGAGCAACTTTTCCCAAAAGAAACTCTATATGAAAATTCAGCAAGGTCCTTTTATTTCAAGTGGTGAACACATATAAGAGGACACTAACACAGAGAACACAACTGAAGAATTGAAAGTACACAACAACTTCAGCTGAACAAAAGAGAAAATATTAATTCAGAACCTCAATTAAGGGTATCCATGTCTAAATAAACAACTGCTCAACATTGTCCTCTATAATGGTATCTCTATCAGTAGCAAACCATAAGCAAGGAGAGAGTCCCCAACAACTTTAAAGCCCACATGCCATCAGTAGAAACTCTATATGAAAATTCAGACATGTCCTTTTATTTCAAGTGGTGAACACATATAAGAGGACACTAACACAGAGAACACAACTGAAGAATTGAAAGTACACAACAACTTCAGCTGAACAAAAGAGAAAATATTAATTCAGAACCTCAATTAAGGGTATCCATGTCTAAATAAACAACTGCTCAACATTGTCCTCTATAATGGTATCTCTATCAGTAGCAAACCATAAGCAAGGAGAGAGTCCCCAACAACTTTAAAGCCCACATGCCACTGTCCAAATCCCTGTTCCCGAAAGGCACCCTCAAAGACATTACTACAATTTTACTTGGAAGACCACCATACAACCTGTCACTTCCACACAATCCCTCTGTGCTTCACCATACTTAACTAACACCGCTAACAGTACATGTCATGGCCTTACTATAACTGAAATCTACACAGCACTGATGCAAAAAAAAAAAAAAAAACATTTCGGTGCTTCCAAGAACTACAAATGACGCAATGAAAATAACATCGAACGGGGTATATCGGATAATATTTATTCCCCCCACTCCAAGACATGGAATTCCTCAAAGTTCCTATCTTGGTCACTATCAATTCCTTGCGAACACCTATGTGGCTAGAAAAAAAAAGTAGCGAGCAAAAGGTCAAATGAATCTCTAAACCTCTGCTCGCCCTTACCACATATGAAAAACTCATCCGATCCTAAAGGTAGTGGCTGCGGGTTCAGACGTCATAAAAAAAAAACTCATCCGATTCAAATGTTAAGGCAAGAAAAGCAATATTACAAGATAAATTGGTCTCTTTATGGGGGCTTGCAAATGACCCTGGCCACAAATGCATGACATTCCCCAGCACAAAGGTATCATCTGCAATCGTATGTAAAACTCCGCAAGATTCAGGAACACAGAACGAGTTCCTCGCAACACCCTGTGAAAAACCTTTGATAATTGAAAGAGGAAAAGTGTAGAAAACTCTCCTCTTACTTGCCTAGAAACTTAACAGCTCTCTCACCTCACATCACAATATATACCTTTGACAGAAAGGACCATTGACAATTTACCAATATAACAATTGGCACCAACCTCTCCATTTAACCTCCAAAATATTGTAGCAATGACTGGAGACACTCGATCAAAGTATATTTTGACTAATAATAACTATGCCCTACGTACAACCAGCACTTGCATAGAATTACATCTTACCACCTAAGATAAATATCTCACCTCGTTAACTTCCATCACAAACATTTGCCCAAACAATGTATTCCCATCAACTTCTAAAGCACTATCTTTGGTATCTTATGACCGGATTCAAATCAAATAGCTAATTTAACTGTGTCTTCTAATGACCGATGCACAAAGGGTCTGGTCTATCTCACTCATATTTCTCACTTTCCGGTATCTGTAGCTCTGCCAACTTAACCTATAGAAAAGGCCCTCGTGCCAGGCTGCTTAAATCATGATCACACATTAAATTGTCCCAAGATCCTATTCTACCTTTAGCTCTCCAAACCTTCACTTATCTCACTTGTTAAAGTAAATTCACCTCAACTCAATCCAAACCTGTTTCTCCATTCGCCCACCTAAAAAGTTGCGGAGTGGATTCAACAATTGTCCTTGAAAATTTTCACGCGATGTCCATTATGTGGAGCCTTCCTCAAACAAATCAATATGTAACCCTAATGGCATTACAAAGAGATGTCAATTGGCATAAATCGTAAGAACTGTTGACTTACTGTAAGACCAACAACAAGAGAAGAACAACTTTATGATAAGGAATCCCGAGGAAGGAGTCTGCATACTAGGCAGCCTCAAAAGAATGCCACTCCACATCTTCTACATATCCCTCAAGACAGTTAACCAATGTCAACTTCCGGAGCTCGAGAACTGCACTCGAGAACTGCACTACCTCCAAATACACCTCATCACACACGAGGAGCAAGTTTCCATTGTCTATTTATTAAAAATTCTCAAACTTGTAACTGCAATAAAACAGAACGAGGGTTTGCCAATGCACATTGGACAAATCTCCAGATATGTTGCATAGCATCTGAGTGATGCTGTCTCTCAAAAATCAATCCATCCATTTTCAAAATTTTGCAGATATACATCATCAAAAAGCCATGTTCGCTACTAATTTGACTTTCAAGTTGTCCAAGGCTCCAAGTTATAAAAGCATTTACAACAAATACATACATGTTCACTTCATGACAACGGATTGATTTACATTTGCAGAAAATCCAGATATGAAAGGAGCAGAATGTGACAAAAATAACTGATCATAGAGACACGTAAAAAAGAGTCCCGCAGATGAATTTACTTCCAGTCACTAATGAACTGCCTCTATCACTAGCAAGTCTTCCTTGTACAAAAGTCAATGGCTAATAAAAGCCGCTTGATAATACGGCAAAGTTTCTTATTTTGTGGGAATATGTGATGATAATTACAACTCATTCAGAGTGGTCAAAGACATTGAACTCTGATTGGGCAAGAAACCACACGGTTAATCTAAGTGAAAAAGCTTGCGAGTATTGCCATTGAAAATTTGTGTTGATGCAGTCACGCGACCCAAAGAAAAGGGACGAGAATTCAGTAGATATCAAGATACTAATGTTGTCATTTCATTGAGGTAGGCCTGTGGCAGAATCAATGTACTAAACCCTGTACTTGCCCACTTTGGCGGCAAAATAAAATAAATTTGAACATGTGAAACTTAAGATGCCAGTCAACTTTTGACAATGTTTACAGGTTGGTGGCATATAACAACTCAGAAGAGCTTTGTATTTTGATTGCTGCATGTATGTATAAACCATCACTCAGGCCTGGTACATTCAAGTTTCGTCAAGGGAAATCCAGTAACAGATTATCCCAAACTCAAATAGGGGCAAGTAACCACATCCATAACTCCACGTGAAAATCAGTACTTCTTCCCCTTTAACTTTGTATTAACTATACAAACAAACCCAAAGCTTACTGTTCCTACTTCATAGCTCAAAATTCTAGTGATAAATCCCCTACCTCACTCGTTATACATATTAGTAAGTCTATAATCAAATGCATGTCTTCCCAGGCAAGTATTTGATAAAAACAAACAAAATAAAATAAACTTCTCATTTTATATACTCCAACAAAGGACGGCGTCATTATCCAATTCTCAGCCACGATTACTCGCCCTGGGTTCCCTGCTCACTAGACCTCAGGACCACCAGATGAAGAAACCGACAAATCAAGTCCACAAACTCAGTCCAATTTTATCTTTAATTTCATGAATTTCTCGAAGTTTTTAAACTAGTACACTCCTGTAACGAATTTTGCATTATGCAGTATGCATATTTCAATTTCCACAACATTCGCAAGTGAGATTCAAATTATGCAGAAATTAGTACCAAAATCTGTTATAACCACTCCAAAACTAGGTCAAAGCAATCAATTATGGAACTGCAAACTACATCCATCGGCTACTAATGAAGAACACGAATTTAACAGGATTGAGTTCTTTCATGCTGAAATTACTGAAAAAACAAATACGTCAGAAACCTAACGAAGATCTATTAGCAAATTTGCCTGCGAAACCAAGCATAATCGTTGATGTATCAAACATTCAACAGTAACGGTAAGTGTAAAGACGAGCTTGCTAAAACGAGAAACCATACCGCGACGCAGTGACGTAAGCGGAAATCGGCAACGATTGCAATGAAAGAGGCCGTTTCCGGAAGCGCCGGAAACCAGGAGAGGTGCGTAGAAGACGACCGCCGCTGAGAAGTGAACGGAGGTGAGGAGAATCTGTGCATTGCTGAATTGCAGGTTTTAGAGAGAGAAAGATGGAGGAGAGAGAATAAAATATCTTCCCTAACGTTCTCGTTCCCGGAGAGTATAAAAATAAGAATTTAAATTTAAGTTTTTCTTTTCTGCATCTTTTATTGTGTTTTTTAATGGGTTGTGGAGGTAGCTTTGGGTGAGGGGTGGACACCTCACAAGAAGTGCCATCCAACGGACCAAAATTGCCGATTTCATCCATAACGGCGTCGTAATGGGAGCGATGGGCCGGGCTTGGGCAGATCCGAATCGGTAGAATTATATTTTTCCTGGCCCGAGTCCTCCCGACTCATCTATTGGACCAAACCTCATGGCCCAAATGTCGAAATTCTAAAGACTCAAGTCTGAAGTTCAGGCCTAGAATTTGGAGCAACATTTTATTGGTTAGAGAGCACCGCGTAGTGCTCTAAGAGCATCTCCAATGATGGATAATCCGATTCGAATCCGGCAACATCCGGTCCGAATCTGATCCGATCTGAAACCTTATGCATCGATCTAGATTTAGACTGATCCGATTCAAACTCGATCCGTTGCCATCCCTAAATGAGACTAATAGGTTTTTTTTTTTTTTTTTTTTATCAACCTAAGACTAATAGATCCATCAGGGCGGTAGTGGGCTCGACTGGGCTTGGGCAAATTCGAAGCGGTAGAAGTAGCCCAAGTCTTGCGCAACTCATCTATTGGACCAAACTTTTATGGCCCAAGCCCATTAAATATTGAATTCTAAGACCCAAGTCTCAAGTTCATGCCTAATATTTGGAGAACTTTTTATTGGTTAGAGAGCACCGCGTAGTGCTCTAAGAGCATCTCTAAGGAGGAGGATCAAATATTTGTACTTTTGGACTAAATTTGATACTTTATTTTACAGTTTTTGCTTCAACAATAATGACCAAATTTGCTCCTCCATTAATATTTTATTAGTTTATTATCTATCATTAAAATAACTTTATATTTAACAATTAAACTATATTCTATATGTAAGTATTGAAGAGGTGATTAAACTTAAATTTTTAAAAAAATTGTCCTGCTGCAATACTGTCTCCAAACTGTGCCTCTCTTTCATGCTGGACCAATTTTGCTCAAATAATTTGTCCACCGTTGGAGCACCGTTTTTAGTGTTTTGGACCAAATTTGATCCAAATCATGAATTTGGTCCTTCTGTAGGCAATGCTCTCGTGGATCACTAAATAATTTCTCTATAATTTGTTGCATAAGATCAAAGTAAAATTTTAAATTTCATGTAACTAGTGTCAACGAATGTGTCCAAAAACGGAGAACTGTGTCATTGTACTTGACTATTTTATTTTATTTTATTTTATTTTGTTAGGAAGATACAATAATTTGCTAGTTGGGTATATTTGGGGATCTAATACATTCAACAACACCCTATTATGTTCTTCATGTGCAGACATATTTTGCATACAGTCATGCTTACTGTCTTTATTAAATTTTTTAACGAAATTAGTATTTGTAGTGTTTCTTATAATCTCATTGATAATCCTACAATCATGTATGAAGTTTAATACATTCTTTCAACCTTGAGTTGAACGCGAACTCCATTACCAGTCGGGGTACATAGTGATCGTTCGATAAAAATGAAATAAGAAGCACTGGTAGTGATTCTTGAAATAAGGAGCAGGGGTAGTGATTTTTATAACTACGCTTACTATGCGGTTTCTTTACTTGCTCTGCGGACCTTACTGTCTTAAACTCGAAGTCAAAAGCAAAGATGGATGTCTGAGAAGACGAGAATGATCATGTAAACACATGAAACATGTATTGAAATCATGTGTTGCCGCTATACTGAAGAATTATATCATTTTAAAATATGTGAAAAGGTTTAGATTTGACGAGTAGAATAAATTCTGTTATAACTTGGGGGTATTCGAGCAAGAACGATGAAAGACAAGTTTGACGTGGTTTACTAACGAATCCGCTAGCTACATACCTGGCCAGGACCTGGACTTTATTGAGAGAAAAGCCGATTACAATGCACAAGTAGGCCATAGCGGCCACCCCGATACACCACACATAAGTCTAACCACATTCTATACACTTATATAGACCTAATAGTCCTGACTTATGCCCAAAGTAATGTCAAAAGTTACCAAAACTGATTAGGAAACAACTCCTTAGCCGACTTGGACCAAGTCAACACAACTACTAGCTATGTATGTTTAAATTACTCCATCAATTGTTTAGTCCTTAGTTTACAAGGTCTGTGTGCTTTATCACCACTCTATCAGTTGGAAATGCTTATGTGAAGGGAACTTTTAATCCATTGTAGTACATGTACCTAAAATTCCTTAGAATGATATAAACTCAAACCAACTTAAAAGCTAAAATTCAGACTAATAAATTCCTTAGAATGCAGCTAAAATTTACTGTAATTTTCACTTACACCCCCTGAGTTTTGGTTGATATTCACTTACACTCCTACTAATCTAGAAAAATGCACTTACACTCCTTACGAGTACCAAAGATGCTGTCACATACACTCTTCTGTGTACCTACCCGGCTAGTTGGTGAGGTAACTTTTCTAATTCAATTTTCTGGACAGATTTTCCCTTACAGAGGCTGCAAAGGCCAATCCACCCAAATTTCGTAAACTCTTCCACAAATTAGTCCCGAATTTTACTTGTAATAGTTGCATCATGTTGAGAAACGCATAAGAAACCTGCGATCTTGCACATATTAAGAATATACATTGAGGTGGATTGGCATATGCAGCCTCTGCAAGGATAAATATGTTCGAAAAGTTAGTTTTTGAAAATTATCCTACCAACTAGTAGAGTAGACACACAGAGGGCGTGTAAGTGACAAAGTTTGGTAATCATAAGGGGTGTAAGTGAAATTTTCCATACTAGGAGGGTATGAGTGAAAATCAACCAAAATTGAAGGGGTGTAAGTGAATATTACCCAAAATTTGGAATGATTTAACTATTAGTTATTCCTTGCTACCTCCGTTTCTGTGAGATCGTCTCATTTTAACTCTTTTGTTCGTTCAATGTCACTTCGGCCCAACAACTTAAATATAAAAATGATATAAGTTTATTCTACAACATTATGATAAGATTATTAAAAAAATTACATCGTTTTGCTAATCTTTCTTAGGCAGAGGCGTTCAGGCCACTAAGAAACACAAGAGCATATATCTCTCCTTTGAGGCTGGGTTTGGTGTTGGAAGAGGGGTCAGTTTGAAATGTAAAGAAGAATAGGAGGGTTTTTATGCTGCTGTTCTTGTTTGTTGTGGTGGTGAACAAGAACAAGAACAAGAACAAGGGGACAGAGATGGAATAAAGGGGAATGAAGAAGGGTAATTAAAATGTGTGCAAACAGTAATAGGAAGAAACTGAAGAAACAGAGATAGTAGTAGTTCGTTAGTTATATTACAACTATAGTTAGGTTAGCAGTAACTGTGGTTAGTCTAACGAATTATAGTATAAAGTTGTAACTGAACGTAATGCAAATACAGAAAGTCACACACTCTGTCTCTCACACTCTCTCTGCATCTTGGGGGAGATATGGAACCGAACACGGCGAAATCTCTCCTGGGCAGAGTCGTTCAGGCCACTAAGAAACACTTGATCAGAGGTCGTCTATTGTTCCTCGCTTTAAACGCCATCATTTGTGAGTTTCTATCTCTAATTTGGGTCTGGATTCGGTTTCTTGCTTCTTACGTTTCAATGGTTGAGCTTAACAATGGACATGGATGATGATGATCATTTGATCAATGGGTTGACTTTTTGTAGGATTAATCCAATTTTTGTGTGTGTTGTGATCAGTCATTGGTGTGTTAATCGCCGCCTATGGGAAGACTGAGATTGTAGAGGCTGGTAACAGTGTCCATTCAAACAAGGCAGTTGTGGCTGCAGACGATAGCCGTTGCTCTAAAATTGGCGTGTCAATGCTTAGGAAAGGCGGACATGCTGTTGATGCTGCGATAGCGGCTGTGTTGTGCTCTGGTGTGGTGAATCCATCAGAAAGCGGCATAGGTGGTGGGGGTTTCATGATGGTGAGGTCTTCATGGACTTCTCAAACACATGCATTTGATATGCGAGAAACTGCTCCCTCAGGTTCCTCACAGGTGAAACCTCCCTCCCTCCTTACTCTCAAGTACTAACTGGAACCAGGGGCGGATCCAGAATTTCACGTGAGTGGGGGCTAAATTCTAATGTGAGAAAATTATAATGAATAAACTCAAGTAATGGAGGCTATTGTATAATTTTAATGGGGGCTAAGTTGTATAAAATTTAGAAATTATGTGGTGAAATTATAATTTTTGAAAAGCGAGTGGGGGCTATAGCCCCCACACCATCCTATGTGCATCCGCCACTGACTGGAACCATTTTTAGTTCAAACAATGCAATCCTGCCAATGAGCTAGGTAACACGGCAACCATCACAACCAACACATTTTTTCAAAAAAAATGATGTAACATAGAAATAGAAGCCTAGTGTTCCTAGTTAATAATGCAGAAGTTTCATTTTCAAGTTTATCGTCAAATTTAGTACTGCCTCCGTTCACTATCCTCCTCCTATTTTGAAGAAACTCCGTTCACATCTCTTTTTTCTGCGTATTAGCTCTATAATTACTTTCTGATTTGTACGTAGTTGTTTTACAAAGTTTTGTTACAATATCTTAATTTAACGTTGTATTTTTGACTGCCAAGTTTTTGTATCTTTACACTTCGTGGTTTTACCATTTGCTTTGGTTGAGAGTTTTTTTATATGTTCTTTTTTTCTGAATTTACCACATCACCGCAAATCGAGTAAAATTGTTTGTTGATTATCCGGTGCCTAATATAAGTTTTTGTATCTGTCATTTGACACTTGGTGGTTTTGCCAATTGCTTTGGTTGAGAATTTTGTCCTATTTTTTTCTTGTCCTATTTTTTTTTTCTGAATTTAGCACATCGCAGCAAATTGAGTAATATAGTTTGTTAATTATTCAGTGCCTAATGTTAGTTTTTGATTCTGCTCTTTGACACTTGGTGGTTTTGCCGGTTGCTTTGGTTGAGAATTTTGTCCTACTTTTTTCTTGTCATATTTTTCTAAATTTAAGACATCACATCAAATTGAGTAAAATGGTTAGTTGATTATCCAGCCTAATGTAGATTGACGCTTGCTACAAGTATGCTCCAACGAAGGCTATATGATGAATTATTGTGTCACCCTGGTATAAGTCCAATCCGCCTCTAACTATTGTTGCGTGCTCATTCAAATGCATATGTGCTCAAGAAATTAGTTTCCCGTTGTTTTCAGGGTCACTCTTTTCCCCTGCTAACTGTTTGATGAAATACTGATAATAAATTTTAAAACTAATTTGATAAATTTTGTCGTATATTGTATATGCTTTGTACCATAAGAGATTATTTGATGATTTTATTATGTCTCAATATACGAACTAGACATCTCCAAGAATATTATGTTTCTGGTTAATAATGTATATTATTTCCCCTCAAGGCTTATTAAGAACCAAGTTTTGTTTGGTATTATTGAAGGAAGAGAGATATGCAGAAGAAATTTTAATTTTTCTGTATATACTCACTTCAATACAAGGCAAATTTAGTACTACCTCCGTTCGCTCTCTTTCTCCTTATTTGACTTGTTTTTTTAGGAAACTCTCCATTTGACTTTAAGGTTCTTTTGACCGACTAATTAGCTGGTAATTATGATACGAGAATTTACTGATTTGTTCATAGTAATTAGTCGGCAAAAGTGACGCCTGAAGTCAAATGGCCATCTAATTTAACATATTTTCATATCATATTGTCAACTAAGTTAGTCGGTCAAAGTGACCCATAAAACTAAATTGGGAGAAAGTGAGGAAACAGGGGAAGTAAGTTGTAATTCTTAAGACCATCCAGCATCAGAAACTTTAATCTGTATATCCATAGATGGTTCCTACATTTGGTCGTTCATCTGAAAATTTCACCAATGGACAGGACATGTTTGAGAACAGCCCTGAGGCCAAGTCTCGCGGTCCACTGTCAGTAGCCGTCCCCGGTGAACTGGCTGGCCTTCATAAAGCTTGGTCCAAATATGGAAGATTAAGGTGGAAGACCTTATTTCAACCAGCCATTAAGCTTGCCAAAGGTGGATTTATCGTGGCTCCTTATCTGGCCAAAGTTATTGCTGGTAACGCGGACAAGATCATAGCTGACCCTGGCTTAAGCAAAGTGTTTGCACCAAATGGGAAGTTGTTAAAAGCAGGTGATATGTGTTTTAATTGCCAACTCGGATACACGTTAGACACTGTCGCAAGACGAGGTATACGAGCCTTTTATGATGGCTTCATTGGCGAGAATTTGGTCAAAGATGTGAAAGATGCAGGCGGGATTTTGACCATGGAGGATTTGAGAAACTTTACAGTTGAACTTCCGGACCCAGTTACTGTGAACGCGATGGGCTACACCATCTTGGGAATGCCTCCTCCATCTACCGGAACTCTTGGCCTTTCCCTGGTGCGTGCGTGCTCTTTTCCTTTCTTCCTAAATTTATTTATTTACGGGAAAATATTTGTGACACATGTTGGTAAAATGCAGGTCCTCAATATATTTGATAGCTATGGAGATGCTAACGCTTCAAAGGGAGACCTAGGTCTACATCGTCTTATAGAAGCTCTGAAACACATGTTTGCTATCCGGATGTACCTGGGTGATCCTAAGTTTGTTGATATAAAAAATATAACATCTGATATGCTTTCTCCTTCTTATGCCAAGGAAATTCAGCAGAAGATCTTCGACGACACAACTTTTCCTCCTGAATATTACATGCACAAGTGAAGTGAAATATTATTTCTGCTGTTTAATTAATTGATAACGTTTTGGCCCGTTTCATATTGTACAATCAATGTTAGTGCATGTCGACTTGAAGTCTTAAACTTTTTCTCCCGACTTCACAGGTGGGGTCAACTTAGAGATCGTGGAACCAGCCAGTTATGCGTTGTAGATGAACAACGCAATGCTGTCTCACTTACCACAACTGTAAATGATTACTTTGGATCTGGATTTCTGTCGCCGTCTACAGGCATCATTTTGAACAACGAAATGGATGACTTCTCAACGCCTACAGAAATATCAGACGATAAACTCCCCCCTGCACCAAACAATTTCATCGCACCAAATAAAAGACCTACATCCTCCATGACCCCCATTATCATACTCAAGGTATAGCAATATTGGTTAATTTATTTTCGTTATATTTTCACTACACGTTTTAGAAATGTCTGCATGGCTAAAAGTATTGCAGATTAAATTTTTTGGTACCGATTGTCCTCAACAGAAATTTGAATGATTAGAGTATAATCATACTTCAAAGAAGCACGAATATCTATACATGGATGTGGCAGTGGGGGTACAATACTATGGGTACAACGGATGCAATTCCCCCTATATAATATTAAGAAGCATTTAAAATAGCAAATGGTAATACTTCACTTTTTTTAGGGAGATGATTCTTATTCTTACAAAGCCAAAAAGTGATTCTTACAAATCTACTAACTAATTTTACATATAAAGTGAAAACTAGTTTACATGTATAGTTAGTGGGTTTGTAAGAATAACTTTTTGCTTTGTAAGAATCATCTTCCGAAAAAAATTGTAATTAAAAATTCCGACTAATTGTCAGTGCCCATAATTGTTCTCCCAACCCAACCCATCTACCCACCCTGAAAAAAGTCGTGTGGGCTCCTCACCCTTCGATCGGTTATAGACGACCTTGTGAATATATGACAAGTTTAAATGTGTCAAATCAACTAGTAATAAAGTCCCTCTACTGAAGATCAGGTTATAATAGATTGAAAATATCGATTAAAGCTTGTCAAAAATGTTTATACTCCCTTGCTCCTTGAACTGACATGAATGTTTCACTCATTGAACGCATGTGTGACTCTGAAAAAATATACAGGATGGTCAGCTGGCTGGACTAACTGGCGCTAGTGGTGGTTTGTACATAATTCCCTCAGTTGTACAGGTTTTCCTCAACCATTTTATCTTCGGGATGGAACCTTTGGCCGCTGTTCTAAGTCCAAGAATCTACCACCGGGTTCTTCTCTTTGTAGTCCCAATTACATACGTCCTTTTTTCCTAACCTAAACCACTGGTGATGGAGTTGGCTATATCTTACATCTCAATAATTATGTCTTGATTTTGGTGCAGCTAATCCCGAATGTAGTTTTGTACGAGAACATGACATTGATCGACCGCGATGATATTGAGTTCCCTGAAGAAAAAAAGAAATTCTTAAAAGTGAGGGGCCATGATCTGGAGGCTACAACTCACGATGCTATTTGCCAGCTCATTGTGCAAAACCTTGAAGACAACGGTGTTAACATAGGTTGGAAACAAGGGAAAGATTCCAACAAAATATTTCACGGAACACTCACTGCTGTAAGCGACCCGAGGAAAGATGGGAGACCAGCAAATCTATGATGGGAACTCTTTTTTACGGAACACTCACTGCTGTAAGAATAGAAATGATACCTTCAAAGAATCACTAGAGAACAATAAAAGAGTGCTCTTGCTGTAAGAATAGAAATGATACCTTCAAAGAACCACTAGAAAACAATAAAATAGTGCTCTTTCCATACAAACGACTTGATCGATATTTTATGACCTTCATGTCATAATTCATCTTCTGAGGAAATTGAAACAGAAAGTGTCTGTCTTTGCTAATTTGGCTGTTACCAACTGTTTGTCAACTCAGGGTCAAATATCTCAAATGATGTAGATTGATGTGTGGGTATGATATAAATGATATGATGACTCTTATTTACATTTCTTTGATGCTAACCCTGATCTTGCAGGTACCTCAAGCGTCTTTGAATTCAGTGAAGTAAGTTGAAGATCTAATAATCAGTCTAAGGATTTTTTTTTTGTACTCCTCATAGTCCCATGCCTTACTCTTAAGTCTATGAGTATTTCTGTAGCGTCGGTCCAGAAGTTTAGGGACTAAACTAACGAAACAGCAAAAAACGAGGCTCATATGGTGTCCCTCAATACCCCTACTTGGTTTATGATTAACAATCTGATTCAGGAAATGCACCAAGATATACCCCATCCATCCTTAATTGATTGTTGGGGTAAACTTTTTTACAAAAATTAACGATGTCTTTTATTTAACACACACAAATGAAATCATCACTAGTGGACATTCACTTTGTTTCTGTATGATTATTAAACCCTGCATTCAGTAAGCCGCAATATAATGCCTGCGCCAACCTGATAATTACAATTTGATTCTACTGCTTTTAGTTTGCAGCAACTTATTAGTGACAACCCATAGCTGCTTGAATCACACAATGACATAGGTCGACAACTTTGACTTTGCTGGATTTAACGGTCTAGGATTAAGAAAGCTATTGATGGCAGACAATTACACGTTGGTGATGATCATGGAACTCTTTATAAACGCTTTTGCATACCGCAGATGAAAAAGAACGTTTACGTTGTAAGAGGGGCTGTATCCAAAGCCACATATTAGCATCAAATCCATCACTTATTGTTTGAGCTTTCTCCCATGCTGTTACTAGTATCTTGAGAGTCTTGTTGTTTCTTACAACTATTTTGATGAGATATAATTTGACTGACAAAACGATAGAAAATCTCAAAAAATTGTGTATGACATCATTATAAGATTAAAAATCCATGTGATGTTTCCTCGAATTCAATTATCCTCCGCAACACTCATTTTAAACGAAGGGAATATCAAATTCCAGTCTAATTGAACTTTCTCAGAAACAAATGAATCTCAATTACTAAATCACATTAACTAGCGATAAATTAAACGTAGTAGCTTAAGAATGTACATAGAGCTAGAGAAAACATAAAATTTCACCAAATCCTCAAATCCTCACTTTCACATTCCTTCGGGTTCCTCTACATTGTCACATATTTTAGTTCAAATTTTACAACCCCAAAGCTCCTAGAGGTGTCTTCCCCTGCCCAGCCTCAAAATAAAACACCAACATAGCCAACATAGCAAGCCTGGCATGCTTAATCTCAGCCACCTTCAGTCTCTCCAGCTTCTCCGTATCCGGGACATACTCGCCGTTGCTGATTTCTCCGGCGAGGCTCAACGGGTCGAAGAACTTGCCGCCGGGGTAGCCCTGCTCACCGGTAGCGTTGACGAAATTCTCGGAGGTTTTTGACCATGGTGTGGCCCACTCAACGGATTGGGAGGCCGGGTTGAAGAAGTCAACCCATCGCTTGCTCTCGACCCAGCCCATGAGGAGGAGTTGGGTCCCGAGGAGGGTTCCGAAGGAGAATGGGGCGACGGCCCCGGGGTCGGCTCCGGCCTCGAACCAGGGGATGCCGGAGTAGGCCTGACCAACGAAGATTCCGAGCACGGCGGCCATGGCCCACCGGCCGTGGATGAGTTCTGCTTCTCGGTACCATTTAAGGAAGGCTGGGTCCTTTCCTAGGCCCAATGGGTCGAAACCGAAATCACCTGGTAGCCTGCATTAACACAAATGTGTTTTCTTTAAGTAAATAGACTTTCGGTTCGGGAAATAACACTTCCACTCTTTAATGTGACGAACTTCAGGACATCAAAGTCCATAACTATGTCATCTCATATACAGAGAGCCCACATGTGTACTAGAAACCAATATTAACAAACAACTCCAGCCGCAGACTAAATGCGTTACAATTAGGAAGTTTAGTTGTCTTGAAACGAACTTCAGGACACTCAAACCCCGTAACTATGTCATTTAATCATTTCATAAACGGAGAGTGCACATCTGTTCTAGAAACCACCATTAACAAGCAACTCCAAAATAGATGCGTTACAATTATAAAATGCAGTTGCCTTGAAACAAACTTCAAGAGACTCAAACCCCGTAACTAAGTCATTTTATAAACAGAGAGCACACGTGTGTCATGGAAACCACCATGAACAAACAACTCAATCCACAAACTAAATGTGTTACACTTAGGAAGTACTATAGCTGTCTTGAAATTTGGTGCACTAAAGGGGTGAAAGTGTCATTTCTCAAACTAGAAAGGGTGAAAGTGTTTCACCCCTTCCAGTATGAGAAAACGACACTTTAACCCCTTGAACGTGACAAATTTCGTGACACGCACACACCTGATTGTGACACCGTTAGTCTGGAAATGGAGCTCTGTCACTCATAGTAGTTTTTAGGACAAATATGCCCTTTAAATGTATAGAATGACAATTAGTGATTTCAAGTGTCTTGAAATTGGGGGCACTATGAAAGGGTGAAATGTCATTCTCCAAACTTAAAGGGTGAATGTGTCGTTATGTGAAACAAGTGGGGGTGGAAGTGTCTTCCAACCATCTTAGACATTTCCATCAAACAAGCTAATTACATTTTCTAATGGACCTTTTCTAATTGAGCTACAAAATCAAACGTGATTTAAAACGAGTTTTAAACATGTAACGAACTCTGATTGAAATGGGTATTTTTTTTTTTTTTTTTTTTTTTTTTTTTTTTTTGAGAATCATTGAAATGGGTACTAGCTCAAGTGATATAACGTTTAAAAAAAATAAGTCTAAACAATAAAACGCTGACAGAGTAAAGAAATTGTTACACATGGTGGAACTTACGAGCCATCGAGCCACTCGGGGTCGACCAAGTTGCCGCCGCCTTTGACGGCAGGGATCCAAGACTTCTTGGCGGCGACCACCACGAGCCGCCTCGGAGCCGCCACGGCACCGCCAGCCCTGGCTGCAACGGGTGCAGACGACAACAGGGTCTGGCTCTTCTTGCCACCGTTCAAGAAGGGAGAGCCCAACCCATTCAACACTGCGGCAGATGTTGTAGCCATCTCTCTCCCTCTATATGTATATTAAATAAGCCTCTATACAGATGATCTTTGGCTGGTGTTTGATCTTTTCTTCTTTTTTTTCTGTTTGAAATGTAGAGGAGTGGCTGTTATAGATGAGAATGACGAGAGTGAGTGATAAAAAGACAGGATCAGTGGGGGAGCTAAGTAGGATAAGTGAAATCTGGAGATTCAGTGGATAGATTTCGGACCAATGGGATTGGGTCCTTCATGTGCAACATTATAAGGCTCTTGTCTCTGCCACCAACCACGTGGAAGGCTCTTCACAGCCTCTAGTTTTATTTTGAGTGAAGGGGTTTACAAGGATGTGTGCATGTGTTGCCATTACATCCGTCCTAATTGTCTCCGGCTACTCCACTCTTTTCCAGGTAATTTTCGGTGAAACCCTAATAGTTTACATCAATAGTAACAAAATCTGGTAGTTGATACTTAACAACAATAATTTCAAGAACTTTTGATATATAACCCTCTTACAGTATTGGTTTACTGACACTTTGGTACATGCAGTATGAGTTTTGTCACTTATCTACTCTACAGTATTCGTTTTACTGACATCACGCCGCGATTGACTAACACCGTTAATCAAATCTGTTAAGTATAAATCAAGTGACGGGTATTTTAGTCTTTCAATTTTCTCCTTTATTTTTCTTGTTCTATTTTTCTTCTTCATCTTTTTCCTGCATCTTCTTCTCACTCTCTTTCTTTTCTGAATTATTTAGAGACATACCACAACATCCTCAACGAACAAACATGTTGTTGGGTCTGAAATGGATGGTAGAATGCAATTAGTAAATTTACCCATTGATAGATGACAAAACCAATCTCATGAAAAGGTCTTAGTGCATGTTTGGTTAGAGATTAAAATCTCATTTGAGATTAAAATCTGCCAAAAAATTTAATCTCGTTTGTTTCATAGATTTTTTGAGTCAGATTTTAATTTAAGTTGGCCAATAATCTGCAGATTATATAATCTCCGATTTTGGAGATTTTTTAGGTTTAGTGCATGTTTGGTATCCCAGATTTTAATCCAACTGGATTAAAATCGGCTTCTTTTCAACAATCTCGTTTGTTATGCTTGCAGATTTTAATCTGATAATCTGCAGATTAAAATAATCTGTGTGCAATTGTGGAATCTCTAAAATTGGGGATTATGCAGCTTAAAATCTCTAAAAAATAATTTTGATTTCCTTGTTACATTAGCATGATCACATTTCGGTTACAAATTTGTGTATTCAATTACTTGACTTTAGAGCTTTTTAAATTTTGTTAAATGGATCAAGTTAGTGGTCTATAATTTCAGCTCATACCAAACAGATTGTGATTCTCGGTTAAGTTGGATTTTCTTTTCAGATTATTTTCAGCTGATTATTGAGATTTTAAGTTGGTACCAAACAAGCTCTTAAGGTCAGAAAAACTGTACTCTATCATCTTGTTAATGCATGAATTGTTAATTTGTACAAACAAGTAACATCTTAGACGTAACATAAGTTCAAATAAAGACATTTATCATAAATTTGATAGTAAAAGCTACAGGTGTTGCCAAACGCAATTAAATTTTAATCTCGAGTTTTCAGCGCATGCCAAACAGTTTTCAGATTATAATTTCAGCCAGCTTATTCACCTCAGATTATTTTCATTAGATTATTGAGATTTTAAGCTGGAACCAAACAGGCTCTTAGTCCTAATTACCCCACCTGATTCTCTTTGAATTCACTGAATCGAAAATATAGATGGACAACGCAGACCCAAAAGTCGTCGATAACCAAACCCAGAACTTCAATTGCCCTAACACAAAAAACTTTATTGATTCCCAATTGCACCAATCCAAATTGAAATTCATACTCCTCTTTCCTCACAAATCCATGACCCAAATTCTCTACCATACCATACTCGAATTTGTCATACCAGCATCAAGCAAATCCCAGATTCAGTGCTTGATTGAAGAGAAATAGAGTCCACTCTGTGTTCTCTCTCTCTCTCCCCCTCCCATAGCCACAATACGAGCACAACTACACCAACACAACCACCGAACCCCAACCAGCACCTCCTCCACATCCAGATCTCAGGGATAGCCGGAGATATTCCTGGGTGGGTTCAACAACCACACCTACCTGGAAGTGAATAGATCTGGAACGACAATCGAGCCGAGCTCAGGGATAGCCAGAGATATTCCCCGATGCGGTAGAGGGAGAGAGAGATAGAGAGACTTGAGATGTGAGAAGGAGAGCGAGATGGAGGGGGGCGGTGGTGGGCTGAGGTGTCGGAAGAAGATCAAGAAGATGGAGGAGGCGACGAAAGAGAAAGAAGATGAAGATAAGAAGAAAAAAGAAAAATAAGGGGAAATATGAAAAATAATTAAAAATACTAAAATGCCCCCCAACTTGATCAATACTTAACAGATTTGATCAACGGTGTTAGTCAATCGGGGCACGATGTCAGTAAAATGAATACTGCAGAGTAGATAAGTGACAAAACTCATACTGAATGTACCAAAGTGTCAGCAAACAAATACTGCAAGGGAGTTATATGTCAAAAGTTCTAATTTCAAAATACTAATTTTTTAAAACCTCGTGTTCAACATGCAATTTTAGCGGGAAACATCATCTTGAACATGATGTTTTAAGCATGTAGAGGAGTCTTGCGAGGTTACTGTTGGAGAATAAAATTTTTTAGGTTGGCTTTGGACCTGATTTTCGGTAAACAAGTTGACGTTTCGTGAAATCCAAAGTGGCTAAGGAATTCTTATTAGCAGGAGATAGTCCTACCACTTTGATTTGTCTGAAATTGTGTTCGGGTTAATTAAAAATTCAAACATAAAAGAGGGCCCTTGCAATATGGAAAAGACAAAGTGTACCCCCATTGACATTTATAACAAGTTAAGCGTGCATAAGTATTTCAAGTTTGGAACTATAAGGGCAAGCCCACTGAGCATAGGCGCGCGCCGCTGCATGTCTGAGTCGGGGTATGAGTGTGAGCTAGGCTGGATTTAAGTTAAGTTCATGTTTACTTTTTGGGCAAAAAGCCTAGTTAGAATTGCCTTTTGATCTAACATCTCACAAATTTCAAATTACAGTTCTCTCTTATAATAGATAGCAAAATTCCCCAATTATTTTCATCACTTCCAGAAATTCAAACGCCAGACTTTTGGCATTCCATCTTTACTTCCTTCAACGTAGAGATTTTCATATCATCGCGGTTCGTAGGGTGCAATGACTGTGCTAACAAACTGCACAACTGATGCGATTATCCTGCGAGGTGTTTGCTCCGAATTAAACAGTACCGTAGGGGAAAACAAGCCTTAAGGACACTGATCCATGCTCGAGATTGTCTCTGACATAATCAGCATATTCACTAAGCTCTGTAAATCGTTCTGTTTTTTTTTCTTTTATTTACAATATTATTCTATATTCTTCTTCTTCTTCTTCTTCTTCTTCTTCTTCTTCTTCTTCTTCTTCTTCTTCTTCTTCTTCTTCTTCTTCTACCCAATTCATCCTGCCTACTTTCAATTGTTATCCAACAGTTAATATACGAGCACATGCTGCATGAGGTGGCGATGTAAGGAGAATTCAGATGATACGGGGCATGATTGATTTTTTTCGACACAGTAGATCCCTATGCGGGATCTGTAGGGGTGATGTGCAATTGCCTCCTCGTGCTGTTTGGATCGAGAATTTTTGTCCCCAAGTTCTGGATGCGTTATGGATTTACGTTATGCCTCAAGGTGGGGGCGAGAGCAAATTAACATTACCCATTGTTTGAGGAGTTATCCCTTCAATCTTATGGGCGCTTTTGAACAGTGGCTGCCATAACACTGTGAAGAAGAGCCATCATTTGGGACATTTGATTTTGCGTGTAAGTTGTAAATTCTCAAAGGCTGCAAATATGAGTTCGTTGCCGACTATTTGTGTCTTACTTGTACTGGTATTGACTTGGTGAATTGGGGTATCTTCTCTGAGTTGAGAAGGGTCCCCAATTTCACCGTCTTCAAGATGAGTCATGATCATATGAACTTTGGTCGTTGGATGGTGTTCACGTGGGGTTCACCAACATATATAGAGAATAGGAACGGAGAGATTACACCATGTACTGCAGTATATGATACAACAAACACAATGATCCAAAGATATTTCCAGATGAATGGGAACACAGAGACTATAACTAATATTGATCAGAATGAGCCAAGTACGTTATTTAAGAGAGAGACATATTGCAGTAGGCTTGAAACATTGATTGATCTGAACCCCTCATTAGAGGATGACCCCTCTATATATACTAGTTCAAGGGAACAATTACGAGTAGTTATATAACTGTTCACGGTTATATATCTTCTCCTTATAAAGTAACTGTCGACCGTACATATAAAGAGGCTTTCATATGTCTCTTATACAACATACAGGGGTTGCATGCGAGTGATACAAGTACTCACATGTGACGAGCCTCACTATGACCTCCAAACCAGTTAGTTCCTTGGCCCCGGGGTTATGCTACAAGTCCGAAGGCCATGTCTCACAACCTTAGATAGATGATAGAATACACGTGGAGTACAAGTCAAGGACACGTGACTCCGAGTTAGTGCTACAGTATTAGGTATCTACACTGCCCAACATGCGTAAACCTCATGTTCATGTTGAACACGAGGTTTCAAAATGTCCCTATTTATCCCTCAAAAATAAAATCTCCCTATTTTAATAGTTTTCTTGTAAACATTTGGGGTTTGGTATTTCGGGGACCAAAGTCCGCAATTTTTTCATCCAAAAAAGGTCCAATAATTTGGTATCTTTCTCATAAAAATATTACAATTGAGGCTGCCATATATTGCAACGATGTCTTTGATAGCAACCTGAATTCACACTCTTGTTTTAACAACCTTCTAATGTCACTATTCCAGCTTTTAACATATATGTTTAAAGTTGAACCACAAATTCACTTGATATGTTTAAAGCTGAACCACAAAATCACTTGATATTAGACATTACGGTAGGTCACATGTGGTAAACAACAAAGCAACAACAAAGCTCTGACACTGGTATTCTTTTCACATTCTTCTTTTATTTATTTATTTTTTTCACCAGCAACAAAATAAATCATTCAAGAAAAACGATTACACAACACAAATGGTCATACCCCTAGACAAAAAAGAAAAATAAAACCATCTCCTACCATAAACTAGCCAGTACTCAAAAAACGGACTTCACCTATTGGGATACAAGCTCGAAGACTCCAATAAACTACCCTATGCGAAAAGATCCGGTCCAGTAAGGCCCAAGAGCCTCTAATCATCTCAGAACACCACAAGAGAAAGCCCAACGAAACACGGCCCAACGCAAACCTCTGTGACCTAAACCAGAGGGTGGCTGCTGCAGAGATGCTACACCACAAAACCGCCGGACTACCAAACATCACGAAGGACCACCAAACAGGAGCCACCAGTCGGCGCAAGTGTCGGTGACCCGAGAAACAAGGGGAGCGTCCCGATCGTCTCCTGGAGAGCCGTTATAGGTACGGGATTAGTGGTGTCGGTGGGCGGTGAGGGGACTACTCCGTGAGGCTTAACCAGGGCGAGGACGAATGTAGTCAAGGGGGAGGCGGAGCAACCCCACAACCGGGGAAGGGGGGGGGGAGCCACTAATGACCAGATAGAGATCGGCAGCATACCAGGCCGTGGGTTGCATCCGAGACAGGGGTGGCTGGTGGGGGAACGCGGAAGGAGCAAGTTGCGGAGGGGAGGGCGGCGGCGGCGACAGAGGCCCTGGAGCAGCATCGACGACCGTGGAGGAGGGGGGCGAGAGAAACAGGCCATGTCAGCGGCGGCGGCGTTAAGATAGGACCAGGGTAGTTGATCAATAGAGTCCCACTAGGACGTCGAAGAGGGGCGCTCCAAAATTCGATACCGGCGGGAGGGCCGGTGCTGCGCGGATCGGAGCAAAGCCAGCACGAGCTATAGATCGCCTCTATTAGAGCCGGTGGGGAGCGGTGAATGCTGAGAGGGAGGTAGCGACATGGTCGGAGGGGGGGGGGGGGGGGGGAGGAGAGGAGGACTACCGGAGGTGGGAGGCGGGCGGCAGCTCCATGGAGGAGGAGCCGCCGGCGCCTGAGGTGTGTGGGTGTAGGGTTTCTGGGAGAGTTTTTTAGAGAAAACGCTTCCAAGCATAAATTATTAAGTAACTTCTTTTAATTATAACACTCCAAACGTCCATGAATTGAACTCTTCCCTCAAAAACAATATTCAATCCAAACAATGAGAAGATTGCAAAATCTAGAATTTTTCTGTTGAGGAAAGTAAAATCTAAAATCTTGCTAAACCCAAAAAAGCAATTGTTCAACTTGCCCAATGGTTTATCTATTTTGCACATGGGGCCCTCATACAAAGTTTTAAAGGGGCAAAGACACTTTCACTCTAAATTTTGGCACAAAAACACTTCCATCCCTTCTTGTTTTAGAAATGTCACTTTCCCCCCTTTGGTGTACCAAATTCAGGATGCTTGAACTCCCTACTTGTGAGGCCGTTAGCTTGAGCGTGGAATCCATTACTGACATTATTTTTGGGGACATATACTTTCTGTTACAGTATCGAATGACACAATCGGGGAATGTAAATGTGAAGCAATTGGCACAATGAGAGGTTAAACGTGTATTTTCCAAACTGAAATGGGTAAAAGTGTCCTTGTTCCAAACTAGATGGGGGTGAAAGTGTCTTGTACCCAAGTTTAAATGGAGCTCATTATTTCTTCTAGTTATGTAAATTATAACTAAACTAATTTTTTTACATAACCATTGGAAATGCTCTAAGAATGCGTAACAAAAGAGTTAAGTACTGCTATTAAGAGAAAGAAGCAGCTTCATTATCTTTTGTTGCCAACCAAACAACGCCTTAAACCATACGCGCGCTTATCATTAACGACTCTCTCTTTCTCCATATCTCTCTGAAATTCGATTCGAAACCCTAGATCGCACTCTTACACACAGACAGACGATCACAACAACAAGCAAAGAAGCTCTTTACGACTCTCTTGATATGGCTGATTTCTACTGCATATCCCCACGTTTTACCGTCTTCGTTCTCTTCATTCCTTGTCCTCCACCCCCAAATTTCTACTCTTTTGCTCAATACGAAGAAACCCCCAATTTGATTTGCGATGGCTTCCAAACCCAACTCGTCACTGGCGTTGAATCCCACTTCTGGAGAAGGTATGCTTCCAAAATCCCACCTTATATTGTTTTCAAGTGTGTTTGAATTCATAATTTTTGCCCACAATCTACATAATGTGACATGTGGAATAGCTTATCCCATCTACATCTACATAATAATCTGCTATGGAGAATAAACTATCTCCCAAAATGTGACATGTGGAATAGCTTATCCCCAACTACGTAATAAGCTGTTATGGGGATAAGCCATCCTCAAGATATGACATATGGAATAGCTTATCCCCACATATCCCAAGAACCAAATACTTCGTAATAAGACAATCTCAGCCATTCAAACTTAAGAAATTATCATATTTTTGTGGGCACGGGATATGCACTAGTTTAGAATGAACTGAAACAGTCTGAGAATAAATGTTTTTATTTGGTTATGTTGTGTGACATTGATGATGAATGCGGGAGGATTGAAGAGGATGATAGAACTATAGTCTTGATCCTAAATTTATACCTGTCGTTGTCTATGAAATTATTCGAATTTACAATGGGCTGATTTATAATGATTCTGGGTAAATTATGTTCAAAGAATAAATTGGTAGTTATTAGTTTAGGGGCAGACAAGTTTCTCGAAAGAGATCGGTGGATGGTTTTAATGAAACAGACCAAGGTTACCAGGATCGTTTCGCGGAACATGATTGGGAACGCGCGTCTGGTAGGAATGTGGTTCACTGGGGTAGGTTTCTTCGCGTTGATTAATTGGACCAAGATTCACTTGTCTGGTTATATGAATGCTTTTTTAAGAATGTTATGTAAAAATATACGAATATTTGCATTTCCTAGTAATATACTAATATCGATTTGTTATCAGGTAAATATTTTTAGGGAGTTCCATCATAAAAAATAGAAGTTTGAGGTAAAGACATGAATTACTTGATAAAATTATGGGGTAAGAGACTAATAATATTTAAATTTTATGGTCTGTCTAAAAACAAAAGGGTTCGCTAGAATCAACGATCTGGATCGGTAACGACCCCTGACAGGGATCGCGTAATCTGGATCGTAGATCGCACCCTGTTGAGCGATTTCAGGTAACTCTGGACCAGAAGTGCCTTGTTCCTTGCTGATTTCACACGCAATTCTGGCGTTGTTGTTTAAGTGCGGAAATTCATGTAACGACCACTTTGGTTCTTGACTCGTTGTTGACGACCTAGTTTGACTCATTTAAGAATCTGGGGACTCATTTGATTGAATGGACTTGTATATAAGAGAAGCGAAACTGCATTCCGTGTGAAAAGACCTGTTAACGATTGCTAGGGACTCATTTGACAGTCCTCCTGTCTGATATTTCTTAGTTTCTGTTCCCCTTCCCTTGCAAATGATTAGCACTACGAATTGAATATGCACTTTTCAGTCCGATATTCCACGAGACTTGAGTTTCAGATAGAGGGTTATGAAATGGGAACAAGTTTCTTCTGTTGGGTTTCAAAGTTGATTTCGCGTTTCTTACCCCACTCTATATAAACTTTATCTTCTGTTTCTTGTTTTTTCTCTTGCTGCCGCAGAGTATTCCGATGAGGACAGAAATACTTTAATGCTCATTGATGTTATGCAGTATGGAGGGGAATCTGATGTAAAATTGTTGGAAGATTATGAAGAAACTGAATTACCTTTTTTTGAAGAAGTTTGTGTTCACGGAAGTGATTCTTCTTACTCCAGTTTTGATCTTGGTCTGGGAGATGGTGTGCATTCTCCGGAAGGTTCCATAGATTATGATAGCCATGATATTTCAACTTCGGTGAAGGATGATGTAGAAAACGTTGTCGCTGTGTCAGAGGAAGTTCATGAAGAGAGTGGTGAATTGCCCAGTAGTTTTGGTTTGAAATCAGGAAGTAATGGAGTTTTACCTGAAGCTAATTTGGCTCCAACCAAATCAATAGAACTTGAGCCGATTCTTGACATGGAAACTATTCACTTCGCACTTGAAGAGCCAATTGATACAGACGGCGGTGAAAGCTCAATGAAGGTTAGCTTTACTACTGGAGTATTATCTTTTACATAATTCGTTGCAATGTAGTTTGAACTTAGGTCCTACGGATATGGGTGTTTAAGATCACCAGACATAGAGTTTACTTGGAGTATACTCAGGGGCGGAGCCATTAAGGGCCACCAGGAGTCACTTGCACCCCCCCCCCAAGGTTTGCAATACATGCAAACACCTACCCATTTTTGATTGATATTTTCAGTTGTGCCCCTATAAAAAGTATACAATGTCACTATTTATGCCCCTGTAACTGCAATTATCTCCTCCTTTTAGCTGCTATTTTGAATTGTGCCCCTAAAAATAGTAGGCAACTTTCTAATAACTGTAAATACCCACCCCTTGTAATATTTTGTTCAGGTTCTTGTTTTCTTAGATGGATGTCATAATTTAGCTGCCTAGTGGGAATATTTGATTGAATTTTTTTAAATTTGTGCCCCCTCTTGGCCAATTCCTGGCTCCGCCACTGGGTATACTGCTGCATTTTAGAGTTGGTTCATGATTGTTTATGGGAAGGAGAACTTTAATCAATCTGTACGCCATTATCTTATTTACTTATTTCTCTGTCTTGGCTCATCGGTATTGTAATTGATCTTGTGACCTCCTGTATCTACTTAACCAAGCTTTAATGTTTAGCTTTCTTCGTCATTTTAACACAGAAGACACTAGAAAGACACCAAGAGGGCTTGTAATATTTCTAGGTTTCTCTTTAAAGTCTTCTTTATTAGTTATCATAATATCTGTAGACATTATGAGCCCAATTAACCCATTTCTCTGATGTCAAGTTCAAAATATTCCCCTTTAAACTCTTCTTGTATTAAGAAGCAACTTAGAAGATGGTTTAGCAGTCCCATTGAGGTTTTAACTGTCTAACTATTTTAAACTAGTCCTCAATTTAGACCCTATATCTGAGGACTACCCAGTTCACTTCAATTCAATCCCAATTATGCAACTGAGAACCTTAACTATATTGGTGTTTGTAGGTTTGTGAGGTTTCTCCTAATCTGGGATCGAAAACAGAAAACATATTAGATGATGCGAAAGATATTGGCAATGAAGCTTCTGACCATGCAGCAGAGAAGGAATCAGAAACTGCGCTGAATAGGTTCACCTCTCATTCCTGTTCTTCTTTCCTGTCTACCATCTCATCTTCATTTTCTCCAATGTCTTGCTGTAAATCATTTAAAGAAGTCTTTTTAAGGTGTGTTTGTATGCTAGTTGTTTTAAATATCTCTATCTAGATGCATATTCTCCCCGAAATCCATGGCAATCGTCTCTTCCATCGCAATCTTGGGCCATATTATCCGCCTATACAGGTAATATTCATCTCTCTCTCTCTGTCTCTGTCGCTCACTCATCTTAACATCCTCTTTTTGTGGCATTCCTTATGGGGACCTTTTCTTTTCTTCATCCCACCTCAAACCCATACAGTAAATTGTTGGATTTCCACTTTACTAAATAAAAGACGCCTTTTTATGTCTCCCTCTGTTTGGTCAGATACCCATCATTAAGGGAGTGTCCATCATTTTATCTTGAATCGTGGTGGCAATAGGGCAAGCCCGCGGGCAAAACCGGCCCGGCCCGGCCCCCAGACCACAGGCCCGGCCCCTACCACACTAGGTCCCAGCCCGGCCCCGTAACCGGTCCGGGTCGCATTTAACCCCCAGCAGGCCGACCGGGCCTCCTCCCCTCGACGGACTTCTCCGGATTAGCCCGCCTCCTCCGGCCCGGGCCGCACCCCCCGAAACACCCTTTAACGGTCCATATCCGGCCCGCCTCGGCCAGGCCCCGTACCCAAGGGCTTTTAGCCCCTAACCGGTCTGGATCACCTTCCTCCGCCCACCAGCCTGGCCCGGCCCCCTCCACTCCCAGCCTTCCTCGAAGCCCGGCCCCCGTGCCCGCCGGCCCGGCCCCCGAGCCTATACAAACATGCTAAAGACAAGTAAAAAAGAAGTATAAAATTTCAAATGGAATCAAAAGGAAGAATATATCACACTAGAAGCATCATTTCAAGCTGCAATGCTAAAAATCCTTGTTTTTTTTTTTTTTTTTTTTAGTTGCCTAACAGATCCTTTATAACAGGAGGGGAATCTCAACAGCTGGATACCGCCTATCCTCTGGTGCTTTCGTACTACCGCATCCTGATAAGGTATTCTCTATTCAAATTTACTGAATTACTTTGGTGGAGTAAATAATTCAGCGAAATGGATGATAGGTAAGTACAGGCGGGGAGGACGCTTATTTTATAGCCGGTAAAAACTGGATAGGTGTTGCCGATGGAGTTGGCGAGTGGGCTGAGAAAGGTAATTGCTATCTCCTTTTTTTTTACTGCACCAATCAATTCAATTTCTCATTCAGTTTGTTCTGTACTGGTGATTTCAGTTTTACCAATGTACCACTGTTTTAGTACTACGAAGGCATCATTTGGGTAAGGGATAAAGGGAGGGGATAGGGATAGTATTATACCTCCTGCTCCTTATCCCGTGTTTGGTTGCGTTACAAGGAGCAGGTACAATTTTCATTTCCTTATCCCCTCCACCAGTTTTTGCCTACAACCTTATACCACCCAGGATAAGGAAATAGGGGATAAAGAGGGTAGTTGGAAAAAGACTATGTTACCCCCATATAAAAGGTAGTTGTGAGTAGAAACTCTACTATGTTGTAACTTCATCCTCCATCGCATATCCTTGCGTCTTATCCTATCTCACATCCTGCTCTAACCAAACACTTAGAACCAAAAATCACTTATCCTGCCTTATCATAGTACAGTCATATCTTACCTCACATCCCAGTATATCTCTTATCCCATGATTTTTATCCCTTTACCCAGACTAGGCCTAAGTGAACACAAAAAATATTAATAAACCTGCTTATATTTATGTTACGAGTGTTTTTTTTGTAGGGATTAACGCGGGAATATATGCTCGGGAACTGATGGAGAACTGTGAAAAGATTGTTTCTGATTCTGATAGCATTTCGCTAACCAACCCTGAGGAGGTTATCATTCGAAGTGCTCTGAAAGCTCACTCACCTGGATCATCAACAATTTCGGTTGCATACTTCGACGGTCAGGTATCTTATTGCTATAATCTGTATTAGTGTGACCATACAGATTAGTTTTTCTTATGTGCTTGCCAAAGTTTTTGATGCTACGATCTTAGATCTTTCGCACCATGGATTTTGATTTTTGTGTCAATATCAAACAGGCACTTCATATTGCCAATATTGGAGACTCGGGTTTTATTGTAATACGAAACGGGGCTGTTCATGAAAAGACTTCACCAAGATTTTTCGACTTCAACTGTCCATACCAGATTAAAAGCGGCGACAATCCTTCAGAACTTGTGGAGGTATGTGATACATTATCTTGAAACTAACTATGTGGAAGCAGTTGTTAGACCTTATGTAGACCATAGCTATGAAATTCATTTCTACTTGTCTAGTTATAAGTGCTTATTGAGGATTTTGTCACTTCAGAGATATAGAATCGACCTGGAAGAGGGGGATGTAATAATCACTGCAACAGATGGCCTTTTTGACAATATATACGAACAGGAGATTGTTTCAATCGTTGTTGATTTACTGGAATCTAATCTTGGCCCCAAGGTGCATCTCTATCACACTCTTACTCCTCTCCTTTTTAGTTTCTGTAGATCTTTTTGCTTAGATGCTTGAACTGAGAGGAGCAGCTTTGAATTCGATGACGAAAATTGCCATAAAGATTAATATATATAGTAAAGCATGAGGTCGCTCTACTGAATATCTTCATTCTCTTTAGAGCTGTCAACGGGCCGGGCTGGACTGGACCGGCTGAAGGAGGACTCAGACAGGCTGGTCCCGGTCCAGTCCTAGGAGTCAAGAGCCCTAGGACCGACTCGGCCAAAAGACCCGACCCCTATTTTTTTTGGTGGGGGGGGGGGGGTGGAGGGTCGGTCTTAGCGCGTGGATTTTGTTGGGCCGGCCGGGTGCCCGAAATCGGGAACCAGTACTCGATACACGGGCCAGGGCTGGTTGAAGACCACCCGCTCCCTGGCCGGACTGGTTCACCTGGTCCACTTGACAGCTCTAATTCTCGTATGTCATTTGTGGTGAATCTCATGAAATATTATGCTGTGGACACATTACTGTCTGGCGGGTCAATATGGATCTGCTGGGCTGAGTCTGTCGAGGGTCATACGGGGTCGAATCCGGGCCTAACCCGGCCCATTGACAGGCATACGTTCCAACTTCCAACCCCTTCTCCCCTGTGGACATGTCCACACGGAGTTATATTAGTCTCTTGTGACCTGAGTAAAGAAAGTCAGCCAAGGTTTGTGAAGGCGGCATGTGCCTCCCGAAAGTTCTAAAACCTAACTTTTATCCCCAACATTATACCCCCTTAAAATTTCTAAACAGAGAGATTGATTTGTTGCTCTCGTAAGCCCTATAGTACAGCTACACCCATGACCTGCACTTCTGAATGTAATATTATGTGTTTCATGTGTATAGGAAATAGCAGAAATCTTGGCCATGAGAGCACAAACGTTGGGGAAGTCAGAAACTTGTAGGACTCCTTTTGGAGATGCAGTGGAGGCAGCCGGATACACTGGGTTTACCGGTGGCAAGCTGGACGACGTGACTGTTATCGTGTCCTTTGTCAAAAGACAGTAAATAAAATGCCCTCTCGCCGTATAGATGACTTGCAACAGTTACCTAACTCGCTACTTCTCCGTGTGCAGTATAACTACAAATCATAAGGACACCCCTCAATGGCGTTGATTTGTACCTTGATTATCCCCAGTGAATTACTGTAACAAAAAATTCACACATATTTACCCTATATTATCTGCATTCGTTATGGTTGTGTATATATATATGTATTACCGAGATTCCCGGAACACTATTATCGTTATTATCATACGAGATGGTAACTCAGTGGCCTGGTATAAAATGCACTCAATCAGGAGTTATTTCTCGATTCGTGAAGATTGGGGCGCGATTCGTGTCATTTGCCACTTCATGTCACTTGTCACTTTTTTCTTACCTTGACAAAAAACCTTTTCTTAGTTTACATAGAAAGAATCATTGTTTGATTTTTCTTCATTGCTTGTAGCCTTGTACAATGATTGAACTCTAAATATTGTCGAAACAAGCCTTTATGACATGTAACATTCGACATTATTTCTATGATTTGACTTTTGTTATTATAGATCAAAAGTGGAAAAGAGAGGATGGCATGGCACTTGTTAATAGAATTCGAATGAACTTTTGAAAGGTCACTTTATTCATTACACCAGTAGGTAATCGAAAGGGTTCGATCCACCGAAAATAGGAATCTCTATGGTTATGGATGATTCAGATTGTAGGCAGAGTGAAATTTAGAATTGACTAGGTAAAATTTAAAGTAAGTTTAATTTCAGAAATAAGAGTTCAGAAAGTTTTAAAAAAAAAAAAATGCAAGAGTTCAGATGATTCTGGAATATTCATGTAACTATTTGAAGTAGTAGTACACCAGTATCAAAATATTGAAAATTAAAAATAATGGGGTTTTTGAAAACGAGGCAAGTGCTACATTGGGTGACTCCAATCCAGATTGTAGCCCCCTGCTAATACCACCTCGTACCTTCATCATAACCCCATCCTTCCTACAAGATCAATCATGTGAGATTCTCGGCAAAGAGCCTCTGTTTTTGCAAATAGCAACCTAGTGTGTGTATGAGAAAGTCATATCCTCATAATAATAGAAGATTTCGTTGGACGGTCTTAGCCCGTGGCATTTTTTTATATATAATTATTATATATTACTCATATGGTGTGCAGTTCCCTGGATTTTGTTGGACGGTCGGGTGCCCGAAATCCGGAACCAGCACTCGATACACGGGCCAGGGCTGGTTGAAGACCACCTGCTCCCGGGCTAGACTGGTTCACCTGGTCCACTTGACAGCCCTAATTCTCGTATGTCATTTGTGGTGAATCTCATGAAATATTATACTGTGGACACATTACTGTCTGGCGGGTCAATATGGATCTGCTGGGCTGAGTCTGTGGAGGGTCATACCGGGTCAAATCCGGGCCTAACCCGGCCCATTGACGGGCATACGTTCCAACTTCCAACCCCTTCTCCCCTGTGGACATGTCCATACCGAGTAATATTAGTCTCTTGTGACTGAGTAAAGAATGTCAGCCAAGGTTTGTGAAGGCGGCATGTGCCTCCCGAAAGCTCTAAAATCTAACTTCTACCCCCAACATTATATCCCCTTAAAATTTCTAAACAGAGAGATTGATTTGTTCCTCTCGCAAGCCCTATAGTACAGCTACACCTATGACCTGCACTTCTGAATGTAATATTGTGTGTTTCATGTGTATAGGAAATAGCAGAAATCTTGGCCATGAGAGCACAAACGTTGGGGAAGTCAGAAACTTGTAGGACTCCGTTTGGAGATGCAGTGGAGGCAGCCGGATACACTGGGTTTACGGGTGGCAAGCTTGACGACGTGACTGTTATCGTGTCCTTTGTCAAAAGACAGTAAATAAAATGCCCTCTCGCCGTATAGATGACTTGCAACAGCTACCTAACTCGCTACTTCTCCGTGTGCAGTATAACTATAAATCATAAGGACACCCCTCAATGGCGTTGATTTGTACCTTGATTATCCCCAGTGAATTACTGTAACAAAAATTCAAACATATTTACCCAATATTATTTGCATTCGTTATGTATATGAATTTACCAAGACTCCCTGAACACTATAATTGTTATTATCATACGAGACGGTAACTCAGTGGCCTGGTATAAAATGCACTCAATCAGGAGTTATTTCTTGTTTGATTCGTGAAGATTGGGGTGCGATTCGTGTCATTTGTCACTTCTTCATGTCACTTGTCACTTCTTGTTTCCCTTGATCAAAAACCTTTTCTTGATTTACATAGATAGAATCATTGTTTTATTTCTCTTCATTGCCTGTACAATGATTGAACTCTACTATTGTCGAAACAAACCTTTTGTGACATGTAACATTCGGCATTATTTCTTTTGTGACATGTAACATTCGACATTATTTATAAGATTTGACTTTTGTTATTATAGATCAAAAGTAGAAACGAGAGGATGGCATGACACTTGTTAATAGAATTGGAATGAACTTTTGAAAGTTAACTTTATTCATTACATCAGAGCTGTCGAAAGGGGTCGATCCACCGAAAATATGATCTTGATTCTCTATGATTGTAGGCAGTGACGAAGCCTGGAATTAAAAATTGACTTGGTTAAAATTGAAAGTAAATTTAATCAGGAATACTAATGTAAGACTTCAGAAAGTTTCAAAGAAACTGTAATAGTTCAGAATCAACTGGGGTATTCGTGTAGTGGGGACTAAAATTGCATTTTTTGCAAATAGCAACATAGTGTGAACAAGTCATATCGTCATAAAAATGAAGATTTCGGCTTGAATACTCTTTTCTGATTTGGTTAAAATTCGCAGTAATTGAGATATATCCCGCTATTAACATCCTACACCATCTCTAACACAATGAGAGGAGGGGACCTCTGAGGCTGGCATTCAACCTTTGGGAGAGGGAGAGATGATTATGTGCCATAAGGCAACACAGTGTTCATGATCATCATCATGTAGTGTCTCTAAATCTCATATAGTTTGAACTTGTCTAATGTGCCTTTTGAATTGAATTTCTTTTTGCCCAAAAGAAAAAGAAGTAAAAAAGATGGCCATGATCGATCATTAGTGCATGTTTGGCATCCCTGTTTTGATTAAAAACAGGGTTGTTTTTTTAAACCCATTTGTTATGCATGTTTTTCTGTCTGTTTAAAAACAAAAACATGCTGAAAAACAGTTGTTTAAAAAAACAACAAATGTGGTGTTTTTTTGGTGTTTTTTCATACTATTGGTGTTCAAAGACATTTCAACTATGATTAGATGCAACAAATATCAAATATATGTCGGTATTGTACGTAAAAATGATTTTCAAGCAAATTAACATTGAAATTTGGTAATGATACCAAACGTGTTTTTGATTTTGAACACTTTTTTTAAACGGATACCAAACAGTTTTCTGATTATGTTTTTAAACGTGTTTTTTCGGTACGTTTTTTTTCAACTGTTTTTCTTGTTTTTAAACGGATACCAAACAAGTGATGAATAATACACTGGAGGATAGTATTGTATACGTACGTGTTAATTTGTTTTCAACTGTTTTCAACTGGAGGATAGTATTGTATACGTACACTGGATGAATAATACACTGGAGGATAGTATTGTATACGTACGGATACCAAACTTGTTTTCAACTGTTTTTCTTGTTTTTTTTTCATAGTTTCATATTACATCCTTAGTTAATTTGTCTGTCAAGTCAAGTGATGAATAATACACTGAAAATATTTTGGCGAGACGGAGATAGTATTGTATACGTACGTGTTTTACGGTGCTGGAATTGGACGCTATCAATAAAATGCTTGACTGGAGGAGATATTGAATTGTTGATATTAAAACTGGCATTTGAAGCCACACAATTAGGCTTTGGATCAACAAAGTGCATGCGTTAAAACTTTATTCCTCCAAAAGTGCAATATTCTTTTTCTTTTTGAGTTCACACTTTTGTGCATCTGCTTATGATGATGAGTTGAAATGGGGAATATGTGTTCTTCATGAGTAGCTCACACATGGGTTGTGTTTGTTTTTAAATGTCAACTTTTAAATAAATTTGGACCCCCACAGTGAAATATGTAGCCACTGCATCATCATTCATGTTTGTATTCTTGTACCACCACCATTACTAATGCGTTGTCTCTCATCTCTTTTCACCAACCAGAAACCATTACTACTACTTCTGTACATTTCTCACATCTCCCCTGGTTTCTTCATTGTTCCTCTAAAGTGGATTAGCAAATGATGTCCACAGACCAGAGTTCAAATTTACAGCAAGTTTAAATTGACTTAGCTTATATCTATCTACCTTTTAGGGTTACAATAGTGCATTTGATATACAAAAACTATGTCGTGTGCAGCGTAAAAAGTTTTGAGATTGTGGGTTGAAATATGAATTCCTAGAAATTGAGTAGTTCATCACAGCATATGCCTCTACACAGTGAATCAGGGGCAGAAGCGGAAAAGCAGAAATTTGATTTAGTCGGGGCTAATTTAAAGAAAATAAAACAAAATAACGATAAAATTTAAATTTCATAAAGCTGACTGAGGACTATAATGCAATTATTGTGGGGACTTAATTGAGAAAAAAAAACAAGAATAAAAGTTCAATTACTGAAAGTTGAGTGGGATATAGCCCCCATTGATTATGCAGCTCCACTCTTGAGTGGAATGGTACATCGATATTTGCAAATTCGTGTCAAGTTGTTCTACAATTTATGTGTCTGATCAATTTCATAATAAATTAATCTCGCTCATCCAAACACGGCCTATACCGAAAAATTAGAGAAGATTGAAGTGCCGACATGGAAATGGAATGTGTGAAGTGGTTTGATTTTGACCGGAGGCTGTAATTGTAATAACACGAAGTACAGGATACGTCGTGTAATTAACTTGGAATACGACGGGTTTCGGGAAAGAAACAAAATTCAAACTTCAAGGCACTGTGGTGAAATATCTACAACGACCTGGAGCTGAAGTAAGTGATGCACACACGTGTACGCCTTCATCAAATGCGAATCAGACTACGGTGCGCACATGGTGCATTTTAGCTGTCGTCACAGACTTTCTGTCTCTACATCTATACGCCTCTGACGTCACTTCCTCGGAGCTTGTTTGGTATGGTATCCGTTTAAAAACAGAAAAAACACCGGAAAAAAAGCTGAAAATAGAATAAAAAAATTATTTGGTATCCGTTGAAAAACAGTGTTTAAAATCATAAACACATCTGATAACATTACTATATTTGAATGTTAATTAGCTTGAATATCATTTTTACGTACAATACCGACATACATCTGATACTTTTGCATCTAATTATAGTTGAAATGTTTTTAAACACTAATAATATGAAAAAAAACATCACTTGCTTTATTAAACAACTGTTTTTCAATATGTTTTTTTTTGAAAAATTATTTTTGTCGTCTACCAAATGATTTTAATAAAAGAATTTGGGGCATGAGAGCCCATGGAGACAGGACGGTGGATTCGTCGCCGTGCGATTTACCGGCGGTAGCAGATCGGTCTAGGGTTTGATGGGGAGAGTTTTCAGGGTTGAGAGGTCAAAGCATTTCGTCATCGTCTTCATCGCAACAAAATCTCATTTTTTGAGGCATGAGAGAGAGAGACGAAAGCCACTGAAGTGAATGGTGATGAGGCTTTGAGGCGTACGTTAGCTCTATAACGCTAACGAGGACACGTAATTCGGGTCAATCAGTCGGGTTGCTGGTTGGGTTGAGCCGTGTCGTGTCAGAAACGGGTTGACCTGAAGTCGGTCCATTTATTTTCGTGTCGCTTTCGGGACATGTTTTTATTTTTAAACAAACAAAAATAACAGACATACCAAGGGCTAGTTTGGGAATGCTGTGGCGGTGTTAGAAAGATGCTGTGTGACAACACCGTGAAAACGCTGCTGTGAATTCTTGATAAAATGTCGTTTGGTAAATATTACGTAAAAGCTGCTGTGAAATATTGATATAGTAATTTTGTGTTTGGTAAAATCAACTGTGAAGTTGTTGTGAGAGGGTAAAATGACAAAAATATATGACACGTGTCATTTTCGTAAAGATAACTATTGATATTTTAAAAAATTGCAAGGTTAAAATCGGTTGTAGATAAATTAATCAAAAACACTTTCTGGAAAAGCATCTCCCCCATTGCTTTCCTGAAAACTGCTGCGGGACAGCAGAAACTGTCTGGAAAAGCAGAAATTTTATTTTTACCAAATACACTAATATTATTTCTACTGTCGGAAAGCAGCTGTGCTGGCAGCAGAAGCAATTCCCAAACTCACCCCAAATGAGTTTAATCAAAGTTCATTAAAAAAGGTATGCCAAACATGCACACAGACTACGGTGCGCACACGGCGCATTTTAGCTACCGTGACTCGACTTTCTGTTTCTATATCTATACACGTCTCTCAACCTCAGTCTCTCTGCCTCTTCAGTTTCCACTTCTAAACCCTCTTCACTCTCTCTCTCAGCAAAAAGACTTCATCTCAGCGCTAATTTTCCTCCAAAAATGGCAATGAAGTCAATTACAGTTCTATTCACGGCGGTTTCCATCTGGGTACTGTCCAACGTGGACGCAGCTCCGGCGCCGGCGGCCGTGGACTGCTCGAGCCTGGTACTGAACATGGCCGACTGTCTGACGTTCGTCACCGCCGGGAGCACGGTGGAGAAGCCGGAGGGAACTTGCTGTTCGGGGCTGAAGACGGTGGTGAAGACCAACGTTGGGTGTCTCTGTGAGACTTTCAAGAACAGTGCACAGTTTGGAGTCACTTTGAATGTCTCCAAGGCCATGTCTCTCCCCAATGCCTGCCACGTGTCTGCTCCTTCTGTTAGTAATTGTGGATGTGAGTGCTTCTTCAATTTCACACTCAATTCCCTATTTTTTTTGGAAATTGAGGACATAAATCTGAGGTTGTGTTGTTGTTTAAGGTTGGATTTCATGGATTTCCTGATAGAGATCTAATTGCATGAATGTTCTCTTCATTGCACTGTTAATTATTTGGCAATTTTGCATTCACAGAGTCATTTTCTTGTTCCTTGCTCTGTTTTGAACATGCTCTGTTTCTGGAGAGAAGCGATCTATGGTTTAGCTTTGTTTTAGAAATTTTTAGATGCTATGACATGCATTAGCATTGTAGTACTTCCTCCGTTTCTTCTCTTTCTCTACCTTCTGACTTTTGTCATTGTTCACGGGTCACTTTGACCCGGTGATTTGGATAGCAAAACGATATAATATTTTGACAATTTTTTCATGGTATCGTAGAGTAAAAGTTGTCCTTTAACATGGTAAAAAATTATCAAAAAATTGTATCGTTTTGCGATGCAAATCACCCGGTCAAAGTGATCCAGATACGAGTCAAAAAGTTTAAGCGTAGTTAAAGTGAAGAAACAGAGGAAGTAATATAATTGATTTGGTGAATTTTGACTCGATGCTTAGTCAGGAGTTAATGTTTTGTTTTCCTCTGTTTTTTGCAGTGAGTCTTGTCACCGGTGCAGCTCCTGGTACGTTATTAGCCTTATCCCCAAACTAATCATGTGTAGTACTATTGATTGCAGTTACCGCGGTGCTAATTTAGCAATTGGTGATGTTAAATTGCAAAACCATTAGTTTTTTTGTTGCTACATTGACAGAATTTTAGACATAAATGTAGACATAATTTTCAATTTTAGTGATTTTGATTAGGTATCAATCTTTTCTAAGAGTTTAACATTTCGATAGTAGGGTTTTGTTTTGCTACAAATTATGTCTAACATCCTGTCCTTGCGTCCGTTTAGGATTATTCTTTGGGGGATTCCGGTTTATTTTTGGGAATTCTGGTTTTTGGGGGAATTCTGATTTTTCTGCAGAATTCCGGATTGTTTTGGGGGATTCTGGATTGCTTTGGGGTAATTTAGGATTGTGTCGGAGGAATTTTGGATTACTGAGCGCATTTGACAACATAATGGAACTCATTAGCTAAACCGCTCACTTAAATTAGTTCATCCAAACTACTCCTATTTTTGAAAATAGGCCGTAACAGAAGAGTGGCCGCCGTGCCATATTGGGAGAGAAACGGCCCGATTCTCTGATAAATTTGATACACTGCGTAGATATTGTTTGTAATTGGATTGTAATTTGATACCCAGCGGTTTAAAAGATGGTCTGAAACACTTCCGTACTCTTTACACAACATACAATTGTTGGATTTCTTTAAGAGCAACATAAATTTGAATCTTGCAATATGGGTAATAGCACTATCATCAGATGCCAAACTCCTTTTTATACACGAGCTAATACTCAAACACCGTCGATGATTTCCTCATTTCAGTGATTCAACTAATCGAATGATGTTTGGCTGTGCAGCTAATTCTCCACTTGGCGCTCTCTCCCCAAGCGTAAACGCAGGCGCACCTACTTCAGTTGCAGGGGCAAATGACCTCGCTCCGGCTCCAACTCCAACTCCTGGAGCAACCTCAGGCTCTGCTGCCCTTGCTGTTTCAGTTGGATCCCTTCTTGTGGCAATCGCAGCTGCATGTTTTGTCTGATCGCTCAGGTCAGTTTCTGTCTCGGATTAGAAGATGAGGACGAGTTGAGTTTTGTGTTGGTTCTCTTTTGATCAAACTACTTGTAGAACTAGGGTTTTGTTTGTGGTTTCATGGAGTTGGTTATTGTCATTGACAGTTTTTGTGTGTATGTTGTCTTGTATTTGAAATCCACTGGTACAGTATTAAGTTCACTACTGATTATGATATTTTATTATTTACTTTCGTGATGAAGTTTGTTGTCTACAGTGGGTTGCATCGTTTCTCGTATGAAAATATTGAAATCAGGCTAAATAAATGTTAAAAATGTGCCTTGAATCAAGCTATCACCTTCAGCAAATCGAGGTGATCGTGCAATCAGAAAGTCCTGATCGTATGATCACTAGTGTTAGCAGAATTCTTAGTTGCTCTGGTCGTGCGATCACGATAAGGGTTTCAGTTTGGCACGATCGTATGCGTGATCGTGCAGTCACAGGCTGGGGCGGTTCCAAGAACGTTTCCTTGTTGGTTTTTTGAAATTCTTTGGCACTATAAAATCAACTACTAGTCTCTAGCATTAGCGTGGTATATTTTCTGGTATTATGTGTTTCTCTCATCAAGTCATCAGTAATGAAAGAAGTCAGTTTTCTGTCTGTGGAGGTCGATTCCGTTAGTGAACCATTTAAAATCTATGTTCTCGTTCTTGTGTTTTTCTGTTTTATCTTTCTTGGCACTCTTGTTATAACAACACACTTAGGGAAGCACGAAAATGGAATCATTTATGATATTGTAGAACTGTTTTGAACTAGTAACAGTCGCCATCCTCCTTGAGTTAACTGTTCTTTTCATATTCTGCGGCGTGTTGCTTGCTCTGTCCTCAAAATATAATGTCAAGAATGCAGCAAATGCATAATGCTGTGCAACTGAAAAAAAAGGAGAAATTAACATTAGTATGGTGTTAAAGCCCTAAATGGTACCAGTAATCAATATCTAATTAATGAGAAAGAGAGCGAGAGAAGTACAATCCTTCGAGGAAGGTAATTTCCTGCCTACGGCCAACGCTGGTGGGTTGTTGCGTCGGGGGCACGTTGAACATCTGCACAGAGGGTGGATAGCCTTGAGCTTGAGGGTGTCCTTGGGAAGGGTATCCTTGTGTTACAGGGTAACCTTGTGCTGGGTACCCAGGAGGTGGAGGGTGCCCTTGAGAAGGGTATGCGCTTGTTTGAGGGTATTGCTGTGGTGTGTAGGCCGTAGCTTGGCTGTGTCCTTGTGGTGGGTAGGCTTGGTTCTGATTGTATCCTTGTAATGGGTGTCCTAGGGCACAAGGTTGGCCCTGTAGAAGGTGTCCTGGAGCCTGAGGGCACCCTAGTGGAGGGGGATGTTGCTTCTTTGCCTCCTTCTCATCGGTGCCCATTTGGTTCTGAGAATTGCTCATCTTAAACGCTCTCTTCTTTTCTATTGATATATTTTTCTGATGATCCGGAGCTCTCTCAAAAATTGAGAACTAAAAATGAGAAGAGAACATTGATGGGGTTCTATGGGGTGAAGACCTTTCAGAAATAGGATCCTGAAACTGGATACAATCATAGAAATCATCCATTGAAGAAGAAGTCGCATTCAAATGTTTAGTCGTGTTTCTGTACATTGCAGGCTAAATAAAGATATGTCTGGAGCTGTGTTTTCTATTCTGGGGAGGCTGTAATTGCTATTTCCGGAACTTACAGAAAGATCGACGTAAAAATAGCACAATTTCCCTTTATCACGTAATGTCAAAAAGGAAACTAGTTCATTTGGATGTGGCTACATATAGATGCCTAGCTGTTGAACATACTCACCAGTCACCACACAAATATGTCAAGTTCTTCTGCGGAAGAGTTCTGTGTGGTGAAAAACAAATTGAAAAGAATAAGGTTTTGTAATATTCGAGATTATAATGGTCATGTGTAGGATGAATCATGGCCTCAAAGTTGATTATGTTAAAGAATAAGAATAAGAACTAGATGCATTGTTGAGTGGGCGACCACTGTGATGGGGTTTCATGTGATATAACACAAGCGATAAAACTAAAAATTTACTGAAGTTGATTCTTAATCAACTAAAGAGCTCTGTTGCGGAAAAGTAGAAATGTCTAAAAGCTAATGATGAACGGGGCGGAATGAAATAAAAGTTGAGGCTTTTCTTTCAATTGAGATGATAATATGCTCAACATCCTTTTTGATCATTTCCAAACCCACCCGAAGCCAGGAAAGCAATGTACTACCTTCTATATCAGGTATTAGGTCGAGGCCTTGAACCAGATTCCTAAGATCACCTGTCTAAGTGCAGATTAGAGGTAAATAAGTAAAGCTACAGAGTTAGAATCATTCAGTTCCCGCGAAATATCCAGGAATTAAACATACGCTTTGTCAGGTGTTTGGTAAGATTGTTAATGGTCAATGGTTGAGGCAATGTCTAGGACAAAACATTCTCAGAGTTAGCTTGTGAACCATGCTGTTTAGGTTCAGTTTTATGTTGCTGGGTGAACAAACCAACTGCAATATTACTCTCAACTCAAACAAGTTTTTTCCCTAAACCCCGAAACTCTTGACGCTGAAAGAACTGTGAACCAGCAACTTAAAGACCGTTTTCTATCCACATGAGATAAAATTCAGCGGGATCCCAAGACTCCTCAGAAGGCCGTTTTCTGTTCTGAACTTATGGGTGTGGACAATTGTCTCTTTCATAACATCAAAATCTCCGAGATACACGCATGTTGTGGAAATTTAGGACATAGTTTGCAGTAGTTAACATTGAGTGAAAACTGATAGCCTTACTTGGGGACAGCTCAAGCAATATCCGAAAACAAAAACTGGAACATTATCTGAGAATGGAAAGTAGCACAGCCGGCTAACTTTGCATCAACGTGGTATCCATTAAGGCTCCGTTTGGTTGGTGGTAAAACATGTTACATGTAGAATATTTTCCCTTGTTTTAGTGTTTTGGTGTTGTTTGGTTGGAGGTACAATGTTTTCCTGTAAAATGTTTTCCCTCAAATGATGTAAAATGATTTACACATTTCAAATCCGTGAGCCATTTTCCAGAGAGTGAAGGAGCACAACAACAACTCATACTAACACCTCCACCACCAATAACCACCACTACCACCTACCTCCAGCACCACCCATAACTGCCACTGCCGTCACGGCCCACTGTTTTGGCAAAGTGTCAACCAAACACGAGAAAAATAATTACAAAGAGAACTTTTTGACACAAATTATTTCAGGCGTAGAATATTTTCTTTTGTAAAACATTTTAGTGCGAACCAAACAGAGCCTTAATCAACAATGAACAACGCGACTTTATAACAGTAATAGAGAAATCTGTACAAATGATTTACACGAGCATCTCAGATTGTGGAGTTCGTAGACTTGAGTTACAAAGTAATTCCCTTTCCTTCCAATAGTAAGGTCACAGATAAAGGCATTGCATCACAGCGATTGCACTAGTCATTCTTTACAACTGAGCGATTCGAGAACTCATCCAGCAGCCGGAATATCACTGCAGCCACACATAAAACGCAGAGTGTTGCGCAGCTGAAAATACACAAAAAAAAAGAAGCCGTTTCAGGTTCAGCTTAGAACTATCTAAGAATCTAATTAGGAAATGAATCAGAGAGATAGAGAGATAGAAGATACCATGATTTGCAACAGGTGGCCCTCTCCTGGCGTCCCCATTCACCTTTGCCAGTCTGAGTCGGTTGCCCTGTCGTGGGCATGTGGACGATTTGCATGGTTGGAGGTACAACCTGAGGCTGTTGGAAGCCCTGAGGAGGAGGAGGAGGATAGACCTGAGTTTGAGGGTAACCTTGTGGAGGATACCCCGAAGGCGGGTAAGCCCCAGTTTGCGGGTGGTGGTATGGCGGCGGTGGCGGATAGTGCATTTGTGTTGGATGTGTAAAACCCTCAGGTGCCCATTGTTTTGGATGGCTCGGATCTTGTGGGTATACCTGCTGTGGATAGTTGGGCATCTGAGCGTTCATATGCGGGGGCGGGTGGCCTGGAGCATGAGGGTTCTCTTGAGGTTGATTAACCTGGGCCTGGGATTGCATCTCTGGCGGGGCACCCGGAGCCTGAGCAAGAGGGTCGCCCCCTTCTGTTGGATGCTGGGGGGCTTGAGTATGCACACGCGGTGAATCACCTTCGCTGTCCGAGTCACTGTCTGAACTGTCCACTTGTCTTGGTTTTTTCCCCTTGCCAGGCTGACCTCCTTTCAGAGAGAAACGCTAAAAATAAATTACCAAAATAAAAAAGAAGAGATATATATAAGAGAGTTCCGGAAGAAACCGTGCACTCCGAGGGGAGGATGCTCGTGTTGATTGCTGCGACTTGTGGTCATCTGCGCGACCTCATTTCTCTGAATCTTGTCTTGGTTTTGAGAATCGTTCATCTTTGTTGTCCTTATCGTTGCCAATCCCTGCCACGCAATGTCAAGAACAGACTTGCAGTGTGGAGGGCTGGATTAAATGAAGTAGATGGAAGTAAATTCTCAAAATATAAACAGGAGGATAACCAGGATTATCCTCCCATTATTACAGAGAGATTCACAGAGAAATTGAGTTTTTGATCCGAAGACGTCAAGTAAAAAGTTAATTACCTCTCTTTAAAAAATCTGTGGTCCTAATTTCTGGCTGTGTTGAGGTGGTTAAAATTTTGAGGACAGGAATTCAAACAAAAGGAAAACCAGTGGACAGGAAATTTCAGTCTACTTGCCATTTAACTACCCAGCACCAAGTTATCATTCTTCTGGGTAGCCAAAGCCAAATCATCTTTTGCCTCACATAACCTCCGTTCTCCATAACCTCATCATCGCACTGCTAGATAAGATTAAGGATATATTCTCTCTGGGACATCCAGGAAAACAACACTTAAACTGGAAAGCTGGAACGGAGTGAAACATGCAAGGGTACAATGCCAAGATCTGCAACTTCTAGTGAATTGTAACAAACTTGAGAATAGGATTCTAGGAGAGTGAATTTCACTGATTCAACCCCCAAACTGTTGCTAACATCAAACACCCTAAAGACTTGTGTTGATAAAATATGGGCTTTGGAGTTCCTGTTGTACCTCGATCATTGTTGCACGGCTCCTGATTTGGAAAATTCATTTGTTTGTGAAGAATCTTCAGAGTACTTGAGCTCGATAACTTTGGGAGAGTCTAAGGAGTCTTCAAAATGATATGACGGGCACGATCTGTTAGGGAATGTTTTTTTGCATAATTGTGAATGGATTGGGTCTCCAGGGAATGTTTTTTGCATAATTGTGAATGGATTGGGTCTCCATACAAGTTCACTTTCTCCGCTGTGTCATCCTTTTAAATTGTCTATTGGGGGATATGGTGTGTGTATGTGGCTCAATTCACTACCTGAACAGTCTTTTGGTCGGTGGAACTCCGAGGGGAGGATGCCCTGCGCTGAAAAGGAAATAAAATATCATTTTAGTTTCTATGTAACATGATTAGAATGAAAACAAAAAAAAAAAAAAAGTAGATGAGGGACGAGAAAGATAGCACAGTCCGAGGATGCTCGGGGTTTGAAGGTAATTTTGTGGAGGATACCTTACAAAAAGAGACGAGAAAAAATAAATTCAATAAAATGAATGTATGCTCAATGAATAAAATTACAGGAAAATTATGCAAAACTGCTGTACCTTGGGATGGAGGAGCGCGAACGGGATGATCTGTCACTTTTGTCTCCTCATTTCTCTCGTCCTCTGAGAATTGCTTATATTTCCTGGTCCTTTGGTTTGTGTCATTTCTTCCATATTTTAAAATTATACGAGGTCGTTTTTATAAAAATTAAGATGTGACTCCGAGAAGAAAACATCAATATGTTTTCATAGGGTGAGGATCCCCCAAGGGATCCATCCAGAATGGCAATGCAGGAATTCTCCATTGATAGTGATACAGAAGCTTGCATTCAAGAACTTAGCTGTTTTTTCAAGTACTAAGGGGCTAAAATTAGAAAATGAACTGTATTTTTTATAATTATACGAGGATTTTCCTCCAAATTCTAGATTATACAAAGAGGTAGACGTAAAAAGATAGATTGCAGTCCTCTTTAGTCTGAAAGATGTATAAGAAAGTTCCTTATTTCTATATATATACTCGTGGGGCTGGACACATAAACTAATTGAAATATCCTCTGAAATGCGTGGTTGTAATTCAAACTAGGTTGAGACGGCAAGAAATTGGAAAGATAAAATCACTGGTCATGACACGACTAGTTACAAACATTTATCACAAGGTTTCCAATAAACCAAAAAAATCTAATTTATCATATGTTACGAAATTCGTATACACTTGTACTGAGGAGTCCGAAATGTGAAAGATCAATATTTCTGAATGGTGCAATAGAATTAATGGGAAAGATGAACACTCTCTGTATAATATTATTTCAGAAGTTAGGTTTTACAGTTTTATGAATCTTTAACAAAACTTTGCACATTACATATCGATAGATTATCACTTTGTAAGAGATATGGTAGTTGCAGGTTTGATTTAGGTGTTCTATGGAGCATGAGGAGGAGTTGGCGATGAATGGGCCAGACTCAGAGCCTGGGGTTTTGCTTGTGGTAGAAATTCCCAGAGAAGGTTGTTGTCGCGGTTGATCATTAAAATTTGCAGTTAGCATGGTTATGGATAAAAATCATTAATGCATTAATCCCTTAACTACGGGTTCCTATTAAGTAGCCCTTTAACTTGTTATAAAATTAGCACAATGTGTCGTGAGGGAATACATTTTTACTCGAGTCAAATTCTACTCCCTGATATTGCAGATTCACACCACACCAAAGTTTTCTTAGAAAAAAATGAATGATGGTGGTGGATAATGGGGTGGAATTTCTCAAGTTGTATGTGCATAAGCTGACCCATACAACACAACAATAAACATGAATGCAAGAAGTACAGAGTAAATTCTAATTCAATAGCTCTTCATTTATGTATAATATCTCCCCATAGGAACACACTTCATTTTTTTTTGAATCAATGCATTTGCCTTGGAAATTTGCTATTACACACTACTAGAAATGAACATTTTAAGTGGTGCGCATACTTCACCTTACTACACCCCCACACAAGTTGTAATTACCGGAAAAAAAAAAGTATTCGCTAACATACTAATGTCTTGGACATTGTTTTGAATGCTTGCGATGCTCTTTTCTTCGATGCTTGGAGGGGTTTCATGCTCGGTATATATGTCCCCAAAGTACCATTCATGGACAAAATAAGGTGCCGAAGATGCAAACTGCTAGACTGAAAAAAAAAAATTGAAAGTCATTTTAGTTTCATTTTAACATGATCAGTGTCCAATGAAAATAAAAAAGAACATAGATGAAGAATGAGGAAGATACCACATGCCGAGGATGCGCGGTTCCCATTTGCTAGGCGGACTTGCCGGGGACGAATTGGACATTCCCGTCGTGGGGTGTGGGGGCACATTGATCATTTGGATGGTGGGAGGAGGTTGAGGGTGACCTTTGGGAGGGTAGGCCGGAGTTTGAAGGTAATTTTGTGGAGGATACCCAGGAGGGGGCGGTGGCCCTTGGGAAGGGTAGTTGTAAGTTTGCGGATGCTGTTGATTTTGAGTTCGCACCTCTTCAGGAGTTGGAAGGCGCATCTGTTGTGGATTGTCTGAACCATGATTGAGCATTTGTGGTGGAGAGTTTGAATCTTGAGGGTTCTGTTCCTTTGGATGGTCCGGAGCATCGGGGTGTTCTTTGGTTATATGACTGTCTTTAAAAAAGAAACGACGAAATAAAATCAATAAAATGAAGAAAACCAATGTATGCTAATCGAATAACTACAGGAAAGTTATGCTAGTAGTTGTACCTTGGGATTGAAGACCGGCAAGGGAAGGATCCTTAGTAACTTTCGGCTCATTTCTCTGAATATCCTTTTGATCCTGAGAATTGCTCATCGTTTTTTGCTATTTCGGTTGGTGTTGTCTGTGTTCTTTCAAAGTTATATGAGGTTGCTAAAAAAAATCTAAGATCTGATCTTGAGAAGAAAACATCAACATGTTTTTATAGGAAGAAAATCCCTTGCGGAAACACCCACCCAGAGTGTCAATGCTAAAATTCTCCATTGATACAAACTTGCATTCGGAAGCTTACCTGTGTTTTCAAGAATTAAGGGACTAAATTTAGGAACTAAACTATATCTTTCTATTTTTGAAAGGGTTTTTCTCCGAATTCTAGATGATACAGAGAGGTATACGTAAAAAAATAGATCGGATCCTCTTTTAATCTTGAAGATGTACAAGAGAATAGTAAGTGCCTTATTGCTATAAATAACCGTAATTGTCATATCCTCTCGGATGGTTCTGATTTCTTACTAGTTGTGGTGGTTATAATAGAGTACTCGTTATAATAGAGTCTACCAATTCAAATGAAAGCAAATGCCGATAATTTTACATGGTGAGCAAGAGGGATATCCTTGGGGCTAAGGGTACCCTTGAGGAGGGTAGCCTAGTGTTTGAGAGTAGCCTTGTGGTGGATACCAGGTGGGGAGGGTGCCCTTGGGGAGATTTACGGATAGAATCTGTCCATCTATCCATATGAACAGTGTTATTTATGTTATACTGATTTATAATTTTCACCCAAGTAAAAGTACCAAACCAAGGTTCCAGAGAATCTTCGTAGCAATTATTTAGTTTATTCATAAACAGAAGCACAATAAATTGTTCACGTACAAATATCGCGGAAACTCAGAGCCTGAAACGAGACAGTGCAGAAGTTCCGTCGAGTCCTTTGCTTTGATACCAAATCACATAGTCTCTCGCCGTAATTTCTTTGTACTTTGGAGGGTTTCCTTCGGATAACAATTTATCGATTGGCCCAAATATCTTCTGTGATGGCGTCAAACCGGTGCTGAAAAAGCACGCCACCGACACTCTTGAGTTGGCGTCGTTAGATAACACTCTGTGCTCCACACTCTTAAACTTGTCATTTGTCACAAGCTGCACAAATGTTAAATAGTTTAAAGAAATGAGACGAACAACTATGAAACGTCGGCCTTAAAGGGAAAACGAACACCTGACTTGCCTGTAAAAGATCACCGACGTTGATGACAAGAGCTCCGGGAGTTGGGGGGACATCAACCCATTGGTGATCATGAAGGACTTGAAGGCTTTCAACTTCATCTGTGAGAAGGACAGTGATGAAGTCACTATCAGCATGCTTGGTTGTGCCCATGGTTAGTTCTGGTTGTGGGCATGGTGGGTAGTAATGGCCCAAGAAAGCTAGCCCATCAGCACAGCCCATGTCCTCGAGATGGTTTGGGTCAAGCCCAAGAGCCTCAGATAGCAGCCCAAACAGTGTATTTCCTAGTTGCTGCACTTGCCTTGAGTAGTCCAGCATGATGTCCCTGCATCAAATATTAAAACATCTGACAGCTTTTATTTCACAGAATCCAGACGAATAAGAGTATTTTTTTTTTAGAATTACATCATATTGGTGGGTTCGTGAAGGGGCTTCAGACGCTCTAACACAGCACCCATTTGCGAGACAAATATGTGTGGAACTCAACAGGTAATCTGGGATCCTATTTTCCGATGACCAATTACATAAGACTTTTTGACCAGTACAATCTAGAACCCTAATGCGAAATTTCGGAACCCTTTTTTCCGAATTTGGAACCTAAATACCAAATCCTGAATAAAATGTTTTGTAGGTCCTCCATGTGTTTTGTGAGCTTGTTTTGGTTGCTCACCTTTTCAATACGTGTCCTAGTGACACAAGTTTCTCTACTTGCATGACAAGGAGTCTGTTTCGGAAATTAGAGTTTCCAAAATGTAGTTGATATTTCTATTTTTCAATACGTTGAAAAATCAAATTGTAATAAATGAATATATTATGGTCCCCAAAACATGCCAAATATATCGTGTATTTGAGTCTTCTACACCTCAAATACCATATCTCTCATCTATCCAATAATATGCGGTAAAAGACATTTCCCCCCTAGGTTTGATGCTAAGACACTTTCACCCCTTTCTGTTTCGGAAACAACACGTTTATCTCTTTTGTGTTCTGAATTTCTGGACACTCACACCATCTGAGTGTGTCATATCATACTCTAAGAGAGCACATTTACCACCGAAACTACTATAATAATAGACAACCCCTTAAGTAACAATGTTAATATTCTGAAATTTGACAGACAAAAGAGATGAAAGTGTCTTATTTAAATGGGAAGGGATAAAAGTAACTTGAGAAAATAAAATACTCTTACTTACCTGCAGGCGTCAGGCAAGTCCTCTGGGTTAGGGGATTTAGGAGCCATGGTACAGTAAAAGGTGTCCCTCCAATTAGCTATAGGTGCATTATACAAGTCGAAGTTGCTATTGTACACAAAGCTTTTTGCGCTATCTCTTGTGTACCATTGCTCTTTAACTTCATGGTCTTGCTCATAAAACCTTCTAGTATCCTCCAACATCTCCTTCAATACGTTAACCGGTATACCGTGATTAATCACTTGGAAGAACCCCCACTTCTCCGCTGCATCGCCGACTTTTTTGACAATTTCATCGTGTAGGAACCGGTCTTTTTGGATTCCATCGAGATCTATGATGGGGAAAACAGGCTGTTCTTCTTTATTTGAGGTCGAAATTTTGTTGAAGTCGTCGACAGGTTGAAGGAAAATACGCGGAACATGTGATATTCCAGAGTCGACAAGGCCTTTGACACCGGCTTTCGTGTCGTCGAAAGCTTTTAGTTCTGCGATTCTGTCGTAGCTCTGATCCTCCTTTGTTGCCTGAAGTTGGTTTGTTTCTGATGCCATCTGATTGTGTTAGTGTTTGTTTGTTTTTTTGAGCTAGCTTAGTGGTGCACACTTTGAAAGTTTGAAGAAAGAAAAGAGATTTGAGTAAAATATGATTAGTGCACTTGAGGTTTACACTGACTTAGGTTTTGGTCCTTACAATTTTGGGAATTTCTTTTTTTTTTTTTTGATAAATTACAATTTTGGGAATTTCATGCCTTGATGATGGTTATCTTTTGGACCAGATTGAGACACGCTTCATGCAGGGATGAAAAGGAAAATTGGTGAGAAACGTATGGGTATTATGGGAATTTAACCTAGAGTTGGTGCAAGGCAGTTACGTTGCGTGATGGTCCATGAGAGTACAACCACAAAAGCTTGTACAATGTTGACAATTGTAATGGCTAGAAATGAAGGTAGCGTAGATAGTTCAAATTTCAAAATACAGTGCTAACCCGTAGAAACGTGGAATAATGAGCGGCAAACACATGATCACGCAATCGGTACATGCCATGTCACTTTATTCGGAGTCCAGCGACAGTGCCAGGAAATCGAACCAATCAGAGCAAAACTAAGATGTGACGGAAATTTTTAATTTCAACCATAACATTTATGTATTTTCTTAAAGGTCTTATTGTAAAATAGTTATAATTAGAGGGGTGCTAGTAAAGTTTTCAGAAAGTCAAGTCCTCAAGTAGCTCCGTCCCTGATTGGGACAATGAGATAGGGTTCCTCTACACGCACGGGCTTGTATAAGAACTAAGGTACTGAGTGGTTTGGAGGTTGGAATAAAGTTAGTCGCATGTGGATCATTCTCCACTTGCGACCCATTTATATCATAGAGAAGACTTGAGCATCTCTCCGTATATACAAGTCTAGACGGTGATATTTGCCACCACTGCCTAGTGCGGAGTCGTGCAGCTCCAAATAACCACGTAGCTCCCCATGACCGTCTTTATTGGACTTGTATATATAGAGAGATCATCCTCCTTCCAGAAGTCCAAATCTTTTGTGATTCTACAACCCTACATTGCTGAAGGTGAAAGAATTACTGACATCTCCAGGCTCTTCGAACTTTCTCCACCGCGGTCCTTATGTTTCCCAAGTTGTCCATACAACCACGTCTAATTCTGTGCATGTTCAATTATCGTTTTGAGTTCTTTACTTGTTGAATCGACAAGACACTTCCGCCGCGCACAACAAATTATAAAAAAATTGAGTATTATATAATTAAGCTAGAGTAGGTGCAAGTTAGTTACATTGCTTGGTGGTGAGTCCAGCGGTGGATAACCTCAAAAAGCTTGTACATTTATTTATGTTGACAATTGTTATGGCTAAGAATCAAGCTAGCTACTTGACAACATTAGGCGATTGAAATAATTTTATTGTTGGGATATTAGACTCTAGGACTGACTACTACCAGTGTTCTCGGATTATACTCTCACTTAGACATCTACCGAAAGAACCAATTAAATTTCTCTAGAGATAACACAGATTGTCGAGAGAAGATGGAGAATTGTATTAATAAAAAATACTTACACAACAGTCAACCAAACCCTAATACAAAGAATCTATATAGATAAGAGACCTAACGGAAAGGTGGAACGGCTCCAATTCAACGGTAGGATAAGGTTTACGTTTTTTTTTTTTTTTTTTTTTTTTTTTTTTTTTTTTGTCAAACTGATTGTATTACCAAAAAGAGGAAACTACAAAGAAGCACCATTAGCATCACTAGCTAACAAATTACAGAAAGAACCGTTAATTAGCAAATCACTACCACTATCATGACAGTCTTTAATCCACTTCACCATAGAATCTGCAGCTTGATTTGCACTTATGGGAATCCATTGAATCTTTCTCCTGGAGTTTGAAGCCAATTCTCTGGTGTCTTTCACAATTTCTTCTAACTCCCAACATATATTCCCAGCAGCAACAGCAAGATCACATATCTATTTACAATCTCCTTCAAAAGTTATAGACTGTGTATAGCTTTTGCGATTGTTGAGAGCATCCCTGAGACTGAAAGCTTCTGCAGCAGCTGCAGAAGAAGCATAGTTTTTTATCCACCCAGAAACCAGCAAGCACCCATACTGATCTCTGACTAGCCAACCACCAGTCATTTTGAAACTTTTGCAATCCCAAGCAGCACCAAAGTTACATTTCAAGGTACCTGGAGCAGGAGGTATCCAGTTTTCTGCCACACTTGGCTTCTGAATATGCTTATCATCATTCTTCACTTTAACTTTGCCATAGTGCATTTCATACTCATTTAGTAACCTGATAGCAGAAATAACAACTTGGTTAGGATTGATTTTTCCACTTTGAAAAATATGACTGTTTCTGGTTTTCCAAATCATCCAACAAGTGACCACAGTCTTCTCCATAAACCTATCTTCTTTGCTTAACGTTTCATCTTCTTCAAATATCATCAGAAGCCATTCTGAAAATGTAGCATATCTAATATCTATATCAGACCATCTATATCCCATACCTAACCACACCAACCTTGTCCATTCACAACTCAATAAGAGATGCCACCTGTTTTCAACCTCCTTATCACATATTTTGCATTTTCTAGATAAACTGCATCCTCTCTTGTGCAAATTTTCTTCAGTGGCCAAAACATTATTAGATATCCTCCACCAAAACATTTGAATTCTGGGTGGTAATGCTAAGAACCAAATTCTAGCCCAATATTCTTTAGGGAATCTGAAGGAAGAAGAGCAAGCATTATCTATATTCTCTTTATACCCCTTTTTGCCTTGATAAGCTGCAGACATCAACATATTTCTGGCAATCTTTGTGCCAGACTTCACAGTATACATCCCTGAAGCACTTCCGATCCAGAAAATCTTATCATCACCCCTTTCCCATCCTAATGGAATCTTCAAAATAGCTTGGGCAGTTGTTGTGGAAAAGTTATCCATAATCATATTAACTTTCCAGCTTATGGAGCTTTCATCAACAAGATCCGCCACTTCACTGAAATCAGACTTCATATCACTTCTAACTAGTTTTTGAGGGAAGAGACTTGACATCCAACAATCATTTAAAAATATGTATATTTTGACCACTTCTGACCTTCCAACAAGCACATTTTCTGATGACAGCCAGCCCTCCCATGAGACTCCTCCAAGTCCAAGATGGGTTCTGACCCATTTTAGCATTGATAAAATCACTGGTTGGGTAGTGAACAGCTTTGAGAACTCTGGCACATAAAGATTTAGGGTTTTGCAGGATCCTCCAGCAATTTTCCCCCAACATAGCTATATTCAAGCTCCTCAAATCTCTAAAGGCAAGACCCCCCTCCTTCTTAGGTTTAACCAAATCCATCCACTTTTTCCAACAAATATTTTTTTTCATTTAACTTTCCTCCCCACCAAAATGTCCTCATAAGCTTGGTCATATTTTTATAGAATTTTTTTGGAAGCTGCAAGCAACTCATAACATAACTGGGTACGGCCATCACCACAAATTTGAGATAGATCTCTCTACCAGCAAAGGACAAGTTATGAAGTTTCCACCCTTGCACCTTATTCTCCACTCTGTCATTGATGAATCTGAGACCTTCTTCTTCAGATCTGCTCTAGAAAGAAGGCACACCTAAATATCTAGAATTTTGCTCTACATTAGGAATATTTGCAATCTGCAAAATGGAATCTTTCGTTTCTTGAGATGTATTGGGAGAAAAATAGGAACCTGATTTTTGCATATTTATGACCATTCCAGAAGCTCCACAAAAAAGATCCATAATCTGCATCACCCTTTGGACTTCTTGCACATTTGCTTGCATAAATAAGACAGCATCATCCGCAATATATATATATATATATATATATATGAGAGAGATGGCCTCATCTTTTTGCACAATTCTTATACCCTGAGTACCTCCTCTTTGAGTTGCCTTTCTGAGATTTCTTGATAAAACTTCCATAACAATTAAAAACAGGTAGGGAGATATGGGATCTCCCTGCCTTAAACCTCTTTTGGGTCTGAAATCAGCTCCAACAACTCCATTAACTTTGATAGCTAAACTGACAGTAGTAATGCATTGTTTGATCAGATTGATGAACACCTCACAGAAGCCAAATCTTTCTAAAATCAATCGCAGGAATTGCCAATCAACTTTATCATATGTCTTTTGAAGGTTTAATTTCAAAGCAAGCAATTCATTTTTTCCTTGTTTCCTATTCTTGATCAAATGAAAAAATTCTCGGGCAATTAAAATGTTATCTTGTATTGCTCTCCCTGGGACAAATGCTGATTGTTCTTGGCTAATAATTCTTGGAAGTAAAATTTTTAATCTATTTGCAAGAATATTTGCTATAACCTTGTAGATAAAGGCGCATAGAGAAATTGGTCTGAAGTCATGCATAGATTGAGGACCTTTTACCTTGGGGATGAGAGCAATAACATATTTGCTTATACTATGAAGCATCACTTGAGTGCAGAATAAATGCTGGACAACTTTAACCACTTCCTCTTTGATGACTGACCATTGAGACTGATAAAAAGCTCCATTAAATCCATCATAACCTGGTGCTTTATTTGGGTTGAAAGAGAAGACAACCTGCTCCACTTCCATTTCAGTTGGTATAGCACACAACAAATCATTCTCATTTTGTGTAATGTCATACTTGATACCTTCTAGCACTTCTTGATTGCAGCTGCAAATGTTGGAGTCAAACATCTTCACAAAATACTTCCTAGCCACTTCTTCTATTTTATCAGCCTCTTTAACCCACAAACCTTCATCATCTTTTAACATCTCAATCTTGTAACCATTCCTTCTTCTAATTGTAGACAGGAAGAAAAACTTTGAATTTCTATCACCATCTTTCAGAAATTGCACTCTTGATTTTTCCCTCCAATAAATCTCTTCTCTCTTCCAAAGTTCAGTAATTTCATACTTGATTGAGTTCTGTAACTCTTCATTTTCCCTCGACCAAGGTCTAGCTTGTATGTCCATAAGCCTCTGTTCTAAACTTTTAATCTTGACATGTGAGTTCTTGAACACTTCCCTGCTCCACCGCTTGAGTTTCTTTCTGCAATTACTCAAATCTTGCAGTGAAGTTGGAATAATTTTTTGTAGAGCTAGTTTCCCTCCAACCTTGACTTATAATTTCTCCACCACTTTCCTCCTGCAGCCACCATGTACTAAACATAAAATTGTGTCTTCTTTGACCTTTAGCTCCATCTGAATCCATAATGAGTGGGGTATGATCAGAACCTAGCATAAATCTGTCTTAAGACTCACATTAGGGTGAGCAGCAAACCTGCTAGTGCTAACAAATAGCCTGTCTATTAGCTCTCTCACATTCCCCACCTGTCTTTTATTTGACCAGCTATAATTTAAACCCTTACCTTCAATTTCCTTAAGACTGCATCTAGAGACAAAATATCTAAAATGATTGAACCTCCATATTTGTCCTGTAGTTCCACCATTTTTTTCATATTCACAAATCATATCAATGCAATCTCCAAAAATCAGCCAAGGCATATTAATACTGCCAGCAATACTTTTTATTTCATTCCAAAATTTTCTTCTAGTTGTGCTTACTGGAGGAGCATACACAAGGAACCACATTTCAGCACTCCTATTACCTTCGTGCACCATTATCTGATACATATGTGAAGACTTCCATTGAATTTGAACATCCACATTATCATTCCACCATAATGCCAACCCACCAGACAAACCCTTAGGGCTCACATAATCTGCATTGTCAAACTGGAGACTCCTCTTTATTGCATCTATTTTCTGAGTTTTGTTTTTTGTTTCAGAAAGGAAAACGAAGTTGGGGCGATGACCTCTCATGAGATCTCGTAATCTCTGGACTGTCAGGTTACGTCCCAAACCCTAACAGTTCCAGCTTAAGCTCAACATCGATCTTGTGGCTGTTTAAGGCCAGCCACCACAGCCTGATCATCCACCTTCCCAACTTGTGAATTCACTAGATTTTCAAATTCCTCCATGTATTGAGCGTACATATAATCATCACTAGGAGAAAGTGGAGCCCTGAAACTCATCTTTTGTTCAATCATTCTTTCCATTCGCACATGAATTTCTTGTGTCTGAGAGTGAGTAACTGAGATTTGTACCTGGTTCTGTGAAGTATCTATTTGAGCCTGAGATTGAGCCACCATATTTGCATAAATTCGATCCTCATCTGTGAATTGAAGAGTGCGAAAAATATCTCCGACTCCTTCTTTCTCGCTGAATTTCCCTCTTTTTAGCCCCAAATTAGAGATATGCCCTAATTCATCAGATTTACGTTTCAAAGAGACAAAAGTTTCAAAAACTTTTGAAAGACTTATTTCAGTCAAAGGATTGACCCATCTACCTGGTTTTTCAATACCCGAATTAACATATGGGCGCAGACTTGAGGTGTAACGGGCTCGCCTTTTAATTCTAATGGGCCTTTTCTGGACTGGTGTTGTAGAGCTAGACCCAACCCGTTTAGGGTTAACATTTTCGTGCACCTCATCCGGAATTACCAAAATACCCTCTAAGTCTGTTAAATTTCCCTTTTCTACCACATGAGGTGGAGTCTCTGGTACATTCTCATCGTCATCCGCAGGGAGATCCACGTATGGTTGTGAAACACCAAATCTCGCATAGTTGTGGAAAATAGAGAAATTCCCTTAATTGCAGCTGAGAGTAACATTGCCTTAAAAGCAACATTGGGCCTATTTCTAACTGGATTGGGTTTTAGCTAGAAATGATCTTCTATTACCCTCCCCTCGCCGAATATAAGGATATTCGAGTGCGTGCGATATCTTTTGTACGTGTATGAGAAAAGGAGGTTAGCGGTCAAGGCAGGTGCAGAAAGATGTCACTCCAAAAAATTGAAGGTGTAGAAATGACAAATCGAAAAAAAAAAAAAGTAGTAATGATAAAACGTGTTAAACATGAGAAGAAAGACTTGTTCTTAAGATATCAAGAATAGGGAAAGCGCCAGTGGGTGCTAGCTCTATGGTAGAACATTCGAAGCTCCTGCACGATGTCCCAGATTTGGACCCGACTAGACATAGGATTTGATGTAAATCTCATACAAAAATTATAAGGGAAGCGAGCTTGAATTGTGAGAGTACATGAGATGTTAGCAAAACACGTATTGTAAAGTCGTGCGCAGAATTTTTTGCAAAAGAGAAAAATAATCAATGGTAGGATACATATCCAAAAGAACCTAATTACGTTTCTAGCCCTTAGGCAACGAATGGTTTGCTAAACAAAATAGCTGGGCACTTTTGTCCATTCGAATAAAAGACTGAAGTGCCCTTGCTATATGGCAAAACAGAAAAGGGTAGTGCTAAAATTGCGTTTTTCGAAAAGTAAACTAGCGATATGCTTCTCTATACACATAAATGATACAGACGATCCGGACTCCTCTATAGAGGCATGACGAACATTTTCTTTGAGCCTGTTTGGTACCGCTAAAAATCTCAATAATCAGCTGAAAAAATTTTGAAAAGAAAATCCAACTTAACTGAGAATCACAATCTGTTTGTACGAGCTAAATTATAGATGACTAACTTGATCCATTTAACAAATTTAAAGAACTCTAAATTCAAGTAATTGAATACACTTATTTGTAACTGTACTGTGATCATGCTAATGTAAAAAAAAAAAAAAAATCATCATTATTTTTTAGAGATTTTCAGCTGCATAATTCCCAATTTTGGAGATTCTACAATTGCACGGAGATTATTTTAATTTACAGATTATCAGATTAAATTTACAAGCATAACAAACAGGATTGTTGAAAAGCGGCCGATTGGATTAAAATCGGCGATACCAAACATGCACTTAGAAGAACATTTCAGAACAGTTTGGCAACTAATGAAAATTATTAGAGTAGAGCCTTCAAAAAAAATCAATTAAAGTAGAAAGTAAAGTATGTAGAAACTGTCTGTCCAAAATTATGTCCCTCCCTAATATTGTCCTCAAATTTGATTTAGATTCTCGTTTTTCCTTATTTTGTAAGAACGGATTGACGGTAATTGTTATAAATATTTGTGAAAATACCATAGTATGTCAAAGGTTGAAATTACTGTATAAGAGAGGCTGATTGATTCTTTATTAAAGTAATAGTATAAATATACATGGAAATGGATTTCACGTTACAAGAAAAGAAAGCAGTAATGATCAAAATACAATGGCAAATAGGTCTCATCAATCTTTGTTCATCGCCATCTTCATTGTTACCTTTGTTGGTTGCTTATGCTTTAGAGAAGTAGACCCAACAATGGTACGGTCATATATACGTAAACAACACGTTTGCATTTATCGAAACAAGGAGTGGCAGCTATGTATAACTTTGATCTGTTATCATAAGTTGTTGGATCGACTGGTGGTGTTTTCAGGATGATTTTGTTGTTGTTGCAGGTGGAGCAATTTTGTGTGGCACACCCTGAGTTGAATTTTAGTGACTTGATGTATCTCTTAGATGGTTATTGTAGGATGCGTGAAGTAGACTGCAGCGTAATAGGACCAGGATGCTCATGTTTTGAACCAAATACGGACATATCTCATGTGTCTGTTGTTCTTGACCAATATTTTGTAGTGCACAACCGAAACATAGAATTTTGTGAGCCTATTCATGGTTTCATAACATCTGCGCGGCCTTGTGAGTTTAAGAAAATAATTTTGGTGACTCTATTTTCTCTTGTGCTCCTTATAATTTCTGATGGTAATTTGTTTTTGCTAATAATGTTGTTGTTGTTGCAGCGAAGACATGTGAATACCTTCCCGCATCGACAAAAAAGCATGGAAAATGAAGAAGGATCAAAAGACTGAGCCACATGTTAGTATTCTTTTCACGTATGAATAAATAAAGATGGCGGACATATTTATACATGTGCAACGCTTCTATTATATTATGTGTAAGGTTGGCCATGAATCTATTATCATCGTATATATTTTCAGATTTTCACCTTATGTTGTGCAGTGTACGTGCAATGGACGTGTTATCTTCGTGTTGGCTCACACATTTCATGTTATTTATTTTATTTATATAATATTAATTTATTCTCATTCAAATTTTATTCTAAATCATGTAAGTAAACGATTATTGACAAATCTTCAAAAGAGATGTGAAGTATGTTTACAGCATTTCTTAAATTATATATTAAATGCCAAAATTATTTTAGAAGTTGTATATAAAATACTAAACTACCCATATTATTTTAAAACTGATGCCCTCTGTTATTTTGGCCCTAAGCGGTTGCCTTTACAATTAAAGGTTGGGACGGCCATGATCTTGAAAATACTTGTCAAATAAGTCGGGACTTTCATAGTCCATGTTGACTCGCCTTGGGTTGTTGTGGTGGTGGTGGTCTGTTGGGGACATCTGGACCGTAGATGAGGAAGGAATGTGGAGTCAATGGTCGGATCGGAGTTGCTGGTGTTGGTGAAGTTATAGAGCATGTAACTGAAGAAGCAGCAGCTTGCTTTTCCCGATCGTGTGTGCCCCTGTGTTGAATTACAGAAGAGTGAATGAGTCTTCAAGATTAAAATGCAAAGCATCAAATACACGTAACTAATTAGATAGTGGAGTTTGAGATGTTATACCACTGAGGACGACCATGTCTTGGATCGTTAGGCCCTTGGAAGCAAACTTTGCAACAATAAGCTCCACTGGCACGTTGAAAGACGGTAAATGTCCTTCCGCCTCCGACGCCTTGAAGCTCTGTCAGGATAAATCTCATCCTGAAAAGTATTTCCATTCGGTAGATGAGATGAGTCTTTAGGGCATGCATATAAATTAACAACATCCAAACAAAGAGTAATCACAAATTCAAATCCCGTATCCAAATATAATCCAATTAATCACATAAGATGATCTTCCTAACATGGAGCCAAACATAGTTGATATTTTTTGCAATCCTTGCGAACTTCACCGACTGGGGATGAAATGGTCTCGTTGTTACCCATCTTGAACATGGATTTAGCGGAATGGGACCTGAAAAGCATGTTTTCCATCCCCAAGCTCTGGACCAACAGCTTGGTTAAACGATGAGTCCATAACTTTTGGTCTGACTCCAACAATCCCCTGCCGCTCTTCAAATCTTAAACAGGGTCGTCTCTAGTATTTTGGTTGCATATAGCAAGTAATAAATTTGAGGTTGGTGGCCTAAAGCGACCAATAAATTTGGCCCTCAAATATTTCTAGACTCTTTTGTGAGAATATGTTGTGCAGTGTACGTGCAATGTACGTGCTACCTTTGTGCTGGCTCGCACACTTCAGTATTTATTTTATTTAATATAATATTAATTACTCCCAAGTAATCAAATATCAAATTTTATTCTAAATCATAAAAGTAAACAATTATTGACAAATCTTCAAAAGACATGTGATGTATGTTTAAAGCATCTCATAAATTATATATTAAATGCCAAAAGTATTTTAGAAGTTGTATATAAAATACTAAACTACCCATCCTATTTTAAAACTGATGCTGATCATTTCAAGCTGATCATTTCAAATCTTGCTAGTAAACAAAGAAGAATAAGAAGAAGATGAGCGTCGACCCACGAAGAAGACAGAGTCCCTACTAGCAAGAGCCAGGATATCCGCACAAAATACAAACCCGGGACACAAGTCTTCCAGGAGGGATTTCGCTTCTTCAATCACCTCGAACAAGTGTAGGCCGATGTTTGTTCTAAATGCCCTCTCAGTGTTGTTCCCCTCGAGGAGAACGCACGCATCACATCCACGAACAAAGCAGTCGTGGAAGTGCATGCGAGGGAGTCCTGGAGCTACAGTTTGGTTGGGGCAGAAATGGGCGGCGACCGTGTCGCGGATGATGAGTCCAGCGAGATCATCCGCGACACGGTCGCCGCCCATTTCTGCCCCAACCAAACTGTAGCTCCAGGACTCCCTCGCATGCACTTCCACGACTGCTTTGTTCGTGGATGTGATGCGTGCGTTCTCCTCGAGGGGAACAACACTGAGAGGGCATTTAGAACAAACATCGGCCTACACTTGTTCGAGGTGATTGAAGAAGCGAAATCCCTCCTGGAAGACTTGTGTCCCGGGTTTGTATTTTGTGCGGATATCCTGGCTCTTGCTAGTAGGGACTCTGTCTTCTTCGTGGGTCGACGCTCATCTTCTTCTTATTCTTCTTTGTTCACTAGCAATATGTGAAATGATCAGCTTCTTCTTCTCTTGCGGTTGTTTAATTTGTAGGCTCATGGGCCCTACTGGGAGGTAGCGACATGACGTAGAGATGGTAGAGTTTCAAGGGCGACGGAGGCAGGCGGAAGGAGATTTACCGTCTTTTAACGTGCTAGTGGAACTTATTGTGAATAATATAATATTATATAAATAGAATAATAACATGAAGTGTGCGAGCCAGCACGAAGATAGCACGTACATTGCACGACATATATTCCCACACAATAGTCTAGAAATGTTTGAGGGGCAAAATTAATTCCTCGCTTTAGGCCACGGACCTCAAATTTATTGCTCGGTTTTTAGGACACCACAGTACTAGAGACGGTTCAAGATTTGACAAGCGACAAGGGACTGCTGGAGTCAGACCAGAAACTATGAACTCATCGTTCAACCAAGCCATTGGTCCAGAGCTTGGGGATGGAAAACAAGCTTTTCAGGTCCCATTTCGCTAAGTCCATGGTCAAGATGGGCAACATCGAGACCATTTCAGCCCCAGTGGCACACAATTTGGAAAGCCAAGTTGATGTGCATTCAGCTACAGGCTCTATAACTTCACCAATACCAGCAACCCCGATCCGACCATTGATGTAATACCTCTCTATTTTAGCACCAGATTAATCGGGTAATTATATAAAATTACGCAGGTTCAATTGTCAATTCTATTTTTGTAAATTATTTTAACATGTTTCAGTTTTTATATCTATTATAATTTTCTAAACATCGAACACGAGCCCCCAAAGTATATTAGTTCCAATTATATTATAATCATTAGTCCTTCCAAATACGATCTTTTATTTATTCAAAGTATCCTATTTCTTTAACAAAGGTGCGATTGTGCATATTCTTTAAATTATTTACGATAAAGAGGGGGCTAAACAGTGCATACTAAGAGCTAAGGGGGAGTAGTTGTCTTTTAAATTCTTATGTATTTGTACAATCTATATATTAATACTGATACATGTATTTTATACCCGTACACATACGGTATAATACATTAGGTAATACGTATAAGATACTATAATAATAATAATAATAATAATAATAATAATAATAATAATAATAATAATAATAATAATAATAATAATAATAATAATAATAATAATAATAATAATAATAATCTATACAACAACAACACCAATGAAAAAAAAATACACACACACTAACACACACACACACTCCCAGGGATGGAAACGGGTTGGATCCGGATCGGATCAGGCTAGATCCGATCCAGATCCGACTAGGAGAAATGGGATCCAGATCCGATCCAGATCCGTTCGGATCATCACCGGATTCGGATCAGGTCGGATCGGGTTTCATCCAGCTGATCCAAATCCGATCCGTATATCCATATAATACAAGGTCGGATCGGATTCGGATCGGATCCGACTTGGGTTTGCAATAAAATACAAAAAATAACATAAGAAATAAACAGTATTTCATACGCTAAGGCATGTTCGCAAGTTATGAAGCCTAAAACACAACAGAAATATCTTGGTAGGTTGGAATTACTAATGTATTCTTCTTGGAAGTGAAAGTGGGGAGGTAATATGAATATATTTGTACAGCACACATATACGTCGGATCGGATTGGGTCGGAACCCGGTGGATCTGCCCTTAGATCCAAATCCATATCCAAATCCGATCGGATCTGGCTTTCCAGATCCAAATCCGATCCATTTTCAATTGGATCGGATTCGGATCCGATCCATTCGGCCCGGATTGCTCGGATCACAGATCGGATCGGACCATATTGCCATCTCTACACACTCCTGACATTCTCCATCCCCAACACTCTCCCGTCCCCCAACATCTCTTCCTTCATTTTTTTTTTTTATTTTTTTTTCTTTCTCCTTTGTCCTCTATTTAAGTCTTCATCTTCTTCTTCTTCCTTCCCCAACTCCCGACGCCACCACCACCACCATCACCAGCCACCACCTCCAAACACCGCCCCTCTCAGCCCAACAACGCCGGAAATATCAGCAGGAGCCCCAACCCGAAGGTTGGCAACGACCCCGCCGGAAAAACACCCTCAACGACGACGACGACGACCACCACCACCACGCTCTCACTCCAAGCCCTCTATCTCTCTCTCTCTTTCTCTCTGTCGCGCTGTCGGGACAACAGCATCAACATCAACAAGGCGGCAGCAGCAAGCGGTGGCTCAATCGCCGCCGCCACCACCATTGTTACCGGTGTCGAGCTCGACAACGTAAACCAGGCCTTACCCAACTCCTGAAATAGCTCTCTCTCCACGAATGGAGGTCTGAGGAGATCTGAAACAACGCTATCATAAGCTAAGCCGCCGAAATCACCGGCGTTGAGTACCACCACCGCACCTCCATCGTCACCGGCGAAGTTTGAGCCGACGAATCCGTTGATACCCATCCTCCACTCGGTGTTCCGTTGCGCTCTTGAGAGTACGACGAGCACGGAGAGCCACGTAATCGCGGCTGAAAGTAGAAGAAACAGTCCCGTCAACCACCACCGCGGAGCCCATCGACGGCGAACACGACCCGTCCAATTCCTTGACCGTTCTTCATCGTTCTTGGCGTGGGTACACTCTAAATCCCTTCTTAGTGCGTTCTTTATTACAAAAATCTAGTCTTAATAGCTAGAATTCATAATTGGGTCTAGTTACATGTGAAGAAGATGGTACGATTGAAAAGATTAATAGTTTTGGGGGTTGTTTATGCATGAAATGAAAGTTGGGGGGGGGGGGGGGGCAGCTAGGTGTATTTACCTAAGGGTATTAGTGAATCATGTTCTATTTGGTTATATATCATGTTGGGGTGCTTCTTGTAGTTTCTGAAAATATAGGGAATGTCAGTGTCTTTTAGTATCAGTTAAAATTACCCGAGTTGTCCAAAATTTCAATTTATGTTCCTAAATTACTAACAATATCTTATTGTCAATTATAACTAACTATTTACTTCCATTAATATTTGTATATGTAATTATATTTTTTTGTTTTGAAAAACAACTTTTATAACAACTTAGGCAAGATTTAAGTCTGCCAAATATTCATTACACATAAAGTCAGGGCATTTTATACACCAAGTTTGTACATTTGGTGTGCCCAGCATACTACAACAAAGCTTATCTGCTAATTTATTTCCTTGGCTCGAAACCCACCGAACATTCATTACTTTTCTAGTAATCAAGACTTTGGAAATATCTCTGAAGAGGTGGAACTCCTCAGAACCAGACGAAGAGTTCCAGAAAGTGGTCAACCCATTCGCCATCTTCAACAGACGATTGACTGACCAAGCCAATCTTTGTGAATCCGTTTCTAGCAGGACCGAAGAGATGAACCCAAATCGTTCCAGTAGTTGCAATCCCGTTTTCATAGCTTCTGCTTCGAGAATAGTGGAGTTTGAGTTGTATGAAATTGGGAATACCCATGCTCTGATGAATCGACCTTCGTGGTTTCTGAGAATAGCCGCACCAGATGCCAAACCCAGCGAAGAACACATCGCCGCATCGAAGTTGCATTTCAGCAGTCCAGGAGATGGAGCTTTCTAATTCCGATCTGATTGACCTGCATCTGCACTGAGAGAAGATCCACAAGTGTAAGTCGATTCAAGAAATTCTAGATTATTAGCTATTTCTCTGTTTATAGTACCTGTTATAGAATAAGGAATTGAATCAAAAAAAAATTCCGAGTATTCCAAATTTCCCAGGTACCAAAAGCAAAAAGATCTCTATGCTTTTTTGAAAGATTCTGAATGATATCAGTGTAGCAGATCTGAAAAGGTAAATTTTTTGGACAAATTTTGAAGGGCCAGATTCGGGAACTCCACAATTTTTTGGTCCAGTGGCATTGGATAAAAAGATGATAAACATCTTCAGGAGTACAGTTGCAGAAAATACATTGCTGAGGTACTTGCAGCCCTTTCTTTGAAAAATTTTTTCTGGTAGGAATGAGATTATTCAGTAAACGCCAAAGAAAAATTTTAACTTTGTTGGGGACATTTAAAGACCAGATCAAGTTATTTCCCTCAGCATTGTTTGTACTTGTATTTGAAATGTTAGACATAAGAGATTGATTGTTAAAATGGTGAGCCACTTGATAACCAGTTTTGACTGTGTATAAACCATCATGAGTCTGAGTCCAAACCAAATAATCACCAACCTGGGAATTGTTCCTTGGAAGATTGAGAATAGCATCAACTTCATCCACAGTAAAATTATTAGAAATAACAGTTTTATTCCAAGTTCCATCAGGTAATAGAAGGTCACTAACCCTACAATTTTCACCAAGAGTTTGAGGACTTAGGGAAGATCTACCATACCCTATAGGGATCCATCTAGTCTTATAGACTAAAGCATTTCTACCATTTCCAATTCCTTGACGAAAACCTTTAAAAACAATGTCTCTAGCATAAGTAAGGCCCTTCCAAACAGTGGAAGCATTATTAGCAGGATAGGCAGCAATAACATTTGATTGATGAAAATATTTTCCTCTAAAAACTTTGGTAATCAAAGAATTTGGATTTTCCCAAATACGCCAAACTTGTTTCGCCAAAAGAGAGAGGTTAAAATCATGTAAGTTTCTAAAACCCATACCACCATTTTTCTTTGGAATACACATTTTATTCCAATTTTTCCAAATAATTCCCGTGGTATCTTTATTAGAAGTCCACCAAAAATTTGCCATAATTTTATGAATGTCCTCACAAAAGTAGTAGGAAGTAAATACATGGACATAATATAGGTAGGAATGGCTTGCACCACGGATTTAAGTAAAACTTCCTTACCTCCAAAAGAAAGAAATTTGCTTTTCCAATCCTTAGTTTTGTTCCAAATATTTTGTCTAAGATTTGCATAATAAAGAGCACTATTTCTACCAAGGATAATCGGAAACCCCAAATATTTTTCATGACTTGACGAAATAGGAATTTGAAAGACTTGTGAAATTTGCATTTGAATTTGAGAGTCCACATTCGGCCCAAAAACCAAAGAAGATTTGTCTTTATTTATCATTTGGCCAGAAGCTTGACAGTATTGAAAAAGGTTTGAATTAAGATTTATTGCATTTGAAACAGTGGCTCTACCAAATAAAATACAATCATCCACAAAAAGTAAATGTGAAATGGAAGGACTGTGCCTACTAGCCTTAACCCCCTGAAAATAGTTATTGCGGGTAGATTGATTAATCAAGTTAGATAAACCTTCAGTACAAAGCACAAAGAGATAGGGACTTAAAGGATCCCCTTGCCTAAGGCCACGATTAGGGAAAAAAGTAGGAGTTCTATGACCATTAATTAAAATCTGAAAGCTAACCGTGGAAACACAAGTCATAATTCTATCAATTAAGCAAGTAGGAAAACCAATTTTTTGAAGAACAGAGAAAAGAAAACCCCACTCTATTCTGTCGTACGCTTTAGCCATATCTAATTTCAAAGCAAAAGACCCAATTTGACCTTTTTGATTTTTCATGGTATGCAAAGTCTCTAAAGCAATAATAGCATTATCCGTTATTAATCTACTCTTAATGAATGCTGACTGGGACTCATCAATAACATCAGGTAAAAAAATTCTCAGTCTATTAGCTATCGTTTTGGAGATAAGTTTATAAGAGACATTGCATAAACTAATAGGACGATAATCAGTGACAACTTGGCATCTTTTTTCTTAGGAATTAAAGCTATGCAAGTTTCATTTAAATTCGTAATATCACTGCCATGATTTAAAAAATTTAAACAAACATTAATAATATCATCTCCTATTTCCTTCCAATAAGTTTTGTAAAAGAGAACAGGTAAGCCGTCAGGGCCCGGAGCCTTAAGATCATGCATTTCATGTAGGGCAGTGATGATTTCATCAGCAGTAAAGGGGCTAGCCAGTTGATCATGAATATGGTTTGAAATTTTGACGGGGATAGCTTCAATAACTTGGTGAAAAGGATTAATATCCGTTGAAAAAAGATTCTGAAAATAGTCAATAAACATGGAACCAATTTGATTTTGATCAGTGACTCTTAAGCCTATCTCATTCTCAATAAAAGCAATTTTGTTTTTTCTCTTTCTATCAGAAGCTATCTTGTGAAAAAAAAGAAGTGTTTTTGTCTCCTTCTTTAAGCCAAACAGCCCGAGATTGCTGTCTCCATTTTAACTCCTCTTCAGCATTCAAAATATTTATGTTCTTACAAATGTCATGAATTTTTTGCAGGTTAGCATGAGTAGGAGGCAAACTGTTAAAAAAAGAGAGTTGAGCATGAATATCCTTTCGGAGATGATTTTTTTGTTTATGATTCTTGCTGCCCCAATGTTTAATTTTCTCAGCCAGGTTATGTAATTTTTCATGTAATAAAGTAGGCTCAGATAAGGTAGCATTAGCAGTAGTGTTCCATACCTTAGCCACGATTTCTCTGCATTTATGAGAATTTGCCCAAGTCGCTGAAAAGTGGAATCGCCTGTTATTCAGAGTCGTGGGTGATATGGAAGATAGCGTGAGGATGATAGGTATATGATCTGACCCAGTTGTCAAGTAATTCTCAAGAGTTGTGTTTGTGTAGATCTCTTCAAGTTCTTGGGACCACACCGCCCGATCAATTCTCTCAGCAACAAACTCCCTGCCTTGCCTCTTTTTATTCCAGGTAAACTCAAATCCCTTGAAGCCGATATCACACAGTCTACAATCCGATAATGCATCTCGGAAATTCTGAATTTGTCTCCACCCGCGAAGTCTCTTTCCTTTCTTTTCTCTTTGTGAAAGAATCTCATTGAAATCCCCCAGTACTACCCATGGTACACCAACACCAGGGTTCAAGCGTCGTAGAACTTCCCATGAAAGATGACGATACGTTGTATTTGGTTCGCCATAGAAAAAAGTTGCATAAAAACCTTTGTTTGGATCATCTGGAGGACGAATAAAGCTGTGAATATGGAAACGGTCGATTTTTAAGACTCTCAAATCAACGTTTCCATTCCAAAACAGAGACAGTCCTCCAGAAAGCCAAAATATGTGCATATACGTATAGCTACATACAATTTTTACGTTAAATCCAAAATGCTTGTTTTGCTAAAACACTTGGTCGATCTATTAGTACAAAAATGGACACGTTACAAGATACGACAACAGTAGTGGTAGTATATTTGTAGGTGGATGAAAGATAACATTGTTTCATTAAATACTAACTTTTTATTTAGAAGAAATATGGATTATTTGATAGATATTCTCTATACTTAAATTGTGGTTTTCATAATTAAAAGTTTACTCTTTTCATACTTAAACTTAAACTTAGTTTCTTTAGAACTAATGAGAGGTTACAATTTTGGAATATAGTTGTCAAATAAACTTTCGCATATTCTTGGTAACTAACGCTTGTTTTATTCTAGTAGGATTATTGTCCTAAATTATTATGGCTTAAATAATATTTAGGCTTGGAATTAACAAACAAGTTCTTAGAGATTATATTAAGAGTATAATGTGCTTGGAAAATTAACCGGGGGCTTGCATTAGAGCATGGTTGCATTTGTCGTGTAAATGAACTATGTATTAATTAGGATTAATTTATGTATTTGTAGACACCCAATTTGTAGGCGACGACTTTATCGAATACGAGTGCTAGGACTCTTCTTGTCGAGCGTGCACCACTCCACCTGTTTCGGTAAGTTCATATGTGCAACACCTTAACTGTCAAAATGTGAATTTGGCGTGTGTTACTACCAAACTTTAATCTTGCTATATCTCGTGATACTTGGAATAACTTTGTGGATTTATCAAATGCTTGAGCATAATGATTTTGAGAATTCCTTTTTAAATATCCCGTTTGGAATATATGCGGTTATGATATGATCTTCGAATCAAATGTTACAAATCTATAATGACGGTTGAATAATGCATAATAATATAATTAGGGCGATGTACAGAGGATGTGCGTGGGGGCTACGGCCGGGGGCGCAAGGTTGCGATCCACCCATATATTCATGTTGAGGCTAAGGCCGGGGGCGCAAGGTTGCGATCCACCCATATATTTCTGTTGAGGCTACGGCCGGGGGCGCAAGGTTGGGATCCACCCATATATTCATGTCGAGACTACGGCCGGGGGCGCAAGGATGCGATCCACCCATTTATGTGAAAATTATAGAGTACTACTTATGTCTGTTTGGGTCACAACGGCATAGGGGTGTCGACACTTAAAGTCTCATAGTTGTGTTTTGAGCGGGGATTGACGTATGGGCTCCCACAACGCTCGGGTGAATTGGGATCGTGACATCCCAAGAGGCACCCTTATTGTGATATATTGCATCGTGACCTCTCTGTGGACATCGTTACCAGCTGGGCTATAATACGTCTCGGCCGAACTAATGACTAAAGATTTGAAATCATTTATTATTTACAATTTATGTGGGTTTACTCCAGATACGTTGAATTATATATTTGTTGAGCCAAAAAACTCGTTTTACATGTTGTAGTATGATTCTTACTCAGTTTTTACTGACTTAAAATGTTTTTCTGCGGTTGACTTTTGCTATTTCAAAACCCGCATGTTACAGATGAGGAGGGGACGTTCACGACACTGCTGGATAGAAATGCTTGCTGCTTAGAATGTCACCTAGTATTTCCATCTCACCAAATAAATATAATCTCATTTTGTGAACACTGTTAACAGTTATCTTGAGTTTGTAACAAATTATGTTTTGGATTATCGATGGTTGTACTAACTGTGAACCGACGATCCTTATCCGTTCCCAATGAGGCTCATCACCTCGGGCTGAGACATCTTTCCAAATGTACGGTTCGGCCGGCCGTGCGATTTGGGGGTGTTGCAATTGACTCCCTATTCCTTCCTCATCTACCGTCCATATGTCCCCAATAGACCACCACCACCAACAAAAACCCAAGGCGAGTCAACCTGGACTATCCAACTCCCACTTATTTGACAACAAGTATTTTCAACATCATGGTCGTCCCAACCTATAATGGTTAATACAACCGCTTAGGGCCAAAAAAGGGGGCTCAGTTTTAAAATAATATGGTTAGTAAGTATTTTTATATAAAATTTCATAAATAATTTTAACATTTAATGTATAGTTATGAGATGCTTTAAACATACATCACAACTCTTTTGATGATTTGTCAATAGTCGTTAACTTTCACGATTTTGAATAAAGTTTGAGATCTGATTTAATGTGAACAATATAATATTATAGAAATAAAATAATTTCAATGAAGTGTGCGAGCCAGCACGAAGATAGCATGTACATTGCACGACATATTCCCACACAATAGTCTAGAAATATTTGAGGGCCAAACTAATTCATCGCTTTAGGCCACCGACCTCAAATTAATTGCTCGTTTTTAGGCCACCACAATGCTAGATAAGTCATGTTCAAGATTAGAAGAGTGGCATGGGACTGCTGGAGTCAGACCAAAAGCTATGAACTCATCGTTCAACCAAGCCATTGGTCTAGAGCTTGGGGATGGAAAACAAGCTTTTCATGTCCCATTTCGCTAAGTCCATGGTCAAGATGGGCAACATCGAGACCATTTCAGCCCCATGGGCACACGATTGGGAAAGCAAGTTGTCGTGTCTTCAGTTACAGGCTCTACAACTTCACCAATACCAGCGACCCCGATCCGACCATTGAGTCCATATTCCTTCCTCATCTACGGTCCAGATGTCCCCAATAGACCACCACCAACAACAACAACCCAAGGCGAGTCAACCTAGACTACCAAACTACCCACTTATTTGACAACAAGTATTTTCAAGATCATGGCCGTCCCAACCTTTAATGGTTAACGCGACCGCTTAGGGCAAAAAAAGGGGGGCTTCAGTTTTAAAATAATATGGTTAGTTAAGTATTTTTATATACAATTACTGAAATAATTTTAACATTTAATATATAGTTACGAGATGTTTTAAACATACATCACATCTCTCTTGATGATTTGTCAATAATCGTTAACTTTCACGATTTTGAATAAAATTTGAGATTTGATTAAATGTGAATAATATAATATTATAATATTATCAGAAATGATTTGCTTCCTATCATTTCTGATTACCGCCTTTATAGTTACCCAGTTACGGTGTAACGTTTGACGAGATCAAAACTTGATATTTCACAACTAGAGTATCTAGTGACTTCAAGCCTAAGGACTACAACACCATTATCACTACAAGAAGCACTTATCACATTCACATAATTTATATGTAGCCTTCTCGTGTTGGGTCAATCCAGTATGCCATTACTCCTAACGAATACCCATGTGTTAGACTTGATATCTCCATATCAATCTACCCACATGCTAGTCTCCATGCATAATGTCTGACCTATTAATCAATATACTTGACTAGGGATATTTAAGATGAACAACAATTGTAATATAATGACTTAATTATACTAAATATCTCCATAAATAATAAATTAATGTTCTAGAAAAAACAATGCTCATACTAAAATAAGCTTGTCTCTAGGGCATCTACTCCACATGTCTCCCACTTGCACTAGAGCCAATCTGGTGCATAGCGTATGCCAATATATCTAGTGCGTCCTTCATGCTTTCGCTGACAGCTTTGTAAGTGGATCTGAAAGATTATTATTTGTTGGAATCTTTCATATCTTCACATACCCTTTATCCATGATCTCTCGAATGAGATGAATCTCCTAAGGACGTGCTTGGATTTCTGGTGTGATCTCGGTTCCTTGGCTTGTGCGATCGCCCCAGTGTTGTCACAATACAATGCAATAGGATCCACAATGCTAGGAACCACACCAAGCTCAGTCATGAAATTCTTAATCCAAACAGCTTCCTTTGCTGTGCCTGACACAACAATGTACTCAGCTTCAGTTTTAGAATCAGCAACCGCTTCTTGCTTGGAACTCTCCAACTCACATCTCCTACATTTTGGCAAAACACATAACTCGATTGCAGTCTGTAATCATCCTTGTCGGTTTGGAAGCTCGCGCCAATGTAAACTATTACACTGAGTTCTTCCTCCCCTCCATATATCAAGAATGCATCCTTAGTTCTTCTTAAGTACTTAAGGATATTCTTGACAGCAATTCAGTGACTCTCACCCGTATTGGACTGGTATCTTCTTGCCGTACTCAAAGCGTATGACACATCTGGTCTATTACATAACATGGTGTACATGATAGATGCAATAGCCGACGCGTATGGAATTTAACTCATGCAGTTCTTTCTCAATTTGATTGGAAGGACAGTCAGCCTTCGTAAGGTGACTTCATGCTACATGGGCAAGAATCCTTTCTTCGATTCTTGCATGTTGAACCATTTCAACTTGTCTATATATTTACTCTGCCTTAGGCTGAGCAGCTTTCTAGATCTATCCATATAGACTTTGATACCAAGTATATAAGTTGCATCACCTAAGTCATTCATTAAGAAACACTTTACTAGAAAATCTTTAACAGGTTACAAGGTAGGGACTTTGTTTCCAATGAGTAGTATGTCATCCACATACAAGACAAGAAACACAACAGATCTCCAACTAACCTTCTTGTAGAACAAAGTTCATCTTCGTTCTTGATGAAGTCAAACTCTTTGACTGCATCATCAAAACGTAGATTCCAACTCCTAAAGCTTGCTTCAATCCATAAATGGATCGCTGTAACTTACAGACTTTGTTTGCATTCTCTGGATCCTCAAAACCCTATGATTGTGTCATGTACACATCCTCAAGGAAGTTTTCATACATAAACGTTGTTGTGACATCCATCTGTCGAATCTCATGGTCGTGATATGCTGCAATAGCAAGTAACATACAAATGGATTTGGTTACTGCGACTAGGGAAAATATTTCATCATAGGCAATACCATGAATTTGTCTAAATCCTTTTGCCACCAATCGACGCTTGTAGGCAATCATATTGCCATCCATGTCGGTCTTCTTCTTGAAGACCCACTTGCACCTTATGGGGTGAGCCCCTTCGGGTGGTTCCACCAAAATCCATACTTTGTTAGTATACATGGATTCCATTTCATATCTCATGGCCTCAAGCCATTTCTGAGATTCCGTCCCCTTTACGGCCTATCCATAGGTAGTAGGCTCATCATACATGAGCGGTACGTCACCGGGCTCAGTCACGAGAAGTCCATACCTCTCTGGCTCCTGATGTACCCCACTCGACCTACGAAGTTCTTGTGTTACTTGAGCAGATTGCTCCACAACAACTTGCGATTCCTGATCATGTTTCATTGTAGGATCAATGTTTGTGGTTCTTGAACTTCTTCAAGTTCTATAGTCCTCCCACTGGCTTCTTTCGAGACAAACTCGCTTTCTAGAAACACACAGGTCCGAGCAACAAACACTTTGTTCTCGATTAGATTGTACAAATAATATCATTTCGTTTCCTTAGAATATCCCACAAACTTACACTTATCCGACTTGGATCCGAGCTTGTCTGAAAATTAAAACGTGTTTTTTTTAACATGTTAAAATCAAGATTTGAACACATAATCGAGATCATGAGTGCTGACGTGGCTCCGACCATCATTTTTGTCGAATTTTTTTTCTGTTTACTCCAAATTAAATTTCCTATATATTTTGTGTATTTTTCATAATTTTTGAAAAATATGAAAATTTCAATTAATTTTAGATTAATTAATTTGTATTTAGCACATTTCCCGAGACAATTAGGAGGCCTTAAACACACTGTTTACATCCCAATTTTTTTTGGAGACTAAGATTATTTTTTACTACTGTCTACCATAGGTGGTGAGACTATAGGAGGTTTATAGCATGATTTGATTATTTAGAGTAATTAGATTATTGCTTATTAATTTCAATTACTAATTATTTAATTCTGAAAATTTCTAGAAAATTTCAGAATATTTATTATTCTGTTTTACATATATTTTTGGGTTGAATGGATGTGTTTGGTGCGTCGATGTGGCCATAGATGTAGTTGTTATCATATATTGCTTATGGTTTGGTTTTGATTTAATAATTTGTAAGTTTATTATGTAATCATAATACGGACTGTGCGTCGTGTCTCTCTGTATATTCTATCGTCTTATCTTCTCAACCACTCGCCTTAAGAGGAGTTTCTTCTTATTAGAAATATTAGAAATATGATAGTTTGTGAAGATTAAAGAAAGAAGGTTAAAGCGATGGCCATACCGAGATTCATGGACCATGATGCGTAGAGCAAAGACGAATTCAAGGATTTTGCGAGAGTGTTCTCAAGACAAGAGGACGCAGGGAGCTGAATTCAAGGCTTGCACAAGACCGTGTTATAATTAATGGGAAAGCAAACTTAGGGGCCAGATCCATGCATATTTTCTTTATGCTTGTGTATGCTTTTTTTATTTTATCTTATCTGCGTGTGATTAGATATATCTTATCATCGTATAAAATCGCATGTTAAGGAACTAAAACAAAAGAAGCTCAAATTAGAGACATGATTTAAATTGATAGGGGACATAAGTGACGAGGTTTGATTCCTAGGATATACGCTAGGTTTTGGTGGAGTCCTTATGAAAGCCTATTAAGGATTATGCATCACAAGCGAGAGATTAGCATATTCATGCATAGAAACTTGGTTCAACTCATTGGATGGTTCCACGAGAGGCGAGAGCTTCTTCTTGTGTATGACTTCATGAGAAATTGAAGCTTAGATATCCATCTATTTAAAGGGAAAAAAGACGTGTAAAAAAATGGCCAGTAAGTTCAAGATTGCTCAAGTCCTACCATCATCTTTTCTCTATCAATATGAAGAATGGAATCAATGTGTTGTGCATCGAGATATTAATAGGCAATGTCATTTTGGATTCAAATTTCAATTCCATACTGGGAGATTTTGGGTTAGCTAGGTTTGTCGACCATGATAAAGGGTCACAAAGCACGGTCTTGGCTGGGACTATGGACTACATGGCACTTGAATGTGTACAGTGGCGGAGCGAGGAATTGGGTGAAGGGGGGGCATAATTTTTTAAGAAAGGCTATAGATTTTTAATGAATAAAAATTATGATGATGTAATAAATACCATGGTCTTTTTGAGTATTTATGAAAAATTGAATGGCAATTATGTATATTAAATAAGTGACACTTTTGTTGTTCAAAAAATGTTCTTGTCGAGATTCGAAGTTTAATAAATACCTCGGTCTTTTGGTGTATTTATGAAAAACTAAGGGACAATTGTGTATATTAAATAGTTGGGACTTTTTTTGCTCCAAAAAAATATTTGGTCTAAAAATGCTTCTGCTGAGACTCAAACCCAAGTTACAAGGCTTACAATCAACCATTCTAACTGCTGGACTAGAGCTCAATTTTTGAGCTGGATGGGGGTACTGTAGGGTTTTGATCATGGATACGCAGCGAAAAAAACATAATTAATCCATTCAATACCCTCCAAGGATTACAGGACAAGAGACATAACGATGGTAAGGGAAGAAATCAAGTTACACACCTTAGGATTTCTCCTGTGATGACTTGTAATGTGAATTATGTCACGTCTCCATAGTTGATCCACGCCTAGAGTTGAGATCTAGATCTTCCTTCTCCTTGTTCTAGCTAGGAACGGAGGAAGAGGAGGAAGAAATCACACAACACGAGGCAACAAGGAGTGGCGGCCTCCTTTGTTGGCTGACGGGATAGGGGGCGGCGGCAAGGGGGCGGTCGGCCTCCTTTGCTTGCTTGCTCTCTCTCCTTTTGTTCTCTCCCACTCAAGTTATGATCAAAAGGGTCATAAGTGTGGGAAGGAATGAAGGATCATCCTTTATATAGTCCAACGAATCCTTGCCAACTACCTAAAGGACCTATTCTAGTCCTACTGGAATTCGGTTCAGTCCCTTCCTTGCAAATTAGTCCTACTAAGTTTGCAAGGTGTTGCAAAGTGATCCTTCTAATTAATTAATCATATTAATTAATTCCCAAATCTAGTTCAACTCTATATAGCGTGTGACCCCATAGTTTCTATCTAATTGGTAGCAACAATTTGCTAATATGGAGCGGTTTCTAGCAAAACATCCATTCTAGCCAACTAATAGAATAGTCATCCGACAAAACTTGTACAAGTAATTGTCTCATCACCTTTGTCTCTATATCTGGATTGGACACGAGACATACAAGTCACACTCGTATATCCAATCCATAGTTTCTCGATCCATGGGAAAAGCCTTATTTGTGCAAATAACATCAATATCCTATATTGATTTATTTGAGTCTGGCCAGACATTCTATAAGCACTATCCCTCGAGTGGCCTAGGATATTTAATCCCGTTATGTGGGAGGGACAAATTCTATCTACGTCCACTACGATCTCTAAGCTTGCTTCTTATTGTATCTGGTACACGCCTTTATAGCTACCCGGTTACGGTGTAGCGTTTGACGCTACCAAAATCACAATAATCCACAACTAGAATATCTAGTGACTTCAATTCTAAGGATAACAATACCATTGCACCACGAGAAGCACTTGTGACTTAACATAACGTGTATGTAGCCTTCTTGGAAATGGGTCAATCCAGTGCGCCATTACCCTTAATGCACACCCATGTGTTGGATCATGATATCTCTAAATTAATCCAACCCCATACTAGTCTATAGATGATTGTCCTATTAATAATTATAATGGACTAGGGATATTTAAGATAAACAACACAATTGTAAATCTAAGGACTTCATCATATTAAATATCCAATAAATAACACAATGAATGTTCTACCCAAAATAAATTCATACTAAACTAGATTGCCTCTAGGCAGTGGCGGACGCAGGAATTTGGTTGAGTGGGGGCCAACTTATAAAGAAAAACAAAAACTAACAATTTAGTTTCACTCCTCGTCAGTAATTATTATTATTGTTTATAGAGAATATACTAGCAATTATTGTAATTACTTTCCGTAAATTCAGAATTAGATCAAATCATATTGGACAATATATACATACTTGAATATATAGTAGATTAATGTGTATTTTTAAAAACTGAAAGGGCAAAATTGAATTGATTCTAATTTTGAGGGGGCCGACACCTAATACTTTTTTTGAAAACACCAAAACTTTAATGGGGTAGTAATGCAAATACAATTTTTTGGAGGGGTCGTGGCCCCCGCCCGCCCTCCCTGTGTCCGCCAGTGCCTCTAGGGAATCTATTCCAATAGGTAGATATATATATATATATATATATATATATATATATATATTCAGTAATAACACAATTAAAAAAGAGCTAAAAAAGACTTTGCCAAGACTCGAAATCAAGAAACAGCCTTGACAATACAACTTTCTAACCGCTGGGGCACAGTACATTTCATGTCATTCTCGGGGGGGGGGGGGGGGGGGTGCAGAGGCATCTATCAATACCGCAAAAACTTAAAAAAGCCTAAAAGAATAGGTGCATTCTAGTGTGTCGGAGAATGTTGGGGGGGGGGGGCTACATGGCTCCGCCCCTGAATGTGTAGTCACTGCTAGAGCTGGTAAGAAAACTGCTGTCAGCTGTGTACTGTCTTGGAGTTCTGATGTTTTCCTTCCCCTAAGGATTCCATAATTCAATAACATCAAAGAAGGCTTGTATAAGCTTGTGAAACCTTGTAACATTGTCATAAATTAGAGGGAAATACACAATGGGGTTACATAATTCATGCATGCTCCCAGTTCAACAGTTTTTTAGTAATGAATTTTAGTAACCCTAGAGTGGATTCCTCCAAGCGTTCTCCTCCCAGTTCGTTGTTTTCTGCTGCTCGATAAACGCCTTGATTCAATTATATGTCAAACGGCCGCCAAGATTTCATCTAGGAGACAGAATATCTCGGTAACTACCCATGGGGCTTGGGACGACAACACTCAAAACTGAGTAGGGGTTTTGTCATACTCTCACGATCACTCACGCCTCACGAACAATTAATTAATCGACGAAACACCAAGTTTACGTTGTTCGCTAGCCCAAACCGAGCTAACTACATCCACGGCGAAGAGAGACCTTTATTTATCAAGAGGAACGATTACAATGTAGTGCATACATGTTCTAAACCCATAGGAGCCTATTTAGAATGCTTAGAACCGACCTAGGGCCGTCTTAGATAGATTAGGAAACAATTCCAAAATTTCCAAGAGCAGACTAGGTCGTGCGACATAGAGTTAAGTAGGTCGTGCGACCTACCTGACTCTGATTTAGGTCGTGCGACCTACTTCAACAAACTGCTGCTCTGGATGTTTTTCCACTAGGTCGTGCGACCTACTTACTAGGTCGTGTGACCTACCTGGAAAACATCCTTTTTTGCTCCTTTGTTCTCGATCCTGGTCCCTTTGGTCCCCGTTGTTGCTCTTGGTGATTTCTTCAACTTGTTCAAGGCACAAATCCAACAAATCTCCACCTTGACTTGAATTCTCTCATGCGGCAACAACAACTCCTCTTCTTGCAAATAAAGCTTGTCTCCTCCGCACCAAATGTCTCCCATCACGGAGACTCACTGGACCCCCTCCGGGTCCGACATGCCCCGAAGGGCTCACTGGCTCATAATGTTGAGCAATTCCAGACAATGCTGGAACTTGCTCTCTGGAACCGGCTTGGTGAACATATTTGCGGGGTTGTCAGCAGTCCCCACCTTCATCACCTTGATCCTGCTTTCACTTATCAGAAAATGATACATGACGTCAATATGCTTGGTCCTTTCATGATGAACCTGGTCCTTAGTCAAGCAAATTGCACTCAAGCTATCACAGTAGACTATTGTCTGATCTTGATGTATCCCTAGATCATTAACCATTCCCTTGAGCCAGATTGCCTCCTTTGATGCTTCCGTTAGAGCCATGTACTCCGCCTCCGTGGTGGACAGAGTCACCGTCGGCTGTAGCGTCGCCTTCCAACTCACAACAGATGCTCCCAGAGCAAATACATAGACCGTCATTGATCTTCTACTATCAATATCCCCTGCATAATCTGAATCCAAGAAACCAACTACCAAGATGTTTTCATGTGACTCGTAGCATAGGCCAACGTCTGACGTACCCTTAAGGTACCTGAATATCCGTTTCACCGCCTGCCAATGGTCCCTATCCGGATGAGCCATAAAACGACTAACCACACTAACAGCAAATGCTATTTCTGGTCGAGTACATACCATAGCATACATGAGGCTTACAACTGCACTAGCATATGGAACCTTGGACATGTACTGGATCTCCTCCTCAGTCTGAACGGTGTACATCCCCAACTTGTTGTTAGTTGCCATAGGAGTATCTATAGCTTTAGCTGATAACATCCCGAATCTTTCCAAGATCTTCTTGACGTATCCCTGCTGTGACAAGAAAAGCTTCTTTTTCTTCCTGTCTCTATAGATCTCAACTCCCAATATCTTCCGAGCAGCTACCAGATCCTTCATATCGAATTCCGCACTAAGGGACCTCTTCAGTTCTCTGATGTCCTTGATATCCAGAGTCGCAATCAGAATATCATCCACATACATAACTAGGTAAATAAGTGATCCACTTCGCAACCTTTTGTGATACACGCAACAATCATACTCACACTTGTGGTAACCAATCTTCATCATGAAGCTGTCAAACCTATTGTACCATTGCCTCGGTGACTGCTTAAGTCCGTAGGGAGATCTCTTCAGCTTGCACACGTGGTTCTCTCTTCCGGGAACTTGGAACCCTTTCGGTTGGCTCATGTATATCACTTCTTCCAACTCTCCATGTAGAAAAGCTGTCTTGACATCCAATTGCTCAAGTTCTAGGTTGTGGTGTGCCACTAGAGCTAGTAACACTCGAATAGAAGTATGTCTGACCACCGGTGAGAATATCACGTTGTAGTCAACTCCTTCTTTCTGACTAAACCCTCTTGCAACTAGCCTTGCCTTATACTTGACGTCCTCTCCAGATGCGGTTCCTTCCTTTCTTCTGAAAACCCACTTGCAGCTGACTATCTTCCTTCCCGCGGGCAATTTAACAAGCTCCCATGTCGAGTTCTTGCTAAGAGACTCCATCTCCTCTCCCATCGCGACAATCCATTATGCTGACTCATAACTAAATATAGCGGCCTTGTAAGAGGATGGCTCATCCTCTACCTCTTCCGCTACCTGTAATGCATATCCCACCATACCGTCATCCCTGTATCTAGCCGGAGGCTTTATGACTCTCCTCGGTCTTCCTTCAGCAATACTTTGATGAACCGGTTCCTCTAGTGTAGACGCATCCTCACTATCAGACTCTTCTGCTTCTTCCTCTTCAACTTCAGGCGGTGGTGTAGGGATTTCGGAATCCTTAGGATCAGTAGGATCCGACTCTCCCTCCACCTTCTTCTCTGCACCTCCAAGCTCCACCTCCACGGAGTTCTTCAACATATGAGTCTCATCAAAGACTAAACTTCTGCTAAATATAATCTTGTTGTCTGCCCATATCTTGTATCCCTTCACACATGTTCCAAAACCCATGAATACTCCCTTCTTAGCTCTTGGTTCTAGTTTGCCATCATCAACGTGATAATAGGCAACACAACCAAAAACTCTCAAATCCGAGTAATCCACTGCTCTACCAGATTAGACTTCCATAGGAATCTTGCATCCTATACCTCTGTGGGGGCTCCGATCTATGAGATAGCATGCCATGAAAACTGCCTCTCCCCAAAAGTCTTTATAAAGACCTGCATTTGAAAGCATGCACCTTGTTTTCGCTAAAAGTGTCTGATTTATTCTCTCGGCTACACCGTTCTGCTGCGGTGTGTGCCGAACGGTGCGATGGCGTGCTATTCCCTGATCTTTGCAGAATCCATCACACTCTGATGAACAGAACTCTAAGTCGTTGTCCGTGCACAGTCTCTTCACTTTCTTTCCCACCTGATTCTCTATTAGCGTCTTCCACTCCTTGAATCTTGCGAAGGCTTCACTCTTGTGATTCATCACGAATATCCAAGTCATCCTGGAGTAATCGTCTATAATGCTTAGAAAGTACCTGTACCCGCCAATCGCCTCGACTCGAGATGGACCCCAGTCCGAATAGATATAATAAAGAGTACATTTTGTTATGTGAACCGCTTTAGGGAACTTGCTACGCTGTAGCTTCCCATACACGCAGTGCTCACAAAACCCTAGGCTCTTGGGAACATGCCCGGTGATATACCCCTTCTTGTGAAGTTCTTGCATTCCACGTTCACTCATATGACCGAGTCTCATATGCCACCGCTTAGTTAGATCAGCTTCCTTAGCCTCGAATAAGGTAACTCTGACAGACCCTGTGATAGCTGAACCTTGTAGCACATACAAAGTATCATCCTTGACCCCCTTGAGTAGCACATCCGAGTCTTTGTAGACGCATAATGCTCCACCTTCACCCTTGAAGCTGAAACCCTTGCTGTCGAGTAGACACAAAGAGATTAGATTCTTTGTGACAAGCGGTACGTGTCTAACATCCTTCAAAGTGCATGTCTTCCCATCCACAGTCTTGAACCTAACTGAGCCTTTTCATATGACCTTGCAAACAGCTCCGTTTGCCATATGAACGGATCCTCCATCTACACGGTTGTAGCTTGAAAATAGCTTCTTGTTAGAACATATGTGATAAGAAGCCCCAGAGTCAAGAAACCACGCATCGGGTGAATGCGTGACATCATCGGCCAGTAGAACGAAGTCATCCTCAGATGAATTTCCCTTCTCTACCACGGCTGCAGAGCCATTATGTCCATGTTGTCCTCGTTTAGGGAAATCCTTCTTCCAGTGCCCTTTCTCCTTGCAGTAGGCACAAACATCCTTGGGTAACTTAGCACCGGAGATTTGCTTCTTCTTGTTCTTCTTACCCTTCTTGCTTCCCCCCGTTGCCATCAACCCGGAAGCATGGTCCTCTGTACCTATGCCTGCACCCTTATGGCGCAATTCTCTAGCATGGAGCGCCGATTCGACCTCCTCTAGAGATAAGTCATCCTTGTTCACAATGAATGACTGAACAAAGTTCTCGTATGATGGAGTTAACGAGATCAATAACAAAAGTGCAGCATCCTCATCATCCACCTTCTCGCCAATATTACGCAAATCTGGCAGAATTGTGTTCAATTGATCAAGATGGTCCTTGAGAGTCGTACCTTCGAGCATCCGCAGGGTGAAGAGCCTTTATTTTAGCATCAACTTGCTAGTGAGACTCTTTGTCATGTAGAGACTCTCCAACTTGAGCCAAAGCTTCGCTGCTTCCTTCTGATCTGCGATCTCGATGATCACGTCATCCGATAAGCACAGCATAATCGTTGCGTGTGCCTTCTCCTCCAATACCTTGAACTCCGATGTACTAGCATCCATGCCTCCTCTGTCCGCGGTCAAAGGTGCCCACAATCCCTGCGATTCAAGCAAGGCCTCCATCTTTATCTTCCACAGACTGAAGCTGTTCCCTCCCGTAAACCTATCTATCTTCAACATCGATCTGGACATCGTTCTTGGTGGATTGATCTTAACTTAGGCTCTGATACCAGTTTGTTATACTCTCACGATCACTCACGCCTCACGAACAATGAATAAATCCACGAAACACCAAGTTTACGTGGTTCGCTAGCCCAAATCGAGCTAACTACATCCACGGCGAAGAGAGACCTTTATTTATCAAGAGGAACGATTACAATGTAGTGCATACATGTTCTAAACCCTTAGGAGTCTATTTATAGTGCTTAGAACCGACCGAGGACCGTCTTAGATAGATTAGGAAACAATTCCAAAATTGCCAGGAGCAGACTAGGTCGTGCGACCTAGTTAAGTAGGTCGTGCGACCTACCTGACTCTGATTTAGGTCGTGCGACCTACTTCAACAAACTGGTGCTCCGGATGTTTTTCCACTAGGTCGTGCGACCTACTTACTAGGTCGTGCGACCTACCTGGAAAACATCATTTTTTGCTCCTTTGCTCTCCATCTTGGTCCCTTTGGTCCCCGTTGTTGCTCTTGATGATTTCTTCAACTTGTTCAAGGCACAAATCCAACAGGTTTTGTAGGAAAGAAACCATGAAGGATTCATGATCTATCAGGAGAATGGTCTAGGCTACGTCTCTTCACAGGGCCGGTCTTAGACTTTCATGGGCCCTAGGCGATAGTTGAAAGTGAGGCCCCTTTTACCATAAGTATAACTGTGAATAAAAAAACTTACTTAACTGTAAGGTGCTATATATCCCGCGGTTTACTAATAGTTCGAGTTTTTAACCCGTAAACAAAATGTGGGGACATAAAACCTTACACACTACTCCTGAAAAAATATTACGGTGCCCCATAATATTGTGGGCCCTAGGCAAACACCTAATCTGTCTAGTGGATGGGCCGGCCCTGTCTCTTCAGCTAAACAATCACAAAATTTTGTCGTTTTCTACGCTCTCTCTTAGAATCGCGCACATAACTTTATTCAATTTTTTGTGTTAACTGATCATTTCACCGCTTACTGGCAGATGAGCATCAACACGTACCATGCACTAAAGCTTCTTCAAGATTTGATGGTTTGCGAGCTCCCAACGTGCTTAATGGACTACTAGAAGCCCACACCTTCGTGAGAACGGACATTTTAGAACCTGCTGCTAGTCTTTTAGTCGTTTTCCGTTACTGTAGAAGCATACATATAGTCTCCTATCATGTTGTATAGCTATCTTGTACGTGTACTTGTACTGTTGATGGCTCTTATTTACTCATCTCTATTGCTGTTAGTGCCTGTGTGGTATCCCTGTGTCTAAACGAATTTGCTTAACAATATTTTTTTTCTAGAAACATGTTTGACAGTGTTTGTTTCTGCTCTGTTAAAAAATGAAAATATATTAAAAAACACCAGCTTAACCTTTTTTGATATTTTTTTTGTACTTTTGGTAGTTAATAACAATTATATGTTTTTCTATGTACAAAATATTAGAGAAAAATAATACTAAATTTTATTAGCTTTTGCTAAAAAAAAAATTGATTTTAAAAGTCTTTTAAACACATCCAATAATTTTTGGATTTTGTTTCTAAACTTACAATGAAAATTGAAATTTACTTCAAAGACATCCGTAGAAAATTAGATCCCCAATAGAATATTATCATGCACAAGAAATTTGTAAATTGTCAAGTTGACTTCGACTTTGTGTGTCTAGCAGTGTGGTCCTTTCCACTTTAAGACTGACAACAGCATACTATATTCCATAAATTTGTAAATTGAATGCCAAATGGAAATAGGGTCCGTTTGGCAAATCAGTTTTTTTTTTGTTTTTGGTGAAAAAACCAAATAGTTTTTTAAATGTGTTTGTTTATGTTGGTTTAAAAACCAGTTTTTTCCCACTTTTGCCATGAAAGAAAAAACCAACATTTTGAGGTTTTTTTCCAGTTTATTTTTTGAGTTTCTATCATGACTAAAATGCCTTCACTCAATTTGCATAATTACAAAGCTACCCTTAGGTCACTTATCTGTATTTGTTTGCCTTCCTTTTTTTGGATATTTAGGATTTATATATTAATAAATTTGGAACCATGACTGGAGGATTAACAAAACCTTCATTGTAAATAGTTTGTTGGATCAAAAATTCAAAAATTCAAAACCTACACTACTCGAGACAAAATTTTCTCTAACCCAGATAGTAAGAACATGATCAGGGGCATTCTCTTCTGACAAAATTTACTGTCCTTGGGGATGGTATCAAGTATCAACCACTCTTTCATACCCTCAACTCTTGCTTTTCTACTCCACTGAGCCTTAGAAATGCCACGACATTCTTTCACCAAAATTTGGTTCTCACACACATCTCATAGGCTTACAATTCTTGTTGTTGCTGAGCTTCACTGCCAATTCAATAGCTATTAATTCTGCATTCTCATAATCTTCATTCCAGCCCACACCTTCAATGGTCAAATTATTACCAACTTATGACATCTATCTTTTTAAAATGCAGTCTATTTTGTTCTTTTTGAATCTAAAATATAAATACATATAGGGGATAAATTTGTCAATTAGTATACTAGATTTAGTTTAAAAATCACTACCAAACACATTTTTTCAGTTTTTAATCTGGTTTAAAAACCATCACCAAACACAATGGTTTATACAAAATCTCTAAAAAAAACCAAAAACTTTCCACCACAATCTAAAAACCTGTTTTTCCACCAAAAACCATTCTACCAAACTCACCCATAGTATGTGAATACGAGTTGCAAAAACTGCAAACTTCTTCAAATTTTAGTATAGGACTATAATATAAACTGTTAACTGTAAAATATGGATAGGGAAGTTAGTTACAAAATTATCTATATTATAAAATAGCATGGTTTAACAAACTTTTGAATTTTCAACCCTTAGATTAAATCAACTTCATCCCCACCATTAGATCTCAACTATTTATTACATCTCTAACTACCCACTCTCCTTGGACATGCCTAACTACCCACTCTCTTTGGACATCCCTAACTAATATGAGAGATTTTTCTCAATTACATCCCTAACTTAGAAGTTGTTTTTTTTTAATTATTTTTTCACCACATTTCTAAATATAATTATTAGATAACACCCCTAAATTAGTTTTTAAAAAAACACCTCTAAATTAAAAAAAACTATCCAATTTAGGGATAGTGCCCTCGGGCACGGGTAATACTCTAGTACTTCTAATATAGGAGCATAACATATTGAAATGTCGTGTTTAATAGGAGTTGCAAAGTATTGGTAGGGTGTACAACTTTACATGATCTGAAGAGTTGCGGCGGCCGTAATATCTGAGTGTTGGACTGCCTAACTAAGTCATGATGCGTATTAATAAAACTAATAGTAAGTTGTTGTAAACACTACTGTTAACTTCATTTCTCTCTGTAAATGTACACTAAACATGACATCAATGAATCTTCCTAGGCTGAACTTGCGTTGGGATAATGCTACTTAACATAGTAGTCCAAGTTTTTCAACACTTTAAGAAAAACAACTGAATCTGTTTATGTCAAACGAGTGTTCTGAATAAGAGTAACTTCAGCTTGAAAAACACACGGAAAACAACATGTTAAACGCAGTTTAAAGCAAAGTTCTAAAAAATATGCTCTTAGATGTTTTACATCTTATCCATTAGTACTTCGTTTGCTATGAGGATATATAGTGGCTTGACCGATAGAAACAAAATGAAACAAAAATACTGAAAACTTTAGAAAGAGCGCAATATACATATATAGTGATCGGTTTGATTGATAGATAGAATATTGTCAGGTCGAGGGTTTGATCACGTGTTAGATTAGGATCAGGGCCGGCTTTATGCCTAGGCAGCTGAAGTGCTTGCTCAGGGCACCACATGAGAGGGGGCACCATTTTCTTGAAAACATAGGAGTATTATGATAATTATATAATATTTGGTTTTAGTTAATAACATAAATATTGATTAATTCACAATCATTTTGTCCTTCCAAAAGTATTAGTCCCTTGATAAAAAAAATAAAAAAGATATACTATCTTAATGCATCACGATCTCTATCTCTCAACAACTATTATTTTTTTACCGTAGCAACAAGGTGCTAGCTCTATAGTAGAACGTTTGAATTCTCGACTATCTGAAAAAACTCTTATGTACCGTAAATATATATCGTCCAAGATTAAATTGTAACATTGTCATGATTGTACCAAAAAAAACACCGTTATAATTGTCATACTAAATAACTTTTTGTCGGAGCTTAAAAAGGTGCCCAACCTCATCGATCCTCAAGGCCAAATTATTAAAAGATTTCGAATACATTCACGTGTTCTATTCGACAAAATCCATTGAAGATTAATATTTGGCATCCGACGAACTTACTAAGATTTTTGTCCGGGGATCCAAATTGTAGTTTCTTCAAGACTTTATAAGAAAAAAATGGGTTGATCAAACTCGAAGTACGTAAGAGGTTGGACTTGTTTCTGTACAAACGAGCATTGTATCTCAATTTTGATGATTCATGAATTAATAACTCGAGTCGTTGTTTTAAATGCTAGAGTTGCAATTTAATTTTCTCAAATCGGACTTAACGTCTATTGGTTGGATTCGTCAAGTTCCAGCGTTCATTTTGTATACTTGATGTTTAGGAAACATGGATGTGAATATAAATATATATATATATATATATATACAATGATAATTTCTTAAATAGACTTTTAACGCAATTTATGAGTCATTTATCCATTGTCAATTTTTGATATAGACAAAAAAAATAAGCCTCCTAATTTTCGTTCGCTTAGGGCATCCGGAAGTCTAGAGCCGGCCCGGATTGAAAGATATAGCACAAAATGTGAACATAGTAAGTGATAAATCATTTCTCTTAGTCATCTATTTTTTCTGGAATGTTCTAGTTTTACTTTTTAATCCGTAACTGAGTCATTTAGACTAATTGATTTAGATAGAAACGATGTAATTTTATGAAAACTTTTCCATAGTACTGTAAAGTTCACTCTATAAAACCATACAAAAATTACCAAATTCTTGTATCGCTTTGCTAGTCAAATCCGGGTCAAATTGATTTAAAAAATATTGACAAAAAAAGAAAATCGTTGTTCCTAAAGAAAGCGAAGTAGTATAACTTACGGTGCCGTGTTTGGTAGACTTTGAATGAAGTGGGCAGAGAACTAGAAGACTTTGAATAACATATAGCTAAGTACTATGTTACAAGTCAACTTCGCTCAACAAATATGACTTTTCGATATAGCATGTTCCTATTTTCTTGTATCGATCAAAGAAAAAAATAAATAAAGAGTAGTGATCGTAGAAAACAATCTCAGAACGTACTCAGTACTTGACTTGAAATTCAAAAGTCATCCTATTCTTTCTTGTTGAAACTTGAAAGTTATAGGATTGAAAAGTAATCATTAAGGAGTACTGCAGCCAATGTACACGCTAAATTTCAAACGAACAACCTCTAGTAGACGTAACAAGTCTTATTTTTACCAGAAACAAATGTACAACAGCGAGTGTTTAACTAATAAGGTTATTTAATATTTGGTGTTTGCTTATGGGATTGTTTTTTTTTTTTTTTTTTTTTTTTTTTTTGAGCAGTGCTTATGGGATTGTTAGAGATGAAGTTCTCCAAAAAGACCTGAAATTGCCCGAAATAATGGAATCCCCCCTTCCACAAAAATAAATAAATAAATAAATTTCCGAAAGTCCAGACTTCCATAAAACAATCAGGAATTCTCCAAAAAAAAAATAGAACTTATGAAATTATAAATTTTGAGAGTTTTGAATAAATTTCGAACACTTTACTTTTATTCAAAATTTCGAAGTCCTGGATCAATTCAAGCACTTGAACTTTTATTCAAAATTTCATTTGAATAAATTGCGGAGAAAAAAATCACTCCCTAAAGGTTACTTGAAGTTCTGTAGATGTCATATTGGCCTTCCTTTGTGGACTTGGGAAAGTTGAGGGGCAAGAAACACAAGATAATGCGAATGAGAAAAGGATGGACCATAAAACAACTAACTTCTATAAAAAATAAAATAGCAAAACATTTATTACAAGTACTATTATTCGATTCCTCTTGTCTTATAGTTAGACAGACCAAAACATCTGACCTAAACAAGAATTTTCTGCATTAATAGGTGTTGATTTCTTTGTTCTTGTTCTAGAGAGTAGATGAAAGCTACCATCTTTTTTGTCATCAATTGGAAAAACATGGCCATTTCACACTTCGAATTCCACATTGATGAAATTTTAGTGATCTACAATCAATTGACAAAAATGTGACTCTCAATGGATCTTAAATCTACCCGCATAATACATACTTAGACGGCTGTAACTACATCACGACTATTCTACATTGTCCTATCTACAAGACCATATAGGACTTGACGAAATAGACTCGTCAAGTAAGGTTCACGTATACATCAACCATTGATCATGATGATAATTCACACCTGCACTGATCTTTCCTATTGGATTTGTCGCACAAGCCTATAGACCAATTACACAATATTAAGTCATCATTTATTCATTTACCAGTTATATGTGACTTTTCATAAAATAATATGCTAGGTTTAGGGCATGTTTGGTACTAACTAAAAATCCAAATAATCCCTTGAGAAAATAAGCTGAATAAAAATATAAAATAGTTTCTTCTCAAACAAATATATAAAGTAGTTGAAAATTCTAAAAACATTTGGTATGGGCTTAAAAGCTGTCAAATGTGAGAATTTGGAAAATTGGATAAATCTACTGATTATTGGTTCAAAACATATTTTAATCGAAATTGAAAAACAGCGACAAACAAAGAAATGACAAATTTTAATCAAAACTGATTAAAATTCAGGTTCCAAACATGTTCTTAGAGTTTTAGATTAAACAAATAATGTTATTATTGTTATTATAACTATATTGAGATTTGAGATTACTGTAATGTCTGGGCCAGCCCGCACATCTCGATTGAATTCACGGGACTCCAATATTATTATCATCATCATCGACCAAAAAGATACTACATGATTGAAGTGTCCACCAATAGACCAATCCTTTACCGTTTTATCATTATTATCGTCAAGGAAAAGATAAATGATTGAAGTGTTTTAGATGGAAAATCCAACAAGCCATATTTTGTTAAATAACAATTTTATCATCACTTTTTTGTGTGTTCTCACTCCTTTCAAATTTGATGAGTCATATTTTTCTTGTTTACACTAGTTTTAAGGACATAATTAAGTGAAACATATTCCTTTAAATATGTATCATTTTCTCTCAGCTAATTCAAAAGAATTTGATTTTCTAATCAGAAAGTAATGGTACTTGTTTGTCGACAATTTTATCAATACGTGTTGTATCCCCAAAAACTAATTAGAAGTATTTTTTTAAGCTTTGATTTCGGTTTGTGCTTGTAATATTCTCTTCAACCTCTAGAAATGTAAAATACTTTTTGTACTTATAAACTTCATAAGAGCTGTGTGTTGACCCGAAAATTTTATTAAAACAAAATCCATAAACACAAACATTATGAAATATCCCATATATACACTATGACCTAAAATCTGTAATATGATTTACAAACTTCACAAAAGTTTACAATATATCTGCCAAACTTCTTGCAATAATATTAAAATTTATATTACGAATTCACGACTCACAATTCTTTTTACATAGTACAATGCATATGTATTAAGTAGTTTAGAGGAATATTTAGTTTAGTTTTTTTAAAGGAATATTTAGTTTAGTTTTTTTAGAGGGAATATTTAGTTTAGTTTAAAATAGAAAAATTGTAGGGCCTTAATTTCCATGTCCAAGTACAACCACTCAGTGACAAAATAGACATTTTCAAAGCAATAAAAATATATAAAACCAGAGGCTGTCGGCCTAAAAAGCTAAAAGTCAAATATTGTATCTACACTACACCTTTTGAAATTTCCATGGACTGGAATGAAAAAGAGTCTAAACTCATGTTAGATAACTGAAAATCAATGTTCAGATCTCTTCGAAATCAACCCCTAAAGTTCTATAAAAATGCAAACAAACCCCTGATGGAGTACTACTATACGTCTCCAGCTGTTGGTCGCTCTTACAACCCACGAACAATTCTCGGAGTTGCGATAAAACCAGAGAAGGGTTCGGTTCAATGAACCTGGACGCGATTCGGGTCTCATTCATCATCTCTTCAACGTCCCTTTCGTCTTCAACAATTGTTAATGTCGCCGAATGCAGAGAAGGGTACGCAGCAACACACCCTTTGATTTGTTTATTCCAATTTCAACGCCCTGAGAACATCTCATGTACATTTTTAATGTAAAGCTCTTGCCTTTTCAGTTCCAGAAAGACCGATGATGTTGCCATGTTGGTGGGTTTTTTGTAAAAGTCTTCAAATGTCCAGACATGCTTTGAGGTCAGAGAAAACCAAATAAAGGTAGAGACTTGAGACATACACTGTTCTCTTTTTTAAAATTTTCATGTTGGAATGCATCCACACATGTAGGTAATTGAGGAAAAAAGTTGAGTTTAGGTTGGAAAAAAGGGAACTTTTTGTTCTTTAACAAGATTCAGCCAATTAGTGTAGTTTCTTGTTTTTGGAGTTCAAAATTTCAAGAATTGTTGTGGGTTGATGAATTCTTTAGGTGGGTTTTCAATTTTCAGCAACCCTAGTTCATCATCAAACTTATTCCCAAATTCTTCAGTAGATAAAACAATAGGCTTGTGAGTATATTACTCCAGAATTCAACATAATAATATGCAAATCATTTGAGACATCAATGTGGCCTTTTTTTGAGTTTCCTAAGTTGGAATGTACCCACATGTAGGTGATTGAGGAAAAAGTTGAATTAAGGTTGGAAAGAAAAGGACATATTATTAAGTTGTTTTGATCAGTGTTACCACAATTCACTCGTACCCCTGCGAATTGCGAATTGGATCACGCGTTCCGAAACGTGGAACACCAGCGATCCAGATCGCTTAATTTGGCGATCCCTATTTTTTCACTATTTTCACATAAAGCATCTATGTAAAAGGAGGAATTTTGCTAAGTTACATCCATTTTTAGAGTATTAACTTTTAAATATTTCATATATTAAGCAGTTTTACACTTTATGATTTGCGATAAATGGTAAAACAACTATAAAGGTATCCAAAGAAGCCTACCCCTGGCTATAAAGGTATCCAAAGAAGCCTACCCCTGGCGTACCGAATTCCATAGGGTATGGCGTTCCGCGATCCCGTTGCCGTTCCACGAATCGGAACGATCCGCGTTCCAGGTAACCTAGGTTTTGATCCTTTTAACTTTTTTGTTTTTTAACCAGATTCTGCCACTTTGGAAAGCCAGTGCTTTCCTAGTTTCTGGGTATTCTTCCAAATGTGTTTTTGGTGTTCAAAGTTTGTTAAAATTGTTGTCGGTAGCTAAGAGATTAAGTGGATATTTTTCACCTGGGTTTTCTGCAATCATGTTTCTTCATCATTTTTTAACTATTGTTCCATGTACACTTATAAAGAATTGGGGTCTTTTGTGTCGTTAATCCGTTAATGTGGAGTACTTATTCCCAAATCATCCATTAGACAAAACAATAGGCTTGCGAGTTATGATTCAACACTCCATGTTGTTTCTGGACCATGAAGCTCTGCTACAATATGTGGAAACCAGACAAAGGAAGTGGATTCTTTCTGGAATCTGTGTTATGTAATATATAATGCTCTCTTATGTTTATTTTTTGCATGGATAACACTAAAGGTTAATGAAATTACCATGGTTAAGCATGGATAATCGCGAGAATATTCATTTTACACATTGATTAATTGAATCATGGAACCACGACCCCGAGAGATATTAGAGAGCTGCATTAGACTTGGAGATTGCTTGGACTGGAGAATCTGTGACCAAGTTGAGAGAGGATGAGGCAAGCCTTAATTCTAGTTCAATTAAGGTTATTGTGAGGTGAAGATAACCAGAAGTCAACCCTCCCCCAAGTCTACCTATATCCTCTCTTCTCAAGTTTTGTTTTCCTTATCTCTTTCAATTATTGTATGTTCAGAATTACAAGTTTCATTTCTTGCTTAAACTAATACCAGTATCAGGCTGTGTATCAGGTAAGTATACAGTCTAGGTTCACTACATTGCAGACAGCTAATACTAGTTCCCTTCATTTCCTTACAGTTGACTTTGAGCCGCTCCCGTGCCTTTTATAAGCAGCAACTTATCTTTCTAACAGTACACAGCTTCTTACGTAGTTCGATCCAAGTAAGTGCTTTCTGCTAGAGCACAATACTAGCTTTTCTAATAGTACCATTAACTTTCTTTTTGATCCTTTTAGAAATAAGAAGCCTATGGCCCATCATTTCATATAAATTGATCTGTGAAACCATTATCCTTAATATCTTCAATTGTTTCTTTTTTTGTTGCATAGGTTGTGGCATTTGTTGTTTTGTCGCCATGGGTAGTCGCCGTGTTGCCGATGGAGAAGGGAAAGAGATAGATGCTGGGAGTGTCCCATCATCACGCCGCCATTCTGAAAATGCGCCATATGTTCATAAGGTGGGAAAGCCTCCTCAGTCGGATCTTGTTAAGGAATTCAAAACCTCTGTGAAAGAAGTTTTCTTTCATGATGACCCTTTGCGCTCCTTCAAGAACCAAACTTTTTTGAGGAAGCTAGTCCTCGGCATCCAGGCCATTTTCCCCATTCTTGACTGGGGAAAAGACTACACTCTGAGGAAATTCAGAGGAGATCTCGTATCTGGACTTACAATTGCTAGTCTCTGCATTCCTCAGGTAACATCGGTGTTGCTATTACACAATCAATCATGTGTTTGTTTCTAGGTTGGGTGATCTTAACTATTTTTTATGGACACTCTTGAACAGGATATTGGGTATGCGAAGCTTGCAAATCTTGCTCCCCAATATGGATTATGTGAGTTGTTCTTCTTCTTAGTTATCTCCATATCTAAGTAGATTTGAGAGGCTTTAGAGCCAGTTTGAGAATGCTTCTGCTACTACCTCTTGACAGCAGAAGCAGTTTTTAATGCGTTTGGTAAAAAAAAAAATTTTCGACTACAACTTCTGCTGATGCTTTTCTAGAACATGCTTTTGATTAAATTATCTACAACCGATAATGACCTTACGCTTTTTCAAATTTTCAATAGTCATCTTTACAGAAACGACACATGTCATTTTTTTTGTCATTTTATTCTCTCACAGCAGGCTCACAAATGATTTTACCAAACACGAAATTACTATATCAATATTTCACCGCAACTTTCACGTAATATTTACCAAACAACACGTTATCTAAAATACACGGCAGCTTTCCCATAGTGATTTTCACACTGCACCTTCTCGCACCGCCACAGCATTCCCAAACTAGCCCTTAGATTGGAGCATCTGAACTTGAAATTGTCAAACAGTACACATTTTGTGTTTTTTCTTGAAAATGACTTGGGTAAGATTTGGTTTCTCTTTTAAGCCTCTCTACCACAGAAGATAGAATTCATTCAAAACGAAAATGTAGCAACTACTTATGTATGTTTCTCTTCTTGTTCTTCCAGATAGTAGCTTTGTCCCACCACTGGTGTATGCCTTCATGGGCAGCTCAAGAGATATAGCCATTGGACCAGTGGCCGTTGTGTCACTTCTTCTTGGTACTTTGCTACAGGCTGAGCTTGATCCTGTTACCCAGAAAAGTGATTATGAGCGACTTGCCTTCACTGCCACATTCTTTGCCGGTCTCACTCAGTTTACTTTAGGCTTCTTCAGGTAATCCTCATCTTTATTGCCTTTGAGAATTTCTCCACAGACAGTTTCGTCCTTGGAGTTTTACTCTCCTCTTACTCTGCTCATGTGAACATTGAAACTTATGTTATATTTTTTTGTCAGATTGGGGTTCTTGATTGACTTTCTCTCGCATGCTGCCATTGTTGGGTTTATGGGTGGCGCTGCTGTGACCATCGCCCTTCAACAGCTGAAAGGTTTATTGGGTATAAAGAAGTTCACAAAGAAAACTGACATTGTATCTGTTCTGCGATCGGTCTTCGCTGCTGCTCATCATGGGGTATGAACAAAAAACTCTCTGCTACATAACTACATATTAATCAACTACATCATCTAGATCACTAAACCTGGAGTTCATCTTGATTTACTTGGCATTTTCTTCTTTTGTCTTGCAGTGGAACTGGCAGACAATACTCATTGGAACGTCATTCTTGGCTTTTCTTCTGGTGGCAAAATACATCGTAAGAGTTCCTATGCCTTCCACCCTTAGAGGCTTCAATTGGGTCTTTATTCATGTGTATAAAATTAACAGAGGTGTAAATAGGAAAGGAAATAGTCTTTGTTTTCTTGTGATTTTCTTTTTCTCAAACCTAAAGACTAAAATAGAGTACTTCTTGCAGATTGACAAGTATTTCCTCACTTTTTTCCATGTTTTCTTCCCCCAAGTCCCTGTTAAGACCTAGGAATCGATATAATATGTTAATCAAATTTGTAATAAATGTACCTTCGTATTCATGTAGTATATATTTTGTTGGTCCAGGGAAAGAGGAACAAGAAACTCTTTTGGGTGCCTGCAATTGGACCACTGATTTCTGTTATTCTGGCTACCTTTTTTGTGTACATCACCCATGCCGAGAAGGATGGTGTAGCAATTGTAAGTTCTCTTTGATTTCTCAAACTCCAGCTTTGTCTGGTAAATTTGCACACAACTGCATTCTCACTGTGTTGTTGCACTCTTGAAGGTAAACCACATCAGACAAGGAGTAAATCCACCATCTGTGAAAAGGATCTTCTTCACCGGGGACTATGTTGTTAAGGGTTTTAAGATTGGAGTGGTTGCTGGAATGATAGCACTGACAGTAAGAGAAACTCACCCAGATATCAATGTGGCTTTAGGTTTATACACAGGTGGGCGTGTATCATATTCAGATGTTTTTTGCATTTGTAGGAAGCTGTAGCGATTGGGAGGACATTTGCAGCCATGAAAGATTACCAAATAGATGGAAACAAAGAAATGGTTGCCTTGGGGACAATGAACGTGATCGGTTCAATGACATCTTGTTATGTTGCTACAGGTTAGGCGAAAAACCCACAAAACATCAAAACTTGATGGTTTTCTGGTAATGAATACTAACGTTGGGGTCTTTGTGATATTGCAGGGTCGTTCTCTCGTTCAGCGGTTAACTACATGGCGGGATGTAAAACTGCCGTCTCCAACATTGTGATGTCTATTGTCGTCTTGTTGACTTTATTAGTCATCACGCCGCTGTTCAAGTACACCCCCAACGCCATCCTTGCCTCTATCATCATATCGGCCGTGGTCGGGCTTATCGACATCGACGCCGTCATTCTCATCTGGAAGATTGACAAACTCGACTTCCTCGCTTGCATCGGAGCCTTCTTCGGTGTCATCTTCGTTTCAGTTGAGATCGGCCTCTTGGTTGCTGTAAGGAACAAAACATCCCACCTCCCTTCCCTTATCTGTTACTAGTGATATTTTTTTAGGTCAACACCTCTTCTAGTTTAACAGCCTGCTAACCACACTAGAGAAGTAAACCAGCTTGAGAAAACTCGGGCTGGCTTGCAGTTGAGGAGGCCAAGAGGCAGCCCTCTGTTACCAGTGTTCTCTCTCTCTCTTTTTTTTTTTTTTTTTTGATGACGTGGAACCCGCAGCCGCTACCCTTTGGGTGGGCATTTGGGTAAACCTCTGCTTTAGTCCAATAGCCTACAACTCACACTAGAGAAATAAACAAAACACGAGTTGACAGGCTTGCAGTTGAGGAGGCCAATAGGCAGCCCTCAGGATTTGAACTCAAGACCACAAGGCATAGGCATACCCCAAGAGATCTTAAGAATGCAAATCCGACCAACTCAACTAGTGTTCTTAAAATGGACTATTCGACGACCTTGCTGACTATTGTTGTGTTGCAGGTCATAATATCGTTTGCCAAAATCCTCCTCCAAGTGACTCGGCCACGCACAGCTTTGTTAGGAAAGGTCCCAAGGACTAGTGTTTACAGGAACATTCAACAATATCCTGAAGCTCTCCAGATTCCGGGCGTCATTATCCTGAGAGTTGACTCCGCCATCTACTTTTCAAATTCCAATTACGTTAAGGAGAGGTATGCATTCTATTCTATTCCATACCCTGCATTGATGCGGCTACTTTATGAAATGACTTTGAAAAACCAGATCTCAACGTTTCAAACCCGTGTTTTGCAGGATGTTGAGGTGGCTCCGTGATGAAGAAGAGCAGCTGAAAGAATACGGAAGACCTAAGATTCAATATCTCATTGTTGAAATGTCCCGTAAGCAATTTGAATACATGTCTCTTTCTCTTTGTAGTAGTGTACTAGGTTTGAAAAGACGGCACATATTGAGAAGGCACTATGATTATTTTCTGTTGCAGCTGTGACTGACATAGACACTGGGGGGATCCATGCCTTGGAAGAACTATTTCGAACTCTTGAGAGAAAGGATATTCAGGTAAAACTTGTAAATTCCATTTTTTCTCCTACTGATCTTAGTATGTGATTTTCCTAAGAATTGAATCTAATGGTTTTCAATCTTTCCTTCAACAGCTCGTTCTAGCGAATCCTGGGCAACAGGTTCTTGACAAGCTCCATGCATCTAAATTCACGGATCATATTGGGGAGGACAAGATTTTCCTCACGGTGGAGGATGCAATCATAACTATTGCTCCCAAAACTATAGAACCCTGAGGAAATCCAATTGTTCGCTTCAGATGAAGAATCGCTGACTCTAAATCCAATGACGGTGTTGATCAAATAAGCGGCTTTTTAACATTGTTCTGTACTAGAACAACTTCTGGTCCTTTTTTGGTGTGGTTGAGGAGCCTCTTGAGGCAATTCAAATCGAGATTTTGCTCTGGCGCTTGAATGGAGACGATGAAGCTGTTTAACATGGGAAGTTTCAGAGTGATCTAAAGGTTCTTTTTCCTTTTTTTGTAATTTATAATGTATACAATATGTGTATATATCTCATATATGGACACCTGAAGTGTATGTTTTCTAATGCCCCTCTTTGTTTCTTTTTCCAATTTTGATGTGTGTAAAGGTTTTTCCATTCTCTCTTTGTATTTTTTGAATTTGTGGCGTGCCTCATTTTTTGAATTTTATTGGTGGGAAATTTATTTCCTGGTGTTTTATTTAAAACAACAGAAGTTCGCTGATTATTTCCCTGAAGTTTGGAATTGTATAAACCTCGCCGTTTCCATTATTACCACGTCCTAAGTTTAAATGTTATACATGTAATACTGATTCTATAACAGCCATTCCCAGGTTGACAAAAAAAACAGCCATTCCCAGCTCTTTCTTCCCTATTTGACTTTTTGACTCGTAGGTCACTTTGATCGGGCGATTTGAATAGCCAAACGATGCGATTTTTGATAATTTATTCACCGTGTTATAGAGCAATTTTACTCTACAACACCATGAAAAGATTATTAAAAAATTGCATCAGATTGTTATCCAAATCACCGGGTCAAAGTGACCCAGTGAATGGTAAAATTGAGGAGAAAGAGCTGGGACAGACTGGTGCAAAATAGTCGTATGGGCAGGAATCTGGGTAGCGGTGGTATTCATTGAATTGACAGCTTTAACTCCAGCCTTCATGACATGTTCTATCTCCATGTCATCTTTATCCTTCTCTATTTACATAATCTTAACCCCAGGGCTTATGTTTGTTTTCTGGATTAGCCGTGCTGGGATTCGTAATGCTGGGACATATACTAATGGGATTAATAGTGATGGGTGGAGTACAAGATGTTGTTTGGTTATACATGATATTTATGCAGATAATTGATATACAAATGACTGAGTTTACCCATTACATTGGAACTCACCGCTATCAGCTCTTCCTAATCTAAATCCAAAATGAATAATTGTTCAGACTATACACAAACACCCTTAATTAGACAAACCCACCGCAATTGGCCCCAGTTGCACTCAAATCCAGCAATGTGAGAATCGGCTTAAGTCGATGGTGAATCGTAAACCAAACTGATGGTCTGGTGATGGAGAATGAAAGGGTGAGAGGGGGTAATGGTAGGAGGGCATACTTGTCTTTTCAACACATTATTATCAAACCTAGTGGTATGAGGTACTACCTCCGTTTCGTCTGTTTCGTATGCGTTTGACTTTTTAACCCGTAACTGAGTCAACACTTTGACTTGGTGATTTGGGTACCAAAACGATGTAATTTTTTAACAATTTTTTCATGGTATTTTAGAATAAATTTTCCTCTATAACACCATGCAAAGATTACCAAATTCTTGTATCGTTTTGCTAATCAAATCACCGGATGAAAGTAACCCAGTGAATAGTGACAAAAAGTGAAGTAGGCTGAAACAGGCGAAACATAGGTAGTATTAATAATCCTACATTCGCAGGTTAGAAATGTGCCCCAAAGTATTCAGAATCCAATCTTTCTCCAAGCTATTTTGCCAGCAAACGAGGGTTTTGGCTTGGAATGATATCCAATATCATATAAACAGGGGAAAGAATCAAAGCCCAGATGCTCATCTCGCGCCTTACCATCCTTGGCATGGTTTAAAAAAACTGGTTTCAGTCGACTTATCGGTCGCGGTTGCTTATAACGGAATTGGCTTGTATCAGAGAGAATATAACGGGGATTGGAATCTTATACATGTATTTTAAAAAACGATAAAAGATGTACAAATACTTGTACATCAAATGTGTTTGTAGTATCTTTAGTACTTTTTAGACCATGCTTAAATGTTTCGACCATGTACACTTTATTATCCAGCACTTAATATTGCATAGCTAGACAAAATATATCCTTGATAATCTCTTCTAAAATTCAATGAACCGGACTTGTCATAACTCTTAAGGTCTAGGCTTTTTTACTTAATGTTGCAAATTATTACAGATAATTCATGAAACATAGCTATAGAAAGAGAGTTGCTTGGTGGTTGTATCGTCTGATTATCATTGATAATGGAGCGTATCGATCGATTTTCACTTTGGATAGGCTACGGCTAGATGAAACACCTCTCACACTGTGGGATGAGGAGCAAGGGTAAATGGAAAGAGAAGGAGACAGGCCAAGAAGGCAGGATAAGTCAGAGATGATTTTTTGGGAGGCTTCATCCCGATATAGTAGTTGAAACTCAACTTGGCCTGCTTTCATTTTGCTTCCCCCTGTGTTGTAATTACCAAAATGGTACCTAACTCAACGCGCATACATGCTTTGGGGAAGGCACTGGGGTGCCTTTCGCTGGCCTTGGGTGCTGATCCCCGTTGGAATGAAAAGTGGGAGACATCCTTCTGCAATCGTTGAGTGCCTTCTCTAGTAGGCCCACCATTTTCTTGTCGTCGTCGGAAGTGACTTCCTCACTCCAGTGATGTTCGCCCAGGATAAGCTAGCCTAGGATGAGGTGCAGATCCTCTAGCGAAATGCCGATCTCAAGGTGACTAAGTTATTGTTTGGGTGTTCGAGCGAGTGGCCAGATCCTCTAGGGTTGCATCATCCTTGGGTATAGCCTGGTACGTTGGGGCTTACGCGTGTTACGATCAAATGGGCTTCATATGCTCACCCATGTAAAGTAGGGGGAAGTTTCACCCTAGGCATTCGCACTTACTGCAAAATAGCTAAGGTTGCACGCTTTCTTGCCGCCGCTGGAGAGCCAATGCCACAGGGACACGTGCAAGGGGCTAATGTTGATACATCTTCAGCTGTATATCCTGGTGGCTAAAGTGTAAATCCTGAAAGTTATAAAGCTATTGGAATGGGGAGTCAGCAAAAGCGATAGTTTAGGTGGGAGCTGCAGGTGGAACCTAGGGGAGAGCACGGTCAACGGCCAACCGCAGGAATAAGTGACACTAGGCTTTGCTAAAGGACGAAAGGGAGACGGTCGAAGGTGCTGAGCTGGCAAGGAGCTGCCCATCGTATGGACGCCGCCTTTAAGATGGGAAATCTAGTATACAATATTGGGATCTTCCCATAACTTCAGAGAAACTTAAAGTATCTCTCGTTCTATTTTTTTCTAAGTAAACGATTTTGTTGTTCATCGTCATTCAATCTCGTTAGTGTTTTAATTGTAGTTTTAGCTTTATATTCAATTTAGAGGTGGATTTCGGATCTCTGATTATAAGAGGCGTTGGTGCTTCCTTCAAATCTGCTTATTCTTCCATGGCATCTCTGTTGATTGTTCGTAGCAAGTTGTTCTAGCATCTTGTTGCATCTGTGAGTCTTTGTGAATTGCAATCTAGTCCTAAGTACCCATAACTATCAACAAGTTGGAGATGACATAAAGAAAGATATGTATTAAGGGTAGGTACCCACTTGAAGATAGAAAAAAGTTGAATTAAGGGTGGAAAGAAAGGGGCATATTTTTGGATGGCAACGGGTCGGATTCAGATCGGATCCACCTATATTCACATCCATACCCTAACAAGAAGGAGAGATCCAGATTCGGTCCAGATGCACGAACTCGGATTGGATCTAAACTAACATATCCATATTCGATCCCAAGATCTGCCAAGTACAAAACAGATCGGAGTCGGGTCGGCTCCCAAAGAACCCAAAAATAAATATATGACAAATAAAAAACATAAAACAAATAATGATTACATGAAAACATGATTTAGATCGAGTTCAACAAGATCTTCGCCCAATCGACAAATAGAATTTATAAAGTCACAGAAAAGTTCAATACTCCACTTTGTCCTCAAATTTAACCAAAGTTCGCGTATGAGAAAACCATCCATAATTCATTGTTCATTGCTCATAAGGTCATTGAGTTTTATGACGCTAGGGGTTAGTGGCATTGTGGAGTAAAATGAATTTATATACTAATATGTACACAATTAAATATAACTTATTAGGGTACTTATGTAAAATAGCACATACTTGGATATGAACGGACCGGATATCCACGGATCTGCATTCTGATCCAAATCTGGATCCAAGTCTGTTCGGGTTTCGCTTTCATAATCCCCATCTGATCTGTTTGAATTGGATCGGATGTGGACTTGATCCGTTTGGATTGGATCACAAGGATTTCAGATCGGACAAGGCCCGATTGACATCCCTAGCCATATTATTATGTTGTTTTGATCCTTTAAACTTTTTTTGTTTTTTAACCAGATTCTGCCCCTTTGGAAAGTGCTTTTCTAGTTTTTCTGTATTCTTCAAAATGCGTTTTTGGGAATTACAGTTGTTAGCTTAGAGGTAAGTGGATAAAGTACATCGCCATTTTATTACTATTCTTATGAAGAATTTGATTGTCTTAGGTCCTTAATGTGGTACATATTTCCAAGTTATCCATTAGGCAAACAATAGGCTTCGATGTCTGTCTGGACTCTGCGAGTTCTTCTGCAATATGTGGAAACCAGCAAAAGAAGTGGATTCTTACTGAATCTTTGTTATGCCGTAATATACTATGATTTTTTTATTTCCTGGATAACACTAAAAGTTAATGAAATCACCATGTTTAAGCATAGAAAGTTGGAAGAACATTCATTTTACGCATTGTTTAATTGAATCATGGAACCACGACCCGAGAGATATTAGAGAGCTGCATTAGAGATTGCTTAGACTGGAGAATCTGTGACCAAGTTGAGAGGATGAGGCAAGCCTTAATACTAGTTGAATTAGTATGTTTTTGTGAGGTGAAGATACCAAATGAAGTCAACCCTTCCTCAAGTATACCAATCTCTTTCAATTTTTGTATGTTCAGAATTACAAGTGTCATTTCTTGCTTAAACTAATACCCAGTATCAGGCTGTGTATCAGGTAAGTATACAGTCTAGATTCACACATTGCAGACAGCTATACAGGTTTCCTTCATTTCCATACAGTTGACATTTAACCCCTCTCGTGCCTTTTATAAGCAGCAACTTATCTTTCTAATAGTACACAGCCTCTTACGTCGTTTGATCCAAGTAAGTGCTTTCTGCTAGAGCACAATACTAGCTTTTCTAATACTACACATAACTTTGTTTGATCCTTTTAGAAATACGAAACCTATGGCCCAACCATTATCCTTATTATCTTCAATTGTTTTTTCTTTTTTGGCTGCATAGGTTGTGGCATTTGTTGTTTTGTCGCCATGGGTAGTCGCCCTGTTACCGATGGAGAAGGGAAAGAGATAGCTGCTGGGAGTGTCCCATCATCACGCCGCTATTCTGAAAATGCGCCATATGTTCACAAGGTGGGAAAGCCTCCTCAGTCGGATCTTGTTAAGGATTTCAAAACCTCTGTGAAAGAAATTTTCTTTCATGATGACCCTTTGCGCTCCTTCAAGAACCAAACTTTTTTGAAGAAGCTAGTCCTCGGCATCCAGGCCATTTTCCCCATTCTTGACTGGGGAAAAGACTACACTCTGAGGAAATTCAGAGGGGATCTTGTATCTGGACTTACAATTGCTAGTCTCTGCATTCCTCAGGTAACTTTCGTGTTACTATTACGCGATCATGTGTATGTTTCTAGGTTGGGTGATGTTAACTATTTTTAATGGACATTCTTGAACAGGATATTGGGTACGCGAAGCTTGCGAATCTGGCTCCCCAATATGGATTATGTAAGTTGTTCTTCTTAGTTATCTCAATATCTAAGTAGATTTGAGAGGTTTTAGGGCCAGTTTGAGAATGCTTTTGCTGCCAGCAGAACTGCTTTTTGATAGCAGAAGCAGTTTTTAGTTTGTATTGTAAAAATTATATTTTCGACTTTTCGGACAATATCCCTCCTTTCAGGAAGCAAGGGGGGGGGGGGGGGGATGTTTTCTAGAACCTGCTTTTGATTAAATTATCTAGAACCTATGTAGCACGAGTGCGGGTGCTGGTTCGGGAACTGGGTGCGGCAAATTCCCAAAAATCAAGGGTGCGGGTGCGGTCACATTATTTAAATATTATTAGTGATACCATTATACTAATATAATAACGACAATAATAGGTATCATATTATAATCGAACAGAAATTCATACACACATTCGAAGATACAAGGTTACTATATCAATAGTATAATACTATAATCTCTTCATGTCGTTGTTCTTGGCTGTGAAGAGTGAGTAATCTAAGGGTTAAAAATGTTCACATAGATGCACGTTTCATTGTAAAATTTTAGTTGTATTTGGAAGACCTCTCAACTAAAACTTTAAAAAATGACCCTGCCTTATCCACAAAGCACCCGCAAAGCACCCAAGCACCCACGAAGCACCCGGTGCGGCTGCGCGACCAATCAGAAGCACCCGTGCAACATAGTCTAGTACCGATAATGACCTTTACGATTTTTCAAATTCTCAATATGGAAATGACACATGTCATATTTTTTTGTTATTTTACTCTCTCACAACAGGTTCATAGTTGATTTTATCAAACACGAAATTACTGCATCAATATTTCACTGCAACTTTCACGTACTATTTACCAGACTACATTTTATCTAAATTACACAGCAGGTTTCACATAGTGATTTTCACGCGGTAGCTTCTCGCACCGCCACCCAAACTAGCCCTTAGATTGGAGCATCTGAACTTGAAATTGTTAAATAGTACACATTTTGTGGTTTTTTCTTGAAACTGACTTGGGTAATTTTTGGTTTCCTTTTTAAGCCTCTCCACCACAGAAGATAGAATTCATAATGCAGATTGTAACTACTTATGTATGTATCTCTTCTTAATATTCTTCCAGATAGCAGCTTTGTCCCACCACTGGTGTATGCCTTCATGGGCAGCTCAAGAGATATAGCCATAGGACCAGTGGCCGTGGTGTCACTTCTTCTTGGTACTTTGCTACAGGCTGAGCTTGATCCTGTTACCCAGAAAAGTGATTATGAGCGACTTGCCTTCACTGCCACATTCTTTGCCGGTCTCACTCAATTTACTTTAGGCTTCTTCAGGTATCCTCATCTTTATTACCCTGAGAATTTCTCCATAGACAGCTTCGTCCTTGGAGTTTTACTCTGCTCATGTGAATATTGAAACTTATGTTAATTTTTTTTGTCAGATTGGGGTTCTTGATTGACTTCCTCTCGCATGCTGCCATTGTTGGGTTTATGGGTGGCGCTGCTGTGACCATTGCCCTTCAACAGCTGAAAGGTTTATTGGGTATAAAGAAGTTCACAAAGAAAACTGACATTGTATCTGTTCTGCGATCAGTCTTCGCTGCAGCTCATCATGGGGTATGAACAAAAAACTCTGTTACATACTACGTCCGTTTCTTATGGAATGTCATGTTTGACTTTTCAACCCGTAATTGTGTCACTTTAATTTGTTGATTTAGATAGAAAAAATAATATAATTTTTTGACAATGTTTTCATGGTGCTGTAGAGTAAAGTGTACTCTACAAGACCAAGCAAACCAAATTCTTGTACTGTTTACTAATCAAATCATCGTATCGAAGGACCCTGTGAATAGTGACAAAAAGTGAAGTAGGCTGAAGAGATGAAACAGATATTAAGCAACTCAATTTGGAGTTCATCTTAATTTACTTGGCATTTTCTTCTTTTTGTTTTGCAGTGGAACTATCAGACAATTCTCATTGGAACGTCGTTCTTGGCATTTCTTCTGGTGGCAAAATATATCGTAAGAGTTCCTACACCTTCCACCCTTTAGAGGCTTCAATTGGATCCTGATTCATGTGTATAAAAATTAACAAAGGTGTAAACGGGAAAGGAAATTATTTATTTCCTTATTGTACTTTTCTTTTTCTCAAACCCTAAAAAATGAAAGGAGTACCAGTAGTACTTTTTTTTGGCAGATTGATAATAGTAGTTTTTTCAGATTGAATATTATTTCCTCGGTGTTTCTTCCCAAGTCCCTGTCAGATCTCGGGTTCTATATGAAATGTTAATTAAACTTGTAATTTTATTAAGCAAGTTTACCTTCCTATTCATGTAGTATATATATTGTTGGTCCAGGGAAAGAGGAACAAGAAACTCTTTTGGGTGCCTGCAATTGGACCACTGATTTCTGTTATTCTGGCAACCTTTTTTGTGTACATCACCCATGCCGAGAAGGAAGGTGTCGCAATTGTGAGTTCTCTTTGATTTCTCAAACTCCAGCTTTGTACACATAACTGCATTCTCACTGTGTTGTTGCACTCTTGAAGGTGAACCATATCAGACAAGGAGTAAATCCACCATCTGTACACCGGATTTTCTTCACTGGGGACTACGTCGTTAAGGGTTTTAAGATCGGCGTGGTGGCTGGAATGATCGCACTGACAGTAAGAGAAACTCACCCAAATATCATTTTGTCTTAGGGTTTTATACAAAGGTGGGATTATATCATATTCAGATGGTTTTTGCATTCGTAGGAAGCTGTAGCGATTGGGAGGACATTTGCAGCCATGAAAGATTACCAAATCGATGGAAACAAAGAAATGGTTGCCTTGGGGACAATGAACGTGATCGGTTCAATGACATCTTGTTATGTTGCTACAGGTTAGGAAAATACCAAGAACTTAAAAATTTGGCAAGGGTTCATGATACTTTTGCTTAATACTGATGTGGGCTTGGTCTTTGTGATATTGCAGGGTCGTTCTCTCGTTCAGCAGTGAACTACATGGCGGGGTGTAAAACCGCCGTCTCCAACATTGTGATGTCTATTGTGGTCTTGTTGACTTTACTAGTCATCACGCCGCTGTTCAAGTACACCCCCAACGCCATTCTTGCCTCTATCATCATATCGGCTGTGGTCGGGCTTATCGACATCGACGCTGTCATTCTCATCTGGAAGATTGACAAACTCGACTTCCTTGCTTGCATTGGAGCCTTCTTCGGTGTCATTTTCGTTTCAGTTGAGATCGGCCTCTTGGTTGCTGTAAGGAACAAAACATTCCATCTCCCTTCCTTTATCTATTTCTATTTTTTTTTTTTTTCATGACGTGAGATCTTGTAGCCACTATCCTTCGGGTGTGTACTGGGTAAATCCTAGTTGTAGTGCAATAGCCTGAACCTCACTGAGAAAACCCTGGCTGACAGGCTCTGGTTGCTGTAAGGAACAAAACATTCCATCTCCCGTCCCTTATTTGTTGCTAGTTTTTTTTCATGGCGTGAGAACCTCCAGCTGCAACCATTCGGGGCACACTGGGTAAACCCTAGTTTTAGTGCAATGGCCTGCAAGCCTCACAAGAGAGGTAAACTTATCTGAGAAAACCCGGTTGACAGGCTTTGGTTGTTATAAGGAACAAAACATTTTTTTTTGTCAAAAGGAACAAAACATTCAATCTCCCTTCCCTTAAATGTTATTAGTTTTTTTTTTTTAATGATGACGTGGGAACCCGCAACCACTACCCTTTTAGTGCGCACTAGCCCCATGCACTAGAGATGTAAACCAGCCTGAAAATGAGAAAACCCTGAACGACAGACTCGCATTTGAGGAGGCCGATAGGCAGCCCAAGGTTTGAACTCAAGGTCTCTAGGCATACGCCCAGAGATCTTAATAATGCAAACCCAACCAACTCAACTAGTGTTCTTAAAGGGACTATTCGACAACCGTGCTGACTATTGATGTGTTGCAGGTCATAATATCGTTTGCCAAAATCCTTCTCCAAGTGACTCGGCCACGCACCGCTTTGTTAGGAAAGGTCCCAAGGACTAGTGTTTACAGGAACATACAACAATATCCTGAAGCCCTCCAGATTCCAGGCGTCATTATCCTGAGAGTTGACTCCGCCATCTACTTTTCAAACTCCAATTACGTTAAGGAGAGGTATGCATTCTGTTTTTTTTTTCTATTCTATTCCCTGCATTGATTCGACTACTTTAGGGGATGAGTTTAGAACCATATTTTAACGTTTAAACCAGTGTTTTGCAGGATGTTGAGGTGGCTCCGCGATGAGGAAGACCAGCTGAAAGAATATGGAAGACCTAAGATTCAATATCTCATAGTTGACATGTCCCGTAAGCGATTTGAATACATGTCTCGTTCTCTTTGTAGTATAGTACTTGGGTTTGAAAAGACTGCACATATTGAGGTGGTACTATGATTATTTTCTGTTGCAGCTGTGACTGACATCGACACTGGGGGGATCCATGCCTTGGAAGAACTATTTCGAACTCTCGAGAGGAAGAGTATTCAGGTAAAGCTTTGAAAAAACCTTTTCTTAACCTACTGTATCAACATTAGCCCATTACACGTGTCCCTACCACATTCACCCTCAGTATATGATTTACCTGAGCATTGAAGTTAATGGTTTTCAACTTCCTTCAACAGCTTATTCTAACGAATCCCGGGCAACAAGTTCTTGACAAACTCCATGCATCTAAATTCACGGATCATATTGGGGAGGACAAGATCTTCCTCACGGTGGAGGATGCAATCATAACGATTTCTCCCAAAACCATAGAAACTTGAGGAAATCTGATGGTTTACTTCAGATACTGAATCAGTGTGACTCTAAATCCAAGGATGGTGTTGATAAAATAAGCGGCTTTTTTTTAACATTGTTCTGTACAAGAGCAATTTCAGGTTCTTTTTTGGTGTGATTGAGGAGTCTCGCGAGGCGATTCGAATTGATATTTTGCTCGGCGCTTGAATGAAGACGGTGACGCTGCCGACATGGGAAGTTTCCAGAGTGATCTAAAGTTTACTTTTTCTTTTTCTTTTTCTTTTAATTTACAATATATACCATATATGTGTATATACCTCATATATGGACACCTAAAATGTATGTGTTCCAATTTCAGATTCCAATTTTTGATGTGTAAAGGTTTTCCAGTCCTCACTTCGTATATTTGTATTTGTGGTGTGCCTCATTCTTTGAACTTATTGGTGGGAAATATTGTTTTGTAGTGTTTATTTGAACTGACTATTGTTTTTCGATTATGCCCTTCAAGTTTGGAATTGTATAAATGTTGCTCTCGACAGTCATGAGTTTCTTGCCATTGAGAAAAATGACAACTGCAATTCTTCGCCAAATTCGAATTACAACTAAGTCATAACCAATGTAAAATTATACCCATGAACCAAACAAACACTCAGTGACTATCGCGACTAAGTAATGGCTCTCGGCTATCGATCTGATGAGAATGCATTCGCCTATGAGGTTCTCAGACCACACTTCACCAATAATCACAGGTTTCATTATTTTTCTGCTGAACGAAGATGGTTCTGTAAAAATTGTGAGACAAGTGACGGAAATGAACAAGGAGGCTTAGAGCATCTCTAGTAGGTTATGTATTTCAACTTCTTTTGGCAAATTATAAAGAAATGGAAAAAATGTCGACTCGTACAGGATTTGCATCTTGTTAGGCAAACTACAAAGTAGACATCATCTTCACCAAATATGTATATAATTTTTTGTTAGGCGAATTAATTTCCTCCCCTACTTACTTGGGTCATAACATGCTCCCCAAATTTTCTCTCAGCATGGCCACTCTTCTACAATTTGATAGGCACTCAAATTTCTCAACCCTGCACATCTCACTCAATGTTTCTTTTCATCCCCCTCTCCAAGGTCAGATTTTATAACTTAAATAAATAAAAATCCAACTATGCATTAATTATTTTTGCCTAACCACTGTCGGAGAACGCACTAAGAAAATTGGTTATCTGTTATACAAAAGAGTAGTTTTATAATTTGCCTAATATTTTTCTAATTGTACGGGAGATGCTCTTACATGGGTGGTTCTATATGGTTTGCTAATCTTTTAACTCTTATCTTGATTAAACCTCTTCGACCAGGAAATCTCTATCCTAGTCGTTCAGGTACACCTAATGGTTCTATATGTATGTACAAGGAAGTCTTATTTATTCATTGCTTGAAATATGTTTGCACTGTTCAATAGTGGAGCCTACATGCATTATTTGGTAGAATTTATTGTTTTCTTTCTGCGTAGGAAGAACCTATTTATTTTACCCGTTCAATTTTGCGCTATATTTCTAAACCAAGGCAAACTTGATAGTTTTGTGCAGTATTAACTTGTGATTACACTTTGATTAGCTCAATGCAACTAATACCTACGTGCAAAAGGGTAATAAACTAGGGTGAAACGCAACATTTTCACTAACATGGACTAACCAAACAAAATATTATGAATATACTCGTACCCCATTGTCCATAAGGATGACAGAGGCATTCACATTTTTCAGGCGGTTTTGGGCTAGGATAAGAAGGAATAGAAAACTGACTATCCCTCTCAAGTTGTAGCTTAATGGTTCAACTATTTCTTTGGGCACACTCTATGCTGACAATAACCTCAGTTGTCATTTGATTTGGTATTAAGAAAGAATTAAAGCTCTCTCATGATGGAAAAATGGAAGTGTCAATTTCTTTGGATATGCTAGAGAAAGCTTTCAAGCACAAGTAATAAAGAAACGGAATCATGAGTGAGAAGATCAGACAATAACAGATTGATAGCAAGAAAGAAGAGGGAGCCTTAAAGACCCAAACAACTTTGCTGGCTGCAACTGCGGCACAGTCCCGTCAGTTCTAATGAGTCTCATCAACTGGAACGTGTGAGGGCTTGGGAACCCAAGTACGTTCCTATTGAAAGCTTTCTCAAAAAACCATAAACACAACAGAGAATAGAGAGAGAAGTTTCTGGAGAAGATGAACAACAAATGAAATATTTACATTCCTTAGCCCTGAAGGATGGAGAGACGGAGAGTTATATACACTGGAACCAAAGAGCCGTTCAGATCTAATCTAGAGGATCAAACGGCTAAGAACCATCTAGAGAAACCCTAACGGTCACAAGCAAAGTTTGGGCTAGAAAGGAATGGGCTTTATATCACATCCCATTTACATAAAGAAATAAAAGGAAGAGTATAGTAGAAACTAAGCCCAATAGAATATAAAAGCCCAAATAGATAAATATGTTCTAATATCCCCATTTACACTGATGGTGAGTTGCACACCGTGAGTCAAGCTTTAAACTTGTCAAAATCAGCGATGGGTGAAGACTTCGTGAAGATGTCCGCAACTTGTGATTTTCCTGAAACAAAAGACACAATAATTCCTTTTCGAAGTGCTTTTTCACGAACATAATGGTAATCTATTTCAATATGTTTACGAGCATGAAATAACGGATTAGCAGTTAGAGAAATTGCAGAATAATTATCAGTCCAGATAGTAGGTGATGAGGTAGAGTAAAACGTAGTTCAACAAAAAGGTAACGAAACCAAGATATGTCAGCGGCTGTCGTGGCCAAGGCACGGTATTCGGCTTCTGTGGAGGAACGAGCAACGGTGGGTTGCTTTTTAGCAAACCAATGTACCACATTTGGACCAAGAAAAATAACTAACCCAGTTGTGCTACGTATATCAGTCGGATCACCGGCCCAATCCGCGTCCGTAAAGGCTTGGAGGGGGAGGTGACCCTTTTGATAGAAAAAACTGTGGGTTTTTGTTCCTTGAAGATATCTTAAAATGCGTTTAGCCCCACTGAAATGTAAAGTTGTGGGAGAATGCAAGAATTGACATAAATGGTTAACTGAGAAAGCTAAATCGGGACGATTGAAAACGAGATATTGTAGGGCACTGAGTAATTGACGAAAAATAGAGGGATCAGGAAGAGGATCACTGTGATTAACGTGGTATTTTATCCCTGCCGCTAAGGGCGTAGGGCTCGGTTTGCAGTTTCTCATGTTGAACCGGGCTAGAAGGTCTGTGATGTATTTCTCTTGGTGAAGTAAAATGTCTTGGGTCGTGCGAGAAACTTGGAGGCCCAAAAAATAAGTGAGAGGGCCCAAGTTTGTCATATCAAATTCGGACCCAAGTTTTGAAATCAAGGTAGTAATGTAGGAAGGATCATTTCCTGTGACTATAATGTCATCGACATATAACAATTAGATAGTAATCTTGTGGTTTGAATGGCGAATAAATAGAGAAGAGTCGGCATAGAAGCAATAAAACTTAACGAAAGCAAGTAGGTAGTGAAGCGCTCAAACCAAGCACGAGGGGCTTGTTTGAGGCCGTAAATTGATTTATGTAATTTACAAACGTAATCTGGAAATTGTGGGTTAACAAAACCAGATGGTTGCTTCATATAAATAATTTCACCCAAGTAACCGTGAAGAAATGCATTTTTTACGTCAAGTTGCTGAAGAGGCCAGTCTAAGATGGAAGCATGATAATGCATCTAACGGTTGTATGTTAACAACGAGACTAAAAGTCTCATCATAGTCAATGCCAGGGGTTTGATGGAACCCCTTGGTGACTAGACGGGCTTTATAACGAGAAACGGGTCCATTGGGGTGAAACTTTGTTTTGAAAACCCATTTGTTCCCAATGACATTTGTAAATTGTGGAGGTGGGACAAGACTCCACGTTTGTTGTTGTGTGAGACTTGCAAATTCCTCAGCCATTGCATTACGCCGCTGAGGGTGTTTGGAAGCCTCAGTAAAACAGGTGGGGTCAGTGTGTGTTGTATGAGAAGAAGAAAAACAAGACTTAGGTACATAAATTAATTTAGAGTGAAAGAGCAACTTTTTCTTGGAGATGCCATATTTACTGCGAGTCTGCATATGGTGACCTGGGGAGGAGGGGGAACTCATCATTGGGTCACTGTTTTGTGTTTCCAAGCCACGACTGGGGACAGGGAGCCCTGCAGAGGTGGGTGGTGGAGCCACTGGTGAAGGGACTTGAACCCCAGTTGGCTGCATCACAGAGCTACCCTCGGGATTGCTTTCTGGACCCTGGTTAAAACCAGGTGTAGTATCTGTTCTTTCTGAACCTTGGTTAAAACCAGGTGTAGGGACTGTTCTTTGAGTAATAGCTAAGAGCAGGATAAGTATATGTTCCTTCAAGGTTGGGAGAACCTGAAAACAGAAAAGATGGAGAATAAGTCTGTTTTTGTGGTGGAGAAGATGTAGTGCAAGTAATTTTGAATAAGGAAAGTTGAATTCATCAAACACCACATCCCTACTAATAAAGAATTAATTGGAGAGTTTATCAAAACAAATATAACCCTTATAACCTGCAGCATATCCCATAAAAATACATTGCTTGGTTTTAGGATTAAGTTTAGATGTTATGTAAGGCATAAGATAAGGGTAACAAGCACAACCAAACACACGAAGATGATTGTAAGAATGAGTTGTTTTAAACAACATTTCATATGGAGATTTGTTATTTGTAACTTTACTAGGCATGCAATTAAACAAGTAAGTGACAGTAGCCACAACATGGTACCAAAAATACTTAGTCAAAGATGCATTTTGAAGTAAGGTCACCGCATATTCCACTATATGCCTCTGTTTGCGTTCTGAAATTCCATTTTGTTGAGGCGTATGAGGACAACATTTTGGTATAAAAATCCATGTTCATCTACAGATTTCTGAAAAATAAAAGTTGTATACTCACCACCTCCATCAGAACGGAGGATTTTGATTGAATAACCCAAGAGTTTCTCAATAAATTGCTTAAATTTCATAATGGTGGCATGAACTTCAGATTTTAATATTAATGGAAATAACCATGTATAACGAGAGAAGTCATCAATAGATAGCACATAGTATTTATATCCATGATAAGATAAAGTGGACGCAGGTCCCCAAACATCATAATGGATTAAATGAAAAGGGGTATCAGTAACAGATTCAGAAGCATGCTATGGAAGTCTTTTCATTTTACCAGCTAAACAAGCTTCAAAAAGAGTACCAGATTTAGACACAAGACCAGAACAAGAATGACATTTAATTAAAACAGCATGTGAAAGGCGACCAAGGAGAATGCCACAGATGAGTCTGTAGTTTTTGTCCCATGTGAGCTTGAGGACCAGTTTGCAGAGAGCGAGGAGACAAGCGGTAAAGTCCATTTCAACTGAGGCCCTCGTATAATATTTTTCCCGTAGTAATGTCCTGAATGCAATATGTTTTTTTGTGAAAGATAAATCTAACATTATGCTCACTGCAGAGTTGATTAACAGAGAGCAAATTAACAGATAAATTTGGAACGTGTAATGTTTTAAATAATGTAAAAGAGTGATTAGCAGTTGTAAGAAGAGTTGTACCAGAGAGTTGGATAGGCAGAGAGTTACTTGTTCATTACCAGCATATGGTTCAATCAGAGAGAGATTGGAGAGCTCATATGTCATATGGTTGGATGCTCCCGTGTCAGTGAGCCATAGCTCATAAGATGGTTGACGCTGTTGTGAAGAAGAGGCAGCCATGGCGGAGAGCTGATGAAAGTCGTAGCCACAGATTTGACAGGTGACCTTTGCAGAGCCTCCTCGACCCGAACCAGATCTGCCTCTTGGAGATCCATAACCTCCACGATCCGGATCACCGCGACCCGAACACTTACCGTAACCAGACCCGGTACCCAAACCGAATCCATAACAGTATCCGGACCCGTATCCAGATCCGCCCAAAGAACCATACCCGGATCCTGATTTAGAATCGTACCCTGGTCCGAACTCGAGTTAGGGTTACCTCGGCCGCCTCGACCACCTCCGTGTTGACCCGGACGTCCACCACGATGACCGGAGGGAGAACGGCCACCACTTCCAGATCGACCGCTGTAGGAATAGAAGGCGGAGGGGTGAGAGGAGTCGGATTGAGAGATATGTGACTCGAGCATCTGTTCTTCAGCCTTTAGCAACACATGCAACTCCTCAAAAGAGATCGGTGAGGAGTTAATCCGGATCGAAGACTGGAAACCCGTTTAGAGCGTATAAGAGCATATCCTCTTCAGGAATCATCACAGGGGACACGGCAAGGCGGTTGCGAAGGGAGGTAAGTTCCTGCATGTAGAGATCTATGGAATTAGATCTCTTCTTGGTGGTTTGAAGATCCGATTTCAACTGGAGGATGTCGAATCTGGTTAAGGAGGCGTATCGGTGTTCTAGGGTTAGCCAGGCGGCGCGTTAGGTGGAGGAACCAATGACCTTAGTCAAAGCGTCGGTGGAGAGAGTAGCGTTGAGAATCGCAGAGACCGCTTGGTCTTGCAAAACCCACAAAGTAGCGGCCGGATTAGGAACCGGACCGGCGTCGGAAGGGATAAAATCAGGCGGACACTCAGAGGTGCCATCGAGAAAACCAAAAAGAGAGTGTGTGCAAAAAATAAGTTTGGATTTGATGCTTCCAGAGAACAAAATTGGAGCTATCGAGTTTAAAGGGTATAAGGTTGCGTATATTTGCAAGTAAGTAAACCGGCGGTGAAGCCGGAGGTGTGGGTATGAGCGACATAGGCTCTGATATACCATGAAAGATTTCTCAAGAAACCATAAACACAGCAGAAAAGAGAGAGAGAAGTTTCTGGAGAAGATGAACAACAAATGAAAAATTTACATTCCTTAACCCTGAAGGATGGAGAGACGGAGAGTTATATACACAAGAACCAAAGAGCCGTTCAGATCTAATCTAGAGGATCAAACGGCTAAGAACCATCTAGAGAAACCCTAACGTTCACAAGCAAAGTTTGGGCTAGAAAGGAATGGGCTTTATAGCACAGCCCATTTACATGAAGAAAAAAAAAGAAAGAGTATAGCAGAAACTAAGACCAATAGAATATAAAAGCCCAAATAGATAAATATGTTCTACTACCTATCACTTCACAACCTTCTGAAGAATAAGACGCTCTATTTGGTCTTCCTCATGGAGACCAAGCTGTGTTTGAGGGAGATGGAAAGGGTCAAAGTGAATTCAGGCAATCCCAACGAGGTCATGGTTGATTCTAGAAGGAGAAAATGCGGCCTAGCTCTACTTTAAAAAATGATGTGCAAGTTACTCTTTTTTCTGGTAAAATGTGCAAGTTACTCTCAACAACTGCTCTTTTTACCAAATCGACGCAATGGTGAAAATGAACAATGATAATCATTCCTAGAAGGTGACGGGATTCTGTGGAGATCAAATGAGGGAAGAACGGCTCACTCGTGGAAGTTGATTAGGCGCTTAGCACCTCAAACAGAGATTCCTTGGTGTGTTGTAGGAGACTTTAATGCAATCATGTCATACACAGAGAAGGAATGTGGTTTGGGGGTAAGTTATTCTCAACTCTCTCAGTTTAAACATGTATTTAACGAAGTTGGCCTTTTGGATCTATGGTTTCATGGAAAATCCTTCTAATTGGACAAATAATCAAGAAGTTAAAACACATATTCAGGGAAGGCTTGATAGGAGGTTGGAAACATTCAATAAATAGATCTCTTCCAAGGTGCCAGAGTCTTTCACATTTGGTGGCCTAATTTGGATCATGTCCCAATCTTACCGGAATGTTGTTCACCGAAGCAAAAGTAGGGTGAAGAGAAGGTTTCAATTTGAAAAGACGTGGGGTTGACACAATAATTCCCAACATTTGGTGGGAGATGCGTGGAAATCATCCCACGGTTCCTTTAACAGAAACTTGGCCTTCTTACAAGAAAGGCGCACAAACTAGGACAAAATGTCTTCGGATCCATCTCCAAAAGGACCCGTGTCTTAAGGGAGGGACATGAATTAGATACACAACGACAAACAACAGAGATCTTAGCAGAGAAAAGCAACCTAGACAAAGAGTATAACGAGTTACTAGACATGGAAGATATGCTGTGGAGCCAAAGGGCGCACTTGGACTGACTCAAGTACGGACCAAGATATGAGGTATTTTCACCTACGTGCTACGGTTCGAAGGGCCAAAAATAATTTCCATGGAATTAAAAATGCAAAAGGGCAATGGATTATATTCTAGAATGGGATCGTTGAGGTACTCGTGAACCACTCCAATTCTTTATTTTTGTTATTCAAATACATTGTGCAGGAAATTGACCCACTACTTTGCTACAACTCAAGGGTGTTGGGAGCGATGGAAAAGAGGCAGTTATAGAACGAGTTCTCAAACTTGAAATCAAGGAAGCTCTCTTCCCAATGGCACCAGACAAATCCCCATACTTTGACGGTTTTAATGTCAATTTCTACTAACAAAACTAGACTTTATTTGGTGATGATGTGACTGATATGTATATATACATTCTGAACGATAAACGGGGGAATAAGGGGGTACACTCATACTCTTATTGCTCTAATTCCTAAGACGCAACAACCACAATCGCCATGTGAGTATCGCCCTATAAGTCTATGCTTTATTTCTTAGAAAATCATGGCAAAAGCTATGGCTAACCGACTCTAGAAGGTTACCTCAATTTGATATCTCGGAACACTCAAGCGTGTTCATAAATAGACTACTAGAACTTACATATACTATTATTATTGTTTTTATTATTGTAGATATTATTATTATTATTATTTAGAGAAGATATATTATTATTTATCATTATTGAAATGTTTTCTAAAAATAATAAAAAGTAAAAGTTATTTTCTCACAAAAAAATCAAAACTTCTTTGGATCAGCCCAAATGATTAGAAACCGGGTATGGATATTCTTTCCGAACTAGCCGACCCGAGTTTTCTCTGCGTAACAACAACGCCCTGCGTAGCTATAACGCTCAAGAAACCCCTCTCGTCTTCTTCTTCCCCCTCTCAGTTCAAACGCACTCTTCTCCCTATAAATACTCTCTCCCCTTCCAGAACTTGCATATTCCTCTCCAACTTTCCAGCGATTCTTCTTCAGTAGCCGAACTAGGGTTCACTTTCTAGTCGATTCAAGCCTTTTTGCTCTGCGACATTGGAATTTTTCTGATTCTCTCCAGGTACTGATTCGTATACTCATAATTTGCATATTCAGATTTGGTTCTTCGATTCACATGTTGTAGTCCTTATAGATTTCATCGTCTCCATCTTCTTCATCTTCTTATACAGTTGCTCCGATGACTTCTTTCGGTGCTGCGACGAATACGGCGAACCCTAACAAGTCGGTTGAGGTGATTTCTTCACTCATTGCCTCGTTTTAGCTTTGTAATCCGTTGAATTAGCACCTGGTGGTGTTCTTTGATGTGTATATGTGTGTTTATCCATTGATTATGAGTTCTTACTTGCAATTTGTGCCCTAATCGTCCATGAAATTGTGCAGGTGCAACAGCCTCCGACTGATTCTATTTCTAGCCTTTGTTTCAGTCCCAAGGCCAACTTCCTTGTCGCAACTTCATGGGATAATCAGGTACTCTTCATTGACATTGATCACGTTTATGATTTTAATCGTAATCATAGAGGCTAATAGTTAACAATGCTTTGATTAAACGGCATGATGGAGTTAGTATTTAGTTTGCCTGTTTCAGGACCAAGTAGTTGTTGTAATTTCTACTCCGTGCCTGCATTGTCTGTTTCACATCCATATGACTGCTACATTTTTTGGTCCTCACTGGATCTACAATCATTGACATTCATTATGTTTACAATTTTAGTGGTAATCATAGGTGCTAATAGCTAACAATGCTTTGATTATACCGCATTGTCTGCTTTAAGTAGAGGTAGGTCTGCAAAACGCCTCTGAGGAATTCATGTGGTATTTAAACTCGTAAAGTAACCTATTAACCAAGTAGTTTTTGTAATATCTACCCCATGCCTGCATTGTCTGGTTCACATCCTTATGATTGCTCCGTTTTTTTGTCCTCTCTGAATCTTGTGGATACTATTGTAGCTTGGTCCTAATGTTCTTGAATTGGTGTAGGTGCGATGTTGGGAGATCATGCGCAATGGAACCTCTGCTGGTAGTGTGCCCAAGGCATCAATTTCACATGATCAGCCGGTATGCTGTTGCCTTTAGTTGTTGTTTTCTATCAGTCTGTGTCATCAGTAGTGGATTTGATTAATGGGGTAGCACAATTTCACAAAACCGGTGTGAAGTACCAAAAGCCAAAACATTTTATACATATGGTGTATGTATCCGTTGCTTGCATCCTCATTCATGTTAAGTGAAATTTGATTATTCTTAAAAGAACTTTAGCAATTCATTCTAGGACTATCTCACGCAAAACTAAGTATAATGTTAATGGATTAAGCATCCAAAAATGGATTAGACAGACATACAGCAGTTTTAGTAGTATCATGGGTTAACAAATTGTTTATCTGTATGAAAGAAAATAAATTTCTTTAAAGATCAAGATAAGAACCTGCAATCCTCCGCTATAGGATTAGATTTCAGCTGCAATGAAGATTGAGTAAGAAATCAGTCAATCCATCATTGAATTGGCATCTTAGAATATGTTAATGCTCTTTAACTAAAATTCTGCTGCAAGACACAGAGCTTTCCTTATATCGCTTGCTTCTAAAACTCTTAGGGAGTTACTAGGTGATCTGGATGCAAAGATCTGCCCCAAACTTCACTCTTGAGGGGTCACAATGTCACCACTCTCCGTTTCTTATTATAAATATCTCCCATGCCTGTGAGCATCAAGATCACAGTAAATCAATCCAAGCTCAAGTTGAACAATAAATAACCATAGTTTTGTACTAAAGAAAGCCAAGTTGAAGAACTAAACTTAGCAAATTGTAATCAAAATCAAATAACATGTAATTAACTTGATACTAGTGTGTAGTTTACAAAATCCCTGATCTTTATGCTCAACGAATTGCTACAATTCAAAAGCCCTGAATTATCTTGGAAAGCAATGAATCCCAGAATTTGACGTGCAATGCAAATGTGTGTATTGTAATTTTGAGATACAACAGGAATTGAGTGATACAGATCAACCAAAAACCAATGATTTCTGCAAAAGATCGACTGGATTCGGAAAGAGAAAGAGACGAGTCTGGAAGGGAGGGTTTGAGTCATACCTAGAAGTCTGGAGTCTTGTTCTCCAGCGAAGATAGAGCCGGAAACGGTGAAAAATTGACTTAATCCTTCGGAGAGGCAGCGGCAGTGATGGATGTCAGACACTGTTCTCCGTTGCATCAGAACTTTCGTCCTTTTCAATCGCGGTGTATTACCATTTTTTTAGAGGGAGAGGGGAAGAGTGAGAAAATAGGAACACATAATGAATAAAATAATAGCAATTAATATTTAAATGTGGGGTTCTAATTGAATTATAAAATTTGCTAGGGATTCATAGCATAAAACATGGAAGGGGTTATATGAAGTAAGAAGACATAGCTGAGGGCACAAGTGCACTTACTGAAGGGCACCACTGAAAACTTCATAAATTTTCGGGGTACAAATAGTAGTTACAAGAAATTTGAGGGGGGAGGGGGGGCACTCATGCCCCTCTGTAGCTCTGCCCCTGCGTGTAATCTTGAGTTGACAAATCTGGTTTTTATCTTCTGAAGGTATTGTGCTCAGCGTGGAAGGATGATGGAACGACTGTCTTCTCTGGGGGTTGCGACAAGCAGGTCAAGATGTGGCCTTTACTCTCTGGTGGGCCACCAGTAACCGTTGCCATGCATGATCAACCTGTCAAGGAAATTGCCTGGATTCCAGAGATGAACCTCTTGGTTAGTGGCAGCTGGGACAAGACATTGCGGTAAGTGTTCATCAACTCGTTGAGCTTTGGGGATATATGTGGTTCCTCCCTAATGTCTTACAAAATCCACTATGTGTTACTTAGGAAGTTTTTCATCTCAGACATGGACTGACCAAGTTATTTTGTCCTTTTCTTTTAAACTATTTTCATATTCATCTCTATAAGTTTGTAGCATCTATGGTATCAATTCTCTTCCATGCATGTTATTTGTACATATTCGAGTATATGAAGAGACACGTGCAAACCATTGAATTTTTATCTTTGACTAACTGTATTTTGAATATGCTTGGATTCTGTTCAGGTATTGGGATCTGAGACAGCAGAATCCGGTGCACACCCAGCAACTACCCGAGCGTTGCTATGCATTCACGGTTAAACATCCACTTATGGTGGTTGGTACTGCAGACAGGAATCTTATAGTTTTCAACTTGCAGAACCCTCAGGTATTGATCTATGACATATTGTTACTATTGAACCTTGGCTACAACAGTTTCTGGTTGATTGCTGTTGAATATTGGCATTATATTGCACCCATCAATTAGCAACTACCACTCTTTTGGTGACTAGCGTATGAGAGAGTATTGCTTAGCCTCCATTGTTCTGAAACTCTAGTTTATGTTTCAGTAACTGTGCGGAGTAGAATTACCCAGAACTCTGTGATTTAACGGTTGTGAACATGTATTTTGATATTAAAATTAAAGTTCAATGTATAATGGAAGCAGCTTTTTGTTAGCCAGTAATTATTAAGTGACCACTGGTAGTCTTGAAATTGTGATGTGATTAGTTATGTCCACGTTAGCAAGACTGCCAACTGGTCCATATTACATTTGCCTGGATAACTTCCTCTTTTCAAGAAGTCAAGATGACTTTAATGATTAACTTGATAATATGGCAGTTATTTTTTTTCCCTATATGATACGTTTAAGCTGAGAAGTGCTAACCATTCAGCAGTCAGAAAAATCACTTCCTTCGCAATTACAAGAGATGGCAACTTCTCGTAAAGCAGCATATCATGCTCCGTCTTTCGGAACAATTCCTTGATATGTGTTTGCCTTCACAGTTTTTAGATCAGGGGGACGATACTAGTCTGTGTGTCTAGGGCCGTTGCATTTATGATATAAGTTGTTATTGCAGTTTTGAGGGGTTTTTTATCCACGTGCCTCTCCTTTGGTTGGTCATTTCACTTTTGTTTGGAAATTTAGAAAGCATCAAAAGTTTCTTCCTTCAAGTGTTCAATATTATTTTACTCGGTTTCTGTTCTGTGCATTATATTGATAAATGATAATATTGGTCTCTTGAAAATGACAGACTGAATTTAAGAGAATTACTTCACCCCTGAAGTATCAGACAAGATGTGTTGCTGCCTTCCCTGATCAGCAAGGTTTCCTGGTAAATTCTTTACCTTAATGTTCGTCTTGTTATTTTATTTAGAAATAGTCTTTGGATTTCATAATTAATGAGATACTGTGAGGGTGGGTTTATCTTTATGAAGCTCATGTTTTCTAACATCAGGTTTGTCATGCCCCACCTGATTGCTGTTCTACAAAACATATCCAGTAGTACCAAATTCACCTCTCTAGAAAGCCTTCCTAACTGGCACTACCGTCACATGAATATAAAAGGAAACAGAGTCTGATAAATAATCTTTTGTTTTTACGACCAGTATTCTGTTGCGAATCAAGGGCGTAGGCGACATGGCATCTGAAACAAGGTCCAACGGAAGAAACAGATTGCATCACAGGAATCTTAGATATTAAGAAGCTTAGTTAAAGATACGATTTTTTTAAGGTAAATTAAAATGACCCCTATCTCCCCTGGAGGTGGGGGGCTTCTTATTACAGTTATTACCCCTCGTATTTGGGTAATTACTATAACACTACCTGAGATGAACTGTGTCAGCAGAGTTATTGAAATGCTCATATTAACCTTTAGCATTAATTATTCTGCGCCATTTCCGACCCTCACACTGCTCACGTTTTGTCTCATCTTCACATTAGTTGACTTTCTATCACGGTCACCATATTTTCTGTCCATGCAACGGAAAGGCCCCAAGTAGGCACCACCACTCAATTTCCTCGGCACCACCGCCTTGATCACTGCAGACAACCACCAAGCACTCGTGGTGTCAATAGGGCTGGCTCACGGTCCAAACCGGCCTGGCCTGCCCCCGGAGAGGATGTTAGTTCCGAGAAACTGACCAGGCCTGGCCCCCTCTTAACCCGCCCCTCCGGGCCGGCCTGCCCCCCTACAAAAAGGAGCACTTTTTAAAAAATCTTAGGTGATTGACCGCTTTAATCCTAGATTTTTAGAAAAGGCTATTTTGGGGGAATTTTGGTCAACCCGTTCAAAAAAATGTTAATATATACTTCCTCTGTTTCTTCTCTTTCTCTACGCTTTGACTTTTTGACTGGGTCACTTTGACAGGGTGATTTGGATCGCAAAATGATACATTTTTTTTGATAATTTTTTCACCTTGTTATAGAACAACTTTTACCCTACCAACACCATGAAAAAATTGTCAAAATATTAGATCGTTTTGCTATCCAAATCACTGGGTCAAAGTGACCCCATGAATAGTGACGAAAGTAAGAACGTAGAAAAAGAGAAGAAACGGAGGAAATTAAAAAACCCACTACCCCCCCCCCCCCCCCCCCCCCTAAAACCTGCCCCGCCCTCCCCTTCCAGCTCGCAGCCCGGCCCTTTGACACCAAGAACAAACACTCTTCTCTCCAGTAATCAACTCCCTACCACCATTCTCCTGGTAAATTAACGATAGACCAACCTCCGTCGAAAGCGGCATCCACACCAGTAATCAACGACACTGTCTCGCTACCCATTCCTACAATTTTAAAAATCCATAAGTCAAAACCACAAATATCAACCTGATATGGAAATTCAATGAAACAGTAGCACCGCATTCTGACGTAGCACTGCTACAATTACATACAAGCACTTCACCACCCTCCCCAATCTCCATTACATATTCTTATAACCTCCAGCACCACCAACATTCAAAACTGAGGGTGGTCATGGGCTGGGTTGGGCGATTCGGACCGGGCGAGGCCTCACCAGATGGAGGTAAATTTTACCAAGCCTGTCTCGGCCCATACTCTGGGCCAAATTTGAAGGTCCAAGCCCATTAATTGTACAATTTCTAAGGCCCGTGCCCTAGGTTCGGCCAATGATTTTAATTTTGTACGAAATTTTAAGGTCATTTAAGTGTCATGTAATTGTAATAAAAAATATGTATAATTTTCAACACTAAACCTGATATTTAATAGAAAGTTGAACAAATAACAATATACTAGAGGACGCCGAATTGAAGATCTCTCAAATTATATTATTATTCATGTCACTTAGTTAATTACTTCAAATGAAAAGAATATATATAACAGTATATATACATCCATGTTCTATTTACTTTGCACAATGGGCCAGGCTCGGGCCGAACTTCTTAAACCCAAGCCCAGCCCTAAAAGAAATTCAGGCGTAAATTTAGAGCCCGATCCCAACATTTTTGAGAAACCAATAAGCCCAAGCCTAAAATGTTAGGGTCAGGCCAAGCCCGGTTTTCGGGCCACCAGGCCCATGGCCACCCTTAGACAAAACCTTAATCTAATATCACAACCATCCAGCTGCCGCCAACCCTAATCTAATATCAATACCTAATGCAGATTCGCTGTTGTATGATCCCATTTGTTCAGGGTTTGCACGCTGAGATACACAATTTGAATTGTTTGGCTATTTATTTTTTCGTTTTCAGCAAGTTCATTGATGCTCTGTTTTGGCTGTTCTTTTTTCACTGTCGTATTGCTTTCGAGGAACAAGTTACTTATTGGTTGGTGTTGGTCACTTACTGTGCGTATAAGACTTTAGTGACTATTTCTATCTCGCGAAATTATTAATTCTAGAATTATGTAAGATGCAAGTCTGATGCATTTTTATTAATTTGATGTACATTTTTGGAACCTTTGTTAATGATGCCTATTCAAAAATTATAAATGTCTCTTTGCTTGAAGTTAATAATTTTTCAATTCATCGTAGTTATTAACATAACTTCCCTTCTTGCAGGTTGGTTCTATTGAGGGAAGAGTTGGTGTGCATCATCTCGATGATTCACTGCAAAGTAAGAACTTCACTTTCAAATGCCATAGAGAAAACAATGACGTGTACTCAGTCAATTCATTGAATTTTCATCCGGTAAGACCCTGCAAATCTGCTGCAATTTTAGCATCCTTACCTGGAAATTAAAATTTCTGTGCTGCATGTTTCTTTTGTTGTGATTCTCTGCATGTATTTGGAATTTATGCTCATATGTACTAATGTTATCTTATCTGATCTATAAGAGGTTTTGAGTTTCAATCTATGTGGATAGGCCTTTCATTTCTTATCAGATCTAAAACGAATATTAACTTCTTAAACTGAAATCAGGTCTCCGCCTTTGATAGTAACTTGATCTAGTGGATTGCTCGACGCTAGTTCAAACCACCATGCCTTAGGATTTCTCGTCTCTTTCATGACTATATATATATATGTATATATATGCTGTAACTCGTCGGCATTTGTTGTCGTCTAGGGTTATAAGTATCTTAAAATTCCTCAATCTTTTTAAGACATGCTTCTGTTGCAACTCTTTCATAACCTTGCCTTATTACCCATAAAAAAACAAAGCCTTAGCTCTTCTTGTTTCAAACTTCTTTTCTTATCAGTTGTTTCATTGTTGAATATGGGCACCTTAAGCATTGCTTCTGTCTCAGGTACACCATACCTTTGCAACAGCTGGATCTGATGGTTCCTTTAATTTCTGGGACAAGGATAGTAAACAACGACTGAAGGTATCTTATAGCTCTTTGAAATTTATGATGCACATATTTCTTTCATACACGAGGCATTTTTTCTGGAGGCAGTCAATTCTTGTGCTAGTTGGGGGATTGGCTGGTCAATGACATTGGAGGTTGAACAATAATCCTAATGCTTTCTGTTCTTTTTTTCACATACTTTTGTTGGGTAGCATTTGAAATCTTTTTTATTCCTTCCCACGGCTTTCTAGTTCTGATTGATAATGATGCAGATATCAGTTTTCTATATCTGTTGGTTAGATTTATCAGTTTTTACATTGAGGGGGTAGTTCTTGATTTCTGATGGTAGTTTGAGGTTCAGTTTACTGATTCACATTTACTTCTGAACCTCCCATAAATTACATATAAACCCAAAGAGTATTATGAATTATGCCTCAACCAATTATACGGAGTCACTATCACATGGCTCTGAAATGTGAGATCTGCCCTCCGAAACTGTAATTTTTCTACCAGAGGCCTTAGAAAGTTGTAACAATATTGCCAAATTTAAACAGACCATGTCGCCTTTACGTGCTGATTGAATCTAAGAGCACCTGTCATATAAGATTTATATGTTGGTAACACATTGACAGTTTCTTGGGCAACCTTGATTTCTTTTCTTAGAAGAACTTCATTTCGATAGACTGAACAACATATCTTTGAAAAGATCACATTCAACTCTGTTGAGATTTGCTACACTGTGTGGAGATAATAATAGTTTTGGGAAATATTTAGCCTCCTCAAAGAACATTTGATAAGACTATAATAATGTATGGGCATATCTACTTAGTTATAGTACGTCTTTAATGATCAGAATAACTCATATTTTAAGCAAGAAAGTGCTAATGAGTTTGGCTGCCGCGTGTGATTAACTGTGCCTCAGCATGAAAGTAATTTTTTTTTTTTTTGATAAATAGCATGAAGGAAAATTTACTTTTGCCAAATTATCTCTTTTGGGATGCTAAAGCTGGTATATTGCAACAAGTATTTCATTTCAGTATAGAGCTCTAACATTGTTCGCCTGCTTCATATGTAGCTGCTTACAGATAGGGAAATTTCTAGTATATCGAGGATTTATCCACCTCATGTTGTCATCTGTTTGCAGGCTATGTCGAGGTGCAACCAGCCCATACCATGCAGTGCTTTTAACAATGACGGTTCCATATATGCATATGCGGTATGTCTTTCGTCTCTGCTTCACTATCTTTCTCGGAATGCATGCCGCAACAAAACAAGTCTTTTACTTTGTGAAATTATATCAGGGAACATACAAATACATTGCATCAATGGTGGCACCAATATAAGGGCATGTATTCTTGATTACTTTGTCAGAACATTATGATATACTCGAAAACATGAAAATTATAATCTGATATGGGTCGGTGAAAAATGAGAAGCCAAATGCCTGCTTGTATGACAGTTTTACTTACTTTGCTTAGTGTTGGCTACTACTAGTACTACTGCTACTATAGTGGAAGTGCTTTCTATACAAATTTCTCAGCCTGTCTTTTTGTATTATAATCTGATATCGGTTGGTGAAATTCTCAATAGGTATGTTACGATTGGAGCAAAGGAGCAGAAAACCACAACCCGGCAACAGCAAAACCCATCATTTATCTGCACCTACCACAGGTAAAAACTGATGAGACATTGATACTGATTTTCCTAAACGATCATTTACGTTAAGGAAAAAGATCCCACTGGCTTGACACTGTTTAATCATCTGCTGAATGCAGGAGTCTGAGGTTAAAGGCAAACCCCGAGTTGGAGCCGGCAAAAGATAGATCGTGCTTTGTTTAGGAGTCTGAAGAACCAATGATGTTTCTAGCTACAGTGTAAATGGAGGCCAAGTTAGCTTTTTCCAGATTTTGATGGTACCGTCTGGGGTTTGTGTAACATTTCAATTGGGAGTGATGTCCTTTGCTTAGATAGTTTGGATCCCCTAGTTACAATAATCTTCTTTTGAGATTAGTGCCTCATCCGAGAACTTTTGTTATTACTCATGGAAAGAAAATATTACTTTTTAGGAATGTGTTGGCTCAGTTTTTCTTACGTTAGTACCAGGAAACTACTACATTATTAGTTGTTGGCAAGTGTTCTGTTCCCTTTCCGATATTTCTTCTTTCTTTTGAGGCTGAAGATAGGGTATGTGAAGGCGATAGGGTAAACGGACGGATGAGCAAGAACATGGTGACTAGAGCAAATTATGCATACTTGTTCTCTGGTTAATTCCTCCCACCTTATCCCAGATGCTAACAGCCTTAACTAGCGATGTTGTCTGACCGAACTGCCCTAAGCAGCTTACAGGGAACAAACATTTTTCTGAAAACTGCAACATGCATGAGGCCCTAAGAAGCTTACAGGGAACAAACATTTTTCTGAAAACTGCAACATGCATGAGGACCGCAAAAGAACGCAAGACATTTACGTGACATTCAATTTTCTTCCCTTCACGATTTATACACTCATCCAATCTAACTACTTTCAGTTCAAGATGAGGAGGTTAGTCCTAATTCACCTGAAGCGAGAACGGGAGGGAGCGAAAAAGCGACATTCTAAAAATGTATTTGAGAGTGATACTAGAGCGCGTATGTAAATTATACATTTAACTTATGAGTCATCTTAATGTGGTGACAATATACAAAAACTGCTCATATTAAAGAATGAAATGAAAATTCAACTTGACTCAATGTTAACAATGAAAAGTTGATGTACAATGAGACAACAGGCTAGCTTATTAGGAGTTGACTATGTCATTAAAAAAAAAAAAAAAAAAAAAAAAAAAAAAAAAAAAAAAGGACTCGGTTAGGTAACTTAGTAGTGAGACTAATTGCTGAAAAAATACATAGCGACGGAAAAGCGAAACCTTAACTTTTTCGAGAGAGAATTATAGGCGAATTCGGGCAAAAACCGCTGGAGCAAGAATTGGGAGAGGGGGCACTGGAGTTTTAGGTGATCTAGGATTAGACCACACAATACCTTCATATTACTCGAAAAGAGAAGACAGCTGCTCTATTGCTTTCTTTCCAACAAAAACAGTAAAAGTAACTATTTATTTGTTTATCATGATACACAACATACAAAACTACAAAGGTGCCCTCATCCCCCTTCATACTACATTCTGCTTGCACCGCCAAATACATAAAAAGCCACCCCATATATGATGAGAACAAACATCAAAACTTTGACTTCTCATACAAACCGCACCGGGGTTAGCCAGCAGTTAGTTAATTGCATGCAATTCCTCCCCACAAACTACCACCCAATTTACAATATCCTTAAAAGCTAAATACTCTTCGCAACCAACCACCACAACCACGATAGTAATAAAAAAAAGTCAATTAGTCAACGAAACACGACTACAGAACGTCGGGACAGAGAAAGCAAATCCATCAGTATCACACTTCCACGCCCAGAGTGGTAGTTTTCACTCTGCACAAGGACAGCGTAATTTTGAATGTTCTCTACCCACTTCCCGGCTGTGAGTGGTTGAGTGGTGTTTGTTGGAGAAGTTTTCAGCTTGTAAAGATATCGCAAATTAAGAGATAATTTAAGGCAGCAAAGTACAACTTGCCCCTAGGGAAAATGAAGGCAAAACAGAGGAAAATCATATGCACAAAGAAGATAACATATCCTGTACGAATGCGAGGAGCCTCCGATGGATGTACAGGTGTCCTGATAACAACAGCATAACCCTGAATGACATCACCTCGGACCAGACAACTCTTCTGGTCGGAGGTTGGGAGTAGAATCTGGAATAGCATTGGCGTTATCGAGGAACCAATCGTTATGGTTGTGTTGGTGATTATGGTTGTATTCTTGGCGGAACATTTCGTCCTTTTGCCATTCTTCCCACCTCTCAGCCAAGCCATCGCCTTCGAGCATTCTCACAACATCTGACATCTTTGGACGTTCGTTTGGAGAACCCTGTGTGCAGAGCAAGGCAACCTGGATTAGTTGCTCCACCTCTTCGTCAATGTAGTCGCCCTTCATCTCTTCGTCAACTAGGGTTTCCAATTTCTTCTCTTTCAGGAGTCCTTTCACCTGGAACAATAAATGGATTTATTAGTTTCAAAAATACTGTTGGCACAGCAGGATACCCAATTGCTGTCATACGATGATCGCCACCTATGAGGCTATGAGCTGCTCGTCCATTGTTCAGTTTTGGTTCATCCCTAAATTGTTAAGTCTACTCAGAAGTTCGAGAGGTAGAGATAAACAATATTCGCCTTCTCTATAAGAGAGGAGGTCACGTTCATACCTGGAGACTTTAGTTATCCTTGCAAATGGAACATCAATCCTCAACATGAAGAGATTTCATGTGAAAGTTTTGGGGTCAGAAGAGGAATTAATAATACGAGAGTTATACTAAATTAACCGTCCACAAGAAGAAGACTCTTTTAATCTGAAAAAAACTGTTTAAGATGGACAAGAACATAACCACTAAAGCAGGTCCACATGTTAAGTGAATTTGCTGTTATAGATAACACTACTCCCCACCCACTACACCAAAAAAAAAAAAAAAAAAAAAAAAAAAAAAAAAAAACCATCAGAATCTGGATCCATCATCTGGGGTAAATGCCAAACATAGTTTTAGATTATTTGGACAAGATTCGCACATCCAAACTGCCTAGAGGATTAAAAGATGCAAAATATGATGACATCCAGGTCGTGAAATGCAATTATGCGATAACCATTAGATTATGGGAAAACCAAGATAGCCCTCCTAAATAACACTATATAGATAAAAAAAAAAAAAAAAAAAAAAAAAAAAAAAGATATGTGATAATGTGCTTACCCAATCAAGCAACATAACATCATCATCATTGGCAAGTCGAGCAAGATCAAACGCCCTCTGTCCGGTGATGAGCTCCAAAAGCATGACACCGTATCCGAAAACATCAGTTTTCTCTGAAGATTTTCCAGTGGAGAGGTACTCGGGGGCGATATGCCCAATTGTACCACGTACAGCAGTTGTAACATGAGTGTCTTTGTAATCCATAAGTTTGGCTAACCCAAAATCTCCAACAACTGCTTCAAACTCCTCATCTAACAATATATTTGCAGCCTTCACATCACGATGAATAATCTTTGGATCACAATGATCGTGCAAATAAGCTAATCCTCTAGCAGATCCCAATGCAATTTGCTTCCTTTTAGACCAATCAAGCGGAGGCTGTGACTCACCACGTTCTACAACTGTGATTAAACAATTAAAAAAAATCATTTAGAAACTAACAAACTATGGCATATCATTCAAAAGTTTTAACGATTAAATTGTTGAGTTTGGTATGACTTATAAGCAGCTTATAAAGTCAGTTCTGGATTATAAGTTGAAGCCAACTTATAAGAAGTGTTTGGTATGGAATTATAAGCAGAAATTTTGGATTCAGACTTGTACGTCCATAAGAAATGAGAGTAGAAAAGGTAGGATTTTTGAAGCTTTTCCTGAACTTTTTTAGTGGATTAACTTTTTAACCAGAAACACTCAGTCTTTTTTCTTCTACTTTTTTCACATAAACTTATAAGCCAACTTAAGCTACAAATAAGTTATACCAAACTCACCCTATATTTCAACTGTTCAGCAAAAAGAACACAATGCATATTAAAAGCCAGTAAGTAGTACCTCTCAAACATGACGCCACACTTCCGTTAGCCATATAGGGATAAACAAGCAACCGTTCTGTTGGTGTCATACAGAAGCCACGTAGTCGTAGAAGATTCCGATGGACAGCCATGCTGATCATTTCCACTTCAGTTTGGAATTGCAACTCCCCACCCTGTGTGCGCTCCTCTTTAAGTCTTTTAACAGCCACAAGAGTTCCATCAGCCAAACGTCCTTTATAGACCTTGCCAAACCCACCTCTTCCTAGAATGTTCCGATTGCTAAAATTATCTGAAGCAACCTGGAGCTCACGCAGAGAAAACCTCTTCAGCTGTCCTAGATGAACTTCTGGATCCTCTTCAGCTGCAAGAACAAGACAAGATGCTTAAAAGATACTCCTTTTGAATGATTAAATCAAGCAAACACACTCACTAACCTGGTACATCAAAGAAATGCTCCTGTGGCTTCTTCCGCCGCCACATAGCAAGAGCAATAGCAGGGGCAGCAAACAACAGGGCTGCACCAGCAGCAACTCCACCAGCTATAGCTCCGGTGGCACGGTTACCTACTGCAGAAATCAGCAAAGAGGGGAAACCTTTTGTCAAAATCATGCGAATAATTCTGAGAATCCAAAACTGAAGTGTCTTATGTAAAATTTGAGACTGTCATTTGAGGGGAAAAATCTGTGAATTGGGTGTGCGGGGGGTGACTTAAACTGTAGTAGCCTCTTATCAAAGAAAATTGATAGGGCTCATAGCTGGAACATAAAATAGAACTTCATTCATGGGTTATGGTATCCAGGAAGACTGCAAGTTATTAAATATGTTAGTTTTCCGGAGTTGTAGATCTTCATGAAGAAGAGTAGTGAAATTGACATATATACAGCCAACAAGCTCTAGTAGACAGAGTCAACATAATGAACCTTTACTAAGCTTCAAGTTTTAGGATGAGGGACTGCAAGTTTAGGATAAACAAGGAATAAGTAAACAAATTCTGGTCACAGCTCGTATGTAACAAACCTGATGAACCAGATGGCGGTGATGGCGGAAGCGGAGGAGGTGGTGAAGCTGGAGGAGTGTCCAATCGATTTCCAGCAAAACTGTATACGAAAGTACACCATCAGTTTCTCCAAATCTTTGAACAAAATCCACAGGCTTACAGGATATAAAGTTTATAGCAACAAACCTGATGGGGGTGAAAAGAGTAAAGGAACCATTAACTGGTATGGGCCCTGTTAAGTCGTTATTTGACAGATCCCTGCATGTAACATAATTAGACGCTATGCCATCACGATTTTGTAATAAACCTAAGGCATTTAAAGCTACTACAAAAGTAAATGAAAATGAGAAGCTATAAATAAAAAAGAAAGGATTTTCATAAATTAGGTACTCACAGGACTTGGAGCGAGTTGATCGTCGTCAAGGAGAAAGGAATTTGTCCAGTTAGAGTGTTGTTGTTAAGCCTACTATACTTGCAAATAAATACATAAACCAGGAATTAGTATATTTCAAACTATCAGAATGACTTATAGATGAGATACATAAGCAGTCACACACATAGGGATTGCGAACTCTAATCAAAGATATCCTGCTCTGCAATAAATAGCAAGGAGAAAAAAAAATGCACAGTAAACAAGTTCTATGTTGTACATATTTAGATTAGCATGCAATCGTACAGATTCCTTTGGCAAAGGTAATATGCACGATATGATCCTCTGTGTCATGCAAGGACAGACAGTCCAGGTGAATGACCATATACGAAGATCTTCCAGTATGCGACTCCTACCTGAAGTTATTAATACATGAAAGATGTGTACCGAATCAATCAACCTTTGGTTCATCTACCAGTTCAACGTAGGACAAAAGATACAACTTGTCTTTTGGGTCTGAACTCCACTTTCTTATTTGTATTTCATCACTATATCACTTCAAATTATTTCCTAATAAAAAAAATGTAGATTAGATTTATAAACTACATCAATGCACCAACCAACGTGACACAGACACTACTGCCAAATTTAACGACTCTGGGTTAGACAAATTTCCCTATGTTGCCTAAAATCTCCTCAGGAAGTACGGTGTTGGCAACTTCTTCCTGAAGTTACACTTTTGCTTCTGTTGCGTTCAAGATTCAAGAATCACATAAACCCATTTCTGCATTAATCATATTTCATGGCGACCATCTATCTTTTACGAAGAAATAGTACCTCAAAATCAAATGCCAGCCTCTGATCTTATGAAAAATCGAGCTGGTGGATAGAATCCCATATTAGAAGTCTGCCCGATCAGTCAGGTACATTTGTGCCAGTGATGGACAAATTAACGGACTTATATAATCTTATGTACCTTACAATCTTCCATTGCATGCTGAATTCAATATTTGAAACACATCACTTGATTATATATCTTTTTGCAATATAAATTATTTAAGAGAAGGAAACAACCAACTCTTGGAACACAGTATATTTTCATCTCTAGATTATTTAAATACCATTTTTGAACGTGTATCGTACTTCACAGGGATACCAATGACTAGTTTTTATGAGTAACGTTATGGAGTGAGTGTGACTCAATAGGGACCTAATTTTTGCATGTAATACTATTGAATACATTTCCAGATAAAGGAAACCACTCCTTTTCTACTCCTTTTTTTTTTTTTGTAGCACGAGCGGTAAAACTTCCGAACAAACACTTTAGGTAAAACTTCAAGATGCGAACAGAGGAAGCACAAAAGGTGAAGGATAAAAATTTCGTACAGGAAACGCAGTTTCTGAAGCTTGCCCAATGTCTCGGGAACAGGACCAGTCAATTTGTTCAAGTAAAGATCCAGGCTCACCAAATTTGTCAAATTCCCAAGCTCACTAGGAACTCTGCCACTGATGTTGTTACTATAAAGTTCCCTGTGAAGTGGAGATACACAAGAAATGAAACGCTAAATCAGAAACACAGCAAGCAAGATATCAAGACATAAACATCAAACCACGGACAGTAAGATATGTCAACGACACATTCCACTTCATTTTATGAACAAATATCACGCAATATTGCTGCGTCAACAAATTTTCCTATTATATAAAGCTATGGTAGCTCAAAATGTTCGAGAGGATTCAGCTTCCAAATATAAGACGGGGAGGCTACTGGTTAAAATCGGGATATCCCCGCCCTCCGAACCGGTCGTGATAAGACATTACGAGACTAACTTGAAGTTTTGAAACACTCGTAGAAGTGTAAATAAGTTCCCCCTTCAATACGTTTTTGTTTGCAAAAAAGTGCATAAAAGATCTCTCTTTTAAGTTTGCATACAAGTTTATTCTTTTACTAAGATTGGTTATCTTAAAAACATTTTCAGGCGAATCTATAAAAGAACTATGCTTTAACTATTGAAGAAAATTAAGAATTATAGAACCAGACACATGTTCAACAACAATTTCACAAACATCGATCTTTCACGGCCCACGTATATGGAGCACAAAAAGCATGACCCACCCATTTTTTAGAAGCGTTAATTCAATAATTTGACAGTATATTAGAATTAGATGGAAGTTTGACACCTTCAAGAGCTTAAAATATGTATTTCTAACCAGCATTAAAGTGGTACCACTCCGATCATCGCTCTTGCACGTTGCAACAAATTCAAAGAAACACCTACATATGAGCACCAAGGCCATGTTTGGGTAAGGTATAAGAAGAGAGGGATAAGGAATTGTTATACAAGTGGGTTCAAACGCAGTTATTTGGTTGGGGATATACATGTATATCAAATTCTTCCATATCAGCCCGCCTCAGTTATAACTAAAATTTTGCAAGGATATGAGATTGGGGCATCTGGGAGGGTAGTATAATGACTCAATTGTCTTACACAATAAGAACTTTGAGAACTCAAATAAAAATACATTGTTTTGTATTAATATGCATATAAATATGCAGGGAGAGAAAAAGGGATCGTATATTTTGTATAATTTTGGGTTTTGCTGCAGCGGGAATCACCCTCTCTCTTTAGATTTTAAGACAAGAACAACCGCTCTGTTCTGCCAATATGACAGCACTAATAGCTCACTTAAAATGTCTCTCTCTCAATAAAATGGTGGATGTTTAATTCTGGTTCTTTTACATTTCGGTGTACTAAAGGGATCGATATGGAAGCATCGCCGAAACATGTACTCCATACTAATAGCTTAACAAATACGCTCCCAAACATGTACTAAAGATCAGAGAGGCACTATCAGCTGGAAGAGAGAAAAAAATCAAAAGATCCAGGAATCAGATTTTTTGGAAACTAATTGATTATCCACATACATTTCACTCACACATACACGAGAGAGAGGGAGAGAGAGATATTCACCAGAAATAACAAGTAGGTTCACGTTAATTCTTAAAATAGTGAAGTATTACTTACAAGTACTGCAAATTAGGAAGTTGGCCAAGTTGCGGAACCAGCAGACCCGATAAGTTAGCATTTCCAAGATCACTGGGGGAATACATAAACGAAATATTATCATGTCAATAGTTTGGAGTAGCAAACTAAATCACGTAAACGTTTACGGAAACAGTTTAACACAAAAAGGTGGGCATCTTACACCCTAGTCACACTGTTGTCACTGTTGCATGTAACGTGAAACCAAGTACAAGGATTGACAAGGGTAGGATCCCAACTCTGGAGTACATTGTTGGGATCAGCTAAGTTGGTCTTCAAAGCATTCAAGGCATCCCCTGTAAGCATAAACAAGACAAGCATCAATCAACAAGTGAATCTTCGAGACAATCTTCATAAACAAGACGAGCATCAATATATCAGAAAATCTGAGACATGCATCTTTAACAAGACAAATCATTTGGGTAAAACAACAGATTCAGAGGGGCACAAAACAGTCCTTCGAGGTGTAGTTGAGTTGGTCGGGTGAGCATTCTTAAGACTTTGGGCATTTTGCCTTGAGGTCTCGAGTTCAAACCTTAGGGCAATCCAAGGGCTGCCTATTGGCCTTCTCAATTGCGAGCCTGTCAGCCCGAGTTTTCTCAGGCTGGTTTCCCTAGTGTGGTTTGCAAGCTATTGCACTAGAGCGGGGGTTTACCCAGTGCGCACCCCAAGGGTAGCGGCTGCGGGTTCCCACGTCATCAAAAATAAAAATCCAGTAAAATCGATCTATTAACACACAGTATGAGATCGAATTTTCTAACCACTAGAATCAATTTTGTTCATAGCATGCAATTATTCAATAATCAACTAATCTTCACTTTCAATTTCAATCATATTGAATTCAAATGATTTAGCAAATCAATTCTCCCAATTTAATCGGCAACTCCAAACTGCCCTAGACCAAAAACTAAAGCATACAGTAGCATCATAAGTTCATAACTACACAAATTGGGGAAATCAATTTCTAAATTCGGCGAATCAACAAAACACGCCAACACCAGCTCGGACTTAACTCGAATCAGAGAATTGAAACACTACGAACCTTCGGCATTACCGGAGACCAGCAAGAGCCGAGAAATCACCAGGAACAGGTAGAGCAAACCAGTCCGATCCATCACCACACAGTAGCAGCTAAAAACCTAGATTCCTCATCCGAACTCTCAACTCTCCAGCTAAGCAATTCAAACAGAAAACCTAGCCTCTGAGCGAAATCTAACAGCAGAGACCTGCGAAATCGATATAGAACTGGAATCGGTCGCCGGAGATCGTGTCGCCGGAGCAAGGTAGCGAGATCTCCTCTCAGACGGCGACGAAGTAGAGAGAGAATGCCGGCGAGAGAGATTGAGAGAGAGAGAGGAGGGAGAGAGATTCAACGGCGTGTGAAGGGTGGGGGAGAGGGTGAAGAGGAAATGGAAACGGAGTCGTCGTTGTGGTGGGCGTTGGTCAAAGGTTCTGTTTCTATTTCTCTTTCTATTGTCTCTCTGTCTTCACTTGGTGGTACTATTCTTCTCCTCTCATCAATTCAATTCCACAGGGATCGAGTAACTTTTTTTCAATTTCTTTTTATTTGTTTGGGAGTTATTTTTGGTTTTGTATTTGTGATGGGTATTCTTTTTCCGTTTTTGAGAAAGTGAAGCTAGTTGGGTCAAAGACGCACGAGCGAAACGGTGGGGACCACAGGGCGCCGCCGACCCGGTTAGGACCACTGAATTGGGAAAAACGCACTATCATGCGGAGCGGGTACGGGTTTAACTCAACTTTCCTCGTTTTTTTTGAACGACAATTTCCTTTTTTAGTTCTCACGCTTTATTTTTATTTATTTATTTATTTTTTTTTTTTTGCAAGCCACGCTTTACGTAAGTGGCTAAAAAAAGAATAATTCTAAAGAGACATAATTTTGGACAGAATTTTAGACATAATTTTTACTTTTAGTGATTTTGATTATGTGTCAATGTTTTCTCAGGGTTTAATATTTCCATTATAGGGGTTGATTTTACTGCATTTGCAAATTATGTACTCCCTCCGTTCCTTCAGGTTCTTCAAAAAATTATTTGGGTATTATTTGGGCCTAGCGATTTGGTTAGCAAAACAAATCAAGAATTTGGTAATCTTTTCACGGTGTCGTAGAGTAAACTTTGCTCTGCAATACCACAAAAAATTATCAAATTCTTGATTTATTTTGCTAACCAAATCGCTATACCCAAATAATACCCGAATAAGTTTTTGAAGAACCTGGAGGAACGGAGGGAGTATATGTTTTTGTCTAAAATTTTGTCCATATAACATTACTCCTACAAAAATGCTACCCGATCCGTGTTAAAATTCATATTTAGGTTCAACCAATCAACTTTCCTACTTACACAAAGAACTTCCTACGATTAAGTTTGTTAATATTTTTAGGTTTTCAAGTGGCAATTTTTTTTAGTTTTAACCAACATTTTTCCTGTTATTTTTTAGAAATGTTATTGAGTTATTTAAAATTTTAAACACTGCAAGTTAAAACACAACAACATTATTAATAAAAAGAACATTGTCATTGATCTACACACTGATAACCAGGTCTTTGTGCGTTGCCTTTTAAAAAAATACTCATGCACAATATTTACGATCTTAAAGAAGGTCGAAGTTATCTTGCTAAGGTTTCCAGCTTGTTGTATTTGTTATGTGCCTAGACGGGATATTGCTCTTGCTCACACAATATGGCAAAAGATACTACCAATCATGTACTACAGTAATTTGAATATTAGGGTGAGTTTGGGAATGCTTCTGCTGCCAGCACAGCTGCTTTCTGACAGCAGAAGCAGTTTTAGTGTGTTTGGTAAAAATAAAATTTCTGCTTTTCCGGACAGTTTCTGCTGTCCCACAGCAGTTTTCAGGAAGCAAGGAGGGTGATGCTTTTTCAGAAAGTGCTTTTGATTAATTTATCTACAACCGATTTAGACCTTACAATTTTTAAAAATATCAATAGTTATCTTTCCGAAAATTACATGTATCATATATTTCTGTCATTTTACCATCTCACAGCAACTTCACAGTTGATTTTACCAAACACAAAATTACTCTATCAATATTTCACAGCAGCTTCTACGTAAAATTTACCAAACAACATTTTATCAAGAACTCACAGCAACTTTCTACTGTGTTTTCACACAGCAGCTTTCTACCACCGCCACAACATTCCCAAACTAGCCCTTAATATAGGTCTTTCAAAACAAAAATTGTGCCATTTTGCTAAGTAGATCACGTGTGCCAAACTTCACCCCTTCTAGTTTGAGAAAGGACACTCTCATTTTTAGAGTGTCAAACTTCATAACAAATACACCAATAAATTGTGCAATCCCATAACCTAAGAGAGAATATTGTGTCCAGAAATCTACTATCAATGACGAAACCTCACCCGTGCTGAAATAGTCACCATTCAGGAGTATGGGTGTATTGAATTTGGCTCGCTAAAGGGGTGAGAGTGTAAAGAGAGGTGAAAGTATTATTTTCATCAAATTTGGAGGTAAAGGTATCTTTTATATAAAAGAAAATTAAAACTATGGACAAGTTTAAAGTGCTAGCTCAAATTGTAGAGCGTTTAAAAGTACATGTATCAGGTCCTGGGCTCAAACTCAGTAGACGACAAATTGGTAAGTCTAAAAAAATATAGAGTTAATGGCATATCGGATCTTGAAATACTAGTCATAATTGTTTTTTTAATGGCACTAATAATAGTTTTGGGTATATTTTGAAAAGAAAGAGTTTTGGGTATGAGTGAGTTACTTCTGCAGACGTAGAGCATTAGAAGTCTTTGCATGAAATCCCGGAATCGAACCCGACAATATGATGTAATTCTAAATGAAAAGAAACATAATATTTCTAACAAAATTTTATATTGTTTCCCTAAATTTAGTCAAAGTGAACCCATATATCAAACATCACAAATAATATGAAACGAAGTATGTAGTGTTTAGCATCTTGAACAGTGCACAAAATCCTATATTTGATGGTAAAATTTCGTGTTTTCGGCCTTCCACAACAAATTACCAAATCATAAAAAAATAGGCTAAATTGCACCGGAGGTACCCAAAGTTTGCCAAAACGAGCAAGTAGGTACCCAAATTTCAAAATCGAGCACCACAGGTCTCAAATTTTGAATTTTCGAGCAAGTAGGTACCCTTCCGTTAACTTTCCGTTAAAATTGGACGGAAAATTATAAAAAGACTGTTTTACCCCTTATTTTCACCTCCTACTTTTTTAAAAAAATACAAGTTTTACTAAAAATCTAAAAAAAATTAAAAAAAAAATAAAATTTTAATAAATAATTTGATATATGTAAGATAATGCAATATATTTTATCAAAATTACATATTTTTACATCATTTCAAGATATAAAATATGTTCTATTAACACATATATATCCGTCAATCTTAAAATCTTTAATTTTTTTAACAGTGTTTAAAAAGAATCACAAATTTCATAATTTCCCATGTATTTTTTTAAGAAACAATAACATACAAATATCTTTGTACATTTTATATAATAATCTATTTTACATTTGCATGAAAAATACAAATCATTACAATAAAAGCTACTCAAGAATGTCTGTTATCAACTCTTTTGTAAGTTGTCAAAATGAACAAAGATTCGTGTATGTTATCTTTTATTAAAAAAAGTACATGTGAAGTTATGAAGTTTTGAGATCAATCTTAAAAACTGTTAAAAAAAAGTTAAAAGACTTTAAGATTGACGGATATCTGCTAATGAAAACATTTTTCATATCTTGAAATGATGTAAAAATATGTAATATTGATGAAATATATTGCATTATCTTATATATATCAAATTAGTAAATTATTTTTTAATTTTTTTTAGATTTTAGTAAAACTTGTATTTTAAAAAAAGTAGGAGGTGAAAATAAGGGGTAAAACAGTCTTTTTATAATTTTCCGTCCAATTTTAACGGAAAGTTAACGGAAGGGTACCTACTTGCTCGAAAATCCAAAATTTGAGACCTGTGGTGCTCGATTTTGAAATTCGGGTACCTACTTGCTCGTTTTGGCAAACTTTGGGTACCTCCGGTGCAATTTAGCCTAAAAAATATGATGATTTTTTTGTAGGTCTCTCACAGTCGTTGACCAAAAAGACACCAATCACCAAATCCTATATTTCATGTAGCTTTTGTAAAATGGTGAAGTGCACCTCCTACAGTACCCCAAATCCTATCCTATATCACCAAATCTTATTTTCGCCATCAAATTGGTGTAATCTATAACAAAATTTTAATTAGTGCTTAGGGATATGTTTTTACATTACTTTTATATAATTAGAGACATAATATCATATTTTACAAATAATTAGTGGTAAAAAATATTTTTGACGACTAATATAATTAATCTTAGTGATCGAAAATAAAATATGAACAAAAATGACTACAAGAACAATGCATTAATAATAAATTCAGAAAAATGAAAAATAGATCACATCCGTACACGAAAAAGAATAATCTATCTGTACACCAAAAAATGCCCAAGAACAATACTTCGCACATAAACCGAAGTTTATCGCAAGGACGTTAAGCGGGCAGTTGGAGTTTTGCAAGCTCTATTTGCAATTGTTAGAGGAGCTACTCAATTTTGAAGAAAAATGGCATTCACGAGATCATGTTAGCATGCGTTATCTTGCACCATATGATAGTAGAAGAGGAACGTAGCGAGTATCTCAACACCTACACTTTTGATGCTTCTCACATTCCCACAGATCTTAATTATGAAAGTTCACCATATGTATTGCATGATGAAATTGCAAGGGATATCACTAATTCAATATTTATTCAATTTCTAGGTCGACATCGAGACTTGATGAACCATCACGAACTAAGAAGACGACTTATTAGATTAGACTGGTCAACTATATTTTTGAAGTGTTATTTAATCATTTTGTAATTTCGTGTAATATTGTTTTGTAATAAAATATTTTTTTATTTTGATAGTTATGGAATTCATGCTTTGGTGGTAAATTTGATGATTTGTTGTTGGAGGCCTAAAATAGAACTTTTGACATATAACCCATTTGCAGTATTGATTCGCTGACACTTTGGTACATGCAGTATGAGTTTTGTCACTTATCTACTTTGCAGTATTCAATTCACTGACACTTTACCCCAAATTACTAACACCGTTAATCAAAACCGTTAAGTATTCATCAGGTGGGGGGTATTTTAGTCATTTCACTTTCTCCTTTATTTTTCTTTTTCTTTTTTATTCTTCAATCTTCTTCAGTTGCCTCGTCTTCTTACCCTCTTTCTTTTATGAATTATTTAGAGACCACAACATCCTCAAATAAGTTGTTACTGGGTTTAAAATGGATGGTAGAGTGCAATTAGTAATTTAACCATTGATATATGACAAAACAATTTCCATGAAAATCTAGATGAACAACTGATTCTCTTTGAATTCACTGAATCGATGGACAACTCTCCCTCGCCACTGAACCCAACCTCACAAACCCATTCTACCCAAACTCTCTACTATACCATACTCGAATTTGTCACGCCAGAAACAACCCAAACCCAGATTCGCTTCTTGATTGAAGAGAAATAAAGTCGACTCCGGTGACAGCTTAAGTTGTTGAGCAGGAACTGAGGATGGCGAATCTGAAATGGCAATGGGTGGGTCGATTTTCTGCAGGAGCCTTCTCCCTCTCTCTTATTCTGTTTCTCTCTCTCTCATAGACACCAATACAACCACCACCCACCAACACAACCACCACCTCCTCGACATCCAGATCTCAGACCCATCAATACCCCCTCCACCCAAACCCAGAAATTGAATAACAGAGGAGGGTTCGAGGGTTTGGGGGTTTATGGGTTGGGCCGACTATTTATCTCTCTCTTTCTCTGCAACAACCACACCCACCTGGAAGTGAATCGATTTGGAGGAAGATGACGACAATTGTGCCGAACTCAGGGATAGCCAGAGATGTGCCCCGATCCGAGAGAGAAAGAGAGAGAGAGAGAGAGGGGGCGGTGGTGGGATGAGGCGACGGAAGAAGATCAAGAAAATTGAGGAGGCAGCGGAAGAGGAGAAGAAAAAAGAAAAATAAAAAGGGGGAAAGAAGAAAAATACTAAAAAAAATACTAAAATACCCCCAACTTGATCAATACTTAACGGATTTGATTAACGGTGTTAGTTAATTGGGGCAAAGTGTCGGTGAATTAAATAATGTAGAGGAGATAAGTGACAAAACTCATACTGCATGTACCAAAGTGTCTGTAAACCAATACTGCAGGGGGGTTATATGTCAAAAGTTCCCTAAAATATCATTCTCTAAATTTGATGAAATGGTGAAATATCTATCTAGTGTAAAAATTGGTGAAAACTGGGGGAGACCAAAAGCACTATTTTTCCACCAAAAATAGCGAAATGATGTTTCTTGAGGGTTAACTGTGGGAGGCCAAACTATTTTTCTCCACCAAATATAGAATTTGATATAAAATTTGATATCAACTGTGGAAGATGCTCTTAATATCTTCGTTATGTTGTTCATATACTTGACGTAGAGAAAATGTTACCATCTAACATAGATCACTAGAGAAAGAGTCGTGCGCTGTGTAGTGAAATTGTGATACTAATCAACCTGTTTAGGTGTCATAATCGAAAGTATTTTTTTTACTCACAAAACCTTTTTACGTGTCATAATCGAAAGTATGTTTTTACTTGTCAAACCTTTCTTGTTATTGACTTGGTGATGTAGTCTTGTGTGCAATCCAAAATAAGCATTGACCTTGAGGTTTATTATTGTTAAAGTACGTAGAATTTTCGTCCCTTGGAAAATAGGGTTTGCCTCCATGTTTGAATGCAAGCCAAAGACTTGACTCACGGTTATGAAACGTCAAAACAATTGTTATAATATAAATTAGTTGGAAAAATAAATGTGTCTTCACATATGGAGATCAGACGGAAGTACAGTGCAATTTCGTGGTGGTGTCAAAAAAACTCTAGACAAAATAAGAGTGCATATTCAATTCGGTAAAATGTTTCATTGTTTGGTATGATCACATCAAATACTTATGCTAAGTACATATGCCAAATGATCGGTGTAGTTTTACCCTATCGAAAAATAACTAGACCATGTGTCAGATTTGCTTGGTACGATTTAACAGTCCTTTGCAATTTCGACACTTTTGTTTATTCAATAAAGATATAAATATTAGAAATAGAGATATTTTATTTTCAGAAGTAAGTTTTCATTTATCGTGAAAAAAGGAGACGAGAGACTATCTAACACATTCAACTCCGAGCAAAAGGTCAAGCGACCTCCTAGAATAAGTGGACTGGAGACTGTCTGGGCAGTCTGGCCATTATTTCCTATGAAGTGTAGCATTTGTTAACAGCTGTCAAATTCATATATGAAGGGACTAGATACTAGAAGTACCTTTCAAAAAAAAAAAAAAGATGCTAGAAGTAATTGTAACCCATGGAAGTATAAGTTGGTTCACAATCCGCTACATGCACTATGAAAATTGACACTAGTACCTTTGCATTATAAGTTTTATTGATATTGCGAATTATTGACTAAATAGAAGTTAGAAAGATGTTAAAAATGGTTAGTCTCCTTTATATCAGGAGCATAGCGTCTACACCCAAGTCACTTAGAGCGGGAGCGAAGCGGGAGCGCGAACTGGAGCGGAAGCGGGAAAACGTTTAATTTCAGAAGGATTGCATTTGAGAGCGTCACGAGAGCGTCTACATATAATATTTATTTACTATAATTTTATGAAGAAAACTAATATTTACATATGATAGTGTAATTTTACACACGATAATATATTTTTATTAAAGGGGTTATCAGTATTCATTTGTCAAATAGGTTGCTTCAATAAGGAAGAATAATGTTTAAATAGTTGAACTATCAAACTGGCGCATAATAAGTTGAGATTAATCATCAAGTAAAAAATCGGCTTTCAAATGTAATTCGCCTACGAAAGCGAGCTCTCTATTTTCTGGAGCGCCTTTAGAGCGAGGTTTGATCTCAAAAGCGCCAGATAGAGGTTTGAGAGCGGGAGCGATGCCCCTTCTAGAGATTTTAGGTAACTAAGGTCTACACTCATAACTCATGGCGCTACGAGAATTGACACTTAACTTCCTTGCCGTATGAGTTTTAATCTCATCCCGTAACAATGACTAAACGTCCGTTAGAAATATGTAATGTATTGTCTTTTATTCTTTTGTTTAGAGAAAATATATGAAGTGTATTACACAAACTATAAAAGATCTATGTTTACTTAGGATTAAAATATTTGTGTTCTAAAATAATGAACAAAAGTAAAATGTGTATATTTCCCACTCTGTCTTCTTTTCTCATTATATTATTTTAAGAACTTTCTTTCATACAAAGGATAAAAAATAGTAGTAATAAACCCTAGTACAATATTAAAACTAAGAATATTATTTCTTAGTTGAGAAATACCAATGATTCACATTATTATTATTTATATAGATTTTGAATGTGACACGGAACAGTCAGATTTTTATTATTATTATTATTATTATTATTATTATTATTATTATTATTATTATTATTATTATTATTATTATGTGTGTGTGTGTGTGTAAAAAATGTATTTTTTAGCCTTCACTGATGGGTGACGTAAATTGACCTTCTAATTACTCCGTTGTTCATTTTAGTGGGGTGGACGTGTTAAATGTCCCTTTTAGCCTTAATTAGTGGCTCATGCGTGTACAAAGATGCATATGCCTGTGACTTAAATGAGGACATGACCAATTTAACATAATTTTTAAGGATGTATAGTCGTGGGTGTGCGATGTAAGTAAAACTCTTGGTGCAAGGGTCTTATGTGCTAATTTCCATAGTGCTATGACTCATGAGTGTACAAAGACACTTCCCCCCCCCCCCCCCCCCACCCCCCCCCAATTCATAAGGCGAACGAAAAATTTTAACATATTTCTAGCGGACATTAAGTTATATGTCAATCGATCTCTATAGTGCATGTCAGCGCACTTATACTGTTAAAGGGTAATATGTCCGAAGTTAATTTGTTATATATCTATATAACAAGTTATGATGGTTCAATTATTAAAAAGGTGAAATGACTTCCGAATCTTTAGATCAATTCAAAATTTTAAAAAATTGACTGGTTATTGGAGACACCAGTTTGTGGTTCAACCAATTTAGCCACATCTTTAGATCATTATTTTAGTAATATAATAATTTTTTATATAAATATGTGATATATTTATACTTAATATGCAAAAACACAAATGGTCTCTTAGATCAGCGGACAAAGATTGGTAACACTAGTGATGAAAAGTTTTATATTTTGTTGTCATTTCTTTTTTGTTACTCTTATGCTCAAATAAAGAAGGAAGAACACTGCACCCACCAAGGGTGTTGTTGCATGAAAACATTGGTTGCTTTGAATTGTATCCCTAGAATTGTAACTCAAGATTGTAGCTCTAGATAGAAATGCAGTATTTACTGTATCAGTAGTATTCTCTAAAAAAAAGAAGGAAGAAAACTTTAAATACTCAAAAATGACATTTTCTCTTCTAAATCAGTGTTTCATGTTAGAGCATCTCCAAACATGAGGGTGGAGGGGGAGGAGCAAAACCGTATAAAAATACGAACCATACCAACCATGAGGGGGGAGGGGGAGGGTGGGGGGAGAATTTAGACATGGGTGGGGGATGGTTAGGGTGCAATTCCCCCCTAACATCCCCTCCCCCATCAATTATAGCTAATTAATTCAATTTTGGGATAGTTAATTACACTTAATACTATTTTATTATTATTATATGTGTTTTTAATTAGAATTTATATATTTTAATTATTATTTTTATTATAAAAAATAATAATATATTTTTCGATAATTGAAGAAAATATTTACGAAAAATCGTTATTATTTTGTTGTCAATTTGGTATATCTTATTTTTTTTATTATTAGTAATGTTATTTATTAAATATTTTTTGAAATAAAAAGTGTTGTTTGTTGTTGTTGTTGTTGTTGTTGTTGTTATTATTATTATTATTATTATTATTATTATTATTATTAGTTTTGTGAATATATTTATATTAATATTATTTCAGATTTATTTTTGTCGCTATTAATAATATATTTTTAAATCCTTCAATATTTTTTAAAATAGACTTAATTAGGTGGGGGGAGGGGAATGGTTGTAGATGAGTAGTAGTTTGGGGGAGGAGAAGGGGAAAATTGGTGGGCCCGTGGGGGGGAGGGAGAGGTTAGGAAAGGGGAAATGCGACATAGTTGGAGATGCTCTTAAGAGTAAAGAATTGTGGCATACCAGTACATGAAAATAAATACAGCCTAGAATTAGACCAGATTGTTTGGGGGCCTTCACTAGCAAGTAGCAACCACCTCAAAGTGGCTTATTTTTTCTACAACTCACCACTTTTAGAATTTTCTAAATATCATTTTTTGCTCTTTTGGTAGCACTTCTGGATGGATAGAAAAAACATTATTACCAATTCATTGGGAAAGTTTTCCCCACTTTAAGGGGACAATTTCTTCACTTGAATTATTTAATAAGCAATCTCTCTGTCTCACACATGTTTTGTGATGCCTTCTCCTTCTTTGTATTGATCAAAATTATGGGCCCCAATGCTATGCCCATCACAAATTGGGCCGAAGCAAATGTTAGCCCAATAGAAATGCAACAAGTCCATCTGACCCAGCTTGATGTATGAAGGCTGGCTTACCTTTGATGTTTGATTTGCGAAAAAAAAGATGTTTTGTATGATCTACAAAAGCACATCGTTTCCGAAGTTTTATTAATACCTCTAAATATTACCTTCTTCTAAAAACATATCACAATGAATTTTTACTAAGAAATATTATTACAATAAATATGCAAATACCCCGAGTGTGTTCATACTTTTTTTATTAATTGATACAATCAAAAATTAGGAGAAGAAAAAGTTGTAGTCCGGCTGTTTCAATTTTCTGACTCCCCTGCTCAACTCTACCAGAGGTTTGGCCCTGTTCTTGACTAAGGATGTGTTGGTCCATATTTTGTTTTTAATCACAATGTGATAGCTGCAGAAATTAAGGGTAGAAATGGTGTTACTGAAAATTGACTCTTTATATATGGCTGCCCCATATTTGCTGACAGGAAGAAGGTTTGGAGGGATATAAACCAAGTGGTGAGGCATTGGAATATGCCTTGGTTAATAGTAGGAGACCTAAACGAGCTACTGAGTGAAGAAGATAAGCAAGGAGGAAGTGGAGTAGAAAGATGGAAGTTGGATCACTTTGCAAATTATGTGTCAAAATGGGATCTTTTAAAGCTTGAAGGTAAAGGTACCTGTTATACTTGGGCAAACAATAGGTGGCAGGGAAACATCAGAGAAAAACTTGATAGAGTCCTAGTTAATGCTGATTGGCTCTTGTTGAACACTAGAGTTGTAGTTCTTCATGAATTTTTTTTGGGCTCTGATCATTGCCCCCTTGTCCTAAATACAGAGCCAAGTGAGAAGAAAAGATCCTACATATTCAAAACTTAAGTAAGTGGTCTGAGCATGAAGAGTATAAGCAAGTAGTTGCCAAAAATTGGCAGACTGCAACCAATGGATCTGCAATGTTCACCTTTCAGGCAAAGCTGAGTCAATGTAGATTCTCCCTCAAGAAATGGAGCTTCAATACTTTTGGAAACTCAAGGAAACAGATTGCAGACTTGAAGCAAGCCTTAAGATCTATACAAGCTCTACCTTCCACCGTTGATAGAGAGAAGGAGCAAGTGGAGCTGAAGAAGAAACTAGAACTAGAGGAAAGAAGGGAGGAGAGTTATTGGCTACAAAGATCTAGACTTAAACATTTTAAGGAAGGTGACAAAAATACTAAATTTTTTCACTCTACTACTGTCTACAGGAGGTCTGGAAGCTCTATTGTGAAGATAAAAGAGAGTAGTGGGGAATGGATTGATGAAGAATCTGCTATTAAAAATAGATTCCTGAATTACTTTACTGATCTGTTTTGTGCTCAAGAGTGTAGCCATGTTGATGAGGTCCTTGAGAATGTGGATAGGGTGATCACAGATGACATGAACAATAGCCTTATTGCAACCCCTTCTAGCCAAGAAATTAAGGAATCAGTGTTCCAATTAGGGGCTTCAAAAGCCCCAGGAAGAGATGGCTATAATGGGAAGTTTTACCAAGAGCATTGGGATGTGATACAAGAGGACATGGTCAGGGCAATCCAACATTTTTTTGCAACTGGGTTTATTCTAAAAAGCTGAAACATGACCTTGTTAGCTTTGATTCCCAAAAATCAGTCCCCTGAAAAGCCTGAAGATTTTAGGCCTATAAGATTGTGCAATTTTAACTATAAGGTGGTGGCAAAGATCTTGGCTAATAGGCTAAAGCCTTATTTGGATTCTGTTACAGAGGAGTTCCAAGCTGCCTTCATTCCAAATAGATCCATTCAAGATAACATCTTCATGGCTCATGAACTGTTTCATTTCATAAACAAAAAGAAGAAGGAGAAAACAGGTAATCTTGCACTAAAGTTGGATTGGTCTAAAGCTTATGATAGAGTGAGTTGGGAATTCTTAGAGAAAGTCATGAGATAAATGGGTTTTAGTGATGCTTGGATACAACTAGTGATGCAGTGTGTGACCACTGTGTCTACTGCTATTGTTATTAATGGTGACTACACTAATAGTTTCAATCCTACAAGAGGGTTGAGACAGGGGGACCCTTTATCCCCCTATCCTTTTGTCTTGGTGGTGAATGTGCTGTCTAGTATGCTCCGTAAGGCTCAAAGAAGAAATGACATTCAGGGTGTGAAAGTGAACAGAAGTGCCATAGCCATATCTCATTTCATGTTTGCAGATGATGTGGTGATTTTCTTGAAGTCAAAGAAGGAGGAAGTGGATGTGTTCTTTAAAATACTAAAGACTTTTGAAGATGCATCAGGTATGAGACTCAATGTCAACAAAACTGCTGTTCTCTTTTCCCCAAATAGTGAGCTATCTATTAAAATTTACTTGCTAACTAGCTATGGTCTAAAAGCAATGGAGCAGTCTGCTACCTATTTAGGCATACCAGCTTTTTGGGAAGTCTAGATCAGTAAGTTTTATAGAGGAAAGAGTAAGGAAGAAATTACAAGGGTGGAAGGGGCTTTTGCTTTCTCCTGCTGGCAAGGAGATTTTGATCAAAGCCATAGCTTAGGCTATACCTAGCTACTTGATGCAATGTGTGCTTCTTCTAAAAAACATTTGTGATAGGTTGAATCAAGTGTTTAGGAAATTTTGGTGGAGTGGGAATTGTGAGAGAAAATCTATTCCCTGGGTCTCTTGGCAAAAGATGTGTCAACCCAAATGGAATGGTGGTCTGGGTTTTAGGGCTTTCAAAGAGTCTAATATAGCTCTGTTAGCAAGACAAGGGTGGAAGTTGGTTAATAAAGGTGACACCCCGTCTACAAGTTTATGAAAAGCGTACACTTCCCAAATGAGGATTTCTTAAGTGCAAAAAAGGTGGTAGTCCTAGCTGGACCTGGTCAAGTCTTATGGAAGGTAGAAATCTTATAAAAAAACAAGGGCTGTGGAGAATTAGCACTTGGGAAAAAGTGAAAATTAAAGAAAGATGGTTAGAAAAGGTAGATATGGGTGAAAATAACATTCCAAGTGAATTGACAAATCGAAGAGTTGATGTCCTGATCAATGATGCTGCAAGGTGCTGGAAGTCCAGCTTTATCAGAAACACCTTTTCATATAGCATTGCGAAAGCCATTCTTGCCATTCATCTACCTCATATAAAAAGGAAAGACACCTTTATTTGGCCAAGAACTACCACAAGTGGCTATACTGTAAAGTCATGCTACTACTCTCAGCTGGCAGAGATTACTAGAAGTTCTGGGAGTGCAGAATGTTCATACAATATGACTGCTGAAAACTGGAAAGTTATTTGGAATTTGTCTATTCCTCCAAGACAAAAACATTTTATCTGGAAGGTGTGCCTAGATGCCTTCCCATCTATGGAAGGTTTAGCAAAAAGAAATTGTGCTGCCTCAGCTTTATGCCAGTTATGCAACAACAATATTGAATCTGGAGCTCACTTATTGTTTAAGTGTGATTGGACTTATCTCTTTTGGTTTGGATTACTGGGTTGCAATAACAGTTTCTTTGCAGATTTTCTATCTGTAAAAGCTTGTTTTTCTGAGTTAATAAACAAATTTCAAGAGAAGAAGCTGGATAAAGAATGACTGGAAATCTTCTTCAGTGGTTGCTGGTTTGTGTGGAAAGCCAGGAATGAGGCTATCTTTGAACAGGTAGCTGTGAACCCTGAAGCCATTGTAAACAGATGCAAACAAGGCTGGATGAGTTTTAAAGAGGTTGGAGGTACAAAGAGTCCCCCCAATTTCAGGGGTGGATGTCATTTTAAAAACAATGTGATGCACTTGGTTAGACCTTCAGATGGGAAGTGGAAGTTTAATTGTGATGGGGCCTAGAACAAGACCACAAAGGAAGCATACATAGCTTGGATTGCTAGAGACAAAGTAGGGCATATCAGAGCAGGGAGAAGGTGCAAAGTCTCAGCTAACTCAGCTTTGGAGTCTGAAGCTTTGGCCCTGAGAATTACATGTCTGGGAGCAAAGGATCTAAATATTGAAGCAGAAATTGAGTCTGACTGCCAAATGTTGGTGGATATTATCAACAAAAAGAAGACTCCACCTTGGGAGATAGCAGATGTAGTTAGTGATATATTGTTCTATTTTAAGAATGTTAGTGTTTTGCACTCTTTAAAGTGGATTAGTCGTAAAGCCAATGCAGCAGTAGATTGGTTAGCAAAGTCTAGTGATAGCAATCTGGCCTGGAACTGGGTTGATTTTCCTCCCAGAGGTTTAAGAGAGCTACTAGATTTGGATTGTAATAGTTTCTCTTAGTTTCTTATTAATTCCATTTGGTTCAAAAAAAAAAAAAAAAAAAAAAAAACACTACCAATTACGATGTGTGTGCCCAAACAGTTTGTTTCCACTCTACGTTGGGTCCAAGGCTGATAAGCCCAATTGCCCAAATTATTGCAAACTTCTTCATGCCTAGAATGGTTATCAATTTTGCACAATGCATTACTCTTGAAATCATAGTATGACTAAAACTTGACTCAAAAATGAAATTATTGGTAAAAGAACCTCGTGAACACTGCCATGAGAAATACTACCTCCGTTTCGTCTGTTTCGTATGCGTTTGGCTTTTTAACCCGTAACTGAGTCACTTTGACTTGGTGATTTGGGTACCAAAACGATGTAATTTTTTAACATTTTTTTCACGGTATTTTAGAATAAACTTTCCTCTATAACACCATGCAAAGATTACCGAATTCTTGTATCGTTTTGCTAATCAAATCACCAGATGAAAGTAACTCAGTGAATAGTGACAAAAAGTGAAGTAGGCTGAAACAGGCGAAACAGAGGTAGTAGTTAACAGTAGTTATTGTTGCGTAAGAAAAATTTAGGCCTAAAGCAATGGTGCTTCATCTTCCATATCCTGCAAGTTTATAGTAGCATTCTTGGAGGCTGCATCATCATCAATCTGAAGCTCGCTCGCTCGCTGCATTATTTCTGCTTGCAAATTAAGATGTGCAATCGACTAAGTACATGATGGCGACGACGATGGTGCGATCTGAGGAGGTGACGAAATCTGAGAATAGTCCAGATTGTTTCTAGCAAAACTGCAAAATGCGGAACATCTTCAGTATGTCTAGATCAATAAACTGAAACCTAGCTGTTAATAGAAACACATAATGGTTATAGCAACATAACCTCATCGGTGAAAAAAGAGAAAAAGAGCCGTTGGCTGGTATCGCTCCTGTCAACATGTTATTCGACAAATTCCTGCACCCGATAGACCAAAAGATCACTCAATCAAGTCTTGCAAGCGTGTAGTTAAGACGGTTAACGCCAATTAAGTACTCACATGACTTCAAGCGAGTTGATGGTTGTCAAAGACACAGGGATATTTCCAGAGAGACTGTTGTTGTTAAGCCTCCTGTACAATACATATAATTTCCACAAAAATTAAGATATGGAAAAAATGTCATTAAATTTGGCAAAAGGAATGAGCAATTCGTACAGAAAGCGCAGTTTATGAAGCTTCCCCAATGTGTCTGGAATCGGACCGCTCAATCTGTTGGAGTAGAGATCCAAGCTCACCAAATTTGTCAAGTTTCCGAGCTCTATAGGAATTGTTCCGCTTATGTTATTACTATAAAGTTCTCTGTCGCATACAAATGTAATCGTCAAAGAACATTAATTTTTGAAAATAAAAGAGTGCTACTAATCATAAAGGTTCCAACATCCTAAATTCCTAACACTGTAATATCACTAGCACAGTCCACAATTATATAATTTTCAATGTAGACAATGTGGCCGCTAACTTGTGATCATGTAAATATTCAAAATACTAGGATAATTTTTGTTATTTTCTAAAATGTAAGGGGGCCATGACCCTTCGTTGGACCAGGTTCGTCCCTGACTGTAAGAGTATTTAATTGTGCATGTAGAACATTATATCATTTAAACTGAAAACGCATGTATAAATGCGAAAATTGAAACACAACTAACTTAGAGGTACTGCGGATTTTTCGAAACACAACTAACTTACAGGTACTGCAGATTTGCAAGTTGGCCGAGATGTGGAACCAACTCACCGGTTAAGTTAGCATTTCCTAGGTCACTGAGACGTGCATAAACAGAATTACATAACATTAACATAGATGTCCCCAACAAAAGTTTACTACTACTAATTAAGGTAGTCGTCTTACATTCGTGTGACACTGTTATCGCTGTTGCATGTTATGTTAAACCAAGTACAAGGATTGACGAGGGTCGGATCCCAACTCTGCAGTGCATTGTTAGGATCAGCTACGCTGATCTTGAAAGCATTCAGAGCATCACCTGTCATTCACAAACAACCCAAAACTTCAGCTACTAATCACTCAATAAGGAAATGATTAAGAAAACATCAGAAGATTAGGGCCAGTGCAAGTGTAAACCTTCTGCATTAGCCGAAGCCTGCAACGCTAGTTGAGAAACCTGTACTAGGATTAATAGCGAAAAGAAAGCAATCCGATTCATGGCTGTAATACTTGGAGCTAAAACTAGTTTTGAATCTCTTCTCTCTCGGATCGCCTGTGTTCAATTCTTGCTAAATTGTTCGACAAAATGATTAACTTGTGGTGTAATTTTTATAAGGATGAATTATTAGCGAACAGTTGTTTACGAATTATAATCACCATTGACTTTGAATAGTTGAGTCAAGAGTATAGAAATACTTGTGCAGCCTCCGTATTTGAACTCAGGCCAAGACTTTGACAATAGATGTGACTTTGAGAGGATAGTGAACTGCACTTCACTTTACTACCACTCTGTTCCATCGACGTTGAATAAGTTAATGACATTGTTCATCTTCTCGTATACCAGTCTGTCTAGCTCTTTCTTCCCAATTTGACTTTTGTCACTATTCACTGGGTCACTTTGACCCGGTGATTTGAATAGCAAATCGATGTAAAGTTTTGATAATTTTTTTATGATATTGTAGAGTAAAAGGTGCTCTATAATATGGTGAAAAAATTATCAAAAAATCATATTATTTTGCTATCCAAATCACCCGGTCAAAGTGACCCAGTCAAAAAAGTCAAATGAGAAGAAAGAGCTGGGCGAACTGGTAATTTTTAAGGGAAAAAACAGTTTTGAAGGCCCAAGATATACGCATTGGCTTAACTGTTTATTTTAACTATTATTATAAACATATATTTTGTGATTATTTGCTACATAAGAAATAATGGGCATGCTTGTTATTCTGAGGGGCTTGCCATCCGTGGGCTGTACATTTAATACCTGTGGGTTGGAATAACGAATAACCCCAACAGCATAGAGCCCACTGTTGTTAAATTCTTGCACATCCCTAATATTGAAGAGCCCATTAATACCTATGTGGGTTGGAATAACCCCAACATCATAGAGCCCACTGTGTTAAATTCTTGCACACCTCTAATATTTAGGGATGAAAACGGTTCGGTTCGGTCCAGTTTTGGCACCCATCCGAACCGAACCGCATCTAACGGTTTGGGCAAAACCCAAACCTAATCCGGACCGTTCATGGCTCCAAACCGAACCAAGCTGAACCGTGAATGACCGGTTTGGTTCGGTTTCAAATCGGGTTTCTGGAAATATAGTATTTCATTTATTTTATTTTTAATAATTCATTCAACAATTAAATAATTGCTAAAATTTCCATGTCAAGCAATAAAAAAATAAAGTAAAAAACATTACATCATTTCAAGACCCATTTATTGAGTTCGGTTCGGTTTTGAGGTACCTACTGTATATGATATATGTGTAAAAGTTATCAACTTTGGTAGTTGTATAGCCTAATATGCTACATAAACGTTTCGGTTCAGTTTTTACGGTTTTGTGGTATCTCAAACCTAAGCTGAACCGTATTATACGGTTTGGAATTTTTGCAAACCTGGACCAAACCGCAATAGCTTCCGAACCGAACCGAACCGTCCGGCTCGGCTCGGATTGCGGTTTTTCTAGTTTGAACTTGCATCCCTACTAATATTGAAGAGCCCATTAGGTTTTAACTTAAATCATGAAATATACAAAAATATCCGTACAAATATAAGAGTGAGTTTCGGTTGTTCGTTCATTTTTTGTTTGATAATTTTGTGCAGGATGAATCTACATATCAAATACAATTACTAGTGAGTTGATAAATATCATAAGATATAAATTATGAAAATTATTTATTTACCTAAGATCAAGCGATACCTTTTTCAAGAAAATAAAAAAGTCGCTTATTTAAATATTTTTTTTTGAAATTTTACAACTTTTTTTTTTGAAAGATTAACAGTTAGTTCTGTAGTAAAAATAATTTGCTTAATTCACTATTACTCTATCTCATTGAAAAAAAGAGAAATTTAAAGTTATAAAGGAAAGGCACTTCTTTTCAGTCTTTTTTTAGTCACTTCTTTTTAGTCTTACAAAAGTACAAATCGTTATGACTAAAAAAGATACAAGAAGTTATTTAAAAAAAAAAAAAAAACTACAAGAAGTTGCCTAATAAGTCAAAAAGAAAAAAAAAAAAAAAAAAAAAAACGTCGTGAGAAAGCCTATGTAAAACCCGGGTATTGTTTTCTAAAAAAAAGCCGGATACACTACCAGAAAAATGACCTTTGGCCACGCTAAATTTACCCACAGGCGATAAATGTGGCAAGAAGTAATATTAACCACGGTAGATAAATGTGGTGATCGTATTTCACGAAAGCCACGGTTCAAAGGAAAAAACAGTGGCAAAAAGCTCTTTTAGCCATAGTATATTCAATTCGCGTGGTAATGTAGTGGGAAAAAAGAGAGTAGCCACGGATACTAACCGTGGCCAGCTGTTTTACATTCCAAAAGTACCCTTGTACCCAAAAAAATCCAAACCCAAAGAGCGGTGGCGGTTCTTTTTCAGTAAAAATTCAAAGTATTCAACTCATTTGATTCTCAAAACTCTGTAGAACTCTTCTCGTCCATTCGGCTTCTCCGCCAGTCAATCTTTTATTTTCCTCCCATTGATGATCACGTCCCTCTCTTCAATCGATCGATTCGCAATGAGATGAAGAGAATCGAGGGAGCCGAAGCTTCAATCACGTGCCCAGTAGGAGTTGTGGATCGATGCAGCTCACGATTCAATCGGTTTCCTCTCTCCGTTGTTCTCTTCCTCTCTCCGTCTTCAGGTAAGTTCATCTTCTTCCCTCTCGCCTCCTCTTCTGCCTCTCTCTCTTTCTCTCTCTCGATCCCTCTCTGATGTCGGCAGTTACATTTTTTTTGATAGGGTTTTTGATCTTCAGAGACCAAGCCGAAGCAACGATTTTTGGGTTGGAACTTAAATTCGGCAAGTTCAAGAGCCAAGGTTTATTTCGATCAATAGCTTCTCGAATGTTTGGTGATTCTTTTTGCGAACATCCTTTTAACCATACCTGTTGAAGAAAAAGTTCATGTATGACACTCAAGAATACTAAACTGGGCGAATGGAATCACTTACATACCTAGTGAAACTGAATTATGTGGAAACTCTAAAACTGAATCAAACATGTGATAAGAAAGTTTAAAAGATCCAAGTTTTAGATCATTCATACTACTACCAGTAAGAAGACAACTGCATAACCCCTTTGTATAAACACACTTAGGCGATTATATTATTTAGCTTTTGCTGTAATGTAAGATAAAGAAAATCAAAAGTGTGAAGCATACCAGAGGCTTATATACTCCTAAGAAGATAACCACAAAATATATAAGAGAAAGGCGATGCCAGCAAAAGCAAGGCAATGCCAGGAGCAAGGGAATGCCATGAGCTCTAATAGTGCCAAGATTAGAATAATCTGAGTTGTTTTTTCTAATCTGCCTTGCTACTAAGTGATTATTTTCTTTGACTACTTTAGTATACTAGTTGGGGCACGTGCTTTGCACGTGGGCGGACTATAAAATTTTTGAGTTGGTTTGCAGGAAATGTTTGGTTCGTATATGAATGTAGAGAACCTAAGCATGGTTATGTTCCTGGTTTCCTGTAAAAAGATATAGCTTTTCTTTGCATAAATGTTTCTGGAGAAACATCTTTGCATAGATGTGTTTCTTTGCATAGATGATGCTTCCTTCAACACATTAGAGTTATCTCAAACAACACATTAGTATTATACATATCAATTTGAACCCTGTACAATGGACACCATGTTTCATGTTGTCTTCATAAATGGATAAACAGATTAACCAGAAAGAAAGTGGAAATGATAGGAAGTTAATGCAATAAAATAGAGGGTAAGGCGCGTTCATGCTTTGGATCACTTGAGAGTATATGGAAAAGGGAGTGAAGAGAGGAGAGATGAAGATGAAATGTGAGAGTCTCTGATACCTTCAGGACCAGTTAGTATTGTTCTGAAAAATGTATAACACATTGCTATCTAGTTCCTAGCTCTTTGTAAAAAAGAATGATCAAAATGCACCTTGGTTTCATTGAAAAGTGATATACTTCAATTGGGAGAGGGTATCCCTTCTCGTTTTCCTCTTTTCCTCTTTTCTTATTTTCTTAATTAATACTACCGCAGTCCTCTTTAGACTGTGTTTGACCGTCAACCCGTAACTGAGTCACGTTGACTCGGTGATTTGAATAGCAAAACGATGTAAATTTTTGACAATTTTTCCCTGTTGTAGAGTAAACTTTAGTCTATTGCATAAGACCATGCAATGATTACCAAATTCTTGTATCGGCTTGTTAATCACATCACCAGGTCAAAGTGACCAACTTAATAGTGAAAAAAAAGTGAAGTAAACTGAATGAGAAAAACATAGGATATAATTTTGGGGAGAGACATAGAGAAGAGGGAGATAATTTTTCTTGACTTTTTCCCTTCTTTAACTCTCTACTTTTTGTTACAAGTTTCTGTTTCGATATTACACTCCTATACATTTAGTGTTTGGGCAGACTCTTTTTTCCTAATTTAAAAATGGATTGAATCTAGTGTCACACTAAAGTAGCCCTGAAACTTGGGTTGCATACCAACCATATCCACAGACTGGGCATAGAATGGGCTCTGTTAAGTTTTACTTTGGGTAACCCAAGAGTTCCTAAAGTTGGTCTGCATACTTCCTCGGATCAAGTCGTGCAAGACTTATCACAAAATATAAAGCAACTATTCCAAAGAACTATTTTTTATGGATCTGAACCTGCTGGTAATTTGATTAATATATGATTATGAATGTGTCTTGTGTTAGTTCATCAGTGAAACCTCGACTCATTTTATGTATGACAAGCTAATATATTTGCCAAAAAAACAATATGAATTTAAATGAGTAAATGACCTTATAAAATTCTTGTCTAATATTGGGAAATTGTTTATAGGAAGCTATGAATTGAGTGTGTTCCTCTAAAATGTTGCTGCTGTTTGACGAATTAAACAAAGACTCCTCCATTTGTAGGTTAACAGAATTAATCGTCTTGCGTGCTGAATATGAGTTGCGGATAAATTAGTAAAGTTTTAGATTGATGGTTTGATTCCAGAATAATGTGAGATGTTTCTAACTTCATCAAACGCGCGGCAACGATGGTTTCACCCTTTCAATTAGGAGTTGTGAGGAAAATAGCTTATACTTCTCTTTGGTAGTTTGGATCTGTTTCTTTTAAAGAGCTTGTTTGTGTTAAGTTGAAACAATGAGAGTAGCTGTTGTTGGATTTTGTTTAGTGCAGAATTTTAAAATCCAAGAAACATTCTATCAAGATATGCATCTCAATCAGAATCACTTCTGCAACCATGCTTCACTTTTCACTTTTTGAATTACTTCCCAACAATATATGCATTAGATCCGAATGAGACTCCTGTGCAGTCCTTCTATAATTTGTGAAGTTATTGAATTAGGAATGGGTTTGTGACAGCAGTAGTCACAAATTATATAATTCGTCCTATGCATTAGATCGGCATGAGACTCCCGTGCAGTCCCTCTATAATTTGTTTCCTTCTATAATTTGTGTCCCAAAGTGATATCACTTTTCACTGCTCACTTATTAAATGACTTCCCAAATTTGCATCGAATGTTCCTTGGGTGTGACCTTAAGCAAAGTGATATCGCTTTGCTAAGGAAGGTTATCGGATCCGTCTAGGCTGCCTGATTAGCTTGTTGACCTCTTATTGGTAATGATGCCAAGGTATATTGCATCATTGCAACAAATATGGTAGTACTGTAAAATGTACTTATGTCGTTCCTCCTCTATTTGTTACTGACGCCCACTTATTTTCTTTTGTTGAACAGGTCATATGAGGGAAATATCGACTACCACTAGGAAACACATTTTTTAGCTGGAACTCCGTCTATACTACATCGATGTTTTGTAAACATTTTTTTTTACTAGAAGGGAGACTTTTCTATGTTGTAGTAGTTACAATATTTTTGTATAATATGATGTGACAAGGAACATTCGATGCGAATTTCATACGTTCTGTACGAATTACTTTTAATATTTTGTTAATGACAAGTTAAGAATATTCTATATGCATATTTCTATAGATAAAAGATTTTATACAAGATTTAGTCATGGATGACGTATTGGAAGGATACGTAATGTACGTATATATACGAGAGATTTTATTGTGGCAAAATTATTACAACTGGCGGGTAGAATAATATATTAGCCACGGGAGAATATTGGAGGGTAACACAGTTTGCCACACTAAACAGTTGTGGTGCCAAAGTAAATTAGCCACGGGAAAAGCCGCGCCCAAACATTGATATCCCTACGGCAGAATTCCGCAGCCAAAAACAGTATTTAACCACGGGAAAGAAACGTGGCAAAATATAAAATTGGCCACGGTTATTAAGTAAGGCGTGGTTATGTGGCGCGAACATATAAGCCACGGTGATACCCGTGGCCAAAGGTTTACTACGGCTGTTGCCCGTGGCTAATGCTAAAAACCACGAAATTATTGAGTACGTCCGGCAAGCGTGGGATCAACCGTGGCTAAATGATTTAGCCACGGGAATTGTTGTATTCGCCACATTAAAGGGTAATATGTCAGCGAACTTATACTGTTAAAGGGTAATATGTCCGAAGTTAATTTGTTATATATCTATATAACAAGTTATGATGGTTCAATTATTAAAAAGGTGAAATGACTTCCGAATCTTTAGATCAATTCAAAATTTTAAAAAATTGACTGGTTATTGGAGACACCAGTTTGTGGTTCAACCAATTTAGCCACATCTTTAGATCATTATTTTAGTAATATAATAATTTTTTATATAAATATGTGATATATTTATACTTAATATGCAAAAACACAAATGGTCTCTTAGATCAGCGGACAAAGATTGGTAACACTAGTGATGAAAAGTTTTATATTTTGTTGTTCGTTTCTTTTTTGTTACTCTTATGCTCAAATAAAGAAGGAAGAACACTGCACCCACCAAGGGTGTTGTTGCATAAAAACATTGGTTGCTTTGAATTGTATCCCTAGAATTGTAACTCAAGATTGTAGCTCTAGATAGAAATGCAGTATTTACTGTATCAGTAGTATTCTCTAAAAAAAAGAAGGAAGAAAACTTTAAATACTCAAAAATGACATTTTCTCTTCTAAATCAGTGTTTCATGTTAGAGCATCTCCAAACATGAGGGTGGAGGGGGAGGAGCAAAACCGTATAAAAATACGAACCATACCAACCATGAGGGGGGAGGGGGAGGGTGGGGGGAGAATTTAGACATGGGTGGGGGATGGTTAGGGTGCAATTCCCCCCTAACATCCCCTCCCCCATCAATTATAGCTAATTAATTCAATTTTGGGATAGTTAATTACACTTAATACTATTTTATTATTATTATATGTGTTTTTAATTAGAATTTATATATTTTAATTATTATTTTTATTATAAAAAATAATAATATATTTTTCGATAATTGAAGAAAATATTTACGAAAAATCGTTATTTTATTTTGTTGTCAATTTGGTATATCTTATTTTTTTATTATTAGTAATGTTATTTAATAAATATTTTTTGAAATAAAAAGTGTTGTTTGTTGTTGTTGTTGTTGTTGTTGTTATTATTATTATTATTATTATTATTATTATTATTATTATTAGTTTTGTGAATATATTTATATTAATATTATTTCAGATTTATTTTTGTCGCTATTAATAATATATTTTTAAATCCTTCAATATTTTTTAAAATAGACTTAATTAGGTGGGGGGGAGGGGAATGGTTGTAGATGAGTAGTAGTTTGGGGGAGGAGAAGGGGAAAATTGGTGGGCCCGTGGGGGGGAGGGAGAGGTTAGGAAAGGGGAAATGCGACATAGTTGGAGATGCTCTTAAGAGTAAAGAATTGTGGCATACCAGTACATGAAAATAAATACAGCCTAGAATTAGACCAGATTGTTTGGGGGCCTTCACTAGCAAGTAGCAACCACCTCAAAGTGGCTTATTTTTTCTACAACTCACCACTTTTAGAATTTTCTAAATATCATTTTTTGCTCTTTTGGTAGCACTTCTGGATGGATAGAAAAAACATTATTACCAATTCATTGGGAAAGTTTTCCCCACTTTAAGGGGACAATTTCTTCACTTGAATTATTTAATAAGCAATCTCTCTGTCTCACACATGTTTTGTGATGCCTTCTCCTTCTTTGTATTGATCAAAATTATGGGCCCCAATGCTATGCCCATCACAAATTGGGCCGAAGCAAATGTTAGCCCAATAGAAATGCAACAAGTCCATCTGACCCAGCTTGATGTATGAAGGCTGGCTTACCTTTGATGTTTGATTTGGGAAAAAAAAGATGTTTTGTATGATCTACAAAAGCACATCGTTTCCGAAGTTTTATTAATACCTCTAAATATTACCTTCTTCTAAAAACATATCACAATGAATTTTTACTAAGAAATATTATTACAATAAATATGCAAATACCCCGAGTGTGCTCATACTTTTTTTATTAATTGATACAATCAAAAATTAGGAGAAGAAAAAGTTGTAGTCCGGCTGTTTCAATTTTCTGACTCCCCTGCTCAACTCTACCAGAGGTTTGGCCCTGTTCTTGACTAAGGATGTGTTGGTCCATATTTTGTTTTTAATCACAATGTGATAGCTGCAGAAATTAAGGGTAGAAATGGTGTTACTGAAAATTGACTCTTTATATATGGCTGCCCCATATTTGCTGACAGGAAGAAGGTTTGGAGGGATATAAACCAAGTGGTGAGGCATTGGAATATGCCTTGGTTAATAGTAGGAGACCTAAACGAGCTACTGAGTGAAGAAGATAAGCAAGGAGGAAGTGGAGTAGAAAGATGGAAGTTGGATCACTTTGCAAATTATGTGTCAAAATGGGGTCTTTTAAAGCTTGAAGGTAAAGGTACCTGTTATACTTGGGCAAACAATAGGTGGCAGGGAAACATCAGAGAAAAACTTGATAGAGTCCTAGTTAATGCTGATTGGCTCTTGTTGAACACTAGAGTTGTAGTTCTTCATGAATTTTTTTTGGGCTCTGATCATTGCCCCCTTGTCCTAAATACAGAGCCAAGTGAGAAGAAAAGATCCTACAAATTCAAAACTTAAGTAAGTGGTCTGAGCATGAAGAGTATAAGCAAGTAGTTGCCAAAAATTGGCAGACTGCAACCAATGGATCTGCAATGTTCACCTTTCAGGCAAAGCTGAGTCAATGTAGATTCTCCCTCAAGAAATGGAGCTTCAATACTTTTGGAAACTCAAGGAAACAGATTGCAGACTTGAAGCAAGCCTTAAGATCTATACAAGCTCTACCTTCCACCGTTGATAGAGAGAAGGAGCAAGTGGAGCTGAAGAAGAAACTAGAACTAGAGGAAAGAAGGGAGGAGAGTTATTGGCTACAAAGATCTAGACTTAAACATTTTAAGGAAGGTGACAAAAATACTAAATTTTTTCACTCTACTACTGTCTACAGGAGGTCTGGAAGCTCTATTGTGAAGATAAAAGAGAGTAGTGGGGAATGGATTGATGAAGAATCTGCTATTAAAAATAGATTCCTGAATTACTTTACTGATCTGTTTTGTGCTCAAGAGTGTAGCCATGTTGATGAGGTCCTTGAGAATGTGGATAGGGTGATCACAGATGACATGAACAATAGCCTTATTGCAACCCCTTCTAGCCAAGAAATTAAGGAATCAGTGTTCCAATTAGGGGCTTCAAAAGCCCCAGGAAGAGATGGCTATAATGGGAAGTTTTACCAAGAGCATTGGGATGTGATACAAGAGGACATGGTCAGGGCAATCCAACATTTTTTTGCAACTGGGTTTATTCTAAAAAGCTGAAACATGACCTTGTTAGCTTTGATTCCCAAAAATCAGTCCCCTGAAAAGCCTGAAGATTTTAGGCCTATAAGATTGTGCAATTTTAACTATAAGGTGGTGGCAAAGATCTTGGCTAATAGGCTAAAGCCTTATTTGGATTCTGTTACAGAGGAGTTCCAAGCTGCCTTCATTCCAAATAGATCCATTCAAGATAACATCTTCATGGCTCATGAACTGTTTCATTTCATAAACAAAAAGAAGAAGGAGAAAACAGGTAATCTTGCACTAAAGTTGGATTGGTCTAAAGCTTATGATAGAGTGAGTTGGGAATTCTTAGAGAAAGTCATGAGATAAATGGGTCTTAGTGATGCTTGGATACAACTAGTGATGCAGTGTGTGACCACTGTGTCTACTGCTATTGTTATTAATGGTGACTACACTAATAGTTTCAATCCTACAAGAGGGTTGAGACAGGGGGACCCTTTATCCCCCTATCCTTTTGTCTTGGTGGTGAATGTGCTGTCTAGTATGCTCCGTAAGGCTCAAAGAAGAAATGACATTCAGGGTGTGAAAGTGAACAGAAGTGCCATAGCCATATCTCATTTCATGTTTGCAGATGATGTGGTGATTTTCTTGAAGTCAAAGAAGGAGGAAGTGGATGTGTTCTTTAAAATACTAAAGACTTTTGAAGATGCATCAGGTATGAGACTCAATGTCAACAAAACTGCTGTTCTCTTTTCCCCAAATAGTGAGCTATCTATTAAAATTTACTTGCTAACTAGCTATGGTCTAAAAGCAATGGAGCAGTCTGCTACCTATTTAGGCATACCAGCTTTTTGGGAAGTCTAGATCAGTAAGTTTTATAGAGGAAAGAGTAAGGAAGAAATTACAAGGGTGGAAGGGGCTTTTGCTTTCTCCTGCTGGCAAGGAGATTTTGATCAAAGCCATAGCTTAGGCTATACCTAGCTACTTGATGCAATGTGTGCTTCTTCTAAAAAACATTTGTGATAGGTTGAATCAAGTGTTTAGGAAATTTTGGTGGAGTGGGAATTGTGAGAGAAAATCTATTCCCTGGGTCTCTTGGCAAAAGATGTGTCAACCCAAATGGAATGGTGGTCTGGGTTTTAGGGCTTTCAAAGAGTCTAATATAGCTCTGTTAGCAAGACAAGGGTGGAAGTTGGTTAATAAAGGTGACACCCCGTCTACAAGTTTATGAAAAGCGTACACTTCCCAAATGAGGATTTCTTAAGTGCAAAAAAGGTGGTAGTCCTAGCTGGACCTGGTCAAGTCTTATGGAAGGTAGAAATCTTATAAAAAAACAGGGGCTGTGGAGAATTAGCACTTGGGAAAAAGTGAAAATTAAAGAAAGATGGTTAGAAAAGGTAGATATGGGTGAAAATAACATTCCAAGTGAATTGACAAATCGAAGAGTTGATGTCCTGATCAATGATGCTGCAAGGTGCTGGAAGTCCAGCTTTATCAGAAACACCTTTTCATATAGCATTGCGAAAGCCATTCTTGCCATTCATCTACCTCATATAAAAAGGAAAGACACCTTTATTTGGCCAAGAACTACCACAAGTGGCTATACTGTAAAGTCATGCTACTACTCTCAGCTGGCAGAGATTACTAGAAGTTCTGGGAGTGCAGAATGTTCATACAATATGACTGCTGAAAACTGGAAAGTTATTTGGAATTTGTCTATTCCTCCAAGACAAAAACATTTTATCTGGAAGGTGTGCCTAGATGCCTTCCCATCTATGGAAGGTTTAGCAAAAAGAAATTGTGCTGCCTCAGCTTTATGCCAGTTATGCAACAACAATATTGAATCTGGAGCTCACTTATTGTTTAAGTGTGATTGGACTTATCTCTTTTGGTTTGGATTACTGGGTTGCAATAACAGTTTCTTTGCAGATTTTCTATCTGTAAAAGCTTGTTTTTCTGAGTTAATAAACAAATTTCAAGAGAAGAAGCTGGATAAAGAATGACTGGAAATCTTCTTCAGTGGTTGCTGGTTTGTGTGGAAAGCCAGGAATGAGGCTATCTTTGAACAGGTAGCTGTGAACCCTGAAGCCATTGTAAACAGATGCAAACAAGGCTGGATGAGTTTTAAAGAGGTTGGAGGTACAAAGAGTCCCCCCAATTTCAGGGGTGGATGTCATTTTAAAAACAATGTGATGCACTTGGTTAGACCTTCAGATGGGAAGTGGAAGTTTAATTGTGGTGGGGCCTAGAACAAGACCACAAAGGAAGCATACATAGCTTGGATTGCTAGAGACAAAGTAGGGCATATCAGAGCAGGGAGAAGGTGCAAAGTCTCAGCTAACTCAGCTTTGGAGTCTGAAGCTTTGGCCCTGAGAATTACATGTCTGGGAGCAAAGGATCTAAATATTGAAGCAGAAATTGAGTCTGACTGCCAAATGTTGGTGGATATTATCAACAAAAAGAAGACTCCACCTTGGGAGATAGCAGATGTAGTTAGTGATATATTGTTCTATTTTAAGAATGTTAGTGTTTTGCACTCTTTAAAGTGGATTAGTCGTAAAGCCAATGCAGCAGTAGATTGGTTAGCAAAGTCTAGTGATAGCAATCTGGCCTGGAACTGGGTTGATTTTCCTCCCAGAGGTTTAAGAGAGCTACTAGATTTGGATTGTAATAGTTTCTCTTAGTTTCTTATTAATTCCATTTGGTTCAAAAAAAAAAAAAAAAAAAAAAAAACACTACCAATTACGATGTGTGTGCCCAAACAGTTTGTTTCCACTCTACGTTGGGTCCAAGGCTGATAAGCCCAATTGCCCAAATTATTGCAAACTTCTTCATGCCTAGAATGGTTATCAATTTTGCACAATGCATTACTCTTGAAATCATAGTATGACTAAAACTTGACTCAAAAATGAAATTATTGGTAAAAGAACCTCGTGAACACTGCCATGAGAAATACTACCTCCGTTTCGTCTGTTTCGTATGCGTTTGGCTTTTTAACCCGTAACTGAGTCACTTTGACTTGGTGATTTGGGTACCAAAACGATGTAATTTTTTAACATTTTTTTCACGGTATTTTAGAATAAACTTTCCTCTATAACACCATGCAAAGATTACCGAATTCTTGTATCGTTTTGCTAATCAAATCACCAGATGAAAGTAACTCAGTGAATAGTGACAAAAAGTGAAGTAGGCTGAAACAGGCGAAACAGAGGTAGTAGTTAACAGTAGTTATTGTTGCGTAAGAAAAATTTAGGCCTAAAGCAATGGTGCTTCATCTTCCATATCCTGCAAGTTTATAGTAGCATTCTTGGAGGCTGCATCATCATCAATCTGAAGCTCGCTCGCTCGCTGCATTATTTCTGCTTGCAAATTAAGATGTGCAATCGACTAAGTACATGATGGCGACGACGATGGTGCGATCTGAGGAGGTGACGAAATCTGAGAATAGTCCAGATTGTTTCTAGCAAAACTGCAAAATGCGGAACATCTTCAGTATGTCTAGATCAATAAACTGAAACCTAGCTGTTAATAGAAACACATAATGGTTATAGCAACATAACCTCATCGGTGAAAAAAGAGAAAAAGAGCCGTTGGCTGGTATCGCTCCTGTCAACATGTTATTCGACAAATTCCTGCACCCGATAGACCAAAAGATCACTCAATCAAGTCTTGCAAGCGTGTAGTTAAGACGGTTAACGCCAATTAAGTACTCACATGACTTCAAGCGAGTTGATGGTTGTCAAAGACACAGGGATATTTCCAGAGAGACTGTTGTTGTTAAGCCTCCTGTACAATACATATAATTTCCACAAAAATTAAGATATGGAAAAAATGTCATTAAATTTGGCAAAAGGAATGAGCAATTCGTACAGAAAGCGCAGTTTATGAAGCTTCCCCAATGTGTCTTGGATCGGACCGCTCAATCTGTTGGAGTAGAGATCCAAGCTCACCAAATTTGTCAAGTTTCCGAGCTCTATAGGAATTGTTCCGCTTATGTTATTACTATAAAGTTCTCTGTCGCATACAAATGTAATCGTCAAAGAACATTAATTTTTGAAAATAAAAGAGTGCTACTAATCATAAAGGTTCCAACATCCTAAATTCCTAACACTGTAATATCACTAGCACAGTCCACAATTATATAATTTTCAATGTAGACAATGTGGCCGCTAACTTGTGATCATGTAAATATTCAAAATACTAGGATAATTTTTGTTATTTTCTAAAATGTAAGGGGGCCATGACCCTTCGTTGGACCAGGTTCGTCCCTGACTGTAAGAGTATTTAATTGTGCATGTAGAACATTATATCATTTAAACTGAAAACGCATGTATAAATGCGAAAATTGAAACACAACTAACTTAGAGGTACTGCGGATTTTTCGAAACACAACTAACTTACAGGTACTGCAGATTTGCAAGTTGGCCGAGATGTGGAACCAACTCACCGGTTAAGTTAGCATTTCCTAGGTCACTGAGACGTGCATAAACAGAATTACATAACATTAACATAGATGTCCCCAACAAAAGTTTACTACTACTAATTAAGGTAGTCGTCTTACATTCGTGTGACACTGTTATCGCTGTTGCATGTTATGTTAAACCAAGTACAAGGATTGACGAGGGTCGGATCCCAACTCTGCAGTGCATTGTTAGGATCAGCTACGCTGATCTTGAAAGCATTCAGAGCATCACCTGTCATTCACAAACAACCCAAAACTTCAGCTACTAATCACTCAATAAGGAAATGATTAAGAAAACATCAGAAGATTAGGGCCAGTGCAAGTGTAAACCTTCTGCATTAGCCGAAGCCTGCAACGCTAGTTGAGAAACCTGTACTAGGATTAATAGCGAAAAGAAAGCAATCCGATTCATGGCTGTAAAACTTGGAGCTAAAACTAGTTTTGAATCTCTTCTCTCTCGGATCGCCTGTGTTCAATTCTTGCTAAATTGTTCGACAAAATGATTAACTTGTGGTGTAATTTTTATATAGATGAATAATTAGCGAACAATTGTTTACTAGTTATAATCACCATTGACTTTGAATAGTTTAGTCAAGAGTATAGAAATACTTGTGCAGCCTCCGTAATTGAACTCAGGCCAAGACTTTGACAATAGATGTGACTTTGAGAGGATAGTGAACTGCACTACCACTCTGTTCCATTGACTTTGAATAAGTTAATGACATTGTTCATCTTCTCGTATAATTTTTTAAGGGAAAAAACAGTTTTGAAGGCCCAAGATATACGCATTGCTAGAGGTGTCAAACGGGCGGGTTGGGCGGGTTCAACCCATTTATAAACGGGTTCACCTATAAACGGGTTCAACCCGCTCAACCCGTTTAGACATTCGGGTGTTCATGGGTGGGTCATAAACGGGCAATGTAGCCCGTTAACCCGTCTATGACCCGTTTACCACTAAATGATCTGTAAACTATGTAAATTAAGGATCACTGCACCATATCCAAAGCCAACAATGTACCAGAAGAGTAAAAGTCATCAACTCAATTACAAAGCTAAATTCACAGTATACTAACAAAACTAAACCCCGTTATTAAAATAAAACAAGTACATCAACCATCGACAATTCTTTTACAAAACTAAACTCTGTAACATAACTAGACCCTGTTACAGAACTAAACTCTGTTACAAAACAAGTTAAACGAAGCTCCATGCACTCATTGGTATTCATCACTTCCAACTCATCATGCCAACAATGTCATCATCATTTGATCTAAAGCACCCCAACTCACATCCAGGGGTCTTTACTTATGGTCCTGAAGGAAAAAAGACCATACATTAAAATTAAGACTAGAAAAACCAGAAAAAATTCAGCAGCTACTTCACCAAAGAATCCATATAATAAATTTCTATTCGAGGAAGTGTTTATTATGTACAAATAATAAATCTCATGCTCCAAACTCAGTACATAATGATTACAGATATCACAAATAAACAATACACCAATTGTGCCTTCTAAGAGGAAATGCTCCTAAAAATGATATTCAATTCGTGTTCTTCAAGAAACTTTCAAAGAGACACCTCACTATCATCTAAAGACATAAACAACATACAGATCTCATATCAGTTCAGTATGAATACCCACTAACCCAATCATGAATCAGCCTCATCGTGAACTAAATGAGCCCCAAATCTTCAATCACAGTATATATGAAGCTATTTATAGGAACTTCATACATACTGTGATGTGTTTGCAGAAAAAATAACATGAGATGAGTTTGGAAGGCCTCTAAGTTTCATTTAATATTACCACAAGTTCCTTCAACCAAAGTCAGATAGGTTTCAAAATTGAATAGAGTGCAGTATTTTTTTTTTTTTTTTTTTTTTTTGCTTTTGAGGGAATAGAGTGCAGTATTGAAGTAAGAAATGATGATGTGAATTGAAGTAGGAAATCAATGTGAACTAGACAAGCAAAGTAACACAAAGTAATATATGCAATGTATGTAATCAGCAAGCGCATCTGGTGTAGTGGTATCAACAAAGTCCTAATATCTGAAATAGACCAGTAACTTCAATGTCTACAGCATATCTTGGCCAATTAAGAGATTTCTAATAGACCCACAACTGAAAATAACCACTTCAACTGAGACTTGAATCTCAAAATCCACATGAGCCTAAATCAATTTCCTCGGTAATACATACACCACATAATTTGCCATGCCAAGTAAATATATGAATATGTCAATTAAAAACACACAATCATATAGAAGAAACCCAAAAAAACCCAATACCCATTCAAGGCAGAAAGCTTCAATTCAGTTTCTAATTCAATCCTCAATACCCAGAATGAGAAAGTCCTTACCAGTCAACAAGTTGAACTCAGAACTAAAATTGATCCGAACCGAATGGATCAGATCCGAAACCGATCCAATTGAAAATGGATCGGATATAGATCCGGAAATCCAAACCCGAACGAATTTGGATCTGGATTTGGATCTGAGGGAAGATCCAGCGGGTTCCGACCCGAACCGATCCGACGTATATGTGTGCTTTACAAATATACATCTATTACCTCTCCCCTTACACTTACAAGAAGAATAATGTAGTTTTTTTTAACCTTCAAATCTATTTCTTTTGTTTTTTACGCTTCATAACTTACGAACATGCCTTAGCATATGAAACAATGTTTATTGTTTATGTTATATTTTCTATTTTATTGCAAACACGAGCCGGATCCAATCCGGCCACGTACTATATGGATCTACGGATCGGATTTGGATCAGCTGAATGAAACCCGATCCGATCTGATCCGAATCCGGTGATGATCCAAACGGATCTGGATCGGATCTGGATCCCATTTCTCCTGGTCTGATCTGGATTGGGAAGGGCCTAATCCGATCCAGATCTGACGCGTTGCCATCCCTAATACTACCCATTCAATCAAATTCACAGAATACACAAAACACAATACCTGCAATTGGCCAACGGGGACAGAAGAAACCCAAAAAAACCTTCATGTATGCAATGATTCAGCCCAATCTAAGAACTCTTGTTCAAATCTGAGAGAAATCGAGGATGTACGTGTGAGAGAGAGGGAGAGAGAAAGAGCGAATCTGAGAGAGGGCGAGAGAACTACCTGCAGTTGAGATCTCTTTCAATGATGTGCGTGTGTGTTTGCTTGCGATTTCTCCACTGATACGACGATACCACCATAAATCGGTGGTCGATGCTCGTCAGTGGAATCGTAGCGGCGCTCAAGGGATAGAAAATGAACACCCGGTAGCAAAGACACTTTTAGAGTTGAAATAATTTGCACAAGTTCAAGAACATCTCCACCCTTTCTCTTCTCCTCCATAACTACCACATCTCCACCACAAGTTCAAAAACATTTTTTTAGAAGATAACACAATTAGTTTGCTTGTGATAGGTATCCATATCCAATCCAAAAAGCAAGTAATTTTTTTAAATGACTGCTATTATTCAAAATTTCAAATGATAAGAACAAGTCATAGAGCATCAACTCAAAATATAGTTGTCTCAAGATAAAAAATAACCCAAGTACTAGAAGATAGAAAGCTACAAGCTCATAGAGCATGCCAAAGCTAAAAGCTCATAGAGCATGCCAACTAAAGTACTACAAGGAGACCTACAGGCTCATAGAGCATGAAATGATGGTTGTCTTCGGTGATTGCTGAGGTGGTGTTATTAGTAAGAGGTTGTCTTCGATGTTGGTGATTTTTGGTGATTGAGGTAGTTTATTTGTGGGAGGTGATGTTATTTGTGGGAGGGATAGAGGAAGAAGTTGGGGTGCGGAGGGCGAGGATGGAGGAAGAATTTGTTATTTGCGGGAGTGATAGAGGAAGAAGTTGGGGTGGGAGGAAGTGATAGGAAAATATAAAGGTTGTTATTTGTGGGAGGGATAGAGGAAGAAGTTGGGGTTATTTGTGGGAGGGCGGAGGGATGGAGGAATAAGTTGTTATTTGGGTGAGGGATAGAGGAAGAAGTTGGGGGTGGGAGGAGGTGATAGGAAGAATGTAGTTAGGGGTGGGAGGAGGAGGCGAAGTAGTAGTGGTCGGAGGTGATAGGAAGAAGGTAGTTGGGGGTGGCAGGAGGAGGTGAAGTAGTAGTGGTGGGGTGGGAGGTGTTGGTGGAGGTGGAGGAACAAGCTAGTGGTGATGGGGGATGGGAGGAGGTGGAGGTGGTGAGATGCGGTGGTGGTCGTTGTTGATATCAAATGTGAGCTTGCAAAACACGCACAATTCCACAGGCCAATGGATACATAATCCCGTAGCATAATGCATTTGTATAGCAAGGGAGATTGAGTTGCTTGATGCAACGTGGCATGTTAAACTCGGTGAAGCCGGAGAGTCTAGCATTCTCTCTAACTTTGGTGAGAATTCTCTGGTATTGTTTCGTCTTCTGCTTTAGAGTTAGGAGACCATCAAAGCTCAATACAAAGACTATGATAGTTGCAGCAATTGCAACTAGGACCATCACAATCCTTGCAAATTTGGCCATTTCTTGGTAAAATATCTTACGCTTTGTTGACTCAAATTATTGGTGATGGCAAAGACGAGCAAAGCCAATAGTCAGAAGTCCGTTTTCATGGCGAGTGATCAAGGATTCAGAAGTCCGTTTCCATGTAATGAAAATAAAAATACTAAGGGTTTTGTGGGGATTTTCTTAACACTTTGTGAGGAAAATGTTTTTTTTTTTTTTTTTTTTTTTTTTTTTTTTTTTTTTTTTCTGAAAAAAGGAAAATATTAAGAGTTGATTGATATATATATGTAAAATTAATTACATCCTTGAAAAATTCAATCATTTTTTTTGAGGGAAGATCAAACTATTTTGGAAAATAAATGGACTCCCCTAATAACTAATTATATACTCCTAATTACTTAATAACTAATTATAGACTCATTCTCACCCAAAAAAAATACTCCCTCCGTCCCGCAAAGATAGTCCATATTTCTATTTTGGTCTGTCCCAAAATGATTGTCCACTTACATTTTCAAAGTAAAAAATACAATGAAGTTACAATACTACCCATTCATATTCAATGCTCCTAGTCTTGGAGAAAACAAAATCAAGGATAATAGTGGAAATTGCTTGTTAAAAACTTGTAGTGGGATGCATTAATTGCATGTCTCCAAAACAGTTGTAGTTTGAAAAATGGACTATCTTTGCGGGACGGAGGGAGTAAATAAATTATAGACTCCTAATCACTCCTTTATTCTCTCCCCGTTAAAATATTAACTTCATCCTAATAAATTTCTCTCGCACTATGATCCCAACCTCATTAATAAATTCACTACTGTGTACGAGAGAATTCTTTGAGGAGGATTCAATATACACCAAGAGCAGGGGATAGAAAGAACACAGAAAGAGTAGGGTGTGTGTAGGGAGAGAGTAAGACAATGGTAACTGTGTGAGAGAGAGACAGGATTTGGGCAGAGCTTCCGCGTAGTTCAGGTGATCCGTCCTCGTATGGAAGGGTTAACGATCCTATATATAACGGAGAATGTGACCGTTGTAGTGGGTTAATGCACCCATTAATGGCGGCTTAATTACCTTCACCACAACGGCACGTTCGTCCGCGTATATAGGAACCGTTACGCACTTCGTCCGTGTATACCGGAACCGTTATGAGGTTGACCGGGTTTATGGAGCTCGTGCCATAAATCTCTCAAAGAAGTTACTAAAGGTCGCGCGCGGGCTTGTTTATCGCTCGCGCGCGACAGGACTTACTCTAGCCTCCAAACCACTAAGTCCCTACAAGTCCCGTGTGGTGGTATGCGAGGGCCCTGTCTCGCAGCCCCCACGTGGATCAGCGCGGGTGGTGATCCAGTGTGTGTGGAGCACAGCTAGGTGTGCTGGATGGTCGCCACGTGGCTAAGATCTGTCTGTCTAGGAAGCACTATCTACAACTACACATGGGCCTTCTTAATTAATTTGGTGGCCTTAGGCCATTGCCGCTTAAGGGAAGGCCGACCCTGTTAATGTTTAGTTATTTAGCACTACCATACTAGTTTACCGCCAAGAGCACTACCGTACTATAGTTGCAAGCAAGACAGGGAGACTACCATACTATAAGCAAGGCAAGGGAACAAGTTTAAACTAACGGGAAAATATGGGTATCAAATTGGGTGGGTGAGAGATGCAAATATAATTTGTTTTGGGGCCAATCCCCACTTGATTAATGAAACTCTCTTAGCTAAATAACATCTCCACCAATAATAACATAGAAAAATATCTCAGGCTCAATCGGCTTCGTCTTGCACCGGTAGAGGAGCTTCTTCTTCTTCTTCTTCTTCTTCTTCTTCTTCTTCTTCTTCTTCTTCTTCTTCTTCTTCTTCTTGGTATCGAATTGGAGCACTACCTTGCCAGGTTGGGTGATTTTGAACATGCCGGAGAGAACAGTTTCCTCAGCAGCTATCTTCCTGGAGCTCTCGATGATAACTGTGTATCCCGTAGTTGGTACAAATTGAGTCGCATAGCAGACTTCCCACCCAAGCACTCTCGTCTCCCAGACCAATGTCCTCCCCTCCTAATCAAATAATGATTAAGCACATTCAGTTACTTACCATTAGTAAAAATAAACAATCAATCAAACACATACCCACCTGAGAAACCGAGAATTCCACCGTGTGTTTCCTTCCCTTCATGGTCTCCTCCCTAACCGACTCCTCAGCCCTAAATTCTCCGTCATCTCGACTAAATCCACCGTATTGTACGGGTAATTGTTCAGGTGAGATGTATCTAGTAAAAATTTCATTCTAGTCAACATTTTCCTACCCAATAAAAATGGAGGAAAAAAACAAATATCATGTTCTTACTTGAGTGGGGTTTGAGCAGATTTTAAATAGCCTGAGCCTACCACCACATTTTTTCTCTTCGTGCTTGAGGGGAGGATAGGACTGATGAAGAGGGTATAGTAGCCCAAGTACCACAGTGGAACATTGATATACACCTTAGACACCAAAATTTCGATTAATTTTCAACTAAATAACTACCAAAATGCGATATAGTCTGATTATTGATAAATTGATCTGGGTATATCCCATTGATTTGTTTATTTCTACTAGTACAAGACACGTGCAATAAATAGCTTATTTTGCTAATGCGGCATGGAATTTACAAGTTTAAGGACGACACTTTGGATAAATAAGTATAATTCAATGAAAACAACAAAGTAAAAAAATAAACAACAAATAGCTTATTCATATACAAATAGATTATTTCGCTTAGGACTATATGGGTCAACCTAGTACTCTAGGCAGATGTGTACACCAACAATATCGTAAAAAAACATTCTTGTATATAAATGTCCAAGTACCCTTTATGGATATGATTAAGGCAACTGTGGAGAAAGCCTAATTTTTATGAACCTTATATATGATCCTCAAGTATGGTACTGAGACATAGTTTCTCAACATAATGAAACCAACGAGCTCTTGTATATGAAATTGTTAGAAGCGGGGGGGGGGGGGGGGGGGGGGGGTTTCGCCTATCTTCCTACTGTGACAATTAGGGAAACAAAGTAACACTCATAAGCTAATGAAACACCGCCACTTAAATATAATAGTTTTTCCCCACCAACAGACAAATAATAGACACCAAATTTTGATTAATTTTCAGCGATATAACCACCAAAATGCAATATAGTCTGAGAATGTACACACTTTATAGGAAGCCCAAGTACCACCATTGATATATACCTTGGACACCAAAATACATTTTTTTTAAAACTGGATCTTAAGCTTTCATGAGCAGGAGCATCCAAAACCAAAGAACATGGGCTGAAGAATTCAAGGCTCTAGACAAATAATTCAAATAATTTCCAACCAAATAACCACCAAAATGCAATATAGTCTGAGAATGTATAAACAGCACGAGGGATATATTGGTACCTGTTTGGCCACGAATTCGGGGTAATGATCATGCATAACACGAATGGCCTCATTCATGGCTTGATCGGGCTCTGACTTTGACTTATATGGTCTGGCCGAATTCTCCATATCGTGGATATAGAACAAGGTGCAGGTTTCACCAGGAGAGAAATCCAGTTTCCTAATACTCTTCTCGAGGAATTGGATTCTGGACCAGACGAATTTGACCCGGTCGGTGTACAATTCCTTCTTGTCGAAGTGGCCGTAGGTGTTGTAGCAGATTAGGTTGCCTCCTTTTTCCACCCCGTAGAGGTAGGAGAGGTTGTCCAGATCGGGTCCAAAGTCCTCTTGGAGGAGGGAGTCGATTCCAAACACCTCACGCCATAGCACTGTCTTTTTCAGCATGGCGAATGCTTGTTTGACCTTCAACTCTGTCGCTATGAGGAACTTGAGGAGGATGGCGTCACTTCTCTCGTCGGCGAGGAGTGGAATTCTCCAAATGGAGACCTCCTGTGGCGCCGGTGGGGCAGGAGCTTGAGCAGCCGGAGCGGAGACGGCGAAGACTGTTTCTCCCTTCGGTGGGGCCTTTGTCGTAGGAGCTTTTGGAGGAGACAAGCGAATCTGGGATCTGGATGGATTGGCGTTCGTAATGGTGTTATTTGGGATGGTAATAGGCGACAAGCGGATCTGGGATCTGGATGGATTGGCGTTCTTTCAGGCGTTCTGGTACTGGGTTTGGCCGACGGGTCGAGCTACGTAGCTTCCATGGCTTCATGCCTGTTTGGTAATATCAATTAGTCTTCCTTCTTCATTCCAATTTCTTTTTTGATATGTCTCAACTATTCCTCCCCATCCCCTAAATTAGTGACCTAACACTTGAAATGTCTAAGTTACCCTCTTCAAAATATCCCACCAATAATTTCCTCCGTTACGAAAAACTCTAGTCCATAAAAATATGGGTATTAGTGATTAGAACGCGTAAGTATGCTAATCAATTACATTGCAATAGATTTTTGAAGTGCCACATACAACTTCATTTCTTTACTTTGTTCATTTTTCTTAAAAGTAACACTGCAGTTTTTTTACACTTTGTGTGTACAATTGCGAAAGTCAAGATTACCATGTTGTTCCTCAAAAAATGTTTACACTGTTATTATATATTGTTGGACTCGTGATTCGATGTTATTGGGATCTCTTTTTAAACTTTATGCAATTTATTTCTTACATAAGCTGATTGGAGGTTAATCTTTGAGAGTGAGGGTTTACCGTAGAAGTTAACGTAACACATATTACTGTTGTTTATTGATGCCGATATTAATCAATCAGTTGACCGTACTAAACACGTCGAACGCGTTGAGAGCAACCCATATGAACCCTTAGGTAACACAGGTAGAACTGCTCAAACTTCCGAATCATCTCTTCCTAACATAAATCACCACAGTGCTGCAGTAGGAGATTTCAATCAACGAGAGATTATTTTTAACATTTACATCTCGTTGATTGAAATCTCCTACTGCAGTTGTTGTTGTTGTTGTTGTTGTTGTTGTTGTTGTTGTTGTTGTTGTTGTTGTTGTTGTTGAAAATGAAGTGCTTCATGAAGAAAAGAAAACACCTCGAACAATCCACTGACCTCAAAGACTCTACTGGCAAAGAAGTCACAAAATTTTCATGTTTCAGTATACCCACTGTCTAAAAAATAATTTGCACTCATACTCCATACTCTGCTCCAAATTTACACTTTTATGTTTTTTTTTTTTTCAAAATAATTTAATTTTTCCAGTATGTTAAAATGAAACATAAAGTTTCAGTATGTTAAAATGAAACATAAAAAAGCATTAAAACTGAAAATACATGTTAAACACAATTTCAAATAAACATTCATACAATTCAAAATAAAACATTCATAAAATTCCAAATAAAATAAAATTTTAAATAAAACATCCATAAAATTCCAAAACATTCATACAGTTCCAAATTGAACACAATTTTAAATAAACATCTATACAATAATGGTTACACCATGGACATATTGGGTATCAAAAATAATGATTGAGGGTATTTTGGTCACGAATGGAACCCCTCTTATCCCCTCACCCCCTTATCCGGTGTATACCACCCCCTAGGTGGTATAAGAATCAAGGCAAAAAATGAGGGGTGGGAAGGATAAGGGGAGGGTATGATTTCCCCTCCTTATCCGCTACCCAAACAAGTGATAAGATAAGGGAGGGGATATCATATCATATCCCCCCTCCTTATCCGCTACCCAAACGAGGCCCTAGGGTTGAGAAACTTATATTTGCAAGTGAAAGTTAAAAAAATATGTTGAAGAATCTGCTATATAAACACTGCCACATGGAACAATAGTTGAACAATTTTATTGCAGTAATTGCAAATTTTAGCCCTAATGCACTAGAGCTTCCTTTTCTTTCTGCTGCAAGCAAGTTTTGAACAGCATAGCATTCTTGGAGGCTTCATCACCAACGAATCTTGAGGGTAATCCAGCTTGTTATTAACAAAACTGCATCATTGACAGAAACATTTTCAGTATTCCCTAAAAAATCAATAACCGAAACCCACACTGGTTAAAAGAAGTGACGCTTACAGCAACATAACTTCATCGGTGAGAGAAGAGAAACCGAACTGTTGACTGGTACTTCTTCAGTTAACATATTATTCGATAGATCCCTGCACCCGACATAAATTTTTGTTACTCAATCATGTTCAAGTAAATTAAACGGTTAACGTCAATTTGAGACTCACATGACTTGAAGAGACTTGATGCTAGCCAAAGACACAGGGATTTTACCAGAGAGACTGTTGTTATTAAGCCTCCTGTAGAAATTTCCACTAAAATTAGCATACCAAAAAATATCATTTGCAATGAGAAACTATAGCGAAGGAATGAGGAATTCGTACAAAAAACGCAGTTTCTGAAGCTTCCCCAATGTGTCTGGAATCGAACCGCTCAATCTGTTGGAGTAAAGATCCAAGCTCACCAAATTTGTCAAGTTCCCAAGCTCCGTAGGAATTGTTCCACTTATGTTGTTACTATAAAGTTCTCTGTCACATACACAAATTAATGTCGTCATCAAAGAACGTTATATTTTGTGAAAAATGAAAATGCTTATGTATAAGCAAAAAATTGAAACAAGTGCGACCGGCTTACAGGTACTGCAGATTTGCAAGTTGGCCGAGTTGTGGAACCAGCTCGCCAGATAAGTTAGCGTCTCCTAGGTCGCTGGGATGAGAATAAAATGTAAAAAAAGTTAGACAGGTATGTCATATGTAACATTAACATAGATGTCAAGACAAGAGTTGATTGTGTACTACTAAGGTAAGCGTCTTACATTCGTGTGACACTGTTATCACTGTTACATGTTACGTTACCCCAAGTACAAGGATTTAAGAACGTCGGATCCCAACTCTGTAGTGCATTGTTAGGATCAACTACATTGACCTTGAAAGCATTCAGAGCATCACCTATCATTCACAAACAACCGAAAACTTGAGAAACACTACAAACCAAAAAGGAAACATGGTAGATTTTGTCTAAGCCCATGACAAAGAAGTTCAAAATTTTCTAAAACTAACCCATATTGCAGAATCATAATTGTGCTTTCATAAAAAGAGAAAAAAAAAAGAGAGAAAATGAAACTTAAATAATTTTTGAAAATAGGATGTACAAACATCATAGTATTCGGTCGACAAGACGAGATCTGAGCAAAAAACGCCAGAAGATCAATGTGACCAGTACTACAAACCTTCTGCATTAGCGGAAGCCTGCAAGACTAATTGAGAAATCAGTACGAGGAACAGCGCCGAAAAGAAAACAATCCGATCCATGATTGTAGTACTAATGCCTGATAAAATCCTTGGTGGAAAACTAGACTCTGTCCAGAGTTGTCTCTGTGTTCATCAATTCTTGCTTAATGGTGTGACATGAATGATCAACTTGTGGTGTAATTAAGCACTTGTATGAACAATAGATTATTGATTATTATGTTATAATCACAGTTGACTTTAAAGAATATAATGATTCTTTCCCATGATTAATTCCACCGTTTACTTTTAATATACACGCCTCCATATTTGAAAGCTGGCAACGACTTTGACAATGGATTTTTTTTTGGGCCAAGGGATAAATATGGCTGAGGGAATGTTACAAACTCGAGTCTCTAACATTTTCTCTCTCTAAAAAAACTACCCAACTGGATGGACCAACTAAAAAAGATGGACCAACTAAATTATCTGCCTTTGTGGCTTACTCAAAAGATTTCAGCCCATAGATTTAACTTTGATTTGGGCTCGACCTGGTCCAATAGCAATATAAGCTAGTCTGCGAATGGATGCTATATTATGGGGCTTGGGTTCGATAGCAATATAGGCTAGTCTCCTCATCAGGTCTTGGGTTCGATACCTCCAAGTAATTATGATAAATTTATGAGTTTTTGGCTGAGTTTTTGGCTTGTAAATAAATAAGTACGTACTATATGTGATGGCGTGTGAATTTTCTACGTAGCCAGCATTCGAATGAATTTAGTAACAACATAATGAACAGAGGTCAATTAATAAACTCATGAATTCAGCAAACTAAGGCACACAACTCACATGATATAAAAGCTTAAGTTTTGAGCTAAATTTTTAGGGAGAGATCGCCACAAATAAGCCGAATCAAGAAAACTGTTGTAAGAATTTGCAAGCCAAAAACTTTTAAAATAGTCTATTAGCAGATCAAGTCATGGATCAATTTAACTTTGGGCCTTCAAGCTTCAGCTTCCAGATTGAGCCTACTGGTGCTAATAACGTTGGGCCTTCTCTGATTCTCGGACTCTCTAGAAGCTTCCTTTATGCCGTTACAATCCACCGCTAATCCAACGGTTACGATTCCTAGTGTATTTAGTTCTCTTCTTCTGCCGTTTCAAGTAATGTAGATATAATGAATCAATGAAACCCTAATCACGTTTTGTTCATCTTCATCTCTTTTCATTACGGTTATTTGATTTATCTTTCATACTCTAATCTAGGTATTTTGTTTGATAAAACGGTGTAACAGGAGGGTAATACATGAATGTAAAAAAAAAAAAAAAAAAAAACTTCGTCAAATTGTGCTCCTGCTTTAAGAAAAAACCCTTCAAACACTATTTTTTAGAATAACCTTTTTTTTTTTCTAACGAGTTTGAACCTGGAATCTCGTGAAGGAGCTTTAAGCGCTCTATCACTGAGGTAGCCCCAGTTGCACTTTCGAACACCTTGAAATGTATAAAACAGTGAGAATTTAGTGCAAAGTCAAACAAAGAGTTCTCGATTCCTTTATGTGCCATTATATTTTATTTTTCTATGCAATTTCTCGTATCCAAGCATAGCCGACAATGCGGAAGTGAAAGTTCAGGTATCTTCTTCAAACCCAATCACCTTTGGAACATATTTTCTCTGTATGGTACCCTTAAACAAGGAAAGTTATATTCTCTGGAGGAAACAAACACACGTCAATGTATCCTAATTAATCACCCCAATTTCGGATCACATCAAACCAAAATAAGTGTTAACATCAACACTATGAATCGACAAAGCTATCAATCGTATTCCTAAAAGAAACACCAAACTTAAATCTGATTTTGACAAAACATTGCCCTTTGAATTCTCTCTCTCCTTTGGGACCATGGATCACAAGCCAAGTTCATTGCAAATTGTATAAGGCTCCTTTTACATATCAGAAGTTGCTTGGTCCCAAATTTGCCCAATTCTTGTAGCTTAAAAGTTTTGGTAAAAGAGGGCTAGGCCATCCAAACAATGGAGTGTGAACCTTATACTCCAAGTTATGGATACAATGGAGTAGGCTTATATTCCCAATTTAGTAGAACCTACTCAACATGCCAATCATGGTTTTGTTGTCTCCTCACAAATAGAAAGTTTATCGCATATTGAGTTCTAAAGCATGCACTCGAGCTTTCCTTTTCTACGCTGGACGATAACTAGGGTTTCTCAATGGACCAAATACATAGTTACCGAACGAATTATTTTTTTGAAGAAAAGAGGTGCAAAATCAATAGTTGCCTAACCTTGATGAGGTGGTTCTGTCAAGACATCACTATCTTATACGTATAAGGAGCGCAATTCTGCTTCGATTGATACAAACTATGTTTTTGAGTCGCAGTGGACCTACCTACTAGGAATTAGGCATAAAAAAGAGAAGATTGGTGATCAGTTTACTCATGTTCCATGTATGCATCGTGCATTTTTATTTTGCACTATGGATCATGTTTTACGTTAATAAATATTTTCTAAATATAAATATATGTGGACAGTATATAAATGGTTGTCTTGATGGTTTATAGTTACGAAAGTAGACAAATGTGCGATTCAGATCATTAAAACTATTAAGCCCATGTAGTTTATATGATGATCAATGCGATTTGGATCATGAACCATTCTCAGAATATATGAAAAGAAGTCCCTAGGGGTTTATATGACGATAAAGAGAACTACAGGATGTATTGTTATTAGTAATAAGTAGGTCTAGCTGGATTGCCAGCTGGACAGGTTAGTTAGAGTTAGTTTTGATATATAAACACAGGGTTGCTGTAATTGGGTTGAGTTGAATTTTTTCCCAGAAATGAAACAATATTATTCTTCTTCTCCTTCTTATAACCATCTTCATGAGTGGTTGAATAAGGTATACAAGTGCAAAACCCTTCAGATTATTAGGCCTAACTCCTTAAGTTGATGTCTTTTTCTTGTCAAAGATATCAAAAGTGCTGCAGGGAAAAACTTCTAGAGCACTTAGTGGCCTCTTTTGGGTAAGCTAGATTAATGGATAGATATATTATCTAAAATCTGGCACAAAATTATATTTTTGTAGAAGAAGAACCGGATCCAGTTCGTGCCGTTTCGTGGTTGGTTAATTTGTGTTCAGTCGGGTCTTACCCGGATCCGGTTAGACCCTAACCGGATCCGGTTATGCGGTTGGACAATGAAAAATATTTTTAAAATAAGTCGATTTTGCTTTTAAAGTACCCGGATCCGGATAATCTAAAATATCAAAAAATCTATCCCGTTCATCTAAACGGGTCAGATTAAAATTCAAAAATTTCACAATCTATCACTTATTCAGCTTACCCAAACGAGGCCAATACCTAATTTACCTAGTGCGAAGACATGTCTAGCTTACTTACGATGAGACTAAACAATGTATTTTCTATGCTGGTTAGGCTGATTTGGCTAAGTTGGGAATTATATCTATCTATTAAAACCTACTGCTTACATTCTTCTGAGATTCATCCGTTAAAACCTTATATGGGGCATGGAAGTGGCTAGGGAGAACCTGATCATACACTAGTTTACGACCAAACAATAGTAGGACAAGAATATAAATTTTCAATTTCGACTGTGCTAGGTGAGTTTGGGAATGCTTCTGCTGCCAGCACAGGTTCTTTCCGACAGCAGAAGCAGTTAGCCGTACCATTTGTTTCTCGTTGTGTTTGTATGTACATATTACATACATAGCTATTTGATTAATCTATTAATTTACTCCGACAAATTTTGGCCTATGATTAACCTGTAGAATTTGATTTTGACCATTTATTTCTTCTCTGTCGAAGCTGGATTACGTAGTTCTTGTTCCTTCTTCTCAATCTTATCCCAGGATTGGAATAATTGGACCTAATTATTATTATCCTAATCATACGGGGATAGTTATGAGTCACACTGTTTGATAGGTACTCCATATAAGGATAAAGGCAATTAAGCATAACTAAACATGTTTGGTCCTACCTCATGGCTACAAGCCTACAACTCGTTTCTTGTCCTGGTCTTTATGGTACGAAATGATAGAACCTGGAAACTACTTGGACCCCTTTTTGTGATCGAAACTAAATAAACATTGATGATTTTGTAGTTTTATTTAGGAGTAAAAATAAAATAAAATAATTGAGATTCTCTTCTTTTTTCTATTGAGAGAAATATTTGTCGGGACCTTCTTTAGTTCTTCAAAAGGGCATGTTATTAGACTATTCTTTTCATCTCATATCGAACTATTTTTTATTATGGCACTCATTCCGGTCTCCTTTATTAATACTCATTTTACTTTGATTAATCGCCTCTTAACTTTATCGGAATGATAAATAAATGACCACTTGAAGTAAAAAGAGGATTACTTTTGTCATTAGAGAAGTACAGACTCGTTTTATCTATATCCTCCTTGTCTTTGTCTAATGACTAGTATTAGCAAGAACAATAAGTTTCTTTTTTTTCTTTTCTTTTTTTTTTTTTTTTTTTGTTAGAAAAAGAACATAGATTCTAGGGAAGGGCAACTTTGATTTGGGATGTATTCCTAGAAAAAACTTTGATTTGGGATGAAAATGATTACTGGGGGAGTGTTCATTATTGAGCCTAGATCATATGTGTACTTACTATCTCATTTCTTGGAATAAAATTTGGGATACTGAGGTTTTTTTTAGACTTACCTCTTTATCGTCTACCGGTTTAAACTCAGAACCTCATGCAAGAACTTTTGAACGCTCTAGCACTTGAAGTAGCACTCATTTATTTGGGACAGTGAGTTAGTGACATTTAAGATTGATTATATACATTTCCATAATTCAATTTTCCATGAAACAAATTTGGCACAGAACTATATATCCTTCATACTTCATACCATGAAACCACTATGTTTAAATCATCAGTGTTTGCAGCTTGCTGTTTAGCCCCCCCCCCCCCCCCCCCCCCCCCCCCCCCCCCCCCTCCCCCCCCCCCCAAGGCAAATTAGCACACATATACAGGTTTGTGTGCACAACACAATGTCAAATAAGCAACATACCATTAAAAACGGCGCATGCACGGGCTTCTTATCAGTTGAAAATGAAATATATGCTTCGCTTGACGAGCTGGAGGAAGTCGAAATTTTGTAAGTCTCCATTTCATCTAAGCACAAATATTACCCATGCAATTGAGTTAGATATCTGCATCTAGTGTCTTTTGAAAAAATATAGTTTCTTTTTTAAAAATTACCAGAATAGATCTCACAAATTAACACACATATAAGAAAATAAATTGATTTTCATTTTTTTTTCTTTACCTTTCGTCACTATCTCGACAAATGAACATAGCTGTGCCCGTGTCTATAACTTCGGATGTTCATTAAATTAAGTTAAATTTATTCAACCTAGAACTTCATAATAAGCATGTATGACTAGGTAGTAATCTAAGTTGGGCCCAACGACTTCTTGATTTTGTTGTAACTGGAATTTCACGTCCCACCTATTTGCATTAATAAGAAGTTGGTCTTATTCTAAAAAAAAGTATTCTCAGCTGGTACAAAGATGCATAATTAATTTCTTAATTTGATGAGTTGCTCATTGTGTCCCATAACTGATTGATACAATCAACTAAACAAACATATCAATAAGACACTTGTTACGTTGACGCATCTTTTACCTTAAAGTGTGATCTTGCAAGACTTATTTGGTTTTGATTTTCGTTGAGCTGGCTAGCTATAAATTAAATAAAGATTGATTATATTATAATACTCCATAAACATTCTTTCTAGACTACGTATAATCCATAAAAAAGACGTAACTCATCATGAAACTTAATCCATTATTGTTGACATTAATGACTAAATTAATGCAGTTTTAGTAATCATAGACAAATCATGCATGACTGCTTTGTGTGTTTTTCTTTTTCCTCTATGATAAAGTGGCATCAAGAATATGTTACTAATGATTAATGATTAATGATTAAGAAAAGATGTTGTCCCTTTGATATGGTAAGTGCTTTACTTAGTTCAAAGAAGATGCCAAGAACACGAAATATCTTGCTAATCTTATTTGTTGATAGTAGTATATAGCAAGGGCGGAGTCAGGGCCGTCTCTAGCTTTTATGAGGCCCTAGGCGGGTTTATTCGTACGAGACTTTCCACACGATAAATCTCAAATAAATGATTGTCTTATCTTGTTTCCTTAAAGACAAAGTTGCTAATCACAAAATGATGTGTCATTCACTTACGAAAGATAAATGAGACTAGTACTTCTTATGTTGATATTTTTCTTCTTCGTCCCACTTTGTCACTATCTATTGGATCGCCTTGACCCGGCGATTTGATTAGAAAACCGATGTCAGAATTTGGTAATTTTTAATGGTGTTGTAGAGTACATTTTAATCTACAACACCATGAAAATATTACCAAAAAATTACATCAGTTTACTATCCAAATCAACGTGTCAAAGTGACCCGGTTACGAATAAAAAAGTCAAACTAGGAAAGGAGGAAACGGAGGAAGTATGTATTTTATTCTTAAAAACTATTGGATTATCAAAACAATAGCTGTTTGAGTTTTGAATTTTAGGAATTTGATCATGAGTAGAGTTATTGCCTCATAGTTTCACATGGTAATATTGCTTCAGACAAAGGTATTAAATTTAATTAACAAATGCAAAGGTAATTAGCTAACCTTAAACTACCTAAGTACTCTTCTTGAGTATAAGTCTTGTGGGGCCCTAGGCAGAATTGAAGTTGGCCTTGGCTTAAAGACGGCCTGGGCGGAGTCACATTGAGAGGATGTGAGGCTATAGCCAGCTCCACACAAAAAAAATTGTTGCAGTTTACCTTTATTTTTCAATATTTTACGATGAAGCCCCAACAAATATTCTGAATTAAGCACTATTGCTGTTGTAATTTATGGTTTAGGCTCATCTAATTCTTGTATTAGAGATAACATACCTTACGACGTCGTTTTGTTTTTGGCTTAATTACTACCCCCAGTATAGTGAAACTATCACATTGCACTACCCATTATCAAAACTTGCTGATAATGTTTTCCATTTGCAATTAATCAGTCACTTTGAAACTGGGAAAAAAATCAATCCAAACACCGTCATCACATTAAATGCAAAATTGTCAATGCCAAAATAAGAAATTTAACATGAAAAAAAACTAGGAAAAGAAAAGAAGAAAAATGAAACTCAGTAGAACATAAGGGTTGAAAGTGAAAAACAAAGAAGAAAATGAAGATAAGGAATGGATGGTTTGAAATCTTACCCGTCTTCCTCAATTCAGATCTCGCGTCTCTCTCTCTTTCTCTCTGTTCATCACCAGATGGATTGCTACCCTCCCTCTATCTCAGCCTCGATCTCAATCATCCATCCCTCCGTCCTTCCATTCCTCTGTCTCGATAGGGAGTCATCGCCGCCGCCGCCGATGATGTGGGTTTTGCCCACCTTCTCCTTCCTGAAACTCTCTGATTTCTTAAGGGAGGCTGTAGATCGGGAAATTGTGTACCTAGTGGTGTCCAATTGTTTCCCGTTTTGAGCTCGCCGGACTAACTCCGGAATTTATGGAGGTACCAAGAGGCGGTACTGATTTGGTCTGAGAGGTTGTAGATCGGGTGTTTGGGTATTATTTTTTTTCCTTTTCCGAGGTCGACGGAGTGACGCCGGAAAGTATGGAGGTACAAAGAGGCTGTTTACCGGAACTTGGTGGTTCTTTTGAAGTGCTGGGTTGTGCCGGTGGTTTTCAAGTTCCCATTTTGAGATTAAAATTGGTTCCAGTTCTTTGGTTTGACACAATTGAAAGATTTCTTCATCATTAGTTTCTCTACTTTTATGTGGTGGGGTGGCCGAATTCTGGGTTCAGGTGGCGGTGATGGTGGTGGGGTAGCCGGATTCTGGTTTTATGTGGCGGTGATAGTGGTGGTTTTGGTGGTGATTGTAATGATAATATTAGTGTTCATCAACAAAGTCAACTGTCAATATTACCCTTGAACAAAGGGACATTAAAGTCAACTAACGACTTGATCCGTTAAGTGAAAGACGAAATTTTTTTCCCAATTTCAAAGTGACTGATTTATTGCAAATGGAGAACATTATCAGCAAGTTTTGATAATGGGTAGTGCAATGTGATAGTTTCACTATACTGGGGGTAGGCATTAAGTAATTAAGCCTTTGTTTTTTCTTTAATTAGTGTTAATTAATCAGCTAGTTTTAGCCTATATAAAAGGCATATGTACTCCTTCATATTTGATAAGAAAAACGATGGATTTTCCATTGAGATTCCCTTTTCTCTCCTCTTAGCTTTTTTCTTCCTCCTCTCGATCTTCGTCTACTTTCTGCTCTGGCTGTGTAAATCTGACATGGTAGTGAATCTTAATATCTTGCATTATCCTTGATCTCAATTTTAGCCCCCCACTGACCCTAATTCCTAAATATGGTTTTGCATATAGTTATTGTAAAGCGCAAGGCATCTACTATGAGAGGGAGGGGGCAATGTTATCCAATACTGGTAAAAAATCGAGAAGGAAGAACATTATGATAAATTAATCTATCTGCAATACCATCGATAAGAACTGTGAATGATACATTTGCTACACTGCGAAAAGTAAATATACAAATTTCTACTCGTGACTTCCAATTTCAGGTTTTATGAATTATAGGAATCATAATGTGGTTGGCTTATTGTAAAAAGTCAATATTGAAATTTAACGATGATGTTTTTTGGATTAATATGCAAGTTTCTTATTCATATTTTGCGGGTGCAACCGAGATATGGGAAGAAGTCTAGAGGTGGTTTATGAAATTATATTTCGTAATTTGTATCACATGTGTGTAAGAGGACGAGGCTTACACCTCACGGGACATTCCATGCATGCTCTAGTACAGACCGCTACTGGTTTCTGAAAGTCTACACTTAGCTCTAGCAATTCCAGCTACTTACGTCATTGATGCCTTTAACTTTTTTACCCTTTTTTTATTACATAAAATCTTGTTTTTTTAATCAAAAAAGGTTTACTAGTGGAATGCAAAGTTAGAAATCAAGATTCGAGGATAATATACAAAAATAACTATAATGTTGAGATGCATCCCATTGTGCGATCGAGTTAGGCTGTCCGCAATGTGGGACTTCCGACCTATTTCAAATTCCTAAATGTTACTGCAAAATTGTCATATGAGTCAGACCAACACCGTCTGATACGGGAAGATATCCGCACACCACATCGCGATACCGTTACCAGCCGGAGTATTTCAATGACTATTATTATTATGATTATTAGTAGTGTTTATTTTATTATTTATTTAGAGTTAATTAGTTATTTACTTTAATTATTTATTTAAATAATGATCGGGCCTTGTCAAGCCTGTTAGAGTCTAGGGTTAGGTTTAGCATTTCTATTTAAACACTTGTACTCTTTGTTTATTTTTCATCGAATGAATTGATTAATGAATGAAATCTTTGTTCGATCATCAATAGTTGTTAGAACAGCGCCGTAGGCTATAAGCTACGTGGTCAAGTTTTGTCGATTTTCACAAAATCGTCAACCCCGTTACCTTTCTGGTAACAAATTGGTGCTTTCATTGATTTCACCATCCAGCTGGTGATCCGATGACGAACACAAAAACAGTACAAGACAAATCCGTCCAGGCAACCAACCAGATCTTCATCGAGGAGATGTTCAAGAAGATGATGGAGGAACTGGACAAGCGATTCGCCGGCATGGACGCACGACTGCAAGTCCTAGAACAACGCCGCCGCCGTTCGCCAACCCAGCCATCGTCGGGGGATCCAAAGCCGCAGCCACCGCCATCGGAGGTCTCAAAGCAGCAGCAGCTAGGGTTCCGCACGCCGGACTACAAACAGCAGCCACATCCGCTGCCATGGCAGCCGTCGCCATTGATTCCGGCGCACAAGTCGTGGTTGCATCCCAAGGACGACCCAGCTGACCCCCTCCCGTCGCTCCTGATGCCGACGCGACCACCCACGGTCGCCACCGATCTCTGTCCAGACAACCAACACCCCGTCGACCTCACTGCCGCCGCCTCACCGCTCGAACCACAACAACCCCCTTCTTCTTCCCAGCCTCCGGCGAGCAACCAACCCGACGCCGTCCTTGTCGTCGGCCAAAGCCCAGTCTCTATTACTCCCAACCAGCCATCGAACTCAGAACCCACCAACGCCGGTGCTCCGATCTTCTTCCCCGAAGCCGTCACACCCCGTTCGCTGTTCCGACCTCCAGATCCGCCGCCACAGCCATTCCAATCGACGGGTTCCGACCCCGTCCGGGCACCACCACTGCTCCCGTCGCCGGCAACAACCCCGAATCAGCCCGACCACGCTTCCGATCGATGGGTCGCCGGCCTCGTCGAACCTTTCGACAACGGCGAACTCCGATTGAAGCTCCAGCCGTCGCGCCGACCACCAGCGACCCGCCCGCCTTCGCACACATTGAAGCCACCGATCCCCTCGCCACTTGCCCAAGCTTCGGTGCCACCTCCACAACCAGCGGCCGTCGCGCCCCGGCTCCACCCACGGCGTTCCCCGTCACAGCTGCCGCCACCATGGCCTCCCCCTTCATCAGCTAGGGTTGGACATCATAGTGGGCTGCATTTTTTAGAATTGGGCTTTCGTTCTTTACTTGGGCCTAAGTTTTCTGTTGGGTTCACTTCCTCAAGTGGACAACTTTTGTTATTATTTGGGCCTAATTATTTATCTGGGCAGAAATCATTTGGGTTTTGTGCTGATTTGGGCTACCAAATGTCTAGTATGGGTCCGCCACTTTCCATGAGCTACAACACCTTGGACCAACCATTTTTGGGCTCCGGTCATATTCTCAAGATCGCGCGGCGTCAATTTGATCCGGGTAAACATCTAGCACGGACAAGAATAATTGTGGACACCTTGCTGATTATTCACGCTTATCCGCCTTGAGGACAAGGCGATTTTCAACCGCGGGGGAGTTGATACGGGAAGATATCCGCACACCACATCGCGATACCGTTACCAGCCGGAGTATTTCAATGACTATTATTATTATGATTATTAGTAGTGTTTATTTTATTATTTATTTAGAGTTAATTAGTTATTTACTTTAATTATTTATTTAAATAATGATCGGGCCTTGTCAAGCCTGTTAGAGTCTAGGGTTAGGTTTAGCATTTCTATTTAAACACTTGTACTCTTTGTTTATTTTTCATCGAATGAATTGATTAATGAATGAAATCTTTGTTCGATCATCAATAGTTGTTAGAACAGCGCCGTAGGCTATAAGCTACGTGGTCAAGTTTTGTCGATTTTCACAAAATCGTCAACCCCGTTACCTTTCTGGTAACACCGTCCTCAGCCAAGCTCGCCCACCCCGGCACTAATTCCTGTCCCCCCCCCCCCCCCCCACCCCCCAAACTCACCATAGCCCCCTTGGAGTTGCTATAGTACTCAAGTTCGGGTTTGCCCCTCAGACTAACTCTAATAGTGTGTCTGGGGGCTCAACAGGAGGGGAGCTCGAGCTTTTAATTAGACCATCTGCAGCCGTGGTGGAGGGCTCACCCGCGCCCCCTGATTAGTGTCTCCAACGGTGGGTGAGGTGGTGGGTGAGGCGCTTAACATAGGTGACGGGGTGGGGGGGGGGGGGGGGGGTTGAAGCCCCCACGCGCGCCTCCTTTTGCTGGGCCAACTGGTTTTTTTTTTTATTTTTTTTTGTTTGTGTGTTAAAAAGTAGATGTAGAAAAATAGAATAGTATATTTACAATAAAATAATATAAGAGTGGATGAATAGTGTTTTGACGGTTGGAGGTGATATGGTAGACTTGTAAATATTATGAGTATTATTAGTGAGTTAGAGGTGGGACAGGAGGGGGAGGGCTCACCCACTGCTGTTGATGGTCTTATTAGCCATGGAGGGGGGATGCTTGCACAGGTCCCACGGTCAGTGGAGAGGTATATATTTTGGGGTGGGGGGGGGGGGGGGTGGTGAAAAACAATTTCAAAATACGGATACCCCCTGCACTATGGGAAGTATACAGAAACATTTCTGTCATAGACAATATGCTCCCCTGTCAGAGTTTGGAGAGTGGACAAATAACACACTTCCCACAGTCAGTGGAGAGGTATATATTTTGGGGGTAAAGAACAATTTCAAATGCAGATACCCCCTGCACTATGGGGAAATACAAATACCTTCTTGTCAAAGACAATATGCTCCCCTGTCAGAGTTAGGAGAGTGGACAAATACCACACTTCGGTTACAAGCCGTTAGTTTGGGGGGGGGGGGGTGCAAATTGACTTTTTGTGACCATTTACCCTTGCAAGGTACGAAATGTGGACAAATACCACCATTTTTGTGTTTATTATTGTGTTTATTATTGTGTTCATCATTTCTTGTTGTTCATGGTGTTCTTGACCACCACCTCCACCAAATCCCGACCAGCAACACCACTAAATTCCCACAAGCAACACCACCACCACTGAATCTCCACCAGCAACACAACAACAAATCAAACAAACAACCACTAACATTTGAGAAAAATATTTGCTCTTTCTCAACTTTCTCTAAAGCTCTCAACTTGTCATCTTCTTTCTTCATCATCTTCCTCTACGTCCACAAAAAACAAAAACTTCAAACCCATAAACTGGGCATTTGAAATCCTAATCTAATGGAACTAAAGAAAAAAGTTGATCCAAATAAAGCACAAAATTGCAATGATAAAAACTAGGAAGTTACCAAATACACATGCCCTCTACAAATTCATATGCCCTTTACAAATCACTAAGAAACTATACTCATTCTTCTTTTACAAATCACTAAGAACACCAAGAAAAAAATTAGGGTAAAATTCACTTGCACTTCCTCAGTTTTAATTGATCATCACTTACACCATTCCTAGTTTGGAAAACTTCATTTACACCCCTTATAGCTACCTAACATGTCGCTTACACCCCTCTATGCATTCACTATACTAGTTCTTATGTTAACTTCTCAAAATCAGTTTTTTAGACAAACTTACTTTTGCAAAGGCTGCAAAGATCAATCCAACCCAATGTATACTCTTAACACATGCAAAATATTTGTATTCTATCACATGTTTCATATGAATTTATGAACATGCTGCAGCTACTACAAACTAAAACTATGATTAACTCGAGGTAGAGTTCACAAAATTAAGAAGGGATTGGCCTTTATAGCATTTGCAAAGGTAAATCTGTCCACAAAACATAATTTGAAAAGTTACGCTACCAAATAACAAAGTAAATACATGTAGAGGTGTAAGTGACAACAATCGAGGTAGCCATAAAGGGTGTAACTAGAAGGAGTGTAAGTGAAGATCAACTAAAACTGAAGGGGTGTAAGTGAAGGGCATTGCTACAGTACGTCCAGGCCCCACAACAAATAAACCGGTGTAGCCGGTTTCTTCCGGTAATTATGGTTTTGCCAGCAAAAAGACAAAAAAAATTGGCCTCAAGGCGCCGCCAACAGAAATGTGAAGAAATTGATAAAACTGTCAAGTTTAAGATAATATTTAAGGTAAAAATAATTAATAATTGACAAGGCCACGTGTGCGGACAGTCTCTAAATGATAGCTCGTTTTTGAAATTATGTAATTATACTTGTATGCGTATGCTTATTCACAAGAAAGTTAAGGGCTTGGAAATCGTAAACTCGCACCCATAGTGTCATTATAAACAAGGACTTAAGAAAAACCATCGAATATGTAATTATGTATGCCTTGGATATGAGGCAAGTGTGGTGTTTATGAGTCACCCGTGCTTATCCATGCTGAGCAACTTGCAAGTTGCAATGCCCACCCCATACTCTGTTTCTTTCTTCTTACCCCACTCCGTGACTTCCTTGTTGACGTAGGTCCTCTTAGTCTCCTTCCATATGAGTGCATTAAAAAGGGTTTATTGCGCTCCTGGCATAACTCAGTTGATAATGAGCATCAGTATTGTCGTGGTTACTGTGCTGACAACTTAGAGTGTGTTCGACACAAACTTCTTTCAAACTAGACTGATCTAGTATCTTGTTTGACGAAGACAAGCCTTGCGTAGAAACTTCTTACAAACAAGATTGATCAAGCAGTATATCCGACTGATACACATCTTGCAAATTTACTTACTTGACTATTCACAAGAGTTGGGCGCTCACCCTTGCCGGTTTAGGCAAAGTTTCTCCAGCTGTAAAGGGGACGAGGCATTCATTATCACCTGCCTCATATTTGACAGAATATTTTGCGGTGTTAGAAACAACACTATGCTTCTTTCAACTACCAAATGCCTAATTCTCAATGTATGATAACCTTCGAAACTTCCCTAAGGTATGATTAGTTTTTCACCCAAACAATAGCTATTGTTATAGTTTCACATTATGAGTTACTTTTTCCATTGGAATCATTGGTCATTTTGATTTTTAAGCATTACGTGACTATATAATATTTCTACAATGTTCAAAAATTGTCTCGACCATGGGCAGAGCTACACTCGGAGAAGTGGGGGAGGCGGATTTTCAAATTTTGTATTTGCGTCCTATTTTGCTTGGTATTTGTAGTTTAACCCCCACAAAAACTACACAACAGCCACCACTGGACTTTCTAGAATTCAGAATACACTCTTGTTTTATTTGATTTTTCATTTTAATTAGCCCCTACTATGATGAATTTATGAATCCGTCCATGGTCTCGACTCTACAAAAAGTGGAGAATAGCAGCGGAGGCTTTAGCGGGAAGATTGGTTCATTGGCTCCATTTGGTTGGCAGTAAGATATTTTACGTGTAGAATATTTTTCCTTACAATTGTTTTCATGTGTTTAGTTAACACTCTTATGTATGGGATGAATATAACAATTGTACATTTTTTGTCAAGTAATTTGTTTGTCAATGGATAACATTTGTTATAGGTCACGGGTTCAAGTCACACAATATACATTTTTATTAATTTACAATTTCTAGATGGTGGTGGAGTTGAACGTGGTGGCGGCAGCGGCATCATGGGGCGGTGTTGGCGGCGGTGATGGTGGAGGCAGCGGAAGCAGGAGGTCGTGGTGGTGGTGGTTATGACAACAACGGTGGTGGTGGTGACAACAATGTTTGAGGTAGTGTCGGTGATGGTGGGAGAGTTCGTCTAAACAATTTGATGGTGACAACAATGTATGAGGTAGTGGCAGTGATGGTGGGAGAGTTTGTCTATACAATTTGGAAAATGACTTATGAATTTGAAACTTGCAAATCATTTTACATCGTTTAATCAAAATTACTTTACCGAACAAATATGGTAGATCCCATAATTTTTCTACAACGACTACTAAACACACATGCATGAAACTAAAAAGCCATTTCAATTTTCTCTTTCTTCATTTTCCTTCACTTTCTTGACAGATAAACACAACACGAGTTCTTAGGGGTAGGCTTGGAAGGTTTGAGGGATCGCAGGTTTTGCCCGTCTTGAGTTTTATGTTCAAATTTTACCAAAGTCATTCTTCTTAGTCCTAATTGAAGATTTACTTGGTCATTTGCAAGAAATTAAATGCATACCATAGGGTCCCGTGTACTATTTGAAGTGGGTGTCAGTTGGTTCTGATACCACGATTAACATACAAGAAAAATAAATAATAATAATAATAATATCTGTTTTTCACTTTTTCAATTACAATTCGTTATATGTAAGCGTTGTGGATAAAAAAAACACTGAAAATATATAAATTTAAGCTACTCACGTGAATTTCAGAAATAATTAGGTACGAGAATACAAACAAATAAATTCCCCTAAAATTGTAGGCTTACAATTATTTAAAAAATTGATCCAAATATGGTGTATGCATGTTGATTTATCAAGAACACAGATACAAGTCCTGACTCAAGTCTGTTGCCCTCTTTGTTAGAAACAGAGCTTGGAAACAAAATCAATCTTTCAGAAACACAACCAATGGGAATCAAAAACCTCTCACGGACTGCACTTGTTTTGTACTTCTTACCCTCCTTAAGTAACACAATGAGATTCTCTCTACATAGAGAGAGAGAGAGAAGGGGGTCACAATTGAATTGAATGTTCCTCCAGGCTACCTTACACTTTACCCATCACGGGTTACTACAAAACAACACAACTTTCCCCTATAAAACCTATTATTACATCAAGTTTCTCTCCACTTCACAAATAAGAAGTACTACTATTCTTCCATCAAAAGAACAGGGTATCAACCTCAATGAAGCCAAACAACATATCTTCAGTACTTTTGGAAATGTTGCTGAGTTAGTCGGATTTGTATTCTTAAGACTTTGAGCATTTGTCTAAAAGTTTTGAGTTCGATTTCTGGGATAATTCAAGCAGGGCCGGCCCAAGCAATTGGGAGCTTAAAGCGGTTAATAAAATTGAGGCCACAAAAAGAAAAAATGTATACATAAGTGTTTTTTTTTAGATAAAAAATTAGATTTTCAATACTTCTGTGTAACAAAGTATGTTACTCATATAGAGAATATTGTGTTAATTTTAATTAGCACTCAATAGCCTTACAATTTTTATATATTGAAATTGAAATCTTCGCACACGATATTAAGGAGATTAGAACTTGTGTCAAGTTTGTGGCCGAAAAGTTAATTACCACCAAACTGATGTACAATTTTTGATTGTTATACATGGAAATAGTTAATGTACCTAAATACAATGTGATGAATATAACTACAATTATAAAACATGGGGCCCTACCACCCGGGGGCCTAAAGCAGCCGCACCGACTGCTTTACCATAGGGCCGACCTTGAATTCAATGGCTGCCTACTGACATTCTCAACTGCGAGTCTGTCAGTCCATATTTTCTCAAGCTGGGTTACCTCTCTAGTGTGATTTGCAGGCTTTTGCACTAAAGCGGGGTTTACCCAGAACACACCTGAAAGGATGGCGACAAAGGGTTCCCATTTCCCTCGTCACTAAAAGAATCACTTATCTTTGTAAGAAGCAGAAAGTCTAAGGATTATCAATTTAGGGTTTAATCGGAGATTCGGAGTGTCAAGAGAGTAGAGAGTAGTTTGTCCAAACTATTTTCAAATATGAACAGACTTAAGAACATTGATAACTAAAAATGCAACTCTTATATGCGCAAGTAATATATTGTGCAGCTTAGAACATTCGACAGTACTCACCGACGAAGCAGCGGAGGAGCACTGCCCCGACATAGGAATGTGGAACGAGGAGGGTTTAAGCAGGCTCTATTACTTGCCTAACCCAGTGTACCAACGACTTAGCATCACATTTAATAGCTGTATGTATGTACTAACAACTTAGCACCACATTTTATAGCGATATATGAAAATATATGTACTTCCTGCACTGGGTAGTGTACTAACAAGTTGGTTCACTTGACTGATGATGATTCCAATTGTAGGAAATTTGCTGCAAAAGTTAGTTCATTAACAAATTAGCCCATATGCCAAATCTACTCACAGTGTTCCGCGCGTGGGGTAAAAACTAGTTTGTTGAAAGTTCTTTGAAAAATTAGGTTCCATTTTTTTTTTTGCCCTTCTTTGTTTATATATACAAATATAAACAAGTATTTTGACGGATTATCTCCTCGCAGTTTTGCTTCGCCGACACTTAACTATATGCAATATTGGTTTTACCCACTATCGTCTATGTAGTTTGTAGAATTACAACACTTAGGTCGAATTGACTAACACCGCCAACTTCCGTTAGATTAATAAGAAAAGTAAAATAATAAAAAATAAAACTAAAAATTTAAATAAACTTGGAAGAGAGAAAAATGAAAAAAGAAAAAAAGAAAAAAGATCAACTACCCCTTTTAAGGTAGTAAAAAACGAAAATGACACTCACTTATCTAACAGAAGTTAACGGTGTTAGTCAATTTGACCTAAATGTCACAATTTTACAAACTATACAGACGATAAATGATAAAACTAGGGGTGCACAAGAATCCGTCAATCCGCACCGATCCGCAAATCCGTCCGATCCGTGACGGATTGGGTCCGAACCGATCCGTGATGGATTGGACTAGGATCGAAAAATATAAATCCGATCCGATCCGTCAATCCGTTCGATCCGTTTATGCTTATTATTATGTTAATTTTTATAATTTCACCAATATTATTTGTTCTAATGCTAACTTTAACTTAGTAATGTCATTATTTATCAATGTTGTGTTGAATAATTTTGATTGTTGATGATATAAAAAGTAAGATATTTAGTAAGTTAACTAAAAACAATACTAAATGATAATTGTATATTAGTGTTTATGTTGTTAGTTGAACATATTCGAAAATATTTTGAAATATTTGCGATCCGCGGATTAATCCGGTCCGATCCGCGAAACCGTGGATCCGATTGGATCCGATCCGTTTCAATCCGTAAACCGGCAGATCGGATTACCTCAACCTCAATCCGGACCGATCTGATCCGTGTGCACCCCTAGATAAAACCAATACTGCGTGTATCTATGTGTCAGCGAGGCGAAACTACGAGGGAATTTCTGCCAAAAGTTCTCTAAACAAAGAGCTTCCTTTTCTTTATTGCTGACCTGATCCAGGCTAAATTACATTTATCCATCACGGGTTACTACTACAAAACCCCATATTGATTAAAGATTTCCCTCCCTCCATCTATAAAAACATCCAACTACACTCTCATTGACACACTCCTCTTTCGAGCCAAAATGGCCATCACAGGCTCTGCTCAAAACAGAGCAAAACAGGGGATTCCCCACTCTGTTTTCCTCTCTTCCCAACCCATCCTCTTCATCACCTTCTTCTTCTTAATCCCCACCACCACCGTATGGGCTCAATCCTCGCCGGTTTTCGCCTGCGACAAGGCGGCGAACCCGGCGGCGGCGGGTTTCGCGTTCTGCGACCCGTCGCTGGGGACGGCGGAGAGGGTGGGGGACCTAGTGAAGAGGCTGACATTGCAGGAGAAGATTGGTTACTTGGGGGATGTCGCGGGCGGCGTAAGCCGGCTTGGGATACCGCCGTATAAGTGGTGGTCGGAGGCTTTACACGGCGTCTCCAACGTAGGTCCGGGGACACATTTCACTAGTTTGGTCCCCGGAGCGACTAGCTTCCCTCAGGTCATCCTCACCGGAGCTTCCTTCAATGTCTCTCTGTTTGAAGCCATCGGAAAGGTGCGATCTCGTAACTCTTGATGAACTTAAATCAGCTGAAATTATATCAGCTTATTAGAATGAATGGTTAAAGTGAAGAGAGAGATAATAAATAGTTGGAGTGAGGAGCTTATATAATTTCAGCTGATTTAAGCTCGCACAAACACTCATTGTTTCTGTGAAGATTCACCAATGGGTGCCATGTTTTTGAAGAAATGTGTTGTTTTTGGATTGGTTAATTAAATTGGTTCCCTTTAAAATCACCAATGGGTATTCTCTCTTACATTTTGTGGCATGAAGTGGCTATGTTTGATCTCTGATGTGTCTAAAAATGGATGTCATATGAAGAAGATAAAGATAAAAGCACCATTCTTCACAAAGGGGTTCTCTTCTAATATCACCTGCTTTTCCCTACTTGAAATGTAGTGGTTGGATCAATAAATTAGGATCCACTACCTACATTTATTCTCCCATTAAAATCTTCAAACATTCTAATTTGATTTAAATTATGAGTCCTTTCTTTACTGTTTTCTTGTTAAACCGTTTCTGGTTTGGAACTTTTATGTTGTTCCGTGATTAAACTGTTTCTGATACTGAAATGAACCGTCCTTGCATTGCATCTGAGAAATTAAAGGGGGATGTGACCTTTATCTTGAAAGTTACCGATACGGATACATACAACAAGTTGTTCTCCTTATTCTGGTCCCGTGAAATAAATGAAAGAAAGCAACAGCTAATATTCTATACCTAGTCACCATCTTCGTTTAACCTTTTGTTTCTTTCAAATCATTTGAGTTTTCAATTTGGTGTTATCTGCAAATGGCTCTATTGAGTCCACTCAACCTTTTTTCGCTTACCTTTTCCGTTTAATATTCTTTTCTAGTGCATGAATTCGAGGTTGTCGTGTCTCTTTCGCAGTCTCGATGTGTACAAAATAGAAAGTATCTAGAAATGTATTTTAATAAAATCTCTTTCTCATAAAACTTTTATTTACTTTTATCCAGTTTATTTTGTGCGCTCTACGCAAGAAATATGATTGTAGTGATTTTGAGACAAATGCACCCATCATGCATGGAGCACCCAAAATCTTGATTATGACTTGTGAACTAAGTTAGGTGTGCTGTATGGATTATGGGCTGTTTGTATTGGGACTTCAGAGCCACAGGTAATAAAGTTTTGTGAAGCTGGTAGCAATTATTGCTCATAAGAATTACTGACCCTAAACCCTAATCATTACTTGCCAACTAGTAACAACCTAGGGTTGATGTAAACTCCTTATTTTTCTTTCATTTTCACCAACATGTACTACTACCCCTAATAGCAACTATACCCCTAATAGCAGTGTGAAAACACAAAAAGAATAATAATTTATTTAACAGAAAATCACTATGAACACACACAAAATGTGAGAGCGAATTATTTTTTAGAAAAAAAAAATGTTAAAGAAAGAAATAGCATGAAAGAGAGGAAACGTCCCAGTGAGGGAAGTACACTGATTCAAAAGAAACGGATGAAGTATTATGTAAGCTTTAACATATGTATGTTGGTTAGGCACTTTCACCCTATATGTCTGAAAAGTTTCAGCAGTCCCTAATTGTGACCTAGTTAGTCTGAAGGTAGTTGTATGTAATCATAGTGGTTTTGGAGACAAATTCGCTCTCTTGAAGTACGATATGACACAGTCATGGGGTCTATGTGCCCTGAAGTTTGGAACACATAAGGGTGAAAGTGCCATTCCTAAACAAGAAGGGGTGAAAGTGTCTTTACATCAAAATTGAGGGTGAAAGTGTCTTTTACCCGTCCTTTTATCATCTTTACCAATAGGTGTTGAGTACTAATTTAAGCTTTAATTAACATGATGTGTACACAGGTGGTTTCAACTGAAGCTAGGGCAATGTACAATGTGGGTTTAGCTGGTTTGACATATTGGTCCCCAAATGTCAACATCTTCCGGGACCCTAGGTGGGGAAGAGGGCAAGAGACCCCGGGAGAGGATCCGTTACTCACAAGCAAATACGGAGCTGGATACGTAAGAGGTTTACAGCAAAGAGACGACGGTGACAAAGACAGACTTAAAGTCGCGGCTTGTTGCAAGCACTACACTGCCTACGATGTAGACGACTGGAAAGGCGTCGATCGCTACCATTTCAATGCCATTGTAAGTCATAAAAAGAACACTTTCTTCTAAAGTCATTTTAAATTTAGTGGAAAAAATGTGATAATTGTGTAATTTGGTTTAATTTAGGTGACACAACAAGATATGGATGATACATATCAACCCCCATTCAAGAGCTGTGTGATTGATGGGAATGTTGCTAGTGTCATGTGTTCCTACAACAAAGTCAATGGTATCCCTACTTGTGCTGACCCTGACCTTCTATCTGGGGTTATCAGAGGCCAATGGCAACTCAATGGGTATGTTTATATGCTTCATGATTAAGCTTAATTATTGGCTAATTAATCACACATCTTCATTTCTAACAACGTACTAAAATCGCGGTATTTCAGGTACATTGTCACCGATTGTGATTCAATCGACGTCTACTATAACAGCCAACACTACACCAAAACACCCGAAGAGGCTGCAGCGAAAGCTATTTTAGCAGGTGACACACATCTTTAACCTCGGATTTGGGCACTCTCATCTTTTGTTAGAGATGATACTTTATTAATTTTGTTAATACAAGTGTCTTGACCTATGAAAGAACTAGCACACCAACCCCTTTGATTTTTGTGGCACATAGCAAGTGAAGCATGTGATGTCTAACAAATAGTTGAAACTTAAACATCCTGAAGGACCAGGGTGGTCTTAATCTAATAGTTGTATACAGTCCTTCATAGGTTGTCAATTTGTCATAATAATGCCTAAACTTTTATCAGTAGTTGTCGTAACTCTACTGTATATAAAAGCAGGAAGATGCAGAGGTAAAACCTGTATCTGACTAGGTGTGGTTGAACAGGTGTGGACTTGAACTGTGGATCCTTCTTGGGAAAGCACACAGAAGGGGCAGTGAAAGGAGGATTGGTGAATGAGACAGCCATTGACAAAGCTGTGTCCAACAATTTTGCAACCCTAATGAGATTGGGCTTTTTCGACGGTGACCCGAGTAAGCAGCTCTATGGGCAGCTGGGCCCAAAAGATGTTTGTACTCCGGCGAACCAAGAGCTGGCCCGTGACGCCGCCAGGCAGGGGATGGTCTTGCTTAAGAATAGTGTTGGGTCACTTCCTCTATCTCCAACTTCAATCAAGACATTGGCTGTTATTGGGCCTAATGCAAATGTGACCCATACCATGATTGGCAACTATGAAGGTAATCACTAGGCCCAATTCATTTCTCAAAAGAAAAACTAGGCCTAATTTTTTTTAATTATTTATAGCCCAAAGTGACTTGACTATTAGCCTAACATTCTCAATGTTGGGTGTTTTGAAGGAATTCCATGTAAATATGTGACTCCATTGCAAGGCCTCACGACAATAGTCCCAACCACATACGCACCAGGTTGCGCAAACGTAGCGTGCGGGACCGCCCAAATAGACGACGCTAAAAAAATTGCTGGCTTGGCGGACGCCACAATTCTTGTTGTGGGTGCTGATCAGTCAATTGAGGCTGAGAGTCGCGATAGGATCAATATCACTCTTCCTGGACAACAACAACTTTTGGTAACTGAAGTTGCTAGCGCGTCTAAAGGGCCGGTTATTCTTGTCATAATGTCCGGAGGGGGCATGGATGTACAATTCGCGAAGGATGATCCTAAAATTACGAGTATCCTATGGGTAGGGTACCCTGGAGAAGCGGGAGGTGCAGCGTTGGCGGATATTGTATTTGGGCTTCATAATCCAAGTAAGTGATATGGACATATAATGGATTTAAATCTATTTATTGTTTCATGTTGGGTTAATTTTTTGTTTATTTATGGCAGGTGGAAGGCTACCTATGACATGGTATCCGCAAGATTATGTCGACAAGGTCCCGATGACAAACATGAACATGAGGCCCGACCCGAAAACGGGCTACCCGGGCCGGAGCTACCGGTTCTACACGGGCCCGACCGTATTCGCATTTGGAGACGGGCTAAGCTACTCTTCATTTAAACACAACCTAATCCAAGCACCCAAACAAGTCCTAATCCCCTTGGAGGAAACCCACACTTGTAAATCATCATTGTCAATATCATGCAAGTCAATTGAAGTAGCTGAAGAAAAGAGCTGCAACAATCTGGCTTTTAACATTGACTTGAGAGTTAGAAATGAAGGAGAAAAAGCTGGAAGCCACACAGTGTTCTTGTTTGTGAGCCCTCCTTCTGTACATAACTCTCCAAAGAAGCACTTATTGGGGTTTGAGAAAGTCATTTTGTCACCAAAAGGTGAAGGGGTGGTTAGGTTCAAGGTTGATGTTTGTAAAGATTTGAGGGTGGTTGATGAGCTTGGAAACCCAAAAGTAGCTTTGGGTGAACATGTTCTTCATGTGGGTGACTTGAAACACTCCCTGAGCTTGATGATTTGATGATGATCTTAATCATGGTCATAATTATTTCTTTTTTTGTTGTTTTTGAGGAAAAAAAGAAAGGAATAACTAAAGAAATAAACAGAAATGAAGTGTAACAAGTTTTTCCCATTTGTTTCCATTGAATTCCAAAGGGTATTCATGATTCCAGTGAGCACTTCTAATGGTTGATGAAACTATGACTTTGTTGTTCAGTGTTTATCATCATGTTGTTTGATATGCAGATCAAATTGTGTATCATTCAACTTATTGTAAATCACTTTTTCAATAATTAACACCTCAAAAGTTTGAAATTGTCAAATTCAGCCTCTTAGTTGGTGGATGATCACATCACAGTATATTGCCCCTTGAAACTAGCCAGGAGTAACTAAAGATAAGTTGTTATAGGTTTATACATTCATATTTTATGGTCCATATAAACAAGATTCAGAGAGATAAATTAATAATTGTGGTTCTTACTCCAAATAATCGGGCCGAACATTCTGTAAGAACTTAAGCGTGTAAAAATACTCAAAAGTAAACTAAAAAATTATAATAATATTGTGGGTTTAGTTCCTATGAATCGTTTAAATGCATCAAACTACAACAAATCTAGACAATATATGAGTTGATTTCACTATATTATATATTCGGGCGGGGTTGGGTTAGGACTGGGCATATGACATGGAGCCCAAGCCGAGCCCAAAATTCAACCGGCTAATTATTCAAGCACAAATCTTTTCTTTTGGATAACCAGGCCCAAGCCCTGACATTTTTTAGGCTGGGTGTGTAGACTTTTTCGCTCAAGGGTCAATGGCCAGCAAAACTCCGTATATTTAAGCATGTGGTGAACGAAACTCCGAATATTTAAGCATGTGGTGAACGGATTGTAAATCTTTATCTGTTAACCATCCTATGCCAATGTGGATCTTGCACTTCTTCAAATTTGGGAACTCGGGTTCTAGAGGGTTAAATTGCTTCAATGACTAAGTGTGAGGTCCATTATGGCTAAAAAGGAATTGAGTGTGCTTATCACAAAGAGAAACCGACATGTCTTATTGTCTTGTTTCTTCTTTTCCCTTTAAATATTCTGAAATTTGAAAACCATCAGAAAAGAACTTATCAATCAACTTTATTATAAAGTTCAATAGTTTGTCAAATGTAACGCGGAGAGAAGTTTTGGGGAAAATTAAAGCTATTAAAACTAAACTTTGTACCCTTTCAATGAGGCATAAGACCAAAATTTCCCTAAGAAGTCACTAAAAGGCATAATTTGATAGTTGACATGTATAGAAAAGAAGAAGCAATTAAGGGAAAATATAAGAAAAACAAACATAGTACCACCTCATTTCTCGATTAAATAGCTCAATTATGCAAGAAAAAATGTCAAATCTATTTTGTTGTTTTTATTCTAGTGCGTCGAAGTAGAATATTTCCCCACAACTTTTGGTTGTTTTCAAAAGGCCAATTTGCTCGATATCATCATGTTAGATCTTGATGTATGAGTGTATATGTGTGATATATATATACACACACACACACTAACTATTACAGTTTCTAATAAGCAATTATTATATTTTATATGTCTGAAAATAATGTCTACCTTCTAATTCCTTGCAAGAACGAAATTAAAATAAGTGTTCACCTTCCAATTATCAGTAAGAGTGACTTTTCGCCAATCAATGCGTAAAGATTTAACTAAATCTAATGAGGTTTGTGACAATGATGTGTAATACACGCGACCTTTCGACTTTCCAACCACTTCTACCTTCACTTTTTCGGGCTCTTATGCAATTAGTTTTAGCCACAATCTATCCGTATGTATAAACATCAGCTTGTGTTATCTGCAAAACTAGACACTAAATACTTTTTTGTCATTTTTGACTGTAATTCACATCCTGTTATATTAGAATAAAATTTTCTTTAAAATTGATGTAAAAAATAATATTTTTGTTATTTTTTACGTCATAAAAAGAACAGGAAAAAAATATTATTTTCATTTTCACATGTAAACGTATACCTCCTAAGGTGTGAAAAACTATTTGAGTTGGTTTTCCCTATATTAAAAAAACATAAAAATAAAAGAGTTCGGCAAAAGGGGGACAGAATAATTTATCGTCAAATTTGACTTCTAATCTTTTGGAAGAGACTAATCATGTTCTCATTCTTTGCAGCTTCTTGCTCGATTGATTAAGGTTACAGCTAAAACCATTAAACTAGAGGCAAGTTTCATAAAGATTAGCACTCATCCAACAAGTGTACAAAAATTAGGATTTAAGTAGAAGATGAGCGTCAGCTTCTTCTCTCGTTTCTTGGATTCACAATTATTAATATAACGAACAAATGATACGATGCCACGTGGCTTTTGGGTGGGAATCCCAAGGAACAAGAAAATTCGAGATGGTGATGCAGCGAATTGGGAGCGAAGCTGCCTCGTCGAAGACAGCTCGGATGGTACGAAGCTCCCGAAATGCAGCCGGCTTGAGCCGCTAGTCTATACTCTATACAGAATACCGAATCCATCCCTTCCTCTTTTGGAAAACACAACCTAGAAGTAAAAAAACATACACTCCCTCCGTTGCTTCAGATTCTTCACAAAATTATTTGGGTATTATTTGAGCTTAGCAATTTGATTAGTAAAACGATGTCAAAATTAGGTAATCTTTTCATGATCTCGTAGAGTAAACTTTGCTTTACAATACCACAAAAAAATATCAAATTCTTGTTTTGTTTTGCTATCCAAATCGCTAGGCCCAATTAATACCCAAATAATTTTATGAAGAATCTGGAGGAACGGAAGGAGTATAAAATGAGAACAGTTAGAGGCCGCATAATGCTGCTTTTACTTTCTAATTCGGTGTTGGGTTCTTGAACCTAATATAGGAAAACATTTATTTTTTATCGCGTTTTAACCGGTTTACGATAAGTCGGGTTAACAGTTTAGAAAATCGAAAGTGGCTATGAAATCCTTGAAACTAGGCGATAATTCTACTACTCTGTTTCGTCCAAAATAGTGTTCGGATGAATGAAAAATTCATGTGTGAAAGTGGGGTGTTGAAATGTTAGAAACATTTGAAGAAAAGTGTCCCACATCTTCAGATAAGGCTTATGTTGGGATATGAGGTAAGATATGTGTACTGTCACATGAGGCATGAAATGATATGCTGCTTTACTGTGTTTGGGTGCTAAAAGATATGAGGCAGGATAAGAAGCATAATATGTGTCCAAATGACTACAATACCCTCATGCCTCGTTTGGGTAGCGGATATTAATATATGTTTTGTTGTGTTTGGGTGAAGCCGGAAATTATACGTCTCACAAATTACGTACTTAAGCTATCACACATTAATTTAGATTTTTTATTAATGTAAATTAATAAGAAAATAATATGAAGAACACATTAAAAAATAGTAGAACTTTCTCAAAAAAAATAGTAGAACGAAGTCAATCAAATTTGAACCAAATCAAACACCAAAATCTCACGTTTTCGAAACCATACCCAAGATCTGGCTGTCACTTACTTTCCCAGCCATGACCTCAATCACGCACAAGACCTTGCGCAAATCTTCTCAAATTGAATACGAATCAGTTTTGATTAAAGATCCAAGATGAACTGGTTTCTCAAATTGAACCGAAAATGGTTCTGATTTGCAGTGGGGGGGAGCCGGACGATGGTAGTGGATGGAGGATGACGGGACGGTGTGGACGAGGGAACGAAGGTGGTGGTGTGCTTGCTCCTTGAATTCGCCGATGTGATGGCTTTGACAACGACAAAGGCAGAGAGGGAGAGGGGGGGATGACGGGACGACGTGAGGACGAGAACTACGTGTAGGGTTTTGATTCATGGATGCGCAACGGAAACACAAACAATCATAAAACCATGCAAAACCCTCCAAGGATCACAAGTCAAGAGACATAACGATGGTAAGGGTAAGAAATCAATAACACACCTTAGGGTTCTCCTTTGATGACTTCAAACGGGAATTGTGTCACGTTCTCTATGGTTGATCCACGCCTAGAGTTGATCCTAGATCTCCCAAGTCCTTGGTGCTAGCCCGGAAGAGGAAGAGGAAGAAGAATCACGCAAAACGAGACCCAAAAGGAGGGTCTCGGCCTCCTTGTGGCCGACGGGGACGGGCGGCGGCAAAGGGACGGTCGGGTCCCTTTGTTGCTTGCTCTCTCTCTCTCCTTTTGTTCTCTCCCACTCTTTGTTATGTTCAATTATGAGCATAAGTTATATGGGAAGGAAGGGAGGAAGGAAGGTCCTTTAATAGTCCAACAACTCCTTGCCAACTACCTAAAGGACTTATTCTAGTCCTACTAGAATTCAATTTAGTCACTTCCTTGCAAATTAGTCCCTACTAAGTTTGCAAGGTTTTGCAAAGTGATCCTTCTAATTAATTAATCCAATTAATTAATTCCCAAATCTAGTTCAACTCTATGTAGCGTGTGACCCCATAGGTTCTATCTAGTTGGTAGCAACTATTTGCTAATATGGAGCGGTCTCTAGCAAAATATCCATTCTAGCCAACTAATAGAATAGTTATCTTGACAACCTTTGTACAAGTAATTGTCTCATCCCTCTGTCTCTATATCCGGATTGGACACGAGACATACAAGTCACACTCGTATATCCAATCCATAGTTTCTCGATCCATGGGAATAGCCTTATTCGTGCAAATAACATCAATATCCCATATTGATTTATTCGAGTCTGGCCAGACATTCTATAAGCAATATCCCTCGAGTGGCCTAGGATATTTGCTCCCGTTATGTGGGAGGGACAAATTCTATCTACGTCCACTACGATCTCTAAGCTTGCTTCTTATTGTATCCAGTACACGCCTTTATAACTACCCAGTTACGGTGTAGCGTTTAACGCTACCAAGATCACAATAATCCACAACTAGAATATCTAGTGACTTCAAGTCTAAGGATGACAATACCATTGCACCGCGAGAAGCGCTTGTGACTTAACATAACGTGTATGTAGCCTTCTCGGAGATGGGTCAATCCAGTGCAACATTCCCTAATGCACACCTATGTGTTGGATCATGATATCTCCATATCAATCCAACCCCTTACTAGTCTATAGATGATTGTCCCATTAATCATTAAACTTGACTAGGGATATTTAATATAAACAACACAATTGTAAATCTAAGGACTTCATTATATTAAATATCCAATAAATAATAAATGAATTTCTAGCCACAAATAATTCATACTAAACTAGATTGCCTCCAGGGCATCTATTCCAACAGTCTCCCACTTGCACTAGAGCCAATCTGGCGCATCTCGTATGCCCATACTCCTAGTGTGTCTTTCATGCTTCCACTGCGTGAGAGGCTTTGTAAGCGGGTCTGACAGATTATCATCTGTAGGAATCTTGCATATCCGAACGTCTCCTCTATCGATAATATCTCGAATCAGATGAAACTTCCTGAGCACGTGCTTGGACTTCTGGTGCGACCTGGGTTCCTTTGATTGCGCGATCGCCCCAGTGTTGTCACAGAACAACTCAACTGGATCCGCAATGCTAGGGACCACACCAAGTTCAGAAACAAACTTTCTGATCCAAACAGCTTCCTTTGCTGCGCCATTTGCAGCAATGTACTCAGCCTCTGTTGTAGAATCAGCTACCGTCTCTTGCTTGGAACTCTTCCATCTCACCGCTGCTCCATTCAGGCAAAACACATATCCCGACTATGATCTAAAGTCATCTCTGTCGGTTTGGAAGCTTGCATCAGTGTAACCCCTTACACGCAAATCTTCCTCACCGCCAAATATCAAGAAAGCATCCTTAGTTCTTCGCAAGTACTTTAGGATGTTCTTGACTGCAATCCAGTGACTCTCACCCGGATTGGATTGGTATCTGCTTGTCATACTCAAGGCATATGACACATCTGGTCTAGTACATAACATGGCGTACATGATAGATCCTATGGCCGAGGCATAGGGAATTCTACTCATGCGTTCCTTCTCAATCTCATTGGAGGGACAACTGCTCTTCGAAAGAGTGATTCCATGTGACATGGGCAAGAATCCCTTCTTGGAATCTTGCATGTTGAACCGTTTCAACACCTTGTCAATATATGTACTTTGACTTAGGCCTAGCAACCTCTTAGATCTATCTCTATAGATCTTATACCGAGTATATTGGCTGCTTCTCCTAAGTCCTTCATTGAGAAACACTTTCCTAGCCAATTTTTAACAGATTGCAGCATGGGAATGTCGTTTCCAATGAGTAGTATGTCATCCACATACAAGACCAGAAAAGCTACAGAGCTCCCACTAACCTTCTTGTAGACACAAGACTCATCTTCGTTTCTGATGAAGCCAAACTCTTTGACCACTTCATCAAAACGTCGATTCCAACTCCTAGAAGCTTGCTTCAATCCGTAAATGGATCGTTGCAGCTTACAGACTTTGTTGGCTTGCTTTGGATCCTCAAAACCCTCCGGCTGTATCATATACACATCCTCGAGGAGATTCCCATAAAGGAATGCTGTTTTGACATCCATCTTCCAAACCTCATAGTCGCGGTATGCTGCAATCGCAAGTAGGATTCGGATGGATTTGGTCATAGCGACTGGTGAAAAGGTTTCATCATAGTCAATACCATGAATCTGTCTGAATCCTTTAGCCACCAATCGGCCCTTATAGGTAATCACATTACCATCCATGTCGATCTTCTCTTGAAGACCCACTTGCACCCTATAGGCCGTGCCCCATCGGGTGGTTCCACCAAAGTCCATACTTTGTTAGTATACATGGATTCCATCTCGGATCTCGTGGCTTCCAGCCACTTCTGAGAGTCTGGGCCACTCATGGCCTCCTCATAGGTAGTAGGCTCATCATCTATGAGCATCGTGTCACCGGAATCGGTTACGAGAAGTTCATACCTCTCGGGTTCCTGGCGCACTCTACTAGATCTATGAAGCTCTTGTGTTACCTGAACAGGTTGCTCCACAACTACTTGTGGTTCCTGTTCATGTTCCATAATCGGTTCAGTGATTTGTGGTTCTTGAACCTCTTCAAGTTCTACATTCCTCCCACTTGCTTCTTTAGAGACAAATTCTCTTTCTAGAAACACGCCAGTCCGAGCAACAAACACTTTGTTCTCGGTTGGATTGTAGAAGTAGTAACCCTTAGTTTCCTTAGGGTACCCCACAAATTTACACTTATCCGATTTCGGCCCCAGCTTGTCTGATTGTAAACGTTTTACATAGACATCGCAACCCCAAATCCTCATGAACGACAGTGTGGGACGCCTCCCACTCCACATCTCATATGGTGTTTTCATGACAGATTTAGATGGAACACGGTTAATGGTGAAAGCTGCACTTAATAGAGCGTAGCCCCAAAATGATAATGGAAGATCGGTTTGACACATCATAGACCGAACCATATCCAATAGGGTTCGATTCCTCCTCTCGGACACGCCATTCCATTGTGGCGTTCCGGGTGGAGTGAGCTGGGACACGATCCCACACTCTCTAAGATAGTCGTCAAACTCTTGGCTCAAGTATTCTCCTCCACGATCCGATCGTAGAGCCTTTATACTTTTGCCAAGTTGCTTCTCTACTTCATTCTTGAATTCTTTGAACACTTCAAAGGATTCAGATTTTGCCCTCATTAGGTACACAAATCCATATCTACTGTAATCATCAGTAAATGTAATGAGGTAGACATAACCACCCCTGGCAGGCGTGGCAAATGGCCCACACACATCGGTATGTATGAGCGCCAATTGCTCACTAGTCCTCTCACCTTTCTTATTGAATGGGGACTTTGTCATTTTTCCCAATAAACAAGTCCTCTCACCTTTCTTATTGAAAGGGGACTTTGTCATTTTTCCCAATAAACAAGCCTCACATGTCTCATATGATTCAAAATCAAATGAGTCTAGTAATCCATCCTTATGGAGTCTAGATACACGTTTCTCATTTATGTGGCCTAAACGACAGTGCCATAAATAAGCAGGATTTAAATCATTTATTTTAATCCGCTTGGTATTAATGTTGTAGACAGGATTGCTTAGATCAAGGACATAAAGTCCATTAAATAATTGCGCACTAAAATAGTGAATTTTATTTAAATAAAAGGAACAACAATTGTTCTTTATTGAAATAATAAAACCATCCTTGTCGAAACAAGGAATAGAAATAATGTTTCTGCTCATAGCAGGCACAAAATAGCAATTATTTAATTCTAAAACTAATCCTGAAGGCAGAGATAGCTCGCACACGCCTATGGCCAACGCAGCAACCTTTGCTCCATTCCCAAAGCGCAGATCTACCTCCCCTTTAGCCAATCTTCTACTTCTCTTTAGATCATGCATATTTCGACAAATATGAGATCCACATCCAGTATCTAATACCCATGATGTAGAGAAAGTTAAATTGACATCTACAACAAAAATACCTGGTGGTGGTGGAATCACTATTCCAAGCCTCTTGTCCTCCAGATATTTTGGGCAGTTCCTCCTCCAGTGTCCAGGCTGACTGCAGTAGTGACACTCACCTTTAGTCACACCCTTGGCAATGCCACCAACAGGCTTAAGGGCAGGTTCCTTGGACTTGGCAACTGACTTGCCTTTGCCCTTGGAGGAAGAGGCAAACCTTTTGCCCTTTCCTTTCTGTACCATCATTATGGCCTTGCCCTTACCCTTGTTGATGCTCTGTTCAGCCGTCCTCAACATATTGAGTAAATCTGGCAGTGGTTTAACGATCTCATTCATGTTATAGTTCATAATGAACTGTCCATAACTCTCGGGCAACGATTGCAACACGAGATCGGTTGCCAACTTTTGGCCGACCGGGAACCCTAGTCGGGCGAGATTCTCCAAGTACCCGATCATTCGGAGTACATGGGGTCCCACCGGGTTCCCTTATGCCAGATGACACTTGAACAGTGCCTTAGAGACCTCATACCTCTCTACCCTCGCCTGCTCTTGGAAGAGCTGCTTTAGATGTTCGATCATATCGACAACATTCATGTTTTCGTGTTGCTTCTGAAGCTCAGGAGTCATGGTGCAAAGCATAAGGCAGGCCGCATCATTAGCGTCATCAACACGCTTTTGATACGCCTTTAGGGCAGCAGGTGTTTGGTTCTCTGGACCTTCTGGAACATGCTCCTCTATTGCGTACAGTTTCTTCTCTTGCTTGAGAACAATTCTCAAGTTTCTGTACCAATCAAGAAAGTTGGTTCCAGAGAGCTTGTCCTTCTCAAGGACAGATCGTAGGGAATGTTGTGAATTCGATGAGTTGTTTGCCATTTGGAATTCTACAAAAAGGAAAATATGCAAGTTTTAGTATTTGTGAATTTTAACTATATTCAATAATGGTTAGTTTATCAAATATAGCTCCCACTATTTTTCTACGGATTAATAACCCTCAAGATATTAATGCGGAAAATATCCTTATATTTTCTAGTGGGCCAAGATCATCTTTCATCTCCTTATGAGCTTGCTTTGGCAAGTCACCCATAATTTGACTACTTTAGGTAGGAACAATTCCAATTGCATCCAATATGCAACCCTTTGTTCAATTGGGCAAATAACTCCTTATTTATCCATCCATATGGATAATCCCAATTGATTGCCTCTAGGTTTCTTAATCGAATTAATAGCCTAGTTGTGTTCAACATCTTATCTAAACAATTGCACATTGTTACGTGCCATCGCATTCCATCATGATGAATCAAGTCGCCATGCTTTGGCACGCACGAACTTGATAAATAATGATGATAATGAGTGTTTAAATAACGAGAAGGCAAGAACACAATATTTGAATTTTGAGGGATTTTAAATTCAATTTTTAAAATTGTTTTGTTGATCAATATCAACTAATCTATCTATTTGAGTTTGGGCACAACTCCAAATAATAGATCCGGGTTGTCTAATTATCTTATTATCCTAATTGCATGCATCATCCATACACCAACCACGCAATAATAAGACAATAAAATAAACAACCACAAAACATAAATTAAACGTGATGTGGATATGGCCTTTTCTAGACTAAGATAATTCCAAGCCAATGGAATTATCTATGAACCCTAAAACAAACACATCTCCATGCGTCTTGATCTTTTGGTCCATCCTTCGTAGTCATGTGGAATGCTCCATGCTCCATGCTCCATCTTTTGTGGCTTCTTCGGCTTTGGGCTTCTTTTCTTCAATCTTGGCAAACAATCTACTTTATCTAGCACTATCTAACTTCTATACTAAATAAAATAAATCTCACAAGTTGAGAAAAAAAATGGCACGCAGGCCATAAAACCTTAATTAATTATTACAATTAATTGATCAGCTCGCAGGCCGTAAAACCAAACCACAAAATTAAACATCCACATCAAACCACATCCTAAGGCCATATCCAATCACCATGCGATTTGCACATAAACAGTTAAAATCCAATTTTAACGCGCTTGGTCAATTTTAATTGATTTTAGGATTTCTAGGGTTAAAACGGTCCATGGGCCCAGCAATCAAATTGCCCGGGCCCAACAAGATGAACCACAAGGCCCTAGGGCCGGCCCGGCCCAAAACCCACAACCCTAGGCCGCGGGTTAGGGCCGCCCGGCCTCTAGGGCGGCCAAGCTTGGGCGGCAAGCAAGGGGGGCGGTCCCTAGGGGGGCCGAACCTCCTTATGGGAGTTGTTTCCAAAACAACTCCCTTGCTTGGTGCCCAAGTTTGGTTGTTTCCTTCTTTTGGGAAAACTCCTTCTTCCCAAGGATGCCCAAAACCTAGATGTAAGATCCTAAAATTTCTCAAACTCACCAATTCATGCATCCAATGCAAAAATTGGATCTTGTTATGATTAATTATTGACAAATTGCATCCCATGCTTGATTTGTCTTGTTTTACGCAATAAACAATAAAATTAAGGTGTAAAACAACTAAAATGTAACACATAAACCACGTTTATGCTCTACGGCCTGTGGCTCTGATACCACTATAGGGTTTTGATTCATGGATGCACAACGGAAACACAAACAATTATAAAACCATGCAAAACCCTCCAAGGATCACAAGTCAAGAGACATAACGATGGTAAGGGTAAGAAATCAATAACACACCTTAGGGTTCTCCTTTGATGACTTCAAACGGTAATTGTGTCACGTTCTCTATGGTTGATCCACGCCTAGAGTTGATCCTAGATCTCCCAAGTCCTTGGTGCTAGCCCGGAAGAGGAAGAGGTAGAAGAATCACGCAAAACGAGACCCAAAAGGAGGGTCTCGGCCTCCTTGTGGCCGACGGGGACGGGCGGCGGCAAAGGGGCGGTCGGGTCCCTTTGTTGCTTGCTCTCTCTCTCTCTCCTTTTGTTCTCTCCCACTCTTTGTTATGTTCAATTATGAGCATAAGTTATATGGGAAGGAAGGAAGGAAGGAAGGTCCTTTATATAGTCCAACAACTCCTTGCCAACTACCTAAAGGACTTATTCTAGTCCTACTAGAATTCAATTTAGTCCCTTCCTTGCAAATTAGTCCCTACTAAGTTTGCAAGGTTTTGCAAAGTGATCCTTCTAATTAATTAATCCAATTAATTAATTCCCAAATCTAGTTCAACTCTATGTAGCGTGTGACCCCATAGGTTCTATCTAGTTGGTAGCAACTATTTGCTAATATGGAGCGGTCTCTAGCAAAATATCCATTCTAGCCAACTAATAGAATAGTCATCTTGACAACCTTTGTACAAGTAATTGTCTCATCCCTTTGTCTCTATATCCGGATTGGACACGAGACATACAAGTCACACTCGTATATCCAATCCATAGTTTCTCGATCCATGGGAATAGCCTTATTCGTGCAAATAACATCAATATCCCATCTTGATTTATTCGAGTCTGGCCAGACATTCTATAAGCACTATCCCTCGAGTGGCCTAGGATATTTGCTCCCGTTATGTGGGAGGGACAAATTCTATCTACGTCCACTACGATCTCTAAGCTTGCTTCTTATTGTATCCAGTACACGCCTTTATAACTACCCAGTTACGGTGTAGCGCTTAACGCTACCAAGATCACAATAATCCACAACTAGAATATCTAGTGACTTCAATTCTAAGGATGACAATACCATTTCACCGCGAGAAGCGCTTGTAACTTAACATAACGTGTATGTATCCTTCTCGGAGATGGGTCAATCCAGTGCAACATTCCCTAATGCACACCTATGTGTTGGATCATGATATCTCCATATCAATCCAACCCCATACTAGTCTATAGATGATTGTCCCATTAATCATTAAACTTGACTAGGGATATTTAATATAAACAACACAATTTTAAATCTAAGGACTTCATTATATTAAATATTCAATAAATAATAAATGAATTTCTAGCCACAAATAATTCATACTAAACTAGATTGCCTCTAGGGCATCTATTCCAACACTACGGTGGTGGTGTGCTGGCTCCTTGAGGTCGCCGTTGTGATGGCTTCGGCGACGACAAAAGCAGAGAGAGAGGAGGGGTCGGCGGTGGGTGGTGAACGGTTGCTCCGTCGAAGCAAGTGGGGTGTTGCAGCCAAATAGAAGAACACAGAGGTAAGGTAGAGTGAGACAGAAAGAAAGAAAATAGTGGGGTTGTTGACTTTTATACTCAATAATTTTAGGAATGTAATGAGGGCATTTTGGTCAAGAAAAATTAGACCTTATCATATCTTATGTATACCATCTAGGGGGTGGTATATGTTTGAAGGCAAAAAATGGAGGAGAGGATATGAGAAGGATATGATATGCCCTCCATATACCCTTACCCAAACAAAGCATAAGATATAGAGGGGATATCAAATCTTATCCCCTCCTCATATCCGCTACCCAAACAAGGTCGTAGAGCAACATAGTGTTGCATAAGTATTCTAAGGTAGCACCTTAAGGGCACGTCCTTTGGGTGTAGCAAATTTTGTGCAGGAGGAGGACGTAGACAAAGGTTGAAGCACCACACGCGCGCCATCGCCACCGTTGGGCTGATTTGTTAGTCAAGCCCATACTAAACTTTTTGGGCCCAAAACCAACTCTTGATTATTTTTTAATACCACACTATAATGAATCTGAAATTCAATCAGAACAGTTGCAACCGTTCCAGACAGTTCAACTGTCATGAACGGTTACAACTGCTCCTTCCAACGCACTGCTAATAAATAGCAGACTTTCCCCAACTTTTTCCTCACTTACCAGATTCCAAACACATCTCCAACATTCTTGCAAATCCTTAGCATTTCCAGAGAGAGTTTCCATACCATTGCGGTTCATAGGGTGTAGCGAGTGTACAGAAAAACTGCACGGTTGAGGCGATTATCCTGCGAGGCTTTTGTTCCATAACAAGTAGTATCGTAAGGGGCAAATAAGCCTTAAGGACACTGAGTCTATGCTCGAGATCGTCTTTGACTTAATCATCAGATTTACAATACTCTGTAAGTATTTATTTTTCTGCATTTGTTCTCAGTTTCTTTTCTATTTCCATTTTTTTCTTCTTCCCTTCTTCTGGTCCAGTTTCGATTGTTATCCAACACCTAAAAGCAGAATTAATATGTTTGACATTTTTATTCTTCTGCTTTCTAAAAATAAATTATTTTTCTACATGTCCGTTTGGTAATGCTTTTGATTTCTAGAATGCCGATTTTTAATGCCAAAGCTTGTTGTTTGTTTGGTAAAATTGATTTATATGGTTTTTTAGAAAGCAACTACTTTTCCCACCGATGTTTTTGAGAAACAGGAGAAGAGTTTCTTTTCATGACCTGCTTTCTGATAATTTTATTAACAAATTTTTTTTATCGATGCATAATAATAAATTCAAAAAAGACATATCTAATTCTAATAAAAATGCTACGATGTATAATATTGTCATTTTGATACTTAGAAAAAATTTAAAGCAATAATAATCCAACCCAATATGCAAAAAATGATTTTTCACAGCATGTTATACAAGAAATTTTGTTACAATATGGAAAGTTATCCCTTCCTTTATTTTCAAATACTATGTAGTAAGACCACTTTGAAAATGTTGTGACATTTTAGAAAACAGTGTGCCAGAAGTCCAGAAGTACTGCTTACCTCACCCTGCCACCAGAAATAGAAAAAGAAACAGAAATGCAACGCGGTTTAGACTTTCTAAACCTCTACTTATCCTTTTCCTAAAAAAAATTAAAATAAATAAATCTACTTATCCAAACAAGCCCATTCTAACAAGATTTCCCCCAATCTATGCACTTGCGTCACGGAGCCGAGCCAAGTAGCTACCGAGCTGGAATAATAAAAGAGGGAAAAAATCTCAACTTGTGGGGTTGATGACAAGGCACGTAACGCCAAATCATTCTCCGCCACTTATTTCCCCAACCCCAATCCAACGTCATCACCATAATGACATATCTCTATTATTGTAATCGTAAAAGACACAATCACCCTCAATCTCTCCTGATAAAACTCCATAACCCATGGGTAGTACAGACATTCCTCACCCGTCGCTGTCTTCACAAAGTATAACGCTACGTCAACACACAAGCGCCGCGGGTGGTGGTGCTTGTGTAAACTCGTTTGAGTGAATTCAGTTATCCCCACGGGTAGTTTCGGCAATTTCGACCTGAACCAATAGCAATCGTTCCCCATCGGGTTTCTTTTGTTTGGATTAGACCGGATTAAATTTTCTGAATAAGATTGAATTGGAACTGTAATTAATAACGTGTTTGGTTTCATGTAATATTAATTCAGCATTAAGGTAAAATAGTCCAATTCAACTAATATTCTCTTGTGGTAGGGGATTTATTTAAGGCTAGTTTGAAAATGTTGTGACGGTGAAAATACTGTGAAAGAGCTGCTGTGAATTCTTAATAATTTGTTGTTTGGTAAATATCACGCAAAATGTGCTGTGAAATATTGATATAGTAATTTTATGTTTGATAAAATGAACTGTGAAGTTGCTGTGATGGAGTAAAATGACAAAAATATATGACGAGTGTCATTTTCATAAAGATAACTATTGATATTTTTAAAAATTGTAAAGTTCAAAAATCGGTTGTAGATAAATTAATCAAATTTTCGGAAAAATCATCTCCAACAAAAACTGTTCGGAAAACCCGAAATTTTAATTTTACGAAATACCCTAAACTATTTCTACTATTTGAAAGCAGCTGTGCTGGTGGCAGCAAAAGCATTCCCAAACTCACCCTTAATTCTAGAAAAACCAAACGTACCATAAGTGAATTCAGTTATCCGGAGGGCTAGTTTCGGCAATTTCCACCTGAGCCAATAGCAATCGTTGTCCCACCAGTTTTCCTTTCTTTGTCAATGCCGTCCTGAAAACAATTTGCTCCTCCCCCAATAAATTTCCAAGCAAATACCTAATTCCTCCTCCTCCTCCGCCTCCACTTGTTCAACCTCTTCACGCCTCCGCCCATTTCTCTCTCTCTCTACTGTTGCCGTATTCTATGCCTTCGCCGTCGCGGTCGCCGTCGCCGGAGTTTGCTCGGAGCCGGCTTTCCGGTACGTTTACGGTTCCGGACCTTTCCCTTTCTCTTATCGCACTAGCAATTGATTCGCTTTGCTTTCTCATATTTCGAACCGGTTCTTGCCTTCACGCTTTGCTGATTTGTGTCCTGAAGTAGTAGTAGTTCATGAGCTGCTGATTTTATAGTAATTGGGCGTGTTCATGATAAAAAACGGTAGAGGAATGAGGATGTGATTGGATATATTGTAATGCTGTCCTGGGAATTAGTAACTTATGATGTGTTAATTCCAGTACTTTCTAATTTTGCTAGGTGAATACTTTGATTATTTGAGTTCATTTTGTGCTGAAATGTGATTTTGTTGCTCCGTGGGTCATTTGAGATCTGAGATAAGTTTGGTGCTCAAATTTGGATTAATTTATTATGTATTTTTAGATGCTACTGATTTCTTTTTACCCAAAGTGAAGGAATTGGCCAATTGCTGTTGTCATGTGAGGCAAAGCTGTTACTCCGATTAAATATGTATGAGAGGGATTCATTCGTTTAGAGGCTCAATTATGTCTTTTACATATTATTTGGATTCCTCTTAATGGATTCAGTTAGTGTGGATCAATCTTTATTTTCTCTAACAGGAATAAAAATACTTTATATAGATATCATGTCTAAGTTCCTGTTCATTTAGACTTTTCCTTATAACATTATCTCAATGTGTGGAATTTTAGGATAACAAACTTTTTGTAAGTAATAGGATGCTCCACTTATGGCCACGGAGACCGAGTTGTGTAATACAGATGTAGTATAATTTTTCCAAATGAACCTTGTTTCATTTTTCTAACGGAGGTTAATTGCTCAATGTAAGAGATCCGAAATAAGGATGGAATACCCACCTAAACAGTTTTTGAAATCGATTCTTTTCCTTGTTTTTTCTTTCTTTCTGACACTTTCCTTTTCCACACCTTGCCAGTGTGGAGACTCTAACTCACCAACAGTTCTTGCGCATAAGATCTGCAAACTGGTCAACTTATGTGTGAACAACATCTGATCAGTTTATTCTTTTCAGTGTGTATAGGAACTTAATTATGGGAGAATCCCAATTCACCATCTTCTATACTAGAACTCATGAAGTTGAAAAGAATTTACATGCTTAAGTAGGTTAAAAGTACATGGGCTGTTACTTATGCTGTAGAATTGGGTGTATAACTGGATATGATTTCGAGGAAATCAAAACATCTGCTACTACCAACAAATACCGTGGTAAGAAATACGTAATCGTCGATTTTGGTATAAATATGTTATCATTGAGCCGTGTGTAAGACTTGGCTTCTTTGAAATCAAAACATATGCTACTTACCAAGACCCAGCCGGTGCCGTGGTAACAAACAGTACATAATAATTATTGGACTGGTATAAAATGTGATATCAACTTTTGCTACTGCCAACGTATGTTTCTAGCCATAGGTTAAACTTTTTTCTTTTCTTACAGGGAATACCCTCCTAAATATTTAGTGATACCGATTTGGTTCATAATTAATTTTCCATGTTCCTGGATTTTATTCAGCCTTTTTCCCCTTTTCCCGAATAGCATGTCTGTTCGCACCGTGTTAGTGTGGAGACGTGAGTCATTAACAGTTCTTGTGCACAAGGTCTGCAAATTGGTCAACTTATATGTGAACAACTCTGATTGGCTTATTCTTTTCAATGAGTATAGGAACTTGATTATGAGAGAACACCATTTAACCATCTTCGAAGACTTGAAGTCATGATGGTGGAAAGAGTATACATGCATAAGTAGGTTAAAAGTAAATGGGTTGTGCCTTCTGCTATAGGCAAGAAATATTGGGGTGGATGTAGACTTCTAGAAAATCAAAACATTTGCTACTGCCGACAAGTACCATGGTAATAAATATCATACTGTCGTGTCTTGTATAAACATGTAATTATCGAGCTGCGTGTAAAAATTGGCTTCTTTGAAATCAAAACATTTGATTTGAAGTAAACCAGTTGCCATGCCATCTACTTTTTTCCCTCTCTACGTGTCACCCATTGTTATTAAACTCTTTTGCTTAATCCGTGAAAGAACATACTCCTAAGTGGAAATAGTTACACCAACTCCTTGGTTTATATATTATTTCCTCAATATTGTACGAGAGCTGAAGTAAGGATAAGTATATATGATTATGACCAAATAAATCAAAGTTTTGCTTGTTATACTTGTCTTCTTTAGATTAACTACTTCAAATAAAGTCCTTGGATAGTTCAAGATTTGTAAGCGGTAGTCTAGGGTTTCTCTTCAGCTTTCTCAGGCTTGTTTACTAGATTGATTGCTAATAATTTACTTTTTATAAAAAATTTATAAGATTTTCCAGATTTTATCCTCAATTGTCCTTATTCGATTTTCTTTTATCTCCAGTGTAATGAGCAATGACGCGTTGTCAGCAACAAACATAACAAGTTCCAGGAATCTCTTAACATCAATTTTCTCGTCTCTTCTCTTGGGCTTCTATCCTAGAAGCGTGTCATCAGGTACACTTGTTTATTGGAGTACTTCAAGAATAAAAATGGATAGATCAGACACATCAGGCTTTGTGAGCGGAGGAAGTGGTTTTCTGGAAATGCTGCTTCTGGTCCTCTATGATATGGAGATATAGAAGTTTCGTTTACCATGTTATGACCTTCGCTGCTAGTTTTTCCTTTTTTTGCTTGGTAGTGTAGCTTGAGCAAACGGTAAAAATGGATCTCAACAAAAACGGTTTGATGTTCTGCAACGGCGACACCACTTTGTGCCTGGACTTTGGTTATGGAGGAAACATCAGTGCTGGAAGAGGTTATGGTACTAATCCTGCTGGAACAAGCAGTGCTCCTGAAGATAATTGCAGATTGGTACTAGGGCTAGGTCCAACCCCAAGTTCAGGTAGCGACTATTACTGTGGTTACCCTGACAAAAGCAAAAGTTTGACCAATACAGAGGATGATTCGATACTAAAACTAGGTCTATCCGGAGTAACTGATGAAGTTTCAGGCACGTTCGATTATTCCATTTCTTCGCAGAATATTCAGAACATACCTCTTCGAAAGAGAGTCATTTGTGTATCTGATGAGGGCTCTACATCAGCCAAAAGATCAGGTGGCTTCATGCCATCTCTGCTTTTGGCCCCAACAATTGGTACTGGTAGAGAAATTTCATTCCAAACAAAAGAACTTCTGGCCCTTCCCAGTCTTTCTCAGATAAGCTCTGAGCCATCTGCCCTCAGTTCCATTTCATCAGACATCAGAATCGGCCATTTTAAGCGGTGTCAATTCAATGGGTGTTCGAAAGGGGCACGCGGCTCTACAGGTCTTTGTATTGGTCATGGGGGAGGACAGAGATGTCACAAGCCTGGTTGCAACAAAGGTGCTGAAAGCAGAACTGCTTTCTGTAAAGCTCACGGAGGAGGTAAAAGATGTGATCATTTAGGTTGCACTAAAAGTGCCGAGGGAAAAACAGACTACTGCATATCACATGGTGGTGGAAGAAGGTGTGGCCATCCATCTGGTTGCACCAAAGCAGCGCGTGGCAAGTCAGGCTTCTGCATCAGACATGGAGGTGGGAAAAGATGCAAGATAGAAGGCTGTGCTCGTAGTGCCGAGGGTCAGATTGGGTTGTGCATTTCTCACGGGGGTGGTCGTCGCTGCCAATTCTCAAACTGCCCTAAAGGTGCTCAAGGAAGCACGAACTACTGTAAAGCACATGGTGGTGGTAAACGTTGCATATTTGCTGGATGCACTAAAGGTGCTGAAGGGAGCACGCCGCTCTGCAAAGCACATGGTGGAGGTAAGCGTTGTCTTTTCGATGGCGGTGGGATTTGTCCCAAGAGTGTACATGGTGGTACAAACTTCTGCGTCGCTCATGGAGGCGGGAAGCGATGCGCCGTATCGGGGTGCACCAAAAGTGCACGCGGACGGACTGATTGTTGCGTGAAGCACGGCGGTGGGAAACGGTGCAAGTTTGAGAATTGTGTCAAGAGTGCCCAAGGCAGCACCGATTTCTGCAAAGCCCATGGAGGTGGGAAAAGGTGCATCTTTGGAGATGGGAAATGTGAGAAGTTTGCTAGAGGGAAGAGCGGATTGTGTGCTGCTCATAGCAGCGCAGTTCATGACAGAGGCACAAAAAGCATTAAGGGAGGAATGATCGGGCCGGGCCTGTTCCGCGGGCTGGTCTCCGCGACCTCGACGATCGTGAGCAGCTTCAACAGTTACTCGTCATCTGGTCTTTCGGCTGTATCGGATTCTAACGAATCGATTCAGCATTTCGCCAAAAGACAGCAACTCATACCCCCTCAGGTCCTGGTTCCTCTCTCCATGAGGTCTTTATCATCATCTTGTTCAAGGCCACAGGGTGAAGAAATCAACGCGGTTGATGCTGATCGTGCGAGAAAGAGCTCTGGTTTCCGTGCCACGGAAGGGAGGGTGCACGGTGGAGGTCTCATGTCGTTCCTTGGTGGGAACATGAAGAATGCAACCGATAGGATCTGAAATCGTTCGTATTATGTATTTTGTTGGTAATTATTAGTAGTTTGAGGACATGTTTTGGTAAAGTTTGTGATCTTTTTGGCAAGGTAATGTATTATGTATCTGTGTTGTAGTGGCACTCTTCTGGAGTACCAAATCACAGAAGTTACATGAAAATAATTCTACAGAGAAGGAGAAGATCCCTTGAGCTGTAGATTTCTGTGGATGGTTTGATAAAAGGGGCTTCCTGGCTTTACATTTCAGTTCCAATTTCAACTTGTGCTTCTATTTCTAGCAATTCTTACCAGTGCCTGTAGATGCTTCTATGGAAATAACCAGAGTTTGGAGTTAAATGACATGGATTAGGGTTAATAGGATGATAAGCTAACTTGGAGCTTAACGAGGTGGACAAAGTAGGTTACTCGGCGAGTGGACTCTCGGTGGCCGGTGATCTTGCAGAGATCGCGTTTATCATAAAAAGTATGAAAAACGCCAAGTTCATCATAAAAAGTATGAAAAACGCCAAACTTATGATCAGTAATGACGTTCTTTTCATCTGCTCCATGACCTTCACGGGGTGGTGGTACTTTGGCACCAGTGTGACATGACTGTAGACGTTCTTTTCATCTGCTCCATGAAAAGTCGAACTTACGAGTCAGTAAAGACGTTCTTTTATGTTGCATGATTTTGATGAGGTTGTGGTACTTTAGGGCCCACAGTGACATGACCTTAGACGCTCTGTTCATCTGCTTTATGAAAAGTCGAATTTACGAGTCTGTATAGACGTTCTTTTTTGTTTCATGATTTTGATGAGGTTGTGGTATTTTAGGAACCACCGTGACATGACCGTAGACGTTCTTTTCATCTATTCCATGACCTAAAACGAGGTTATCGTATTTTCGGCCGCCACCGTGACACGACTGTATCCCGGACGATAAGCCACATCAGCAACTCTAGAAGCACTGAACAACATCGCGAACTTAAACCAGCTTCGTAACATCATCTTTGACTACAGATTTCTGACTCGCTGATTGTCCAATTTCATTTCCCAGCATATAAAAACAGCCTCCGTACCTGGACACTCTTCAGATCGCCATTTCTGAAGAGTAGAGCTTCGTTGTTCGGAGCTCTCGGCGATCGTCGTCGTCTTCTCTGCAAATCATGCTTCAAGCTTAGGTATTCCTCTGCTCTCTCTCTCTCTTCCCCTGGCTCTTCCAAAAAGCTAGTTTCAAGCTCCGTTCTTTCATTTCACGGAGAAAAAACCTTGCGAAACTGTAGCTCGTCGCTTTCGTTTGCATGTTCGTCCTCTGATCGAGTCCTTTGAATTGAATTTTCTAATCAAGTAATCGATTCCGATTTCTGATCATGCTTCGTTGACGAATTCGATCTGTTCATAACGATGCTTTAACGCGGGAAAATTTAGGTCAAAATCGGAAGAGAGGTGAAATTGATTTCGCGATTGAAGTCGTAACTGACGAATTCGCTTGTTTTGGATAATGTTTATAGCATCAATTGAACAGTGTTGATAAATTTTCCTTCGATTATAGGAGTATTAATGGAAAGTCCCTAGTTGCATCAAATTGAACAGTTTTGATGAACTTTCCTTCGATTAATGCTTCAATTGAACAGTTTTTATGATTTTCCTTCGATTGCAGGAGCATTAATGCATCAATTGAACAGTTTTGATGGAGCGTTAATGGAAAGTCCGTACGGTAGTAGTAACAGTAACAGAGTTTCGAAACTTGCCTTCAATACTTCTTCACCAATCAGAGCTCAGAGAGAGCTTAATAATCAGTTCCGTTCACCGAGGAGTAATCGGAGCTTCGACTTGGAGAATCTGGATCCTGCACTCATCAGATACTACCACCACTCGCCGGCGACGCCTCTCGCCGGCAAAGTCGTCTTGAATCCGGCCGGCGAGTCACCGAATTACCTTCAGATGATAGCTCACCAGTACCTGTCGCCGCTTGGATCACGAGGCTCGTCGTCGCATTCGCCGCTCTCGTCGGTGGAAAACAGGGGGACTCCATCACCGGTGTCTTCGCCGTTGTTTAAGGGACCGGTGAAGGGGGTTGAGGAAGGTGTGCTGGTGATGGATGGGGTTTTGGTAACTCCGGGGTCTGGTGGAAGGGCAAGGTCGTCTTCTTCTAGCAGTGGTTCACCTTCTTCTTCAGGTGGTATCAACAGTTTCTACAACAAGTCTTGTGAGGATTCAAGTGGCTCTTCTAGCAATGGCTCTAAAAACCAGGTCTAACTCTCTTTTCCTCATCTTTGTATAGAAGTTGCATGTGACTGTTTATTCTCAAGGTTTGATTTTAGATTAAGTGATCATGGCTTGATGTGGTAATATAGTAGAAATAGCGAGACTCGGTGGCATTTTTGTTGATAGATGTTAGATTGTGTATTGCTGAACATATCCATTCTTGTTGCAATTTTCCTAAATAGCTCAGGAGCACTCTCTTAGAATCGGCACATCCCTCTCCAGATTCACGTGCCTCGTGCATTTACTGGGGTATTCTATTTGTGATGAGTAGGGAGAATTTAGAGGATTGTTATGTCATTACATCCATATCTATCTATGGAGAGACCTGGGAGTTCACTCTTTTCTGAAAGGATTGTTACTAGTATAAGTACGAAATGTCTTCATTCCGAATGGCTGTTTCAGTGAAGAGTGTAGAGTAAGATTTGTCGAGGTTTCTTGTGTTGGGGGTTGGGGCTACAAACGAAACTGTATATGGTGGACTAGAAGTGCTTTGTTTCTGTGGTGTATAGGAGGTTAAGTGCTTCTGTTTTTATGGTAAAACCTTGGGCGGTTAAGGACTTACCGTTATGAGTCTTAGGCCTCCGGAAGCTTTTAATTGTGGTAGACTGATGGATTAACAGGTTGGTTTAGAGGAGGGTTTTTGGATGTCAAACAAGTTGTTGATTGCTTGGCTGATTCTTGTGCAATCTGTCTGGTGGGCTATGGTCATGCATTAGTTGATGATTTTTGGGGTCAGGGTTTAAACAGGTTATAGATTAAGTGGTGGCTCAAGACAGAATGCACTCCTAGGGAAGTACATCGATTCATGTATCTGCAATGAAAATGTTTGGTCAGCAGGTTTGGCTCTGAGATTGGAGTTTGGATGAGAACTCTTTCTTTGTTGCTCATACAAGAAATCAAATTAGGTAAGCGGGTGTCTTTGACGGTAGTTCATCAACCAGTAGATAGTAATTAGGAGACTACATACTGGAATCAAGTGGTTTTGCTTTTTGAAGGATGGTATATTCATGTATCATATTCTTTGTTTTGCTTTCGAAATGGGCTGTTTAGAAGGAGAGAAGTTGGATATTCTGGAGTAAATAAGGCAAACTCTAATTGTTTGAACTTCATGCAAAATGTAGCTGGTTACTGCTTGGTCTCAGGCTATTAGGTCTCTCCAAAGGTTAATCCTAACAAAGAGTGCTGTTCCGTTTCAAACAGCATTGAGTACATGCATAGCTTTTCAATTTTCTTCTAGCTGTCCCGTTACGTGCTCCGGTCACACTTTTCTACATTATGGTTATCTCTTATTCGTTATCCATAATCTGCACGTTGCCTGTCATGGCGCGGGGAATCTATAGGCGGAATAATATTAACATCTAGTGAAAATTGGCAATTTTATCTTTTTTACTTAGAACCTTTTATAATTTATTGCAATGCTACATATTGGCTTTCATGATTTAGAATGCAATCTTTCTTTATTCATTTAGAACTTAAAGAACTAAGAAAACCACAAAAACCAATTAGTAATGTGTTAAATAGTCAACTTGCTTATCTTTATATATATTAGAAAGCTCTAAACAGTTAACTTGTGATAATAGGAGGATCCGGGTAAAACTTAACCATCAAGTGTTTTTCTTTTGTTTGTGATCTTGCTCTTTTCGTGAGGTTTTGACCTCAGGTATCAGGCAATAGAATCTGGCCAGTTTAGAATCCTTTCTTATACTCGTCCCTCAATCTGTTTCCAAGTTCCAACTGTAGCCAATTCTCCTACGACGACCAGTGTATGATCATGTTAAATCTCGCCTCAAATTAACTGAGTCATCCACATCCTGAAATTGGTACCCTGAATAGTTACATTAAAAATCTCGTTTCTGAGATTAATTAGAGTAAGGATAAGAATACCATGTCTGTGCTTTGGTTTGCATCCCCTAAAGAGATGATAAATGAAGCAGTTCTAGGAGAAACGAATAAGATGGCTTTAAATGGGAACAAAATGAATGGAATATCTGATATGTAAGTTCTTTTTTACAAGCAATTTAATGAAAATCTATCACCTATCTAGATCCCATGAGTTCTCATAATGCATTTCCATCTCGAGGGAATGAAGAAGAGCGTCAATCGGCAGGAGCTTTGCACCAATCGTGGTAGTCTTTACACTGAATAGTTTAGCTGATTTAATAGCACAAGAAAAAAAAAAGGAAAGGAATAAGAAAGAGTTAGTAAGCCTAAATGCATAAATGCAGAAACCTCAATCATATATTGCATGCTTTTGACAAAAAGAATAAAGAGAACGATGCAGCTCCAAGTTGGAGGGACTTAGCTTAGTCATACATATGCGAGATGGAAATACATCTAGTGAACTATTTCAATAGGTCACATTTACTCTGAATGAATGTTAGGAAATGCTCCATGACTTCCTCATGGGTAGGAATGTAAAGAAACCCTGTTACAATTCCAAGAGGAGGGAGTTTGACATTGGAACCAAAAGAGAAATTAATCATCAATGATGAGGAGATAAGAAAATAAGTTGGGCAGGTTATTAATATAACGTAAGGCCATAGAAGAGAAATCATTATGCATGACTAACTTGAACTCTCAAGATTTGCCAAAATCACAGCAAAGATTTCATCCAATTCTAAGCGAACAACGACAAACGAAATGGTGAATTTTGGTTTATCAAATACCTCAACCATCACGCGTGGATATATTTAAATAATGGAGAGGGAGATATCCAGAAAATCTTGTAAATTTTGGTTTATCAAATATACTGGTCTTTGCCAAAGACTGCAGCCAAGCTCTTGAAAGTGAGCTCGATCTTGTCAGTTTCGTACCAGAATACATACCTGCTGGTTAGGGAATAATGTATCTGGTTTTCCCTCTGGCTTGAAGTTATTGCATGTAGCTCCAGAATTTTAATCTAAATGGCTTGCTTAGAAACAGCTTTTTCCTATCTGATTTTACATTGTTTTTGTTACACTTTTTGAGGCTCACAACACCCTGAAAACTTCCCATTGTTGCGAATTTATGAAAGGAGCGCTATAAAATCACATATGCAATGTAAGTCTTTATGAGTAAATTAGGTATCGGTTATACAGTCAAAGGCATGGTTCCTAACTTCGTATGTGCATTCAAATTATCTTGTATTGGCGTAATTAAGTTTCGGTCAAAAGTTTTCATTCCCGATACTAGGAAAGCCAATAGTGATAGAGTCAAAAGCTTCCTTATCAATGCGGTGGACAATTAGGTAGGACGTACATGTAAGGAAATTAGACTTGGCAAGACTTGATTGGCAACTTCACGTGTGTTCCACTTGTAGAAATAACTTGACTTATGTCGTTTCTAAGATGTTTCTCATATCCCTCGCGGTGAAAGGAGAGATTATGCAAATGAAAGAATTGAGCATCTTGTTGAAAACTCTTCTGTTTGTATTTCATAGTTGGTTTAACAGAAGATTTTGCGGCGGACCTTCAAATTGTGTATATTACTTGCTTCTGTTGGTTAAACTATCCAGGGCATGTGTTATTTTTCTAAGTCAAATGCTTGCTAGTTATAAGCTGAAGTATTAGATTTGTCTCCAGATCAAACCAACTTTTTGTGATGAATCTTGTAAAAACCTTAGATGAATAATATAGCTTGCTATAGTGTTTGAATTTTTGTATTCTCTCTGTTACAGTTTTCTCATGGGAAGGACGAGGTGCGAGCACTGAGGTTCCCTATCAAGAACAAATCAGAGGTAAAAACAAATTATTTCAGACCATATGAATTTAACCGATCATTTTCCTCAGGTGATGGGTATGAATTACTAAGGTTCTGGATATTAACCTATTTATAAATATGCTAATCATATTTCTCGAATATTGAATGAATTTGGTACTTCTATTAACCTGTAGTGCTTGGCTGTGTTATATAGGTTCAGACATGCAAGTCATATACTGGTCCAGGCTCTTGCTCTTACGGCGCTAAGTGCCGCTTTGCTCATCATCAGATCACCCCAGCTTCACCCCCTACAGAACTTGCTCTGACTCCTGTGGCAATGAAAAAACACCAGACACCAAATAAACCAGGAAAGGATAGCAAGAAGCACGAAAGCAGCTACAACACAAGCAATGATTGGTGTCCCATGGATGATGGCATTAACATTGCATTGCCTTCTGCATCAACCAAAGATACTCCAGGAAAAGAAGCTGTAATTGCTTACATACATGGTGTTCTCTATGGCCCTTCGTGTAGAAACAGATTGCCAGTGTTTGTTGGAATCTGTTCAGTGTAAAAGTCTCCTCCTCTCAAAGATGAAAAGGTACATATCTGCCAGCTGATGCTTCAATGCTGCAAAGTACAAACTAAGAAACCAGACTAGTTGCGAAAGATAGTACATTTTGGGAGTATTTGCTCACAAATTTGTTCATACTGAATTGCTCCCAGAAGTATAAACCAGTACTATGATTTAGATAATTACATCTGTTGTCGTCTCTGTGTTTGCATATGTTTGGCTGTGTGTGTGCGTGTTTGTGATACAGGTAGTTCATGACTGATATCTGATTCACTTCAGTAGTATCTGAAGACTGAATCACAGAAAATAGAATTAAAGACACTGAACCCCAGCTATACGTCTATTTTTGGACTGTAGGACTTCATGTACCAATCTTTCCAAGTTCAAGTATGAGGAGCCACCAGGATTAGTAGCATCTTGTGCCTTTCTCTTCCAGTTCTTGGCATTTTCCTTCATCAACTCACTTTTATCTCCTTCAACCAATTCTCTCACCATCCTCTCGACTTCAACCCTTGTTATTTCATCACTCTCTACCCTTGTCCCAATTCCCCATTCTGTGGAAACATAAAGAGAATTGGTTCTCTGCTCAGAGGAGAATGGCCAACAGATCATAGGCACTCCGGCGGTGATGCTCTCAATAGTTGAATTCCATCCGCTGTGTGTTAGGAACCCTCCGACCGATGAATGGCTTAAAACCTTTTCCTGTGGACACCAGGTTGCTAAGAGGCCTCTCTCTTCAGTTTCAGCAATGAACTCCCTAGGCAATGCCTCAATCCCTCCACTGACCAAATCAGGCCTCACTATCCACAAGAAGTTTTGTTGGCTGTTTGCGAGGCCCCAAGCGAGTTCAACTAGCTGTTCCTTTGACATGACCCTGACACTGCCAAAGTTCACATAAAGAACAGAGTTTGGCTCCTTTGAGTTGAGCCATTCGATGCAACCATCTTCCTCTTTCCATAAACTGGACCCGATCTTCTCCAGACCTTTCTCTTTGATTTGGTCAAGATGCAAGTTGAGAGGGCCAATGGAGTATATCCTGGTAGGAAACATTGAAGAGAGTGTGTCTAGAACTTCGCTCTCCAATTCTTCGAATGTGTGCAGAATGATTGCTGTAGCTCTGGAAGCTGCCTCTATTTCTTGTTTGAGGAAGTTTGTGACGATGTTGTTTGGATCTGTCGTTCTTATTAGTATAGGGAGATCCTTCATACTGATGCACTTCTTTCCTGGAATCCACTCCACCATTGTCTCTAAGCACCCATTCGTTAGGTAGCTTGAATCTGAGAGAAGGTAAAAAAAAAAAAAATGTGTCTTATGCTCTTATTGGGCCTGTTTGGATGAGATCAAATCGAGAGGTAGAGGAAGGTCAATAAACCCAGATTATTCAGTCAACCCTCTCCAAACCCAAAGAAATGCAGATTTCCGCCCAAAAATCCAGAATTCCGGCTTTAAATGCTGAATTATGGATTTTTGGGCGAAAATCCGGATATTTTTCTGGGAAATTCCGGATTTTTTTAGGATCATTTCCGGATTTGTTTTTTGGGAAATTCTGAATTGTAAAAAAAATGTGAATCGAATATTTTTTTTCACCAATAATCTACCGCATCCAAACAATACAGATTAAATGAAATCTCAACATTTCACTTATTTCAGCTCGTCCAAAAAGCCCCATTGTATTTCAAATCAAAATGGGATAAAACATGAGGTGATCATTAGAGAATGCAATATACCTACCTCTGAATGGTACAACACCCTTTTCCATGAGATTAACACACTGCTTATAACCCATGAAGCCGCAAGCGCTGGTAGTCCAGAACACCACATTGGGGATTCCAAGGTCCTCAGAAGCTTTGAGTGTGAATGACATGACACCATCAGACACGATGCAGGTAACCGGTGGAACATCAAATGATGATGTGTGGTTTAGCTTGTGAAGGAGCTCTTGAAATGGAAGGAGGCAGTGTTTGCTGGTGGATTCAATCAGGGAAGGGATGTGTTGGGTAGTGTTAGCATCTTCTGTTGGAGGAAGGCCGTCGGGAATTGTCTCGAATCGGAAGTCGGACCCACCGGAGAGAGAACCGGTGGGTTTGGATTGGGTTAGACGGTTGTGGTTGTAATCAGTGTTGACAAAAGTGATGTGGAAGCCTCTGTTGTGGAGGAGTTTGGCTAGGTTTAGGAGTGGGGTTATGTGGCCTTGGGCTGGGAAGGGTATGCACACTGCATGAGGTTTTGATTCAGAATCCATTACCTGTTTTGTTTTCTTATCTCTGTGTGTGTCTGTGAAATGAAGGCAACCAGAAGAGTGTGATTTTTTAGCAACAGAGGAGGAGAAAATTGTGGTTTTAAGAGAATCCTTACTGCTTTTGGTTTTGGTGAATTGAGTAGGATGTTTATCTGTAAAGCAAAATTTCGTGACCTGGATCACATGCCGTATGGATCTTGTCGTCGTCTCACAGAAAGGGACAATCTTCCAACCTGTTTGTTTTATGGCTTCAAGATTCAGAGATTTACAAGCTTAAACAGTGCAATGATGATGTTTGGTACTGATCAATTTAGACACATATCCACTGATGAGCCTTTAAAATGAGACTAATAACAACTTGAGATCGTTTTGTGAGGGCTTCATAGTGAAATTACATGCTTGCCATTCCTATATCAAAATTTAGGACTTTGTTATCTTCTAATTACATTACTATCTCCGTTTCTTCTCTAAGTCCTCATTTTTTACTTTTACATGGGTCGCTTTGACCCGGTGATTTGATAGCAAAACGATGCAATTTTTTGATGTCATGGTGATGTAGATTAACTTTTACTCTGCAACACCATGAAAAAAAAACCGACAAAATTACACTGTTTTGCTATTCAAATCACTCGGTCAAAGTGACCCAGTTACGAGTTAAAAAAATCAAAATGTGGACTTATAGAAGAAACGGAGGTAGTACTATTTTAAGCCTTAGAGGTTGACTAAGTGGGTGAGCCTTGAGATTTTTTGTGTTTCCTCTCCTCTACTCGTCGAGGTCTCAGGTTCGAATCCCACGAAAGTCAATAATTCTTGGGATCATTAGTGATTAAATTGGTCATCGGTAGAAACTATAAGACTGTAAGTATAACCCACGTCTTCATGAATTAGTCAAGGTGCGCTAGCCCGAACACCACGGATGACAAAACTTCTAAAAAAATACATTTTTTTGTGAGAGTCACCATTTTATGTTTTAATTAGTCATTTTGCAGCTATTATTACCCCAATTTCATAAAAAAAACATCTTATTTTTAGTCAAAACCGCATTTGCATTAGCCCAACCTCAGCTCAGGCCTAGCTCCCTCAGAATGATCCCGACAAATCTTCACTTCTGGATTATTTTTACGAAGCTTCGTATTTCTTCGAAAATCATCGCTTTTCTTTGAAAAGTGTGTTAGAATGCCCTGCCAACAAAAAGACCATTTGGATAAGCACAACAACCTGACCTCCGATCATGCTTGCCCTAGATGCGGCTCTCCCTCTGAAACTCTTGATCATGTTCTAATCAAGCAGCAGTTGATATCTGCTATCTGGAAGGGCTCTGATCTCAGTAGGGCCTTCTCATCCTACGCAATTCCATCCCTTCCAAGTCTTTATGTCTTAATCACGAGCTTCACCCACTCTGATGAGGATCGGGTCAAGTACTCCCTCATTCTCTGGCATATTTGGTTTCACCGAAATGCAGCTGCAATGGAAAACGACTTGTTACCAACAATTTTGTCTCTTTTAGCAATTAAAGACATTGCCAATGATATCTCCAAGTCTCACCTCCAGCCCAGACCCATCCAACCTTTTGTGCCGTTCATACGAGAACCTTAGCAAATCAATTGGAACCCCAATTTTCATCTTCATTTATCCAAAGGAAAAATGGAGGACGTTTCAGTCGAGGTCGATGCAGCGTGGAAAAACGGTAGTGACTTCAGTACGACAGCTTGGTCTACTAATACTCAACCCTGCAAATCAGGTCATTCGCTGTTTTCAGCCTCAAGTGCGCTCCATGCAGAATCTCGGGGCATCCTGCAAGCTCTAAGGTGGCTTTGTTCGGAAGGTCTTCTCAACATCATCATCTCCACGAACTCTATAGAGCTCATTTTGGCCCTTAGGGGTGAAAATAAAATCTTTCAAATAACAGGAGAAATTATAGATATACGACGTAGGACTTGCTTTTTCTTTAATGTTTTTTTTTTCATTTTGTAGGACATCGTAATATTACTTTGGCACATGACCTAGCAAAAAATGCATTCAGGGATTGTAACGGCTTGTTGTCATAATGAATTTCAATGCTATTTCAAAAAAAAAAAAATTATAGATCATATCACTATTAATTTCATTGTCATCAATTCCTCGTATTTAGTCAAAAAATAAAAAAGAGATTTTCATACATCGGAGACAAAATGGAAATCGATACATTTAAGAATATGCGAAATAGGAACAAAGGCAGTGAAAAATTCGTACACTATTTTATGTTTTAACTTTTTTTTAGACTATGTTTTAAGTTTTAACGAGTCATTTTGCAGCTATTATTACTCAAATTTCATAAAAACATGGACGTGCTTTGTCATCAAATCAACCCCACAAATTGAGATTTTTTTCTTTCTTTTATTATTGCAGCTTCGTAGCTACTTGGCTCTGCTCCGTGACTGCCAGTGCATTGAGTGGGTGAAATCTTGGTAGCTACTTCGTTTGGCTCGGCTTGTTTGGATAAGTAGATTTAGGGATTCAGAACAGGATAAATGACATAAACCATCCCAGACGTATGAGTAATTACCAGTCCAGTACATTGTGGTTTGGATAATACCTCAAATCACCCCTATGTCAAACCAAACGTGTGACGATATCCACCCTTCCGTCCAAATTCATCCAAGAAACTCACAGGACCACAATTGACAATTTGTAGGCACACTTTTGCCCTTTACACAATGAATTATTATTTTTACCCCCTAACTTTTTTCTTTCTACTTCTACCCCCTAACCTATTATCAATCATATCAATATTAATTTCAGTATCATCATCCCTCATTTTTAATCAAAAATAAAATACAAATTTTCATACATAGGACACAAAATGGAAATAAGAATATGTGTTCTAAAAAAAAAGAAATAAGAATATGTTGATTGTGTGGAGTGGGATTTTATCCGTGCTAGTACGGAACGCTATGGTTTCAGCTTCAATTGGATCAAATTGGTGATGGATTGTATAACGACGTCAAGTTTCGGTTTTGCGGACGAAGGTAAGAGTTGCGGAGAAGTCATACCTCAAAGGGGTTTGAGGCAAGGTTGCTCTTTGTACCCCTACTTGTTTCTACTGTGTGGAGATGTCCTATCTCACTCTCTTACGGCTTCTTGTCGCGACGGGGTCACCTCTTGTCTGGCAGCCTCTCGTCATGGACCAACCATCACGCACCTTTTTTTTTGCGGATGATAGTATCCTATTTTCTAAAGCTAGCGAGCAAGAGATGGGTGTTATTTTACAATTATTACAATCTTATGAAAAGGCCTCTGTCATGAAAATCAATCTAGAAAAGAGTGTGGTGGTCTCCTCGGAAAATGTGGATATGCAACGGCAGCAGCAGCTTGGCAACTACTTGGGAGTAAGCATTGTGAGTCCCACGATAGATACCTACTACCTCGATTTGCCTACAACGGTTGGCAAAAGTACAACCTTATATTTTAATTTTGTGACTGATAAAGTTAAAACTAAATGCAAAGCTTGGATGAAAAATTTCTTATCTTTTCAGGACAAGAAACTCTTATTAAGGTGGTGGCGCAATCAGTTCCAACATATGCAATGGGTTGATTTAAGCTTCCCCAATACATATGCAAGAAGATTGAGGCGATTAGTAGAAAGTTTTTCTGGGGTAAAGGAAGATGATGTGAAAGGTACTACCTGGGTCTCGTGGGAAAACTTGAAGGCAGATAGAAGCAAAGGTGGTCTGGGATTTAAAGATCTACAGGCATTCAACCTATCCATGCTCGGTAAGCAGTTCTGGAGGATTGCAACTAATCCAGAATCTCTTCTCAGTCAGGTAATCACCAAAAAATATTGCAATCAGCACAGTATATGGAAAGTTGAACCCTCAAACCAATGCTCATACACATGGCGCAATATTTTTGGCTAGTAGAAGTATCATTAGTGAGGGTAGTAGATGGCGTATAGGGGATGGATCTAGTGTGAATGCCTTCTTCGATCCATGACTTCCAAAAGATCCTCCCTATAAGCCAATTACTACTCTAACAGAGCAACAGTACATGGTGGAAAACTTTATCGACCCAGATTTCGGAAGTTGGGGCAAGCAGAAACTTCAAGAAATTTTTCTGGCATGTGAAAATCGAATACATTCTTCGTATCCCCTTAGCCAAAAATGGGGGAAAATATGCTTTTATATGGAACTTTACGGAAAATGGAGTTTACTGCGTTAAAACAGGGTATCAAATTGCTACCAATCTTCTTCAAAATAAGTCGAAGAATAATAATACAAGTACAATCAGTGATGAAATACAGTGGCTTATTAAGTTATGGAAGATAAAAATCCCCATGAGACACCTCTTTCCAGTGTGGAGAGGTTGGAAGAGGTCTCTACCAACCACCGTGAATTTGAGAAAGATGAAGGTAGATGTTGATTCAAGATGCCTACTGTGCGGAAAAGAAGAAGAAGATGAAACTCACATGTTCCTTCGTTGCCCAGTAGCAGAATAGGTTTGGAAGATTGCTTTCCCAAATCAAGATCTACAGTTGGAGAATTTCTGTTTTAATTTCTGGATCGAGAATCATCTCATGAACAGCAAGAACAACCCAAGCCTTAAACTTCTTTGCATGTGCATCTCATAGATCTGGTCTAATAGGAACCAATTCGTTTTCAAGAAGAGAAGAAGAGAGGCTTCAGATAGTCAGATCAGCGGTGGAGAAGATGGAGAGCTTCAAAGCTTCCAGATCCAAACCTCCCCCGACCGATATTCCCCCATCCCAGGCATGGCGTCCTCCCGAACAGTGCACCGTCAAGTTAAACGTTGACGGTGCCTGGGACTTACAGACCTCAAGGGCAGGCGCTCGTTGAGTCATCAGAGATGGTTCATGTAATACCCGTTTTAATACAAATGGTAAATTGATAACTGAGACAAGAAATTCAATTTTAATTACGAATGACGAATTCGGTAATTTTTGGGTTCAAAATATAGTCAGAATGTTTATACAGTATTATTATATTTTTCTTTAGAAAATTATATCTTTATTACGTATTCATTTTTAGCATTTTTATGTTATTTATCCAAGTGTATCTTAGTGTTTACCCAACCCATTAGATGACTCTACCAATTGGTGCACCCAAAATACTCGATTTATCTAGCCAAGTGTGCTCCCAACACACACTAGCACAACCAAAAAAAAGGAGAAAGTGACGGTGGAGGAAAGTGACCTCTCCAAGTAACAATATATATTTAATAATCATCTTATCTTCTATCTCTCTCACAAAACAAAACTCTCTCCCTCTCTCATAAAAACACTCTGCAAAACAAACTCACCACCACCACCGTAGCCTCCATCACCACCGGCGCCAACTCCACCACCCTCACCACCAAAACCTCCTTCTCATCTCTCTCACTCTCCCTACCCTCTATCTCTCTGTCCTAGCAGGAGCAGCAGTAGCTCCGGTGAGAAGGCCGCCAGCCACCAAGGAGGCAGCCGACGAACCCACCCGACGGAAACCACCGCCACCACCTTTGATTTCTCTCTCTCTCTCTCTATATATATATATATATATCTTATTTGACCCCCAGGCCTTCTCCTCCTCTCTGTTTCGACACAAAGAGGACCAACAGCAACAATAGTTCGCTGCAGAGCATCCCCGAACCACCATAACCGCTGTCGGTCACCATTAATTTCGGCGAGAAGCTCAACCGAGCTAACCGGAGCGACCCACCTTCTCCCGTTGGTACCAATCAACTCATGGAGGTCCGAGTAGTCCATTTGTAATACCCCGTATTTAAGTTGAGGGTTATTTGGTCATTTTGGAAAAATATTTGGAAATTATGATAAATTTATATTTCAAACTTAATTAATGAATTTTCTTATTTTAAAGTATAAGGGTGACATTTGACATCTATGATGATATATGTTTTTAATTTGGGGTTATTTTGTAGTTTTGAGACTTGGATAATACTATATGAAACTTATTTGTATATTTGAGAGATACATGTAGCTTTCGAGAAGTGAATTTTGACATTTTTATACAAAGTGGTATATTTGAAATTATTTAAAAAATTTATAATTTATAAAAATTTACTTTTATGCTATAGCTAGTAATGGAAAATTACATTTTCACCCTCCCCTTTACTCTTGGTTTTTATACTTCAACTCCATCCATCAACTCATGAAATTGATATTTTCACCCCTTAATTTTTGACATTTCTCATTTCTAACCCCAACTAGCTTGTTGGGAGACTTATGATTTATCTTCAACTCCCTCCCACTAACTAGGTCAACCCCATTAAAATATGATCTCTTCATACTACTCCTACATACATACTAGGGCTGAGCAAAACCCGCCCCAACCCGCCTCCCCGAACCACCCCGCATCAAACCGGTCTGAATAAAGCATAAATCGATGCTGCATGTCTGATTACGATTATAGATTTCTCAACCCGAACGATGTTCGATCGATCATGATTTGAGACTTGGAAAACCCGATTAAAACCGAACCGGTCCGAATAATGTTCCATATGTAAAATTGTAATTTTTATTTTTGAAAATGGTTTCTAAATTAAGATTTTTAAGAGTTAACATCAGCAATATAATTGATTTTCTCCAACTATTTCTCTTTCATAGGAAATTACGTGACCTTTTCAGCTTCAAACAATATACAAACGAATATTACAAAAAAAACAGACTAACATATTTTTTCAAGTGAAATCTCAAGATTTGTCAACCCGTTTAACCGGTCCGAATCGGGCCGAGTCAATAAGTTACGATTGGTTTGGGTATTACAAAACATTGGGTGGGTTTGGGTAGAACATTCTCCAACCCGAACTTATTGGGTCGGGTAGAAATTTTTGGCAAAACCGGTCCAAACCGGTCCGTGCTCACCCCTAATACATACACACACTCACCATCACTCATCCCACTCATCCTCCATCAACCCCATTTCTTTCTCTCAATTCTTCATATGTCTTTTCTCTTCAAGAGCATTCATACAAGCTCTCTTCTCTTTCTCCAAATAGCACTCCTATTTTTGGGAGTTGACCTCACAAAAACACCATGAAAACTTCATTTCCTAGCATCCAAAGTATGAAAAACTTGATTTCAAGCTTTGTACAAATACGGAGGGGAGTCATTTCACTCTTTTTCTCACAACATCTTTATTCTTGGGGTAACATTTCTTCTAGTCTTCAATTCATTCATGCATGTCTATGTTTAGCTTTGATTGATGAAATTTCATATAGGTTTTCTTCATTTCCATGTGTGATTCTCCATTTCCATTGTTAGTTATATGTTTGACTTCAAAATTTAGACTATTTCGTGAAACCCACACTAGAACCCACATGCATGTTGTGAATGTCATCTTCTTTGCATTTGTTACACAAGAGATTTTTGATAATTTGTGCCAAGAGCATGTAAAAATGTTATTTTCATGATTAAAATGGTTCTATTTGGGTGAAAATCAAGTCTTCTTAACTTGCATGTACTGCGAGAACCATTCTTGTTGGTTTTTGAAAAAAATTGCATGTTCATACAATCTGACCAGTTTGTGAAAAACTTATATTATCTCTAAATTTTGTCTCTGTAGAATTTTTAACTCTTTTAATTCTGAAACTAGACTTAGAGAGGATCATTTTGAAATAAAATTCAACTCCATAGCCTTTTTGGTTAGGGAGATATGCTCATTCTAAGTTGCATGTTTTCTGAAACTCTGTTTTTGGACAAGTTTTGCCATTTTTGTTAAAAATCTCAGTTCCAGAAACTTATGGCACCCAATTTCTTGTGATCAAACTAGACACATAAGGGATTAATTATGGAGAATATGGGCATTTTTACTATTCTCCAAGTAGTAGTAATTGTTCTTCAAAGTTGAAAATTTCTTCCAAACTTGTCTCTGCATAGCAGTGTTTGTTATTTTTGTACTTGAGTTTTGTAATTCTTATGCATGGTTTTCTTAGTGTTTCTGACAGTAGACACATGTAGGTTCATAATATATTAATTTCATGATTTTAAGAGATGTTTTGATATGGTAAATATGCCTCTAAAGTCAGAGTTACAATTCAGAATTGTAGTTTTACCGTTTTTAGAGAACTTAAATTTTTAAAATCAAAAGTGTATTATTTTATTTATTTGGACATTTGAACATCATTATATGTGCATTTGTGACATGTAGGACTATGGGTCATGTAGGGTTGCATTTGGATTAGCGATGTATAAATTGGTTGTGACGAATACGTTATGTGTGCGATTGTAGACCTCGACCTCGTAGGAGAGAGCGGTTGTCGATGGAGTGCTAGGATTAGTTTCTTGCTTTTGGTTGTGTTTCATCTCAATGGTAAGTACATATGTGCGACTTTTACTTATCAAAATTTGTGTGTTTGTGTGATGTCTCGAATGAATATTTGTTGATTGAAAAAGTATGCAAAGCATGATTTATACTCGAAATTATTTGGATATCAATTGAACCCTCTTTTTTGAGTCTTGGAACTTTACTTGTGATAAGTTGATAATCTGATTTTCTATATGGTAAAGAGAAGAAATAAAATACATATGTGCCAACTTTAATTATCACATTGTGCCCATGTGTGTGACGTTTTAAATGAATATCGTCTTATTTGGAAGAGTATGAAAAACATGATTTATCCTGAGAAATTCCGATTATTTATTTATACTGAGAACTCTTGGAAATGACTTGTGAAGATTGTATACCAACTTTGGTTATGAGAAATAAAGGTAATAAGATACCTCTAATAGATTTATGACGATGTACAGATTATTGATGGGAGGCGCCAAGCGATCCTCCATTTTCTTATGGCTAAGACCATTGAAGCAATGCTTCTTAATATTGGATAGAACTTAATTGTTCACAAATCCGCCCCTGATGAGCTGAAATGTACCAAAGTATTGAGGCCAAGGGGTTTGTTAGAGCTATAGAGCGCTACTTATACTTGTAAGGATCACTACGGTATATGGGTGTCGACACTTAAGGCCTTTTAGCTAATGTTGTGAGCGGGGATTTACGAATGGGCTACCTTAACGCTCGGGTGCAATAGGGTGTGATAGACCTTAGAAGGAACCCTTTGTGATTATTTTGTGATCCCTCTGTTTACATCGATCCTGCTGGTGGTTCTGCACATGCCTCAGCTAAACTTAACGGTTAACTGAACTTGAAAGAAAGTTGAATACTCTATTGATGTTGTTTGTGACTCTGGATATGCCTTAATTGAATGAAATGATTTGAAAATCATAGCTACTCGTGAATAAATATCGTTATGAGTTCAAAATAACTTATTTTTTCTGGAGATTCTATTGATTTAATAATTCCTATAATACTCGTGGTTTATTCAAGTTTTAAAGTCGAAAAGTTCTCGCTACGTGATTACTTATAATTGTTCATAAATTCCCAACTCTCTTTCTTATTAATGTTTCAAATTTCTTAGTTTATTTAAACTATGCTTGCGTGCCACTCATCGGTTTACATGTCGTAGTGTGTATTTACTCAGTTTTTACTGATCATTTTCTTCAAAACTGTGTCGGCTTTTGCCATTTTAAAACCGCATGTCACCAATCAAGGTGGGGGATGGGAACGCGGAACGAGACGAAGACGTTTAGCTTAATTTAGATCACTTAGTAGATCACATAGATTATTTCAAACACATTATATCTGTAATCTTATCTTATCACGTCAACATTGTATTTATTAAATAAGATGTAATATTCGTAACTATATTTCTACTTTTGGTTATCGATTGTCTCTTTAACCCTGAACTGAGATCCCGGGTCGTTTCACCATTAGCATCAACCAACGGAGCCAAGAACGTCGGATTGTTCGTCGTCGTTCATTGCCACCGACCACAACCTTCGGAGTCGTGACCCGCTCCGTTTCTTGACCGTTTCTCGCGATTTTTTGCGTAGGTGAGTCCTAAATCACTCTCTAGTTCATTTTTGATCATCAAAATCTGATCTTGATAGCTCTAAATCGAATCGGGTATGTTGGGTTGAGGTTGTATACTTATGTTCATAAAGGGGAGTTGTTATGTAGTTTCTTAAAATGTGAGGGTGAGTGGTAAACTGCATGTGCACTTTCTGAAAAGTTGGGGGTGACTTGTGTAGCATAACAAACCTGCATGTGTAGTGGGGGTGTAACTAATTGACTTTTAAATAAACTTGGGGGATTCATCTGTTGTTTATATAAATTGTGTATATAATATGAAATAAAAAATATGATTTTTTGACTTAAGTTACATCCTAATATTTCTAGATATTAATTTGACTATATAAAAGCAAATTGACTATTGTAATTATATAGGAATTTGTTTGTATGAAATATTGTTGTTTTTATTGAAAATAAGCGAGATTAATATACATTGGGTTTAATCGTTTAATTTCGGTTTGTTTAGCTAAACATTTTTAAAGTGCTTGTAAACTATCATTTTGAGTAAATAGATTATTTGGATGATATTGATGAAATAAAATAAGTTAGGAAGTTGACTTAGAAAATAGCTAATAAGTAGACTCTATATTAAAGATCCATGTTTCTATTATTTGATATTATTTAATTATTTTTCCTAGATAGTAGAAATTACCTCTCAAACATCAAGTTATATATATATATATATATATTTATATATATATATATGACTTATTTCATTGGAATAAACATTTTATGAATTTCATTTATGAACTTAATTGTTTTATAGCATACACACTTTCTAATAAATAAATAGCTATTAAATTAGTTTGAATTAAATTTTATTGTCATCTACAAATAAATAGGTTTTCTAATAAATTATTATTTCCTAAATATGAGAGTGTATAAACTTAATATGAGATTTATTACTCAATAATATTACGAATTAGTAATTATATAAGTGGTAATATTTTCATGAGAAAAATATAGTTGTTTACTTCACCAGTTTATTTTACAAATATTACATGCTAATAATTAATAAGGTAGTGGGGGTAATCTCAAATGAGTCTCGTTAGAAATTAGCGCATTTCAAATATCATACTTGCACAATTAAACTACTAATTTATTTAGGAATTATAAATTGTAGGTGACGAGTTCGTAGACGAGGGCTACGTATATCTGTAAGAGCTTTATCGTGATAATTGTCGAGCTACTTGAGGTGACTGAATATGTCAAACCTAATGTGCCCGTCCTTATTTCGTGTCTAACTATTTTCATGATTTTTATGTCTCAAATATGAATTATGTTATACGTGCTTGACTTAGAATTTCAATTACTCGTCTACCGATTCCTTTGGAAACTATTACATGTAAATTAATAATATGTAATTACGTAAAGTGGAAGCAGTTGTGCTGCGGTACCATATGTGAATTATTATTTATTGTGGTTATGATATTTTGCTCGGTTGCAATTGTCCGAGCTGCTCCATGTACTCACCTCTCTGGCCGCAAGAAGTCTTAGAGGGGTGCCGGCACTTAAGGTCTTGGATGCATGGGATATGATTGGTTCTATATTAATGGTTCGTTCCCCGCTACAATTGAGTAATAATGTGAATTTTGAGATGTGGATAATGGATGAATATTTGATCTTGGAAATTCCCTAATTGGGGCAAATATTATTGATCGGAATATCTCCTTTGGATAAATGTCTATTTATACTGTGTTGATTTGAGAATATGTTTCTGGAAACAAAATATTAAAAAGTTGAAACATATTTTTTTTTTCTTACATGAGAACATCTTTGTTTACTTCTTAAATATCATCCTTATTTCTTAAAATAAAAATATCATATTTTCTGTTTACACGTTGGGGTGTTTACTTACTCAGCATTTCGTGCTGACTTCGGAAAACTGCGGTCTTGTTTCTTTCCCCTGCAGGTCTAGGCGATGGAAGCTCGGCTTAAGGGGAATCGTAAACTCATCTAGTGGTGCTAGTACTAAATAAATTGAAAACCTAGACAATGTTCACCTTGTTTAATAGTATGTAATATTTCATTTTTTGAAGACATTATGGTTTGTAATATATTTAACTATGACAATGTTTTTTTTTATTACCATTGTTCCTTGCACCCGGGGGCGATCTTTAGTGTGGAGTGACATTTCCGTATTTCTCCCACGATGAGATACGAGGTGTCACAGTTCAGGTCGTTACATCGCCGGCTTTGCCATGCCGGTGGCTTTCGGCACAAAACCCAGTACGGCAGAAGGACAAGCCATCCGCGAAGATTTTAGGTTTGCCCTTAAGACCGGATGCAAAGATTTGGAGATGGAAACAAATATTCTCTTAACTGTAACGGAGATAATAAGATAATGCAGGGGAAATGGGATAGTCGCTTGAAAAGTGGTGCAATATTAAGTGAGGATGTCCAGCTTACGAGACAGCTGTCAACTTTCTAAATACTGTACGCCAGGCGCACCACCAATTTTGTAGCTCATCTTCATGCTCGAAATGGGCTTGTAACCCAAGTCCATCAGGAATGGTCCAACGAAGAGCCCCACTGGGCGTCAAAGCTTTACAAGATGATGTAATGGGCCTAATCAGCCTAACTATTTTCATTTAATAAAAAAATTGAAGTTTTCCTAAAAAAAAGGAAATAAGAATATGCAAACTAAGAACACAAAGACAATGAAAAGTTCGTTCACCATTTTTATGTTTTAACTAGTCATTGTGCAGCCATTGTTACTCCATTTCCATAAAAGCATCTTATTTACATACAATACTATCGCTCCAATTATTATCGGTCATATCACTATTAATTTCAGTGTCATCTATTCTCATACTAGATCAAAAAATAAAATACAGACTTCCATATCGGAGACAAATGAAAATCGGTACATTTAAGAATATGCAATCTACGAACAATGACAGTGAAAAGTTCGTTCACTATTTTATGTTTTGATTAGTCATTTTGCAGCTATAATAGAAATTGCTACTAACGAGAGTACGCGACATAGTGGAGATGCTACTATGGGTGGTAATGGACCGGGGTTGGCTGGTTCAAATTAGACCTCATAGGACATACATAAAATTTAGCAAATCCAAACACGGCTCGATCCATATATCAGACTAAATTTGAAAACCAAAATGTACAATTCCTAAGGCTCGAGCCCTGGATATGGGTTATGATTTTCATATTATATGAAATACTAATGCCTAAATTTCATAAAATCGTTACAAAACTGGTGTATTATTTTTAACATCACACTCAGTATTATAAAGAAGGGTACAGTAATAATAATACAAGTAGGGGGTAATAACTGGTGTTTGGTGTAGGGACAATTTCAAGGGATTTCAATCCCCCCTTATTATTTATATAGATTATGTGCCTAAAATATATTCTCACCATGTAGGTGGGATTGAATACTAAATCCTTAATAATCTGGTTTTAAAAACAAACATGTTATATAATTCTCCCTATATGATTAATAGTCCCTTAATATTAATACACCCTATAGTGCTGTAGGGCCCTATGTACCCTCATTTTCATTCTCAGCATCAAATGTGCCGGCTCAAGCCCTGAATCTGGTTATAATTTTTCATTTTAAATGAAATATTAATGCCATTTTAGATGTCATATAATTAATCATTATAAACATGGTGTATTCATTTTTAACATCACACCCAGTATTATAATAGAAATTATAATTTTTGAGCCCGTGTGATGCACGAAACATGACCCCTTATATGTGTTGGGAAAGAGAGTTCAGTGTAGCATGTTCAACACAATCTGATTCAACAATTAGACTGTCTATGTCTGTTTTGTTCTAAAAATAATAAAAGTGCATACAAAATAAAAAATAAAGCATGAAAAATAATTTGTTGGGGGTAGCGGGGGGGGGGGGGGGGGGGGGGGGGTTGAACCAAGAATGGAGGGAACAAATTGACCACTATAAATCAATCAATTTAGAACCGCTATGTCCATCCATCACCGCATGCCGTCACAACTGTAGAAGTAGACGGAAAAAAGTTACTGAAAACAAATATCCACTCTGAAAAAGTTTCTTTTTTCATAAATGATTGGTTAGTTTATTAATTACAGGAGATGTGTCTGAATTCAGAAATTATAGTTCAAAATATGATAATCATCTTGGGTGGTTGAGATAGTGCACATAAATATTGGAACATGGTTGATCTGCTGAGGATATCTCAGTTTGAACAAGATCAACACTGTGCATTCTCCTCCAAAACAATGGAGGATCATAGTGTTGTGTTTGGGTTACAAGTTCCTCCAGATAACAATTCAAACCTTCCTGAAGAATGTGATAACATGACAAATCAAAATCCAAACAATGTGCACACAGAGGTGAATGCATCCCTTGCAAATGGATTCAGCACTCGGAGGAATAACCATAGGTTTTTCGACAAATACGTTCAACAAATCAAGTCAGGAATCGTCGTACGTGTGCGACAATGTCGTCAATCAGATAAGTGCTACTTAAGGCCCAACAAGAAGAGGTATCATATGAATGGCACTAGATGTGGCTGTCCAACACAAATTCGTATTGCTCGATCTACCCCGACATAAAAAGTTTCGTGTTAATCAAGTCATTCGTGAGGAATCACACGAAATGGCGGACCCTAAAGTAACACACAAGCTTAGGATTCATAGAAGGATCACACAATATGGTTTGGAGCACGTTGTTTCTCTTAAGGAAGTGAGAATAAGGACTTTTCAATCATTTCAGTTAATGGTCTCACATGCCGGTGATTACAGCAAAGTTGGTTACACGGTCAAATATATGTACAACAAGATACATTCATTAAGAAATGTTTACTCAAACTCTGGAGATGGGCAACTGGCCTTGCAATAGATTAGCACTCTTGAGCATACTCGTGGGGGTGTTTTCAGAAGGTATTAACTATATAAGATTTCTCTTAAAGTTTTCTCTACTCGCTTTTGGATTCTCTCTGAATACTATAGACATATATCCGTCATTTCATATTTAATGTCACGTGTTTATGTTTGTTCATAACATTCCCTAAATGATTGTAAGTTTATCCAAAATGCTGACACAATTGTCCATTTTTCCACTCGATGGCCTATATTCTAGTTGTCACATCCCGCTCCCTCCAACCCCGATTAGCGACAAAACAAACTTGCATTAACGGGAGGAGGACAAGATATGCCAGTGAGACCTTGACTCGTCGAGATGCTAAATAAGTTATTTTTAAAAATCGTGATTAAAATTTTCTTCGAAAAACTTTGCGGAAGCGTAATTGACAAATTCACTTGGGGTCGTTATCATAAGCAAATTGACTTGTAACATAGATGGAAATATGTCCACGTAAAGAAAATTTAACTTGGAAATAATTATTATTTAGCCCTCTCGACTTATAACGTAAGCAGAGTATAACTCATAAATGATTATAGGTATCATACAAGGGCTCATTGATACTAAAAAGTATCAATCGGGCACACACGAGAACACAAACACGAAAATAAAAACAAACACACTTTAAATTCTATTTGATTGATTAAAACTAAACGATTGCAATGCTGTAAATAGAAAAACATAAACCCTAACTAGACAGTTTGACCTAACGGGCTCGTCCCGGTATACATAATGACATAACTTTTACATTCTTAAAGAAAAAACCAACATGTCCACAATCGCATCAAGTCAGCTAACATATATACAACATATGAGCACATAAGTGTCATCAAGCACGTTATCAAATATCAACTTAACACCGTGCTACTTCATGCTTCTTACGTTTCTTTAAAATCTGAAAAACTGTAACTTGAAAGGGTGATGAACTGTGACGGGGCCGCGGTGATGCTTGTAACAACCCGAGTGGATTAATGTCCCAATAACTTCTTTACCCGTACCACTGGATAAATATGCTTAAGCCTTGAAGGTGCTAGTAGTAATCCACAAGGTTTACCATATACCATATGTTAAACTCACAAACCTCCAAGTGGGACATGATATCACATACTCCCAACCATATATACAACTGATCCACAATATCTCGATGTGGGACGAGATATTACAATCCCCCCACCTTACATACTCGATGTCCTCGTCGAGTGTGTCCAGTCACGTATCCCCTTAGCTGGCAACGAACCGCCACAGAGCACTTGCGGGACCAGGGTTGACTCTGATACCATTTGTAACAACCGAGTAGATTATGGCTAGTTTGAGAATGCTGTGGCGGTGCTAGAAAGCTGCTGTGTGAGAACACTGTGGAAAAGTTGCTGTGAATTCTTGATAAAATGTTGTTTGGTAAATATTACATAAAAGCTGCTGTGAAATATTGATATAGTAATTTTGTGTTTGGTAAAATCAACCGTGAAGTTGCTGTGAGAAGGTAAAATGACAAAAATATATAACACGTGTCATTTCCGTAGAGATAACTATTGATATTTTAAAAATTTGTAAGGTTAAAAAAAGTTGTAGATAAATTAATCAAAGCACTTTCTAGAAAATCATTTCCCCCTTGCTTCCTCAAAACTGCTGTGGGAAAGCATAAACTGCCCGGAAAAATCAGAAATTTTATTTTTACCAAACACACTAAAACTGCTTCTGCTGTCGGAAAGCACCTGTGCTGGCAGCATTCCCAAACTCACCCTTACTGTCCCAACAACTTCTTTACTCGTACCACCAGATAAAAATACTTAAGCCTTGACAGTGCTATTAGTAATCCACAAGGTTTACCATATAATAGATGTCAAAACTCACGAACCTCCAATGTGGGACATGATATCACAATCTCCCAACCATATATACAACTAATCCACAATATCTTGATGTGGTACGTGATATTACAATGCTGGTGGTGACGGATGGTGTTGGAGGCTCCTCCTCTTCCTCTCCCATTTCTCTCTGTCTTTATGTCTCCATGTGTTGTGAACGATGATAAGGAAGCATTAATGTGTTGGGTAGGTTGGTTAGATTAAGAATAGTGTATAAAAAACAAAAGCATACCAAAAAGAAAAACATAGATAACAAAAAGTTATGGAGGAAGTATTAAATTATTATTCATGCCCAGATAACTTCTAATAAACAAATATATAATACTATATTTATAGGATCGTGATTCTTACACTAGTAATAAAAAGCTTGTTACACTATATTTTAATTGTGAGGACTATTTTACCCTCATTAACTTCATCCATTAATGACATTGTTATGGTGAAGCACCAATTCCAATTGGGGTCTCCTTTCTCTCTCTACTGCTCACCCACTACAACTCCCTACTCATGTCCCTATATTCAATCTCTGTTTACTCGTCATTCAACCTTTACCAGCTCATGTCCCTAACATATTACTGATCAAGTCATTTTTTTCCAGCTATGTTCTCGATATGTTTCCTTAATGCACTTCCAGCCTATTGATACCGAGCCTCAACGAATTGATCTGGTTGAAACGTTAACGAAACCTTCCTACTAAAGCAATAATGAGTAGTTAGAATTTCCAATCGATTTGTGTTGCATCTTGTGCCTCAGTCTAAATTATTTAAGTGAAATGTCACAAATTTCAGTCCAAAATTGGAGAGCAATGAAGAGAATCAATCCATTCATCTCTTTTGCTTCTAGACTCTGCAAGTGCCATTGGATATAAATTTTTGTTTAATTTTTCCGTTTAATTTATTTTCAATATGGAGATAAAAAGAGAGAGCTTTGCAATGGTACCTAAAGTGTGCACATTTAAATTTTATGACAGAAGATTAAGTAGAAGGAATACACACATAGTTATATGTTAGAATCGCGCGTAGAGTGAAAATGACGTAAAAGAAATATCATTGTTGAGTCAAGAACCCTGAATGTGTTTTGGTTGGTAATTGTTTTGAGTGATGAAAGACAAAAGGCTAAGACATAAGCAGCAAAGCATTTCAGTTATCTCAAGGCCTTGAGATTAACTGAACTTCAAAGCCTTGAGTTATTTTATTCTGCTATATGTTCTAACATTTATGTGTTGCAGAATTGGATATCTGATTATGTAAATCAGTGGTTTATTGTATATACTTTTGGATTACACTATTTATATATCTAACACAATTGCAGATGATCAGAACAGGAAGAATCAAAGCTATATGGGTTTAACTTTGAAATTTTGTGAAGCAGGTTCAGTGCTCCAAGGCCTTGAGATGTGCCTTGAGCTGCTGATAGTTTTTACAGAACTTAGTTGATTCTTTTTTGCAGGTTGTGATTCTTAGGATTGTGATTATTTACTCACTTCTAAGTGTCTTAAACTTATTTTTTCATGATTCATATGTTTGGAAGATGTACAGGTTTTTGTCCGAAGTTTATTAAACAGTTTTATCAGAAACTGTATAACCAAACAGTCTTAGTACTGTTAGCTTTCTGGATTTTGTTGTTGTTGTGTTTCAATGCTGTTGCAGGGTTGTTAAACGTGCAGGAGCAATCTCAACAAACTCCAACGGATATCCACTTGAAGCTGTTTGAATTTCAGTTGAAAACAGAAGGAGGATTTGTAGGAACTGAGATCCTAAAATCTCTTAATCAGTTGCAGTTGTGGATAAAAGAGACTGGTTTGAATTTTGAAGGAGATAGAGGCTTGCAGAATACTCTGAGAGGTGTGACAAAATCGTGGGAGATCATTCATTCAAACACACAATCATTCAAGCTTCATTCCAGATTTCTGAAGATCAAATCAATCCAGTTTTCCAGAAGAACACTTCCAGGCTTAAAACAGCTTAACTTCATACTGTGTTCTTCACTTGTACTTCTATCTGTGTATCTCTAGATTATCTTAAACCTCGCTTAACCTAGTGGTTGGTTGTTCAAGTGAACAACAAGAGGTTCTTGTTAGCTCAACAGTTAGTAGCTGGAACTAGATAGGTTTGGAACCACAAGCTGTATAGGTGTAAGGGAAATCACTAAGGCTTGAAGATCTAGGGCTGTTTCTGTGTGAGTAATAAGAAGTGTTTGCCCAATCCTGGTGGGATTAGATCCCTCAGGCAGATATTATGTCCACTGGAACTGAACTCTGTAAATTGCTTTGTGTTCTTTACTTTACAGTTTGATTATTATCTGCTGCACACAACTCAAATCAAACTAAGGTTCAAAAGCTGTTTAGAATTGTTTACAGCTCAAGGCCTTGAAGCTTACTATTTTACTTTTGTAAGTTTCAGACAGTTTACTAAAATCTCAAGGCCTTGAGATTTGAGTTTCACACAAAGTCTTTCTGTTAAATTTTAAATTTTGCAAAAAGTTTCCATACTCTATTCAACCCCACCCCCCCTTCTAGAGTATTTAGGTCCTGTATTTAGGTCTCTGGTGCACTATGTTTGAAGAAAAGGTTGAAGACGCATAACAGAGAAGTTATGGGAGAAGGTGGAGTTGTTTGAGTTGTAGAAGAGAGGCAGTGAGAGTTTGTGGGCTTGAGGAATTGGTAGTTCCTAAAAGAAAGTTACTCCAATAATTTAATAGTCCCAAGAAACAAATAAAATAGTATTTAATTTCATATGACATTAATAAGGTTAGAATGGTCATCACAATTAAAATATAGTGTAAGAAGTTTTATTGCTAGTGTAAGAATCACTGCCCTATTTATATATATAATTTTATTTATTTTGCAAAATGGAACTTGTGGAACTGAGCTCGAGCCGAACTTCTAAAACACAAGTATTACCCTAAAAGTTTCCGGGCTTAAATGTGAACCCTAAGCGCGATGTTGTAAGAAACCATCAAGCCCTAAAAATTTCTTGGTTGGGTCAAGTTTGATTGGGTCAGGTGGGCTTTTCGTGGCACCGTGCATTTTTAGATGCAACTTTACTCGTACCCAGGGCGAGATTGCCCCAGAAAATACTGCGTAAGTAGTCAAGTGACGCCGAATTTAATCGGGGCGTTTTATGGTAGCAGCAAGAAGCAACAAACAGAACGGAAAATCATGAAAGAACCTCCATAGGGTTCATAGAAAACACAACGTTTTCTGAAATAAACTCAATTCAATAATCTCATGAAAAGCAGTCCACAAACCGGACTTAAATAGCTAAAAATCCTAATTATTTTAATTATGAAAAAATAATCATAAAATCAATGCTAAATAAGAATTCTAACCAAATCAAATACTCATCTGAGAATATCAACCCAAATTGGGTTCAAATCAAAATCCTAATTAATAAATAAATATACTAAAAATAGAAAACTGCAGATTTCAAGTCTTAAACGGTCGATTTTGGCCAAACTCATGTGGTGCGCGTGATAAATCACGGGTTCTTTTTAGAACACCGTTTCCACTCAAAATAATGTATGACTTTGCCCAACTCCGGCAACCTTCAATTCTGCCCCTGATTATGCGTTTAACACGAAACAACTTTTCTGACACTGACATATATATCCTCAAAATTCCTCCTGCATCATCAAGGTGGCAGCCCTGATCGATCTATGTGCCAAAATGGCCCGTCCTGCGCCCAAATTGGTTAAGCGCGGCACACACATGGCCCCTCCACCCTCGACTCGTGCACGACCCGCCTATTACTCACTCAACATGTGGCACACACGAGTCCATATCCGACAGGAATCAAACACAACTCTTTTTCATTTATTTTATATTTTATTTATTTTTTAATTTCGACCCGAGCACGTGTGAGTCTAAATTCTCCACCCTCCGACGCGGCCCGGCCCGTCCCGACCGGCCTGCTCTCACCTTGACCGAGCAGTGTAGTCAGGGGGCGGCCCCAAGCAAATCAGTTCACTGCAATAAGCAACGTCCACCTGTTCAAAATTTCCCACAACCCAAACGTTGGAGATAAGAAAGAGTACTACGACGACTACACAGCATCACCGCCGACGACGACCCAACACAAATCTCTCCCCCACCCCTCTCTCTCTGACCTTCTGGGAGAGTTCAAATGGCGGAATCTGAAGTGGGTCCTCACTCAATTGCGAACAACGAAGTCGAAGAAGCGCAACAATGGAACCTCTACGAGGCCTACAACGAGCTACACGGGTTAGCCCAGGAGTTCGAGACCCCCTTCGACGCTCCGGCGGTTCTGGTGGTGGGTCACCAGACCGACGGCAAGAGCGCACTCGTGGAGGCGCTCATGGGTTTCCAGTTCAACCACGTCGGCGGCGGAACCAAGACTCGCCGCCCCATCACCCTCCACATGAAGTATAACCCTGATTGTCAGTCACCTCTCTGTCACCTCCTCTCTGACTCCGACCCTTGTCTCGATCAGGAGAAGTCGCTGATCGAAATTCAGGTGAATTGGGTTGACCTGACCTGACCTCAATTGTGGAATTGTTTGTGGGTTTCTGTTTTAGGGTTTTTGTTGATCAATGGTATGGAAAAGGGGAATTCATTCATGGGTTGTGTACATTGAAGTTTTAACCTAAGGCAAGTGATCAAATAGAGTAAGCACTAGTATTTAACCTGTGCGATGCACAGCGAAATTTTAAATAAAAGTCAACATTGATGTCACTGAAACAATCGATGTTGACTAAAATTGATTTCGAAATAGTCAAAAGGGTATAGTGCTTGCTTAAGGCACATTTTTGGTCAAATGAGATGCCATATGATTTCGCCATATAAAAATGGTACACGAAATCACGTTAATTCAGAATGTATTTGATTTGAAAACTGTCAGGCGCCAACATTTTGAATTACAGTGTTTTTTTATGAATTTCAATTGTGATTTTTGAAACGTTTTGAATCTAAGTGATTTAACATTTTTGTAGAAGTTACATTAATTAGTTAAAACATTTCTACGTGGCAAATCCTCAGGCAAAGCTAAAGAAGACATTCTCAAATAGTATATAGTATAGATTCCAATGAATCTAAAACACAGGGAGAAAACTACTTCCGCTGACGAGCCAGCTTCATAAAAAAACCTTTATGATCCAATTTGAGGCTAGAACCTTTATTGCTTGATCTTAGTTGTGGAATTGTTTGTGTGAACAATTTCAGTAGAGGATGTGAGCACCTAATTAGAGCAATAATGCCTTCCTTTCTTGTGGTTCTGTTTTAGGGTTTTTTGTTGATCATTGGTATCAAAAGGGAAATTCATTCATGTGTTGTGTACATTGGAGTTTTAACCTAAGGCAAGTGATTGAATAGAAGTAAGCATTTCAATGAATCTAAAACCTGCTTCCTCTGAAGAGCCAGCTTCATAAAAAAAGGCACTATGATTGAATTTGAGGCTAAAACCTTCAAAAATGATGCGAGTAATGGAGGTTTCGGGTTTCGGCTGGCCCTTTCGATTTATTTCCCTTCATGAAAGCCACGGTAATCACAATAGGAGCAAGTCCTCACCATTTTCTCAGACATTTTTTTTTTCAAATGAAGTGGGAACATGCAGCCGCTACCATATGGGAACGCACTAGGTAAATCCCCGCTCTAGTGCAATAGCCTGCAAATGCTGAGCAAGTCCTGGCTGACAGACTCATAGTTAAGAAGGCCAATAGGAAGCTCCAACTTAATTGCATCCTGAAAGGTTTCTCTGATTGTTGCATTTGTTCAAGCCGCGCCAAGCTTTGAGAATCAATGGCAACGAGTTAGTAATCAGTCAAAGTGATGCTAAATAGATCAAGAATCCAAATCCATTAAGCTATACCAACATTACAGTGAAATTAGAGATAGCAAACAGGCTCTTGGTCTGTTTACCCCACAAAACATATACAGTATCGTCGTATCGATAGTGAGGTGGCACCGAATTCAAGTTATCACTTATCAGTAGTCAGTAGTATATGATAGGAAAAGTGTAAGAGGATTCCGAATCATGGAATCTTAATTCTATCAGAATCATGGAAAACTGTTTCTACGTGTTTCACCGTTTTGCGGCTATGGTATAATTAGAATCAATCATAGACTGCTCCCAGAAATGGAATTTCATGTACCGTGAAATTTTTCCCGGAGTCCATTTCTTTTGGACAGTGCACATGCCTCTATTTTGAATAACTTCTTTACTTTTGGCTCTGTATTACATTTTCACAATGTTTTTCTATTATCAAATTTGTAGATGTTGATTAAGCTTTGAGATTAACTTGATTACTGCTATTCAGATCTTAATAACTATTCAATTTTGATACTATGCAGGAATATATTGAATCCGAAAATATGAGATTGGAGCATGAGCCCTGTCCATTTTCTGCCAAGGAAATCATAATCAGAGTGGAATACAAGTATTGCCCAAATCTCACTATCATAGACACCCCAGGACTCATTGCTCCTGCACCTGGACGAAAAAATCGAGCTTTACAGGTCAAACTCTCATGCCAGTAAATGGATATTTTAGCCCATTCTTGCCCCGATCATACATTGTGGTGCTGACCTTGGGCCTTCTTTATGCCAGGGTCAAGCCCGAGCCGTTGAGTCTCTAGTGCGAGCTAAGATGCAACACAAGGAGTTCATCATATTATGCCTCGAAGACTGTAATGATTGGAGCAATGCAACAACGCGAAGGGTGGTGATGCAGGTACGGGATATTTTATTACACAATCCATTTAGAGAGATAGATACTTTAAGTAACACATCTTGGAAATGAGGAAGCGTGCATTGCAATAGGCACTCCCCTACTGTAATAGCACCTAGAGCAAGAAAATAAACCTGGGCCAGATCAATGGCTGTTTTGTATATTTGATGTTGGTAGTAAATGTTTTAATTTTGTCAATACCTGATGCAGATTGATCCCGAGCTGTCAAGAACGGTGATTGTTTCCACAAAGCTTGATACAAAAATACCCCAGTTTGCACGGGCTTCAGATGTGGAAGTTTTTCTTTCACCGCCAGAATGTACACTAGCTGGCTTCATGTTAGGAGACTCCCCCTTTTTTACATCCGTACCTTCAGGAAGAGTTGGTAATGGACATGAATCAGTTTACCGATCGAATGACGAGTTTAAACAGGTATATATTTTCAAATTTATAGCTGTACTGTCCCCCTCTCTGATGACATAGATAATGATAGTTTCTGAGTCTCTGACTGTTTTTACTGATAGTTTCTGTGTTCACGCTCAATGGGATTGATCTTAGCATACAAATAGCACTTGCTTCTCATGCAAAAAAAAAAAAAAAAGCTGTTTATGGCTTCGTAAACTTGGGAAATAATTGCTATAGGCTTGAGCCTTGATGGAGTTTTCAGCATACATAGGTTTTGTTTCAGGGCCAAAATTTTCAATGTGGGTTAGATCTGCGAGATTTGAAGAAATGATGCCGCAATAACTTGTCTTTATAAGTGTAATCACTACTCGAATGCATACTACATTACTACTAAGCAGACGGGATAAATAATGATAGATCTGGAGATAAATTGTTACTTTTCTTAAGGGTGTGGAAAACCAACATTCCTTTTACTAAAGTGTGAAAGGTCTGTGTTTTCATTAACTTTGCGGTTCTCAAATTGTTGAGGATAAACCATATGAGTGCTGGTGTTTATTTGTGAGCATAGATTCCCACCATATCAGCATGTACGCATTGGAAAGCAGGGCACTTAATTGTAGCGGCTATCCAGGTTTTATGTACAAACTACTATAATTTCCATGGAAATCCTTCTATTGCTGGGTGAATAATGATCTGGTAATAATTTCTCTGTGCTCATGTTGCAATTACCAAATTTGTATAAGGTAGAATAGCGTAGTTTGATAGCCTCTGAAATATACCTGCCATTTTGTTGTCGTACCGAATCCAGATACAAGTTGAGTCGTTTATTTCTCTTATTATGTTATTGTTATGTTTTGCTGCTTCTGTAGTTAACTTGATATGGGTAAGTCAATTTGGTCAGTGATTATGCAGGTTTTGCATAATCATGTTCTATTCTGAAGAACCAGAAATGCTTATATGAGAATAAGAAAGACTTACCATCTGTTGGTCAGTAGATAATGTGCTCCTCTTTTTTTTTTTTTTTTTTTTTTTTTTTTTTTTTTTTTTTTTTTCTTGAAAGGCAGTAGGATGATGTTGACATACTCGGTAAAACAAATTGATTTGACTTGAGAATGTATATATACCGCAAAAACAAAGCTTGACAGTATTTAGTTGAGTTATAAATCTGACGGGAATTTTCTCAGTTGGGTTGTTTGTGTGTTTAGAGAGAGAGAGGAGAAAGAATTGCAGAGTGATGAGAGGTAGACCAGTAGAGTCATTTTCAGAGTTTGGGATGTGAAATATTGGAGGATGAGAGAGATATAATCTTTCTCCATCTGCATGGACATTTTTACACAAGCGAAGCAGTTGTATAGTTGGGTTAAAATTTGTCATTTTAAGCAAAACATTAGTAAGTATCCAAGTAAGTGGTCCTGTAAGCATCAAAATCTGCTCTGTAAGAATCAGCACCCTAGCATTTCATCGTTTTTGGTTTATTCTAACAAACCCAATGGTTATGCTGTTGGGATTGAGGTTTTGCCTTGTTTTCTTGAACTTTTATGGAGACTGAATTGACATCAGGAGAGGATTTGTCCGTTCTTAATATCAAGGATGTCACTGTTCTTAAAATTATTACAGCATGTCCAATTATATGGGAGTTTGGAAATAATGTACGTGTCATTTTATTCGCAACTGAATCAATTTTGCCATGTCATTCCAACTCCCTGAGTTGTAAACTTATCTAGGAGGTTGCTCATAAGTTTGACTGGTAGTTACTAATTTGACTAAAAGGAAAATAAAATTTATGATCCACTGTTGAAACACCGGGAGGATATAAAGACTGTTTCAGGAACATTTGTTGCAAACGAATTGTCAGGTTTAATTTTAAGCACTGTCTTCTTTTCTTTTGATGGAATATATTCTTAATGTGAAGTCTTATGTGGGAACAAGACATCGCAAGTTCAACTAGCATTTTCTACATGGGATGTGGACATGTGGTCATGAAATATCTTTGAACTCCCTGCTATAATGCTTTATCATCCAATTACATATCTAGGACAAGTTTTGCTATTGCATATTTCTGTTGGACTGAAAATATAATGACTGCCCATCCTTTGTGTATGTTGTAACAAAATTTCCTTACTTTTTACTCTTTAAGCTAACAGCTTCAGTTTATTTACTACAAATTCTGTTCTTTTCTCAGGCAGTTTCTTCAAGAGAGATGGATGACGTTGCATCTTTAGAGGAGAAGTTGGGCCGCACACTCTCAAAGCAGGAAAGAAGCAGAATAGGTGTGAGCAGCCTAAGGCTATTCTTAGAAGAACTGCTAAAGAAGAGGTAGGGGATTTCTACTGCGATGGACAGTGAATACGACTTTTCTTCCGTAACTGACATAATATTTGTTTTGTTAAAGGTATATGGAAAGTGTTCCTTTGGTCATTCCTCTTCTCGAGAAAGAATACAGGAGCACTACAAGAAAGCTAAACGAAATTAAAGAGGAACTCAGGTTTGTATTTCAACCTATAGAATTATGATCTTAAGAACAACAAAAGAAACTGCAAAGCATTTGGTTCAGGTTTAATTTTACTTGATCTTGCTCAACTGCTGCCACTTCTTTACTCACCCGTTTTCTTTCTCCATTGTCGAGAATCACGTGAGCAGATTTGTTTTATTCTCCGTTATGTTCCTTCTCTACCGAACATTAATTCCTCTCTCCCCAATTACGGAGTTAAAAATAACACGGATCTATAATATCGTTGTATAACTTCATTAATAGTATTTTTGCAAGTGAAAAATCAGAGATTGATGGCTGCCAATATCCCTTCTCTTGTTACTCCTTGCCATTGTCCTACCACTTCAAAGGCCTAAATCCTAATTTGTAGCCGAACTCAAGAGCTCTCAGGTATTTGAACATGAAGAGACTGGTGCCATCGCGAAACATGATGAGAATCAGAGAAGTGATAGTGTTTTTTAGGAAATTTGAGGGAATTATAGGTCAATAAGGTCCTTCCTCCCTCTACCTAGGTCCTAGGTACAACAGGATGGATCCTTTTTCTGACAAGTGTATGTGTGTGTGTGTGGGTGTAGACTTTAGAGGAAGAAAGTTAATGAAATAGTGTGCTATTGTGCCACATTTGGTATGGTGGGGTGTGTTTCTGGAAATGGCGGTAGTTCAAGGTGATGAAATGCGATTTACCCTTTTTTGCACAGTCTTCATTGGTTACTGTTTGTTTGTTTCTTTTCACATATATTTCTTTGTTATGGTCTTCTTATCATTCTGTTTTTCCTCCCTGCAGCACTTTAGATGAAGTGAAGCTGAAAGAGAAAGGAAGACTTTTCCATGATCTGTTCCTGACCAAGGTTCTTACTGAATGGCGCATCCCTTTCTTCTATCCAGTTGAACTCTAAGCTTAATTGAATTACTTAATGAACTGTACATTTTGCTCTTCTGGTATGATCAGTGATTTTATGTGAATCCTTGTAAGATCATTTTTGAGTTTGTGATAGATAAATTTGTTTCAAAAATTTGTAAGGGTCTTACAAGGATTCTCATAAACAAGGTTTCTCGGAGAATTTTCCGAAGACGGGGATGAACTTACCGAGTGAAAGAACGTTGACAATTTATTTCTCTTCTCCAACCTCCTTTGATGTGTCAAATTAACGACATTTACAGTCAATTATTATTGTTTGTAACTTAACAAGGGTACTGATACTGATGGAACTTTTCCTTTGTCACTTTGTCATTCAGTTGTCCTTGCTACTGAAAGGGACCGTGGTGGCACCTCCGGATAAATATGGTAATCATCAATTCATCACGATCTAATGTACCAACTGATAAACGTAGCATGTATAGATAATCTCAACGCTACCTACTTTCTTACTTCTGCTTTATATTTCATTTATCTATGAGTTTATAACACCTTTTCAGTTTTATTGATATAACATGGAGTTCTGCCTCCTGGACTATATTCTTCCTCCCCAGTGACATGTGCGCACTCTTACATTTCTTGCCTGCCTAATGCATGTTTATTGCTTGTTTCCACGTCATTGGGCCCATTTCCCAACAACTTAGGCTGCACAAGTGACGGTTGAACAGGAATAAATGCATACTTTCTGAGGGACATGCAATTATAGGATCTAAAAGTATTTGAAGTCATATTTCCAAAACTATTTTTGTCTCACTTTTCCTGTTAGCACTCCCTTCTTTATTACATTTTAAAAATAATTACTACAATTATTTTCTATAGGCACTACTGGAAAATAGTACTGTCTTTGTAAACTGATAAATAGGAAGATGTTGGTGTATTGAGTCGAGTCTATATTTGTCTGTGAATAACTCCACACAGTTTGATGTGAATTGTTTCCCTTAGATTATGAGTGGATAACCTGGGCAATGGTTGCAGGAGAAACACTGCAAGATGAAAGGATGAATGGAGGGGCATTCATAGGCACTGATGGTCTTCAGTTTCCACACAAGCTAATACCTGTAAGCTTACACTTTTTGATGCAGTTGAGTCCTGAGTATATCTTTAATATTTTCTGCTCCACATTTCTTAAAGCATGATACAATTCAAACAAGCAACAACCTAAAAACTCTTGTTCTTGTTTTGTTTTGAATCATCGTTGTCATTTATGTCCTTGTTTTCTTCATTCACCAGTTCTCTTGCATTAGCTCCTCGGAACTTTTTGTCTAATTTTCCTATACATACTATAAATAGACAAATACGGATCTCCCTAGGAGTTTACTGATGTTTACAGTGCAGGCAGGCTGCTGATTTACTTGTAGAAGTAGTAGTAGTTGTCAAAATACGTATAAGTACTGAAGCATCTCACCTTTCTCATATTTTGCTAAACACCCCTCAACAACCACTCTTCATTGTTTTCTACAATGTATTCTATGTACTTGGGGATTCTGGTTCAGCAGATTATGCAGAAATTAGCGGCTTTTATGTAACCCTGTTCTAACTCAGTGATTCACCTTGCTCATGTTGTTGATGTGTGGCTATAAATAAGTCAACCCCAGTTTCTAATTTCTTTCTTTCTCATCCTTCTGATACTTCATTTCATTGCCAGAGCCCTATCATTAAATTTAAATGGTTAATTATGGTTGAAGTGTTTGTTCACCAATTGATTTGGAGCTTCGGCACGATTTGGAATATGTTGGTTATTTATATTTCGTGCAGAATGCAGGGATGCGTCTTTATGGGGGAGCTCAATATCATCGTGCTATGGCTGAATTCAGGTTTGTTGTTGGAGGAACTAAATGTCCTCCAATTACGCGGGAAGAAATTGTAAATGCATGTGGGGTTGAAGACATACATGATGGTACAAATTATTCGAGGTACTCATGGTATTAAATTTCCTGAAATGTGGTTGCTTTCATGTGAATTGCTGTGCTTTTCTGTCTATATTCTGATTACTTGTCCTCCCTCCCTCTCTACTAAATCAGAACAGCTTGTGTAATTGCTGTTGCAAAGGCCCGCGATACATTTGAGCCTTTTCTTCATCAGGTGTGGAAGTCAACCTATCCTTATGGTTTTTATTTCCAATTTGGCGTGCTCTACTTGCCTGGGTTTTCATTTCTGTTCTGATTTTTTACAAAGTTCACGTCTGGTTGATTTCACGTGGGAATAAATCTTTGCATATAGGAACCAGGGGTATAGGTCACGTCACAATTAGAAGATGATGTAGTACAGCTTTAATACCAGTCTGACCTAAGAAAGCTATTTTTTCGGACTTTACAAGGGACAGTTAACGTCTATGAATCATTGCAGTAGTTTGTGACCTATTGAGTACTGTAATACTTTACTTTTACTTTGAAATCTCTTCTATATGGCATTGTTTTTCACCAGTATGAATGGCCTTATGGCTTCTTCACGTTGCCTATTTTGAGTGCAACATTTTCAAATCTGTGTTCTTTACATTGACAGTTGGATGTGTTCAATCGCAAGCTAGCAAATAACTAGGCCACTGCAATATGAATACATATGACTGGTTCACATTTCTTAAGTCAACTTCAATCATGTTATTGTTACTTTGGAGTGAATATCTCAGATCGAATAAGTAAGCTGATTGGGAATTTGGGATTGGACTTACTGGTTTCCTATACCCTGATGAGAAACATGATTGATGCTCATACACTCTTCAGAGTTCAAACACAAGTGACTATAGAGACTGCTCTAACCTGATTTTATTTTTACATCGAGAAGTCTCGGTAGTAGACCTTACTCCTTAGTAGGTGGCTCAACTACCAGAGTGTTCAATGCCCTATGCAAAAAGAATGGCCTTTTGTAGTATGCTCACTATGTGACGTGGAAATGGAAGTAAGGTACTTTACAGCAGATTCAGCTGTAGTAAACAGACTAATGATAGATATAGTCTGCTTCATAATCGAAACTACGAGTCAACGACACGATGCTGTAAGGGCAGCAAGTAAATCTGCTATCCACTTTTATGCAACTTATTGTATATCATTCTGGATTGGCAAGTTCACTGCTTTAAACTGGATTTGTACCCTTGGATCGGTGCATGGTTGAGTGAATTCTTGTAAACTTGGTGTATTGCACCATTTTAGTTGATAAGAATGTCAAATGCGTGCCACCAATCAGTGAAAACCATATGAAGATGATAGATAGAAAAATAACCTGCATTCAACAAAAATCTTCGTCCACTCCTTCATATCTGGCGTAAGTAGGGCATCCCAGAGCTCTCCCTCATCGTTTCCATCCCTATACCGTTTTCTACTAGATACTGATGACAGTTGACACTGATCCAGAGCATGCAAATCGGAGCGGAAGCTAGGAACTGCTGAGCCAAAGAACCACGGTATCCAAACTTCCTGAGAGAAAACTATTTCCGCGTTCACCTTAAACCTAACATTTAGCACGAAGCTGGCCCAATTGACATAATATTTTTAGAGACTACCACACCCATATGGATTGGTGCTGTGTAACATGAGCCCAACTCTGGTCCCTGAACTTGGCAATTCAATGGCTTCTTCACTGATTCTGGCTCTTCAGATCATACTTCAACGGAATTCCTGTGGTGAAACCTGATTATTGATTAAACAGTCTGCAAACACCAACTACCCAGCCCCTCCTCCATGGGTCTAAAACTTCAAATGCAGACCCTCCTAATCCTCCTGATTTTTAAACCATTCTATTAATGTTATTTTTGGTGATTACCTTACAACTATTATCATAGACCACTTTAAAGTTTAAATGAAACAATTTATGGGTCTTATCAAGTGCTTTGCATCATGCTTTCCGATGTTCTAATAAACTAGTAGTTTGGATGTAGCATCAAGTTTTCAGATTATAAAACTGTATTTTTTTTTATGATTGTTGCAAAACGTGTTGTAGCATTAGTTAGTTTTATCCTTCTAATCATCATATCCTTGAAAACCTTCCTTGGTACAGTTGGGACATCGGCTCCTGCACATTTTGAAGAGGTTGCTTCCCATTTCTGTCTATCTTCTTCAGGTATCCTTTTGTTGTGATCTGGATTTCAGTTAACTGGAGAAATTGATGTAATACTGATAGTTCACTGATTTGATTTTCTTTTTGCTTTTATGGCTGATAATGCACTTTTATTTGTTTCCGTAGAAGGAAGGTGAATATCTAAGTGGCCACGAAGTATTTGTAAGCCGGGTTGCATCTGCCTTCAACAATTTTGCAGAATGCACCGAACGATCATGCCGTGCAAAGTCAGCCCCTAACTTTTCTATTTCCTTAATCCCTTACACTTGCAGTATATTTTCCCTTCAGATCATTTTCATCAATGTCCTTTGCACTGTCATAGGTTATTGAGCTGATGGAAAGATGTCAAAATTATATTAAATCGATTACTAAATCTTTCAATAATGTACTCTGTATTTTCTGTAATTTGTTCTCAGATGTATGGAGGATTTAGAGAGCACTACGCGCTATGTGAGCTGGTCCCTCCACAATAAGGTTATCATGCTCAACTATGAAGGGTTTAATATTTTCATGGAGATATAAATTTCTTCATTTCTGCACTCAACTGCTATGTGCTAAGCAAAATTTCTTCATTTCTGCACTCAACTGCCATGTGCTAAGTAACAAGTTTGCAGGATATTCTGCTTTCTTTATTTTGATATGTAGTGTGTTTGAATGCATGGGATTGGAGCATACTAACTTTTAGAGCATTGGAATGTACACTAACTTTGTGCTGGTGAAGCCTTTCACTTGTGTGGCAAGTGTATATGTCCTCGAGTGCAGGAAATTAAGGATCTAACTGTCAATGAGGATTCCTTGTCATCTGATGTTGGCTTATTCACCTAATGCATGCTAACTGTGATATGTATGCTCAAAAGTTTCACTGATTTGAGGCCAAGTCATTCCTCAATTGATAATCTGAAATAGTCGGAGTATTTAGCTGGCACAACAAGAGAAGAATGCCTCCGAGTCATTATAGTTAAACTATTTATTCTAGGAAATGGCTGGCTCCTCAAAGGGGGGCAAACTAGCTTCACTCTGAGGTAGAAATCTTACAGTTCTTGCATATCTAAAATTTGCTAGAAATTTTATTACAGAAATTTCTTTCCATGAAATAGAAATTAGAGTTCCTTGTGTGTTTGTAAATCTAGTTATTTCACTCAAATATGAATGAGTAAACTAAGCAAATAGTCAAGCTTCCTTTAGTACTTGTAAGAACATTGAACCCTCATCTTATGTGCACAAGTTTTCACTTCTTATCACATAGATATTGATAATATTTGTATATTAAATAAGATGTTCCTGTGGATGAAAGAGTTTTTAGTTAAAGATGACGAAATTAAGGAAAGGTGGGGAAGTTATTTTCAAAAAATTCATTAGAGACGACCTTTCTGGTAACTTGAGCTTAGGGGACCTTGGTGGCTCTACTTTGTTGTGTCCAGACTATAAATTCACTCGTAATTAGCAAAATTGACATCAAAGATCTTTGAAGAAGATGAAAGTGGGAAACTTGTACGACCTGATGGGGTTCATATTGAAGTGTGGAAGTCGCTAGGTGACAAAGGGGTAGTGTGGTTGACTAGCGTGATTTTCTTGGATTATAGGTGGGTGTTTACTACGTTTGGTGTGGTGCTTTTGAAGGGGTTTCATAGTTGAATTGATTGGGTAGAATGGTCTTTGAATCCCTGCAAAATTTGTCTGCACACGATGTGTTTAAAATTTGAGCTTTCTTCTCCCATGTCACTCTATTTTGTATTATATCTAGACTCTGTTGATGTATTCACAGCGATTCTTCTATTTCTTGCTGTTTTATCGTCAAGTCAAAATGTTACAACCATTTATTATGTTTCTTTTCGTAATAGTCGGTTTTTATTATGTACATTATCAGAACCGGGCAGGATTACGTCATTTCCTAGACTCATTTGGTGGTACAGAACAGCCTATTGCCGGTGGTAATCCTGTACCAGCTGGTGTTTCTCAAGAGTCATCATTAGGGGCCACGGTCAATGAAAAACAAGAGACTAAGTCAAGGGCAGATGTGAAACTCAGTCATTTATCCTCTCCCATTGACTCCAGTACCAATGTGCAGACAACAGAGATGAGGCTAGCCGACCTTTTGGATAGCACACTTTGGAACAGGAGACTTGCTCCTTCATCCGAGCGGATTGTTTATGCTTTAGTGCAACAGATATTCCATGGCATCAGAGAATACTTCCTTGCCTCTGCAGAATTGAAGGTATGCAGTTGCTGCTCATTTGTATTGATTTAATTTATTTCTCGATGGAATCCAAATCAAAGTGATAAATAAATGCAGTAAAAAAAATACTACTAAGTTGATATATACCTCTTTGCCATGCTATGTCAGGAATTGCTTAAATTTTACCTCAGAACCTTCCTCTGTGAAAAGAGTTAATTTGGTATCAATATAGTTTTGGAACAGAAATCCCGGATGATCAGAATTGGTGACTGACCTGCGTGATATACAGGGAGTCGGGATGGGGAATTCTTTATTCAGAACCTTCATTTGTCTAATGATAGATTTGTCTTTTATGCATGCTATTCTTCTCTTTTCCTTCATGTGTTGAATTACGTGTATCATCTTTTTTGCAGTTTAACTGCTTTCTGTTGATGCCGGTTGTTGACAAGTTGCCTGCTTTACTTCGGGAGGATTTGGAATCTGCATTTGAAGATGATTTGGATAATGTGTTTGACATAACTAATCTCCGCCATTCATTTGGGCAGCAGAAGCGAGAAATGGAAATTGAGCTGAAGCGGGTACTGTACCTTTGTCACCACGATAACCCTTATAGACGTTTCAATGTTTCATTTATTTCTTCTTTTAGTTTGTTGTTGTTCCTTATAACGCTTCCATTGCAGATTCAGAGACTGAAAGTAAAATTCAGGCAGATTCATGAACGGTTGAATCTGCATTTGGTCATGTCGAAGACGTCGCTAGTGTAAGGATCTCTCTGACTGCTGGACGTGAGTTAAGATGAGTCATCCCAGCCACATGCAGCAGTAAATGCGTGAGCTTCACCTCTTTACTTGTCTCTTCTTCGCTCAATTTGTATGGATTACATTAGTTTGAAAGAACAGTGATGTTACCAATGTCAGAATCCTTGTTGTGATCCATCTTTCCTAGATTTAACGATTTAGTGTTGATTGTACTTCCACATCTTAGAATTAGATCTTATCACATCTTATCTTTTAGGTGGGTGTTGATCCAAGGATGGGTAGTTCTTGCCAGGGCATGAAATTAGAGGCTTTAAGATGGTTCTGGGACCCCCACCCAGGAATAGGCACTATTATTCCCGTTAGTTTTGAATTTAAACACAGCCAGATTGTTGAAGCAACCTTGAATTTACTTAATACTCGAAGGGAACTCTTGACTTTGCATAAGGGATAAAAATATCTCCTTTTAAACCCTGCTAAATCAACCTTAGAGAAGGAAGACAGAAGTACTGAAATACATCAAAAACGTGTTTTGTAGATAGAAGATTATACTGAAACATGAGAAGATCCAGAATTCATACATAGAAGTGAAGTGTAGAACCAAAAGAGAAGCAAAAAAAGAACAAAAAATATCCTCTAAAAGGATTAGAAAGAGCCCAGGAACTACAATTACCCTTCAGGCAAATGAACTCCAAAGAAACAGTAGTAGAAAAATGAACTGACTACAGTCAGATTCTAATCATCTGATGTATGTCCTTGTAGACTAGAGATGTCTTACAGATTATCGGTATACATAAATGAGTACAATCTAAGAAAGCGAACTGTTAAGAAACATTAGAAATGAAAATGGCTACATCAACTTCCTAGTTTAAAACAATCTAGCAGTTATTCTACAAGCTGTTATCCTTACTTCAAATATCTTTCTCCAATCAAACCATCTAGAATGTAACTCTTGTGACCCGCTTAAAGGAAACCTTATTACCGCCAGAACTTGAAAAACTGGTACTCTTGGATGAATTTCCTCTGCTACAAGAAGGATTAGATTCATCTCCATGAATGTCTGAGAAGTCTATGATAACTCCAGCAACGTCTAGATGAAGATCAGACGGCAGAGGGGGAAGAGAAGTATCTCCTAGCAAAAGTTGCACAACCTTTCTCATACTTGGCCTGTAATCTGGATTAGGATGAGTGCAAAGTAGGCCAAGGCTGAGAACGAGATCGGCTTCATCAGACTTGTAATCTTCCAGTATAGGATCAAGAGCCCTAGTAATCTGTCCCTGTGAATGCAGTTCCCTAACCCAATCAACCAACACAAGTTCTTCGATGGTCCTCTGTGGCTCAATCGGCCTCCTTCCAGTAGCCACCTCTAACATCAGTGCACCGTAGCCATAGACATCTGAACTTGCTGTAGCCTGTCCAGTCCTGGTAAGCTCTGGAGCTAAGTATCCCAGAGTCCCTACAACTTTAGTTGTCTGTGGATTGATTCCATGTTCGTATGTTCGTGCTAGGCCAAAGTCCCCTAGCCTTGCATTGAGATCTCCATCTATCAGAACATTGCTTGGTTTCACATCTCTGTGAATAACCATTTCGTCGCATTCTTCATGGAGGTAGAGTAGCGCTTGTGCAACGCCAATGATGATCTTGTACCTTTGGTCCCAGTTCAGAAGCTTCTTCTTCTGGTGGTAGTCATCAGACTGAAGTAGTTTATCCAGGCTTCCATTTGGTATATACTCATAAACAAGGAGGAGCTCGTCTTTTTTTCTGCACCACCCATGTAATTCAACAAGGTTGCGGTGCCGAAGCCTTCCCATACTTGTTACTTCTGCTACAAACTCTCTCATCCCCTGCCTTGAATCATGAGCCACGCGCTTTATCGCTACTTCTAGCCCAGTTCTAGGAATTATTCCCCTGTAGACTCCGCCAAATCCTCCTGACCCAACAAGGTTGCCTTCTCCAAACCCTCTCGTGGCTGCTAAAAGCACAGAGTACTTGAATCTGTGAGCTCCATACTCCACTTCCCAATCTTCTAATTCGTCATCTCTATTTCTGAACCTCTTTACGATGAGAATGACACCAAATATAACCAACAAAACAAGAGCCGCGCTAGATATAGCTATACCTGCAGCAAAACCTTTAGTATGCAACATCCTTTGAGGTTTTGAGAGTGGAGATGGGAGCTTTGAAGGATCTAAATCAGGTGCTTTTCCTCCAATCTTCAAACTCCATCCTAGCACGTTGTGAGCAGCCGAGAGCAAACCTGTTGATGCAGAGAACCCCACATACATGTAATCGTCCATCAGTGGTGAGAGGTCGATTGGAATTGAGAGTAAAGGCCGAAATGGCCTCAGAATACCCAGTGGAGAGATTGTAACATTCATCAACTTCTCCTGGTGGTTATACTCTATCCATGCCTGGAAAGGGTCTCCACTCTTGAGACTGATGGAAATGTTATCTTCATGGCTTCCGCGTACATAGTAGGAAGCTGGTTCAGAAATGTTGGATATCATGGTGGAGAAGTCGATCCCTACATGGTTGTCATTGATGTCTGAGAACTCCAGGTTTTGGACAGTATCAAACTCAACTGCGACCACCTTTGTCTTTGATTGTGCATTGCTTGTAATGTTGGGGAGCCCCAAGTACTGGTTTGGTAGGCAACCTTTGGGTTCTTTAGCGGACCAGAGAACAAAGGCAAGGCCATGGCCTCCAAGTTCAGGGTATTTGGGATTCATCGAGAATATGAAGTTAGTGCTAAATGTGGAAACAGAAGATCTGTCTTCATTGCTGACATTGTGGTATTTGAATTGCAATGGAGATGGATAGAATGCATGGCCCAAAATCTTTGTTGTATCATTTGTTACAGCCAGAATACCATCAGGCCTTACAAACGCAGCTCCATCCAAGCTCATATTTGCTTGGGTGAAACCGTTGTAAGTGAAACTGATCTCTGAGCTGACGATTTGAAGGAGTAAAAGTTGCATGCAAAAGAAAAAGGCCCTAATGGCCATGTTTGGGTGTTTGGGTTTTTGGTTGTAGAATTGCTTGTGAAGGAGTGGTTTAAGAGCACAAGGAGTCAACTTCTTTTTGTACTAGTTTCTTGAAAGCCTCCTAAAGTACAGAAAGAGAGACTCCAGATATGGAAACAGTGTTCCCTAGATTTCGGAACTTGAGCAACACTTGCTATTTCAAGTAACTTCGCTTAGTTTTCTTCAATATGAGTTTTAGAAAATGCAAGTTGTTTCATTGGTTAAGGGATTCACGTCCTTCTTAGGTGAGGCCTTAGTTAAATCCAGTGATCAGCGAAACTGGAGGCGATTCCTGCATGACTCTGACATAGATCCTGATCTCATATCAGACATGTTAACAGGAAGATAGGCTTTTTTCTTCTTTTCGGCTTATTTCCAGTGTTCAAATAATTGACAACTCGACCTTTTGATTCTGATCATCCAGCACATCCTTATCATACTTGATTTCTTCAACACATTGGACGATTAGTTTAAAAGACGAGTGTCTATATAAAATTACCAACTCTTTTCAGTCCAGATAGGAACCTGACTCAGATATTCAAACTCTGTGTTGTTTACCAAATGAACAAGGAGACCGTTCTCCTTTTACAGGATCTAGGTACAAGATGACAAAGTTACTCGCATTTTTTGTAGAGAGGGAAAGCAACTTGTTTCTTGACTGGAAGTGAAGCATCTAAGCTATAGGTTAAATTACCTTATCATGTTTAAGCTGTCCAGTAGTGTGATTCTGAGTCGTAGCAGGTGAACCTTACAGTGCACTGTTCTCGCTGAGCAGTTTTTTTACATGCATTAGCAGATGAGATGTCGGTTCTTTTGGACCCTAAACCCTAGGAGGTTAATGTTTAATTTTGTGCATCAAGTTGGTTATTAGAATATAGAGATGAGCTGTAATACTAATCTTTCGGAGCCTAGTTGCTAATTTTGTATGATTTTAGGGAGACAGAAGAAGCAAGATCCAAAAATTAGCTTTGTAGAGTAAAGCAAAGGATTAGGTTAGTGTTGTTGCTGGCTTATTAAAGAAATGAAGAAACCATTGTTTGCTTAAAACAGAGCTGTTGTTTGCTTCCTCTACCACATGTTGTTGCTAGTAGGCAGGTGACTGTGATTATTATAAGATGTGGAAACATGTGATGGTAATTGGTTTTTTGCTTGCAAGTGAACCCATCACCATGCACACTGATGCATTGCAGATGCAGAGAACTCCTCAACAGGGTTCAACAACATAGGGTTCATTAGCCTATGAATTGCCCACCATGTGCTTATGTTTGTGAAAATAATCCAGTTTCTGGATGCAGAGCAGTGTAATCAACTGCATGTATATGGTGTTTTCATTGCTGAAACTGAAAACATTGTCTCTTCTTTGCTGGTCTGGTTGTAGTTTGCGACCTGAGGTTTTTTCATGCATTTACATGTTTTGGGTCGGGTCGGTCAGATTTTATAGTAAAATGTTTCGGATAATGCGGTATACATGCGAGGAATTGAGGTAGAATGAACATTTCCTATAACTCAAATACGATTTATCACGTACCCCCGTTTGTGATTTTAGCTATGAATTAAAATGTTAGATTTGATAAGTATACCAAAACACTCGTATCCACCTGGGGGAGAGCCACTGTGTGGCGCGGTGGGACACATGTCTCGTCTTAATTTTGAGAGACAACATTAAGAGCCCTTTTTTGTTAGCATTGCCCTTAGTAAAATTATGAATATGCCCCATCTTTATTCAAAACTTAACATAGTGCTCATTGCCTAGTAATTATTGGCTCTGTCTGTGTATAAAAATCTTATCATACGTCCCCACTCCCATATCCGAAACTTTAACTTGTCTGAAGGTTTTATCTAAACATGGCCAATAAACAGATTAAGAATATGACACAATCCTGTTCTAATCACTAGAGCAAAATATAAGGTGACAATGTAATATTGATGTGTTTTAATGTGAATCTATCGATCGGATATGAGACGTACTCTATTCTGTTATCTTTTATGCTATGGCGCTTCCTTCATATCATCAGCAAATCTGCATCTGATATGAAAGAAAAAAAAATAAATAAAAAATCGTGAATTGTCATCCATATTTAAGAAGTTTAGGAATCTGACTTGTTTGGGCACTAGCAAATAAAAGGAAGGTGCACGAAGCCAGAGATAAGTAAATTTGTAATTTTGAACATTGGGTATAGAATAAAAAATGACTGAATTTTTGAAAATTAATAATCGCGTAATAAGATGTACCGACTACCGAGTACCGACATGAGATTGAGGATAGCCAGCCATACTATATCACCATTAGGGCAAGTCCATGTTGAACTAATTCAAGCACTTTCTCAAATTAGTGCAACAAAGTATAAACCTAACAAGTGGACGTGTCAGATTAATTTCATAACTAATCATGAAACTTCTGTTTTGTAACATGAAAATTAAGCAAAATTCATCCATGTTTCGACCATTTTAATGTCCTAATCAAATTGTGCAAAACCGACGAGCTTAGGAATCAGATAGCGACACGCTAACTAACCGCACACCATTGCCTCAATCACTCGAATCAACGAGACAAATATTAACTAGTTAGATATATGTACCGAAAAAGTATGATTAGTTGGGGGTCTTTGGACACCATCGAAGCCTCGTAGTCAAGAGCCACTGTCTTTTCCCATCATTGTGCGACCTCCTTTTGGCCAATCTTTGGTACTTAGTTGGGTTAACTATTTCTATCATTACGCTTAAAAACAAATTAGCAATTGCTTTCTTTCAATATGGGTGTTGAAATTTACCTAATAGTTTGGCATAAAGTGAACAAAGCCAAAACTGTACCACATGTTTATCCAAAACCCGTGTCTTATTATGGATCTTAAACACATGTTTAGATGCGTGTTTTAAGCGGTTGTTAATGTCAATAGTTAATGTTTCATGATGGCTTATTACTTTATAGTACTTCATAGCCAATGTCATGTCATTAGGCCTAATCTTCTTTTGCAAAAGGTTGATCCACCTAACCAGTTAAAAGTAGGAGGGTTGTTGTAAAATTATTGGTACATGAAGGCACTTACTTGGAAGTTTCATGGTTTTATCTCTACTTTAGGTTGTTGTGACTTGTAAGACTTGTTCTTCGTAGGTAAAGAAGATAAGATTACTATCAAAATAACCTTATCATCATCAATAGATTGATGGTGATGGTGTATAGTTATGCTGACTCGAGTACTAGGAATCCACATGAAAGGAGTACGTTACAGGTTATACTGATGTTACAGATCTCTCAGAATGCAACCAGAATAGACTGTGCAATTCTACCTTAGTTAAGTCGATAAAAATGTGAAACTACGTTGCGAAGGCGCTAATTAATAGAGCGAATACGGATATGAAGTGAGTTTGGTCATTGTCTCATTGATGAGTTTGTTTTTTTCAAGGTTGTTTCAACTAGAGTAAAAAGATGTTTCGAATGAAAAAACATTGTTGATAGAATGTTGTCTGATTTCACTATGGAATACTGCATCTTACTTGTACGAATGTCTGCGCCCCATTGATCAGTATCGACAACTAAAAAACTTAAAGTTGGGTAGCTAGATACAAATGGGTTTGGCAATCAGAGGGACACACAAATCACCAAAAAAATAAATAGAAGAGGTGTTGGTTAAGTGTGTGTGACAGAAGGTAAGTGGAGGTAGGGCTTAGGAGTTAGGAGTAGTATATTTGAGTAGGGTTTCGAATTGAGGTGAAACATGACTGAAGAGACGAGGACCACCTTCGTAGGTTTGTGTTGTGTCACCAAGTCTATTTTTTTTTTCTGCCCTACATGCAGTAGTTTTCTAGTGAAAGAGAAGGGCCTGCAGAAACTTGGCTTATGCTATCCTCTACTTCATTACTTCTAATAGTCATCCCATCGCCACTGTGTTGTTGTTTTTGTTGTTGTTGTTGTTGTTGTAACCTATTTTGCATATTAAAATGGTAGGAACGAGAGGAGAGAAACGTTTATATTTAAACGGGTTGATCAAATCATCTCAAATTAGCATATTTTTTACAAAAAAAAAAGTGGGGAGTAAAATGGTATTTGGAATTTCTTAAAAAAACTCCGTTTTGGTAGGGAGCCAGACTGGCTCGGGGTAGGGGCAGTGCTGAACTGTAACGGTTGAGAGGGAGAGGGGGCGGTAGTGGGCCGATTCCTCTGAAAGAAAATCCTATCCGGGTCAGGTTACGGTTTGAAATAAAATGGTAATAATAGAAGGGTGCGATATGCAATTTCAAGAAAGTACTAAGGGTCAGTTTGGCAAAGTGGTTTTTTTTTGGTTTTTAAACCAAATAGTTTGTTTAAAGTGTTTGTTTTGACTGGTTTAAAAACCAGATTTTAAACCAGCTTTTTTCAACATTTGCCTTGGTGAGAAAAACCAACTTTTTGTGGTTTTTTCTTTGGTTTATTTCTATGACACTAAAAGACGATATTATCCTCACACCGTAGTCGTATTAAACTGGAAATTGTCTCTCATTTTGGTAGTTCTTTGTTACTTTACCGCTGATAATTTTTTCTATACTTCCCTCATAAGTTTTTTCCACAAAACTCATTTCACGCTTTTATGTCATGTTCTTATTATTTAGGTCAACTATGTTTGTTGTGTTCTTATTATTTAGGTCAACTATTTTTGTTGTGTTATTTTCCTAGTTGATTAAATTTGTGCTATCTGTTAAACAATGTTGCATTGAAAGAGTTATACATGGGTTTATGTAATCTGGTAGCTCTTTGACTTTTTATTCATCGAGATAATGAAAAATATTGCACGAATTTTTTTCTATACTTTTGCCATAATTTGTTTTTACAAAAAAAAAACTCAATTCTCCCATATTTCAGACGATATATTTTATATGCGATCTTCTTATTATCTAGGATCAATCATTTTGTGGTGTTATTTTCTTAGTTTATTATTTTTTTGTTGTCCGTTACTCAACGTGGCATCAAGTGTGACTGAAATTTCTTGAAATTGTCAACTTTTTGTTGAATCTAAGTAAAAAAAATTGATTTTTGGATGTCATAATAGTGTTAATTTGTTCTTCAATTTGTTACTTTCATGAAATCGTTGAATCTCATGAAATCGTGAACTTTTTTACATTGCATTGGTTCGTTTTGAATCTGTAAAAGAAAAATAAGTGGAGAGTATATTTGTCATTTAATCTACATCATCTAGTTTAAAAACCACTACCTAACACATTTGTCCAGTTTTTAATCTAGTTTAAAAACTACCACCAAACACACTGGTTTAAACAGAATCTCTAAAAAAAATCAAAAATTTTCACCACAATCTAAAAACCAATTTTTCCACCAGAAACCATTCTACCAAACTCACCCTAATTCAGATGCCTGGCCAACAATAGATAATCCGGCGCCCACAGTATATAAGAGAAACGGTGAGGATTCCGATTGTTCTTTACAGTTTACACTTTAACTACAATTATATAGCTCACAAAAAAATTGACTCCAATATACTGGACTCGTCAGAAGTACATGTTGTTTTGATGTTTTTGATGCCAATATCTCTCTCATTGTCTTTTTTCACGAAGCTTTTAGTACGTCATCCATAAAATAGTTCTGACTTTCAGATGTTGACTTCTTAAGATGTACTCCCTCCGTTTCGCCAGATTCTTCAAAATTTCCTTTGTGGGCGTTTCGCCAGATTCTTCAAAATTTCCAAATATGAAAACTTTGAAACTGATAAAATACAACTATACCCTTTCTTTAAAAACCCAAACCCACCTTTTAATTGGGCTTAACTAATCAGATTTTATATCAAACCTGATTAATTAAGCCCAACCCAATATTTCCAACCCATGTGAACATGTTTTTAACCTAAATCTAACAACAAACACACCTCAGAAGCATTATCCGGCTCTCTCACTCATCCTCCTCCATCCTTTCTTCTCCACTCCCCCCACACCCATCTCTCTTCTACACTCCTCCCAAACCATCTGCCCCACCGTCCATCTCTTCCCTTTCATCGCCAAACTTCCAGAATCAAAGAGATGAAGAGAAAGCGAGAGAGGGAGACGGAGAGAGCAGATCGATCTTCTCCATCCCATCTCCATCGATCTGCTCTGTCTCCATCTCTCTTTCTCTCGATCTCCTGAATTTCGGCGTCGCCGCCGTTGCCGAACAGAGGGATGAAGAAGAAGGTGAAGAACAGAAAGAGAGAGAGAGAGCAAATCCGTCGATCTGCAGCTTTGTGGTGGATGCATGGACAGAAGTAGATGGAGGAAGTAGATCCATCCATCTACAGTCTTCTCTCTCCTCGCCACCCCCGGGTAACATTTCTCTTCACACTCTCATCTCCTTTCCCTACCTCAGATCTGACCGGAAATCGGGCTTGGTTTGATGTTTGTTGCAGATAAGGGTGGAAATCGACCCAGATCCGATGGTGGCAGGAGTGAGGTGGTGAGGCTCCGGCGTTCTTCTTCAGGGACGGCGGTTGTGGCGAGGCGGCGACCTACATTTTGTTCTCTTCTTTTTCTTCTGGGCTTGGTTTGATGTCCCTTGCAGAGAAGGGTGGAAATCGACATGTTGCTGTTGTTGATATTGTTCTTCTTCTTTTTCTTGTTGACTTTGTTCTTGCTGTTGCTGATATTGTTGTTGCTGATGTTGATATTGTTCTGCTGTTGCTGTTCTTGTTGATTTTGTTCTTGATGATATTGTTATGTGGTTGATGTAATTAGTGTGAGAGTGACACAGAGTAGAGAGAGATAGTGGAATTAATAAAAAGAGAAGGGGTAAAATAGTCATTTGAGTGTGTTTCTTAATTCCGTGCCCATAGAGTTTTTGAAGTATCTAGTGAAACGGAGGGAGTACTGTTTACCGCGCAAAGTCATTGTTTCTTAACACTATTTGAAGGAGATAATTTGATTACGAGAACGATATCAAGACGTAGGGGGGGATCCACCTTATTAGATGTGGGGCTATAGCCCCCACTCAGTTTTGGAAAATTATAATTTCATCCTATATAAAATCTAGTAAATGCAATTTAGCCCCCATTGAATTGAAAAAATAACCCTTTTCATTTATGTTTTTTTTTTTTTTAAAAAAAATTTAGCCCCCACTGAAGAAATATTCTAGATCCACCCCTGTCAAAACGTGTAATTGTTATCACTACGTAGAGTTAAGATTACTCGACAACGTTGTAAAAATATTATCAAGTTCAGTTCATCTCCTCAACATGTCTACAAAATAAAGCCGGGCGTACATTTTATGATGGAGGGATGATGATTCCTTAGAACTTAGAAGAACACACTATACTAGTTTTATTAAAGCAACTAGCAAACAGTTACTTTAGTTCTGTGATTATGGTCTCAGTGGACCTAATTATACATTAAAACATCTAATCATGGCTTTGTAGTTAACTTGAAAGCATCAAAGCACAGGAGCTCCAGTGGAATAGTCACATAATACCTCTTATCATTATCCAAAAATGGATGGCTCATATGAGACAAGTCTTGTGGCTCATGAAGATCTAAATGTTTCTAAAAAAGAAAAAAATCAAAATGTTGGCTCTTTCCTAATTAGCCAATGGATATTCTCTACGCTAATCTACACCTATGCCCGGTGACGGAAACATACTTGCAAATGACAACTATACATTCAGATAAAATCTGAACTACATGTACACTTATTAAACTCGACTCAAACCACAAGTATGCTATTTCAAATTATATAAAATACACTTTCATCCCCTCAGTTTGGTGCAAAAACACTTTATTCCCTTTCCAGTTTGGAAAAAAAAAAAAACTTCCACTCATTACAGCCGAACTCGTGGATACTAACACTCTCTTATTGTGTCATGCATGCAGTATTCTAAGAGGGATAATGTGTCCCCAAAACTAGTAATAGTGACGGACTCTACTCCAAACTAACAACGTCACGATTTCAGAGTGTAGATGGCCTGAAATTTGACACACTTAAGGGGTGAAAGTTTCCTTTCCCAAATTAGAAGGGTGTAAGTGTCTTTGCATCAAATGAGGGGGGCGAGTACGCTATTTTTACCCTTCAAAAATTACCATTTCCTTAAGGGAAAAAGACAAAAACCACCCATTGAGTATGGGGTATATACAAAAACACCCTTCGTGTTCGGGGATATACAAAAACCACCCTTGGAGGGGACGGCAGTTAGACCAAGACCACCCCTCTGTTAATGTCAGTTAGTTGAGGGGTGCAATATGACTTTTTTATGACCATTTTGCCCCTCTTTGTATTTTGTGTTTGTTTTGTTGATGTTCGTGGTGTTCTTGGTCAGCACCACCACCACCAACACCACTACATTCCCACCACTGATTCGCCATCGCCACCAATGCCAAGAAAAGTTAAAGATGATTTTTTTAAAGGGTAAAAGAAAAATTACCAAATCAAGAACACAAAAACAAAAAAAGTTCAAACTTTTAAGGTCACCACCACCACCACCACCACCACCACCACCGATTCACCAACAACAACCTAACCGATTCACCAACAACAACCTAACTAATTCCTCTCATGAATTATTAACCAAAATACAAACCAAGCAAACCATGAACACGCGTGGAATTTTTTTTTCCAGAAATTGTAGCAATTTCATTGAAGGAGAAGGTGAAAAAACAATACAGAGGAGAGTGATTTACATCCACCCTTCCTAAAATACACACACCCTTCACCAGCTTTGAAACCCATCTCTCAACAACAACAACAACCTAACCAATTCTAATCATGAATTATCAACCAAAATACAAACTAAGAAACCCACAACCAAGCGTGGAATTTTTTTTCCGAAAATTGTAGCAATTTCATTGAAGGAGAAGGTGAAAAGAAAAAATACAGAGGAGAGTGACTTACATCCACCCTTCCTCAAATACACACACCCTTCACCAGCTTTGAAACTCATCTCTCAAATTCGTCGATTTCGTCAGTTTTTGGGTATAATTTCGCTTCCGGAGTAAAACTGGCACCGCCGTTCAATTGGTGGGCGAAGGAGACCCACAGGGGGACGCCGGTGGTGGTGAGGATGGAAAACCCTAACTACTGATCCATGGTCGAGCTCGAAGGTCCATTAGAAGTAGACTTCCTCATCGATTCAACGGCCGGAAACCAGCACCACCGCCGTGACAGAGCCCGGAACAAGAACGCGAAATAGCTCACCTGGGTCCTCATCTGGGCGTTGGCGAACCCAACGATTACAGTACCTCTCGGCGTTGGCGAACCCATCGATTTGAACTCATCTGGGCGTGACAGAGCCAGACCAATCGCTCCGCCTCTCTCCTCTCCTCTCAATCCCCCACCGCCATCTCTCTCGTTTTAACATAGATCTGTGTCAATTTCACCAGTGGGAGATGGATTTCACTCTCTGTCCGACTGAATTGAGTGTACAAAACTTGACACTGTTTGAACTTTGCAGAAGTGGGTGGAAGGTGTCATGAAACTGGGGTCTTAGAGTGCAATTAAGCAAAGGTGGGGGTTAGTTTTCTAGTTTAGTAAAATGAAGGGGTTCCTGCTGTATTTTTCTATTCTTAGTGTAAACGGTGTATATCACCTGTTCTGTATCAGAGAAATGAAGGAGGGAATATGAAAAACAATTTCTGATTCTATCTCAATTCTCTCTGCATCTTCTCTTCGATTCTTCTTCTTCGTTCTCTTCCTCGGTAAATCACCGGAGATTTCTTCTATTCAGGTCAGGAACTCTCAGTTCCTGACAAATTGGTATCACAGCCTCACTTCTCCTGCGCAAAGATGTCGATGGCGAGGAGGTTTGGAGCCAACAATGATATGGACCAGATCGGAGGGGTCCAAACTCGTCTCTGTGCCATTGATGGAGCGATTATCGAGCTTCGCCAGAGCCGGGAGAAACTCCTCCATGGCCAGGAGAAGCTCCGTCATGGCCTCGACTTGATCTATGGCCAATTGAAACCACTAGGTCAGATTGGGGAGCTTCGAGATGAAGTGAACCAGATGACGAACCGCCTCCTCATTATGGCGAGCGACGAGGTCAGAGCTCAAATTGAGGCCTCCAACCGGGAGGTATCGTCGGCTTCAGTTCAGATAACACCTTCCCCGGCGAGCTTAGGCATTGGACGGGATCAAACACCGAGTTACACTGGGGATTGGATAATTGTAGGAAGGGGAAATTTGAATCGAATTTCTGTTCAATCACGCGGTGAATTGCAGCCTCCTGTTACCTTTTCGACGAAGTGCCGAAATGAAGAAGTGAAAGCTCCTGTAGGTAATTTTGTCGGAGGGACGAGGGAATTCAACACGCTCGACAAGTTCTTGAAGAAATGCCCAACTGAAGAGCATGATTCGAGAACTGGGATTACTGGGTCAATTGACAAGTATCCTGTTAATAGTCCCTTGTATTTACATAACCGCAGTGACGAAAATGGAAGTACAAAGGAGGTGCCCCCCTACTGTTTGAGAAAATGTTTGAATGAAGTCGTGGATGAGAAACAATGCCACAACAAGCAACAACAGGTGCAAATGACGACATCTCAATTGAAAGAAGTGATTTCAATTGAACAAGTGATAAAGTTGGATAAGTTTGCCCAAGGAAGTCAGGTAACAACGTTGAACTCTATTGTTTTAGAAATTGAAAACAAGCATCAACAATATGCTGATTATGGCATAGGAGGTACACAAGCTAGCATACTCAGAAAACCATTTGAGTATTCGACATCCAGTAGTGAACTGATATTAAGTGATCACTACAAAATGAGTTCATCTATGTCATTTTTGCTGGTAACAGCGGGGAATTCGGCAAGTTATCTGGGTTGGTTAATTTCTCTAGTAAGAAATTGAGGAGTTGTCTAGGGGATTTATGGTTTAGAGGGCCAAACCTGGGTGGAACTTGCAAAACATTGTTGTTTGGATTTTGGGTGCAAGGGTTATGTGATGTGGAAAGGTTTGACTCATCTGGCATAACTCAAGTTGCTGCTAGTGATGCTCATTATTATTTACAGCAGCACATTGATGAAAGGGGTAATATGAAATTGGTGCATACCTACTGTTTGAGAAAATGTCTGAATGGAGAATAAAGTGAAAGGCATTGCCACAGCAAGCATGGGAAAGTGCAGCTGACAAGTTCTCAATCGACGGAGGTGAACCAGGTTAGAGAAGTGGTGAAGCTAGAGGAGTTTAAGCAAGGAAATCAAGGGTTGAGGGGAAGTGGGGAACTGATTTCAAAACAGGCGATTAATGCAACTTTGGTGACTGAAATTTGGTTCCAGACTACACAAAATGAATCACTGCCTTGTGAAGCCAACATATGGATTATAATATCTGACTGTTACAAGGTGATACAAGGTACATTTACTTTCAAATCAATGCCAGTGAAACCATTTTTGAATGTAGCAAATAGCATAAGTTGGGAAAATAATATTACTGCAAGCAACATGTTATTTCATGAGGTTATCTATCAGTTGAACAATGGGTGGCTTGCAATTCTATTTTGGCATGGAGACATGTTGAAGAATGGATGTGGAACTATATAATTGGAGCTAATTCGACATCATATGAGAGGTTGATGGACATCATTTCTCAACGCTGTCACCCAAAACAAGCTATGAAGTGTAACAAGCAGTATCTGGAAAATATTTCTTTGAAGATCAATGATAAGGCTGGGGGAAGCAACACTGTTTTGTATGATGCCAAACAAAAGACAATTCCATATGTAACAGATCTACCGACAATTAACTTTGGTGCTGATGTGACACACTCTCAACCTGGAGAAGATTCTAGCCCATCTATTTCAGTTGAGGTGGCCTCAATGGACTGGACACAGGTTACAAAATACAGAGGATTGGTCTCTGCACAGCGCGGCGGGGATGAAATGATACACGACCTTTTCATAGCTTAGGATCCTGAAAAGAAAATTCCAAAAAACAGCTTGATCAGGGAGCTCTTGTTAGCTTTCAGGAGATCACTGGACAAAAACATCATAGGATCATATTCTACAGAGATGGAGTTAGCGAGGATCGGTTCAGTCAAATGCTTCTACATGGGATAGATGTTATTAGAAGGGCTTGTGACTCACTGGAGGAGAACTATTTTCCACAAATTACAATTTTCGTAGAGAAGAAGAGGCATCATACTTGCCTCTTTCCCAGAAACCATGGAGACCGCAACACCACAGACCGGAGTGGCAACATCTTACCATGTACTGTTTTGGCAGTGCAAAATTGTTGAAACACAACATATGACGATGCTTTGCTCGATTAGACAACAAGCTTCAACTCGCCTACACCTTATGCATTCATGGTTCACATTTTGGGGGTAGTTTTCGCATACTACATGAAGAGATGGCAATCCTTATTTGAATTGAGTTGCTGCTGTGGGTTTATTTTTCCTACACATTATCATTGAGGACAATGATGTTTTAAGGGTGGTGGTTTGTCATGAAACTGGGGTCTTAGGGTGAAATTAAGCAAAGGTGGGGGTTAGTTTTCTAGTTTAGTAAAATGAAGGGGTTCCTACTGTATTTTTCTATTCCTAGTGTAAACGGTGTATATCACCTGTTCTGTATCAGAGAAATGAAGGAAGGAATATGAAAAACAATTTCTGATTCAATCTGAATTCTCACTGCATCTTCTCTTCGATTCTTCTTCTTCGTTCTCTTCCTTGGTAAATCACCGGAGATTTCTTCGATTCAGGTCAGGAACTCTCAGTTCCTGACAGAAGGGTTTGCTGTTGTTGACAACCCACCTGCGGGCGTATCTGATGTCGGCGAGTGCAGGGATGTCGCTGTTGGAAACGGACGGAGAGATGATTCCGGTGTCGTCGAAGGGGAAGAGAAGGTGGGAGGCGGCTAGGGTTAGGAGAGTGAGAGAGAGACGGATGAAGTGGGAGAAGAGAAAGAGAGAGAGAGAAAGAATAAATTGTAGAATGAGGGATAAGGAGAAGAAAAGACTTATATAGTAGGGTAATCTTTTTTCATTTGAGGGTAAAATGGTCTTTTAACGATTTCCGTTCATTCCCGTTAGCTGCCGTCCATTGACAGGGGGGGTTTTTGTATATCCCCGAACACGAAGTGTGTTTTTGTATATATCCCATACTCAAAGGGTGGTTTTTGTCTTTTACCCTTTCCTTATTCACTTCAAATTCACTTGTCTGGGACACAAAGTCTTCCGATACAAACCTATAAATCAACTTGCCGACACACACACAAACAAACAATTTTGTTTTGAATTCTTCCAATACAAACCTATAAAAAGATGGGCTCCACAAGAAGTTTACTTGGGACCCTTTGAAATCCATTTGAACTCCCATGCAAGGAAACAGTTGATTGTGTTTCTTCCAAGCTCATAGGTAGATCTCAACAAACCATCTCCCCCTCTCAAGATATACTACTTGTAGTAACATTACAAGGAACCAAAAATGGAACATCCCCAAACCCGACCCGGACCCAATTGCTAAAAGATAATACCCACTAATGATCATAATCATGGTACTAGCATTTTCTTATTGGACAAGTGGGTTACCATGATATCCGACCGATCCGACCCGACCCAAAATGTGGATAGCAACATGTCTGCATGATATAAGCATGAAGTGTAATCATGACCCCACATTATCAAAAACCCCTCTCACTATTGTTAACATAAATAGTTATAAATAAATGTATTTTATATAAGCATGTAGTATAGTTCCCTCCAAAAATAACAGATCCCGTTTCCGTTATAACTACCAGCCGCCTTCAGAAGCACCCAACAACCTCTGTGGTGCTCTTCAATATTCCAACATCCACACACCCTTCAATCTCAAGTCTTCTCTCCCTCTAAGCCCCTATAAATATCACTTCTACAACAACCCCAATCCTTCAACAACACTATTACTACTACTTCCTACTTCAAAAACACTTTTGATTGATCAGCTGTTAGCTAGCAACATATGGGTGATCACAGCAACTTCAACCTTCCGCCGGGGTTCCACTTTTACCCCACCGACGAAGAGCTCGTCGTCCATTTCCTCCACCGCAAGGCCGCCCTCCTCCCCTGCCACCCCGACGTCATCCCTGATCTCGATATCTACTCTTACGATCCATGGGACCTACAAGGTACACACACTATGATAGCCCTGAGTGATCATACTGTAGTATCTCTGTTACTGTGTTATTGTTATTTCTGAGACTCTTCTGTAACTGACTATATGTATGCATTTTATATTTTAGGTAAAGCTCTGTCAGAAGGGAATAAGTGCTACTTCTACAGCAGGAAGACAGGAACACGGTTTACGGAAAGTGGGTACTGGGATCCTTCGGGGACCGACGAACCAATATATAGTAGTAGTTCTAACAAGAAAGTTGGCGTTAAAAGGTGCTACGTTTTCTGTTTCGGCGAAGAGCCCACCGGTGTCAAATCCAACTGGGTAATGCAAGAATTCAGGCTACCGGATAGCGGGTCTAGTAGCAGTAGAACGTCAAAAAGAAGAGGCTCATCAAAAATAGTAAGTTTCTTCTCTCACGAAAAAACGTATTTAGAACATTGTACATCTCAGACTGTGTATAAAACTCATGTATATTCTTATATTTTACAGGATCATACGAAGTGGGTATTGTGTAGGGTGTACGAGCATGACAACGATGATGATGCAGACAGTACGGAGCTTTCGTGCTTGGACGAAGTGTTCTTGTCGCTCGACGATTTTGATGAAATAAGCTTCCCAATTTAGTTAGATCCAACAAAACATAGGATCTAATTAAGTTAGGGTGTTTGTATGCTTCTTAATTAATTACGTAATGTGTAACATCATGGTACTATTAGTTGTTATATACTACAAATTACTATATACCAAATGTTGTAAACAGAAGTTGTACGCAACACTTCAATCAAATTATTATGGTTTGTGGTACACTTGTTTCAATTCTTTGTACTGCATGGACTATTCTGGTTGTCTGTCTGGAATTTTGTACATGAAGTATGAACCAATGAAGGCAAAGATACTACACGTGGCATAATCTGCTTGCATGAAATCCAAGCGAACCCACTGGTGGATAACAATGAAAAGTTAGGTTCAATCATGTTTGGAGAAGTGGTGGCTTGGAAGCTATTACAAGTGTCAAATGTGGTTCCCACTTTTGTGGAGGGAGAAAGCTTTGTTTCTTCCACCTGTTCTATAAGTTTGTTTGCGTGTACCGTAACACAAATGTGTTGGTGATTTTAGTGTCATCGGTTATTTTGTGTAATCAGATTTACTTACGATCAAATTAGACATTGACATATACATTGTACACGTTAGGAGGTGTAGAGTACACGCGTGCACACAACTATGCTAATGTCTTGGACAACGAATTCCCGGACGACTGCGGGGGTTCGGGGGCGGAGCCACCCCCCCCCCCCCCCCCCCCCCCCGGCCCCCGACGGGGGTCTGCGGGCAACGCCCCCGGTGACGTCAGCATGGAAAAATTAAATTTCGGACGTTTTATTACTTCACAAAAAACGTCTCCGATTTACTTTCCGTTGAAAAACATACTGAAATCTAACCGCCAGATTAAACGCCTTGTCTCCCTCTCTATTTGTCAGTTTTGGTCGAATTCAGAAACACAGAGGAAATCCATATTCGTTCTTGAAGTCTCTGTTTTATCCGATTATAGATTTCGTGCATATAGCTGAAATATTTTAATCTGAGAGTGATACCATGATTCAGAGATTATATAAGTTCAATTGTTCCCGTTCTAAACACCCCAATTTCCTACAAAATGCGATAGAGATAGACATGAACGTACCAAAACAATCAAGAACAAGGACGAGGAGGATGTAATTACATGAAAATTAAAGTTCCATATCGAGCATTCGAGTTTAGTAATAACGCTAACTCGTACTCTTGTTTACTTATTCAAACTTTATATTAGCAGAATAAATTTAAATGTTGACGTAATACTTTTGAAGCGACCAGCATAATAATTTTTCTATGGGCAAGACATTTGATGAGGGTATACAAGTGGAACCCATTGAGCATTTCTTGATAGTATGCCAAATAAAAAGTAGTACCAAGTAGTAGCTAGCCTTTTAGCTTTCTTTTATCCTCATTGATGGGGGTTGTGTTTTGGTAGTAGTTGTCTTGTGTCACAAAGCCAAGCAAGCCAATGCCAAAGAGAATGATGTATTGTGGGCTTAGAGAAGCATTGGTCATGTGTGATGTAAGCATCCACATAGTTAAATACTACCTCCGTTTCGTCTGTTTCGTCTGCGTTTGACTTTTTAACCCGTAACTGAGTCATTTTGACTTGGTGATTTGGGTACCAAAACGATGTAATTTTTTAACAATTTTTTCATGGTATTTTAGAATAAACTTTCATCTATAACACCATACAAAGATTACCAAATTCTTGTACCGTTTTGCTAATCAAATCACCGGATGAAAGTAACCCAGTGAATAGTGACAAAAAGTAAAGTAGGCTGAAACAGGCGAAACAGAGGTAGTATGTGGCATGTACAACCACTTTGTCCTCATTGATGGGGTTGTGTGTGTTAGATCCCATGTATGTGAGGTAAGAGCCACTTTGTGGCATTCCAAGTTGCCAATATCTCTAATGATTAGAAAAATCACTATGGCATCTACTATTCTTCTAGCCGTCGCAAAGATAGGAAAATAGTCGACTCACTTGATAAAGTTGTGAACAGAATTGTACTCGGTTACATATCAGAGTTCCCTTATATGTGAGAAATAATTCCTAAAAATTGAAATGTAAGTACAGATTAAAAAACAGTCAGAATCAGTATAACTGAGAGAAGGCTGAATCATTTGTATTTGGTGGTGGATGCGGAAAGATTATGGAAGTGGGATGTAATGGGAGGACTAGAAGAAAATGGAGAAAAGCCCAACCAAAGCCATTTTCTTTCTCTCATCTCATCTCATTGTATCTATCAATTACGTATCTATCTTGTGGAACACGACTAGTACTCAAATGTGCAAGTTGTCTTGTCATCGAAGTTGCTTCATGTTAATCTTTCAAAGATAACAACATGCTTGATCGACGAGGACACTCATAAACTTATATCAATATTGTAAAAAGTACTTTTTTTTTCACCTTTGAGTGCTTCCACGTGTTGCTAACTAATTTACTACTTGTAGTATCAAATTCCCTACTCTACTAAGCTACTGTTTATAGGATTATTAGTGTTATTTTAAGATAGAAGAAGTGTACCACATTGCTTAATTAGCTCGTAAGCACTGATCAAAGCTTAGTAATCATCTCCCCCATATACAAAGTACATGGACATGGAACTCTATGAGTGATCATGTACCAAAAAAGTGCACATGCACGAGAGAGAGAGAGAGAGAGAGAGAGAGAGAGATTTGCATGTGTTTAAGTGCACACAGCACACTTTTAGCAAGTTAATTGTGTACAAAGTCATCGATCTAAATGGATAAATATGCAGACTCTTTTGGTTTTGTAATATTGTGGGTTTAGTTAGGCTTCGAAAAGTTAGCTTTGAATTGGCCAAATCCAATTGCAAGCCATTATGATTGCGCAATGCATGGCCCCTCAAAACTAAGCTTCCTCATAAAGCTTTAAAACGAGAGAGAGAGAGAGAGAGAGAGAGAGAGAGAGAGTTGACATGAAGAGAGTGAGATCTCAACCCTTTTTTTGTTGTGAACTTGGTTATGTAAGAAGGCATATGATGACCTGAAAAATATTGGCAGAGGAAAGAAAGAGAGCTAGCTAGATAGGAAACTAACCGAATAATGATGTGTTTGGGCCAGCATATGTAGCTTTTGAGTAAAGCTAGCTAATTGTCAAAAATGTTGTTGCAACACACATCGACACATTAAAGGTCAAAGTAAATGTCTGAAATGAGTCAAACTCCACTGTTTGTTTTTAGGCTCTGAAAGGTTGAAATGCATTCAATAATGAGGATCACAATGTCAGATTTCTCCATTGAATTATGTCATGAATTCTTTGAATAAAATCTCTTCTTACAAATTTGATACTCAGGAAATGGAAATGAATACTATCTTTTCGGATATCCGAGATAATCGAGCGTATCGAGGGGTCGGATGTCGATCCATTGAGATTCTGAATTGCTTTATAAGAGTCCGTTCAGAGTTCCACATCCAACACAGTGCTTTTGAAATTACTAAAGATTCTGCTATCGGGGGAGACTGCTTAAAAGTAGCTTTCTTCCACCGATTCATCGCCTTTTAACCAGGCTGCAGCTGAGTTCCCATTGTTTTTCCGTGAAGCATCTACCATGAAGTGGATGATTTTTGTTGTTGTTGAAAGAGTCATAATTCCATAAACAACCATACGGAAACAAGACCAAGAACCAAGTCCGAATACAACAGAATGCAACCAAAGCTACCAAGAACAAGACAAAGTAGACAACAAGACAAAACAACACCACTACCACTACAACTACAACTACAACTACAAGAGCACATGAACAGCTACTACATATGACGTTGGACTTTGGCAATAGAAAAAATAGCAAGAGCCATCATAGCATTCCTGATTCTACTAAGGACTGGCTCATCCTGAAAAGCAGGGTTGGACTTCCTGTAATAGACACCACATGAACACAATCAGTATTAATATTAATATGCATGATATTATGATGCAAAGCGAAACAAATAGCGTGTTCCACGGCTAGAAGCTCCGTTTGTTGGGCACTGGATGCATAACAGAGTTTTCCAATAATTCAATTAGATCAGTCGGTCCCTCTAGTGTGAAGACCAATGCTGGAGAAAAGAGTGTTCATATTCCATGCTCCATCCAAAAATATGTGATCAAAAGTCTCGACTGACCATTAGTGGCAGCGAAAATAACAGCAGGTGCACAAGGGATGGGAGCATCACTGGGGGCCGTAGCAGACATGCTGGGATTACTTCGAAGAAGAAGATTTTCAAACTCCATGGTCGAACGGATGGCCTCGATAGAGAAGTCTTGGTTTCTGAAAACAAGACTACATCTGCTTCTCCAAATGCACCAGAGTGTGAATAGCTTGAATATTTTTAGTGAGAATAATGCTCCACATGATACTGTCAAAAGTGGCATTGCTAATGAGCGAAAAACCTCTATTCCCCCAAAGTGGTTGGGAAACATCGCAATAAAAGAAGAGGTGCTCAAGAGTCTCTGCATGGTTGTTACACAGAGGACATAGATCAGAGGAGAAACCTAGCCTTTGGTTAAGAAAACTTCTCGTGGGCAGTCTCTTGTGGGCACATTTCCATATGATCATTTTCCATTTTTCTAGGATCTGGAGGCCCCAGATCATCCCCCAATTCCTAGAGTCAGGGGAAGGCCAGTGATCAGGATGAAAATGACCTGCTGGAAGGTAGAATGTGTTATTCTCGTCACTGAGAAAGTTATATTCAGACCTTGTGGAGTAGTTTCCCGATTTAGTGAATGGCCAGATAACCCTATCACTTTTTTTCTCAATCGGAAGTTGGATGGCAAGAATTCTAGAAGCAATGAAACTTGGCACCTGAGCTCTTATAATATCATCTTTCCAGCTCTGATTGTTACCATTTGATGTAATCCAGTCCGAAACCTTAGCGTCGGGCTAATGGAGGTAGAGCTCGTAATGACCGAGAGAGGGTCCTTCAATCCCGAAATCCACTTGTCATTCATGATATTGACACTTTCCCCTCCCCCTATATTCCATCTGTAACCCTTCTTGATGAGATCACGGCCAAAGAGGACGCTTTTCCAGGCCCAGGAAGCGTTGCTTGGGTTGCTAGAGTCCAAAAACGAATTCCCCTGCAATATATATGAAGAAGGATCTTGGAGACAGGTTGGTTAGGGAAATTAAGAATGCGCCAAGCTTTATTAGCCAGGAGGGCCTGATTCATCCAATTGATATTTCTAAAGCCTAGGCCACCCCAGATTTGGAATGGTTCAGGGTCTCCTTAGGGATAGATCTAAAGGGGCTCTTCTTTTCCGGGTCCCACTAGAATTTTTGAATTTGATTAGAGATTTCAATGTTGAGGGTGGATGGAAGTTTGAAGGTAGAACATACAGAGTTCGGGAGAGCATAGAGGACAAATTAGGCATGAGTTAGCCTACCAGGGCTATTTACATACTTCTATTTCCATCCTTCAAGCTTGGAAGAGACAACTTCCCTAGTGAAGCTAAAGATGTCCGTCTTCTTACCCCTGAGGCAACATGAAGCCCAAGATAGGAGGAGCCAACAGATTCCACTCTTATACCAAGAAAGAAACTGAAGATGTAGGTCAGACGGGTTGTTAGGGCTGAGGATGAGAGATGATTTGTTCATATTAATATCTTGGCCCGAGACACGACAGAAGGAATCCAGAGCAATACTCAGGGTCGTGCATGTAGAAAGGGACGGTTGGAAGAATATAAGACATAGATCCGCACACAATCTAGGTGACATAAGAAATGAATAATAGTAATACTAGTGTCACACATAGCGAATACACCCTCCGTCCCACCCGTTTCTTCAAAATTGACTTTCTAGTTTCATTTTGACATGGAGATTTTGTTAGGAAAACAAGTCAAGAATTTAGTAATTTTTCACGGTGATGTAGAGTAAATCTTACATTACTATACCATAAAACTTTACCAAATCCTTGCATTGTTTTGCCAACCAAATCTCCAAGTCAATTTTGAAGAAACAGGTGAGACGGAGCCACGGAGGGAGTAAAAAACAAACTAAAATAAACAAACAAACCGTAATGAACAAACAAGACCACTTTGTTCACATTAACTGACTTGGAATCGTCTTAGGAAAACTCAAATAACTGTCCACAACAAGTAGGGTAATCATTTTTGCTCGCGGAGTTTCGAGGTCTCTCAAAGGGCTTTGCAAACAGAACTCCAACTAGCCCTTGAAGAGGTTCATATTTCTAGGTGGGCTTTCGTTTTGTCAAGGAAGGCCCATAATTTATGGCAGCTAAAGGGCCTAGCCCATAGTCTGAATATCCGGCCTGAACCGGCCCAAAAAGAAAAGTAACAACCTACATCATCATCTCAGCGCCATCACACCTCAATTCAGTTCCCTGAGCTCCGGCAATGCAAGACTATGCAAGACTTAACCAACTCCACGCCAAAAATGATGAAAACCGGCAAATTCCACGAGCCTCACACAGCCGCCTAACTGGCTAACTCCTCCACTTTGACTATGCACTACAACTGCTAACAACTGCACTACAAGGGGTAAACACAATAAGCTTCCGCTTTATTTATCGTATTCAAAGTGAGATGTCGAAGTAAACAATCACTTGCAGAGAACTTGGTGGTGAGTTGATCTACTACAAAGCCAAATCACCGAGTTTCAGTTTCTTCCAGACGCCCGCACGTTATGTCGCTTGAAATATTCCCTGAACCCATAGGCACTGAGATCGTAGTTGAACTGGAAAAACACAGAAAAAAAATAAGTCAGACCAGACTGGAACAACCATCTTCTTTTGTATAGTGCATATCCCGTGCCCGAGCCACAAAAGTATGATAATTAGCTAAGTTTGAACAGCTGAGATTGTTTATTGTGAAGTATTTGGTTCTTAGGACATAGTGGAGATAAGCTATTCTATATGTCACATTTTAGGGATGAATTATCCCCATAACAACTTATTATGTAGATGGGATAAGGTATTCCACATGTCGCATTTTGGGAGCTTATTCCCCATAGCAGCTTATTATGTAGATAGCTTATTATGAATTACAAGATACAGCAACCACACGTTCACGAGAACCTTACGCACTAAAAGGTCAGACTACATTATGATCATTATATTTTTTTAGGGAAGTTCACCCTACATAAGTTGTTTTGTAATCAAGGTAGACAAATGCAGAGTACCATTTAAGAATTGAGTCAAAAAGTCAGGCAAACACACTTCGATAATGAAGGAGGGTATAAACAGAGTATGCCTTGTGCGGCAACTGAACATAATGCAATTCATTGATCTCTCATATCTTTGAGCTAAATGAACCACACTGAAAACAGGTAAAAGGTCGTACCGAATGCATTCAAGCAGAAATGTCAACAAAGGTTGATACTGAAAAACATTTAAACTCTACTCAAGCACCATGTTTCTTCATCTTTAAGGAACAAATCACCCTAAAGGGTTCAAACTTCAAACGGTATTTCGCCAGTGAAGGTACCACTTAAAGGGAGGATAGTAAAGTTTTCATATTTTTTAATGCTAATTGGCTATCAGGAACTCTAGCCATTCTAATTTAAAGGTTTTGCACTCTGAATATTCTGGTAATTTCGTTTAGTGTCACTGAATAGCAGATGGGTCGCAATTAGTGCTGTCGAAATCCGCCCAGCCCAATAACCGGCCTGTGCCCGTAGCCTTTAATAAATGGGCTAAAACCCGCACGTTTAAAGAGATGGTTCATAGTGCCTTGCCCGTTTAAACCTGCATATTATGGGTGGGCATGGGCAGGGGTGGGCATGGGCAGGGGTGGGCATGGGCAGGTTCACGAGCCCCCACTAAACCAAAACTTAATTATTGTATTTAGTGTTTTTATATTTTGGTTTTTACTGGGTAATCGGGAAATCAACAGGTGATTGGAAATGTTTGCTAACACCTCTCTTCTCTTCTCCTTTCTTTGAGCATTTTTGCAAGCAAAAAAAAGCCTAACGCTTTTGCAGATTAACCTCATTAATTGCTAAATTAGAATCACGGCGGCAAATGCAATTAATAAGTAATTAGTTTTGCAATAGGCTAATGACGTACCAAGAGCTGCACCGCTGACCATACCCATTTCAAAACAGAGAAAACAAAACATAAGCTCCGGAGTAAGCAGCGAATTACCGAAGCAATTAGATAAATATAGTGCTAATACATGCAATTGCTGACCGAACACAACCCTCGACTTTTTTTCACATCACCCAAAATAATAGGGGATTGAGAGTGAAATTGGAGGACTCACATCCACAATTGCTGACTGAAGGAGCAGAGACGTGGCAAGCATTGGGGAGAGACACGGCAGACCCCCACCACCGGCGAGTCATCAAGCTGGGAGCTTGTACAACCCTTTATTATGAATTATACTAAGAAGAAACTAAGATCTGATTGGGTAAATATAAAATTGCTAATCTAAGAGGAAGAAACATAAAATAGCAGAGGCAGCGAGAGCAATGGTGGTGGTTGTGGTGGTATGGTTGCAGCGATGCTAGTGGGCTGGTGGTAGTATGGGAGTCATGTTGATGGAAACGCGCGGGTTCGGGTTTGTATTGACCAATTATAACCCGAATTTAAAAAAAAAAAAAAAAAATACGTTAAACGGGTTGGGCGAATCGCAAGCTATGCTTAAAGAGTTGTCAAAATTCTTGACTGTTGTTCAGGATTGATCAAGATTGAAAAACAAGATAGAAAGAAAAGGTTATTTAGAAACTAGTGCACTTCGTATTACTCAAAAAGCTATTGCTCATAATATCCTACGGGCGCTCTGGTCTCTTCCAGCAAATAACCTATCTTGTAATTTGTGTCTAGCTTTCAGCTGCTGTTTAAATCTAGGGTAGCAATTGCGCCATCTCTTCAAAGGAAGACTAGCTGCAGACTACTAAATGGATCGATGTCTTCTGGTTGAGGTAAACTATATGTTGAACATCAATCCTCCCTTTTCCTTTTTATCAAATTGATTGCTTGTTTTGTTTTTCAGAAATCACTAATCACCTTTGCTTTGATAATAATGTCAACAACTCACCCTTGTTACAGGACACAGAAACACCCTCGTAATGACAGTCTTTTCCCAATCATGTAGGCACAGAGCAAATTGTAAAAGACACCAATTATATACTCAGTACTCTCATAAGCCAAGTGCTATCTAAACCTGCCTACATAAGCAAAATCATTTTTTTCACGGTACGCCAAGCTCCTGAACGGACCAACGCCTCTCATTCAGAAAAATTATTGGTAGAATGGTTTTTGGTGGAAAACTGGTTATGGATTAGTTTTTTGGTTTTTTTCTGGAGATTTTTTGTTTGAACCATCGTGTTTGGTGATTTTGTTTAAACCACTGGTCATGTTTATCCTTGCGTGTACATTAGGTAATAATTTCTGGTAAAAGTAATAACAAACCAACAAACTAGAAACATTAATCAAAGTATAATCCTTTTGATGCAACGTTGAGCAACGGAAAGCCAAAAAATAATTAACTAAGACGAGAGAACCACAAAAAACGGTTGATTCTAAACAATAACATGACACATAAAAGATTGTCTGGAATATGTGAGAATTGAGTTTTGTAAGAAAACATGGCAAAAGTACAGAAAAAGAAATATCTTAAGACTTTTTTATTGACCTCTAGGACTAAAACCCAAACTATAAAAAACGAAGAATCGTGTCTAATTTAATACGAATACAGTGTGAGCGTAATATATTGTCGGCGTGTGTTACAGAAATATCCAAAGTAAGACCACCAAATGTTGTTGTTTTTTTTTCCATCAAGGCAAACTAACAAAAAAAACGAAATAAAGAACTGATGTTTAAACCACTGCAAACATACACTTTCAGTAATCCTTTTGTTTTTATCCATAAACCAAAATAATCTACTCTACCAACGGACCCATACTAAATAGCTAAGCCTCTTACTGTTCCTATTTGTGACATTGGTGGCTACATTACATCACTTAGATCTCTGTGAGATCAGGAGTTGAGAGTTGAGGAAAGGATCAGTGGAGGGGAAGTGGAAAATTAAAACACAGCCATTGTCATCTGGCTTCGATGTCTCTCTTCCTCCAATTGTTTTTGCCTTTGACTTCCTTCGTTTATTAGTTTTAGTGCTTCTGCAACGATTCTCAGATCAAGCTTTCTGATACCATTCTCTCAAATCGGAGATAATCTAACGCTTTATGGCTTCAATTTCCACTGAGTTTATTACCCACAAGCAGCCATTTTGGTTTGTAGATTTGATTTGTGTTTCTTTATGTTTATATTGATGTAGAAGCCACCATCTTTCACAGCAGTGGCCACTCTGTTGGAGATATCTCTCAAGCCCCTTTCCTGCGAAAATATGTTTATCTATGGACTTTCAATTGTTGGTCCTGCATATATGATTAGGAGCATTAAGGCCAAACAGAAAGATCTAAAAGATTTTTAGGAGTGCCAACCATCTCGAAGCCATCTCCTCTCAAGTCCTTTTTTTTTCTTTTACTTTTGAGTGGGCTGTGAAAATGAGGTCATCCCTGTCATTCGAGTTAAAAGTTGAAATATGGCTGTCATTAATCCTAAGTATGTTTGTTTGATTTGCAGGATTTGGCCATTTCTTTTTTGCATTGTTAAATGACAGAAACCACCCCTGTAGTATGGGCAACTACCAGATCACTACCCTGTGGTTTGGATACTACCCAAAACCACCCCTCTGTTATGCCAAAGTTGTGGCACAAACAACTGTTCCCTCAATTACCGTTAGAAACACATTTTTTAGACAAATTTGCCCTCTAGAAACTGAATTTACATTATTATCCTCCAAAATCTGAATTGACAATTCTCAATTTACCCTCTAACTCCACCACCACCGCCACCGCCCAGTTTTTGAGTCTCTGTAACTATCAAATTGTTCATATGTTGAATCTACAAGTTACTACATCCAATATCTAAAGTAAATGAATCAGTACAATAAACTTGTTTTCCCCAACCAAGCACACTACAAAATAGAATTTTTCCAAGCACTACACAGTAGTGTTCTGAAGGAATCAGTACATCTCTCTGTTTGTGTGTGTTTTTCTTGATGTAGATCAATTGCAATCCACCTATTCAAGTATCACCGCCTCTGCCACTGTAACCTAATTGCCATAAACACCAACCCAAAAACTCCACATTAAACAACCCAACCCAAACTCCCACAGCATCCCGCTCGACCCCATATCGCTGAACTAACCACAAACAAACCCATACCAGCGAACAAACAAAACCCAAATTGCCATCAATGACTTGAACAAGAACCATGTAAAATCAACCACCTCCAAATCGAGAGAAAACTTCAGCCCAAATCAAAACCAATACAGCTAAACCCAAATCAAAACCAAGAAGAAGAGGAAGAAGAAGACTTCATCTTGTGAATCGATTTCTGTATTTCATCGGTGTCTCCGTTCTGGATCTGGGTATAGCCCAGAAGTCAATCTAGTTCTTCCTTTGTAGTCGCTTCCTAGGTTATGGTCGATTGGGTTCGTGATTCAGAGAGAGAGAGAGAGAGAGAGTCGGAGTGCTTGTTTGTGGTTCGACGCCGGACAGAGAGGGAGTTCGGGTCTCGGTTGGGCAGGGATTGAGGGCTTATTCGATTGGGTACGAACCGCAAAGTGATGAGTGAGAGAGAGATGAGTTGGTAGTTGTGGTGTGCCGGAATCCATGGCTGAAAAAGTGACAGTGATAGATGGAGAGGGAAGGAAAGAAGAGAATGAGAAGTGAGGAAGGGGTTCCGTGGGGATGCAGGGGGTGAGTGGAGAAGGGATTGAGGATTTTTTTTTCCTCGTTTTTTTCCTCTTTGTTTTATTCTAATCCATGTGGTGTGTAATGTTTGATAAATACAGGGATAAAACAGTCTTTTCAATTATTCCGCTATTAACTGTTAGTGATAAGGGTGGTTTTGGCTATTATCCAAACCACAGGGTAGTGATTTGGTAATTGCCCAAACCACAAGGGTGGTTTCTCTCATTTACCCTTGTTAATAACATATAGGGCTAATTACTTTCAGCATAATGTCCGATAGATAAGCATTTTTAGAGGTGAAACAGAAGATAACTTCTTTCGCATCAAATAGCGAATTTCAGTGAGAGCACTTCATCTATTTCATTGTCTTCCTCACCAGCTACCAATGTATATCAACTTAATTTACAAGCTATCTGTTGTGGTTTGTATGTAAAAAATCAGAGTTGAAATAGTCACGAATATAGAATTGTCATTCTGTGTGACACATGGTTTAAAAAACAGATCCAGTCGACGTATTGGTCACAGGTGCATGTAACGTAATCGACCAACCCGGATCAGAGAGTCTGTAATGGGGATCGGGAATCGAATGCATGAATCTTTCAAAGTCGTTAAAAGATGCAGAAAATAATTTTAAAACCTTCTTTTTGTCTATCAAACATATTAATAGTATTTTTACTACTTGTAGACTTAGTTATCCAACACTTGATATTACATAATTTAACAAAATATATCCTTGATAATGTCTTCCAAAGCACAGTGAACCAAACATGTCCTAACTCCTATTATCTAAACTTTTTTTTTGGTAAACAAGATCTAGACTTTTAATTTATTGTTATAGATTATTAGAGATAATTAATAGTAATATATAACTATGGATACATACAACTTTACTCTTTACAGGAAGACAAACATATGACTTCACTCTTGAAGCCTATGGAGGTTGATTTCAAGACTGGTTTCCAGATATTTCTCGGATTTAGGATTAGGGGTTTTCTTGTCCGACAAACACCCATCTTTACCGGTTCATTGATGAATTAGAGTGTATCGGCCACTACAACTGTGATTCCCATTCACGTACAACGTACTGGGTGAATCGGACTCGGCCACTACCTATACAGTTACGGTAACGTCCGTTTTCCAAAGTCTGCGTCCTCTAATGCATCTCTTCGGGTGAATGGAGAAATCGGCCAACACTTTGTCCCCACAATCAGTCTAAGACAAGGAGACCATTTCTCACCTTATCTATTTAATATCCATCTAGAGGCACGATCTTGCAGCCCAAGTCACTATCATGAGATTAGGAACACCCCAAGGCTAAAGCTCACTAGGCAGAATTTATCAATTTTACACGTGTTCTCTGTGGCCGATTGTTTGATCTTCTTCAAGCCTACCATTGGTAGCTCTTAACAAGTAAGCGATTAACTGCAGTAAGTCCTTGATCATTCAAAGGCCAAATGTCGAAGGTCTTGCTGACTTGTACAAAAAATTATTCGATGTCCCCATTGACAAATAAAGCAACCACATGTCTGGGTTTGCCGGTTAGTAAAATCGTCGGTAGAAAGAGGCTTGCAAAGTTATCCAAAGTCCAGTACCACTTGTATCGTCCTGCCAGCAGAGGCTTCTCAATGCATCCCGGCAGCAAACCTATATCGGGACAAACTTCTGCCTACCACCACCCAGCTATCAAACGCTTAATAAGAAAACTGGGATTTACGAAGAAGCCCATCAGCTAAGTGGTTGCTTTGTAGTTGGTCTCGAATAATCTCCTCTGGAGGACAAAAACAGAAGGACTAGGACTTGAGAATTTTCAAGTGGTTCAACCTCTCCCTTCTAGCCTCTTAGCGCATAGACTGTTAACGAACAAGAACCTCCTGCCAACCGCGGCTCTCAACCCGTCTACATTATAACTTTGGGGTCTGCTGAATAGCTAAAGATATACCTCTGGAATGATGACACGAGGTACTCACAGTCAACTCCAAGACTTAATGACGGACTCATATCCACTATGCTCCGCAAGTACATAGACAATCAGGCACCTTTGTCTTTACTGCCCCCATGTCACAAGAGCTTGGTTTGCATATAGAACAGAGCATATCAAGGAAGAAAATTTCTTCGACTAGCTCTACAAATGAATCCTGACAGGGACAAAGATAATACCCCCAAGATACGTGTTCTCTTTCACGTGGACAATCTAAGAAGCCCGCAATTGAGATGTATTCAACAATGATGCCTGGAGCGTGAGCAAGGTCCTAGCTCTAAACAAGGTCTTCCTGGAGGACCCCAAGCTTTTAGATAGACAGCCTGGTAAAAAGAACACTCCTCCCGGTATCGGCCAAAGGAATACCTCGATTTTAACCAGCTCAGGAAGTGAAGCCCAGTAGGAGCACCATAACAGTTGACTGAGCATGGATTGGCTCAATGAGAAGTGGATTTGGCATTTTTTTTTACATAGAACAAGATGACGGCTTTTCTTGCATAGTTAAGAGACAATGCTTACGTTATTGCTGCACAGTTAACAGACAATGTTTGGCGGCTTCCCATCTCCGAACGGACCTCTTTGCTATTTACTACAGATTTTCCTATGCATGCAATCTACAGTATAACTAAGTTCATGTTTATAGCAGTTGTCTCACAGCCTTCAACATTTTTTAGAGATGAGGCTCGAGGCATTATGTAGTTCTGATCGCCCATTTTGCTTTAGTTGCTTTCGCCTGTTGTATATTTTGTCCCCTCTCCCAGACTCCTGTAGTTTTTTGTTAGGTTACTTCTGATCTATATGGCTCATCGTCTATAGCTTTCTCGACTTTGGGTTGGCTTTGTCTAGTGAAATCTATTTCTATGGCACGAGAAAATCAATAAAATAAAATAATCTAAAATTTCTCCATCATGGGCTACTAATAATGTTAATTGGTAAATACTACTACTCGGCAAATATACCAAATATGATCAATGGTGGAAACTGTGAAATCTCATGTTTGAACGGAGAGAAGAAAGGACCCACATTAACTAGGTTGATAGGTCAAATCACATTTTATCAAGAATTAAAAAAAAAATACTCACAGGTAAAACTTTCACAGCATATTTTGTAATACTTGGATCTGCAGCTTTTCCCTGATTAGCTGCCTACATAAAAAAGAGAGTGCATTTGTTGTCAGGTAAAAGTTAGAACGGTGGGAATAGTGCCCAACACTTCTATCTTCTAATGAAAAAATTAAAATAAAATAAAATGCAAATGGATGGTTCTGCAAAACTAGCACATTAGATAATTAAAAAAAAAAGGGGGGGGGGGTCACAGATCCAGATCTTGATTCCAAACTAAGCCGAAAACTATGGGGTCTACTTGGAAACTAGCAAGAACGCCAGTATATAATGTCAGAGCGATAGGAAGCAAAACCTACTTGCTCTGGGCTATGAAATATTTCAATGAACGGATATTCCTTCCTCTGCCTTGTTATACAGAATCCAGGATACTTTGGGCACTCAACCTGGAAAACCCATTTAAAACAAGGAATAAAAAGACATTACATGAGGTAAGGAACACTATCGTCACTGGCACATACCACAGGCACAGAATTTTTCAAGACTTAATATGAAGGATGAAATAAATTTCTTATTACCAAAATGAATTTTAAAAAAAAATAATGCATACACACATTAATTCATTTATTGGTATGCGGCACCCACAAAGTTAATGTCTAAAAATTTCAAACAAGTACGGTAGAAGATAAATGTGAACAGATTTCTCAAATAACTTTTCATTAAAAAAAAGGGGGCTATTAGTATTAGACAATTGAATGATAAAAGTATAAGGTATAACAATTTGAGTATCTTTTCAGTTAAATGACTCATACAGCATTTACTAGCAAAAATAATAAAGAAACCAACAAGAGGACTCAAGAAATGTATTCATGCAATGACACACAAGTTTCAACTGAAAGCAACAGACGTCATTGGAGTTTATTATCCCACACCCAGGGTAGAACGTTGAGCACAACTTGCTCAAAACGGAGTAGTTTGGTTTGATATGCGATGGTGCAAAAAAAAAAAAAAAAAAAAAAAAAAAACAGAAAAAAAAAAAAAAAAAGATTCGAACTGAAAGTTGAAGCATGGGAGGATAACCATTCACCAAATTACCTTGGCTACAGAAGAAATTTGGGCGCAGGAGGAAAAAAACTATAATGAATATATGGAATCAACCAGCTAACTATGAAAAGTTAAGCCAGCAGATAGTTTCTTACGCGCATGAACTTAACGTGAGGATAAAATTCAACAGCTGCTTCCTCCAGTACTTTATCAAGATGTCTTGTGTAATTGCCCCTGCACGACACATATAGTTCCAATTACCTAAGATTAAGTCAAAGAGGAGGGCAGACAATGAAGGGAAAAAAAATAATACATTAATCTCAGCTCACCTAATAGTGAATGCAGCAACCACAGGGTATCCTTCATGCAGAAGCTGGACGAACTCGCGTTCTGAAGTAAAATGAATGACTCTTGAGGGCCCAAGATCCTTTGGATAGCCAGTATAGTATCTTTGAGGTTTCATAAAACACACACACAAGAAAAGAAGGAAATATTAAGGGATTATAGGTCAAGGATATATTTCAACCATAATACGTAATGCTTTAGAAACCTACTATTTTCTGTTTGACTACTACAAAACATTACTAAAGAGAGAAGTACGACTAATCTTACTTCACCTAGGTTCTTCTAATCTTCAATAGGAATTAGAACAGGAATTGCACAAAGAACAATCATTTTCTAGTTAAGATCAAAGTATGCGTCACTTATCAGCCATTTTCTCAAAGTATTAAAGACATGCATAGATAGTACTTGTCAGAGATTTCTGTGGGGAGATCAGGATAGTCGTCTCTGTTAAGCTGGGAGAGTGTAAGTTTGCTCAAAGAAGCTAGCGGCCTTGGTTTAATGACTTTTAACTCTTTTAATTTGGCTCTCCTAGCGCTGAATCAGGGTTGAAAATTATACCATTCTGTTCCCTCTCTTTCTATCCATTTGACATTTTTGACTCTTATCTTGGTCACTTTGACCAGGTGATTTGGATCACAAAACGATGCGATTTTTTGATAATTTTTCACCATGTGATAGAGCAACTTTTACTCTACAACACCATGAAAAGATTATCAAAAAATTGCATCATTTCGATATTTAAATCACCGGGTCAAAGTGACCCGGTGAATAGTGGTAAAAGTCAATTCGGACAGAAAGAGAGGGAACAGAGTGGTACTGATTAAGACTCTGGCAACTCTATGAGACAGAATATGAAGTGCCCCCTATTTGAAATCTACTATAGGTAGGAAGCTAGATAAACCACAGCGTCGACTCCCTCTTGCCGAGCTTCTGTCCCAAAAGTTAAGAAATATGGTGCCCAGGACAGCGCATCAAGTTCTTCTCCTTCTTCGTACCTACTTAACCTGAGACACTAATGGACAGTTCCTGTAAATGGTCAACTCCTCGCAAGAACTTCAAGTGAAAAAATGGTGCCTAAAGTTGAGTCTATATATTGCACTTTCACATAGCTAAAAGAACCCAAAGGTATTCCAAATTCTGGTGATGCTTAAACTGCTTCGATGACATCACGCAATAACTCCAGGAACTCATGCTATACAAGCAGTTGGAAAAGAACCATAGAACATACATAGAACATTGACCTTCATATTGATATACTCAACAGTCAGATGCTCACCTCACTCCAAGGCAACCTCTAATATATAACCTCGTTCGTCCTTTTTTTTCAGACACTAGGCGCACTGCACCTTGCAAACAATCTATCGTGTGGCTTCGTCTACTCTGTTCCATCGCTCTATCCCCCACCGGAGACAGACTTAACTCGATGAAATTACAAGCCTCTGCCCATTTAATGATACCCAGATTCTACAATGCAAGGAAAACCAAAAAAAATACTGGGTTTTCTGTCTTTGTTACAAAACACAGTGATGGAAAGGTTTTGTTCTAGTAAATTGAATAGGGATTTTCGATAGGATGTTAATGATTTGACTTGTTAGAATAACAGAGAGAACCCAAAAGACGGATATATAAAGAATATTACAAAAAAAAAAAAAAAGAATGCTTGTGGGAAATGGCATTTGCACTTCAACCAGTACTTCTGTTTCTCAGTGGGCATTGGCGATTTAGTGCTAGCTCATGGAAGAAATACATTCCAACATACATAAACAAACCTATGATTTGTTGCATTCTTTTTCTTTTTTATGTGATTTGCATAACACAACACTAGGAGTCACAGATGTTCTACGTAAGTATAAAATTGATTATCATTGTGTATGGAATGGGGATTTTCAACAGGGTGTTAATGATTAGATTATTAGAAGAGAGAGAACCCAAAAGATGGAAATATAAAAAATATTACGAAACTACGACGCTTGTGTATATGATAAGTATAAAATCAAGTGTCATTCTTCCAGTTTGTAATTGCGACTTGATGCTCAGATGATAGAATTTATCCTCATCGCACTCATTTCTTAAGCTTATCGGAGAACCATATCATCCCTATTTATGTGAATTTAACATATTAGTTGAACACCAAAACTTCGGCAATTTTTGCCCACATCCCAGTTCCTCTTCATTTCTAACACGCAAATATGTAATGTCAAAAAGGATTTCCTAGACCAATGTACTTCATCTCAAGTAAATGAAAAAAGAGCTCGTTTATTTGAAACCAGTGACTTTCCAAGATGCTTACACATCTTTGCCTCTGTCTTGTTTCACAAATCACATGAAGAGACAGACAGACAAAGGGGAAAGCAGGAGAGTCTGTTCCATCTAGTTCTTTTACCATCGATTGTGAGTTACATTATTGGTAGGAAGCATATAAAAAAGCAAGTCCCCGTCACACCAATCGAACAGTTAATTTGACAGTCAAGATTCTTGGAAGCACTGCAATATTTTTTGATAAAACATATTTAAGATTAAAAAGGACAATGGGTTCTTTCCTATAAGAGAAGAGCTAAGGGTACACAAAAAATAGTCCATACTCCTCGGGAATTGGAAACACCAGATATCAGCAATCTCCTAGATAAACAAAACTAGAAGAGAATTGGAGAAAACAAACAACACACGCGTTCTACCAGATACAAACAAGATTTCCCGGCATCAATAAAAGGAATATATAGGCACACATTCTTATTAAATATGAAGAAAAAAAGGAAACATGAATTAGATAGAAGCGCAAATAACAAGATATACCGTTAACAAGTACAAGTACATTATCGAATACGGTCAAATAATGTATCTACAGACTAAAGACAAAACTACAGAGACCATAAACAATATGAACATACATATAAGAGCATGAGACTTATTCACGTACTTGCAAGAGGTACGTAGTTGTCTCATCATTCTATCAAAAACAGATGACTCGGCTTCCATTTGTTGCGATGGAGAAATAGCACCAGACCTGACTTCTCTAAAGCCCCAGTGCATGAACAAAGACATAAGAAAATCTAGATTAGTCGAGCTCCAAATTGATTAAATGCTACAGGAAGGAACATTGTGACACATAATGCGATGGTAAATCCGTCATTCATATTAAGTATAAGAAAGAAAATTCACTTGTCCTTCTGACCAATTTTACACCATCCAACTCTTTGGAGTAAGACACTTAAAAAGCAACAATACGATAGAAAACATCTTAAAAAAAGTAGACTTAACAGAAAATATTTCATAGCTTTAGATCCCTTTTCAATGTTTTGATCCTTTCAAATGAGTAAAAAGAAATCGCAAACATTTCAACTTGTGGTTTGAAACAGGGCGGAGCCAGGAAATTGTAACTACCAGGGCGCTATGTCACGAAATCGAAATGGCAAATGTACATTAAATTTTCTTTTTTTCATTTTAATACAGAAGACCTTGTATATTAGATACCAAATATTGCACAATTAAAATATTACATGTTCTTTTTATAACTACAAGAAGCCTTGTAATATCACATACAACAAGGCAATTTGCTAACCCAATTGATAGAGAACTTCATATTATATGAAATAAATGACGATTTTGTTGATTATCCTACTTCTCCAGGATTCCATCAACCTCGCTATTTTGAAAATCTTTGTAGTTGATCAGTCCTTGTGAAGAAAAAGACTGAAGAAGAAATCAAATAAAAGATGAATTGTTCGTATAGGTGGAATGACATCGTGTTAGTAGGTGGAATATTTTCGTGTTACTCATGGGGAGCAAGGTTACCTGGATCGCGGTTCGCTCCGGATCGGGAACGCGGAACGGGATCGCGGAACGCACTACCCTATAGAATTCGGTTCGCTAGGGGTAGGCTTCTTCGGATCGCTTAAGCGGAACGAAATTCGCCTACTCGGATCGCGGAGCGGGATTTCGAATTATTATTAGTTTATTAATGCAATTATGATATTATACTACTAGTATTTTAGTATTTATTTGTCGAATAGAATTATGTCAGTTTAAAACAGATTTATTTGGCTTCTGAAATATACTAGTATTATGATTTAATAATTTATTTAATTTACTTTATAATAATTACTCTATTTAATTCTTTTTCAGAAAAAGGTTTTACTGATTAAATATGTTTTTTGCGCATTTAAACTGATACTGTTATTCTTCTGAAAAAAACTGATACTTTTATTCCTCAAAAGAACTAATACTTTTAGTATTTATCTTATAATTTTAAACTTCGTAAAACTAATTATTTCAAAAAAAAAACTTCGTAAAACTAATGGTGTCTCAAAAGGTGCGAAAATTGCAAAAAAATGGGGTGTCTCAGAAAAAAAGGAAAAAGAAAAAGAAAAATCAATGAGAATAGACGAGAATAGTAACTGATACGTATCTATACTGGGCCCACCACTAAGAGATTTGGGTTATTATTTTAATGACATTAAACAAAGATGATAAGTATGTTTGACTTTTCTTTAACAAAATCTCTTCCTCTTCCCCGACTCTTCCTCTCTCCACGACTCTCTATTCACAGTTCTTGTATTCTCGCAAATTCCGATCAGAATCCGACTCTCGACGAAGCTGTCTGCATAAACACCCGTAGACGATTGAGACCCAGAGGCAGCTATTTCCGTTTATGTGGGCGCTTATCGCTGATTGAATACTGCGATGCTTTCTCCCTTCTCCTTGTCACTGTACATCGCCGGAACGCTCAAATCTCCGTTCCAGATCGCCGGCGACCCGCGATTGGGAACGGGCGATCCGGTTCGGAGATCGCAGGGTGATGGGCAAATTGTGGTAACTCTGATGGGGAGTGGGGAGTGATTACACATCGCTAATTCTAGCATTCTGATTTAATAATAGTAGTAATATTTGTTATGCATCACATGTTATTACTTGTTGTCAGCTGCCTGACCAACATATGAGACTAAATATTAATTAGAATCCATGTCCGAGTAAAAGCATTGCCATGAGCTATATCGTAAAAATGAGCAGTGTAAAATAAAATTATTATCATGTTTTACCTGCTCTTAGCTACCTTACCAACATATGAGAGTAAATGTAAGTTATAATTCTTCAGTATAAGGGTCAGTATTCAGTGTATCTTTTTGATTTTTTTTTTAGCATAGTTTGGAAATAATGTACCGGACGTCGTTTCGTTTTTGTTACTGGAGTGAAACATTTTGGTACCTTTCTTTCGGTGATTTGTTTCGGCCTAGAAAAATAAATTTTCAAAATGACCCCAAAAATAGAACTCTGGACGTGTAGACGGACTGTACTAACTCAAGTAGATAGAAAACGACAAACTTGTCCCAAGTAAGAATTTCAAATGGCTTTTGTGGAGCTGTTTCTTGCACAATAATATGATTTGCAACAGTTAATAGACAAGATTAAGGAATACTCTATTTAACTTCTTGTAAAATATTGTTTGAAGATTTCAATACAGCCCAAGGACATAGCTAACTTTACGAAATCATGAGGGTTCTGCTGCTGCTGCAAACCTTCAAAGGGGCAATAAGAATTAAGAAGAAACTAAGGCTCTGTTTGGTTAGCAGTAAAATGTTTTACAAGAGAAAACATTCTACGCCTAAAATATTTTGTGTGAAAACGTTTTCTCTGCAATTATTTTCTCATGTTTGGTTGACACTTGCCAAAATAGTGGGCTGTGACGGCGGTGACAGATGGGCGGCGGTGAAGGTGGGTGGCGGTGATGGGTCATGGTGGAAGTAGGTGGTAGTGGTGGAGGTATTGGTATGAGTTGTTGTTGTGCTCCTTCACTCTTCGGAAAATGACTTACGGATTTGAAATGTGTAAATCATTTACATCATTTGAGGTAAAACATTTTACAGGAAAATATTTTATGTCCAACCAAACAGCACCAAAACACCAAAACAAGGGAAAACATTTTACAGGAAAATGTTTTACCACCAACCAAACGGAGCCTAAAGGTAAAGAGCAACTTCAAGAGCATGTGAAGGACTATGACACAATACTTGTCGATAGAACAACAGAGAACCCAACTGAAAGTCTCTAATGAACAACACAAGTCCGAAGTTTCAAAATGTCATGATCCGGGTCTTGTGGGTATTTAATTTACTTGATGGAGGGGTCAAATTGCAAATGAGGAGATTTTGGGGTTAGAAGCCTTCTACGAAGGGACACGGGTGTAAATTGAGTTCAAATATAAGGGCAAGATCGACTTATCTGCAACCTAATTCTTCAACTGAGGAGGCTGGAATGGGATCGAAGGAAGGGCAGAGAAGATGAAGTGTTATCTCTTTCGTTCCCTTTTCAGTATATGTTCTTCATTTCGTAGTTAGGGTTCTTGTATCGATTCTCCTTTTGGTTTCAATCAATTCAATTCCAGTTCCTTTAGATTCTCTGCTTTTCTTTATTTCGATTTCGACACTGTGTTCTTCACGTTTCGATTGGAACCCCTAATCGTTACACAAAAGCAGAACAATTACAGTGCTGAAAACTGTACTAAACGAGACTAACCTACTCAAGTACTGAAAACAAAAATACAGTGAGTTCCTACAAGTTAAATAACAAGAACCGAGTTTCGATTGCCCAACTCACTCAAAGATCCAATCGAAGGGACAACGAAGTAATAATCGTCAAAAAATGAAACCGCAGGGAAAGAACATGAGAATGAGAAGTTTTGGAGCCTTGGATTACTTACCCAATCTAATAGTAGACGAGAGATGCCGAGTTGATGCTTGAACGAGATTGATTCCGAAGTACAATTTCGCCCTAGACCTAGAGATCGAGAGCAATTCAAGATTCGTCGAACAGTGGAATTGAGAGATGCTTGAACGAATTCGGAGTATTGTGGATTTGAGAGAAACAGGGTTTCTACGTTTCTGTGTTTAAGGTTTTTTTTTTCATACCACTCGGGTCCCCCCTGTTTATCCGCAATTTGACTTTTTAACTTGTAAGTATATCTGGCTCACTGTGACCGGGTAGTTCGGATTGCAGAATGAGATTTTTCACCTTGTTGTGGATCAACTTTTATTCTACAGTATAAAAAATTATCAAAAAATTACATCATGTTACTATCCATGACCCAGTGAATAATGATAAAAGTCAAATTAGGAACAAAGAGAGAATATATTGGTGTACGAGAGGCCCAGATTTTTAAAATTACATGCGGACCCTCAAGTGAAACTCACCCGGAATTTAAGAGAATGGCCGAAATTTGCTGAAACACACTGGAAGAGCCCGGATTTTTGACCGAAACAAATCATTACCGCATATGCACCGTTTTGATTCCAAAATAGTACGTATCGGCCTGTTTCGGCTAGGAACGATAGGGAATCTTAAACTTTGGTGACTGTATCGCTAAAGATACACGATTTGATACCCGATACAAAAAAAATATCATATTATCAGTATACAATATGTATTGAATTTTGAAAAATATGCCCATATCTATATGATCAAATGCTCTGCTAGAAAACCACTACATAAACCGCTATAGAACATTGGATAAAGTTTTCTCTCTCTAAAGAAACTCTCTCAAAACCTAGGCACCTCACCCACAATTCCTCACTCCGGCGGCGGCTCTGATTGAGATGGGCAGTCACCGGGATACCACTGCTTTCTGTTCGTGTGGACGTCAACCACCGCCTCGCTTCCTCAGCCACTAGATTCCTACGCTAATATTCATAGTAGAAAATAATATTTCAACCGTGGTGGTGGCAACCAAAATTACAGATTTGCAATCCATTGCAGATTTTCAGGTTCAATTTTCAATTTAAAATAATCTAACAAAATTTCCTAATTTTTGAACAAACCTACTGTGATATTGAACAACTACTTTTTGTTATAAAAAATTAATCAATTAGAAATCCCTAAAATTGGCTCTTGGAACTAACATATCTAGCATATTCAATTCATAACATATATAGCTAAAGAAACTAACTTAATGAAACCAACATATATGGGGTGGAAACTCATAAACTTATTAATTTCTGAACAGCAGCAGTATAAGAGGAATGAATCAAAACTTTAGATATTGGGTAAGGGTTTACATATTACAAACCTGGTTCTCTTGAATTTGGAATCTGGATGAAGAATCGGACTTTCATGTTATGGACTTCTTAAGGTCTCCGTCGTCCGTCGCAGATTTAGGAACTGGCAGCATAAAACACAAGGTGAGAGTTTTCTCTTCACTTGGCGGGTCTAGAGCAAAGGTATCGCTTCAGACGAGGAGAAATAGATAAGAAATGATTTAAAAGTTTGGGTGTTCAACCTGCTGGTGAATTCGAATTAGGGATCTACCTGTTAGGAAGTTTGACTTGGATCAAATTTAGTAATAATTTGGGAAGTCTTTAAAGAAAAAGTAAAAGGGCGGTGATGCTTTGGCTTGTTGCCAAAGTCATCATATAGAATTGTTTCCTAAATGGCCTAATAAGGGGCACGCCACTGGAAGCAATTTTGGATATAAAAAGGTACTTTTGGTACTCACCAAAGTACATACACACCAGTGAGAGTTTGTGAGTTCAGAGTTTTGTGCTTTGAATTTATTTTGTGCGTGTGTGTCGGGTGGGTGTTTTGGGTGGCCGTTGTGGCCACGGCATGCATTGTAATCAGGTTCTCTTCTCAATAAAATATCTGGTTCTGGCCGTGGATTAGCTAGCGGGTTCGTTACGAATTCGTTAGTGAACCACGTTAAATATCTGTCTCGTTCTTGTTTTGCTTTCGTCGTTCTTGCTCGAATATTCCCACGTTATAATAAACTGGTAACGGGGCTCTGAAAGAGGAGTTCTGTTACAACACTACCATCGGTTGACTTTGTATGAAATATTGAGTATTGACCACATTTGAGGGTAAAAGACATAATTAATATAATTTTTCCAAGTGTAAATGGAAAAGCAGTTCAGGCTTTCGAGTGACTCTCTAAAAGAAATGTAGTCACTTGGTTCTATTATTAGCGGCCTTACCATGCACGGTCACGCAAAGGAGACCCTTCAACACTTTTAGAGGATGGAGAAAGCAAGAACCTACATCCTTAGTGTAAGTCTTGCTTCCTCCTGCTAATGGAGATGGTTCCTCAAGATAGTGGAACCCAAGAGTGGATCCACCTTTGGAGGTGTGGGGATTATAGTTCTCACTCAACTTTAAAAAATTATAATTTTACCCAATATTATATTTACTTAATGCAATTTAGCCCCTGCCTATAACCCTTTTTGTTTATGTTTTTAATCAACATTTTATTTTTTAAAAATGTATGCCTCTTTTGGGTGACTGGAATGGAGTGGCTGATGTCAGATTGACAATAAAGTAGTTTGGGGACATAAGAAAAGATACTGGGTGAAGCTGGGATTGAGGTTGATGGGGGATTATTAACGAGTTACTTGTGGAAGATGATTCCCATACAAGAGCAAAGTAGATCCCGTCTGTGATTTTGAAAGAGATGTGTAGAAAGATGGATAGCCTTGGATATGCACCAGACACTTGACAAGTCTTCCAATGATGATGACGAGAAGGAAAGCACTCTGCACTGTCATAGTGAGAAACTAGCTATTGCCTTTGGTCTAATTAGCACGACCCCTCAAGTGCCACTACTGGTAGTGAAGAACATTAGATTATGAGAATACAAATACATATATATATATATATATGTATGTGTGTGTGTGTGTGTTATGACCCCAGCTTCAGAGACGTTATGGAGTGAGCAAGACTTGCAAAACTTTAGAACCGAGCCAAATACATTATCATTGGTCAAATTGTAAGAAACAAAATTAAACTGACACCGAGTGCTTCGTTTCATCTAACGAAAGAAGAGCCCTGAACAAAATGTCACAAAGACAGTGAGTGTACCACTACAAAGTTCAATCCACAAGAAAACGATTGATAAAATATTGCAAAAAGTAAATTGGCTTCGCCCGGGTTCGAACCGGAGACCTTCAGTGTGTTAGACTGACGTGATAACCAACTACACCACGAAACCTGAATGCCAATTTCCCTCCATAATAGTATTTATTCACGAGCATATAACAATCAGCAGAGATAATTCAAACAGACATAGATTGCACCACCCGTCACAAATCTAATATTTAACCTTATGAGTGATATCACAAATCTAATATTTAACCTTATGAGTGATATCGTGAAAAATGCAGAAGACCTATACCATTGGAATAGGAGTAAAAATAAACACAAAGTGAAAGTATACAAAAGGCGGAAGTTTCGCTCTTCGTCCTGCTCGATATGTTATATAATCATACAACAATGGCAATAAAATAAGCCACTCATTTCAGGTTTTTCTCCTCTCAAATCCAACTTGTCATTGCAACTTGAGGATGTTTCGGCATCTATGCTAACAACTGTTCCAAATCGGTTACCATCTATCAAAACTGAGAATACAATCCAGGAAGAGTAGAGCATTTTCACTTGGGGACTAAATGATTAATACACACAAAATAACCTCCTACGATTATGAATGATGCAATGCCGCTACGGGCCACTCGCAACCAAACGCCTCTGAACAAAATATTCCTATCAGCGGGGTGAATTCCGGTAAGTCTCTCGAACCTCTTTCCTGGTAGCCTCCACTTGAGAAGCTTCCTCTCCATGGATAGATACTGCAAGAAAGCAACCCCAGATAGAAAGACATCAGGTAATGCACATAACCTCTTTATCCTTCATTTCCCTATACACAAAGGGGGAACACACATAGTGTCGCGCGAGGTATTTACCATCGAGGACAAGAGATACAAGTTGAAACTTCAAAGAACATATATTCTTCTATCAGCTCAACATAAAACTAGACTCAGACCACTCAAACATAGTATGCACGATACTATTGACATGAATTAATCAGGATAACTACCTATCTTTACCCAGTTTACGAACAAAAGGGTCCTTGCTGGCTGAGCTACCTAAACCATAGGCAGTTAGTGCCTGTTTGGTATCATTTTTAAACCAATCTATTTAAAACCGCTATTTTTTTCGAGAAACATGTTTGGCAGTGTCTGTTTTTTCTCTGTTTAAAAATAAAAACAGACTGAAAAACACCCGTTTTTAAAAAACACAAGTTTGATGTTTTTTTCGTACTTTTGGTAGTTAAACATTTTAACTCTTATTAAATACATACGACAACATTTTATATGTTATTGTATGTACAAAATGGTGTTAGCGCTAGTTAGCACTATTTTATTTTTTTGTCAAATGTGTTTTTTAGTTTAAAACAGTGTTTTTAGACACATACCAAACAATTTCTGATATTGTTTTTAAACGTGTTTTTTCAGATAGTTTTTTTTTCACTGTTTCTAATTTTAAACAGATACCAAACTGGCTCTTAGCCTCCTTGCACAAGTTGCCAGGCGGGATTTTTATTGAGACTTCTGCTTCTCGACAAACATGTTCAGTCACTTCTATTTTTCTTCTTTTTGGCAGAATGTGTAACCTGATGTGTTAGAGACACAACTTTCTAAAGATCCAACTTTGAGGACCTACTTAATATGTATTCAGAAGTCTAAACTGGCAAGCAATTCTATCTATTTATGAATATGATAACATACATCATTTAGACAAAAAAACGAGGCAAACATACAGATTGAAGAGAATTTTAAATCTTAAACATAGATGAATTAGAGGGATTTTATCAAAGAACTATCAAACCTTGGGCAGCACAAGACACTGAGTGCGACTTCTTGCGGTGTCAAAGCAATGAGATGCAGCAGCAGCCACTGAGCCAGAAAAACCAGCTGCAAGACTCACAGAAAGAGGAGACAACGGACCAATTTCATCATCGAACCTGGATAAAGGAAAGGAGATTTTATATAACAGGTCAGAACACTCAATCCAGGTACCACGAATCATTAGTCTTTGGCCATTTATCAGATAAGTCTATAGCTCTATGCTGTACATGATCACATTCAAAATTAGCCCACTCTTCGAGCCAAAAAATATCTGTGCTTAAAGGATTCTAAAATCTCATTCAAAATCGCCATCGGATTTCCTCGAATGGGATAAATAATGGGATAATAAGAACATGATATGACATCACCCCTACTGGCAGGCTTATTAAACAAGAAACATAGCAATTCCAAAACGATTATCAAGAAGAAGACGAGAAAACTAAGAGCTTCCAGTACAAGGTTAGGCAGTAAATCAGAAAGACTGATATACACCCAAGTGTAGCCTTAAACTTCAATGCCTCTAAAAGTTGGATAAAGACGGTCTTACATACAAAGCTAAGTTGTACGGACACTCCATCAAGAAACCATAGCAGGATTATTGTCCAGTACTAGAAATGCAACTTCGATTTCACGAAAATGGAACATGTTAAAGTAGTCTTATTATATTCACGTCAGCAAAGGAAAACAAAGGGAATACCTAGGAGGGGGATCCATATTAACAGCCTTCCAATCAAGCATTGCACGATGTAAAAATTGCCAGCTCGAAAAGAATACACCACCAAAGACAGAATCCCGAACTATTCCTGATCGAAGGCCTCTCCATAGAGCACCCCACCCTTCAAAAGATATAATGTCCACTGGCCTCTTGACATCACAGACAGATGGTGGCCTGCCAGATCCAGTCATCATCCAAGGATACTCTCTCAGGGCACCAACCATATCTGGCCTTTTACTGGTCAAGGTGGACAAAAGGCCTACAAATTGGTTCAATGCCCTAGTATCCGGCGAGTATCCTGGTAATAGTCTTGCAAGAAAAGGAGGAACAGAAGCCTTTTTCGCCGCGGCTGTGGAGCTTGGAATCCGGGAGGCAGAAGTGACCTGAGCACGGAGTTTAATCAGTTCGAATGGAGAGCTTACAAGTGACTCAACGGCACCTGCTGCAAGTCCTGCTAGAAAAGCCTCAGAAACATGCACAAAGTTGTCTTCTCGACCATCTGCAAGGGAGTGTGTGAAATTCTTCGTAAGTTGTATCTTATGACGAATAAAATCGGAAAATATTCGATCGGTTACCTCAAAAAACTACTATATGTTCATTTGGTTCCTGAGATTCTATATAAAGCAATCTTTTAGATGGGTAAAGGTTATGCATGAACATTAGTTCTGATCTGACTCCTGACCAAAGCTGTCTGGTCGTGGGAGCATTTTAAGCCGTACACCTGACATCTCATACCTATGGTTCATTCACAAACCCAAAGTTAAATTTGTATCCCTATCCATTGTAGTATAGTAAATAAGGTTCCTCGTACTGATCATATATGTGGTTCCTTGTAACAATCAAACCTATGGTTCCTCGTAACACTCAATGCATCATTCATATTTCTCAGTCTTGTTTCAAGCCGTGGTGGTTTGAAACTTTGAATTAAGTTCCTACAAATTCAACAAACAGCTCTAACGCCTTCAGAAACTACTTAAGGACAAGGAAACCAAATCCCAGGTAAATTGATCAGCTTTTCTGGCGCTTTGGCTGGTTCCAAGCTTTTGAAATAGGTGTGCCCATGTCAAATTTTTGGAGCTTTGGAGAAAAGAAAACTAAGGATCACTTTTTATGACTTTATTTATTATCTTCCCCTTAAGATTATTGAACTAATCCATTTCTCAGCTTCTTGTACTTATGTCTGGATAGCGGCAATAAAATAAAATAAAAAAGCAAGAATGATAAAGGTAGATGAGCCGCATTGTTTCCACACATATTCAATTCTTGAATCATAGTCAACCCTAAACCAATCACAGTTGTCTTATTTTCTCGGGTTATATATAATTGAACATGACATACCTGTGTCTTTAAATGATGAGGTTCTCAAATCAAAAAGCAAGTGATTACGTAAACAAAACAAAATATAATTCAATTTGCACAGAGTATCAGTATTTACCTTTACAGTAAGCTGTCAGTACTTCATAAGTACCAAAGCGAGCTCCCAACCCTACAGTCCTCCCCAATGCCAGCCACCCAAAACCACTGTACAAACCTAAAAGAAAAGCCAGTCAATTTGTTATAGCTACTAAAACTATCAGTTGTTCAGATCAATGGCCAAAAAAGCAGAATGGTAATGAAAAAAATGCAACTAGAGATAGACTTAAGTGGAATATCAGAGTTATACCATAAAACCAAAAAAGCCTTGGAAACTCCAATATTAATATTTCTTGCTCACTCCTAACTCTTCTCTTTGCTCAAACCGAAACGACAAAAATGCCACTGCGCGATTTATGATTGACCTTCCACAGCAGAAAGCTTTGGAAATTATGTGTTATGAGCTGAACTTTATTGCTCGCAATTATCTCTTCTCCAACTTCTGTATTAGCTACGTAGCATCTCCGTGAGAGTTACAGTAGGAGAGTCCTCACTTGATCACCACTTTAAATTATAAGTCACTTTGTAAGGTCTTTTCCCTTTTGGTCTTTGAAAAAGGCCAAGGGATTAAGTAACTGTGAATTCACATTCTGAAATTCGCCCATTATCATATTTTGGGCATCATTTTCATTTCACATTCTTCTTAGGTAAGACTGTAAATAAAGTAGTACAATACTCCAATTGATTTCAAAGATAGCATACCATACACCAGACTATCACTTGTACAAGTCATTCCAGAGTTATAGCATTTTCTTGGGTAATAGGCATCAAAGAGTTATTGAAAATAAGTACAGTTGCTGACATTTTTCGTTACTAAACATAAATATCTTAGGTTTTAAAATTACTCCTTCTCTCTCTTTATCATAGCCACCCATTCAAACCAGATCCAGACAAGGCCAGAGTACAGCTGAACTACTTAATTAAGCCTCTGCTCCGTAATACAACTACGCGTTTGAAAGCAGGTTCTTTTTTACATGGAAATTTCGATACTGTTATCGAGCTTTCAAATCCTTATGGTAAAAGGTCTTCGCCATATAAGAACTGTAGGAAATCTGGGTGTTTAGAATGGAAAATATGGCTTGGATAATCTCTGAGTCGTGATATCACTCTCAGATTAAAGTATTTCGGCGGTGTGCACGAAATCTCCAATCGGATAAAACAGAGACTTCAAGAACGAATGTGATTTCCTCTGAGTTTCTGAATTCGACCAAACAGACAAAAATAGGGAGGGAGAAGGCAGTTAATCTGGCGGTTATAACCGCCAGATTTTAGTCCGTTTTTTAACGGAAAATTAAATCGGAGACGTTTTTTGTGAAGCACTGAAACGTCCACTGAAACGTTTTTTGTGAAGCACTGAAACGTCCACCGGGGGCGCTGCCCCCGAACCCTCGCAGTCGTCCGCGAGTTCCTTGTCCAAGTCATTAACATAGTTGTGTGCACGCGTGTACTCCACACCTCCTAACGTGTACAACGTAATGCCAATGTCAACTTGGTCGTAAGTAAATCCGATTGCACAAATGGCCGATGACACTAAAATCACCAACAAGAACTTTACCGTGTTTCCTTCTCTAAATCATCGCATTACTTTTAATGAGAGCAGGTTCCAAATCAGGACGATAAAGGCAAAAAAAATAAAAGTACAAAAGCAAACTGAGAAAACCAAAGAGCTACAAGCCTACAGTACATATCAACAACAACAACCCCAGCGGAAGTTACTCCTTTTCATCAAGCTGAAAAAGGTACCGGCACATTTCTCATCTAGCTTAATTTTTCGACTACTGTGCGTTTCTCATTCTTATTTAAGATAAGTTGTTGTACTCTTCCTTTGTAATAGGTAACCCTATTGAAGGCGAACAGAAGGATGCTTATCAACCACAAGTCAGCTCACTACAAAGGCAGCATCAGGCTCCAGGTTACACATCACAAGATCACCTTCGGGCTCCAGGTTCCAGGTCACCCACCACAAGGGCAACGTCAAACACCTGGTCACCCACGACAAGATAATACTCGGGTTCCAAGCCACCCACCAAAAGGGTACCCTCAGGTTCCAGACCATCCATCCAGAGAACGTTGGGCTCCAGAAGACACATCAGAAGGTCAGCCTCAGGCTCCAGCCTACACATACAAGGACATCTGCAAGCTTTGGGCCACACACCATATGGGCAACGTCAAGCTCCTGGCCACACACAACAAGAACTTACTCCATTTTTAGACCATCCGCAACGTCAGGCTCCTGGCCACACACCACAAGATCACCTTCAGGCACCATCCTGCACATCACAAGGGCATTCCCAGGATTTGAGCTTTCTGCCACAATGTCAAGCTCCTGGTCATCCACCAAAAGGGCACACTCACGCCCCAGCATAAATGCCAGTGTCAGCATCTTAGTAATGCCTCCTATCCTCAAGAGCACCTCCGACTTCTGGGTGTCTACCACCAGGTTATCCTCAAGTTCCGGTCAACCCTCCCCAATGATACCCTCAAGCTCAAGGCTGACCTCCAACTATACAGGTGTTCAATGCCCTTCGAAACAGAAAAATCGGCACTGGTGGTCGAAGACAGGAACTTACTTTCCTGGAAGCATGATATATATATATATATATTTATTTATCTTCCTCTCTTTGATATATTAGTTTTCAGTTATATGGGTACTAATATGGCTTCTATTCATTCTAAGCTGTACATCACTATGCATTTATAGTCTTTAACATGATATTTTGAGGAGAGAGCAAGTGTCACAGCACTCAGTGGTCCCATGAGTGGCTTTGCGATGATATCTCATCTGTTAGATTCTTTTGAAAGTAATATACAGCTTATAGATTTAATTCTATAAATTATTTTGTTACCTAATTACTAGTAACAGCGGAATCAACAACAGAAGAAGAACGATGTCTCTGTATTTTAGCATTATAATAAGAATTCTTAAGGAAGTAGCCAGTTAAGGTTTTGTTCAATAAAGGATGTTGTTCGAGATGTGTTTGCCTATGCGAAATACTACAGTTGAAACGGGAGCAAAATCCAGCTCTTAATCAACTGAGTCTAGCCTCAGGCCTCTAAGGCACTATATGCAAAACTGCGAACTATTATCCTAACAAATGATTGGGTAGATTTCAGAAAAACTTAATGGGAGAATCTTTTGGACCCTGGATGCTAGGAAGATCCCATTCTTATTATAAACAACACCAGCCAGTTGTCGAGGTGGAAGAGTGGGCAGCAACTGTAGCCACAAGTCATCCTCGTATTTTTCCACATACGTGGGTTGAGTCCTCCAAGGGTGCTTGTACCACACTTTATCTAATACTTCTAACTAAAGTAACTATGTCAATTTTGCATGAGCGGAGCTCTTAATATACATACAGATTTAGTCAATTTGGGTATATGTCGCCTTTGTTCTAGTTTTAATTATATAACCCAATTATACAAAGAATAGCAATTTTAGTACCTGAGTGTCCAGACAAAGTTCGAACTCTGTCAATAACTTGTGATGTACTCAGTTGTTTATTTGGCCCAGATCCAACCTGTTATATAGAGAAGAAGAATTGAGGACTCATACGAAAACCATCCACTTCTACTCTCAAAAGCATTTGTGAAAGATTGTTCCAAGTTACATACCTGTATAAGCACTTTGATAGAATCTAGGGGATAAGTTACTGCAGTGCCCAATGTCACCGACCCAGCAGCCGCAATTGCATGAGTGGCGAAAATCTTGTTCTTTAACAGTTCATCCATCTGAAAAGATCCCAAAAGTGTTACGACACAGATGGTAAATGAGTGTACGAAAGAGATCATACTATTCTTCTCAAAAGAACAAGAGGACTCGCAAGTAGTAGACCCAACTACAGGATTTCATCACTTGGAAACCAAGAATCAAGCTATTTCTAGTCTGAACGAGCTTCACTTAAATTGGACTTTGATCAAACAGTTGGAGGGCATTTAAGTAGTCCCAGGGAAAAGTCCAAAAAATTCAGACAAACAAGAATATGAATGAAACAGAACCCAAGTATTAGAATTGGATAGCTAACTGAATCTAGTGAGATATTGCAAAAGGAGCTAGTACAGTATGAAGCAGAATACTGAGGAACAGGCTAGCTAGTAGAAAACAATCCCTACCAGCAGGGGCGGAGCCAGGAATTGAGAACTACCAGGGCACTCGGCTACGAAACCAAAACCGCAAATCAAAATTTAAAATATTATATATATATATATATATATATATATATATTAAAAATATTAAATGAATATATACATATTATTATACAAAACGCCACATATATAGAGTGGAGGTTGAAACGCCACCATCAATAATTGGAGGAACCCCACTAAAACTAGGAGGATCATCATCTATTCTTGAAGTCGGGGCACTAGTACCACCAAGTAGCGGTGTCGTCTCCCTTTTTTGTTTCTTTATAAGGAATTTGTCCATTCTACAATACAAATTTACATTTACATAAGTTATAATGCTCAAGAATGTTGGGTTAAACACAAACAAAATACCTCACAGTTACATTGTTTTATACTAGTGAATACCCCGTGCCCGAGGGCACTACTACGACCCTCGGGCAGCTACTGTGCATGACTATCTCCATGTCTAACGCAAATATTTAAACAATTTATTCATTATTAGATTTCTAATTAATTGAAAAAATAAATTAGAAATGCTACCAGGAGCCAGATACTAGTCCTTGGCGACAAAGTGAGTGTTTCTGCTTGCAAAAGATATTCTTTCTACAAAACCTAATTGCAGAAATTTGGAAACTATTGAAACGAGTGATCTTGATCTGAGTGCAATTGGGAACTTTTATCAAACAGTTGGTGGGCACTAGAGCAGTTCACACCAAAGACTTCAATCTTGAAACCAAACCAAAACAAATAAAAAACGAAGCAGCATTCAAACATCAGATTAGACTGGGTAACTGAACCTGAGATAATCTCCTCCAGAATCTAGACGAGGCAGAGAGGCGTTAACTCTGGCATCTCTGCAGCACCTCCGGCTTAAACAGAGACATTTCTCTTCGCCTAAACCCCTAAACCCTCCTCCTCTTCAACCAGTAGATTACTTCTCTAAGAATCAGCCTCTTCTTCCCAAATTACAATCCAAGCTTGGGAGTTGAGAGAGCTTTTCGGCAGGTAAAAGACACTTTCACCCCTCTAGTTTGGTTGAAAGACACTTCCTTCCCATACTGTTTGGAAAAGAACACTTTCACCCCTACATTGTGCCGAACTTTAGAAACTTACACCCTAACGCCGTTAGTACGGAGAGTTGGGGCATATCATTAAAAGCACTTTTCGGGACAAATTGATACGGACGTGCATCCATTAGGCGACACGGGGCTGAGGCATGGACAACGAACGCGACATCCTCCGTCGTATCTCACGGATTATGTTAACGCATTGTCCTAATTCGTTTCATCATTTCATAGCATTTTATGTAATTTTGTATTTGTAGATAGTGCTTTCTGAGCTGACAGATCTTGGCCACGTGGCAACCATCCAGCACACCATATTGTGCTCCACACACACTGGATCACCAGCCGAGCTGATCCATGTGGGGGCTGCGAGACAGAGCCCTCGCATACCACTGCACGGGACTTGTAGGGACTTAGTGGTTTGGAGGCTAGAGTAAGCCCTGTCGCGTGCGAGCCAAGCCCGCACGCGACCTTTAGTAACTGTTTTGAGAGATTTATGGCACGAGCTCCATAAACCCGGTCAATCCGGTCAAACCCGGTCAACCTCGTAACGGTTCCGGTATTCGCGCACAACGTGCTGTAACGGTCCCTATATACTCGGACGAACGTGCCGTTATGGTTAAGCTAATTAAGCCGCCATTAATGGGCGCATTAACCACACTACAACGGTCACGTTCTCTGCTATATATAGGACGTTAACCTTTCCATACAAAAAAGAACACACTTGCCATACGCGGAAGCTCTGCCAAACCTCTGTCTCTCTCTCAGACATTACTACTGCCTTACTCTCTCCCTACACACAACCCCACTCTTCCTGTGCGATCTCTGATCCTCTACATACGGTGTACACGGAGGTCTCCCCGCCGGAATCTCTTGTGCACATTTTGGTGAACCCGACGTGAACTTACCAACAAAAGCAACCATGTCTCAGGAGGATGATATCAGCAACAGATCGCCTTCCACCGAAACCGCCTCGGGAGAGGAAACCCGCCGTACTCCTACCACTCCCGGCGAGACACCGACGCTAGAGTCCTTGGACGCCACTGTCCAAAGTCAGGCGAAAGCTCTCAAAGCTCAGTCTGCGCAACTAGAACGGATCTTGGCCGTTCTGGGCACCCTTGCGCCAAATCCTTCATCAGCCACCGCCGCCCCTCAAGGAGGAGGAGCCCTACCGCTCCGGGACTGGGAGTGTCAACCACACCTCCCAACCCTAATCTGCAGACTCCACCGGCGACTACGCAGCTGCCTTCGATTCAGGGGTCAACAGCTCAGATGTTGCCTCTCACTGCTCACACTCCTCAGCCTTCGGCTTTGGCATCTAACCCGACTCTGCAGTACCCCTTGCCTCCTCCAACGGCGATCTGGGGCAATGCGAGTAGTCAATATGTCCCCAATCCTTCGGCGGCGTATGTGTCGCCTCCGCCTGCGGCAACCCCTCCTTCAGCTATCGAGGGAAGCATTCCAGAATGCATGACGTCTCTGCAGAAGCGCATGGACACTATTCTGGCTCACCAGTCATTCGCGGATACCATTATCCCGAAGCTAGACAACGATCCACCCATTCCACGAGAGATCTATCTCATGCCTAACCCGGCGGGGTACAAGGCTCCTAAATGGGACAAGTTCGAGGATGTCAACGGAAACGCTCATGAGCATGTCATGCGTTTCATTGATGTCATGGGGCCATACGGAGCCGATCCCAAATTACTGATGCGAGAGTTCCCGAAATCTCTAGGGAATGTAGCGTACAAATGGTACCGAACGTTGGAAGCCGGATCCGTGAAGACTTGGGACGACATGGTCCAGAAGTTCTACACCAAGTTCTTCCAGATGGAAGAAAAGGTGACGATGATCCATCTCTCGCGGATGTATCAGAAGCGCGAGGCGGACGGGATCACTTTCATTAAGAAATTCAGGGCGAAGTCCTTGGAGTGCAAAGATCCAATGCTCGAAAGCTGGCTCGTAGAGATATGCCTGCAGTGCATGCGAGATGAATACAAAGGTATGCTCATGAATTTGCAAACACCTACGTTTTCAAAGCTAATTGAATGCACGAAGAACATCGAGCCTATAGTCGAGAGGCAGAAAAAGAAGAACGCTCCGGAGCGATCTTCGAGCGGCACCACCTACAAGATCGGGAGATTCAGTTACAAGAGGGGACGCGAAGCTGAGGTCAATACAGTTTCACCCCAGAAGCAAGCGAAGGTTGTGAACTTCGACGTACCACCCCTGCCATGCTCGGTAGAGGAGGCAAGCGACCTCTGCAGGCAGTGGCGCAAGGACGGTGTCCTACCGCCGCTCGAGAAGATACCCTCCAAGGAGATGGTGAGGGACCCTAAGTGGTGCGAGTACCACGGCAAGGTCATGCACCCCACAGCGGAATGTAAGAAGCTCAGGTTTGCATTCGACCAGAAGATGAAGAACGGCGAGCTGATCGTCAGCGATCACAGGAAGGATGTGCGCAACAATCCACTTCCTGCTCATGCGGAGCAAGGCTCGAAAGGCAAAGAGGTCGCCATGATCTCGATTGTAGACTTGGAAGAAGTCGCAGAGGATGGTCTACCCATCATTGCCGAGGTCCATGAAGACGAAGACTACAGCATGGACACAGAGGATGAGCGTGCCGACCGGATGAAAGGGTCGCACGGCTTCAGCAGATTCTTCGACGAGATGAATTTCTCAGAGAAATGCCGGACAGAAATGACGAAAGCGATCTTAAGGATAGCAGAGGACTACGAGGAGGATCTTGTAGTCTCCAACGGGAAAGTCATCAGGGCGTCTCGCTCTACAGAAAAGATTATGACCTTTTCTGCCAGCGACAAGAAGACAGATGCGAGCCACCAGAGGCCTCTGTACGTGACAGCCATCATCAATGGCATCGAGTTCAAACGAGCATTCGTCGATGGGGGAGCAGCGGTCAACGTCGTTTCGCTCCACACACTGAAGCTAGCAGGGATCCCCGAGCACAAGATCGTCAGGCGCCCATCTCCGCTGATGGGATTCGGAAGCGACTCTTGAATGACGATCGGATGGATCCGCCTGGGCGTTCAGATTGGCAGAATCAAGTGCTCAGCAAAGTTCTATGTTATAGACGCAAACACCACGTATCACATGATCATAGGTCGAGCCTGGATTCATCGCTTCGACGCGGTTCCTTCAACGGCTCACCAGGTTATGAAAGCTATCTGGAACGACAGAATAGTCGAGATACCGGCTTCAACGAATCCATTCAACTTGGATGAAGCACATCTTAGCGAGGCAGTGTGGTTCACCGAGATGGCGCACGAGCAAACACCGGGACCATTCAATCCCACTCCTTTACCTCTATGGGAGGATATCAAGGATCAGTCACCAGCGGGAGTAATGGTGACAAGAGAAGATGCCAAAGAAAAGCCGCCTACACGCGAAGAGGCGCCGCGTATCGCATACCATCGAAAGAATGTGTATACACTGAAGCGAATTGCAAAGCATGACCCCGAAGGCAAGGAGATAGAGAGCTTCTACGCCAATGGGAAGAAGTGCTATCGCATATGAAGGTGCGCGGGGATGTCCTCACACGGGCATGGGGATATCCCTGAGCAAATCAATCAAATCGAGCAGATCGCGGTAATGAAAGAGCCAATGCAGAGCACTCCAGACGAGAAGCTCAAAGAAGCACCTGAATGCATGGAAGATAGGCCCAGACCACAAAAGCAAGAGCTAAAGGAAGTGTTCCTCAGCCCGAACGAGGAAAAGAAGAGACCAGTTTTTCTAAGTGCGGACCTCGCAAGCGAGGAAGAGCAAGGACTGCTACAGCTCCTAACTGAATACAAGGACGTGTTCGCATGGGAGTATGATGAGATGCCGGGACTGGATACAAGCATCACTATGCACCGCTTAGACATCATTCCAGGGTCTAAGCCGGTAAAGCAGAGCACAAGAAGCTTCAGGCCGGAGCTTAACGTGAAAATCAAACAGGAGATTGTCAAACTCCTGGATGCCAAGTTCATAGAACCGAATCATCATCCCACATGGCTGGCCAACATCGTGCCAGTGGTGAAGAAGAACGGACAGCTTCGCATCTGCGTGGACTTCCGAGATCTCAATCGTTTCTGCCCCAAGGACGATTTTCCACTGCCCAACATCGATTTGCTTATCGATTCAACAGCAGGCCATCGCATGTTCAGTTTCATGGACGGCTTCAGCGGGTACAACCAGATCAAGATGGACCCTGAAGACGCTCGGAAAACTGCATTCATCACTCCGGTGGGGGTGTTCAACTACACAGTGATGCCGTTCGGTCTCAAAAACGCAGGTGCGACCTATCAGCGGGCCATGATGGCCCTATTCCACGACATGATGCACAAAGAAGTGGAATTTTATGTGGGACGACCTGGTGGTTAAATCCAAGCAGGAAGCAGATCACCTCGCAGATCTACGGAAGGTATTCAATAGATGTAGACGCTTTCAACTGAAGATGAATCCCATGAAATGCGCATTTGGGGTAACATCAGGGAAGTTCTTGGTATGCGTAGTTCATCGCCAAGGAATCGAGCCTGACCCTGCGAAAGTATCAGCCATAACCGGCATGACGCCGCCGCATAACCAAAGTGCCTTGAAGACATTTTTAGGAAAGCTATCCTATCTGCGGAGATTCATCCCAGCGATTGCTGAAATCACCTGCTGTTTTAGTGCCCTTCTCAAGAAAGATGCCGTATACAGCTGGGCTCCGGAGCACGAAGCTGCATTCGAAAAGCTGAAGGATCTGCTGACGTCTTCAAAAATAATGATCGCACCTCAACTAGGATCACCGCTTTTGCTGTATCTGACGTCAACAAGGAGATCCATAGGGGCACTCTTGGCTCAGGAGTACGAAGGCCAGGAAAGGCCTATCTACTACATCTCTCGCATTGTGCAACCTGCTGAATCAAGGTACACAGACATCGAATGTCATTGCCTTGCTTTGTTCTTCGTAATAGAGAAATTGAAACATTACTTTGCGTCGCACAAAGTAGTAGTGTCACCAAGAGTGATCCCATACGATATCTGCTAACCCACACTACTCCTGGAGGAAGATTGGCGAAATGGTACATGACCATTTCTCAATACGATATCACATGCGTGCGACCGCGAGCGATTAAGTCGCAGGCGGTAGCGGATCTGTTGGCACAGTTCCCCGACAACAGCCATGAACCCGTGATCGAAGAAGAGCTCGAAGGACCTGAAATCTATGCAATCGACGTGCCCTATTGGACACTCCATTTCGACGGTTCGTCAACGAGGAAATGCGGAGGCATTGGGATAGTCTTGACCAAGCCAGATGGAGAGGTCATACAGATGACCGCCAAACTCGACTTCGCAGTCACTAACAATGAAGCTGAATATGAGGCTCTTATTGCGGGACTCCGGGCAGCAAAGGCCTTAGAAGTAAGCAATCTGACGGTCATGGGAGACTCCAAGTTGATCGTCAAGCAAGCCTCGGGCGAACACGGTCTGAAGGAGATTAACCTTCTGTCTTACCGGACTCTAGTACAAAAGCTGGTACAGCAGTTCTGCGATGTGAGGTACGAGCACAAGCCCCGAGCAGACAACAGGCATGCAGATGCTTTGGCAACCTTGGGATCCAAGGTCAGTACAGACAAATGTCCCGCAAAGATCTCCATCGAAGTGCGAACGTCGTCAGCATTGACAGAAGATGCGTGCGACAGCGAGCACATGGAGGACACGGACTGGAGAAAAGCAATCTTACAAGCTATCGCAGAAGGCACAAGCAGTGAAAGCTGGGCACTCACCAAGGGGTACTGCATACATGATAACACCCTCTACTACAAGGGTCCCGGCGGAATACTCATGCGATGCGTCTCCGAGCGAGAGGGACAACTGTTGTTAGAAAAGATTCACCAACATGCTTGCGGAGAAAGTGAGGTGTCAATCTACCGGAAGGCTCAGAGATATGGCATTCATTGGCCAGACATGTCAACAGCCGCGGCCCTGATACAAGGGAAGTGCGAGAGTTGCGCACTAATCAAGGATTCTCTACTCATCGCTCTAACTGATGATGACACGGATTGGAGGAAGCCACTCTTTGATTTTCTCACCCAGGGCACCGTGCCCGAATCGAGAAAAGAAGCCGAGAAATTGAAGAGGAAAGCATCTCGATACGTAGTACAGGAAAACCTGCTCTGGCGAAGAGGTCACGAGGGCAACTTGCTGCGATGTCTAGACGGCAGAGAAGCACAAGAAGTCATGGACCTTTCTCATCAGGTGGAACACCAAGGAGGTGCGAAATTATGCAGGCAGCTCCTCTCAATTGGATATTTCTGGCCCACGATGGAGGTTGATTGCCGCACCAAAGTGCCAATTCAAAGGAAACCTAGTGCACGCTCCCGCCGTGGATCTACATGCATTAGGGACGCCATGGCCATTTCACACATGGGCTCTGGACTTCATCGGTCCCATCCGACCAACGTCACACGGGAATCATTTTATTCTCACTGCAACTGAGCTATTCACCAAATGGGTGGAGGCGATATCACTAAAGACGGCAAATGCGCTAGCTGTGGTCAATTTCATCCAGGAAAGCATCATATGCAGGTTCGGAATCCCAAACACCATTCTTTCAGATAACGGTACTCCCTTTGTAAATCGCTAGGTAGCTGCGAAGTTAGCGGAGTACAATATCAGGCAAATATGTTCTACCCCCTACTACCCGAAGGGAAACGGACAAGCCGAAGCGACCAACAAAACGCTGTTGAGGATTTTGAGCAAGATGGTCGCAGATGACCACAAGAAGTGGGACGACTCTCTAAGCATAGCTCTGTGGGCTTACCGAACTTCTCCAAGGACACCCACGGGGGCCTCACCATTCCTACTATGTTATGGGGCCGAGGCCGTGGTACCTGCGGAGGTGAGAGTCAATTCGGCAAGGCTAGCCTTCCACGCACTCTACGAAAATCAACGTGATCATGACTTGGTCTTGCTGGAGGAAAAGCGAGAACAAGCGAAGAGGACCAATAAGCGGTATCAAGAAAGGATCGCTCGCGCTTACAATAAGATGGTCCAGCGAAGAGATTTCGCAGTTGGAGACTTGGTCCTGCGCGCATCTGACCACTGTATGCGAGAAGCGACTCACCCAAAGTTCGCAGCCAATTGGGAAGGACCCTTCGAGGTCACAGAAGTCTTTGACAGTGGCTACTGCAGCATACGAAGGTTGCACGGAACAACCTCAACCCCGAGTTCAGTCAACATGCGCTGGATTAAGAAGTACTATCCCTGACTTCTCTCATTTCACGCGTTTTATTATAACGTCGCTAAATGTCTTGTATGGCTACGATTTACACAATCTCCTCTCCCATATGAGAGGATTGTAATCTCATCTCTCCCATATGAGAGCGTTATAATAAGAGAATTCTCCCAAATGAGAAACTTCATATTTCTGGATGTCAATTTTGCTTCATTTTAGTTTGTTATAACTGTTAACAATGGGTTATCCGCTACAATAGCAATCTGCGAAATGCGATCTTAATTGATCATCTAAGCCTATTTGTCACGATAGCAGCTCATGGGAAATGCGATCTTAATTGATCATCTAAGCCTATCTGTCACGGTAGCAGCTCATGCGAAATGCGATCTTAATTGATCATCTAAGCCTACCTGTCACGGTAGCAGCTCATGCGAAATGCGATCTTAATTGATCATCTAAGCCTATCTGTCACGATAGCAGCTCATGCGAAATGCGATCTTAATTGATCATCTAAGCCTATCTGTCACGATAGCAGCTCATGCGAAATGCGATCTTAATTGATCATCTAAGCCTATCTGTTACGATAGCAGCCTATACAAATGCGATCTTAATTGATCCTCTAAGCCTATCTGTCACGATAGCAGCCTATGCAAAATGATCTTAATTGATCTTCTAAAGCCTATCTGCTACGATAGCAACTCATGCGAAAAACGATCTTAATTGATCTTCTAAAGCCTATCTGCTACGATAGCAACTCATGCGAAAAACGATCTTAATCGATCTACTAAAGCCTATCTGCTACGATAGCAACTCATGTGAAAAATGATCTTAAATGATCTTCCAAGCCTATCTGCGGTGATCGCAACATTATACAAATGCGATAGCAATATTGTGAAAAACGATCTTAAGTGATCTACAAAGGTCTATCTGATATGATAGCACGTGAATTTGAAAGCAAATCACAAGCCCATCTGCCAAGATGGCACAGCTGCGAAAATACGATCTCGAACGATCTAGTGAAACATCTGCGAATTCATATGGCAGATAGCAAATGCGAAACGTGTACATAGCATTATGCAAGGCGAAATATGCCGAAACGCACGCGAAATTGTACTTTGTTGTAACAAAACAGCAGATAATACAAAATGCTATTTATCATTATGAGTCGAAAAGACTTACAATTTATCTGTCTAGATAGCAGCTTACAAGCGAAAAAGCTCAAATCTAACTACACAACCAACATGGCTTACAATACATTCGAAAAGTAGCTTACAAGCGAGAAGTAACACATCGAGGGAATCCTAACTGAGAAAGGATGAACCCACCGGTCCTAACACCGGCTATGCAATACACAGATCTGCGGCCAAAGATCTATAGCAAAAGGGATGCTGCTGCGAAGAGATTAACTCGTCATTCGCTACGTCCCTAGCAGCAAGATCTGGGTAACGGTACGTCCAAGACCCCAGGAGCTGACAAAGGCCTCTGTCTGATCAAGATATGCACCGGAGGAACCTCCTGTTCCGGCGTATGCCGTCGTGCAGAACAGGGGAAGCAGTCATTCCTCCGGTGATGGGTTCCTTGTCATGATAGACAAGGGCATTGACGAGCCTCCTGAGTTCAAGAACGAAGAGGCAAGAAATCCTCCTCCAGGGATGCTGGAGGAGAATTCCGCCGTTCATTACGAGACGGTAGCACGGTCACTTCGACGCTGCACCTCACCGGGAGGCGGCCGGAAACATGACCTGCAAACATAATACACGAAGAAAATTCTTCGAACACACATGAGATATCATCTCCATCTTCTTTATGATGGTTATAAAGAGCAGTAAGCCTCATAAAGTGGATCTTGGAAACTATTTCTATAGCACAAAGCGCAAACTCAGGATTCACAACTTGAAGTTGCCATGAATCAACGAAAAACAAGCGTTGAAGCCAGCAGTCGTAAGGACTCACGGCAAAGCACATTTTTGGGGATGAAGAACCCAAATGGCAAAGACAGGGTTTATATAGACCTTGTGGAGACTCTTCAGTTGCTCAGATGAGTCAGCAGAATTCGAAAAGAGGGTAAGGTCAATCACTTACGCCTTGAAAAGCGGTAACAATCAATTACCCTACTAAAGGCTACGACAATTCAATTGCGTATCCTAATAAATGACGGATGGTCATGATTCGGATGGACTTCCCAACGAAAGCGTGCTTATCTTCCGAGAAATTAGCGCGAAAATCAAGCAGAGTATCAATTGCTGATGTCATAATTGGATATGCACTGAGATATCCTATTAAATCCCGGAAAGGGCAAAACGGGCAAGTCAATTCTTGTTGTTAAAAAAGGGGGGAGAAACCCTAGCAACATTACATTAATGTTTCAAACATTACATTAATGTTTCAGCTAATTCCCTTGCTATTTTTCAAAATTCAAAAAGTCAAAGCAAATTCTTGATCAAGGAGTCATGGGGCGCGAACTGATGGCTCAGCTTCTCTACCTGCTCCACTTCTTGTTTCAGTTGCTCGCACTTGGCATTCATCTCATGATAGAGCTTCAGAGCTTCGTCAACCTTTTGCTTTTGCTGCTCCACCTTCTGCTTCTCGGCTGCGAGGTTCTGGTGGCCGAGCTTCAAAGTTACGGCTGCGCGAATCAGAGTAACTCTTTTCATAAGAAATCTGAAACCCAGCCTGCCTTGAACTTTGGTCAGGAGATTTTGGCACATGCCACAAAGCAATTCAGCACTCTGGACAGAAATGGTCGCAGGCGTAGCCGCAGACAGCTGCTCCAAAATCCAAATGGCTTCAGTAAGAAACAGCCTCCTGTCAAAGGGCCCTATCTCCAGAGATCTCACAAATGATTGGGGGTAGGTGAGGCGCATCCGAACCACCCAGTCCACATCAGTTTGCTTCAAACCTAAAGCAATGTCAAAGCTAAGTTATGATGTCAAACTCGCAAGTGAATAATGCGAGATGCAAACAGCAAATCTCTACTTACCAGTTCCTTCCAGAATCTCACGAAGAGAAGGGATGCGCATTGCCGGAGTGGTCGAAGACTGTCCTCGCTCCATAGCTCTCCTGTCAGCTGCGAGCTCTAACCCCTCGTAGTCAGGAGGAAGAGTATAGGCCGCACCAGCTGCGACTGCATTCCCAACCTGCGAGCCCCAAAAGCTCCACGCAGGAATAGGTGCCGCCGACTCAGTCATCGCCGGAGGCGAAGTGACAGCCGAAGTCGCTTGGCGAGGGACACTCTCAGATGCGGAAGCATCAGCAGCACTTGTTCTTACTTCCTCAGCGCCAGTATGGGCATCTTCCTCCATTAGCACAGCATCAGCTTCAGCATCATCAGAAAGTTCGATGATGTCCTCAAGAGGCTCTCCTGCGTACTCAGCAGCTGCGACGGGCTTCTCGGTATGGGAACTCGGAATCGGAACATAGGACGCAGAAGGCTGACTTCTTTGCTCCAGCGCAAGTTCCTCAGCATTGCCTGCGATATTAAATGCGATAGTATGAAGTAACTCGTATTATAAGTTATTTTACTATCTTTACTAAAGCTAAGAGCAAGCACCTCCACGCGAAGGTGGGATTGAAGTATCTTCGTCATACACTAAAGACGTGGAACCATGCCCTATTAGTGTGTCCTCATTAAGCAGGTCCTTAAAATGAGCGTGACCTGGGACGCGAAGAAACCAGTCATGTTTCTGTTTCAAGTTGCTAAGGTCTAGTACATGCATATCGCTCAAATGATTACCTGAAGGTTCTCCGCACTTGCCTACTAGCCAACGGCGAATTTCAGCCTTTGACACACCATGCTTTAACGCACCCACAATAACATCTCTATAAGTTACTGCGAGATTGAAGATCTCACCTTTATCGCCGCCTGCGATTTCTTCGAAGTCTGCTTGGGCTTGCTCCAGGGCTGCTGCATCCTCTTCTGGAACCGCATCCTCCTCCTCCGCCTGAGGAGTCACTACTTCGGGAAGCACATCTTCCTCGTCAACTGGACGCACTAAGTCGTCAACATGTTGCTCTTCGAGGCTTCGCTGTCTCACACGCTCGAGCTCCTCCTCTTCCCGCTGCCTTCCTCTTTCAGCAGCTTCCGCGGCTGTCTTCCTGGACTCAGCAAGAACGTCCTCGCTTATGGGATCGTCTGGAATGCCAGAATGGGTATCTCTCTTTTGTCTCTTGGCCAAAAGGCCACCGATGATCTCATCATCATCATCATCTGCGAAGAAATGATTGGTTTAAGAAAGAATTTCAAAAGAATTACGATAATGAGAAAGGAAACGCGACGGAGGTACCTCCTGATTCTTCCTCATGCATCACCACTGTTCTTTCTTCTTCTTCTTCATCACTTTCTCTGGGCTCCTGCCTCTCTCCTTCTTCCTCCTGGTTGAATGGAACGAAAGTCTCAACTGCGAGCTCTTTCCGCACTTTGCTGGGCATGCGACCTTTGCCTTTATCCTTGACAGAAAGGGACCTCGCCGGAGGAGAAGTTGGAGCACTTCTGGGGGAAGAAATTGTAATTCCCTTTTGCCTGGGTCTCTTCGCTCTCGGCGCCGCAGTCGCTGGAGGGGACAGATCATCTCTGGGAGGAGACGAGGCCGGAGCATTGTTTATCAGCGAATCAGCAAAAGCGTTCATGACTGCGCGAATCCTGGTTTCGACCTCAGAGTCCATCCTCCATGCTAGCAGGAACGACTGTTTTTGCCTTCTAGTGGCAACAATGGTGTTAACCAATGACTTGGAACGATCACCAGATGCGAATCTCCGCACATGACACTACAGCAAACAGTACAGAATAAAGGCGTCAGCATAGGGAAATCAAGAAGCCTAACGCACGCGGAAAAATTGCTTACCTTAGTAAATGCCTCGCTATATCTGACGACATGCGTGTCGCCCTTCTTAACTGCGGCGATCTTTTCCTTCAGAATGACGTCAGGGTACAAATGGTTCTCATGATCCAACAATGAGTAGCAACCATACTCAGACTCGCTCAGACTGCAATTGGGGCGAAACGGAAAAGAATTTCTCTTGATCAAGGGAGCTCTACTTGGCTAAGCGGCCGACTGCGTCTCAATCCTCGTTTGCTGGGCGACCCAGTATGCGAGCCAGTTCTGGGAACAACCACCCTCGCGGGTACCTGCAGGCTGCTCAAAGGGAAGATTGTTCATGAAGACTGTCTTGCACTCCTTTGTTAGCAAGCGCTTATAGCAACCTCTGATAATGGACTGGGGCCAGATTGATGGTGCCACTGCATCAAAGCCGAACTGGGGAGAAACTCGAGTGGGGTCAACATTCACGGTAATCCTCTCATACCTTGGCGTGAGCTCACGAATATGCTCTGCGAGGGCAGGAAGGGAACCTCGTAGACACCAGCAAAAGAACTCGCGATAGCGCTCATGGAAATGCGATCCCTCTTCAAAGAGAAGCTCTTCTGAGAAGACAACACCCTTAGAGGGGTACAGCTTTGGAAACCATCGCACGTTCTCGATGCGCGTGGCATAGGGCCTGGCAGTGAACTCTCGCCGCTTGTCACAGATCAAACTCCAAGCGCACTTGGTATTGTTCGCTCCGAACCACCTCGCAGCCCTGCCACTGTTACGCTTCTCCGTCTCGCTTGGGGGACACCACTTGTCGGGTTTAAGAGCAGTTGGAGCATAGGATGGCCATCGCTCGAAGACCCACATCGTCAAGAAAGAAATGTTGACGAAAGTCAGTATATCGAGGCGACCACGCGACTCTTTCATGGACAGAACCAACTGATCAAGCCTATAGTACAGCGTGCCCAAGACCAAGGGTCCGAGTGCGACTCTCTGGCCGAGGGCGAGCCTCACAGCAAGCGGCAGAACATGGTAAAAGACCCCATCATGTGGGTGACCGTCAATTAAGTACCTTGACAACCATGCACAGAGGAAAGCACAAAGGGTCAAGTGATAGCCTTTACCCTCCACGTAATTCTCGGCCTCTGGGTTCTCACTCAGAAGCTTCTTAGTGATGCTGCTGTTCGCATAGTCTCGAAAGAAGTACTGCAACCATTTGTTCCAGGTGTTCTTCGCAGACGTATCAACCAACTGCCAGTTTGGAAGGGCCTTGGTAGTGGTCCACCGGGTGGAGATTTTCTTTACCTCCGATAGGCATTCCTCCATCTGCGTGTACAAAGCAATCTCCGCAGCCGTCCTCAAAGGACTCAAAGGGTCCACTTCACCCATGGGAGAAAGATCGTACAGCATATGCACGTCCTCGAGTGTAGGGGCAGCCTCGAACTCAGCAAAGTGGAATGTGTGAGTCGCAGGCGAGTAGCGGGAAAGAAGGTCTAGAAGCATGGACTGGTCCAGCTTCACGGCAACACCCTTCATAGCACGAAAAACGAAGTATACGCCGGCTTCATCAAGAGTCGCAGCATGATTGGTCAACACGTGGTCAATCCACTCATCCATGTAGTCCAATTTCTGGACAAAAACTTGGGTAGAAGTCGCAGTGTAGGGGAAGTACCCGTTTTCGATTCCCAATCGAACCACATCCTCGGAGCCAATTAACTCGAGCAAGGCTGACCGGGGGAGTCAGTGTCAGCAATCCCTCATTTGGGACAGGAGCAGGCATTCTCTTCGCCTTAACCCTCGCATGGTAGAAATCTTTGCCACCTAGATAGGGGGCTTTTCGCCACAAAGCCTGCGGAAGATCGGGTATCTCTTCATCTTCCTTGGCGGGTTTGGTTCCTTTTGTCTTGGCCATTCCTGCGGAAGAGCAAGAAAAAGGGGGGAGAAATATGCTACACTTCAGTTTGAATTTCGAGATTCAAGATCTATGGAAAGAAAGATGAATAGTTTCTGGTATCGATTTCAGAAATTAGAGGGTTGCATTATCAGTGATTTCAAAACCTCACATCCGAAGTCCTTATTATTGAAGGATTAAAGCAAAAGTGGGTTCGAAGATCAAAGCTTCTTCGCAAGTTTCAACAGATAATATGGGTTTGCAGATCCAACACAGTTCAAAGGCATACGCTGGTATTTTAAATCGAAATTGAACAAGGCCAACCTTGTTTTCGTGAAGCCTGATTGGATATGCATAGTTGGAGAAGACGATTTGCAGTTCTGAACTGGTGATTGATTATCTGAATCTGCTCTCGAAGATCTCCGGGTACCATTCACTTTAAGATAAAGAAGTGATGCTTTGCAACAATGGAGGATACAAAGTATTTATCCAAAAACAATGAAGGGTTGCGTCCTTTGAGTAGTCGAATCGCAACCGTCACCGTCGAATCGCGCAATCACAGGACAAGCTGACGTCACGCCTAAAACCCTAAAGGCCAGACGGCACGACTCTAGGGGTTTTAGGTCATAATGGCACGCACGGGGGCTGAACTTACCCGTATTTGAATTGGTGCGTGGCGGCGACGCGTATGTTGGTTTCCGCGCATGGAAGTCTATACAGCTATGAGTCTTCACGCGCAGAAAGGGGGCTAATGTAGATAGTGCTTTCTGAGCTGACAGATCTTGGCCACGTGGCAACCATCCAGCACACCATATTGTGCTCCACACACACTGGATCACCAGCCGAGCTGATCCATGTGGGGGCTGCGAGACAGAGCCCTCGCATACCACTGCACGGGACTTGTAGGGACTTAGTGGTTTGGAGGCTAGAGTAAGCCCTGTCGCGTGCGAGCCAAGCCCGCACGCGACCTTTAGTAACTGTTTTGAGAGATTTATGGCACGAGCTCCATAAACCCGGTCAATCCGGTCAAACCCGGTCAACCTCGTAACGGTTCCGGTATTCGCGCACAACGTGTTGTAACGGTCCCTATATACTCGGACGAACGTGCCGTTATGGTTAAGCTAATTAAGCCGCCATTAATGGGCGCATTAACCACACTACAACGGTCACGTTCTCTGTTATATATAGGACGTTAACCTTTCCATACAAAAAAGAACACACTTGCCATACGCGGAAGCTCTGCCAAACCTCTGTCTCTCTCTCAGACATTACTACTGCCTTACTCTCTCCCTACACACAACCCCACTCTTCCTGTGCGATCTCTGATCCTCTACATACGGTGTACACGGAGGTCTCCCCGCCGGAATCTCTTGTGCACAATATTATTATGGGGAGAGTAGTGATCTTTATTTAAGTTAGGGGGAGGTAGGTGTCTTTTACTTAAATTTTGGCTATTAAAAGTGGATGTGCATAGGTTCTTGTTTATCATTTTGAAGAAGAAATTTTGTGTGTTGGGTTAAAAACCCTCGTGTTCGTGTGTGTTGTGTGCCCAATGAATAGCAACTTGCTATCACAGATCGGTCCCATATAATGTAAAATAGGCGTTATTCAAGGTCTAATAGACTTTTTACATGATATTGGGGTCAAATTTATTTCCGAACTATTTTAGTGATAAACTCGCAACACATTAATGTTGTCACAATCAGGGATATAAGTTACTCGAACTTTAGCACACCAAAAATGATGAAAGTATCATCACCTCTTGGAGCTTTGAGGATAGAGAGAGAGACGACGACGGTGCCGGAATCCTAGAATGACGCCACAGACGCAGAGATCCCAATGGACAGTGTTCTTATTCTTCTCTACGTCTGAAGTAAAGCACTGAACTGTACAAAGCTTCTCCTCGCAGCTCCGAGAGAGTAAGGCGGTGCCAAAGCAAAAAAGCCACAAAAAAGGTTCTTCTCTTGCAAGCCCATTCGGGTAGGTGAACAATAGGGCGACCAGACATCCCCTTGCTTGATTGTTAGTGGCGCTGCCACTCACTGACTTAGGCGACACAATTAGAAGCCTCTGCAGTGAGCAATTCTTAGGTGCTCATAGAACAAATCGCACGTGGTGCTCTATTCCACTCACATGTTGACATCTACACTAGAAGTGGGGTGAGTGGGAGAGAAAATAGCCATGTAAAAATATGATTTTTTTTCTATAACCTATAAGAGTAGTGGTTAAGCCTAATAAGTATAGGTGTCAGTTACTGAATGGTGTAGAGCACCACATGTCATGCGCTCTTAGAGCAAATAAAAATTTCTCCTCTGCAGGGGCAACACGAGAACTCTAGATCACCTCAATTGAACAATCCATGTGGCCGCTGAAGACACGGACAACGTGGAAAAAAAATGCTCACATGGCGCCTATGTGTCAAGACCGGTAATTTCTTTTGTATTAGGTAGATAAATTTTATTACCTCTTATATTAGGTAGATAGATTTTATTACTTTTTTTAAAACGGAGGTGAGGGTGTCCTTTTCCCCTTTTGGCTAGTCAAAGATTACACTAAAACCTCGATAAATGAATATTCTTGGGATTAGAGAAAATTAATTGTTTAGTGATATTTTATTTTATGTTAGTCTTTCATGTTTGTTGTTCACTAGATTCGAACGACCTCATGCAGGGCTATTAAATGCTCTACCACTTTGCATTTAGTGAGATTATTTACTTATCTATAAATGAATATATTGTAAATTATCATCAAAGAGATGATGATTCCTAGATACTTCGTGGTCAAAATTAAAGATTAAAAATCAATGATTTTTACTTCTCGTTTGTAATTGTTGGGAATCAAAGGTGTCTTGAATAAACTTGGCATTGGCGAGGAGCTGACGACGAAGCGAAGCGGGGCAAATAAACGGGTCAGACGGAGGAGCGAGACGACAACAAGCCGGGGTGGTCTGCTTGTACGTGTTAACACAACGGGTGTTCGTACGAACACATCGGGTGTTCGTACGAACACTTACTGGAAGGCGGCCAAAGGTGTTTTCTTTTTGTGTATTAGCTCGGTTTTGGCATTTCCTTGCACAAGTTGTATAGTAAACATATAAAAAGACTATATGTCGTGTTTTACATTGTGTGGGTTGTATTCGTATCGTTTCCCTCAATAAACAGGGGTTTTTGTGCCATGGAAGTAGCTAGCATCGTGCTAATGAACCACGTTACATAGGGCGTGATCTTGTTCGTCGTCTATCATCGTTCTTTTGCTCGTTTCAGGGCGTAACAGTAATTATCTTAGTGGTGCGCGTCACATGACATCAAATACCGTGATAAATATAGTACAGTTAATTCAATACAATCCAATCCCATCCGCCAAATTCAGTCAAATACTATTAGGCACGCCATGAAATTAAGTACACCCATAATCAACTAAAATGAAGTCGGTAACGGCTCTTGGAGAAGAGAATTAACAAGCACATCTTAGAGCATCTCCAAGGGATTAGGTAGACGTAATATTTTAGGCAAAAAATAACTAATATGTGAAAAACTATCACTCCAACGAATTCGGCATGATCTTATCCAAAATATAAAATTAACAATTTGAGACGGAGGAACGCCCCTAAAAGAGTGCATATTCATGATCACCATTATATTTGAGAATTCTCACTTTACCCTCCACCATAACACCACCACCACTACTCTCTGTTGCTTGTTTTCTTGCTCTAGCCCATCATTCCCCCTTAGAGCATCTCCAATAGGTTAGTTATATGGCAGTTATCTTCAAAAAAATAAATAAGATGGGAAAAATATTGTCTCCAATAGGCTCTCTACTACGCTATTTATTTTAGCGGATAGTTATCCCGCTCACTACTTTTAACGAGCCGGATAAATAACTTCACATTTTGTTTACCCATGTTCTTAGCGGTTAAGTCCTGAATTCCTTAAAATTCTCATACAAGAAATATTGAGAATGTGCCACTTGTTATTTAGCTGATCATTTAACTAACACTATTGGAGCACTAACTAAATTTTTACAATATCTAAAATAGAAATGTTAAATTTTTATCAAATTATAAATAACTTTTAACTAGTATTATTTTAATATTTTATAGTTTTCATTATTAAATAATTATGTTACTATATTTAGTACTTATCACACTTTATTAAATTAATACTGAATTAATTGTACTATTGAAGCGAGTTTAAGGTAATTTTTGTAATTTTTTTGTGTTTTTCACTTTAATTGTTGACAAGTATTTATAAATTTAACGTTGCAATGTTGAATACGAACGTTGGAGTAGCAGTGGAGGATTATGAGGAGGAGCAAAGTAATAAATTGTCCCCAGTTTATTTATGCCAGATTTTGCACTAAAATTGGACTAAATTTATGCCAAATACAACTTATAGACAATCTCTTGAAAATTCTCTTACAACCCAACCAAAGTCAGCCATCGCAACCACAGTCTTCACTACCACAATTACTGCTACCAATATCAAACACAACAATCCCACACACAACAACTGCAAGAACAACAATAATCTATTTTAGATGATTAAAATTCAAAATCATCGTTCTCTATTTCCTCCGTCAAGGCGTGCAGATGTACCAAGCTCTCGCTCTACATCAAGGGTTGTGTTGTAGTCGGGTGGCAAGGTTGGTGGCATTAGTGCGTCGCACGATCTCAAAGGTTGTTAGACGACATCAAACACCGTTTTAACAGCTGATTCAATACCATCAAATCAAATCCAATCTGACTAATCCAACATGATACAATTAGACACACCAAAAAAGTACACGTAATCAAATAAATTGAAGACAGTACGTAGAAGAGAATTAACAATCATAATTTAGTGACAAACACAAAAGACAAATACCATCGTAGAATAGCTGTAAAATAATCGTTGTTCACCAAACAAACCAGTGACTAGAGAAGAAAAAACATGGAATCGTAATGTTTTATTTACTCTACATAGCTAGTGAACAATATAGAGAGAAAGATCATCATCGTCATCATCCTTTCTCAGTACGAATGACCCTTCCTGAATGATCTAGGAACAGACGGATCCGGTACCATATCCAATCACAGGTCACGAAGTGATTAGGCAAAACCACCTCAACTGTAGCATTTGGCGACGCTTCCTTTATTTTCCTTAAAGCTTCTTCTTTCGTTAGCCCCACTAACTCCTCCAACTCCATTTTTTGCTGAAAAAACAACACACGTATAGATAGAACAAGTTACCCTCACGAACACCGTACTTGTAGTAGTAGTAGTCTTAGTCTTAGAGAGTGAGAAACTTACTTGACTGAATAAAATGAAATATCGATTCTGATTTAGGATCGTCGACTTCTTGGCGGAACCGCTATGGCCGATGAATTGCTCATAGTCTGCATGCTATATATAATAGTGATGGAGGCGGTGGACGAACATTAACCTAGTGCATGGCATATAAGGAAATACCTAGGCTTTGCCTTGGAGCCCAATCAACCACCCACTGAACAAGGGTTATGATCTTGGGCCGTTAATAACAAGGCTAGTGTGACACCCGAACCAGATTTTGCTTGCATCATCAAATCATTGATTTTGGGTTTCTTGAGTTATAAACCACTAAATATAAACCCAATAACCTAGAACATAAATCTATATATATAGCTATTATAAAAGAAGTCGAGCCTTTGCCACATCAGCTCTATTTCACAGGTTGACTAATCGTTTCCAACGCGTCATTGAATACCCAAGACTAGTACCAGTCCGTCCCAGCTCTTTCTTCCCATCTGATTTTTTTGACTCGTATCTGGGTCACTTTGACCGGATGATTTGGATAGCAAAATAATACGATTTTTTGATAATTTTTCCACCATATTATAGAGCACATTTTACTCTACAACACCATGAAAAAATCATCAAAAAATTACATCGGTTTGCTATTCAAATCACCGGGTCAAAGTGACCCAGTGAATAGTGACAAAAGTCAAATTGGGAAGAAAGAGCTGGGACTGAGTAGTAATCTATTTATAACTCAAGTGAAATCAATCAATTAGACAGAAATCAATTGAACCGTAACCATCACTTCTTGTGCTAAAGCTAAACATCAATCAATTAGACAGAAATCTAGAAGACCAAACAACATTCCAATACTCTGACGAAGTAACATCGAGGTCATGGAACCACAAAAAAAGGCAGATTCTTGACTGTTTACCTTCATTGAGCAAGGCGAGACTCCCCTTATAAGCGCAACCATGTCATGACACCCCGGCATCACTTCAACTTCCTTCGAGTAATTTTGTGTTGTCAGGTCGAACAGAAAGAATACGCCATTTGAACTGGTTACCATTACTTCACCATCATTTGAACTGGTTACCATCACTTCAACTTCACTCGAGGAATCCCATGCGCGTACCCAAAAGTATACAATCGAGTCTAAGAATCTTCCACGCCGTATTCATTCATTACCCACACTTCACATGACTGATCGATTGGGTCGTCGAGGAAACAAGCAATGCTGCCTCGAAATTCAGTGATTTTGGTGATTTCTCTGTCAACCGGAACACCAATTTCACGGAATGCTTCTTGGGACACATCAAAACACAAAATGACCCTCCGCGGGTACATGTCGACACACCAATGGAGAGCTCCTTCCACAAATGGAGCAGGGCCTTGTTGTGCGATCCTCCAACAACGGGGGTCGTTATGGGCAGATATTTTCCACGAATTAGTCAAAGTACTGCAAATTCGGACATCAGGTGGCTTGCTACCGTATTCATGCCCTTTCTTTACAACCTTGACAAAGTTAGTAGTGGTCCGGGCCGGTTAGAGAAATAGAGGACCACCGAAACCGCATGACAAATAACCTGAACCATAACCGGCCCGTATGCGCGGTTAACCACTACCGTTTATCCAAACAGCTAATTTAATACCCCCTTACAACTATATTATAATACGAGTTATATTATATATATCATATATATATATATATAAATATATAATGAATCTGTTATTCTAAAAATATTAAAAAAAAGTTTTAACCCGCCCAGTTTAAGAAGTTACGGTTCCACGAGCCGGGCCGGTTAACAGATCTGGAATACTTAGCGGGCCAGTTAACCGTAACCGCGAGCCCTTAACCTTAACCGAACCACAACCGTAACTGACAGTTCACGGTTTAGCGGGCCAGTTACGGTTACCGTTTTGACAGCTCTAGATAAGCTTAGGAGAAACTTTCAATTCACCAGATTTACCCCTCCTCCATAAAGCATTGTACAAACATTCTACCAACTCAAAACAGTACATCGACATAGACATGGAGAAGATCAAGCCTTTGTCCTCATAGGACAAAACAAAATCATCACAATAATGTCTTCGTGACCTTAAGGCCTAAACTACTGTGATGATGTTTAGTCTTTCCATACAGACAAGCAAAGAGGACTATCACATCAAGTTCGAATCCCAACCCAGAAAGCAGGAAATAATTTCAGTAAACATAAATACTGGGTGATTGGAACTCAAGACCAAGTAAAACAATCGACAAGTTGGCTGCAACAAAACAAGTTTCCAGAAGCTACCGGACCAGTTTGTAATTCGAAGAAAAAACAAGTTTAGGTACCCTACTCATTGCAAGCTGAACTATAGGCAGATGTACCCAATGTGATGACTTGTTAGCAGAAAGAAAGTTGCTTCACGAGAGGCACCGTGGTTGGGACTTGGGGAGGGCGGTCAAATGCATTCAAAAATTGTACCAGCAGTGAAGCTACCCATTACCCTAGTTGCTGCCACCCCTTTCGAGATGGTACAACCGAGTATCACAGTAAAACTAACATTAACAAGTTTCAGGGACAGTGCCAAAACCTCAAAGAGGACAAACGAGAAAGCCAAAACAATAAGCAAACTTTTGCATGTCCATATTTCAGAGGCACCGCAAAGTCGCAAACCTAAAAACTCCGAATGGAAGGCCCGACAGAACCAAGTACACCAACAGAGAAAAAAAAACCACAGAGCCTAAAACAAACTACTGTAGTCTGACGGATACCAATCAAACTAGAAGGGATAATGTGAGACAGTCTCAGGATCATAAGAAGGACAAATATGATTATTTGATTACTTCAACTAGTGACAACTACACTAGCAGAGAACTAGGTGGTGTACCGTAGCAGATCAGTACGACTTGGGAGTGGTTCAGTAACCTACCATTTCACAACAGAATAATACTATGAAGATCTCCAAAAAGCTTCAAATATCACATAATCTATATTGCAAACCTGAAGTAGGAGATGAATAATAAGCCTTGGGTAAAACTAAATCTGAAAAAGAAAGATAATAGGGTTTAGAAACATAAGCTGCAATGATATTTTTCGAAAACTGCATTCTTGTTACTTATCAGTAGTATGTCACAGAGAAGGCAGGTTTTTCAAGTTTGAAGTTTCCAGCATGAACAGGCAAACTCAATGACTAACAACATCTGCGCTAATTAAGAGCTCCCAGTTGCAGCTAAGTTAAGGTTGAAATTTGAATACTTATGGGAGTGTGTGTTCCTTAGAACTGTGGATCTCATGGCCAAAACTTCAGCGAGTGCAGACGATGGTGACACAAGCTGAAATATGGGGGCTATGTATACTTCACCACGACAGATAATATTTCAAACACAAGCTGAGATATGTGGAAACAGACTCATTGAACCCAATAAAGCTCCCGGAGAAAGAAAAAAACCTTTTGATTCTTGCAAGAAGCATGATCACCCATATTCCTCGTGAAAGAAATGTCTGTGCATACCCATCCTTGCCAAGACGAAGACGAAGAACAAATACCTACTGGATCTATACCTCACCAACAGAAAATCCAAAGCTTTCGCTCATCCAGGACAATAATTTTTGCTTTCTGTAAGCTCAAGTTTCCGGAGTATAAAAAATGGGACACAGTTTTCCCCCACTGGGGAACAAAAGCTTAAAAACTGGAACATAATCGGTGAATACTTCAACCATCCATAATATGCCTATACCTATCATTGTGTAACCTGATAATCATGAATACCGAACTACTTGTGTAGCCTAGTGGGTAAAAAGGCATTACATTGAGCATTAATGTATCAAGGTTAAAGCTTTGGGAGTGGTTTTTTAGTTTATTGCACTTGACCATTTATGTTCTTGACTTGGATCGATAACCATCAATACTAGGGTTAGCCCCTGTCAATTCATTTATCTGAGCCAAAGTTATGTAACTAAACAAAAGAATAGCAGTACAAAGACACATTAATGCGACAGAAGTTTACAAAATTAACAGGGAACCCATAACACAGTTTGTTACTTAAATGTTTGAATCCAAGAATTCAATGAGCTGCAAACTTTGATTAAAAAAGTTGGAGCAGCGACTTTGAAATTTGATAAACCTGCAACCATAAGTCCCTAACATTTACCAAGTAGCTTACCTTTAGTCAAGTCATTGCCAAAGCTATGGGATACCCCAAAGCTCGACAAAGTCCACTTCATCTTCCCTAGCAAGCCAAGTTCTAATTCATTACCCATCCACTTCATCTTTCTCATTTGGTGAATCCTAAGAAGCAACAAAAGTTCTATATACTCATAAGTCAGCAAAATACAATGAGCTCCTATATATAACCAATGATCCCAAGAACCCTTGACCACTGGCAATGAGGAAAAGATGCTGCTACTGGCACCATTATGTCAAGTCACCTAGAAACAGAGTTGTTGTGGCAAGTTTCTGCAAGAAGCTAAGCATGACTGCCATTTCGGCCAATCAAGCAACATTAACAGGCAATAGGTGCATCGCACTTAACAAGTAATTTCGTTTTCCTCCTGAAGATACTCCAAAAAGAACTGTGAAAACATAGCAGCATATGCTACGGTAATAAGAGTGTAAGTGGTAAAAATGCAGCTAGGTGTGACAGGGAATAAGCTCATATCTAGAAAACATTGTCTGCTGACTATGTCTGGTAAACAATGGCGTAAATGGTTCCATAACTAGACAGATCCTTAGGGAAGAGTAGTCCACTAGATTACCCATTTTAGAAGTAACTGCATGTCGGAGTTCCTACTTGCAGCTCTCTCATGTGTAGCAACCCAAAACATCAAAAACCATATACCATGGCGAAAAAATACCTGTACTAAAAAACTTACACCAGCCACCTCTTCTCGGATGTCCTTCAAGTCTTCAACCCAAACATCTCATCTCCCGAATCATAGGACTGAAACACATAGCAATGCAATGAGAGATGCAAAGTAAGCTAAAACATGTTACCCCATATGTATGTCATACTAGAGGACAGAATCATGGATCGTTAGTCTTCACTCTTTACTACTCAACGTGAACCCAGAACAAAATGAATGCAACAAAAACTACTAAAACAATCCTAAGTTTAACTGCAAATGGCTCGTCACCTGGACCATCATCACTCATCGGATAGACAAAACAAGCAACTAGACTATCCAGTCGCTCTGTCATCAAACTGAGATACTTAAGAAAAGACTAAGACAAGAGAAAATGAGTAAACTTGGTCAGTTTGTAGTTAAACAGATAATCAAATTTCTAATGCCTCTGCAACGAACCAGGGTCCAACTAACTGGTTTCCTCATCCGGAATATCCAACATACTGAAGAAATAAGATTTCCACCCACGGACTATTACTCACTCTTCTTTCCTTCTTACATCAAATTGTGCCCGTATAGAAGCATCATATTAAGCTGTTTGAAGGTGGATAACGCTCTTTGAAAAACAATTTAAAAATGAGACAGTCCTTGCTCTAACTGAAGTAATTTAAAAGCCCTAACCAGAATGTCTTTCCACGATCGTGAGAAATATGAGGAAAAAAATGAGGTCCAAGCCACAGTTAATCAATTAGAATGAACATTATTGATTCTCACAGTAAAAGTATTGTTCTGGTCTGTTGGATCCACGATAAGATATACTAGGTAGTGCAAAAACAGAATATCTGCAACCTTTCAGTCACTGAAAACAAAGACATAAAACACTGGTACATACATGCTCAAGATTTCATATGAATCACACAGAAGCTATACCTAATGGGTAACAAGCTGATTTCATATGAATCACACAGAAGCTATACCTAATGGATAACAAGCGGATTTCATATGAATATTAACACATGACCAAACGTACTGAACTCCAGAAAAAATATTAGCAATAAGCAAAAACTCAGATTTCTCGCGGATTTTTCAAGTTCATTTCCATTTCAGAAGACTAGAGGCTTCAACAAAATAATTTCAACACAAGAGCCACAAAACCAGCGTCTAAGCCGTACAACCATATTTCAAACATGAACACATTCGCATTAGTTTCATCAAGTATCAAAAAAACATTCAAGTACTACGAAGTCAAAAGACTAAGGTAACAAGTGGGTTACATAGTTTACAAACCTGCAAATCAGAAACGTTCCATCATTCATCACCTCGCACTGTGCATCCTCCCTTGAATTATCAGCAATACCATACAAATGTGTACGCCCACAAGAAACCGAAACCGAAACCGTAACCATCACTTCTTGTGCTAAAGCTAAACATCAATCACTTAGACAGAAATCTAGAAGACCAAACATCATTGAAATACTCTGAAGAAGTAACATCAAGGTCATAAAACCACAAAAAAGACAGATTCTTGACTGCTTGCCTTCATTGAGCAAGGCGAGACTCCCCTTGTAAGCAACTATGTCATGACACCCAGGCATCACTTCAACTTCTTTCGTATAATTTTGTGTTGTCGGGTCGAACAGAAAGAATACGCCATTTGAACTGGTTACCATTACTTCAACATCATTCATAATCACTCGAGGAATCCCATGCGCGTACCCAAAAGTAAACAATTGAGTCCAAGAATCTGCCACGCCGTATTCATTCATCACCCACACTTCCCATGACTGATCGATTGGGTCGTCAAGGAAACAAGCAATTCTGCCTCGAAATTCAGTGATTTTGGCGATTTCCCTGTCACCCGGAACACCAATTTCACGGAATGCTTCTTGGGACACATCAAAACACAAAATGACCCTCCGCGGGTACATGTCGACACACCAATGGAGAGCTCCTTCCACAAATGGAGCAGGGCCTTGTTGCGGGATCCTCCAACAACGGGGGTCGTTATGGTCAGATATTTTCCACGAATTAGTCAACGTACTGTAGATTCGGACATCAGGTGGCTTGCTACCGTATTCATCCCCTATCTTTACAACCTTGAAATCCATGGTTTGGGGCATAAAGCAAAGGCCTCCAACTACATTGAATCCTGCTAGGTCCATTGGGTTTTCCTGGATGACCCTCATCTTGTTAAGTGCAGGATTCCAAAGAAATGCGACTTCATGATAGTAACTCATTAGACAAAGTAAACCGTTACAGGATCCCACCACCACCAAATCACGGAGAGACGTGCGATTAAAGAGCGGGCAATAAGGAAGAACTTTTTCTGCGCCGGAGGGGACAAAGTGGCGAAACACCAAAGAGGGTAGGGGTTTAATTGGAAGTTGGAGTTTCTTGGTCACATAGTTGTAGCCACACAAGGCATGGAAATTAATGTTACTTGAACCAAACTTTTTGTTAGTGAAGATCAAATAATCCCCAATTTCATCATCATCATCATCATCATCATCATCATCATCTGTTGTATTGTGATTTCTAAGAAGCTGCATTTTGGTGAAAGAAGGCTGCGAAATAAATGAATGCCAGGTTTTGCATACGCACCTGCATCGAAGGAGTGTTTTGAAGCTGACCCTTATCAAGATTTCAACCACAATCTCTTCCGGTAAGCTTCTTCTGGTTTCATCTTCTTTGCTTCTGGTCTCAGATTCAGGTGTGTTTTCGTAAACTTTCAATTGAGGATAGGATTGATTCGTCGTTGTGCGTCTTCTTCTGCATACACCAATCCATTTCTCTAGAAACCCTGGGCTCACCATTTTTGCAAGCTCCTGTTAAACCCTAGCTCGCTCTCTGTTCATACGCTGCGCAGTGCACACAGCTCAGAATAGTAAATAAACCTATCAACTCTTTCAATTTTCTATCTACCAATAGTGCCCTTTTAGTTTCAAAAAGAATGCTTTTCACTACCATTTTTCTTTTGGTTAATTGGGACAAATGCAGCTAGTGGTATCAAATGGGCCGGCCCAGCCCATGTACCGGCCCACGTAAAACTTGTTCGGGGGTTACACACCTCCCCCTTCAAGAAAATGACTAATCGTTTGACCCGTTTCGTTCCTGTTCCCACCTGGCTTCCTGTCAGGGCTTGATTAGATTGTTGGTGCCTGCGCGGGAGCCGCTGTGGGTACTTCATTAGGAGTGGCTTCATCAGGAGGAGGCACATGATCATGTGAAGCGTGAGGAGATGCGGTTCAGGTGCGAGTGGAGGCTCTGGGGCAGGCACAAGGGCAGGTGCGAGAGCAGGTTCCGACGCAGGAGGTGCTGCAGGAGGCAGCGCATGAGCGAGAGTTGGTGCACGCGTATGTTTACACTGGTGGCCGCTCGTGTACTTTTCGTCACAATTAAAGCAAAGGCCTTGCTTACGTCGTTCGGCCTGTTCGACCGGTGAAATATTCCGCAAGGATGGGTTGGCCGAAGCCGAATGGGGGCTGCTGAGCCCCTAGTGGACGTAGGAACCGACTGGAGCCGAGAAGCGAGTGGAATCCATGGCCGCTTGGGGAAATATGTATGCACTAATTCTTCCTGACAGGCGGATAATTCCCGAGATAAGGCGAATGCCTCGGGTAGTGTCTGAGGGTTTCGCAACGTCAATTCTCTTTTCAGGGGTTGTCTCAAGCCAACACGAAATAGGATATGAAAATGCAGTCTTCGACGCCGAAAACTTTACGCAAGACGCGCTCAAATCCCGTCCGATAGGCCGTGACGCTCGATGTTTGTTGAATCTTGGACAGAACCCCTAAGTAGTCTTCGTAATGCCCCGGGTCGAATCGCAGCTTAACTGCAGACCAAAATTCCATCCATGTTGCGTTGGGGTTGTTGGATTGATAGTAACGGAACCAATCAGAAGTCGGGCTGTCGACCCGGAGGTTCGTGATAGCATCAATGGCATCATCAACGGTGAAGCTCTGCTTCGCCGGTTGCTTGCCGTTGGTATCGTCTTCCATGGAAGTCGACTGGTAAGTGATCGCCGCTGAAATGAACCAACCGACGAAGTGCAATGAAAGCACCAAAGATTTTGGCACAGGGGGGTTCTCACGGTAGCAGAAAAAGAGAAAAAGAGACGAAGTTGTGGTTGAAAAATGTTGGTGATTTTAGTGTCATCGGCCATTTGTGTAATCGGATTTACTTACGACCAAAGTGGACATTGGCATTACGTTGTACACGTTAGGAGGTTTGGAGTACACGCGTGCACACGACTATGTTAATGTCTTGGACAACGAACTCGCGGATGACTGCGGGGGGCAGCGCCCCCGGTGGGGTTCAAGGGGCACCGCCAGATAACTGCCAGATAACCGCCTTGTCTCCCTCCCTATATGTCAGTTTGGTCGAATTCAGAAACACAGAGGAAATCATATTAGTTCTTGAAGTATCTGTTTTTATCCGATTGGAGATTTCGTGCACACCGCTGAAATACTTTAATCTGAGAGTGATATCACGACTCCTAGATTATCCAAGTCATATTGTTTCCGTTCTAAACACCCAAATTCCTACAAAAAAAATTCTTATTAAGAAAATTTTCTTATTATCGCGAGAATGGATGGAGATGGATGGTTGAAAAAATTTCTTATTATCGTGGCACAGGGGGGTTCTCACGGTATCTCCACTGGCTTGCACATGGAGATGGATGGTGGATTTTGTGTTTTGACTGGACGAAGGTTTGGCAATCGGAACATTGTCGCAACCTTCCGAGACTCTCTTGCCCTTTTTAGTGCCGGCATTGACATTGTGATAATGGAAGTGGGAGTTTGGGTGATGAAGGATTACGTGGTTGCAGAATCGTGGTCAAGGGTGTTTACATTTAGATACTCGCCTCTTGAATTACAGTAAAACTTCTATAAATTAATAATGTTGGGAAATATTTTATTAATTTAGCGATATATTGTTATATCGATAAATTAGTAATTTATTAATCTGAGAGTTTTTTGTATGATATTTAAATTTCCAAGTCCAATGTACTAGTTACAATGTATATTTATTAGAGAAGAAAACTAAATTACAAAAATAAATTTTCCAAGGCACATTTTATGTATATACATTTACAAATTAATTGAATTTCTCAAATTCATTATTTTTTAATAAGTAAAAAAAGTTAGTTCATGATACCAAAAAGTTGGTCCATGGTACCAACTCAATACATGAAATATTGTTACGAATTAATCACTGAAATGTTCATTGAAAAATTTTAAATTCACATCAACTATCAACTATCGCTCCAAAACTACAAGGTGTTCAAAAATCAACCATGACCAATCAACAAAGAAATTTTTTATGCGAGATATATATATTTAAAGATGAAATCGGTATATACTTGAAGTTCAAGAAAAAACGAATGACTATAGATTCATTTTTTAGTAGGCAATCTTAGAATTTGAATTTTTTTTAATAATTAGTATTAATTTATGATTTGGTTGAGACCAATATATGTACATTGAGATTTTAAAAAATTTACTATTATATTATTTTATCAATTGTGATCCAATTTTGCACTGATCCCAAGTTGGGACCAGACGAATTATTAATTCTATCGTAGTTATTAGTTTATAGTATTAATTTATAGAGTTTTACTGTATACATGAAATTTTGGACAGTGGCAAAGTTATTGAGTTCAACGATTACGATGGCTTCGTTCGCTTGTTATGTCATATGTGACTTCTCACCCATAAGCCTCGTCATGTTTTTTGATAAATCCGAAAATCACTGTATTATAGTATTTGATAATTCTCACTTCACCCTCAAAACCCCACCATAACACGACCGCCACTACTCTCTGTTGCTCGTTTTCTTGCTCTAGCCCATCACTCCCCCTTCCCCCCAAACAACCCAACCAAAGCCAACCATCACAAGTTCACAACTACAGTCTTTACTACCACCATTACTGCTACCAAATAGAACCCAGCCGGCACAAAATTATCAAACGCAACAATCCGATCCAGTCCAATCCGATCTAATATGACTAATCTAGTCGGATACAATTGAACACGCCAAATAAGTACCCATAATCATCTAAAATAAAGACTGCAAGTAGAAGAGAATTAACAAACATAATCTAGTGACAAACACAAAAAGACAAGTAGTCAAGTATCATCGTAGAGGACCTGTAAATTAACCATTCTTCACCAAACCAGTGAATAGAGAAGAAAAAACATGGAGTAGTAATATTTGCGACTGAATGAAATAGCTAGTGAACAATATTGAGAGAAAAGATCTTCATCCAATTTTAGTACGAATAACCCTTCCTGAATCATCGACCACAACTCGGACACGGTCGGATCTCAAATCACAGGTCACCATGGAACCAGGCTCAACGACCTCAATTTTAGCATTTGGCGCTGCTTCCTCTATTTTCTTAGTAGCTTCTTCTTCCGTTAGCCCCACGAACTCCCCCCGCTCGATTTTCCAACGCAGCTTAGCTGGTAAATACACTGTATAAAACAAGTTAGACGCATATATCCCATTCTTTGTGTCGCCGAAGAGATCTAACAATGTAGTAGCTAATACTACCTCCGTTTACTATTATAGGACCATGCAAAGATTACCTAATTCTTGTATCATTTTGCTAATTAAATTACCGGATTAAATTGACCTAGTTGATATTGACCTAGTTGATAGTGACAAAGGAAGAAAAAGAGGTAGTAGTTTAGAATGAGAGAAACTTACCTGGTTCAACGAACTGGATCATCGATTCTGATTTAAGATCGTGAACTTGGCGGAATAGCTGTGGCTGATGCCCAAGCTCACAGCATCCTGCTATATATAATAGTGTGATGGTGGCGGTGGACCAAACCTAGTCCATGGCATATTAGGAGATGACTTTGCCTTGGAGCCCAATAAACTTTGCCGACTGAATATTGCAAATAGGGTAAAAGACAAAAACCTACTCTTACAATTTGACAAATTACATTTCGCTATCCTGACATTTGGATAAAGACAGTCTCAGCCCTTTTAGTGGATGGACAACAGACTTGGCGAAAAGTAGGACTACAACTCGGGCGGGCTGGACGGGTTGGCATCTCTTTCCTAGCCCGAGCTCGGTCGAGGCTGCCCAAGCCCAGCTCAACCCGAGTTAAAAGCATCGCCAGCCTGTCCGAGCCCAAATTCGTACAATTCAATTCGGGTTCGGACTGAATTTAGGCCTATACATTAAACCTAATACACTTCATAGAATACAAAATAAATTATTGGTGAAAAAACTAACCCAATTAGTTCAAGAAAAAAGAACGCTAATAATCAAAAGAAAAGTAACACCCCTCTCCTCAAAAAAAAAAGAAAAAAAGAAAAGTAACACCCCTACCCACGCCTCCCGTAAAGTTGCACCCCTACCCACGCCTCCCTCACCTTCCCTCCCTCATTTCCTCTCCATCTCACGTACAACAACCACCACCAACCCATCATGTTCCTCTAAACCGAACCACCAGTGCCGCTACCACACTCTCTCTCTCTCTCTCTCTCTTAGATCGAAGTTCATGGGGGTGTTGCAGCTTGGACTTGTGTTGGGCTGGTGTTCAGTAGCTGCAGCCAAAGACGGAGGCGTCCTGGACCACTCTGACGCCCCAGTTCGACGTCGCCACCACTGCAAATCGCCGTCGCCGGTGACCGTAGCCATGGGAGCCGACGAGTTTAGCCGACTGAATATTGCAAAATATGTAATAGAAGTCTTTCCAGAAAACTCCCTAGCAATTTCGTCTCGTTGCAGTATATTGGGGCTTTTTAGATGCTGAAGTAAGTGAGCGATTTGGCTAAAAAGCTACTTTTATCTGAGGTGCTTGGATAATGTAATTTTTGAAACAAAAAAGTAATAAGTTTTTTTCCGAATGGGAACATTAATGATTAAATAAATGGTGATTTACTTCGAATATGGGAAATTTTGACAAGGAACGGTGGTGATTCTATGTGAATCCATGACTTTTAACAAAATTTTACCAATGTGTCCAATCATTGAATGCCACGTGGAAGGGGAAAGGTATATTGCCGGCTGAAAACGGTAACAAATCCCTGTGTTGCACCACTTATCCGGATTTCCGCTGGTTTTCCCGGAATTCTGGGTCCAAAAAACCGGATTCCTTCCCTTTTCCGGAATTGCGGATTTAAATGAGATTTTTGACAATTATCTCATATTTTGGAAATTTCCTTTCCTCCGTACTTACTCTGATCTAAACAATCCCATTGGTTTTACTACTTATTGTTATGCAGTTTCTGAAATTGCGACACTTATGTTAAAATGGACTAACACTGTTAACTTCTGTAAATTACAAAAATTGATATGTTAGTGCATGTTTGGGAACCTGGATGTTAATTCATTTTGATTAAAACCGTTAATTTTATTTAAATATGTTTGTTATGATACAAAATTTTAAGCTGCAGATTCTCGTTGCAATCGTAAGTCTCTAAAATTGGGAATTATGGGCTGAAAATCTCTGAAAAAATAATTTCAACGTCTTCTTAACACTAGCATGATTGTAGTTCATTTGTAAATATGTGTATTCAAGTAATCGACTATATATCTTTTAAAATTTTGTCTGATGGATCAAATTGATTATCGAAAATTTCAGCTCATGCCAAACACATTTTTTTTATAATAGGTGAGAAATATCATTAAAGGAACGCACATGCAGGAGCACATAATAGATACAACTGAACTTCTAAACCCCGCTTGAGCTAAACGACTAAATACAAAACATTGCGGGAGCCCAAACTACTAACTAAAACATAGCCCGTGACATATGTACAACAAAAGGCCAACAAGGCTAAAAACTAGGAGCAAAACGAACTCTGCGAGATATAATACACCAAAAGAACACAGCGCGGGGGATCGAACTAGATATGTACTGCACTTTAGCGAGACAGTGGGCTTCCCTGACCTGCTCTCGCGAAACCTTAGCTATTAAACATTTCCTGAACCATCTGAACACCTGATGCAAGTGTGCCAAAAGTGATACGTCCCTAAAGGAGGCTTCCTCACTCCCCTGTAAAAGTTTGAAGGCTATTAGACTATTCGTATATAAGAATAGAAGATAAAGCATGATTTCTGGCAAAAAGTTATCCATGATAACAGCACGTAGTTCAATGTGTAGGGCAGATTCTGCATTATGCCGAGCTGTGAAAAACTGCCTGATCCCATTAGTTAGTTGCAGGAAAACTCTCACTGCACCGGTGAGCGAATTGCTAGACCATGCTCCATTCACCTTTACTAGGGGAAAGAAATTTGGTATAGTGGAGCACTCTTGTTGCCTGGATATCGAGTAAATCATTCGCTGAGTATTTAACGCCCGAGTCCCCGGGGATCTTGCTTGAGAATAGAAGGACTGATATCGATTCGGGTCATTGCAAGTCATATGAAAGATATTATGTGCGCGACCTTCTGACCATGTCTCATTGCGGTAGGCGGCATGGTTCCGCATCTTCGAGAGCGTCCATAAAACAGGTAGAAAGCATTTAAGTTCATTCGGCTGCAATATTAAGCCACGTAGCCAATCTTGTATTGGTAGTTGGGGAGTCATTTGCCTAACTGAAGAGGCCAAATGGGCAAACGCATTTGAATTTTCAGTTCAGTTGTATTTTTCACCCAGATTTCTCTGTCGAGTTTTCATATTTTCAGCTGATGTCAAACATAGTATGAAATTCATAATTTGTGTGAACACGACAAATGTGGGGCAACAAAATTAATTGTTCATATTTTCAGTTGATAGCAAACATGGCCAAACATGACATAGTGAACACATAACAAATCATTACTCATCACACACAAAAAAACAGCGTTAACACACAACAAATATGGAACAACGTAAATAGCATTTCACAACAAAAATTTGTTAAGCAAAGAAACTAGACTCAAAGAGAAGGAACGGCCTAATAAAGAAACTATTCTGATTTCGAAAAAACATAGGAGGTACATCTGAATCACATGGGAGCCTCAGTTAATATTCAAATGTCACCTTAAGTTGAAAGCACACTTTGTGTTAGTTCGTAGTAGCTCTTGCGGAAGAAAATTAACAAACATACTCTAGTTACAAATTCAAAAGACATAATATTATCATATAAAAGTTCACCTATTTTACTTCGTAATAAGAGAAATAATCCATTTCAAACCAATTTAACCCTTCTTAAATCACTAGAGAACAAAAACATTGAATCATAATATGAGCAAAGTTTGCAACTGGATTAAGGCTGAACAATTCAGAGAAAGGTCATCATCCACGTTGAGGAGTACGAATAACCCTTCCTGACGAATCGATGTGCAAGCGGATACGGTCCAATCTATAATCAAACGTCACGCAGCAACCGGGCCGAACCACCTTAACCTGAAGGTTCGGCATATGAACTTTAATTTGTCTTTCAGCTTCTTCGGCCGTTAGCCCCACCAACTCTTCCAACGACCATGGCTTCCTTTCAGATGCGGTTGAAACACCTGACATAAACAAAGTTACAAACCTTACTAGATAGATACTTGCATGGCTTTCTCTCCGAATTTTTAATGTGGTGCAAGTTAGAAAGCTAACACAGGAAGATATTTTGTCCAGAGCTATGTCTAAAATTATGTCCATTTAAGTTTTGTTCAAAGTTCACTAAGTTTCAATTGTGAGAATTAAAGAAATTTCGTTGACCCTCAACCGTTGTGCAACCACAATATCAAGAGATTATGGGCGAGTTTGGCATGATTTATTTTAGCTTAAGTCGATTAAAAGTTTATATATGTAAAAAACCAGGTGACGAATCCACGTACAACCGGACACAGTCCGTTCTGGTATCAAAGGTCCCACTCCAACTAGGCGGAAGCATCAACTCAACCCTAGCATTCGGCATATATTCTTTTATTCTTCTTTCAGCTTCCCATGACGTTAGCCCCTAGCTAAAAGAGACTCTATATATACTTGCATTGTTTTAGAACATAATTGTGAACATAACTTTTGGTGTGGTAACTTACAAATCATGTGGTGAACAGATAAAGGAAGCGGACAAGTAACGAAGCTATCACGTCCTTTATAGAAATTTAAACGAGGGATTCAATTGATTTGCTCTAATACCTTTCAAAACATTATTAAAATAAATAATTTCCCTGAGTGTTCTAATTTTCTTACTCCGCCATTATCCTAGACCATTCATAGTTTTGTCAATTTTTAGTATACGAATACTCTTCAAAATTTCTTACTCTGATTGTTAGATGAACGATACTCTTAAAATACATGCAGAGAATAAATTTACTACTGTATCAAACAAATTGACATTGAACTCTGCATGATGAATTGATAAGAGCCCTAAGCCATTTGTTCACCAAGCAAACCCTTTAAATCACCCGAGAACAAAAACACCGAATTATAATTTGCTGAGTAGTAAAAGAATTTGCTATGAATTTGAGGAGTATGAATAAGTACCATACGTACCTAACTGTTGGACAGTGTCAGATCTCATATCACAGGTTGCAGGACAATCAGGCGGAACCAACTTAACTTCAGCATCTGGCATGGCTTCCTTTAATTTCCTTTCAGCTTCTTCTGGCAGACCCACGAACTCTGGCGCCGCCATTAGTTTATTACAGATACAGTTGCCTCTGAAAAAACAACAATGTTTACTTAACAAGTTGCTCGTATAATTAACCCCTTACTAGTTGAACAGAACATAGTAGTAATATCGGAACAAGAAACTTCCTCTAAAAAAGAATAGAATGAGAAACTTAAGTGTCACTTGGACCGTCGATTTGACTCTACAGAGTCGTGTCTAATGAACTGTTCATAGCGTACTATATTTATTTATTTATTATATAAATAGTGATGGTGATGGTGCCGGTGGACGAAAATGCATGGCATATTAGGAAATAACTTGACTTTGAGTTGGAGCCCAATCAACCAGCCAATTGACTTGCGGACAGAACAAGTTGATCATGACTTATACCATGATCTTGGGCCCAAGGACGGATCCATCCTTTGTTATCTTAGAAGAGCCCATCCATCCATCCATCCATCCATCCATCCATATCTACGTTACAGAAAGAACCATAATTCATCATACAACAAACTAATCCTTTATTTTAGGGCCAAAATACTATCAATCACACGGTATGAACTACTTAAATACGCATCGGAAAGAAATAACACCCTCAAAACGTGTTTTATTTCACAGTCTCTTTGTGCCCGATCTAAATGCTCCACATTTTCTCCCTCATAGTTTTCGACGAACGATCTCTTGGAACGGCGTCCGGTTCACTGCTGATGCACCACTTCCAACTTTGTTCGCAGAGAGGACAGCCGTGTATTATGTTTGATCAGTGTATTAGACGTCTGCTAATGTCTGTCATAATGCTCGAGACTCTGTACTAAAAAGCTTGGCCGAATTCCCCTATATAAAGGAAACTTTCAGCTTATTACAGTCAGGTCCTAGATTGTTGTGAGTGGTCAACAGTCCCCATGGGCGGACGCACACAGAATAACCAACACAATAGAAAATAAATCAGTAATTTACAAAAATTACCCTCAAATTTTCGTAATTATACACTCGCAACCCTTACTGTTTGACAAGAAGCAGAAGATACCCATATTTTTCGAGTAAATAATTACAGGGAATATCTTTCCATTAATTGGATTTCGAATTTTCGACTGTTCTGAGATTCCACATACAACTACTCCCTTCAGTGCATTCCCCGATGAACAGAAGTTGCCAATCAAACCGTCAAATCAAGGATAAACATGACTTTGTGCCTAGGAAGCATGGACACTCCAACAGGGGCCGTATACGTGTCAGACACTTGGGATACTCAGACACTCGTAGGATTCTCCAAAATATGTGTCGGACACTCCGACTGGCATGTCCGAGTATTTTGGAAAATTTTATTAGACTGAACACCTGGGGACAATTTAGGGACACTTAATGACAGACGACAATTGCCCCTTAGTGTTCATTGGACTTTCACACGGCTTGTTTTATGTGATATTTGAACTTTAAATGGGTTAAAATATAACTAAGCTAAGTAGATACGATATATTTGATTTATTGATGGCTCAATATATGAAAAGGTTACCCTTTTGAACGAAAAGTTGAAGTGGGGTTTTAAGTTCTCACATGCGACAACTTCAAGAGTATTCCCAGACACAACTAGTCAAACTCGAACCCACATAAGCTATTACTCTTCTCATTCTTATACTTAATATATGTTTTCCGTGATATTTAAGCTACAAATATAAAGAAGTTGGAACCACCAAATCCGCCACCGCAACTGTCAGTCTATCACCACTAAATTGACCCTTTGTACCGCCGCTAAAATTCACCCAACTACTCTGGAATCAAGTCAGCCACTCAAACTCCAGATGACCACACCACCGGCCTCCTGATCGCCGAAATTCCCCAAACGAAGGCCTAATTGCAGAAAGTGGGAGTTTAGAGGGTAGGGTGGAGTTGTTTAATTGGGTTGAATTAAGGTCTGTTTTGGTCTGTTCATTGGCATAGAACCCTAAATCTCATGCAGCGGCTTTGAATGCTCTACACAGAGCACACCCATTCGCAAGTAACTTGTAGAATTTTCTCACGAAAAATCTTCACATATCATACTAGAAATCAACACAAGTAAATGGACAATCTCAAATATGTTCCTTATTACTGAAAACTTCTGAACTAGATTGGATAAAATACGAGGGAAATCAACATTTCTCTTAACGAGCTCAATCATCGTTGGCCAACAAAAATTCTATTGACGTAGAGATGAAGATAATAGAATAAACAGCTCATCTGCTTTAAGGAATCAGATTAAGCCAATCGATATGGGATTACTTGATCTAAACAAGAAGATTTTAAACCAAACCAAATGTAAAAAGATTACAAACATAAATAACAGGAATCACGAGTATGACAGGACTTGTTCCTACCTATCCTTGAGTTCTAAGAAAACCTGAATCAAGGGTAAATGAAGTTCAATTATTCACTGAAACTAAGGCCCTGTTTGGTATGAGCTGAAATTATAGGTTATAGATTTGGTCCGTTTGACAAAGTTTAAAGAGCTCTATAGGCAACTACTTGAATACACCCACTTATATCATCATGCTAATATTAAGACATTGATTTTTTTTTAGAGTTTTTCAACTACATAAACCACAACATCTGTAAATTTTCAGCTCAAATTTTGTGTCATTACAAACGAGATTCTCTAAAAAGGCAGACTGTAATCCACGCGGTACCAAACATGCACTAAGTTGTATCACAGAATTGAAGTGGCAAAAAAAAAAAAAAAAAAAAACCCACAATCCCCAGATCTATGAGATCACATAAAAACAACAATCCCCAATTTTCAAAACCCTAGTCTACAAACCTCAATTAAGCAAATCGAATGTTCAATTTCCGCAAACCTTCACCAAATCAAAATTGGAAGTGAAACGAAGAAATTATAGTTCATAAATAATGATCGAAATAGAATAGACAAGTTCGATTTGGAACTTACCCAAACAAGCCACGACCTGAGTTCGTTGGGAGCGACGAACACGAAATACGAAGTGATTGTTCCGACGATCTGAGACTAGCTCACCATTTTCGGAAGCTCCTGTTAAACCCTAGCTCGCTCTCTCTCTGTTCATACGCTGCGCAGTGCACACAGCTCAGCCTAGTAAATAAACCAATCAACTCTTTCAATTTTTTTACCAATACTGCCCTTTTAGTTTTAAGAAGAATGCTTTTCACTACCATCTATCTTTCTTTTGGTTAACTGGGACAAATGCAGCTAGTGGTATCAAATGGGCCCGACCCGGCCCATGTACCAGCCCACATACTACCTGTTCGGGGTGACACACCTCACACCTCCCCCTTCAAGGAAATGCCTAATCATTTGACCTGCTTCATTCCTGTTCCCACCTGGCTTCCTGTCAGAGCTTGATTAGATAGTTGGTGCCTGCGCGGGAGCCGCTGTGGGTACTTCATTAGGAGTAGCTTCATCAGGAGGAGGCACATGATCATGTGCGTGTATAGGTGGTGTGGCTGAAGCGTGAGGAGATGCAGGTTCAGGTGCGAGTGGAGGCTCTTGGGCAGGCACAATGGCGGGTGTGAGAGCAGGTTCCGACGCAGGAGGTGCTGCAGGAGGCAGCGCATGAGCGAGAGTTGCTGCACGCGTATGTTTACACTGGTGGCCGCTCGTGTACTTTTCGTCACAATTAAAGCAAAGGCCTTGCTTACGTCGTTCGACCTGTTCGGCCGGTGAAATCTTCCGCACGGATGGGTTGGCCGAAGCCGACTGGGGGCTGCTGAGCCCCTAGTGGACGTAGGAACCGACTGGAGCCGAGAAGCGAGTGGAATCCACGGCCGCTTGGGGAAATATGTATGCACTAATTCTTCGTGACAGGCGGATAATTCCCGAGATAAGGCGAATGCCTCGGGTAGTGTCTGAGGGTTTCACAACGTCAATTCCCTTTTCAGGGGTTGTCTCAAGCCAGCACGAAATAGGATATGAGAATACAGTCTTCGACGCCGAAAACTTTACGCAAGACGCGCTCAAATCCCGTCCGATAGGGCGTGACGCTCGATGTTTGTTGAATCTTGGACAGAAACCCTAAGTAGTCTTCGTAATGCCACGGGTCGAATCGCAGCTTAACTGCAGACCAAAATTTCATCCATGTTGCGCTGGGGTTGTTGGATTGATAGTAACGGAACCAATCAGAAGCCGGGTTGTCAAAGAGAATGCCTACTAACTATAAGCGGTCGACATCGGTTGCACGATAGTAATCAAAGTACTTATGAATTTCGAAAAATCCACTCGACGTGATCATCCCCGCTGAACCGGGGTGAATCGATTCTCATATGTGGGTTAGCTTCAGGAACTGTTTGAGTGGTGGCTCTGGAGGGTGGCGATTGCCAAGCCGCGACCTGACTTTTGCTCGCAAGGGAGTGCACTGGCGGCGGTAACAACGCGAGTGGTGGCGTGAGGGTTGAAGCGCCTGTTTCGCGATTGAGGATCTGGCGCACGGCGTCCCTCATCTCCGCGAACTCCGAATCACGACATGTGTCCCGTGTGTGGAGATCGACCCGGAGGTTCGTGATAGCATCAATGGCATCATCAACGGTGAAGCTCTGTTTTGCCGGTTGCTTGCCGTTGGTATCGTCTTCCATGGAAGTCGACTGGTAAGCGATCGTCGTTGAAATGAACCAACCGACGAGGTGCAATGAAAGCACCAAAGATGATACCGTACGGTATCTCTTGGCACAGGGGGGTTCTCACGGTAGCAGAAAAAGAGAAAAAGAGACGAAGTTATGGTTGAAAAATTTTCTTATTAAGAAAATTTTCTTATTATCGTGACAATGGATGGAGATGGATGGTTGAAAAAATTTCTTATTATCCTGGCACAGGGGGGTTCTCACGGTATCTCCACTGGCTTGCACATGGAGATGGATGGTGGATATTGTGGTTTGACTGGACGAAGGTTTGGCAATCGGAACATTGTCACAACCTTCCGAGACTCTCTTGCCCTTTTAGTGCCGACATTGACACTGTGATAATGGAAGTGGGAGTTTGGGTGATGAAGGATCATAGTTGTTAATTTCGTTCCGTTCCGGTCCGGAACGGCCGGAACAGTGCGATTTTAAGCTAAAACGGAACGGAGACAGCACTGATCCGTACCAGCCTGACATCCGGTTGGATCCGGTCGGATCAGGGCTGATTCGGCCAATCCGGGTCGATCCAGCCTAAATTCAACCGGATCCGGATCTGCTTTAAAAAATAATTGCCGTTGGCAAGAATCAAACCCAAGGCTTCTGCTTTGTTAGCAACTGCCTTTCCGCTGAGCCAATCCCCATCTTGTTTCATTTTGTGATTTAGTAAATAGTTATTCTTATCGTAGCTGAGTTAATACAATCACTACTAATTAAAATTCTTTTATTATATTAAGTCAAATTTATTCTAGTACTTGAAATTTCTACTTAAGTGACACTAAATATAAACAACTAATGAATATAACTATATACGTGTTTTTTTTGAGGAACTATATATGTGTTTGGGTGTTCTTTTATCGAATATAAATTAATATCATAAATTTTTTGTTTGGAACAACTTTTCCCACATAATTTTGATCTTATAAATTCTTCATAAATTCTTTGTTAGGTCTAAAATTACTAATTTGAAATGTCAATCAACATTGAAATATGTTGAAAATTTTTGTATTTTGATGTTGATATGAAGCATCGCTAGTGTTTCGTATAAAATATATACTCAATATATATATAGTAAAAAAGTGCGGTAAATCCGGTACGGATCGCCGTTCCGTCCGGATCCGGGATCGTTCCGTTCCCAAGAGCAAAACGGAACGGGGACCGGAACGGTATTCACAACTATGTGAAGGATTACGTGGTTGCAGAATCGTGGTCAAGGGTGTTCACATTTAGAGACTCGCCTCTTGAATTACAGTAAAACTTCTATAAATTAATAATGTTTGGAAATATTCTATTAATTTAGCGATATATTGTTATATCGATAAATTAATAATTTATTAATCTGAGAGTTTTTTATATGACATTTAAATTTTCAAGTCCAATGTACTAGTTACAATGTATATTTATTAGAGAAGAAAACTAAATTACAAAAACAAAGTTCCAAGGTACATCGAATCGAGAAGAAAAACATCGAATCGTATTATTTGCGACTGAATGAAATAGCTAGTGAACAATACTGAGAGAAAAGATCTTCATCCAATTTTAGTACGAATAACCCTTCCTGAATCATCGACCACAACTCGGACACGGTCGGATCTCAAATCACAGGTCACCATGGAACCAGGCTCAACGACCTCAATTTTAGCATTTGGCGCTGCTTCCTCTATTTTCTTAGTAGCTTCTTCTTCCGTTAGCCCCACGAACTCCCCCCGCTCGATTTTCCAACGCAGCTCACCTGGTAAATACACTGTATAAAACAAGTTAGACGCCTATATCCCATTCTTTGTGTCGCCGAAGAGATCTAACAATGTAGTAGCTAGTACTACCTCCGTTTACTCTATAGGACCATGCAAAGATTACCTAATTCTGATATATTTTGCTAATTAAATCACGGGATTATATTGATCAAAGTGAATAGTGACAAAGGAAGAAAAAGAGGTAGTAGTTTCGAATGAGAGACAATAACCTGGTTCAACGAACAGGACCATCGATTCTGATTTAAGATCGTGAACTTGGCGGAATAGCTGTGGCTGATGATGCCCAAGCTCACAACGTCCTGCTATATATAATAGTGATTGTGGCGGTGGACAAAACCTAGTCCATGGCATAATAGAAAATGCCTCGACTTTGCCTTAGAGCCCAATAAACTTTGCCGACTGAAAATATTGCAAATAGGGTAAAAGACAAAAACCTACTCATACAATTTGACAAATTACAGTTTGCTATCCTGATGTTTGGATAAAGACAGTCTCCACCTTCTTTTGGGGATGGAGCTGACCGTTGAATAACAGACCCGGCGAAAAGACGATTTTACCCTATTATTATTCTTTTTTTTTTCTTTTTTGAGAACCCCCATTCTATGTGGTAATTTTAAAACGTATAAAATTAATAAAATCACCATAATTTACACTTTGCACCCTCGCATTTATGTAAATAGACAATCGACACCCTCACTGTTCATCAATTGACAAGAAATACCCTTATTTTTTACGGTTCTTAACAGACTTGGATGGAGAGGATGAAAGTACTACTTTACCCTTTTCTTTTTACTGAATAAATTTACACAAATTACCCTCGGGTTTTGGTAAATATGCACATTATACCCTTATTGTTTGCGTATTATCAGGACACACCCTTATTTCTCACGACATTTACAGATGGGGGAAATGCTACTTTACCCTCAATATTTTAATTACATCTTCACATGTTTTAAGTCATGTTAGATAAAAAAAAATAAAATCATGTTTTCTTAATTGATTAAATTGCCCTCTAAGAGTTGGAACCATCTTCTCCTCTTTCTCTCTTCTCAACAACCGAGTTCCTGATGCTCAAAAAAAAAAAAAAAAACCGAGTTCCTTTTCCGACCGTCGCCTATTCATTTGTATTCCATTTCCGGCAACCGCAACCACCGACCTCCTCTTTCACCATAACATGCAACTATCAGTACAATTCATGTAAACTTGTGGTAAAGTTCTCCTCCAAGAATTTATTATTTTACTTTTCACTGTTTAGATCTACGTAGCATTTTCATATCTTAACATAAGGACCTAACTTGATTGTTATAATCGATTGTCTCAACCAAAGAGGGCCATTAATGTAGCCGATTCAAAGAGAGATGGTTTTACAGATATAACCTATTGCACAAAGTCAAATTGATGCAGAAAATGTTTAGCTTTGTGATAATTTTGATTTTTAAATTTCAGTTGTGTGTTGCTGGTAAAGTCAAATTTTGTCTAAGGCCCTGCTTTTTTTTTTGCCAAAAATTAGGTGACTTTTAACCTTTTTTTAAGTAAAAAAAAAGTTATAATTTACTCATTTTCGTTACAATTTATGCTACGTAACTTTTTTACCTTTTTATAAGACTAAAAAAGTTAGTTTTTTCTGACTTCAACTTTTCTTACTTTTTACTCTTTAAATCTACTTTTTAGAAGCTAAAATAGAACATAAGTAAACAACATTTTTCTAAAAAAAAGTTACCTACAACTTTTTAGAAAATTTAACAATATCAAAATAAGCAATTTTTTGATTTTTTTCTAAAAAGAACAAAAAAATCCCTAAATTAGATAAAGAAAGCAGTGCCTAAGTGCTTAAGATATGTTATGCGACAATATACACTCTTAATATTTGTTTGAAATTTGGTTGATGCTTTGGAGGTAATGACATATTGTCACTCTTAGTGTTGGTTTAAAATTTAGTTGAAGTCTTTGTGGTAATGCATTGCTTGTATTTTTACATATTTATGGCTACCAATAACAGAAGTGATGTAGTTGGTTCGTGTTCTGCTTTCTTTGCCTAATTTAAAGCAATTTCTTACCATTTTTAAGCATAAAAAATCAAATTAGCTCATTTTCGTTACAACTTATTTTATGAAACTTTTTTTTACCCTTTTTTAAGACTAAAAAAAAGTTAGTTTTTTCTAACTTCAACTTTTCCTGCCTTTTACTCCTAAAATCGACTTTTTAGGAGATAAAATAGAGTGCAAGTAAACAACATTATTCTAAAAAAAAGGTACCTACAACCTTTTTTAAAATTTTAAGAATGTCGAAATAAACAACTTTATTTTTTTTTATCTTTATCTAAAAAAACCTATAAAGTCACCTACAATAGGTAAAGAAAACAGGGCCCCTGATTATTTATAGGCTATCTTCATATAGATTATATTGAACACTAATGTAAAATTACGCTCCATAACTTGAATTATATAAAATATACAATCTAAAGTAGTAAGAAACTGTAATAAATAAATTCATGCAACTATAAATAAATAAATTCATGCAACTATAAAGTATACAACTATCTTGGTGATAAACATACACAAAAAGTAAAAAAAAAAAAAAAAAAAAAAACATGGGACAATATGGTCCGAAAAATTAAATCATCCAATTTTCTAGCCGAACATAACAGATGAGCGGTTTCTGTCTAGATTCGTTACAGGGTAGTAAACTGTCTTGGTTACATGGAGATAATGCGGTAGCAAAGTATAATTTTCCCAATTGTAAAGGGTGGAAACTGTCTTTTACCCTTGCAAATACACACACACGTGTGTGTAGGTGCGGGGGTATATAACCCCACTCAACTTTTCAAAATTGCAATTTTATCCTATTCTTCTTGAAAATGAAATTTAACAATAACCCGTACTACTTAATCTTATGGCAAAATTGCACTATAAGTACCTACAATTTATTTTTTCCTGCAAGCGAGTGGCTAAACTTTAAAATTGTGCACCACAATGTAAAAAGACTAATGGGGGCGATTCTAGGTTACACAAATCTACCGGCGTCTTCTTCTTCACGATCAGTTGAAGCTTCTAACAACCATGGCTGAGGCTACTGTATTAGCACGAGACTTCAGACGATTGTCTATTGAAGAAGGCGAAGTTACGGAGTTCGACAAGGGCTACGAATTCCGAATCGTATGTTCTCGGTGTGGGAGGATGGGCCACCACGGAGATGAATGTACTTGATTGTAATTATCTTAGTGGTGTGCATCAAGTGACCTCAAAGCGAGTTAATACTACGCCACATCCTGTCAAATACTATTAGGCACACCATGAAAGTACACCTATAATCAACTAAAATGAAGTTCCTAAAAGCATGTCCAAGAGATGGTTTGTAATTTGTCTTTGACTCAGATTTATGCCAGTTTTGCTCCAAACCAGTTCCAACAATAAGTGCAAAGTTAGCCTAAATATGAGTCATGGCCTAAACAGATGACGATTTGAAGCAGGTGTAAGAAGTAAAAAACTCCGATATATTGCTCTTTTTCTCATCTAATCCTCTCCCTAATACTCTCTTGCTCCTCCAACGTTCGAATTCACCGCAGCAACGATAACTTTAGAAAAAATTTAAATACTTATGGCAATTAAAGTGAAAAACACAAAAAAGTTTCAAAAATTACATTCAACTTGCTTCAATAGTTTAATTAGTTCGATAATAAATTTGTGAAGTATGGTAATTTTTTTGAGAAATAAGTATGGTAATTATTAGATATAGTAACATCATTGCTTAATAATGAAAATTATAAAATATTAAAATAATGGTGCTGGCATATATTTAAGCTAACTGCTGCATCGGCAACTCAAAAAGTATCGGTGTAAAATTTAAGACAAGTACAAATATAGTCTATCGACAATTCAGTTAATCTCTTGCAGAAGAGAATTAACAAGCACAATTTAGTATCTCACAAACACAATAGACATGTATAATCGCAAAAAAGAGCTGTAAACCATTGTTCCTTAAATCCTCAAACCAGCGACTAGAGAACAAAAAAAAAAAAAAAAAAGATACATAATTTGAGTAATGTTTGTGACGATCATCCTTCTGAAGTACTAGTTACCCTTCCTGAATAATCAACATACAGACGGATCCGGTACCATATATAATCACAGGTCACAAAGCAATTAGGCTGAACGACCTCAATTTTAGCACTCGGCGACGCTTCCTTTATTTTCCTGGTAGCTTCTTCTACCGTTAACCCCACTAACTCCTCCCACGCCATTGATGCTGAAAAAACACAATATAGAACAAGTTACACTCACAAAATCAGTAGTAGTAGACTAGTAGTAGTAGTTAAGCTAGCAGTTACGAGTGAGAAACTTACTTGATGGAATAAAATACCGAATATGATATAGGATCGTTGAATTGTTGCTGATGGACTGCTCATAGCCTCCTGCTATATATAATAGTGATGGTGGCGGTGGACAAACATTAACCTAGTGCATGTCATATAAGGAAATACCTAGTTTTTGCCTTGGAGCCCAATCAACCACCCAATTGACTTGGCCACTGAACAAGGTGATCATGGGTTATAATCTCGGGCCATTAATAACAAAGGCTAGTGTAACTCCCGAACCAGATTTGCGGGCATCAGCATTGATTTTGGGTTTTTTGAGTTGTAAACCACCGGGGGCAACTCGCGGCACGAGTAGGCACGTGCTATATCAAAAACTTTGAAAAATTATAATTTTACCCTGTATAGTATAAATAAATTCAAATTTTACCCTTGTTAAAATTACAATAGTGCTCTAGATATTTTGAATGTCTTGCAAGAGTGCCTCAGATGTTCTGAATACCTGGCTCCGCCACTGTAAACCACTAAATCTCAGTAAACAAAAAAACCCAGTAACCTAGAACATAAATCTATAAGCCTTCACATCCGCTCTATTTCACAGGTGGACCATTCGTTCTCGATACGTCATTGCATACCCGAAACTAGAAATTACTTTCCATCCGTACCCATGCTTAAAATTCACTTCAATGCCGTTGAATCTCGGCGGGGCTTTATAGTGTGATACGGGTCAACGGTATTAGTCTGGTTAATTAGATTTATTTATTTATTTATTTATTTATTTATTTATTTATTTATTTACTTTATTAATAGTTAATAGTTAATTTATTTAATTAGTTAATTACATTATTTAATTAGTTTGACGAACCGCGTTTTTTTAAAGGATTCTTTCCCGGCCCGGCCGTATAGTTGAACCGTTTAAGGGTTAGTTTGTCTATTTAAGCAGTTGTACTTTCAATATTTTTATGAATCAAAAAGAAGAATTGAAGTGGCGTTTTATTTTTTCGTGTGTCCGTTCGTGTGGAGACCGGAGGGTCTCAAATCCCTCCAACCCGATACTTTGTGTATCAATACTTGCAAGATAAAGCTTCTATATCTCTTCAATGGGAAACTTTTCAGCGGTCGATTAACTCTATAAATTATAATAGACACTAAGTTGATTCCACAACAGTTCCATGTCACTCTTTGTTCTTACGTGGCCCAATCAAGCTCCGTGACCACTAGGAAGTTGCTCGCAAAAAACGATCCTGCCCTTATAGTTCTTGGTATTTACATGTTCCGGGAGGGGTGGTAGATGGGTTCATAAACAAGCACCGCCTCCGTTGCATGGGCGTAGGAAGCGTCTCGCACATAGAAGTTGCTGGAGGCGGTTTGTGCTCTATGACATCTCTGCAAATCCAAAGCTGTAACCGGGATATATTTGTAATAGCAGGAAAGCACTTGGTAAAAGAGATTCACCAAGAGCAAATCGGGAAGATTGGTGAAAAAATGACTAGTATTTCCCTCTCCCTACACTCCGTACTATGGGTTTTCTCCTAAAAAAGAGAAGAAGATTAGACCAGGTAATAGGTATAGTGCTGAACTGCTGATGGTAAAAATATTTGGTTTGGCCCAGAAATGTATTAAATACTAGCAAAAAGTAACGTTTTTGGGTACCTTCTCACATAGCATCTCCAATGTTACTACTAGTTATAATTTTGTACATTTTAATTAATTAAGATTCTAACTTTTATGTAAAAGTTAGGTACATGTTGATCTTGTGGGTAAACGTTAATTAAAAAATAAAAAGATAAGAGAAATAGACATACAAAAAATCAGTTATTCGTTACTGACTTTTAAATGTAAATAGCGGAATAACTATCCGTGAAAATAATGAGTAGAGTAAAATAGCTATCCATGAAATACTACCTTTTCACCATCTCTTTTATATTCTAAAGATAAAAAATATTTAAATGTTACATTGAAGATGTTTAAATTGTCTCATGTTTTTTTTTTTTTTTTTTTTTTTCCTTTTTTAGTTTTTCCTATATAATTAAGTTGAATAGAGTAATCATAGTATAATCTTAAATTTAACGTAGTAGAGACAATCCAATCCGACTAAATCCAGTCATATATTCCGGAAAATCAAAACCACCATGAAAGCCACTTTATCAACTATAAAAAGTCCGTAGCAGCTCTTGCAGAAGAATAAGAGAGTTAAGAAACATAATTTAGTCGCAAACACAAAAGACTGAGAGCTTGCTTGGTATCCGTTTAAAAACAAGAAAAACAGTGGAAAAAAAACGTAACGAAAAAGCACGTTTAAAAACAGAATCAAAAAACTGTTTGGTATCCGTTTAAAAACAGTGTTTAAAATCAAAAACACGTTTGACAACATTACCAAATTTCAATGTTAATTTGCGTGAAAATCATTTTTACGTACAATACCGACATATATTTGATATTTATTGCATCTAATCATAGTTGAAATGTCTTTAAACATCAATAGTATGAAAAAAAACCAAAAAACACCACATTTGCTGTTTTTTTAAACAGCTGTTTTTCAGCATGTTTTGTTTTTAAACAGACAGAAAAACATGCATAACAAATGCGTTTAAAAAAACAACCCTGTTTTTAATCAATTAAAAACAGGGATGCCAAACATGCACTGAGTACTATTATGTAGAAGAGCAGTGACCTGTGCATTGTTCACCAAACCAATGACTAGAGAGCAAAAAACATCGAATCACAATTTGAGTAATGTTAGCTATTGAATCAAATAATAGTGAACAATATAGCAAGAGAAAGATGATCATCCAATTCTAGCACTAATAACCCTTGCTGACCGATCGAAGGGCATTCGGGTCCGGTCCCATCTCAAGTCACAGGTCACTAAACAACTAGGCCGAACCACCTCAACGTAAGCATGTGGCCGCGATTTCCTTTTAGCCTCTTCTGTCGTTAGCCCCACCAACCCCGGACGCGACCAATCTGCTGCATACCTTTCTGCCTCTGGAGAAAACACCGTATACATGTATAAACAACAAACAACATAGAGGCCAAAATGCTTCTTTCTATGAGATTGATTTTCACGATAGTCTTCAAGCAACGTGTCAGAAACGGAATAGAAACGGAATTCATGTATGTGATGCTAATAATGAAATATTTGAAATACTGAAATGGAAGACAATGGGGATGTTTGGATGAGCTGAAATAAGTGAGAGATTGAGCTTAAAAGCACATTTAATATGAAGTGTTTGGATGCGGTAGATTATTTTGTAAAAGAACAAATTTAAACAACATTTTGCAGTTTTTTAGAATCCAGAATTTCGCACAAAAATCCGGAGTTCTGCCCAAAAATCCGAAAATCCGTCTGAAAATCCGGAATTCCTGATTTGGTGGCGGAAATCCGGATTTATTCACCAATCATCTACCTCTCGTTTTCCTCTCATCCAAACAGGCCCTATAAAGTTGAGCATCTCAATGATGAAATGAATCCTCATCGGAATAGAGAAACATCTGAATTACTGAAAAAAATGTACCGTTGTGGTCTATCACGAGAATGTGGCAATATTGTAGTATGTTTTTTCTTAGTTTACAAATGTGGAAAGGGCTGATTACTTTTCTCTGGTTCTTTCAGGAGAACAAGGAAGGGGGCATAAGCATTGAGCGCTTTGGCTCTCAGCTCTATTGCCACAACCAAATATTCTTTCTTGTGTTGCTCCGGTTAATTATGCCTGAGTGATGATGATGACACTCCTCAAGTGTGGCGAGTTCACTGCATCAACCCCATGTCTATCTATGAGACTGAAGTAGCTGCAGGTTTAAGAAAAACTTTCAAACATCTACCACTTTTTTGAAACTGGCGTATTTGTAAATCAAATTGTTTGTTGTATGGATGTCAAATATTGTGTTCAAAATTGAGCAGTAACAATGCACAAGATAACTTCTTTCTAGTAAAAGATTATCCCACTTTACCACCCAAAACTATCTTTGCAGCACTTACGAAAACGGTGACATTACCTACAAATTAGCGAGTTTGCTATAACTCACTAATTATAGAGGCACATCCTGTTAGCATTATGTGCGCCCATGTGGGGTGCACAATGCAATTATCCTAAACTTATGAGTTTAGGTGAGACAAGCTCAAACCTTATGGGGTTAGTAGCAAGGACAAACTCTAGGGGGTAACGTTGCAATTAGGTATAAGTCTGTCTATATAAGGAGACAGCCTCCTAGATTATTATGTGTGCTAGAGACATAATAATATACAATACTGTAGAGATCATGTGCTGATCATAATACAGTAAACCCTAGACTCTCTCTTCAACTAGCCTCCATTGGGTGGAACTTGGTGTGGATCAGAGCTCTCGTCCTAGTGATTCGAGCCAGATTGTGGGAGCAAGAAGAGCACGTGAAAGCAAGCATCCTTCGATCATCCGTTGCGCTTAGGAGCTAAGGAAGACAAGGTAAACACATGAATCTTCCGCTATAATTCATGTTGTAGATCTGTATGTGATAGATCTTGTACGTCCTTCATTGGTATCAGAGCCTTAGGCTTGTTTTTTGTGCCTCGTTATGCGTTCCCGAATCAGATAAAAAATTCGAGTTTTTGAAATTTCATAATCTGTTAGTGAAACCTATATGGTTAGATAGGGTTTTTCACAAGGATTCCAGAAATATAAATTTTATAATTTTTGGACGAACAGAGAATTAGTTATGATTTTTCTAAGATTCGAAACAGTATAAATCTGGACTGATTGATCTGAGCAGTAAAAAGATTTTTTCAAAACATGTTAAAATTGGGTTTTGAATACATAATCTTGATCTACGTGAAACGACGATTCCAACGATGTAAAGATCACCGGAAACGGAGGCCGGGAAGGCGGCGCGTGGGCTTCACGCGCCACCGACGCCGCCTCCACGCGCCGCCACGCGCCGCACGCGCCAAGGGGCTGGCGGCGGCTGCTGACGTGGCCCTAGGGCTGACGTGGCAGATGACGTGGTGGTGCCACGTCAGCAATTGCTGACGTGGCAGATGACGTGGTAGCCACGTGGCTGCTGGCGTGGCATGGTGACGTGGAGGGTGACGTGGAAGCTGACGTCAGCACGTGGCTGGCGTGGCATGCTGACGTGGCACTCGGGCCGCGTCGGCGCGTGACGGAGGCGGACTCGCCCACGCGCGGCGCGCGCGTGTGGGCGCGTGAGCCCTCCTCCGGCCACTATTTTTTGCCAATTTTTTTTCTATATGCTCAGAATTAAATTTCCTATTTTCTGGGTTTTTTTCATAATTTTTGGAAAACAGAAATTTTTATTATTTTCTAGATTAATTAATTAGTGTTTAGCACACTTCCCGAAGCAATTAGACGTCCTTAAACACACTGTTTTGAGGCCAAATTTTTTCTGGAGACTTAGGACATTTTTACCTACCTTATGAGATAGGAGGTGAGATCCTAGGTAGTTGGGAGCGATTTTCGATCTTATTAGTTGATTGATTTATTGCTTATTAATTTCCAGTAATTATTCTTTAATTCTGGAAATTTCCAGAAAATTCCAGTATGTTTATATTATTGTTATACATGCTGTTGTGGGTTGAATGGATGTGTTTGATGCATGGATGTGGCTTAGATGGTTTTACATTTGGTTTTGGTTTTGAATATGTAATCAATTAAAATACGGCCTGCGTGTCGTGCCTCTCTACATACTCTATTGTCTTCTCTTCTCATCTAAATCCCCTATTAGAGGTTACTTCTTAGAAATAAGATATTTTAGTGAAGATTGAAGAATAGAAGCTTCAAGAGAGGTGGCCAAACCAAAAGCTATGGCGCGAGGTGCATGGAGCAAAGAGACGAACAGGGAAGCTTCTAGGAGCACTCGAGATGAGGCGAGATCCATGAGGCGAGAAGTTCAAGACTTGCTCAAGACTTACTCTCAATAGTGGGAGTGCACCTTAGGGGCCACATCCATTGCATATTTATTTATGCTTATGCTTGTTTTACGTTATAACTGCGTGTGATTGGATATAACCGTATAACCTCGCATGCTAAAGAACTAAAACAAAAGAGCTCACATGGTTATGCATGATTGAAACTAATGGGGAATCATAAGTGATGATATTTGATTCCTAGAATTGCTGCTAGGTTATGGTGGAGTCCTTATGATGAACTATGAAATTTTAATCATGTATCATGTTATTTCGGAGCTAAGAAAATGCTAGTATTAATTTCCTATGCAATGTCTCAAGATCAATCGTGTCTAAATCGAAACTGTAAAGGCTAAAATAGTGACAATAAACGATATGACAAGTCATCGTACTATGTAACCAAATAGTTGGGCATAGTTTGTCAAAACACTTACAAGTATGGTCGAACCTGTGATGAATAGTTGTCACAGCAGCACATGAACATTATCTTTAGGCTAACCAATAAGTGGGAGGCAGTCAAGATAAATGTCATAGAGCGTGCTATGCCAAGGTGGGGAAATAACCTCATCAGCAAGTTCAAGACCACTTTGAGATTCAAAGATTGTAGGAATACCCCAAAGAAGAATCTTGGATCCACCTTAGCCATTTGCCTCATTAAAATTGTGAGTAATGACTCATAAATCCCACCTTAAAACAATCATGTTTAAGTTATCCGATTAGCAATTTGTTGCTATCTCTGCCACGTTTCAGGAAATGCCATGGAAACGTTATATGACACACTTTGAGAGTGTCAGGATGTTTGGATGAGACCAAACATCACTCCGTTCTAGGATCTAAGCAATATATGATTGCTAAGTATACTAGTTCAGCATACTTTTGAAGTCTAAACGATATATGATTGCTAAAGGCTGTGAATGAAGTATGATAGGCAGATTTAGTCCCTACCCCGGCATTAGGACCGTGAGGAACAGGTGGGGACAAGGATAAGGGAATGAGGGCACAATATTGGTATATGACCAATATCCCAAGACATGCAAATGCAAAGGAGGAAAAGGATGTTTCCCTAAGGCTAGAAGGCCAGACATGGCATTAACTTCTCGTCTAAGGATCCATGAGATTATCTTTGAGGGAGGAGCCACCAAAATTTGTTTTGGTTACAGTTTTACTTTTGGAATTGGTCATGTTATGAATGGTTATGCACTCTTAATTTCTAGCATGAATAACGCCTCAGGATCTTTGGATATCAACTCTAGGGTTGTGCCTTAAGATCCTGATATGTGGCGCGCTAGATTGTGACACACTACATCAGGAAAGGATGTTCAGGCTAGCTATGGTAGGCCTTCTTGGAATATGACCAAGGTACCCTTACCTATGTGTGATTCTTGCCTTACACGAAAGGCGAAAGGCAAACCATCCAGTAAAGCAGTAAGGATTATTGAGTCTTTACACATTATTCATTCTGTTATTTGTGTTCCATTAAAAGTTAAAGCTAAGACATGGTGCTTACTGTTCCATCACATTCGTAGATTATTGTACGCATCTCAACTATGTGTGCTTGGGCCACATAAGTCTGAGGCACAAGGGTGCTTCAGACAGGTATCTACAAAAGGTAGAAAACCGTCTGGACAAAAGGATATCTCCTTGGCCAGAATGAGACTGCGAGTATCTATCTTAGCAAGAGCTATGTGATGGAGAGTAGTTAGGCAGTTGGCTATTCCCATGCCCCGCAGCAGATTGCTTGGTGGATAGGAGGAATAGGATACAGCCTGAGATGGTTCGATGTACGATAGTTCGTGCAAAGTAAAAGTTCCCTATCTTGAGGTGACACTTTGTTAAACGGCGGTCGATGTACTCAACCAAAAACCCACCAAGTCTGTAGCCACTACACCCTACGAGATGTGGACAAAAAGGCAACCTATAAGAGGTCACCTTAGGCCATAGGGATCGGCAGCTTATGAGCTAACTGAATTTTCCTAGTCAGGGAAAAGCTCGTGGAGATGGCATTCTCCACGAGGAAGAGGAACCACTAGATGACACTCAATTCACCACTACTCAAGAGGAATTTGTTCCTATGTATCTTGAGAACAGTGGGAGTGCCTTACCTAGTGAGCAGCCTATCGTATATGACGATAATGCTGAAGAAGAACCCTCTTTGCGTTGGAGCGCTCGTTGGAGCGTACCCCGTTGACGATTTGACATCGAAGGGGAAGACATGATAGTCACCACGCAAGAAGATGAACCTAGGATATCGCCCCAGGATATTTCATCAACTGACAAGGAGGAACATAGACCCTAGATGGAAGAGGTGTATCTTCATGGAGTAACATGTCTTCCTATACTATTCAGAGTACTCTAGGGGGTTGCGTGTTCGAAACGCAACAACCGATTAGTAGTGTAACGCAAATGGATTCACAAGATATATGATTTCCCGTAAGGAGATGTCCATAATTAAGGGAATGTTCGTAGAGATGATAATATCCGCGGGCATGGAGGAACCGCTAGAATATACCCTGTTCCTTAGTCCATCATGAGGAATTAGTCCCTCAAGGATCTTTTGAACAGTGGGAGTGACTTTCTAAGCGAGGTGCCCATCCATAGGGGTGAGAGCAAAATTATGATCCTCCCATGCAAAGGAATTGCTCATAGGAGCATACCCCATCGACTGCTTGAAGATCGAAGGGATGATCTTAAGGATCACCTTGCATAAACGATAGGATGCTATGCCTTATCGTTCCCTAATTATGAAGAATGAAAGGTAACCTTTACAGGAAAAGTTAGAGTATGTAAAGACCAACCAAGTTTAAGGCTAGGTTGACTTTTCCGACTGGATATTAGACTATTGGAAATGGATGTATTTTCAAGGTCACTCAGAGTGACACAGACGGAAGCATACTAAGGCATACGACTTGCAGAAATATCGGTGATAGCCCCACCAACCCCGGACGCGACCAATCTGCTGCATACCTTTCTGCCTCTGGAGAAAACACCGTATACATGTATAAACAACAAACAACATAGAGGCCAAAATGCTTCTTTCTATGAGATTGATTTTCACGATAGTCTTCAAGCAACGTGTCAGAAACGGAATAGAAACGGAATTCATGTATGTGATGCTAATAATGAAATATTTGAAATACTGAAATGGAAGACAATGGGGATGTTTGGATGAGCTGAAATAAGTGAGAGATTGAGCTTAAAAGCACATTTAATATGAAGTGTTTGGATGCGGTAGATTATTTTGTAAAAGAACAAATTTAAACAACATTTTGCAGTTTTTTAGAATCCAGAATTTCGCACAAAAATCCGGAGTTCTGCCCAAAAATCCGAAAATCCGTCTGAAAATCCGGAATTCCTGATTTGGTGGCGGAAATCCGGATTTATTCACCAATCATCTACCTCTCGTTTTCCTCTCATCCAAACAGGCCCTATAAAGTTGAGCATCTCAATGATGAAATGAATCCTCAGCGGAATAGAGAAACATCTGAATTACTGAAAAAAATGCACCGTTGTGGTCTATCACGAGAATGTGGCAATATTGTAGTATGTTTTTTCTTAGTTTACAAATGTGGAAAGGGCTGATTACTTTTCTCTGGTTCTTTCAGGAGAACAAGGAAGGGGGCATAAGCATTGAGCGCTTTGGCTCTCAGCTCTATTGCCACAACCAAATATTCTTTCTTGTGTTGCTCCCGTTAACTATCGGAGATGATGCTTCGACTAGCCAGCTATGCATGCTGACTAGGGTGGGGACCTAGATGCACGTGGATCCACCTCAGGATATAGTCCATGCTAGATGACATCGCATGGAACAACAGCATAAGTGTTGCACAATCGTATTAGACCGCTCCATCGATCATGGAAGCGAAGCACGATTGCCTGTTCTGTCACCGGACAGAAATATGTTTGGATAAAAAGGTTTCTGATAAGCTTATGAGCTGTCAACCGACCCGTAGTGCTAGCGTACGGCTACAGTACTTTGATGAGGCCAAACATATAGAAAAGGGTACTGTTTTCACAAAAGGTGAAATAACTACCTAAAGAGTAATCTTGGAGTAGATCAACTACGGGACAAAATGAAGGTTCCTCCCATTCCTAAACAACCTAAGAGTCGTCTTTGTGGATTGCTTTAGAAAATTGGGACTCGGTAGTCGATCACTAGCGATATGATTGATGAGCATATGAGACATTGATAATTGGATTTTAATTGGATTTGTTATGCTACATGTTGTTTACATATCCTGTACTAGCATAGAACATGTCGCGCGGACACTAGGTTGACTCTCTCACACGAGCAACCGCCTTTACAATATCCTGGATTGCCTAGGTGAGTAGAAGATGAGACAGAATCCCGACAAGCGCTAGAAGCCTATGATATGATGACTCCTGTCATATGAGGCGCATGGCCTATGACAAGAGCTGGACGTCAATCAATAGTGCAAGACCCTGTCAGACGGATTTATTTGTCGCATTGGAATAAGTTCCAAGGTGAGATTGGATTATGGCCATTCGAGCATGGTTACTACCCCGAACCATGTATAGTCTGCGTAGAGAAAGCCAGATGAGAGAACTGATTTCGATTGCATATGTGCAACACTCAGTACTCGGGTTAATAGTCATATGGGCTGTTGGACTTACATCTGAATAGTGGTCCCTATGGGATAGGACATGTGCTCTGATAGAGTCCAAACACTATGGCGCACATCTTATGAGATGACGCGTGCTTATGAGTGACATGAGGTGGCGAGTAGAACTAGTCCCTGAGTTTCCTCGCCGTGTGAGCCTCGTCGATCATATAAAAATGATTGACACTGTATACCCTTAGTACTTTCATCCATGTCGGGGAGAGACGGTTCGGTGGTGCTACTTTAGCGTGACACCTCACGGCTATGAATGATTCGGCCTACCAGGACACTGCTAGGAAAGCAGCTGACTCCGAATCAAAGCGACAATGGATAGAAAGGAAGATTCTAATTGCATCGCTCTTTATCATGTTCATTGGGCCCACCTACAAGATCTTATGGGATCATGAAGGATATGAATATAATAAAGGAGATATAGACTCATTGACGCACGACCTTCGGGACAAGGTAGGTGCTCATGGTCTATGAGATGGCAATAGACAAAATCTGGGGGATACGAGAGATATATATATGTATTGCATTATTTCTTAAAGGGTTGAGTACGCCTGCTGCTAGCTCGTCTCGTATGAGTTTAGAGTATGGATCTCCCGAAATGCAGGTTCTCTCACAGTCACACACCAAGGCCACATAACACTTTGGTAGATGATAATAGTTGGAGATTGAGGGAGACTAGAACTACTGTATTTGTGCAACCCCACTGTGCGAGTGGGAGATGTTAGCATTATGTGCGCCCATGTGGGGTGCACAATGCAATTATCCTAAACTTATGGGTTTAGGTGAGACAAGCTCAAACCTTATGGGGTTAGTAGCAAGGACAAACCCTAGGGGGTAACGTTGCAATTAGGTATAAGTCTGTCTATATAAGGAGACAGCCTCCTAGATTATTATGTGTGCTAGAGACATAATAATATACAATACTGTAGAGATCATGTGCTGATCATAATACAGTAAACCCTAGACTCTCTCTTCAACTAGCCTCCATTGGGTGGAACTTGGTGTGGATCAGAGCTCTCGTCCTAGTGATTCGAGCCAGATTGTGGGAGCAAGAAGAGCACGTGAAAGCAAGCATCCTTCGATCATCCGTTGCGCTTAGGAGCTAAGGAAGACAAGGTAAACACATGAATCTTCCGCTATAATTCATGTTGTAGATCTGTATGTGATAGATCTTGTACGTCCTTCACATCCCAATATGACTTACTAGTAGCACGTCCCAATATGACGAACAATAATGTATCCATCCTGACCACCCAGTTCACAATACAAATTATAGACTTCTTTCGCGGTCTTCTCCTTGAGATTATACAAAAGAACCTTGCTGGGAATTCCTAACACGAGTTGTGACTCATAGTCTTCTACATCTTAAACAACACATATGCCAGATAAAAACAATATTACCTTTTTGCCCCTCAAAGAAAACGGCTACTTGAGGGAACAGGGGACGGACACTCACATACCCCACTGCGAGAAATCACTGCTCGTCTCACATACCCGGGAATCTGGAGTTGGGTCAGCAAAAGAACGGCCTACGTTTTAGGGTAATTTAAACGGCCTCCAAATGCGTCTAAGCGTGTCCATAGACCATTAGTCAACTGTTCTTCTACAAGGCACTTGGATACTTTGGATCAAAACACAACATAATAATATGAGAGAATGCTATATTCTCGATGTAGTACAAGAAACCTCAAACAACTGCCAACGTTTCGATGAATTGAAAGACCTTAACAGTGTTGTGATCACCCAGTCCGCCACGCAAACCACGGAGTTGTTTGGCCGTCCTGTCCTTGAGATTATACAAAATAAGTTTTCTGGGAACTTCTAATACGAGTTGCAACTCATCTTCTTTCTCACCTTCAACTACACACAAGGCGGAAAAACAATATCTAATATGACCATCTTCTCGATAGATGTCGTTTTCTGGTAACAAAATGATGTCTGGGAATGCAGACAATAGGGGATCAACGCTTGCATCATACTTAGTAACCCACTCCGACGAGATATCACTGCTCACCACACCTAGACAAAAATCTGGTTTTGCATCCCTACCCTTCCTCTGTACATAATACAATTTGCTGCCAACTACGTAAAAATATGTCCAGGAACAACTATGAGAGCTCAGAATCAATTACAAGTCCATTACAAGAATCCATTATCTCAAACTCCATTCCATCGCATCGTAGAGGAACCCTAGGGATGGAATCGTTTGATAGGTTGGGTTCAATTCATCACAGAGAGCAACGAATTCGGTCTCTCTAGGAGTAAATTTATCATACACTACCTACATACAAGTAAGCAACATGTTGTGCTGAGAGTGACGGTGGACGAATTGGGGGTCGGAGATTTGAGACAGCCACTGCTTCGAGACGAGCTTCGACCGCGTTACTGATTTCGCCGGGAGGCGTATCAGAATCTCTTCCAGGAGGTATCTGTTGCCGGCGACTTGCTCGGTGGTCAATTTGATTTCGTCGGAGGTCATTGTTGTTGTTGAAACTCGGCAAGGAAACGCAGTCGGGGACCTTGGAGTTAAAAATTGGGGGATAAACCGGCTGGTGAGTTGGTCTTCGCAAACTACCCGGGCATCGACTGAAAATCACATATTGACCTCACTTTGAGGTTAGTAAGTGTAATTATCGGAAATATAATACTAGCAGTTTGCAAAAATAATTAGATCTTTTATCAAAAACAAAAATTCAAATATTTGTCCTTATCTTATTTAGAAATAACTCTCCCTTTTCGCTCTGCCCTCTCTCTTCAACGTCATCTTTCGTCACTGTTCGTTTCTAAGTTTTCCCATCAGTTATCTCCTTCAGAAGGAGGTAACTACCATGTAACTGCTACTTCCTTTTCCCGTTTTTTTCAATTTCGTCGGTTACTTGTCGGTTTCCAGCGGTTATTTTAGAGTTCTTTCCAGAATTGTTGTGCTTCAGGCACTGTTTTCTTAGCCATTTCAAAACATGCCTCCCAAACCAAACAAAAATCCATGTCTGTCTTCAGACATCACAAAAATGCTCGCCACAATGAATCTGACGGCCAAGGAAAAGCAGGGAGTTAATATACCTGCTGAGGCCTTGGTCGCTGGACAAGCTGAATGCCGTAAGAGTATTTTTGGTAAGATAATTACTACCAAAAATTATCAATTTAGGAAACCTCATGAATGTCATGTCCAAAGTCTGGGATGATCCTATTGGCTTCCGAGTCATCCCTTTGGGGAATCAAGTTTACCAGTTTATTATCGAAAGGGAAGAACAGGTGCAGGTTATTATGGAAGCACAACCGTGGTTTTACCGAGGAGCCATGATCGCTATGGACAAGTGGTTCCCATGGAAAAATATGCAGGAAAGCAGGTATAACGAAGCACATCTGTGGGTCCAAATCTGAAATCTATCTCCGGATTGTTACAACGAAAAGGCTGGGAAAATCATTGGTTCCATGATTGGGCGTTATCCGGAAGTTGTCGTCCCTTTTAGAGGGGTGCTTGTTGGAAAATGTATCCGTGTGAAGGTTTTAGTTAAAACTGCAGAACCATTACTAAGGGCTTGTTCTGTTAACTTATTGGCGGATCGTACTGAATGGGTGTTACTTAAATATGAGAAGTTACGAAGTATATGTAATTTATGTGGTCGCATGGGTCATGAGATGCGTGAATGTGAGGACTTGTCCTCTCTAAATCTTTCTGTAGAAGATGCTCCCCAGAACTATGGTTTATGGATGACTGCTACTGCTATGTTGGATTACGTTATGGGTTACAATTCCGATCCCACTTCCGTGTTTGGACCTTTCGCCATCCCCCACGAATGCAATATTCCTCGGTCAACTTCCCCTTTACCAGCAGCAAATGCAGAGTACTCTGGTGGGAGTGCCGAAGAAAGCCATGAAGAGATAGATCCCGATTCGGACGAGGGGCAATTTATGTTGAGACACATGGAGAAGGAATCTGACCTCGACTTGCTAAATGAATCCAGGGTGGACTCTTCACTCAATGATGGCAATGATGAATTTGTTGGGGAGGATTTGGGTTTAATTTCAAAGGGTAGCGCGACGGATATCGTTTCGGATAATTCTGGAATACGTGGGAAACGTTGTTTAGACAGTGGAGTTGGAGACGGAGCAAAAAACACAAAGGAGATCGAGACGTATCTCTCTCCCCCCCTTTTGCAGAGGCTGGCGTGCTCCAGCCCTGCCAACAGCCATGAGAGCCCTCTGTTGGAACGTGAGAGGTTTAGGGAGTGCCTCCGCGTTCCAAAGTCTACACTCTCTGATTAGAGAAAAGCAACCAGACATTACGTTTATTATGGAGACTAAATTGCTTTTCTCCAAGGCAGAAGAAGTCTGTTTAAAACTGGGTTTTAATCGTTCTTGTCATGTACCCCGCCAAGGATTGGGTGGTGGTCTTTCGTTATTTTGGAGAAATAATGTGGATGTGCAGATTTTATCAAAGAATCGTTTTCACATACATTGTTTTGTCCGCCCTCCGGAAGATGGTGTACAGGGCTTCTATTTTACAGGGTTTTATGGCGACCCTGTTGTTATGAATTGCCATTTATCTTGGCAATTATTAAAACGCCTGAAACCAGGGAATAACCACCCATGGTTGGTGGCAGGCGACTTTAACGAGATCCTCTCCAATTCGGAGAAAAAAGGTTGGAACAATCGCAGTTGGACACAAATTAATCAGTTTGCAGAGGCCTTATCGGAATGCGAGTTGTGTGATTTGGGTTATAAAGGAGATTTTTATACCTGGTGGAATGGAAGAGCCTTCCCCTTCTCAGTACAAGAGAGGCTAGATCGTGCTGTTGCAAATAGACCGTGGGAGCAAGCATTTCCAGAAAATTCAGTGGAAGTATTGCAAATGGTTGGTTCCGACCACTTACCGAACTTATCTCTGGATCTTTGAACCAGCCGGCCCATCCTGGGTCTCGTCGATTTCACTACGCAGCGGAATGGTCGAGGAATCCGGACTGTGCGGCTTTAGTGGAACAGGTATGGCCTAATTCTAATCCCACGTCTACTTATATACATGATTTTGCCAAAAGAATAGATTACACAACTGACCACATCCGTAGATGGGGAAAATTAAATCATATAAATAAAATAAAAGAAAAAAATTCCCTGCTCCGTAAGCTTTCCAGTTTGTCTTCTCGTAAACAAACCAGTTCTGTTCTCTGCAAAAAAAAAGATATCACTGTTAAACTTCAAAAATTCCTTTCTGAAGAAGAACTTCACTGGAAACAGCGATCTCGAATAAATTGGTTAAGAGAAGGTGATCGAAACACTAATTTCTTTCATAAAGTCACTGCTGATAGAAAACGAAAAAACACAATTTCTAATATTTCAGACCTTAATGGCAATGTGTTCAAAGATATTGATGAAATTAAAAGTTGTTTCAAAGATTAATATAAGGATTTGTTCACTGCTTTGCCAACTTGCCATTACCAGACTCTGAATTGTGTTAACCAAAAACTGACACCTGCTATGATTTCCATGCTTTCTGAACCTTTTACCGAGAGGGAAATTCTTGATTCTTTAAATTCAATAGGTTATTTAAAAGCCCCGGGCCCGGATGGTCTTCCTGCCTTATTTTATCACACTCATTGGAATGTAATAGGCAACGATATAACAACTATGTGCTTTGATTTTCTGAATAATGAGGGAGACATTTCAAAAATTAATGAGACTTGCATTGCTTTAATACCAAAAATTAAAAATCCACGTTTGGTTTCTGATTTCCGTCCTATATCTTTATGCAATGTGTCTTATAAACTGATTTCCAAAACCATAGCTAATCGCATTAAGGAGATCCGCCCTCATATCATTGACCCTTCTCAATCTGCCTTTGTAAAGGGAAGAAAAATTTCTGATAATTCTATTATTGCCTTAGAAACCCTTCATACTATAGAGAAACAACGTAGTAAGATTGGGTCTTTTTCTTTAAAGTTAGACATGGCGAAGGCTTATGATAGAATTGATTGGACTTTTCTAGAGGAAATTCTACTCAAATTAGGTTTCCCCTCTAACTTTACGAGTCGAATCATGGCATGTGTAAATTCTGTTTCCTTTTCTATCATTATCAATGGGCAGCAGACTACTAATTTCAGACCTAGTAGAGGAATTCGTCAAGGAGACCCCCTTAGTCCCTATTTGTTTGTTATTTGTACGGAAGGTTTATCCGCTTTAATTAACCATGCCTCTTAAAATCATTTTCTCCAAGGGGTTAAAGCGGGATTGGGTTCTCCTAGTGTCACACATCTTCTTTTTGCGGATGATAGCATCTTTTTTTCTAAAGCCACCATCCAAAACGCTATTTCTATCCGCTCTATTCTATTTCAATATTGTGCTGCTTCCGGACAACTTCTAAACAACGACAAATCCATCATTGTTTTTGGTCCCAAAGTTCCTTCAAATATCAAAACTAACATTTCCCAAATACTTCAAATCCCAAGCTCAACCCATCATGAAAAGTATTTAGGTCTTCCTACCCTCATTGGTCGTAAGAAAAAAACTATTTTCAACTCTGTTAAGACCAAAATTTGGAATAAACTTTCGGGTTACAAAGAAAAATTACTTTCCCCTGCGGGAAAAGAAATTCTCAATAAATCCGTTGTTCAATCTATTCCCACCTACATTATGTCGGTTTATTTACTTCCTATTACTTTTCTTAATGAAATCCAGCAACTTTTTTTGGTGGGGAAATGATTTAGAAAAGAACAAAATTCATTGGAAGGCTTGGGATAGCTTATGTTCCCCTACATCTTTTGGTAGTATGGGTTTTCGTCATATGTATGCTTTTAATCTGGCTCTCCTAGGTAAGCAGGTTCGGAGAATTTTGAATAAACCTGACACCCTGTTAGCAAAAGTGCTTAAGGGTAAGTATTTTTACCACTCTGATATTATTTCTGTGGAGGAAAATTCAGGAGCCTCTTACATTTGGAAAGGGCTTCTTACTGCTAGAAATATCACTTTCAAAGGTGTTCGTCAAGGTATTGGGAATGGGCAGCTTACACAGATTTACCATCACCGTTGGATCCCTATCGGCTACGGCCGTAAACCCTATAGCAGACCTACTCTTCCTACAAATTCAGTTGTTGCAGACCTTATAACACCTGATTTTAGTTGGAATCAACAACTCATTTTTAACAATTTTTCAGAGGAAGAGGCAATGGCTATTACTCAAATACCTCTTAGTTCTCCACAGAATCAAGATAATTTTGTTTGGTCTCAAACTGCAGATGGTATTTATACTGTCATATCTGCTTATTTTGTTGCTCTTTCAGTTATTTGTCCTGAAATTTTTCAAAATCAGACTTCTACTTCTCAAACAAATATCGACTCTTTCTGGAGACTGATTTGGAAATTAAAAATTCAAGATAAAATCAAAATTTTTATCTGGAAGCTCTTTCATAACTGTTTGGAAACAAAGAATAATCTGCTGAAAAAAGGAATTTCCTTACCTCAGATTTGTTGTCTCTGTAACAAGGATGACGAAAACCCAACCCATCTTTTCTTTGACTGTCCTTGGTCTAGACATCTTCTCGACTCCGACAGAGTAAACCTTCAGATCCCCAATAACTCTCTGCCTTTCCCAACTCGCCTTCGTCAAATTTTCTTTCATCTGGACCCGGAAAAAAGGGATCTTATGTGCTATGTTATTTGGAACATTTGTATTGAAAGAAATAGAAGGATTTTCTCCAAAGAAGTCAGATATTCAGAAACTGTTTTAACTCAAGCTATTGCTACTTGTTTAGAATTCAAAGAAGCTACTTATCTTGATTGTAGAATGGTACATGCAGGTGGATCGAAGACTCCCAGGCGAGAGAAGTGGTGTGCGCCGCCGGAAGGTATTCTGAAGATGAACGTAGATGCCGCCATAGATGTCAAAAACAAGAGATCTGGTGGTGGAGCGGTCATCAGAAACTGTCACGGACAATTTGTATTAGGAATGGCGTTCCCAATTCCTTTTTCTGAAAACTCCACTGTGGCAGAAGCTTTTGCGATGAAGGTAGCAATTCAAAATGCAAGATTAAGAGGATTCACTTCGTTGGTTGTTGAATCGGATTCGCAGCAACTGGTGTTTCGGATGAGTTCGAGGGAGGCGCCGAAAGGGGTGTCTGAGTTCGAGAGAACCCTAGCTGCTGTGAAGAAGAGTCTCGAGCTTCTCATATCTAGTAGGGTAATTTGGTGTTCAAAAGACAAAAACACCCTTGCCCATGGGTTTGCTAAAATGGGCTTACTTTGTACTGTAATGTTTTTCTGGGCTTGTATTTGCCCTATAAGCTGTACAATACTTGGGCTTTTGAAAAAGCCTACTACTAAATAATGACAAGCTTGTTTGCAAAAAAAAAAAAAAAACTCTCCCTTATTTCAAAAAAACAAAGAAATAACTCTCCCCCTCCCGTCTCCAACTCCTTTGTCTTCTTCAAAAAAGAAAAAAAAATAACTCCTTTGTCTTCTTCATTTGTTTCTATAGCTTCCTTATCCTCTGCAACGGCTATGTCTTCTTCGACTTCCATGGCACTATGACGTCCGGCACACCCATTTACCTCCCTCCAGTTGCCTTCGTAATGACTTTCGCGTACATTGGTGTGCCCCATACACATTGTTATAATGGCGGGAGTTAACTCGTTTGAGTCTCACCAAGACAAACCAAATTGTCCAGATGAACCAACTCATCCATGACTGTTTTGGTTCGTCCCATACGATTGGAGTCGTCTCTGGTTCTTCTAAATTTACATCAAACAATTATATATTACTAACTACAACAGTCTTGGTGACTGAGTTGACTGAGTTGATAACTGTGTGTCAATCAATCTGGTGGTTGGGTTGTTGAAGTCTTGCCAGCAGTGGCTATATTTGTTGAATAATCATTTTTCTTTAACAGAAGAACCATTTTTCTTCTTTGCGCGTGAAACATTTAGGATTTACTGAATTACGACACCGACCCTTGCGTGGCTGCCCCTCAATTTCCGAAAATGTGACTCACCTCCCCCAAGTCTATACATAGAGATGCTCCTCTTTAGAGGTAATTACAACTTCCTCCCACCACTTCACTAGTAGTTATATTTAGAAGAGGGTCGCTATACTTCACCCTTTTTTCTTCACCCTTCAAGTTCACCTCCTACGTGTCAAGATATGATTGTTGGTAGTATTTATTTTAAGATATATCTATAATCACAATACCAATCAAAAACATCCACATAAGGGGTGAACTTGAAGAGTGAAGAAATAAGGGTGACGATTAGCATTTCCCTATTTAGAACCCCGTTTCTAAATGCTAATATTGTTGTTCGTGAAGATCAATGATCGAAGTCATATTTCAAGCGTTTCCCATTTAAACTCCGTTTCGAAACGCTATTAGTTTTATTAATGAAGACCGATGATCCGGTTGAGTGGTGTTTATTAGGGTGGTAAGCTTTCCTTCCTAAAATGACGGTTTGTGATGGCTAAGGTGGTGTTTATAAAGATATTTTCAAATGTCACATTCCAGTTTTTCCATCAACGAATCAAGTTCATCACCCTTCTTTAAAAAAAAAAAATAAAAAATAAAAAAATAAAAAAATCAAGTTCATCACCGCGTCATGCGTCGGTGGTACTAGGAGGTAACCAAGCAACTAGCACAATATGACAAAGTAATTAATTGGAGTATGAGAGAAACGTTACCCCCAAATAAAAATACATAAAGCTCACGTAACGGCTATTGGTTTCTTTTGATCGAGCTGAAGTCTTACACAACAAGCACTCTGACGGGCAGAGGGTCAGAAACAACAACAATAAAAGAAAACAACAAAACACAACGGCTATTGGTTTCATCTCCTCATTCTATACGTCCAAAACAGTGAGGGTTTTCTTCACTAGAGAGACAATAGATTTAGGGCTAGTTTGGTAATGCTGTGGTTTAGAAAACTGTTGTGTAGGAAGTACTGTGAGCTGCTGTGAGAATATGCAAAAAAAGTGTTTGGTAAACTCCGTATATAACCTGTTGTGGAAAAGCATTTTTGACATTTTGTGTTTGGTAATTAGTGCTTTACACTTGTTCTAAATGTCGAAACGACCATTTCAGACATGATATAATAAATATTACTAGGGTAAAAGACACTGACCACTCCTGGGTTTAGGGAAAATTCCACACCGCCATCCTGGGTTTTGGATAAAGACGCTGCGCACCCATTTAACAGAATATTCCGTGGACAATTTGCACCCTTCTGTCATGTTCCGTTAGATAAGTGGTATATCGAATTTTTTCGGACCATATTACCCCTATGCATTTTTTGAATTTTTTTACCCAAGTTTATCAACAAGAACATCAACAACATCATGCCAAGAACATCAAGAACACCATGTTACAAAAAATAAGACCAATTTAAGACCAATTTAACATAGACAAAAATAAGACCAATTTAACATAGACCACCACCACAATCAAGAACCTCAAGAACACCACAATCACCACCACCATCAGCCGTAATCAACGCCACCAGACCACCACCACCATAAACAAAAATAAGACCAATTTAACATAGCAGGTATGAACAAAAATAGATCCAGAATAATAATAAATACACCATTTTAAACATAAATCTTGAATCGTTTCTTGAGCACCATGTTTAAAAAAAAGAAAAAAAAAAATAAAAGCACCACCGCCACCAGTTCAAAAACAGCACCACCATCACCACCACCTCGCCACCAACACCTTCATAAAATAGATCTATACATGGAGAAAGAAAAAGAATATCAAAATTGATCTATAGAGTGAGAAGAAAAGAAGATGATAGCAGATCCACAGAGGAGAAGGAGAGAGAGAGAGATTTACATGGATTTGTCCTCCACCAGATCGGAAGAGCCTCGCCGCGGCGCCTTCAACCTACGGATTAGAAGAAGATCGGAATCCACCCATCCACCGAGATCGCCGCCATCGTCGTCGTCAACCTCTCCGAGATCGCCGCCAGCGTCGCCTTCATCTACCTCCTAGGTTCTTCGGATAGGCTTCGTATTCCTCGGGGTTCCGATGACGACCTCTAGATCGGCCGCCGCGCCGTCAATTCCTTGCTCCGCCGTCGCCGCCGCATCTCCTCAACCTAAGGCGGTCGTCGCCGCATCTCTTAAGGCGGTCGCCGCCGTCGATCGAGTCGTTCCGGTGCTTCAATCGGAAGAAGACGATGAGAGAATCTGAAATTGGTAGTCGCGGTGACTGTGAGAGATGAGAGAGAAAGTGAGAGAGAAAGTGAGGGGGGGGGGGCGTGAGTTTATGGTCTGGTGTGGTGTGAGAGTGGAGAAAGTGGGGAAGAGAGGAGAATAAGGTTAGAAATGAAGGTGAGGGAGGGATTATGATATATATAGGTTGTAATTTAATAAAATTTTAGGGGTAAAATAGTCTTTTCACCCACACAGTTAGTCAACCGTTAGCCTTCATCCAAAAAAAGGTGCACAGTGTCTTTATCCAAAACCCAGGGTAGCGGGATGAAATTTTCCCTAAACTCAGGGGTGGTCAGTGTCTTTTACCCATATTACTATTACAATAATATATTATTAATATTTATTAATGGATAATGATGTCAAATAATAAATCAATCAAAAGACAGATCGTAGAAAGCAACCCCTTCCCTGCTTTTCAAAAGCAGCTGTGGGGAAGCAGTTGCTTTCTAGAAAG